>CM054181.1:37774758-39169758 GCA_028829895.1 Sinotaia quadrata | reverse complement strand
TGTATCTGTGTTCTTATATGCCTGTGACTCATGGACCCTCACAGAGGATCTCGAAAAGAGAATACAAGCTACTGAAATGAGATGCTTTCGAAGGCTGTTTGGCATTTCGTATAGAGATCATGTCACGAATGAGGAAATGGGAAACAGAATTAGGCAGGTCATTAGGCCCTATGAAGAGCTATTGTCCATTGTGAAAAAACCGCAAAATGAAATATGGCATGTCACACAATCAACAACAGGGCTTGCCAAGACAATTAATGCAAGGTACTGTGCAAGGAAGGCGAAGAAGAGGAAGACAGAGAAAAAGATGGGAGGATAACATCTCAGAGTGGACAGGACTGAAACTGAGCGATACAGTAAGTTTACAGCAGCTTTCTCGTCTACCATGTGTCTTTACTGCAGCTCTCTCGTCTACCAATGTGTCTTTATTACAGCTCTCTTGTCTCTAATCTACCAATAACATCTCTCTTGTCTACCAATGTGTCTTTATAACAGATTTCTGGTCTACCAATGTATCTTTATAAGATCTCTGATCTACCAAATGTGTCTTTATTTTACAGCTCTCTGGTCTACCAATGTGTCTTTATTACAGCTCTCTTCTCTCTGGTCTACAATTGTGTCTTGTGAAGGGGAAACTTCAAACGGTTCAGAACTCTACAGCTAGGACCATTCTTAGAGTGCCGTGATTCAATCATATCTTTCTGCTTCTCCACTGATTTGCTATTTGTTTTCAACTAGCTGGCTATTTGTTCGCCAAATGCAACACAATATCTTCTTGTGTCTGTTCTTGCCTGTCATGTCTGACATGTTTAATATAGTGCTAGACGCTTGCTCCCATTGACACACTATGCTCCCATTGACACACTATGCGCATTCTCAACGTCTCAACATAACTGAGCAATGCAAATCGGGTGCTAAGTGTATATTCGTATCATGGTCCACCTAACGGAATGTTTATTTCTCATTTAATAATTTTACTTTACAATATTGTAAACATTTCGAAAGCCTATGTGATGTCCTAGAAAATATGCTCTAGAAATATCTAAACTGTGTCTATTTCTACAATAATCATGAAATGAGAAATTTTCACGTTTTTCTTTTTTTAGCATTTGCATCAAAATTCGTAAATCGCTCCAGATGAGATTTCTCCAATGTGTACCTTCTTTTGTTATGTGTCCACTATAACAATGTTCTGGAAATGTATATATTCTTTTGTTGTGTGCACTCTGACAATGTTCTAGAAATATATATATATTCCTTTGTTGGGTCCACTTTGACAACGTTCTAGAAATGTAAATATTCTTTTCTTATGTGTCCACTATGACAATGTTCTGAAAATGTATATATTCTTTTGTTGTGTCCACTTTGACAATTTTCTAGAAATATATATTTTTTGTTGCTTCTACTCTGACAATGTTCTAGAAATATTATTCTGTTGGGTCTACCTTGACAACGTTCTGGAAATGTATATATTATTTTGCTATGGGTCAACTTTGACAATGTTCTGGAACTGTATATATTCTTTTTGTATATCTAGTTTTTACAGTGTTATAGAATGTTTTAGAAATGAATTCCCTCTTTTTCTGTGTTCAGTTTGACACTGCCCTAGTAATTTGTTCATTCTTTTGATGTGACCAGTTTGAAATGTTTTAGAAATATATTCATTCTTTGACCTTGTCAAATTTGACAATATTCTAGAAATATAATTATTTTCTTTACCTGTGCCAAGTTTGACAATGTTCTAAAAGTGCACGCGTTGTTTCTGCTTGTCATGGTCAATAGCATTCTAATGTGCTGTAAAGTGATGTGTTGTATACAATATATATCAGTATATACTCTTCAGGGAGGTCAGTGGCTGTGAAGTAAAGGTTCTATTCTCATCACCCACCCACTACTTGACGAATGTTGAGCTTAGCCTTATGACTAAGAGATCAGAGTTCTTTGTAGAATAAGCGCTAATTTTAAAAGTAATAATAATAGTAGTAGTAGTAGTAGTAGTAATTTAGTAGTAGCAATATTTTGTAAATAATTTTAAAGAGTAGTCTATATCCAACTGTAAAGACTACAACGTTGTGCGGTTTCATAAACATAAACAAGAAAATCTATAGAACATCCACAGGTTTACAAAACAGAAGCTGGTTAAATTGAAAGGATCAGTCCACACACTTACTGAGAGCGAAGTGGAACAATCTCTAAATTGTGATAGATTTTGAGAGCGCAGAACTTTCTAGAAAACTAGAGCTGGAACCCAAGGAAGCCAATGCATCCATTTCTTACATTTGTAACAATGCAAGTATCTTCTAAAGCAGCATGTCTGTGTCAGCGCCGTCATATGTCAGTCTGTCTGACCGATTTAATTGAAACACAGACACAGACACACACACACACACACACACACATACACACACACACAAACACACACACACACACACACACACACACACATATATATATATATATATATATATGCACTCCTGTCTAGAAACAACATTCATGCGATTACACAGCATAATGTTTATTTTAGAGAAGATATGGGTGTGCGATCGTGTGAGAGCCCGAGAAACCGTCAAAACTAGGGAAAGCTAAGGGGAGAGCAATGCGAGCATGATAGTGGAAATGGCACCCAAAAGAAGAAAATTAAATATTGAAAAAGTGAAAATTGAAGATACCGCGAGACCGGCATTATATTGAAATATTGACGCTGAAATGGGCTTCGATAGAATGGCCTCTTTCAAATCTCTCCGGTAATGAGGGACAGTCTGGCTCTAAATCACGTTTATTATCGTCATAAAGTCTTCATACAGCTCCTAACGAGCATAAGAATGGAAGACGTTCTTGTATTAAAAGAAAAACTGCAATCTCAGTAGGAAACTTCACAGAAGATAAAATGAGACGGAATTTGTTTTATTTTACAAATTGACAAACTAAACTGAATGTTGTTATTGTCTTTTTGCTCTTTTATTTATAATGTCACTGTTGATGTATAACGTTTCATTTTGTTTCATTTTAAGAACGCTTCAAGGAAAATGTATTATCTCCCATTCCTTTTGTTATATTCATCAGCATCATAATGGAATTGTTCATAAATCCCGCACTAGTGTCGCTTTTTCTGAATGTTCGATACTTCCGATCGCTCGTCTTTGTACGAAATTGGCTATCTTCCGACCATCGTCTTTACTGATGTGTTGATCTTCCGACCATCGTCTTTACTGATGTGTTGATCTTCCGACCATCGTCTTTACTGATGTGTCTATCTTCCGACCAACGTCTTTACTGATGTGTTGATCTTCCGATCACTCGTCTTCTTACTGATGTGTCTATCTTCCGACCACTCGTCTTTACTGATGTGTTGATCTTCCGATCACTCGTCTTCTTACTGATGTGTCTATCTTCCGACCACTCGTCTTTACTGATGTGTTGATCTTCCGATCACTCGTCTTCTTACTGATGTCTATCTTCCGACCATCGTCTTTGCACTTGTCTTTCTTTTGGTCGCTCTTTTGTCTAATTTGTCTACTCTCGACGCTCTTTTCCTCCTTGATTTGTCTCCCTTCCTAAAATTCTTCTTTTACTATATCTTATCTATTTTCTTACTATTTTTCTCTTAGTACACTGTGTCTAATTTTCGTTCATTCTTCTCATTCTTCATTTGTATGTCCCCCCCCCCCCCACAACCACTCTTGTCTTGCTACATTTTGTCGGATTGAGCGTGTCTGCCTTTCTGCCAGGAACATATGGTCTCGTGTGTTAGTAAGAGGTCATGTCACTTTTGGATCTTCTTCAAACACGTTTGAAACAATTAGTGTAAATTAAATTTTCAAAACTGTTTAATGAATGTCTTTGAAGTAGGCAGTTGATCTTATTTTCCCGACTGCTACTGAAATTTAGAGAGAATTATAATTTTATTCCGACTGTTATTGAAATCAGGGTGATTTAGAGTTTCATTTTGACTGTTTCGAGTGGATTCGAGTTTTATTTTGACTGTAGAGTTACTTAAAAGTTTTTAGAGTGAATTTGAATTTTTATTTTGACTTTTACTGAAATTCGAGTGAATTAGAATTTTAGTCTGACAGTTGTCAGCAGTGAAGCGTGTCTGACTCAGTATACATACGGATTTACTTTCGCTTTCAACAGTGAAGTGTGTCTGCCTCAGTAGACACACGGATATATTTTCCCTTGAGCAGTGAAGCATGTCTGACTCACTAGACACACGGTTTTACTTTCTCTTTGATCAGCGAAGTGTGCTGACTAAGCAGCCATATGGATTTACTTTCGCTTAAGCAGTGAAATGTGCCCGATTTAACTAGCATGATATCAACAGGAACGACCGCGATACATGTACCCATGTGTGTGTGTGTGTGTTTGAGAGAGAGAGAGAGAGAGAGAGAGAGAGAGAGAGTGAGAGAGAGATGTATCAATAGAATGAAATGGCTGACGTTAAGATGTTGACAGTTTGAATCAAATGTTTATAGTAATGATAATGGCATATTATTTGCTCGGACTCACTAAATATAACTAGATGCTAATGTCCTATATGTTGTTAAAAGGGTGGATATATAATTTACATGTTTGATGATATTAGGCTGAGATAAAATTTGCTTGAAAAATGTTTATGGACTGAAAATATAACTTGTTTGAGTGATGGTAAAATAATTGAAATATAATTCGCCAACATACTGCTACTGCATTGCGTTATAATCTAGCCTGTTAGTGTTTAAAGAACAGTAATATAAAATATCTGTTGGTGTTTAAAGAACAGTAATATAAAATATCTGTTGGTGTTTAAAGAACAGTAATATAAAATATATGTTAGTGTTTAAAGAACAGTAATATAAAATATCTGTTGGTGTTTAAAGAACAGTAATATAAAATATCTGTTGGTGTTTAAAGAACAGTAAAATAAAATATATGTTGGTGTTTAAAGAACAGTAATATAAAATATCTGTTGGTGTTTAAAGAACAGTAATATAAAATATATGTTAGTGTTTACAGAACAGTAATATATAAAATAACTGTTAGTGTTTAAAGAACAGTAATATAAAATATATGTTAGTGTTTAAAGAACAGTAATATAAAATATCTGTATGATGCTAAGAAATTCATATATAGCTCGCCTTTGTGGCGCCAATACAATGGATAAGATATTTACCTAAGTGAATTGGTGATTGACAAAAATGTAATAATACCATGGGTACACTGGTGTGTGGGCCACAAACATGTAATACCATGGGTACACTGACGTTAGGGATACAAACACATAATACCGTGGGTGGGACTTAAAACTTGGGCCATTAAGGGAGACAACTTAGTTTAGGATTGTAATAGGCTGAGTATGTAGCTAGAAACTAGATTTTGTTTAGCAAAGGAACGAGACTGTGTATAAATTATTTTTTTAAAAGATTTAGTTTTCTGAGAAAAGGAGAATTGTGTACAGGTAATAACTTTGGAAATGATTATCATATGCATTAAATTTACTGAGTTTAAATTTAATGCATATGATAATCATTTCCAAATCTACAGGATTATTTTTACTGTGTGTATGTAGGTATGTGTCAGTGTGTTGTGGAGGTATGTGTCAGTGTGTTGTGGAGGTATGTGTCAGTGTGTTGTGGAGGTATGTGTCAGTGTGTTGTGTAGGTATGTGTCAGTGTGTTGTGGAGGTATGTGTCAGTGTGTTGTGGAGGTATGTGTCAGTGTGTTGTGGAGGTATGTGTCAGTGTGTTGTGGAGATTGTGGGTGGATGATTGTTGTTGTGACGGTAAAAGGGATAGATACCCAACATTTCAATCATCTTTAGATTGTCAGGACTTCAAAACACTGTTAGCCTTGTCAGAGCATTCGAGTTTAGATCTCGTGTTTCACATGGTTAGCTCCCTTCATGCACAGAGGGCACTGGCAATTGCTGGTGATCCTATACAATCTTGGCCGACCTAGTAGGTAAAGTTAAAATAATTCACCCGATATTTAGCTGACCTACCACATGACAGGCTTGGTCAGTCTTTGTGCGTGCCACAATCAGTTTCGAAGATCAGAGTCATCCTGCCATTGTCAGAGAAACATTATTCAAAAAACTCTCCCAGACTCCCACTGGTAAAATGAGATCGATCAGTCAGGCTGAACTTTGAACTTATACAATAGTTACGATGGTGCTTGTGTGCATTTATATGTTCTCTCTCTCTCTCTTTCTCTCTCTCTCTCTCTGTCTGTCTCTCTCTCTCTGTCTCTCTCTCTCTGTCTGTCTCTCTCTCTCTCTCTCTCTCTCTCTCTCTCTCTCTCTTATTTTGATTAATTCTTTTGTATTTCTCCGTTCGCTCATCTATCATGTTCCCTCCTATTTCTCTATATGAATGACGTGCATCTGTTGCGTCAGTTGTCGCTTTAGGGTTTACTGCAAATGCAAACAAAGAGTATTCTTTGTTTTAGAATCGGCTCTCTATTGGCACCCTGTATATCAAGTATATGCCACATTTTGTGCTCACTGAGTGATGAAGGGAACAGACTCTGGCAGGCTGAATCCCCTTACCTATGCAAAATCCAAAGCGTGCGAAGCGCCCTACTGCTGACAAGGCCATTACGAAAACCAGCCAGCCATCACGGTCACCTTAATAGCCAGTACTGGCAAGTCTAAAGAAATATACGCACATATACTCTTATTTTGTGTAACATAGTGGACACTTTGCAAAAATCGAACTGTCAGAATGCGCTCGCGTCATTTTGATTTTATAACTATCTCTCCATAAGTTTACAAATTTATGAATTTTTTCATTTTGCATTTTTCATCGTCGTTACGTCAGGTTGGGATTGTGGGATCGTGATTATTAATATTTACAGTACTTTTAATCTTCACATACTTTGCAACACCTGGCAGTGTGGCGGGACCTGTGTTTGACCATGTTAGAGTTGAAATGTTGATTTAGTGTTTCCTCAAACATTTCTTAACCCCAAACGGTACAGTCACGTGTATTAACCTACGTGCTCTGCGTAACATTAGATTAAAGATTATAAAATAGATTTTAAATATCAACACAATTTTGTATTACAAATATTGTATTAGTAAAGGCAAAATATCCGATTTCAATTTGTTACGTTTGGTTTGTATTCTTAAGTGTTTATACTATATATAGATTTAAAAATAAATTTATTACTAAGAAAATTACACAATTATCCAAAACTATCAATGAAAGAATCCCATTTTGTTAGCTTACACATAACTAACATAATAATAGTGTAATAAAAAAAATGTAATACATGTAACTTCATTATTGATAATTGGATCAGATTTTGTTCTTCTAATGCGTTCTTATTATACAGAATCATTGTCTCAAATACTGATGGAGGCGAAAATAAATAATAAGCCTTTAATGAAGTCACTCCATTCCATTGTTCATTTTTATTGCCAGTAGTAACACTTTTATCAACTGCAATTTAATTTTTCCTTCCTCTTTTCTTCTTCTGCTACCAGGCCTAAATCCCTTTTGTTCATTCAACAGACGTCAATTTGTTTTAGGAGACTTGTCTTCTGTAATTCTGAAAGCAATTTCCAAGTGGCTGAAATTGTGATTAGGTGAAAGTTCTTTCGCGCGATGACCTGTTCCAGATTTCTCATAATCAGAGTTCTTTGCCCTTGTACCGCCCAGGCTGGCAATATTACTGGCGTGTCTATATCGCTTGCAGCAGTTTCATTAAATCTTCGTGCAGTGACGTCATATGCCGAAGCAAATTATTTGCATTTGGTCAGGACCTGGTGCTTTAAAGAAGATGATTTCTCTGTGATTATAAAAGTAATGTGCTAAGATGTTAACCTGTCTTCTTTATGTGAGTCTTCAAGACAGCTGGCTTTAATATTTCGTGCTAGGTTCACTCTGTGCTCTACAAGGGAGATCAGTAGCAATAGTAGTAGTAAGCAAACAATAAAGTCCAATATTAAGTTAGTAAATGAGCTAGTAAACTTTAGTAAATAGTTCAAGAACAGCGTTGGTATCGCATTAGTATAATAATAACATTTAACAATTTAAATGTCAAGCTAAACTTGGGACGATTAAACATATAACACGTCAAAAAGAAAGGCCAGTGATCGAACCATTAGAGTTTACTAAATAGCAGGGACTAGCCAAAACGCCGACAGCCAATAAGCTAATCTGCAGTAGTGTTTATTTATACAAAGGAATGAAACTTAAATAGGCAATAATTAAACGAAGAAATGAGACAATAGTATCAAATAATTAGACAAAGAAATGAGGCAATAGTGTCAAATAATTAGACATGAAACGAGAGAATAGCGTCAAATAATCAGACAATAAATGAGACAATAACTTCAAATAATTAGACTATAAATGTGACAGTGAAGTCAAATAATTCGACAATAAATGAGACAATAGTGTCAAGTAATTCGACAAATGAGACAATAATGTCAAATTATTAGAGAAGAAATGCGACAGTTATGTCAAATAATTAAAACAAGAAATGAGGCAATAGTGTCAAATACCCCCCCCCCAAAAAAAAAAAAAAAAAAAAAAAAAAGACAAAACGAAGTGGTAAAATTCATGCATAGAAATGTATGTGAGAACTATGGAGTAAAATCCCCTGAAAGAGTATGGATGCACCAACCAAAACCAGTCACTGATACAGAAGAAGTCGAAATACTCTGGAATGTAAAAGCAGCAGTTATATCAGTAGTGAAAGGAGCACTGGGGAACATAACATCTGAGTTGGAAAGATGAATAAACTCCCTGAAAACCACAGCTTCACCGCACTGCTAAAAGCAGTGGTCCCTGGAAGCGCCTACATCCTCCATAAAACCTCGGAATTCACACAATCTTGGTAAGATTCCTAGATCTTGGTTCATAACCGACAATCAACAGAAGTGAAATAGGATGAATAACGATAATAATAATAATAATTAAAGAAAGAAAAAAGAAAGAAAGAAAGAAAGAAAGTAAGTAAGTAAGAAAGAAAAAAAGAAAGAAAGAAAGAAAGAAAGAAAGTAAGTAAGTAAGTAAGTAAGAAAGAAAGAAAGAAAGTAAGTAAGTAAGTAAGAAAGAAAGAAAAAAGAAAGAAAGTAAGAAAGAAAGTTAAGCACTGATCAGCTCTCTTATGCTTTACAAAAATAGTTTTAGTCATATTTGCTAAATAAGAATTCGGAAATATAAAATGCAATAAGCTTCTTACAATGTACACATCATCACAGAAATGACGCAGTTGGTACTAAAAAGTGTTTGTACTAAACGAGAGTTAATTACACCATCACAGAAATGACGCAGTTGGTACTAAAAATAGTTTGTACTAAACGAGAGTTCATTACACCATCAAGGAACTATAAACAGTTGGCACTGAAAGGATTATTGCAGATATGAGTGTGAGAAGGAAAGCATAAGTGTAGTTACTACCAAGAATTCAGTTCTTAAAAGGAAAAAAATAAGTGAACTTAACTTGGAACAACTGCAGGATTTTAAGTGTCTGTTTCTATAAGGGAGTAGATCCCATGCAATTGCGCCCTGGTATGATAAAGTGTGAAATCTTAGTGTGCTTGTTTCGAAGGATAACGCTCTCAAGAGATAGATGTCAGGATAAAGTGTAAACACAGATTGCTTGGGTCTTTTTCCAGTGAGGGATTTCAGACAGATATTTGGGTCTATTTCCAGTGAGGGATGAAATAGATTATGCATAATGTATAATGATGTGGTCCAATACTGGAAGCCAGTATAATTGGAGATGCTTTGGTGTGGAATTTTCATACGCTTGTTTTCTTAGTACAACATGAACGGCTTTATCCTGACTCTTACTAAGGTTGGTGAGAAGAAGTTAAGATCTGCTAACAAAAGTTACAATGTTCGAGTTTTGATAGAAAACTGGTACACATGCAATGCTTTTAGTAGCTTCAGTTGTATACTGAGTATTATATCTATCTTTATATTCCAAGTAGATTTGGAATGGACGGAAAGGGAACTTTATAATAGTGGACACGCACGCACACAAACACACAGATATATATATATATATATATATATATATATATATATATATATATATAGAGAGAGAGAGAGAGAGAGAGAGAGAGAGAGAGAGAGAGAGAGAGAGAGAGAGAGAGAGAGAGAGAGAGAGAGAGAGAGAGAGAGAGAGAGAGGAAGATACTTGATACTTTAAAGTGTTAATTGTCAATGTTTCATGTCATGACGCTAACATATATTGGATAAACATTTAGATGCCAGACATCAACTGTTAATCTTCATGACCGGTTAATCCCTCCTGCAATGAAGCATGTGTGTTTCTCTTAACAAATTATTGGAATCGATAGAAAGCGCTTGGCTTCTATTAGAGTTTGACTCAACATTTTGTCAGTATGAAGGAATTATGTAAAAGACATCTTTCAACTTTATTATGGGGGCAAAACTTTAATCTGAATTTTAGCGTATTCTGTGCTCTGACGAAACAAACATCACTGCGAATAGTAAGTCTTCATCCACAATGGTTTCTGCCAGACTTGACAAAACCACTATTTGTTTTCAGAATAACCCGGGTGTCAGATGGATCTGTCCAAGCCAATGCATACGACTTTCTAATTGCACAACAGGTAAAATCCATAAAAAAGTAGAAAATAAAGAACCGAATCAATTTTGCAGTGCATCAATCATTTAGCCGAAGAACTCATATTACGTGGCTATACAAACAGTTTCTAAGAGAGTGAAATGAGAAAACAATATGCGGGACACGGAGTCGTTTCCGTGTTTGCAGGAAGACAATTCCTGCTAATTACACAAAAATTGCAGAATGCTACAGTGGAATGGATTCGTCCTTACTCGACCGAAGTTCTGTTTATCTCTCTTCCGCTTACCTTCCCCCCACCTCCACTCCTTTTTCCAATTTTCTGCTTTAGGACACCTTCATTTCCTTCCGGACCACCATGACAATTTTTATGAGACTTTACCGAGTTCGTTATTCACAGAAGTCAACGTCAGCTAGTCCATAGGTATAAAGCAGTTCACTTCTTTGGATTGGTAGACAATGTATAAAAAGTAATAAAATTTTCATTATCATTTCAATTCGTGTTTTGTTTTGAAACGTGTGTAGATGTCATAAATCATTAACTATGGTATACACAATTCTATCTCTACATAACTCATACATTAACATTATTAGATAAATAGAGAGAGAGAGAGAGAGGGAGAGAGAGGGAGAGGGGGGAGAGAGAGGGATATACTGATGGATTGGAAGGTAGAGAGAGCAAACAGATGTATATGTAGTTTTTATAATATTGTATTATGTATTCAAAATATGTTCTTTAGTTAAAGATGTCATAAAGAGATAATCTGTTAAACATTTTAACTGTATCGTGACGTCTTTACACTTCATAATAGTTTCAGGATTAACATGATGTATACTTCCGTCGTCATGGAACGATAGAGGGACCACTAGCTAGCAGAAGACAAAAAAAAAAAAAGACAACGGCAAATCCCACGCGACATAATGTCAACCTGCCGTAAAACCTTGAACACACCTCGAGCTTTCTTGCTGTGACGTAGTACAGAGGTGCACAGCTACAGCAGTCGACGAGGTCTCTGGTACTCCAGTAATTTGATTAGTGGACGGAGATCTGTTCTTTGGTGCCACGATGCGTGGCAGGAATACAAACTGGCAAAGCTTCTTATCGATCCAGAGAGATAATTTCTTTAAAATCAGACAGACACGGCATGCCAACAGCATCTTTGGATGTTCTAAAGCAGCAGCCCAAAGCTGTGAAATCGACGGGACAACAATGGTTAGGAAGCAGCACTTCCGACCTCTTTGTGGCTAGAGAAATACTTGACAATTAACAAAATAGTAGTGAATATTCTTGCAACTTTGAGTTTTTAACTGAAGGTATTATTAAGCTATCATTTTTACCATCGTCATTATAACTACTGACAGTATTAGTAGCATTAATAGCAGTAATATAAGTTGTATTGCTAATATTAGTATTATTTAGAGAAAAAAAAGAGAGAGAGAGAGAGAGAGAGAGAGAGAGAGAGAGAGAGAGAGAGAGAGAGAGATGGTTTACATACTCGTGAACGAAATGATCGCGTTCTAATCTCTGGAGCAGAACATTTTAAGACTGTGTTCACATTCTAGGGCAGAATATTTTATGACTGTGATTACATTCTACAAAGCATAATATTTTACGGGGTGTATCACATTCCACTGCATAACATGTTACGGGTGTGTCACATTTTACTGCATAACATGTTACGGGTGTGTCACATTTTACTGCATAACATGTTACGGGTGTGTCACATTTTACTGCATAACATGTTGCGAGGTGTGTCACATTCAAAACATGCCACGCTAATCTTTGATCAGTTTGGTTCAGGAACATTCTACATTGATCTGGAGTTCTGAGCGTCAATTCGGGATGTTGCCAAATTCAAGAATTGTTTTTTTTTTTTTTTTTTTACAATCCGGATATTCTCGTTGAAATTATAATTGTCACGTTCAATCAATATTTGTGAGTGATAAGTGCTGTATGCATTTTCATTTGATCTTTTGTTTCATGATGATCTGTCATTTGATTAAATGTGCATCACCGTTTTAAGATTCATTGCAATGAGAAAGTTTTATTCACATTCCGAAAAATATTCTGTTGTATTTTAAAATGATTTATGAAATTCTAATGTGTTCAAAAGGCATTCTAGCATTAAAGATATTCGTTTTTTTTTTAAATGTCTGTAAAATACAGTGCAGGTATACTGGCACGGACAATGAAAATTTAATTTCAGGTTGATTTTAACAAAACTAAAAATATGAAAAGCAGTAATTATTAAAGCAGGGCCATTAACGATAATATGCAAGAGAGAAAGGGAGAGAGACGGAGAGAAAAGAGAAAATTAGAATATGATAGAAAACTGGGTAAGAGAAAGGAAGTGAGAGAACTGAAACAAAGAGAAATTTAGAGAAAGAGGAGGAGAGGGGGAGATAAAACTGAGAGAAATTCCATCCCTTTCCTCTCATATTTCTCTCAGAGAGAGAGAGAGAGAGAGAGAGAGAGAGAGAGAGAGAGAGAGAGAGAGAGAGACAGATGAGAGAAAGGGAGACAACTAATAGAAAGAAATGGAGATGAGAGTCCGTCTAGAGTAGATTGCATATCGCAGTTATTTTTTCCATTGTCTGTGGAACGTGGAAGTAGAGAAATACTTAAGAGTAATCGAATGGGATATCGAGGCGCAAGAGACAAATTGAAACATTTCCTAAACAAATTGCCAAAAGAAACAACTACAAGTCCTGACTTGCGCAAATTATTTCGTGAAACCTTATTTAGAGTCTCCAAGAATAATAGAATTTTGAGGTCGAACAACTACATCAACAACCGACCAAAACGCCATACATTCAAACCTTAAAGCTATTCCTATCACGACCACAAATTTACGAACTCAATGAACTAGATTACTAAGTCTCCACATACTACACAAGGCCCTAAATCAGTCAATAAACTAGATTAAAAGGTCTTCAATTACTACACAAGGCACTAAATCAGTCATTGAACTAGATTAAAAGATCTTCAATTCCTACAAAAGGACCTAAATCCAAACTCAAATATGTAGACAGTCTGTATTTGCATGTGTACATGCGTGTGTGCGTGTAAATCTTGTAAACAAAGAAATCCATGTTGACTTAGAAAGAGATGTTTCCACTATTCATGTCTTCTGTAACGGCACATTGCCAGTAGGTGTGGCAATGATCTTGCAGAGTAGCTCTGAAGAAACTATTAATATTAGGGAAGGAGAGGCCATTAAATATTTCTTTCAAACATTAAAGAATGTTCTTTCGAACATTAAATAAAACATGTGGAGTAACAGTAAAGCTCATTGGAGAGGCCATGGACCTTGAAAAGAGCATGTGGAGTAATAGTAAAGATCACAGGAGAGGCCATGGACCTTGTGGAGTACGCTGGAGTGGTGGTACAGGCAATAGAAGAAGCGATCATTTATTTTGCAGAATATAAGTGGAACAACAATAAAAGCAATAAAAGAGAAGGCCATAAACATTCAATAGTACATATGGAGTAACAGTAAAGCAATAAATGGAAAGGCCACAAACCTTTAATAGTACATATGGAGTAACAGTAAAGCAATAAATGGAAAGGCCACAAACCTTCAATAGTACATATGGAGTAACAGTAAAGCAATAAATGGAAAGGCCACAAACCTTCAATAGTACATAT
The DNA here is from genome assembly GCA_028829895.1 of Sinotaia quadrata. Classification (NCBI taxonomy): domain Eukaryota; kingdom Metazoa; phylum Mollusca; class Gastropoda; order Architaenioglossa; family Viviparidae; genus Sinotaia; species Sinotaia quadrata. The sequence continues at coordinate 39,155,567 of CM054181.1, read as the reverse complement.
GGAGTAACAGTAAAGCAATAGAAGACGGCAGAATGTCACACTGAGGTGTAGATTTTGTAGTATCAATGGGGGTGGAGACTTGAGGAGCATTGAAGAGTACTTGTGCAGTATGAGTTAAGACAGAAGGAGACACAGTAGGCTTTGCAGAGAAGATTGAAAAAACGGTACAGATAAATCATTATTAAAAATAATGAAACACAGTGGAATAATCTGTTACAGAAGATAGACTAGGAAACACGGACAAGGGCAGACAAACGAGGATTTCCTCGGCAATATAAATGTAGAAAAAAACATCAGTGGTTATTATGACACCAAAAGTGTCAGTTCACAGTGGTTATTATGACAACAAAAGTGTCACTACACAGTGGTTATTATGACACCAAAAGTGTCAGCACAGAGTGGTTATTATGACACCAAAAAGAACCATTAACAGAAGCAGTACAGATGAGTGGATCATACCAAGCCCCAGAAACAGCCAACAATACTTGAAAGAAAACAACAAAACAGACATTAGCAAATAGATGGACCAAAAACATTTACATGGTCAGTATGTGCGACAAGCTGATACATTATCAACAAATCAATCAACATACAGATGGTTAAAAGAAGCAGGTTTGAAAGGAGAAACAGAATTACTAATAACAGCAGCACAAGATCAAGTCCTAAATACAAAAGAACACAAAACGAAAATCTCAAATGATTCCAAATGCAATCTCTGCAAAGCATATTAAACAGCAGAACAATTACTATCTGGATGTCAGTTTCTGGCTGGAACAAAAATACACCAAAAGACACAACAAAGTGGCAAAAATCCTACATAGAGATCTATGTGAGAACTATGGAGTAAAAGCCCCAGAATGTGCATGGATGCACCAACCGAAAGTAGTCATCGAAACAAAAGAAGTCAGAATACTGTGGGGCTTTGAAATAAGGACATATCAAGTGATTCCTGCATGAAGACCCGATATTGCAGTTGTCAATTAGTCCAAGAGAACAGCAACACTCATCGATGTATGATAGTTAACATAAAAACAAATTAGAGAAAAAAAGTAGAAAAATACCAAGATCTTATATTAGAATTCCAGAGACTGTGGAATGTAAAAGCAGAAGTAATAACTTTGTGACAGGATCTTGGAGGAACATAACACCTGAATTGGAAGGATTTCTAAATAAAATGCCTGGACAACAAAAATTGCCTCACAGCTAAAAGCACCTCTCGGAAGTGCTCACGTCTTCAGTAAAACCTTGGATCTCCCAGAATCTTGGAAAGATTCCGAGACCTTTTTCATAACCGACAGTCAACAGGAGTCGTAGAAAAAAGTATATAATAATAATAATGATGATGATGATGATGATGATGATGATGATGATGATGATGATGATGATGATGATGATGATGATGATGATGATGAAAAGTAGCATCATCATGTACCAAATTTTTATGCAAAGATTTAAAATTGAAAAGAAAGATATTATAATTAAACAGTCCGAAGCAAAATGTATACAGTGCTCAAGTATTTCACTCTCAACACGTACAGACGTACACTTAAAAGCGTACAACCGTGCTATAGGCACGCACTCACAGAAGTCTATACAAGTCAAATATCCAAGAAATAACAAACGAGCGGAAGTTAATCGAATCCCTCGAGTCAGACACCGACGCACTAGGTCACGTGGGTTGATAAGGACTAGATGACCATCATGACCTCATTTCTCTTTTCCTGAGAGAAATCACGTGATGTAATCTGAAAGACAAGATACTACAAATTTGCACAGGCCTTTTAATTGCAACTTTCAGTTGCGTTTCAGTTAAGATCACAATCATGCTGGAGATCATGGTAGAGTGCTTTGTAAGGAAAACGTCATCAGTCATTTTATCCGTAAGCATATCCATAAAACGTCATCAGTCATTTTATCCGTAAGCATATCCATAAAACGTCATCAGTCATTTTATCCGTAAGCATATCCATTACTTCGCTAAACTATCATGGCACTATTGTGATATACTAACTATCGGACGTTAAATATAATATATATTGTTAGATTGTTAGTTTCTAAATACAGAGATGTGTGTATGTGTGTGTTGAGATAGAAAACAATACAGAGGTGTGTGTGTGTGTGTGTGCGTGCGTGCGTGCGTGCGTGCGTATGTGTGTGTGTGTTTGTATGTGTAGAGAGATAGGAAACAATACAGAGATGTATGCGTGTGTGTGTGTTTGTGTGTGTGTGTGTGTGTGTGTGTGTGTGTGTGTGTGTGTGTGTGTGTGTGTGCAGAGATCAGAAACAATACTGAGATGTATGCGTGTGTATGTGTATGTGTGTGTGTGTGTGTGTCTGTGTGTGCGTGCGTGTGTTTGTGTGTGTGTGTGTAGAGATAGGAAACAACAAAGAGTGAGAAAGAAAGATAATTTGAGCTCATATATGACTGACTTACAAAATGTCGGAACATTATTTCTCCTCAGCAGACCTTTCGTGTACTTTATTACCTGTTCCCAAAGTGCCCACTTGCTTGGCATTTTATTGTCTGCAGACATTTTGTTTGCATAAACCAGATCTTAAGTGACAAGAAGGCAGTCTCAGACGGTGATTGCATTAAGTGCAAATAAGCCATTGTATGTTTGAATCGAACAAGTCTGAATAATGAGCGTGAAGTTTTATAAATATATCTCTATACCACTATAGAGAGATCAACTTCTTAATCTCTATACCAATATGGAGAGAGCAACTTTATAAATTTACCTCTGTACCAATATGGAGACAGAGAGAGAGAGCAGTTTTTTTATAAAGTTATCTCTACACCAAATGGAAAAGTACAAAACAAGAGACTATAAAAGATAGTGTGTGTGTGTGTGTGTGTGTGTGTGTGTGTGTGTGTGTGTGTGTGTGTGTGTTTATATGTGTGTGTGTGTGAGAGAGAGAGATTAGAGAAAATGATTGAGAGGATGAGAATAATAATATATGGGAGAGAGAGAGAAAAGTAAGAGGATATAATATATGGGAGAGAGAGAGAAAAGTAAGAGGATATAATATACATAATACGCGTGTGAAGAATTCTCAAAACACAGTACATATGGTAACACACTTTATTTTTAATTGTTCAACATCGTTAGACTGTTCGACACAGAAAGAAAGGGCAATAACCAGTGCAAACTCAGGACCTAATAAAAAGAAGAAAGAAAATAAATACAAAATAAAACTGCTTCACAAAGTGCCGACAAGATAACAAGAAAACGTCAGATGGCTGCGGCGCGAGCATCAATGCTGTTTAGCTTTGGGACGAATCGATTCCTTGACAAGTTGAAAATTAAAAAAATATTTTTTAACACATTTTTTTTTGGTGGGGGTTGTATGTGTGTGTGTGTGTGTGTGTGTGTGTGTGTGTGTGTGTGTGTGCACGCGCGCGCGCGCGCATTTCAAGCATTCGTGCGAGGGGTGGGGTGAATATTCATGCTTCGCCGAAACCTCAAATCGTATCATCAGCTTTCTCTCCCTTTACTGAGTCCATCCTACTTGATAAGTATTAGGCTTTTACAGATTATTACAGGATGCACAATTTTTATTTTTATTTTTATTAATCAGTTGAATATATATCTGAGCGCACACATGCATAAAGCTGAACATCCAAGGACATAAGCCCATTTTCACTTCGGTATTAATATATATTGAATAGATATAAGTGCGCGAAGAAACATTCGTCCAGACAAACCATAAGCCTACACAACGTTCGTCCAGACAAACCATAAGCCTACACAACGTTCGTCCAGACAAACCATAAGCCTACACAACGTTCGTCCAGACAAACCATAAGCCTACACAACGTCCGTCCAGACAAACCATAAGCCTACACAACGTTCGTCCAGACAAACCATAAGCCTACACAACGTTCGTCCAGACAAACCATAAGCCTACACAACGTTCTAAACTGTGCATGATATGTACATCGTACAAGCAGTATGCACGTAAGAATTATGCGTGTGTGAGTGTGGGCGTAAATGTGTTTAAACTGTGCACGATATGTACATCGTACAAGCAGTATGCACGTAAGAATTATGCGTGTGTGAGTGTGGGCGTAAATGTGTTTAAACTGTGCACGATATGTACATCGTACAAGCAGTATGCACGTAAGAATTATGCGTGTGTGAGTGTGGGCGTAAATGTGTTTAAACTGTGCACGATATGTACATCGTACAAGCAGTATGCACGTAAGAATTATGTATGTGTCAGTGTGGGCGTAAATGTGTTTAAACTGTGCACGATATGTACATCGTACAAGCAGTATGCACGTAAGAATTATGCGTGTGTCAGTCTGGGCGTAAATGTGTTTCAAGAACGTAGTCGGTAATAGTTGGATAGTGTGAAAAGTTCCCGCAGACGTACGTTAGACTAGAATCAGAATTCTGCTTTGTATTTTTTATTTAACGTTCTACCAGCTAATTTAGACGTTAAAATATTCTAAACGTTTGCAACGTAGGCCACTAATATTAAGATAAATTGCTGCACTCAGAAAACGTACAGGGAATATAATCTAAGCTTTCTTCTCTCACATACACGGCTCCTCTTGGTCACGATAAGCCGAAGGATACTTTATTTATTTGTTACAGTAAGTGGCAATTCATTAACTCATTCTTGTTTATCTCCTCCTCTCGTGTCCAAACAATACACCACGGTCTGTTGCTTAACAGTTGTTTAACGAAAGATGTCCGTGACGTCAACCCTAGTCAATTCATCACCAATGGTTACTATTGGCTGGAAATCAGAAACTCGGGCTGGAACATGGTTACTGCTTCCCTGTATTAATCAATGCCGTCTGTTTGTCTAATAGATGAGAACATATCTTTCCGTAAGAGAATAGTTTGTAGATTTCCAATTTTCACTATACTTCCTAATTTTATCTCATAATGATAATATGAAAAATCTTCTGGTATGGAGAGTAAAACTGACGTACCGGATCGCGCGATATCACTTTATTATTCGTGGAAATTGAATTGTTCATTTTCATGTTTTCAAATTTAATTTTATTGTTATTAAATTTTATTGTTAACTTTCTTAATTGTTATCTCGCTATGTTATTACATAAGTGTATGTAATCGACCATGATTGCCAACTGGGGGCCGAGCCAGAGATAAAGTAATAAAGAATTGTATATCTATCAATCTATCATAATGGGGAGATAACTTTGTTGGCAAAGAAGTCAACTAACTTATCCGACTAAGTGTCGTGAACAATCAGGCTGAGATTGTGGCATTAAAAGGGAGATAAGTTAGGCAAGTCTGGCTGTCGCTAATGTTAGGGATTATCTAATAAACTAATAGTGATAATTAGTGCCTAAATTAGGACAGGGTCGCTAAATGAAAACCGGACATGTGACAAACATGTTAGTCAGTTATCTCTTACAGATTCGTCGTCATTATCGACTTAGTATTGTTCTCTTTTATGATCATTATTGGCTTCATGTTGCTCTCTAATTGTTTCGTCGTCATTATCAGTTTAAAAATTGCTCTCTCATTCTATCATCATCGTTATCGGTTTAGTTTTGTTCTTTTTGTCATCGCCACTTTCGTAGTGTAATGCTCCCTTACTTTATCGTCGTCGTTGTCAGTTGTATATATAACTCTCTTCTTGTCTTTGTCGCCGCTTGTCGCACTTTATTCCAGATAGCATTGCTTTGACACGCTTTAAATGTGGACTGGATAGCATTGCTTTGACACTCTTTAAGTGGACTGGATAGCATTGCTTTGACACTCTTTAAGTGGACTGGATAGCATTGCTTTGACACGCTTTAAATGTGGACTGGATAACATTGCTTTGACACGCTTTAAATGTGGACTGGATAGCATTGCTTTGACACTCTTTAAGTGGACTGGATAGCATTGCTTTGACACGCTTTAAATGTGGACTGGATAGCATTGCTTTGACACGCTTTAAATGTGGACTGGATAGCATTGCTTTGACACGCTTTAAATGTGGACTGGATAGCATTGCTTTGACACGCTTTAAATATGGACTGGATAGCATTGCTTTGACACGCATTAAATATGGACTAGATAGCATTGCTTTGACACGCTTTAAATGTGGACTGGATAACATTGCTTTGACACGCTTTAAATATGGACTGGTAATGCTGACGTAGCAACAGGATGTTCTCTGGGACTTATCAACTAGCCTGTCTAGTCTTTACGTCATGAAAGCTCGTATTAGCGACTACGTGATAGTGAAGTGACAAATAAAATTGTACTGAATGCAAATGAACATTAGTTTACAATAAGTTGTATCACATATCGGTAAGGAATAATTAAAAATAAGATAGAAAACAACAGAAAACTTAATGAATAATCAAAAATAAGATAGAAAACAACAGAAAACTTAATGAATAAATATAATTAAAAATAAGATAGAAAACAACAGAAAACTTAATGAATAATTAAAATTAAGATAGAAAACAACAGAAAAGGTAAGGAATAATTAAAAATAAGATAGAAACAACAAAATACTTAAGGAATAATTATAAATGATATAGAAAACAACAGAAAACTTAAGGAATAATTATAAATAAGATAGAAACAACAAAATACTTAAGGAATAATTATAAATGATATAGAAAACAACAGAAAACTTAAGGAATAATTTTACATAAGATAGAAAACAACAGAAAAGGTAAGAAATAATTATAAATAAGTTAGAAAACAACAGAAAATTATGAAAATAATGAAAATTACAGATATGGAGCGGGTAGGAAATCCGCTTATTTATTACAAGGTTCAGGTTTTCAGGTCTAGATGACTAAAACTAGTCATTTGATGAAGTTCTGGTTTGGAGTTCAGGCTAACGAGATACATCAATTGAAAGTGCTGCCATTGGTTGTATTGTACTGGCAGTGTAGTCACGTGTACCGTACTCTAAGCATGATTGCACAGAAACGACCAGTGACAAGAAAGAGAGTTAAGTTTTCTTTGTAGAGCGGCTAACGATTCTTGACTTACCGCAAATTTGTAGGGTTGTGAACTGTGCACAAATTGAGAACAAATAGCGATCAAGAGCAGTTACGAAGAAATCGATTGTTAGGTCACACCGAACTGTAAAGAGAAACAATTTGATGCATATTTATTTTTCGTTTTGCATTCATTTTTAACTATTCATTGTTAAACTCTCTTCCCGTATTATTGTGATGTAATGTTAAATATAACTGTAGTAATTTCTATAGTAATACGGTTTGTGTAATTATAACGTAATAGTCTGTATTGCATATTTATATACCATTAATTACTCTTCGAGGGAAGCGATGAGTCAAATTACAATCACAACTAACATCTGAACGTTGCCATAATAATAACAGAATTCGACTTCCTGAAATGCCATTTCATGGTGAATTAGTCTGCTAAGTCTTTCTGCATCAGGAGTAATCACGTAAGCATCGATCACCCTTGGTAATCAAATGACAACGAGCATTAAACAATTTACATATTGGACTAGAATGGCCGATATAATGCCAACACTTAGATTAGAAAGACGGACAATAGTAATTCTTTAATTCTAGAACTATATTCTACATATTGGACTAGAATGGCCGATATAATGCCAACACTTGATTAGAAAGACGGACAATAGTAATTCTTTAATTCTAGAACTATATTCTACAAAGAATTCATAGTTAAAAGTAAAACGGCTTGAGTACTACTAGCACTTTCAACTAAATCTTTAAAGATCGGCGTAGTATTAATAATAAAAAGAAAACGATATTTGAAATGACCAAGTATATTAATACTTTAAATTAAGACTGGAATATTTGACATGTTATTAACACTTTAAAATTAATACTGGAAGAGATTGCGCAATACTAACACTTAAAGCTAAGACTTGAATGATGAGTATTAAATAATAAATCGAATTAGTATTAAACATTTACATCTAAGAGTGACGAGACCGATATGGTAATAACACTTAGTAATAAACTGTAGTGAATGGTTGATGTATTGTTATTCTGTACCTATGTGCACTTTATGTTAAACTTCAGGGACTAATCAGTATGCATTTGCCACTTGTCTAGGTTTGTATTGTCGTCTAGTATTAACACTCGAATTCTAGATCTGTATTGTCGTCATAGTATTAACACTCGAATTCTAGGTCTGTATTGTCGTCATAGTATTAACACTCGAATTCTAGGTCTGTATTGTCGTCATAGTATTAACACTCGAATTCTAGGTCTGTATTGTCGTCATAGTATTAACACTCGAATTCTAGGTCTGTATTGTCGTCATAGCATTAACACTCGAATTCTAGGTCTGTACTGTCGTCATAGTATTAACACTCGAATCGTAGCTTGAAAAAATAATGGTACCTTCCAAACTCTCATTGGGAATTTCGATTTGTATTTGAGTTTGCATTAAATGTCTTAAATTTGTCAACTAGCAAGTCTCTTTGGCAGTTTTCTGGAGTGGACAGTGTCAGTTTTTGACTTCATATAAAGAATTGCTGAGTATCATTATATTTGGTTTATAATGGTATATGGTCAAAGTGTTTGACAGATCTTTCTGATTTATATATTTATGTGTCATGAGAAAATAATTAATAGATAGACAGAAATATTCTTGACAGGTAGACAAATATATAGATTGAAATCTAATCAAATGGGTGGATGAATAGATTGGATATGATAGATAGATAGATAGATAGATAGATAGATAGATAGATAGATAGATAGATAGATAGATAGATGGATGGATGGATGGATGGGTGGATGGGTGGATGGGTGGGTGGATGGTTGGATGGATGGATGGATGGATAGATAGATAGATAGATAGATAGATAGATAGATAGATAGATAGATAGATAGATAGATAGATAGATAGATAGATAGATAGATAGATAGATAGATAGATGTTAGTTTTAATATCACAAGAATAAAAATGATATATTCTAGAATGGCTTCACAACTGAAGATAATATCGTAAAGTAAAACAGCTGGACAGATTATGCAGAATTCATTTAGTTTTCACAACATGTTATTCTTAATGTAGACGCACACAAAACGTTATTCCTAATGTAGACGCACACAAAATATATTATTCCTTATGTAGACGCACACAAAACATGTTATTCATAATATAGACGCACAAAAATACATGTTACTCATAATGTAGACGCACACAAAACATGTTATTGATAATGTAGAAGCATACAAAACATGTTATTCATAATGCTAAACGCACACAAAACATGTTATTCATAATGTTAAACGCACACAAAACATGTTATTCACAATGTCAAACGCACACAAAACATGTTATTCACAATGTCAAACGCACACAAAACATGTTATTCATAATGTTAAACGCACACAAAATGCCCCTGTCCACATCCTACTTTTCTCCTTCACTCCAGGCGTCTCTCACGTATAATTTTCTCTCCCCACGAAATTCATGCTAAAAAGTGCTATTCATGACTGAACTAGTCCTAATGTTGGCGGGATAATTCTGTTTTCGGCAAAGGGTGCCCAATACTTCAGATGTTTACAGAATACAGACTCCTACTTTAAACCTCCCAGGCTGGCGAAGTATACCTTATCAGACTCTCTTTTAGACCCACATAGTCGGTGTCTGCCAGTCTCTGCGCGGTTACTAACAGCTCGCATTCAAAGCGACAACTAACGTGCAAATACAACAACAAATATAAATCCGGAAGAGAAAATCAAAAAGGGATAGTATCTAATTATTTGTTAGCTAAGATTTACATCTTTAAAATGCAAGTTCGTGTTTAAAGTTCCAATAGTTCATCAAGTTCTATCTGCTACGCCCTTCAAGTGAAACTTGATTCTCTTTTTTGCGCAGGTGGTCGCCTTCAGAGCGAAGAAAACTTGGAAGAGATTATTACCACGCGAAGAAGTGTTAATTGTATGAGAAAGCTAATTGTGTGTGACCTTTCCGTAATGCAAGCACAAAGAGTGTATAAGAAGTTAATTTTATGCGGCCTTAGCTAAACTTAAGCACAGTGTAAGGGAAGCTATTGTTGTGTGACCTTTCCTTAGTTCACTCAGTGCATAAGTTAATTTTGTGTGACCTGCCCTGGCGTAGGTACTAGCACATGATACACTAAATATAAACATAGTTCATAAATCTCTCAGATCCACCGGTGGCTTGTTTGATTTACTAATTGTTCTTACCTCCCAGTATATACCACCCACCTCCCCTTTTCCTTCTTGTATTTATATACTAAATGAATGTCCCTACACATACATATGCCTTTTACAGTAATGAAGTGCCAAATGGCGTGAGTTATGAACGTTTGCCCTAGAACAAATTTATAAAACAGTAAAAAGCAATGTGGCTTGAGGTATAAAAGTCTGTACTAGGACAAATCTAAGACTAAAGAAATGCTAGATGTAATGAGATTTTTAAAAAAGTATGTTTTGGGACAAATCTAAGACTAAAAAAATGTTAGATGGCTTGAGATTTAAAGTCTGTTCTAGGACAAATTTAACACTACAGAAAAACCAAGTGGCTTGATGTATAAAAGTCTGTTCTAGGACAAATCTAAGACTAAAGAAATGCTAGATAGCTTGAGATTTAAAACAGTATGCTGTAGGATAAATCTAACTCTTATAAATATGGCCTGATACACAAACGTTTGCCCTAGGACAAATCTAGCACTAAAGAGATGCCAAATGACTTGAGATATAAAGGTCTGCTCTAAAACTAAAAGAATGTCAAATGTATTGAAGATAAAAAGTCTTCTCTAGGAAATAAAACTAAGACTAGAGATGCTCTTGGATCTGTCTTGTCGCTCTAGAATAAATCTAACACTCACACATAACTCCTCCCACATACTGAAGTGAACACTGACTTGCATGTGAGAGTTTAGCTTTGAGACAAGTCAAGCACTGACTTTGCGTGATGTTCTTTTCTGTGTTCTTTATATGACTACCTGGCCCAATTGATCAGTCTGTGCTATGATGTTCTTTTCTGTGTTCTTTATATGACTGCCTGGCCCAATTGATCAGTCTGTGCTATGATGTTCTTTTCTGTGTTCTTTATATGACTGCCTGGCCCAATTGATCAGTCTGTGCTATGAAGATCAATCATATGATCATGATAATTTCAGATTCTTAAAAATCTTTTTGCCAAGAACTGTTGCTCTCATACAAAATGTCTAAATGATGGCCATGAAAACGAAGTCATGACCTATCTGTTTAACTATTTAATCTTCAAAAATTCAAGCTGTAAACTAGTGGTGATCTGTAGCGAAATGTAACAATACCACTTTTTCGCCTCCTCTCCTGTAAATTAGCGGTGATATGTAGCGAAATGTAACAATACCACCTTTTCGCCTCCTCTCCTGTAAATTAGCGGTGATTTTTCAGTGAAATGTAACAATACCACTTTTTCGCCTCCTCTCCTGTATATTAGCGGTGATTTTTCAGTGAAATGTAACAATACCACTTTTTGGCATCCTCTCCTGTAAATTAGCGGTGATTTTTCAGTGAAATGTAACAAAGAATTTTTTTTAATCTTCTACACTTTTTTCCAGTGAAATGTAACAAAGAATCTTCCTGCCTCTTCGTCTGTAAACTAGCGATGATGTTTTTATTGATTTGTAACAAAAGTATCTTCTTGTCTCTTTTGTAAAGTAGCGATGGGTTTTTTTTTTTTTTTAGTGGTTTGTAACACAATTATCTTCGTGTCTCTTCTGTAAATTGGCGGTGATTTTTCAGTGAAATGTATAAATGCCATATTTTTTGTCTTATCTCCTGCAAACTAACAGTGAATTCATTTTTAGTTAAATGCAATAAAGATATTTTCATGTCTTCTCTTCTGTTTATTATCGGTGATGTGTAGGTGAAGTGTACTAAAGAAATCTTCCTGCCTTCTCCTGTATAACGTAGCATTGATTTCTAGTGAAGTGTAATAAAGAAATCTTCTTCTCTAAACTAGCAGTAATCTCTAATGAAGTATGGAAAGATATGAAATGTTTGGACATTATGTCATTCTTGTCAAAGACAGTGGCGTTCTGAGAGAACGCCTTTAATTTTAGTCGAGCTTACAAAAACTAATGAAGACAGATTTCTCTCGGTATTTAACATTAAGTAAGAGAATTCACAGACAGGATGAAGATATGCAATAATATTCTCTTTCACTCCATTTTTACAGTCTATCTTTAAATATAATTTTGTAGTATACAAAATGTAAAATATAATTCTTTACAAAAATATAATTATGTGAAGAATATTTAAAACAATACTAATTTACATGAAATCTTTGTGAAATATCTTTCAAGTGTAATCGTTTATAGCATTCTACAGAACCTCACAATACTGTAACTTTTACATAAAATAATAAAACAGTATTACATATCTCCATAAAATTTAAACTCTGTTTCTTTACAACTTTAAGTTTGAACTCTTTACATAATGTCTTATATATGGCAATTTTAAACATTTTAACATAACAACTTTAAACTTTAGATCTTTACATAACATATGTAAATATAACTCATAAAATGTCCTTGCTTAACACTTAAAAATTGTAATTAACGCCTTTAAATAAATCTGTAAATCGTAATGTTTTAAGTAAGTGTTATTCTTACATAGTCCTTAAAGGATTTGAACTCTAATTACTTACACAAGGCTTTGAAACTAGTATGTCTTCCAAAACGTTTGTAAAAAAGCATCTTCAAAATGAATGAAAGTTTTTGATATCGTTTACAGAGGAATTAAAACTGCACAGTTTTACATACAGAACAACGATTGTTTGAGCTGCTAAAACACTGCACGACGGCAAGAACAATAACTCTAGCTGAGCTCTAGTTTACTAAGTAGAAAACCAATACTACCATCATTTTTCTAATACATTTAGATAAACTGCACAAGTAAGAATTGTCTGAATTTTTAAAAAAAACAAAAGTAGAAAATGAAACTGAAAACTGGAAAGCGAAGATGGTGCGGTCTGACCGTAAATTGCTGACGTCATTCTTCACCCGAACGTGTGTAATTAGAACAACACAGATTTATTCGTGTTTTAAGCGTTTCTTTTTAGACACGCACAGAAGAGTGGCTGGGAGGAAAACACACAGCCTTGTGGCACATTGATAGATGACCGACCTTCAGGAAGGACTCGAGATCCCTGGTGCGGCCCTTACAGGATGTCGCTACCAAAATTAGCGGCATCTTGATACGAACACCTCTTCTAAATCACTAAGGAAGTTTCTGTACAAGATATATTATCACAGAGAGTGAGGTAGCGAGCAGAGGATTGAGGGGTGGGATGGGGGTTAAGAGGAAACGAAGCGAAAGTGGTCGCACGGATTGAGAAATGATTGCAATCAATAATGCTGACAATATCATAGAAGTCAGGACACTGCTACGTGAAGAATGTTATCATTACAATGCAAAAACAAACAAGCAAACAGAAGACCCCGCAACGCTGTATGAGAAGAAATTATTTTGAACTCCACTGAACTTGACATTTACAGCACCCGCATATCCGCCAAGTGAGAGAGACGAGTGATGTCTTCTGGAGAATTATTAATAACTTAAATTAAGATTCTCATCACTAGTAACATCTCTCTCACTGTAACTACATGTAGGACTTGCACACAACTTGCACCTCTTTCAAACTGTCCTCATATTTACTGCTTATTCTTTTATCTTTTCTTCCCCCCCAAAAAAAAAAAATTCACACAATACATACAACACATGAACACTTAGTCATCTGAAAATGATTCGATCCGAGTTTATGCATTAGCTTTATAGAAAGAAAGAAAGAAAGAAAGAAAGAAAGAAAGAAAGAAAGAAAGAAAGAAAGAAAGAAAGAAAGAAAGAAAGAAAAAGAAAGAAAGACAGACAGACAGAAAAATAGAAAGAAAGAAACAAACAAAGACAGAAACAAACAAACAAACAAACAAACAAACTAAGAAAGAAAGAAACAAACAAAGACAGAAAAATCAGAAAGAAAGAAACAAAGAAAGACAGAAAGAAAGAAACAAACAAACAAAGAAACAAAGAAAGAATTGTATTATTCAACAATGCAGTCAGCAAGAGGCCTTCAAACAAATCCAGGGAGGGAAAATTAACATCTTATCACGCTTAACTACATTTGAAGTAAATTTCTCTAACTCATTCATCTCGCGACCTAATTAAATTCTGCAAACGGAGATTTCTACTTTTAGTGCATGTAGCAGAGGCTTTATTTATTTATTCTATTTATTTTTTTTATTTTTTTTTATTTTTTGCTTGGCATCCTTGTCAGTGACGAGTGTGATGCAAAAGTGGAACTTGATTGCAGAAACCGTTTTCAACGTGTCTTTGTTGTGCGGACATCAGGGACGAGGGGAAATTTACTGCTAACTTCTACAAGGGCTTTCAATAAAACTCCCTAACGGTTACGCCGCATGAGATAAGTCACCATGGTTACTGGAGTTATTCTAGAACAAATCAGTATTTGAGATGTTTACAAGCACGTACGTGACAGGTTGCGTCTGGACCGTAGGACCAATCAAGGGTAGTAGACACGGCCTGCTGAGATCATAGATAGATAGATAGATAGATAGATAGATGGGTAGTCAAACCTCAAATACATACACAAATGCGGTACTTTCATATATTTCACTATATTGTGTTTGGTGACAAGATTGAATATAATAGATTTTAATGTTAATATTGTACGTCCGACAGTTAAATGAAAGCTTGCTTGCACAGAGTTTTGAGAAAGAAATCTTTAAAAATAGAAAAAATACTTTATTATGCTGCTGTTTGGTTAGTGTACTGCATTATGCACATTGTACTACAATATGTGTAGACTACTACAGTACACATACACCTATACGAGCTTTGTGTAGGTGCGTGCATTCTTCATAGAGTACTACAGTACATATACACGTGCATGAACTCTATGTGTGTGTCTATGTAATCTGAATAGAATACTACACATGCAAGTGTATGAAATCCATGTGTGTGTGTGTGTGTGTGTGTGCGTGCGTGCGTGTGTATATACTGCAGGCTGCAAGTTGTTCTGCAGTCTACAGATAGTAGTGCAGATTGTAAATTGTATTTCATGTCTGTTTACTGTAACAGTCTGTGTATCGTACTGCAAACTCTGAGCTCTATTGTAGCAGTCTTACACGATATAGCTCTCTGTGGTGGAGTAAATATGCCTATCCTATTTCTAAACTTAATTGTTATATAAATTGTTAAATGTCAAAGTGATCCGACCTTGGGCACTTCTTGTACTGATATTTTTGTCAAAGTCAGACACAAGACTACTGACACTCAACGTTACTCAGACACAACACTATCTACAATCAAATTTACTAAGATACAAAGTCAAAGTTACTCAGGCACAACCCTACCTACACCTAAAGTTATTCAGACACAACCATACCTACACTCAAATGTTACACAGACACAACCCTACCTACACTCAAAGTTACTCAGACACAACCCAACCTAAACTCAAAGTTACACAGACACAACCCTACAAAGTTATTCAGACAACCCTACCTGCGCTCAGAGTTACCCTGACACAACCTTTCCGATTCTCAATCTTTACTCCAACACAACACTACTTACACTCAGTGTTACTCAGACACAACCCTTCCTGCACTCAGTGGTACTCCAAAACAGCCCTACCCACACTCAAAGTTAGACAACACATCCTACCAACACTATATGTTACTCAGACACTATCCTACATACACTCAAATTTATTCAGAAACAACCCTTCCTACACTCAGTGTTCTACAACACAACCCTACTGACACTCAAAGTTACCTGGACAACCATTCCTACACGCTGTGTTACTCAGACACAACCATATCGACACTCAAATTTTTCAGCACAACCCTTCCTACACTAGATGTTACTCATACACAACCCTACTATAATCACTGTTACTCAGCAACTGCTTAACCCACACGTCACCATAACCCAGATCAAATGCTGCCCACAATTATCAGAACCACCATTAACTTTTCCCCAATTCCACACTTCACATTGTCCAAACTTCACATTGCCCACTCTTCAGTGTCCGCATTTAAGATTGCCAACGCTTCATATTGCCCACACTTCACATTGTCCACACTTCACTACCCACACTTCACTACCTACACTTCATATTTCATATACTTCACTACTCACACTTCTATTTCACATACATCACTACCCACACTTTACATTGCCCACACTCAGTATCATCCACAGTCTACTTACATTAGTGCTAACCACTCATATTTAACGTAGACATAGAACAGTAAGAAAGATTTCACTCTCGGGTATCAGCAAGCAGCCACAAGCAGGGGGATAATTTGATTATTCTTGAAAATGTTCTCAGACAAAATAATTATTTTTTCCTTCTGTACAAATTTAAATGTATTAGTATAATGTTTAGACTGTGCTGGTTTAAATCCATATGCTGCGCGATTTTCTGACCATGTGTATTGTTAATTGATGCAAATTATTTCATAAATATTAGTGAAATACTTCCTACTTATATTGTAACGCAACATAAATGTGTCAATACATCTTAGTTCAGATGAACATTATCTTGCGAATGAAGAATTTGGGGTTTTAGAGTCATCAGATCTAAAGTAGAATGTGTGTGGTTTTAGCTTCATCAGAACTACAGTAAGATGGGTATGGTTTTAGAGTCATGAGATCTACAGTAGGATGGGTATGGTTTTAGAGTAATCAGATCTACAGTAGGATGTGTATGGTTTTAGACTCATTAGTACCACAATAAAATGTGAACGGTTTTAGAGTCACCAGAGCTGCAAGAAAATATGTATGCTTTAAGAGTTACCAGTATTGCAGTTGAAAGTGTATGGCTTTAGAGTCATTAATGACACAGTAAAATGTGTATGGTTTTAGAGTCATCATAACTTAATAAGAATGTGTATGGTTTAGACTTTAGAGTTATTATTACCACAATAGAATGTGTATAGTTTTATATTCACTAATACTGCAGTAGAAGTGTATGGTTTTAGAGTCATCAATCCACAGTAGAACATATGAATTTGGAGATCTATCCACAGTTAAACATGTATGACTTTAGAGTCATCAGTCCACAGTAGAAAGTGTATGACTTCAGAGTCATTAATCCACAGTAAAACGTGTATGACTTTATAGTCATCAGTCCACAGTAGAACTTGAATGGTCTTAGAGTCATCAGTCCACATTGGAATATATATAGCTAACTGTCATTAGTCCACTGTATAACGTGTATAGGTGATGTCATCAATCCAAACGTAAACGTATATAGCTTACTGTCATCAAAACCAGTGTACTTGGTGCACTTAATAACACACAACGAGCACAAAACGGTCATATTCACGGAGACATGATACTTTACTCTTTAAAATCGCCCGATAGAAATAAACACAATATTTCTTGTTATCCCTTTGTATATTTCTGTGTGGAAAACAAATCTACTTGCATTCAATGTTGTTAACGCTCGCTGTAAACCCATAATTATATATTTCTACAGTTGTTTACTCCACACAAAACCTATAATAGCATGCATGTACTGTGACACATGTTTCGTACAGAGCCGTTAATTGCTTTTGCTATAGATTGTTTTCACTGCGGCAAACGTTTCGTACATAAAATGTTAATTGCTTTTTCTGCAGTACATATTTCGTGCAAAAAGCGTTAATTACTTTTACTGTGGCACATATTTCATGTGAACAACGATACCGTTGCACATATTTTAAACAAAAATAAAAGCTGTTTAAACTTAATAAAACTTTCACACAAGTCTTCCATGGACTGGATGGATCTTTTAAAGTCATTTTTTAATGATAGACATAGTCTAGCCAGCCCTGAAATGAGAGTGTTGCCAAAGGACCATTGGACCCTTATTCATCTAACATCGCGACAGACAAATCAGCTGACGTGCCTGGAATTGGAAATGTTACATTTCCCTTTGATTAATTATGATTTTCATAACATATTCTTCAGAACCTCCAGCCATCTCTTCTCAGTCACACTAACAATTAACCAAAATGTGGGTTTAAGATAACAAAACCAATTAAGATTTAATAATACTAATAAAATGAAATCAATAGCATTCGATTTCCAAAAACACAGGTCTACCGAGACCATCTATTTACTGTACCAACATTTGTTTAATTGAATTATTATTCATCTGGTCAATTATAATTATTGATTATAATCTATAATTATAGATTGAATGATTTGGAGCAACTTGTTGTCGATGATAGAGATGGGCCTATTGTTTCATTAGTCACTTGTTGTCGATGATAGAGATGGGCCTATTGTTTCATTAGTCACTTGTTGTCGATGATAGAGATGGGCCTATTGTTTCATTAGTCACTTGTTGTAGATGATAGAGATGGGCCTATTGTTTCATTAGTCACTTGTTGTAGATGATAGAGATGGGCCTATTGTTTCATTAGTCACTTGTTGTAGATGATAGAGATGGGCCTATTGTTTCATTAGTCACTTGTTGTCGATGATAGAGATGGGCCTATTGTTTCATTAGTCACTTGTTGTCGATGATAGAGATGGGCCTATTGTTTCATTAGTCACTTGTTGTAGATGATAGAGATGGGCCTATTGTTTCATTAGTCACTTGTTGTCGATGATAGAGATGGGCCTATTGTTTCATTAGTCACTTGTTGTCGATGATAGAGATGGGCCTATTGTTTCATTAGTCACTTGTTGTAGATGATAGAGATGGGCCTATTGTTTCATTAGTCACTTGTGCAATGCCTTCTCACCCGTGTTGATGACTTCCTCCAACCACATGGCAATCGTCAGTCTACAGCAAGAGTCAGGTATGCATTTCAAAGTGAACACGAGGATCGGTTCAACAAGAGTCAGGTATGCATTTCAAAGTGAACACGAGGATCAGTTCAACAAGAGTCAGGTATGCATTTCAAAGTGAACACGAGGATCAGTTCAACAAGTCAGGTATGCATTTCAAAGTGAACACGAGGATCAATTCAACAAGAGTCAGGTATGCATTTCAAAGTGAACACGAGGATCAGTTCAACAAGAGTCAGGTATGCATTTCAAAGTGAACACGAGGATCAGTTCAACAAGAGTCAGTTATGCATTTCAAAGTGAACACGAGGATCGGTTCAGCAAGAGTCAGGTATGCATTTCAAAGTGAACACGAGGATCAGTTCAACAAGTCAGGTATGCATTTCAAAGTGAACATTGCCCGGAAAAACTGTGCTCTCCTAAAACAGATTGTTAGACATTGCCCGGAGTACGTTCAAAATAACAGGGCCTTCCTAAAACAGATTGTTAGACATTGCCCGGAGTACGTTCAAAATAACAGGACCTTCCTAAAACAGATTGTTATACATTGCCGGTGTGCTATTGTAGCTGAACGACTGCTCGTCACTCATAGTTGAACTCAATAGCGTAAATTCCTGTGAACGCGTGAACCAGCCCAACTCTTGTTGTGAATAAACGGCTTAATGTAAAACGCAAACATTCCCAAGAAGTTAGCCAGTTAGGGTCAGCCAATGTCGCATACTGGCCAACTATACTTAGCCAATGGCAATCTACTGGCCAGCTGGATCAGACCAATGGGTGCTAAGAGAATACAGTGGGGGAAACCCATCTTGTGGGAAATTATCTTTTCTTTTTCGACGAAAAATTCCACACAAAATAAGATATGTTCTTTCGCCCAGTTCTCCGCCCCCCTGGGAGTTATGTGAAAAGGTCTCACCATGAGTAAAACCACAGACTTATAAGTCTAAAACTGTAATTTTCATGTTTCTTTGCAGCTAGACAGAATGTTAATTTTGTGTCTTTCTTTCAGCTAAGCTACAATGTATTTCAATTTTCATGAGTATTATGTGTGTTGTTTTAATTCTAATGTTATTTTGTTTAGTGGAAATACTATGCAATATATGCTTGTTGATTTACTTGTAATTAACACGCTAGTCATTGTTTAACTTTTTAGTGAGTCTGAAGCATGGAATTTAGATCTCTAGACAATAACGTTATGATTCAGAGCCATAACCTTGATCTGTAAAATGTTGGTTATTAGGGAATTTTCTATTTCATTGTTTGGTCTGTAACTCTACTTTCTTGATTCAGCATAACTGTATCTGGAAAAATGTAACTCTGCTTTGTTGATTCAGCATAACTGTATCTGAAAAAGTGTAATTCTGCTTTGTTGATATGGCATAACTGTATCTGGAAAAGCACGTAATATGTGAAAGGACAAGTAGCCAAACAAAAATTCATTGTTTACTTGTGGTGAAATAAATGACTGCATTCAGTGACTGTAAATATATTCTGAAGAATTATTAAGGTAAGAGATAGTCAATGCCTGCCCATCTGAAATTCTACAGAAGAATTGTTGTCTTCTACAGCCATTGGCAAACTCCCTTTGGTACCTTCAGACTGTACACTTTGGTACCCTTTGGCACCTTCACACATACCTTGGTGCACCTGTTTTCACCTGTAAACTGGACACAGCAAGCCATTTGGGGAATTTGTGAAGCCAGCCAGTGCACGCTGTTAGTGAACCTGAAGGCCAACCACGAAATCATGACGCCATCTACCACAGGGGAAAGAGAGACAAACTCTATACAGATCACACATTGACCCCTTTTTTCATGGAACACATTGACCCCTTTTTTTTCATGGAACTATTTGACTCATTCTATCTTGTGATGTACTTTGTTCATGTCGTTTAAATATAAATCGATTGAACTAACTTTGTTAACAGATGCTGTTATTGATTCCAAGAATACTATCCAAACAGTTAATAAGAGAGCCTTTTTAGGCCTGACACTAAAATGAACTACAAATAAGTGCATGTTTATTTGTTCATTTTTTGTGTGTCTTCATTGTATATGTCATTATTTGTATTTGATCAATGTTTGAATTGCTGTGTATTGAGTAGTTAATTGTTTTGTTAATAAATTCTATAACTGGGTTACAAGGTTAGAGTAGTGTGTGAGGGGGTTAATAATTAATATGACGCGTGGTATTGGGCTTTTCGAGGGTGTTCACTACTCTGTTTTTTGGACGTGTACCAGGTCAGAGTTCATTACAATACTAGGAATTACTCTGGGGGAGAGTGCAAGGGGCACTCTTCCAGTCCTTCACCCGCAAGCTGAGCGGTGCGAATTATCACAGACGAAGGAATGAAAATGTTCTCGTAATTAAAGAGGCCCTCTCGTAAGAGTATAAAAATACCTGTTGCATTAACAATAGCCACCATTAATGCTGCACTGAACGTTAATTCAAATCAGCACCAAACCAATTAAATTTGAGAAATGAGCAATTTACAAAATGTAACATGTTCACAAAAGGATTTTGTTTTACTCATGTAGACTAATACTATATTGTAAGTCTTCTCGGAGGCTTTGTATTGGCAAGATGATGAAGTCACTTCTGATGTTTCTTTTTAAATTGCAAGATGATGAAGTCACTTCTGAGACTGTTTATAGTGGCAAGATGATAAAGCCATTTCTGAGGTTTCTTTTTGTATTGCAAGATGATGAAGTAACCTCTGGGGTTTCTATTTGTATTGGTAGGACGATGAAGTCATTTATAATTTTTTTTAATAAGAAAACACTTATGCTTCAGACACTTGTTCAGTGGCCTGCAGCACTGACATAAAAGGCTGATGTGCAGACAGTTCTAGTTGTTGTTATCAAGCAAAGCAGAAATAAGTCAAAGAAGAAAAAAGTAACTAATGCTAATTTGAATGGGGCAATTTAAATTGATCTTTTCAAAGGCAATGTATTTTATGGAACTCTTTTTTGTGTTAACTGCTTTACTTTATGTTGACTTTCGACCGTGCATAGCTGAGCGTAGGAAAATTAATCCAAGAAATGATGGCATCTCTTAGTTGTCTTGAAAATATAATGCAGATTCCATGAGTGTAAGACATTCACTGCTTTAGTGCTAATTGATTTCTCACATATGCCTGATTTAACACGGATAGCATTTAGAGTGAAGCATAATTAACAACGTGGTTAGCCTTTACTATAAATTAACATTAGCATGGATAGTCTTTACAGTGAAGTGTAATTGACAACGTTGACAGTTGTCATAATGAACAGAATTTTTCAAGACTAAATCCATCCTAATTATTAAAGTAAAATTTTTTTAAAAGAAATTTATTAAGTATAGAATTGGAAGCAACATCTTCAAGGAAACTTAGTAGGATAAAGTAGAGAGTTAAGCCGTAAGCTAAAGTGTAAGTCACCAGAAAGAACGAGCTATATCGCTACAAAGATTTAGGAAACAAGTCACCAGAAAGAATAAGGTATATTGCTGCAAAGATTTAGGAAACAAGTCACCAGAAAGAATAAGGTATATTGCTGCAAAGATTTAGGAAACAAGTCACCAGAAAGAACGAGCTATATTGCTACAAAGATTTAGGAAACAAGTCACCAGAAAGAATAAGATATATTAAGCAAAGAATAAGGAAACAAATCATTAGAAAGAACAAGGTCTATTGCTGCCAAAGAGTAAGCCATACTTCAGTACATGAAGCAAATCGCTCTATTGATGGGCAACAACTGGTTAGAACTGACCGCCAGGTATGTGTAAAGCTTCATTGAGACAGGTGTGAAGATTTACAGAAGAGCTGACCATGAGGAATAGAGAATCTAGTTAAAAGTAGTTAATCACGTGACAGTAGTTCAAATAAACTGATGTACGAAATCGTTCTTACAACATGCTGGGAGGAAATAATCTATTAATAGTTTTTACTGTATAATAAACTAACAGGAATAAAGAAAAACAGAATTGTGAAAGAGGAATTTCTAACTTCATCTAAGTGATTGATTGAAACAATATTAACCCTAGTGAGATAGGTTGATTGTTTATTTGAGTGAACGAAATTGCTTATGACTTATTATGCAAATGTGAGACTATTAATATAATTTTTATTTCACTACTGAAATTATGTAAACTCGAAGGTATGGTCAGGCCCTGTAGATAAATTTAATAGTGTTTGGAACATAACACTTATAAGCTGTAAATTATTTTACGAAGAGGTTCAAGTTCACGTGTTTGGATTTAAGATTTTGGTGGTTTTTCCAAGTATGGAAAAGAGTGGAAGCCTTAATGTAATTTAGGGGTGAATCATGATTGCAAATGGATATGGTCTAAGCAGTGAAAAGTAGATATGAGATAAGGGAACTAATCATTTAGATTCAAGTTCTTTAATTTCCCTGAGTTGTCCACCCTGAATAAGCTTTCTGATATTGTTGGCAAGTTGCGATATATTTCAAAGTATGTAATGATCATTCTCCTTCTACCACAAATTACCTGTTTCTGGGATAATACTAGTTAAATTTAAAATGTGACTAAATTTTAGGCTAGAAATAAAGTTAATGTCCCTTTTTTAAAAAAATTCTTTTCTATAATTTTCCCATTAATTTGAAATGACACACATTTTTTACCTTTAATTTATGTCTCTCACATAAATATGATTGATCATATTCAGCTAATTTTTAAAAATTATAGTTTGTACAATGTAGAGGACATTTCTAGGGAAGAATAAAATATATTCATAAAACAATATATATAAAATGCACACTGTTGAATTGTGTTTGTATTTATGTTTAGTCTTTCAGTGAAAACTTTCTAATATACCCAAATAAGAAATATATGCTGCCCAGCCATTAATCAGATAAAATTTCTACTCAGCATTTCTTGTAGGAAATTTTAATGATCACACAAAGAATTTTTTATATAAAACATGATTGGTTCAGTTTTATTTTTTATCAAATGCTATATATTCAATAATTCACTTTTTATTTTGCAAGCAAATATGAAACCTCATTAAGTAAAAGTTTTAGCTATCAAAATACTGTTTTGATGTACTCTCCAAATATTTTATTATTTACTATTAATTTCAAACTACCACAAATTGGCCTTTTAAAGTTTGAATACTGGTTTTTATAATCTTTCTATACCATCTAGCAATGAAGCAGTAGAAAATATTTAGATACAGTTTGAATGGTATTTATTTATTATACATCTCTTGTTGGGCTTGGTGATGAATTACACCTTATAATTATAATTAAATATTGCATCTTTTATGGTACTTTAAGAAATCAAGATACTTAATACCCAGATTCTATTGAAGGACATATCTTAGTTTCGAATTTATGAACACAAATTCAGTAGAAATAACACCAGATAATTGGCTTGAGGGCCTTAGTGTAAGCAGTGCAGCCTGAAAACCAAGGGATCAGAATCAACAAAGGCAGTCTTGGATAAAAAGACTACCTTATACAAACTGGACATTATGGAACTCTATAGAAGCAGTAAGTTAACATAATGTTTCGAATTACTTTAATTGTGAAGTTCATCCTTATTCTCAAAAGTTAATTTTTTGTATAGTTTGTTTTCTTTACTATGGAATTTACTGTATTGTTTCAATATCATTTACAATAATGTTTGTATTTTTTAAAGAATGAATGAAAAGATGTGTGGTGTGTGTAGAGAAATATCTGTTGCAAAAATGACATGAAAATATTTGCTGCATTGAAATGTTGAAAAGTTGCCAGATATAATTTTATTTATTTTAACTGAAATAATTGAATGAAGAAATATTCATACACAAATTTTAATTTTATATTTGAACTAAATTGATCCATTGAAAGTTAGAATTAAAATAGTACACAAGGTACAAATGAAAATCAAATTACAAAAATTTACATTCTGTTTAGCTGTGAAAGAAAAATGAAAATTATAGTTTTAGACTTTTTGGTGTGGCTCTGACCTGGTGGTGGTGGGGGAAGTAAGGATGATTGAAAGTGCTGGTGAACTGGGGATGAGTCACTGGAGAATGAAAACCTATGACTTTTGAAAAATAAAATGAAATTTGAAAAATGATTATATTTTATTCAGTAGAAATACAATGCAATTTATTCTAGCTGATTTAATTGTAACTAATATGCTAGACATTGTCAGAACTTTGTAGCCTGAACTTTGAGTCTGACACAATGAATTTTGATCTCTGTAGAATAATGTTTATGATTCAGAGCCATCACGACCTTGATCTGTAAAATGTTGTTTATGACCTAGACATTTTTTCTATTTTAAATCTATTTTGTTGATACAGCATAACTGTGTCTTTACTTCATTGATACTCATAACTGTATCTAGAAAAATGTAAATGCAACTTTAATTCATTAATACCATATAACTGTATCTGGAAAAACATATAACTTGTAAGAGGACAAGTAGGTGAATTCATTGTTCACTTGCTTTATGGCTGCATTCAGTGATGATAAAATATATTCTGAAGAGGTTTTAAGGAAAGCAGTAGTCAATACCTGCCTATCTGAATTTCTACAGAAGAATTATTGTTTTGTTTATACAGCAATTGGCAAACTCCCTTTGGTATCCTTTGGCATCATAATATCTACCTTTGGCATCAACTACACTTTTATACTGCCATTGTTTTGTTGAATTTATAAAGCCAGCCTGTGTGCACTGCCTGGAAAAACCAATGGGTCAAGGTTGATGTCATCTACTACAAAAACAGAGATGTAAGCTTCAATCAGGTCAAGTTCAAAACTATTTGATTTCTTCTAACTTTTGATGTACTTTGTTCGTTGTCTGAACATCAATTGATTGAACTAACTTTGTTAATAGACACTGTTGTTGATTCAAAGAACTACTCTGGACATGTGCCAGGTCAGAGTTATTCTGTAGTGTTCACTACTCTGGACCTGTGCCAGGTCAGAGTTGTTCTGTAGTGTTCACTACAATACTAGGAATTATTCTGGGGAGAGTGCAAGGAGTACTCTTTCAGTCAGTCACCTACAAGCTGAGAGGTGTGAATTATCATCGGCATGTAGGGGAGATAATTTTCTCATAATTAAAGGCGAGTGGTCAATGTACCTGACATACTTCATTCAAATCTGAGAAACCTATATATTATGTTGTTATATTATTAGTAATAAATGACTTACATACATTAAACCTAATTGACCTTTCTTGGCAAAAGCTTCTTTACCAGTTTTGGTCTGTGGAAACGTTCGTGTGTCTTACTGTTTTTGTGGCGAGATCAGCTCTGAGACATGGCATATTTTTGGCGCTCTGAGCATTGCATGTGCATACAAATTCAGTTGGACACCTAGTCACGTGGTTATTCAACTGAATATTCGGCTAATTATTTTTTACATATTGGCCTACGGTAGCTTGACCAAGTATTCTAAGTGCCAGTACTTTCCTTGAGAACTGGTTCCTGAGTCGTGGGGGGTCTTGAGTCTGGAAAAAATATAAATAACGGCATCACTAACTAGCTGAGTTGCTCAGCAATATGCCTCCTTACATCCACTGAACAATTAAATATACGGAAGCTACATCTCGAGCCGTCACAAATACATGAGTGAATAAGAACTCCTAGTGGAATGACACTATAAAGCAGGGGTCGGGAACCTTTCTGTCTGAGAGAGCCATGGACACAACATATTTTGAAAAGTAATTCTATGAGAGCCATACATTATGTTTAAAACTAAAAATTCAAGTAAATGTGTAATTTTGTGTAATTTTCACACTAAAAGTACAATAATTATGTCTCTAATTCTTTTTAATAACATTATTATGCTGTTGCTAATCAATAATGAGAATTTCTTCCCATTAATGCGACTTCTGGTGCTGCATGGCTTTGCTGATGGCTTTGTAGTCTGGTTGATACGTGGTGAGGTTAAGCTTCATGCAGGCGTTGAGACTTCCATCCGTTAAACGTGATCGCAGGTTGGTCTTAATGTTCTTTAGATGTGAGAAAGACTGCTCGCATGCATACGTAGAGCCAAACATTGTCAGTACAGCAATACTCACACGCTGCAGTGTATGGTATGTGACGGGAAGCGCGTTCCAAGTTTTGACAATCAGCTGGTCTGCGTGTTGAAGTTTTTTAATTTCTGCCCACTTGTGTTGGCTCGCCAACTCTGCTTGCTGTCGTGCAAGTCTTTCCAAATCTTCATTCAGTGACTTGAACTTATTCACCCACATGTCTGAGGCCTTCAGGTCAGCAGCTTGGAGCTCAAAATCTCTCACGGAGACACCGGGGATGCAACTCAGGTCAGTGCTGTCCACTGCACACTCGTGTGGATGGGTGATGAACTTAAAAAGACGGGTGTGCTCGCGAAATTCTCCAAAGCGCGCTTTAAATGACTGCAGGAGATTAGACGTGAAGCCTGCTAGCTGCTGAAGATTAAGATGTTGAGCAGGGTCACTTGATGTGCACATATCTTTGAACTCTCCCAGTTTTTCAAAGTGTAGTAAACGACCTGTTTCAATGTCGGTGATGAAGAGTTCTAGCTTGTTTTCAAATGCAAACACTGCTTGTTGCAGGGATAAGATTGTGTTTCCAACGCCTTTCATTTTCACATTGAGCTGATTTAGATGTTCAGTCATGTCTACGAGATAATAGAACTTCAGAAGCCACTCAGTGTCAGATAACTCGGGATGCTCGACATTCTTCATTTCAAGAAAAGTCCGGATTTCGCTCAGACAAGCCGCAAATCGGCTGAGCACCTTCCCCCTTGACAACCAACGCATGTTGCTGTGCAGAAGCAGACCAGGATAATTATTCCCAACCTCATCAAGCAGTGTTTTGAACTGGCGATCATTTAATGCTCGGGCAACAATAAAGTTGACTACCCGAACCACCAGTGACATCACCTCACCAAGCTGTTCGCCACACATCTGAGCACAAAGCGCCTCTTGATGGAGGATGCAATGAAAGCTTATGATGCGTCTGTTTTCATGCTCACAAAGAAGAGTGACAAATCCTCTGCTTTTCCCAACCATGCACGGAGCACCATCAGTGCACACCGAAACAAGTTTATTCATCGGTAGATTTTTTTCTTTAGCGAACTCAGTGAAGGACTCGAACAAATCCTGCCCTCTTGTTGTGCCTTTCATAGACAACACAGCAAGACTTTCCTCATGTAGTGTATCACCGACAACATACCTTGCAACCACGCTGAACTGGGATAAATTACTGACGTCTGTTGACTCATCCAAAGCGAGAGAAAAAAACGGTGCCGCATTTATGTCCTTGACTTGCATTGCCTCAATTTGATTTGACATCATGATGCTACGATCGTGAACAGTTCTTGCCGACAGAGGCATGTCTTTTATCCGTTTAATTATTTTGTCCTTATCCGAAAAGTCATCAAAAAGTTCATTGGCAACATCAAGCATGAATGCTTTGGCATACTCCCCATCTGTGAATGGCTTTCCGTTTCTCACAATAGCTAAAGCGCCAGCAAAGCTAGCCGAATTCAAGTCACCTTGTTGGGTCCAAACACGGATTTGATGCTGACTAGCTTGCACTCTTGATAGCAGTTCTTGACATGCTTTCTTCCTGCTGTCTCCCGCAGGATATTTCGATGCAAATGTAGAATGGCGTGTCTCGAAGTGTCGCTTTACATTTGACCGTTTCATAGATGCAATTTTATCACTGCATATTTAGACACTGCAGAACCCGTTCTCTCCACAAAGGCAAATTCCTCTGTCCATTCCTGCTGAAAAGTACGATACTCATCGTTTTTCTTTCTTTTAGCCATCTTGTCAAAAGGGTTTCTAAAATTAGTTAGCTGACCACGCGATTTAAACGAAACTTTCTGATCCGACGACAATCTGTTGTGCGGACCCTTTTGCACATACACACATCGGCCGCTATTTTCGAAAGCTATATATGGCAGCCCCAGTTGAACAATGTCAGATATAGACACAATGACATGTATTTTTGTCACTTTTCCATAGAAATCCAGGCTTTTAATAAGGTTGGACTTCCACCAAGGAACAGCTAGCAGTTGAAGTCTGAGTTATAAAGTGAACTCAGGAACCGGCTGCAATGCATAGTTAATCATGTTTCAGACTCGTGTGACAATAATGATTTATATGGGCCTAATAACAGCAGTGTTAATCATTCTTTACAATTTCCACTAACTTACAATTTACATTATGTGAAAATCCAAACATCTAAAATTCTAAATCTTTACAATATATTTCTCCATTAATCCAAAGTTGCTAGTAATACGATTTAACTAATGAATACGTGGCGGGTTTTGACTCTCCCGTGATAACAATTAATCAACGGTAGTTCAATTACATACACGTGGTGTCCTCACCACTACTATAAATGTAATATCGCTGTGCCACTTAGCTTTGTAGAAAATATATTATCAATCAGCAATAAAATGCACAAGAAAATTCTACATACATTCACAATACAAAATATATAGAATTAATTCAACTCAACACAGAGAAATCAAGATATTACCACTATGTTGTGTTCTGATATTTCTCCATTAATCCAAACTTGCTAGTTATACAATTTAACTAATGAATACGTGGCGGGTTTTGACTCTCCCGTAATAACAATTAATCAACGGTAGTTCAATTGCATACACATGGTGTCTTCACCACTACTACAAATGTTATCACTGTTACATGCCAGCATTTATTTAAAGACCCTGCTCCAGAATTAAGATTTAGATTAATTAAATTTCAGGATTTAGATTAATTAAATCTCCTCGCTTATTCTGAAACAGGCTGGCTGCCCAGATTTATCCTTCAGTCTGACTAAATTTAACCTCGTAGTTAGGACACGAAATTCAGTGACAGATAAACCTGTGTGACTTCACATTCAATAGTTTGAATATAATAATGAAAATACAATCAACATCACGCTCATGCGTGTTACAATTAAAATGCGACATTGCTTACGCAAGAGAATTTAAATCATTCAAAGAAAACATTTAGATTTTAGATTTTAGAAAGTGAATATGAATTAAAATCACGCACATACGCGTTACAAGTATAAACGCGATTATACACATTGTTTACACACTTTACATCAAGGACTCTTTACATAAAAATAATCATATGAACGTGCACCAACGTTCTGTGGTTACAATTCCGTTAATTTAGCATTATAAACCATTGTCTCACAATTCGACAATTACTGTAAAGAATGTAATGTTTCTAGTTTAGCCATGCTGTTACCAAGCCACGTGTCTAGAGAAGGTTGCACAGTAAAGAAATAACTTCTATATTAACAATCTCGCACATTCACACAATGATAACTTAAATAAAATGCAAGTTATAATTTAAGAAATCGATGTGTTTACCTTGTTCAATACACGAAGGTTATCGACACAGCGGGTTAGGCTTATTGGCTGATTGACTCGCGGAATAATTTGTGCCGCCGGACAACGTTCCAAAGCGGTTGTTCCTCGCAGAGTACCGATTAACATTCAAACCTGGTTTATAAAGACTCGTGAATTCGGACAGAGAACCGTTATGTACGCACGTAGCGCTTGGGTGGTCCAGCTGTGCGTGCAATGTCCATAGAAAGGGTCAGCCATGCCGCGCGCTGACACGGTCGTAAACCACGGACCCTAAAAGTGCCAGCTATCGGAGACTGGCAAGTCTGAGGAAGTAAGTATAATTTGCCCCGACCCTATTACAATCGCTGTGCCACTTAGCTTTGTAGAAAATATATTATCAATCAGCAATAAAATGCACAAGAAAATTCTACATACATTCACAATACAAAATATATAGAATTAATTCAACTCAACACAGAGAAATCAAGATATTACCACTATGTTGTGTTCTGATAGATCCGGTCCTAGTAATGAATGGACGCTCTAATTTTATCCATGTAAATCGAGTGCAATGCAGGTGTGCGTCTAACGTGGCCCGTTCATTCAGGGGTCTATAATGAATGAAAGTAGAGGTCAATTCACAACTTAGCGCTACGTCACATTATCTGAAAACAAGTGACCGTACATGGATAGTTAGTATCCGACTTTTGATGCGACCTTCACCTCTGGTTTTAGCCTGTTTCTCTGAAGGAGTAAACAAGGTATTTCATCAGTCTCTAAGCCTAATCACTAACGGATGTCTCTTTATGGAGGCGTAAGACTGGGAAAACTCAGTTGTTTTTTTTAATAATCGAACATTTGTCTGAGAGCCAGTTGCAGCCATCAATAGAGCCACATATGGCTCGCGAGCCATAGGTTCCCGACCCCTGCTATAAAGGAATACAAGGGTACATGAGAACTACAGGATTAACCTGTCCAGGAATGCATGGGCACGCAATAACTATGGGATTATACTATCCGGGAATACGTGAGTGTACTGGAACTACAGGATTAAAATATCCAGGAATACCTGGGTGCACGAGAACTAAGAGATTACACTATCAAGGAATACATGGATACATGAGACCTAAGGGATTACACTATCAAGGAATACATGGATACATGAGACCTAAGGGATTACACTATCAAGGAATACATGGATACATGAGACCTAAGGGATTACACTATCAAGGAATACATGAGACCTAAGGGATTACACTATCAAGGAATACATGAGACCTAAGGGATTACACTATCAAGGAATACATGGATACATGAGAACTAAGGATTAAAATATCAAGGTAGATAGATACACGAACTCAAATTCTATGAGACGTGGAAATAAGAACAATGTGAGTCTTGGAAATAAGAACACTGTGAGACTTGGAATTAAGAACACTGTGAGACTTGGAATTAAGAACACTGTGAGTCTTGGAATTAAGAACACTGTAAGTCTTGGAATTAAGAACACTGTGAGTCTTGGAATTAAGAACTGTGAGTCTTGGAATTAAGAACACTGTGAGACTTGGAATTAAGTCCCCGCTCAAACCCAAAGCCGTGGGCGGTAACAAAACGTCGTGAAAATAAAAATCTTTGATGACGACCGTGCCATGACGTAAATGCAAACGGAAAGACACCAAGATTTCAAGAATACCAAGATTTCTATATTATATATCCAGAATTGTGGAACATTAAAACAGATGTTATTACTGTTAATATTACTAAGTTGGAATACTTAAAAAAACACAGCTGAAATGAAAAATATCATTAAACTCCCAAGGAAACATAGTCCTGCCGCACTCTTCAAAAACACTATTTCTCGGCAGTGGCCACATTCTAAAAATTTCAATCTCCAAGAATTCTGATAGATCTCTGGGCTCAAGGCTTACAACCAAACAAACAGATAGCACGTGTCAGCAGAAAATACATCTTCATCTTCATTGTCATGCTACTACTACTAGTAATATTTAAATAAATAATTAAAACATTCCCCTTTGCAATTATTATAATATAACACTGCTGATTTGTACACTGGTGACATGATTAAGTAAAACACTGGTGACATGTTTACATAAAACATTGGTGACATGTTTACAAGAAACGCTGGTGACATGTTTACGTAAAACATTGGTACATGTTTACTGAAAACACTGATGACACGTTTACGTGAAACATTGGTGACATGTTTACTTAAAACACTGGTACATGTTTACTGAAAACACTGGTGACATGTTTACGTGAAACATTGGTGACATGTTTACATAAAATACGATAAAGTAGGAAGCATTTAGTGATGGCAAAATTATTTTAATTAGTTCTTATATATGCAGTGAATACACAAAATGATTTAATAACCTGGGTAATTAGGTTATTTGCAAGTGAGTACACAAAATATGATCATTAACACAGATAGCAGGGTTAGATGGCGAGGCCATATGCAACTAAAAATATAATATGAATTCAATAATCAGGATTATGAAGCCACATGTGAAGTAAACAAAATGAGTTTCATACCGTGGACGATGAGGCTGCAAGCAAGTAAAATAACAAAACGAGTCGTCACCTGGATAACGAGGTCACATGCAAGGAATGGAATAAAATTAGTTTAATAATCCGGATATAGTAGCCACACTCTAAGCTTTTAGAGACTGGTCAGATAAATTGATTTGATTGTAAAGACTTGTTTGTGCGTACACTCTCTCATCACTCTTGGAGCGCGCAAACAACTCTCGCAGTGTTGCCTTAAACTTGGTTCCAAGTCTTAAATACACGAAAAAGTTGAACGTAGCATTCACACAACCAGCCAACGCTAAAATAGTGTTACACACCAGCCAGGTGTTGTGGAATCGACCGTTGCTTCTGAACTCAGACACCAAGAACCTCGTCGCCCGGAAAGCGATGTTGGGCGTGACGCAGACGACAAAAAGGCAAGAGGTTCCGATGAGCATCTTTGTGAGTGCAGCTTCCTTGCTGATTGCGCGAGCCGCCGCGACTGTTTTGTTCCGCCACAGCGTCGCTTGCTGCAAACGAAATGTTGTGACTGCCGTAGTTGTTCCGACGCCAATGACGCAAGCCCACGGCAAAGTTGTGCCGTATACGAACGTGTCCAGAATATCGATAAAAGTTTTATTTTCGAAGTAAAAAGTGCTGAGGTACGCTGTAAAGTACCGAGTGTTTGAGGTCAGTTCAAGAACGCAAATGTAAGTCCAGCTGCGGCTGAGAACAAAATAGCCGCCAACGACCAGCAGCGAGGGACACACGATGATAGCCAGCGTGGTTTTGACATTGAGGATTTGACGTGCCCGAAAGGGATCCACAACGCACACACACCTTTCAACTGCGATGAAAGTGGAAATTATGAAGGATGCAAACCCAAACCCCATGAATCCAGTGATGTCGTTGTTAAGGATAAAGCCGTAAATATCCCCATAGCGCTTGTAATCAATGAACTGCGAGACAAACGGCTGAAGAAAATGGACAAAACTCTGGACGACAAAAACGAGGTCGACGATTGCTAGGCAAAACAAGGTCACGTTGACCCGATCACCTAGGCCTTGCGTGTAGAACACAATACAATTCAGTAGGTTTGCAGGAGTTCCCAGAATGCACAGCAGTGGAATGATCACTGCAGTCAGTATCCTCTCCACCCAATAGGCTGTTTCTTCGCTGATGACGTCATCCGACTTGTTTCTTGAAGTGAAGATTGGTAGACCCGACCACACCAGGCAATTTGTAGAGATTAATGGCAGTGAAGTGCGATTAATAACTTCGTACAAGTAAGTGACGTCAATCACTGTGCTGATGTCATATCCGGTCTGTGAAACAGTAACTTTGCCAGACAAGCCGATATAACTTCCACCAGGTGCCATCCTAACAACAATTTTTTTTTTCACACGAAAATCTTTACTTTCCTCTGTGTGATTAATTTTCTTGCTCTGAAAAGCAGTCCTGCACATAGAAAAAAAATTAAAACTTTATGCCGAGACTATAAACTACGAAATGCTATATTTATTTACAGGACAAAATTTCAGTCATGAAAAACTACATGGATTTATTCTGCACCAATATTTTTAGATGTAACGTTGTATGTCTACGTGTTTTGTTAAGAAGTTAGCAGCTATAAATATTGAATTAAGTGTGTATACAAAGGGATGATAACTAGGTATTCAAAGCACTAATTTTAAAATGACGTTTTGTTTTGTTTTGTTTTATACAAAAAAATATATCATTCAGGAACAAAAGTCCTTAAACGATGTATATTAAACAGCTTCAATTATTTCCTTTAAATGCATTCATATTACTGTTAAAATGTGATATTGTAACAGCAAAAATATCTTCAACGAAAACAACTAGGCTGTTGCGCAGATTACAAAACTGTGTGCATTCCGGTTTTTGTTGTTGTTGTTGTTTTTGTTTTTTGTTGCTAGAATGATACGCAATCACCATGACAACGTGCATAAGAGGAAGTCGCAATTCGAACCAATGCCGAGGAACTTATTATTAATCTCTATGAACTAAAAGAGGAACATATTATTAATCTCTGTGAACTAAAAGAGGAACATATTATTAATCTCTATGAACTAAAAGAGGAACATATTATTAATCTCTATGAACTAAAAGAGGAACATATTATTAATCTCTGTGAACTAAAAGAGGAACATATTATTAATCTCTATGAACTAAAAGAGGAACATATTATTAATCTCCATGAACTAAAAGAGGAACATATTATTAATCTCCACGAACTAAAGGAGGAACATGCTATTATTCGCATAACAAAATACAACAAAAGATTTGGTACTTAATACCAATAATTAGGCAACATACTTTTAGTTAGACAATCAGAATATTATAGGCAGATAATCAGAATATTATATCTAGATAGTCAGAAAATTTCAATTTAGTATGACGGCTCAAATGATGCAGATAATGTCAACTTAATCACAAGCAAAGCTTATACATAAGATGCAATCATTCAGTAAGAAGTTGTATCTAAAGCCCATGATTTTTATTACGTTACTTATAAACTGTAAATGAAATAAAATTATTAAACTGAAGCCAAAGCACAAACTATAAATAATGGTAAAACTTAAAGGAGAGGACAAATCCATCTTTAATCTATATTTAGCGAGCACCCATCCGCCCACCTTTTCCTTCATAAGGTTATCAATACGTGTAAGAAGGTCAATACATTTAACAATAAATTTACTAAATCAACAATCAAATATACATGTTACAAATACAATGAAAAGGATGACTTGACATCAATGTTTCCATGAAACCACGTTCAAATAATTTTAATACCTATAGTTTTATATCCTGAAACACAATTTAACAGATTAGTTGTCAATACAAATCACATGATAGTTCTTATCAGAGAACATAAATGGAGTTATTAGAGATAAGCGATAATAGTTTGTACATAACCTTGTCTAGATGAAGCCGCAACAGATTTTTGTGTGCACTTTTTGTAATATAGTCACAAGTTTATTGTTGACGTTATTCCTGTCAATTCCACGTGTTTCCCTTCTCACATTGTAGAGCAATGATTAGCTGCTATTCTCTTGAGGTTAGCCTTGGCACTCTTTCACAGTATTAGCTCCCTCAAGCAGAACAACAATTGTATCAATTTCCAGTAACTTCTTTGTATAAGAAATTCCACAATATAGTCAGCATACCTTGCCACCATACATCAACAGAGTTCAGTGTATTCCTTACACTTACACACTTGGGGTAGATACTTATTGCATCTACCACAGTCATAGTGGTTTATAAAGCAGTAACCATGGAGATTCCGGTAAAACAAGGAAAGGCTGCTTATTCCCTGTAAAATATAATCAGGAAACAAATACTAAGTTTTTTTTCAGTTTATTCATCTTTAACGTCATTCTCTCTTGTATTCAAGTCTCAACTTATAGTTTCCTGCAACAATATTTATTAGCCCGACACATGCACACAACATAATAAATACAGCATGTCAATTTTATGAGTGAATGTGCTAGAAACAATGTCAAATGTTTAGCATACTATATACGAGCATCTTAATTCAAAGATTTAGAGAAATAATAGTCTATTCACATAATACATCTCTACGTAAACTGAAGTATAATATATCAATAGCAAAATGCACAAAATATTTCAAAGTCCATTTTCTCTCATTTCAGTTAATCACTATTAAGCTAATGGCTGCCTTTCATGACTGGACTTCTTGCCACACCAAATTCAAAGTGATTAGACAATAGAATTCTCTACAGCACAGGTAAACTTTTTTCTCAGCCCATTAGCTGGTCTCGTTCCCATAAATCTTAACCATCTGATAATAAAATCTACTCATCCAGTTTGAACTGGTTTTTGGATTGCATCAGCAATTTCTAGCATATTCTCAACTCAAGTTGTACTCCAACTCTGACACCTACAAAACTACCACCATAAAGAGTGCCCAAGGTCGGGTCACTTCGACAATTAAAAAATTTCTATAACAATTAAGTCTAGAAAGAGGGATAGGCAAATTTACTCCGCCACACCTATCAACTAGTTTTATTCTTTTATGTAAAACGCTTTGCAATTGTATTGTTTATATTATCAGTGGTGTTACTCAGTACAAACAATGCAAAACAACAAGCAACCAACAAAATCTATAACTTAGAGAATGTCAATGACAGGCATAAATGACTTCTTAGTTGTGCATTCTAATAGCACTGGGAGACAGAGAGAAGTAAAATATAAACACTCAATGATAGACAAAAAATGACCTCATATCTGTGCATTCTAGTGACAGAGAGAAGTAAACTATAAACACTTACTGTCAACGACAGACAGAAATGACGTCAGAACTGTGCATTCTAATAGTACAGGGAGAGGTAAAATATAAACACTTACTGTCAACGACAGACAGAAATGACGTCAGAGCTGTGCATTCTAATAGTACAGGGAGAGGTAAAATATAAACACTTACTGTCAACGACAGACAGAAATGACGTCAGAACTGTGCATTCTAATGGTACAGGGAGAGGTAAAATAGCTACAGACGCACAATTTTGATTGTGCTCTAAAGTAAAGGTGCATTCTTGTTTTAAATAAATGTGCATAATATCTTTTAAAAATTACCATTTAATACTTGTTATTATTTTATATTTACATCTATGAAACTGGTTGCTCGTGTGCATGCGTGTGTCTGTGTGTATTATTTTAATGCCGTACTTAGTAAATGGCGTGTTTATTTTTGTTGCGTGAATGCTTATGTACGAGTGTGTGTGTGTGTGTGTGTGTGTGTGTGTGTGTGTGTGTGTGTGTGTGCGTGTGCGCGTGTGTGTGCGAGAAAAAAAATGTTTGAAATGCCTTATGTGCGTATGAGGCGTGGTTGCGTGCGTGTGTGTGAGTGCGTGCGTGCGTGTGTGTAAAAGATAGTGAAGGTGGAGATATAAAATTATTCTTCCGTCACCTTTTCCTATTTCCTTTTACTAAAAATTAATTTGAAAATTAATACATGCCAGATTTACTTTTATATTTTAACTTTAATAAATATTCTTATTTTTTTCAAATAGGCTAAATTTGAAAAGTTGTATCGTATACAAATATAATATATTATAAAATAATAGTTTATGCAACGTATGTCTAAATATAATGTGACACACGTATTTATCGAGTTCCAACTTTCGGAGAATATAAGTGCAAGTACATGTATCCAAGTAAATCAATTGTTTCTCCAGTCAGGCTGTAAACAACCTTAATACTTGCAAAATCTGTCTTATTCTCGTAATAGTTTTTTTGAAG
The DNA here is from genome assembly GCA_028829895.1 of Sinotaia quadrata. NCBI lineage: Eukaryota > Metazoa > Mollusca > Gastropoda > Architaenioglossa > Viviparidae > Sinotaia > Sinotaia quadrata. Next base: position 39,117,683 of record CM054181.1, on the reverse strand, counting down.
GAAAATAAGTTTACCCTAATCGATTTCGGAAACGTATATCTAAGCCTGTTATATGTGAAAAAAAATCAATAAAAAAAATGTAAGGGAATAAAATATAGAAGAAAAATATTAATACGCTGCTTTATTTTGTTTTACGTGTAATAAATTAACTTTTGTTTTCACCCACCCCTGCCTATTCCTCGATCACCCTTTGACATAAATCAATTTCTTTTTTGTAAGTTTCCCATTTAGATTCAGATTATATAGGTACTGAATTGCCTGAGAATTTAAAGCATTACACAGTCATGCCATTCTGAGGATTTAAAGCATTATACAGTCATACCTTTCTGAATGTTTTGCTATTGCTGTATTGTCTCTCAGTGAGATTTTAAAATATACGTTTGGTGTGGTGTTAGAATCATTATATATATAATGGTCACAGTGTGTATGTATTTAAAAAAAATAGATTAAGTAAATAATTGTTTTTCTCTAATCCTTGGTGGATGACTTTTTGTTAGTTTGATTGAACGTCTACTTGGTGGAGAATGTGTACGGAGGAAAAGGAAAGTGGTCCAACTAGCAAACACATTGGATTAATATTTATTCACTATCTACGTGTTGTATCTCTTATTTAACGATCACGACTTTGCCAGTGACAGAAGACAGCAATTCGATAAATTCACCGGCAGGCAAGGAGGGGTGGGGGAGGCATTACGCAAAATAAAACTTGATGCATAATGAAAGAATCGGTGTGATGGCACAATCTCACGAACCGACATTTTTTGCCAAGCATGCTGCACGTATTTGACACATGACTACCATTCTTGTTGTTCCTGGTGCAGAACTGAATCAGAAGTAGACAAACCACATCACAGAACAGAAATATCCATTAAAGACATCCAACGTAATTCATACAAGTTCCTCACCAAAATATTCTCAAAAATCGAAATGCGATTTATTCAGAGTTAAGTATAAATTCATTTCCGCATTTTCATTTTCAAATAAGCTCTATTTATAATAGAAAGTCCTTACAAATATAAGAAAAACAATGTAATTTGCCATAATCACGGATGGTTCTTCGTCTGAACGAACTTTACTGCTTGATCAACAGCGGTTTAGCACGAAATAATCTTTATGCCGGCTTGAGTATTGTAACGTTTAAAACCGGTAATCTGTAACATGTATGCATTCACTGCAAGGACTCTGGGTACAGATGCCCTACTTTGTTCAGTAAGATTAATATTCTATTACGCTTCTTTGTTTTAGTATCACGATTTTTTCTCAGATATGTACAGAGAGTCAACTTAAATTACAAAAATTGTTTTTAGTACACGTTATTGTGTACAATAGTTCTTTTATACAGTTTGCTGTGTACAATGGTTCTTTAATACACTTTGCTGTGTGCAATTGTTCTTTAATACATTTTGCTGTGTACAATGGTTCTTTAATACACTTTGCTGTGTACAATGGTTCTTTAATACACTTTGCTGTGTGCAATTGTTCTTTAATACATTTTGCTGTGTACAATGGTTCTTAAATACACTTCACTATGAATAGTAGTTCTTACATACACTTTCGCTGTATGCCCTGTCCCATTCGGAAACTGCCCACTGCTTTGTCAGCCTTCCTGCCTTTAAAAAGGGCGTCAAACTTATCGAGCGAAAAAAAAATCAAAAGAAAACATATCTTTCTAGCGCCTGCCTAGCAACTAATCCAAGTAAGTTCTATGTGATGTTTTGTTTTCATAGTAACGCATCAAACAATATGGCCGTTGACAAGCAAAAAGAAAACATGGCAGTTTATAATACAGTGTAATCAATTTGTCCGATTCGACCCAAGCTAAAGCTTTATAGGGACTTTTTGATTGTTTTTAATTTTCCTTTATATAAAAGTCCCCTAGACTCCATTAACAATTGCATATATGTTCAAGCCATTTTGGAGTGAAAGTGGTTGACTGTTTCTATGTGAAAATGAAATTAATATAAAATAAGTTAACTGATGTATAAAGACTGGCCTACTGACCTGTTTAAGATTTCGTGTACCCGTTATAGCTTATGTATTCCGTTCGTTGCAAGTATGTGTGATGTTCATTTTAGAGTTTAACAAGTACTCCTCGAATTTTTAAAATAAAATCAAAGGCAAATATAATTAGTTCGCTGTATAATTAAGAATTTACAAAGGTGTAGGTTAACAAGGACAAAATTATATTTAAAATTAATATATTAAATAAATCAATATTTTACAGTTATCGATCCATTTGTAATATGTATTGCTTGAAATGGGTGTTGAAACAATTTATTATTAAAATATTAATAATACATGAGTGAAATTGTTATTTTCGGATTTTATCTGGCGCTTAATTTAGAGAGATTGAGAATAATTATTCATTTATTTTAACAGTTATTAATAATATCAAAGTATTATGCAGACTTTCACTTGTGTCAGATATAAAGTCATGTGCTATTTAAGACACATCAGAATGGAAACAATGCATGAAGAGATTTTGAAGACTTACAGAGTGAAAATACGTGTATCAGTTTACTGTAAGCGCTTAAATGCATGCAACTAGTTATACATGACTGTAGTATAAATAAATAAATGGGTTGGTAGATAGATAGATAGATAAATAGATAGATAGATAGATAGATAGATAGATAGATAGATAGATAGATAGATAGATAGATAGATAGATAGATAGATAGATAGATAGATAGATAGACAGATAGATAGATATGAACAGACGGACGGACGGATGGAATTTCTTTATTTTACTAAATGTGCAACATTATTCTATGACTAGGCAACATAAATGAATTTCCTGGTGTTCTGATTGATGTGGACTGTCAGATCTTAAGTTACACAACTCATCAACACCCCCAGAAACGATATGTGAAGTCATGTTAAGACTGAGCATGAGTGTACACATCCGCTTCATTCCGAAAACAACATCCGGATCTGTTATTTACATCTTAAATCCTGTTATTTACATTTCCGTGACTAAAATCTTCATGACATTAAAACAGTCCCATAGATCACACGCTTTATTTAATTTATTTCTCGGACAAAGCTCAGGGACCTAAATACTAAGCTGAAATAACGATTTCTTGATAAAGTCTTCAGTTCGACATCTCAGGGATAAAACACTAAGCGTAAAATAACGATTTCTGGTCACATCTTCTGTTTTACAACTCCGGGTCTAAAACATAACGAAACCTAATAGAAAGATGTCTGGTCTTAAGATGCTAAATTGAAAACTACGCGTGGAAATGTGCTTTGGTTAAGTGTATTTTTATTGATGTCCAGGATTAGAGGACAATAATGGCTAACATCATGGTCCAATTTTATTTTGGTGTATTTGATTAGCCACATTATGGTGAATTATAAGAAGCTTAACCAGTCATGGGTGCTTGTTCAGTGTGTGTGTGTGTGTGTGTGTTTGTGTGTGTGTGTGTGTGTGTGTGTGTGTGTGTGTGTGTGTGTGTGTGTGTGTGTGTGTGTGTGTGTGTGATAAGCTGCACTATGGTGAACTAGCATGAAGCTAATCACGGGTGGGAATTTGTAACATATGTGATTAGCCATAGCATTACAAGGAGCTCAGTGTTTCTCTGATCACGTGTCCTGTTTTCTTATAATCAAATTGACAAAACAATAAGGAATAAGAGAATATTCTTCTATTCTTCAGTTGTCTATCAGTGTTCAGCATCTGTCTCGTGAAGTAATACTCTTTGCAGTCTCGCGACAATAGTTGTTAACAATACTTTATGTTGTGAGCTATCGTAACTGTATAGATTTCTACAAGTTCCCGCACTGATTCTAATCACTTTACTAAAGTGACTCATTGACGGTAAATAATTAATATGTTGACATTCAATATATATGCATTGTACATCCGCTAGGTCCTTGGGGTGGGGATTTTTCCAAAACTGCAAAAGCACACTCCTTTTGAATGATAAAGAAACCTACAAATGTACAGCTCTTGTAAGTAATACATTGAGTGATACAAAACTGCAAAAGCATAGCCTTTGTGTGTAATATTTTGAGTGATGTAAAACTGACCAAGACAGCCCATGTAAGTAATACACTGAGTGATGTAAAACTAAACAAGATAGCCCATGTAAGTAATACAATGAGTGATGTAAAACTAAACAAGATAGCCCATGTAAGTAATACAATGAGTGATGTAAAAGTGAAATAAAAAGTATGCATAAAAACTCTTAGTGAAAGGATGGCAAGTATAAAACACGAACAGCCTTTCTCATGTGAGTCACAAATTCAATCAATGAAGACAATGCATTGTGTTAGGGTAACGTTTTAAAAATTAATTTTGAAAAAATAAAAGACACTTTTTTAAACTGTTGCATTCTACTCAATGTGTGTCTAATTTGGAACAGAAAGAAGTCAATGTGAAACAGTATTTTCATGTAGGCAACAATTGTACAATGCTGTCTAGGAGATGGGTTTTATTCTATCACGAATAACAAATATTAATTGTATTTAAACATAAAAATTCAGTCTCAGATAGCAGTAGAAAATTTACTGAGTAGGCAAAATTAAAATGGAAACCCAAACTTTCCATGGAGAAAGGGTAGAATTGATGGACATGCTTTAAATTTTACAAACATTTTACTGCAGAATCAACAGGTGACCAGACTGTCCAGGGTCCACACAATCACCGAAGTGACATATTAAGATTATCTCCATGTGCGACACAAACACCACCCTATTTCATGGTTTTGATTATTATAATTAATTAATCAACCATAACTAATTATAAGTAATGAGAATCTTAATTTATGTTATTAATAATTCTCCAAAAGATACCACTCATCTCTCTCACTTGGCTGATATGTGGGTGCTGTAAACGTTTTCTCTTTTCCACAGCATTAAAGACAAACATTCACTGTCACACAATATTTCCATAGGTAGAAAACTTATTACTTAATTAGAAGATAAATCTGTCTTTTAATCTATACTTAGCAAGCCCCCACCTACCAACAATCTTTTTTAATATATGTTTATTAATATATTCAAGAAGGTCAATAAATTTAACAATAATTTATTTTAATCAACAATCATATATACATATAGCAAATCCAGATAGATAGATAGATAGATAGATAGATAGATAGATAGATAGATAGATAGATAGATAGATAGATAGATAGATAGATAGATAGATAGATAGATAGATAGATAGATAGATAGATAGATAGATAGATAGATAGATAGATAGATAGATAGATAGATAGATAGATAGATAGAGTAACACATTAGGTTCAGTGCAGTTAGTATTTAATATTTAGAACTTTTATTAGAATTTGATTGATAAAAACTCTTAACATTTTTTTTCTCATTTTGATAACTGTCAGGATATTTTATTGAACATTTAATCATATTGGGTAGATAATCATAGAACTTTGAAATTTGAAGGTTTTCCCCCTTTTATATGAAGGATATGTTGTGTGATGAGATTACCATCTAGAGAGATCATTTATTATTTGTCTTTTGTTTCATCATTTATTGCTCTTGTTCCCCACCCCATGACTGTGAGTATAAATGGCCTTGAGTGACTGACTAAGAACCATGTGTAAGGAGATCCCTATTCTGCAATAAATGCATAAGTAGAAATTTTAAATTGAAGTTTCTATCTTTGTTTTTTGGAGTTATTGAGTGCTGTAGTTTCTTTGTTGTTCTGTCCATTTTGCATTTCACATGTCCACGTGCATCTATGTATACACACACGCCAGCCCACTCATAACCCTGCATAAAGAATAAAAAAAAACTTCATCCCAAACAAACATCTTGGTTCGTTTTGTATGTGGGCATTCATCATACCATCTACATGAGGTCCATTGAGTTGCTAGTTAGCCATTATCTCCCCTTTCGACCAGAGAGAGGGTGGATGGTGGTAACAATAATAATGCAACCCTCATTCATAATAGTATGACCCTCAGTTTTAATGAACATTCATATTAAATTTACCCCGAGTATTCATTGAATACTATGAATACTAGGTACTTGCCCATGGTTTCACTTGTGTAAATGTCAGTTTTCAGAATATGTTGCTTAAAGTAAAATTATTTTATAATACTTTTTATCATCAGAACCATAATACAGCTTGCCAAAAACGTGTTTGCTTTTTTAATATGTAAGTGTCATAGAAATCTAAAGTGTTAGTATGCTAATTTTTATTTTAAAGGTAGATTGAAATTTGGTTTCGAATTTGATGTGCACATTATCCAGCTTTCTTCTGAGTTACCTCCCCTGCTGGCTTCTTTTGTTGTCCGGTACCAGTACCATTTTTAAAACATAGGCCTAAGGCAAGAAAACCCACTATTTTTTGTGTCCATGGAAGCCAGTGTGTTATTATTATTTCTTTTACTGGTGAAGAATTTAATGTATGTGCATGAATAGATATTTTCGAATATCTTTCAATGAAATTGTTTGTAGTGTTTTTATCACTTGATAACATTGCATAGTTCCTTTAGAATATATTATGTTGTAGCATGCAATCTATAAAGTCTGTATAAATCCTAAATTTATAAGATATACACAGTAATAGTTTTGCTGCATAACCACAACAGTTATTTTAAAATTACATATATATATTTTTTTTTAATTCATATTAAATATTATTAGCACATGTGTAACAGTGAATGGAATCCAACAACATTTTATATCTTATTTATTCTTAATTTTTACAAGTAAAATATGATTATTTCTCCATAATGTGTATATTTGTAAACAGTAATATTTATGTGTATGCTGAATTAGGATCTACCCAAAATTCTAACAAGTAATATTAACAGTCAAGAAATATTATGAATGTATATAGTCCTAGTGCTGAATGTGTCTAGTGAGGTCCTGATTTGTTACACTAATGCAAATGGCATTATACACTGTGAGACTAATAAAACTGTAATAAATAATTGTCAATAGATGCCTTCATTAAAAACAAATGTTCTTAGAATATTTTATCTGTCAAAGCAACTCTTTTATTTCTGCCAGTAAACTACAATCCAAGTATTCAGCAGTGGACTTTCTTTTACTAAGTGTGACATGCGTGTCACTTTTTCAGGCAGTATTGTCACTGGACACCTCACTGACACTTCACACTTTTACCTGCCTTTCTAATCAAGATATAGCTATGTTATAGTTGTAAATGGTAGGCTTTTTGATCAATGTTCTGTGGATGATTTTTCAGCTGCAAAGGAGTCAACCACTGGCTCTTGAGGTCTGGCTGTGATGGCATTCGATAGAAGGTGAAGGACGCCTCACAATGACAGTCACAACGTTCGATTGGAAAGTGTTCATAACAGGACTGATGTAATGTTTCTTTTAATTAATTTTCTCTAATTGTATGTACAACTGCCCACTGTAGAGTGCATCCAAGTGCTTCTATTAGTGGTTTATAGCTTAAAATATCTTAAACTATTATTGTTGAGCGCATGTGCATGCTTGTTCAGGAAAGTCGTGGCTACAACAGTAGAATTGATGGCTACAACAGTAAAAATCTAATCAAAAATCTATCCACTACTTCTTTTTAACTTAAGCTGGCAGAAACCCACAGTCGTAAATTAATTACATGCATTAGATTTAGCTACAACCTAGCACAATGTGCACTGATATTTCTAGGACAGTTTATACACTAAGGGCGTTAAAATATTTATCCAATCAAATTATATGTGTTAGTGGGACTTAACCAATCGCTTTACATTTTTCTGTCACATCCTAGTCCATGCCTATAATACACTCTGGACGGGGACTAAGCAGTGTGTGCCGGTCGGTGAAAATGCTAGACAAACAGGTTATTTTCGTTCTTGCTGTTGTTGCTTTCCAGCTACCTGCAACGACAGGGGTGACAGTCGACGCTAAATGCTACAGGTAATGTGTGACTGTGTCTGCCCTTGGACAGGGAGATAGCGGGACAGTTTCTAATTATAGACTTTCAAACGTTATCTTTGAAAAGTACAACGTCGTTTTAAAAAATTATTACATGCTTGATGACTTCTGTAACGTCTCCAATAAGCTGTATCGATCTTTCTAGTAATTGTAGATCTATACACCAGGATAATTTAACGCTACGTTAAAATGGTCAGTTATATTTGCTTCAAAGCTCATCCAGCAAGAATTGATTAAATATACTTAAAAACTTGCTTTAGCACAACACATGTTACAGGTAATGTGTGACTGTGTCTGCCCTTGGACAGGAAGATTTACGGGACAGTTGATAATTATAGACTTTCAAACGTTATCTCGGAAAAGTACAACGTTGTTTAAAAAATTATTACATGTCTGATGACTTCTGTAACGTCTCCAATAAGCTGCATCAATCTTTCTAGTAATTGTAGATCTATACACCAGGATAATTTAACTCTACGTTAAAATGGTCAGTTATATTTGCTTCAAAGCTCATCCAGCAAGATTTGATTAAATATACTTAAAAACTTGCTTTAGCACAACATATTTTATTGTGTATATTTGTTTTAAAGAGATGCAGGTTTCTCCAGCACATTTATCGTACAACACACACAAAGATAAGATGTAATTTTAATTCTTACAATTTAAAACGCAGTTAACAAATCTGAACTAGACTGCAATCTTACAATCCATATCTTTACCATATATTAGTTTTTATTATATTCACTCATTCAGGTAATATTACTGTCATTAGAAACAGATCCATCAAGTATGTACAATACTGAATGAAAAAGTAACAATAATTAATTCCAGTACTTTCACAATAGTTTCATTTATAATCGTAGGGCAATTTATAAATGGCTCATTCTCTGGGCAAATGTACTACAAAGGGTGGGTCCATTTGAAATGTGTTTTCTTAAAAGGAAAGCATTGAAATATCCTGTGTATATTCAGATTCTGTATATTTAGAATGGATGTAAGAGATACATAACAGAGTTGTGTCAATATGTGTTTATTTGTGTTGTAATTATTTATAAAACAAATTCGTTTTTAACCACAAAATGGCACCTTTTTTGTTACATGGATACATATAGCCATTTTCTTTAATTTTTATTGTTATAAATAATCCAATAAACTTACCATATCAATGTTTTCTTAGAAGTGATAATTCATTAAAGCAACATTCATTATTCCTTTTATCTGCTAACGGTGAATTTTATTAAGAAATAAGAAATATTTTTAAAAGGCATATTCTTCGCAACACTTAGTTTCTATATAAATCGGATCCAAAACGTTTATTCTTTCATCAGACTCATTTGATAAGATCTAATCCTTTTTTTAAAAAAATGATAAATCCGAAATATCTTCCTTGATTCATTATTACACTTGTCTGTAAGACAGTAGTGGCCATGCTGCTCCTTACGTCTTCCCCACAATTACTTCCTTGACGTCACATTCATAACGGAACGACTAGTTTTATTAACCTTTTACGAAATATGTTTGAAAGCAATACTAACCCTTTAAAGCGTTAACAAGGATTGCTATCATATTCTCTCTCTCTCTCTCTCTCTCTCTCTCTCTCTCTCTCACACACACACACACACACACACACACACACACACACACACACACACACACACACACACTCACTCACACACACACACACATGTTCCCTTTCTAGCTTTTAGTAACCCTTCTATCCACTGTATTTGTCAAATCATCCAGTTCTTTGTTCCAGCCATCTTTGAAATGTTCTTCATCATGCACTTTGATAATTATCAAAGTGAATTCTGAATAATACATTTGCTTCAAGTAAAATAAGTACTGATTTATAATACACGAATAATTTATGACCATAAATATATTAAAGCTTTTTCCTCTTATGTCAGTGAAATTCTTGAGACGGCTTAATTCAGTCTCAGTGTGAATCTGAGAGCGTACCCACGGGGAACGACAAATGGCACAAGTAAATTAATGTTCTTTTTTGGCGGTTAACTGTGTCGTAAGTTGAAACAGACCTCTGACAAGGGGTTTACCGGATGTACGCGATGCGGTTGAAATGACCTAACTTTTGTCAAGCGTGTTAACGGATATTAACTGTGCCAAGGAATATATGACCAGCGCGCTACAAAAATGTCAAGGTTTTAAAGGGCTATAACTTTGAAAAGGAAAGGACTACAACTTAAAAACGTGTGCTAAGCTTAGCAAAGCTTTTCTAAAATGAGGAAAACTTCCACGGTTTTTGAGCTTATTGGGAGCTTTATGTGTCAAGCATTACAAATATATATAACTTGTGTCATGCATTAAAAATTTATATAACTTGTGTCAAGAACTAAAAAAAAATAGGTAATAACATAATTTTCATCTTTCTAATGAGATCTAAGCATCGTTTTCCTTTTCTGGAATCCAGCGAGCAGGGTAGTTATTGAAATTTATTCTTTATTCGTCATGTTGCAGTCCAACTGGCTCCGACTGCACGTGGTACCGGGAGTGCTTGGAGCGAAAGACTCCTTGCGAACGCCGGCCTTACGACTACGCCATCGCATATGCCGACAAGTACTGCGGCCTCTACACTAAAAACTACAACAGCTTCTCTTCGCTTGGAAAACGTTGGGTTAATGCCGTACGAAAATGCTTACAGGTGTGTTACATAAATTCTTTTTCTTGGTGTAAAGGCCAACCTCTCCTGCTCTACGTTATATGTAAAGATTTTTCTTTCGATTTAACTTAATAAGAAATAACCATTCCTCACTTGTTTCCGGACATTTTTAGTCTCTGCCTGACCTGTGTTGATACGATCGCATGAACGGAATAAAAGTACAGCATATATACTTTCAAATTATACAAATGTCTGCAGTTTAAAAAAGAAAGAGAGAGAAAAGCAAAGATATTAGTGTCGAAGTCCTGACACCTGTATGTTATGTTTACCTGATATTAGTGTCCAAGTCCTGATATCTGTCTGGAATGTTTACATGATATTAGTATCAAAGTCTTGAAACGTCTGATATGTTTTATATTAGTGTCGAAGTCCTGACACATGTCTGGCATGTTTTATATTAGTGTCGAAGTCCTGACACCTGTCTGGATCGTTGCACTGAAATAGCAGTGGTACTGCAATGGAAATATGAAATTTACTTACCAGTTCTGTGCCCCAGGCAAGTTTTCAAAAGTTTGAAGACAGTTCAGATGTAATGCCATAATCTGCAACAGACATTTTCCGTTGATGAGATGTTAACCCTAACTGTTTTCTAAATATAGCTAACGTTTTTCTGAGTTTACTGCAGCCAAACATGTTGATGCACAATATTCAGACTGGGATGACTGTGTGGCTAAAGCAAACAAGGTGGTCTGTAAAGTTGGTAAAACGTATTTTACACTGGGTGTTCCTGTTTCGAGTTGTGTAAAGCTTGTAAGCGTCTTTAGTTCGCCCTGGGTTTTCTAATTCAGGACTGTAAAGTCTAACGGACTGTAGAGAAACTTGTCGAACAATTTGGATGTATACAGCAATGTTGTCTGAAAAATGTGTCGATGTCTTAAACTGGGCGTGATTGTTTTGAGTTTACTGGGGACAAAATTGGCAACGCAGATACCTAGCAGTGTGGACATGCAGCAAGTAGACTTATAGTATTAAATAATGTTCAACTTCGCTAATTCTCTAATATCTTGTTTAACATTTTTGAGCAGAGGAGGGGGTGAGAAGTGCTTACTGTAAAAATAACAATAAAATAAATATGATTGTACTTAAATATCATTAAATAAAAAAGGCCTCTTGGGATTTACTTTTTTGTTGTTTATACTACTTTTCTTATTAAATACGGACTTAAATTGATTTTAAAAATGTCCAAGAAAGCCTAATCAATTATAAAACAAATATTTGAGAAAAAGAAAAAGTAGCCGAAACACTTTTAAAAGTCTAATCAGTTATTTTGGATATTTCATTTCCATCACGCCATTCAACCATAGCAGGCAACAGAAAATAAACGTAAACTATTAATACCTTTACAACTGAACTATTTACCATTTTAAAGTCCTTTCAGAGAACAGATAGTTCTTAGTGATTTTATACAACAATACTCTCTACTTTCATGAATCTGTCGTTGATTTTATACAACAGTACTCTCTACTTTCATGAATTTTTCGTTGATTTTATACAACAGTACTCGCTAGTTTCATGAATCTGTCGTTGATTTTATACAACAGTACTCTCTAGTTTCATGAATCTGTCGTTGATTGTATACAACAGTACTAGGCCTAACTGTACAAAATGACGATAGAATGATAGAGTAACTAAACAAAAATAGATTCCGCATGTTTGCAAGATTTATGCTGATTAATACAGACTTCACCTTCTAGGTAAAATTGGATGGCTAATACTTCAGTGGGATGAAGTTATAGCTTATTGCATTAACTATCTCGTCAATTCGTCTCTGTCACGAACCTAGACCTTTTCAGAAGCATAGAACATTAATCATCATAATGTATTTGTACCTTAAATAAACTTATTTATTTCTTATTGTCGGAAAAACAAATGTAAGGGCAAATGGAATTCGTATACCAAAGAGCAATGTACGGGAAAGTGGAGTTTATAGACTAAAGAGCGATTGTGGCAAGTGGTGTTTGTACACTAAAGAGCAATGTATGGGCAAGTTGAGCCTGCATACTAAAACTAATATGTACGGGCAAGTGGAGCTTGTAAACTAAAGAGTAGTGCACGATTAGTGGAACGTAAACACGCATACTTACAGAAATGTCGGTCTCGTGTTGAACTGTCTGGAGAGATCGTGACGCTACTAAACCTGCATCGTTACATTATTTGTACTTTTGAATACCTCTTCATATATGCAATGCCTATAATATGTGTATATGTGTACTTTTGAACACCTCTTCATATATGCAATGCTTATAATATATGTACTTTTGCAGGTAGCGCTAGTACCTCTCCTTCGAAAAACTCCATCTTGTCAAGAAATTCAGACGACTGCATTCAGATCGCATGCACCTTGCTATGCAAATCCCGGAAGTGGAGCACCATCTTTCTGCGACCTCCCCGTGACTGATATTTGGCAGATAGCACAGACCATCAAGAGCGCCTTCCTGTCAGTCCCCAAGGAAACCATTCTTGGAGGACTGGACGTGAGTGTTTGTTTACTGTTGCTTTTGTTTCACTTCTTTTGTATTGGGCATCTCGAGTACCATAGGTCTATATCGGGGTGGGAATGAACACGCCGCACTCTTTATATCAGGGCAATGTTCAGATCCAGTCCTCGACAGACCAAAAAGCCTGCAAAGGATCATATTACAAATATTACAAATGGAAAGGTGTTATGATACGTACATGATACATTTGCCTACAAGCACTACATTATCTTGATTAGGAAACGTGAGACAATCATAACTGGAATAGATAATGACAGAAGGAAACGTGAGGCAATCATAACTGGAATAGATAATGACAGAAGGAAACGTGAGACAATCATAACTGGAATAGATAATGACAGAAGGAAACGTGAGGCAATCATAACTGGAATAGATAATGACAGAAGGAAACGTGAGACAATCATAACTGGAATAGATAATGACAGAAGGAAACGTGAGGCAATCATAACTGGAATAGATAATGACAGAAGGAAACGTGAGACAATCATAACTGGAATAGATAATGACAGAAATGTGAGACAATCATAACAAGTATAGATTATGATGGAAGGTGTGGCAGAGTAAATTTGCCTATCTGTATTTTAAAATCTAATTGTTATATAAATTGCTAAATTGTCAGAGTAACCCGAACTTGGGCACTCCTTATGACGGTATTTTTGTAAGTATCTGAGTTGAAGTAAACACCCGAGTTTAGAATATGCTAGAAAATGCTGATATACAAACTAATTCCAACTGGGTGACTAGTTTTTATTATCCAATGATTATGATTTACGAGAACGAGACTTATCAATGGCTGAGATCAAAGCGTTTTGTCTGCTGTAGAAAATTCTATTCTCTGATCACTTGAATTTGAAGAGGCAAAGAACTCTGGTCTTGAAAGGTGGCCATTAGCTTGATGGCGAGAACTGACATTGAGAGAAAATGGACTTAGAAATATTTCATGCACATTTGCTATTAATATGTTATACTTGTGTTTTACGTAAGGTGTATTATGTGAGTAGACTATTATTTCTACAAATGTTTGAACTAAGATACTTGAGTGTAGTATGCTAACACTTGCCATTGTTTTGATATGCGGTATTTATTATGCTGTGTGTGTGTATTGGGCTAATAAATACTGTTGCAGGAAACTGTAAGTTGAGACTTAAATGTAAGAAAGAATGGAGTTATAAAGCGATAGACTGGAAACTTAGTGTTGTTCCCTGATTGTGTTTTTCAAGTGAAGCAGCCTTTTTTTTCTCTCTCTCTATATATATATGATTTGAACCTCCTGGTTTGCTGATTGTAAACTGCTATGACTGACTGTGATATGGGCGGGAAGCAGTGTGTAAGTGTGGAGGATAAACTACACTCCATTTGGTGTACTGCAGCAAGATATTCTGACTACATGAATAATGTCTGGTATAAAAGAAAGTACTAGAGTTGCTGTAATTGTTATTCTGCTTGAAGAAACTGACATGGCAAAAGAGGGCGCATAGGTTGGCTCTGATAGAAGAAGGATTGTAAGATTGTAATCATAACAAAAATAGATTATGACAGAAGGAAATGAGACGGTAGTAATAAGATTCGTTTTCGCTAGAAGAGATTGTGAGAAAATAATTAAAACTTGGTAATGGCACGAGAGATGAAAGTGAGGAACAGTCACGAGAAGACATTATTAGGAGAATATTGACAGATCATAATATGACTAATAATGAGAGAAAAGATTGTAAAATAATGAATTTGATTGAAAAGATTTCAGAGATTGAATGAGTCTCTAAGAAAGAACTAGTAAACATACCAATAACAAGGCAGAGAGTTTTTATTTTGAATCTAAGAAAGAAGTAATAAACATACAAATAACAAGGCAGAGAGAGCAAAATCTTGTTTGTTGATTGAATACAGAAATAAACATATTCTCATTAAAGAAGATGACGTTAACATGTGTTAAGCAGCGATACAAAGTAGATGTTATAAGTGAATCACGAGAAACAGTGTGGGGGGGGGGGGAGGGCAATGTATGTCATTTAGATGGCTGTCGAGTTGATTTTACTAGTGACTGTATATCAGTTAGACGTGAAAACTTTGTAAAGCAAAACCTCTCTATCTAGATATTTAGATCATCTTGATATTATGTGTAATACTGATTTTGGTACGAAACAGTCGCAAAACGCGATTAGACTTTGTTTTTAGCTAACATCAACGAACTACGGGTCCCATTAGTTCAGACTTCAAAAAGGGACAGATCATACCGATTAGACTTTATTTTTAGCTAACATCAACGAACTATGGGTCCCATTAGTTCAGACTTCAAAAAGGGACAGATCATACCGTAAGCAATTTAATATATGCATATTTTCTTGAGTGTGTTTGCGTGTGCGCATAGATGTATTGATGTGAGTGTGAGTAGGTGTGATTGAAAGAGAGACAAATTAATTTATGAATGGATGATCAAAAGGCAGAATTGATAGAGAAATGTATTTACCAAAAATATTTTTTTTCAGGTTTTGAAGATTTGTGCTTCACAAGTCTCTTACCTGAAAGGCCTGTTTTAGTCTCTCTTGCTTCACAAGTCACTTACCTGAAGACCTGTTTGTGTCTCCCTTGCTTCACAAGTCACCTGAAAGGCCGGTTTTAGTCTCCCTTTGTTCACAAGTCACATTAGGAAAAATAATTTGGAACCCCATTCTGCCTTATGAAAACTTTACACTTAAATATTAACATCAAATAAAGAAATTAGGTTTCTCAGCCTGTCATATAACAGTAACATTACAAAAAGTAATACAAAATTCTAGCTTGCCCGTTTAGGCACGTCCACAAAAACAGTAATATTACAAAAAGTAATATGAATCTTTAGTGTAGGTATGTGCACTAAAATAGTAACAGTAAGAAAAGTAATTATGAGCTCTAGTCTGCCTTATTTGGCATTTACATTAAAATGGGAAAAATAGCTCCAACATAGCATAAATTTGTATACACAAATCACATTACTTCTTTTATATATTCAGCTTTAGATTATAGCTAACATCATCATTAAGTCTAATCATTTACAGCATAGGATTATAACTAGTAATGGATACTTGAAAATAAAGAATATTTATATATAAGTTATTTCTGCTATTTTCATAGTGGACTGGTTACATAACCTGTTTAAATACATCAAAGTGACCATCCAGAGTGAATGTCCATGTCATCATAATTGAAAATGCAACTTATCAGTATTCAGGCAATTAGATATAATCACAACATTCACAAATAATGACAAAATATATATTTCATTTAATTAAAGAAGAAGGAAAACTTTCTTAATAAAATATAATGGAAATTTTCATAAACTGTGTGTGTGTGTGTGTGTGTGTGTGTGCATGTGTGTTGATTTTGTGTGTGTGTGTGTGTGTGTGTGTGCTTTTATGCTCACTCCCATTCAAACCAATAACAGAGCCCTAAGACAACATTACAACAACAACAACAAAAATGAAACAACAACTAATTCCTTTAGAGTTTTTGTTTATTATCATTAAAAAATAAACAAGAACTCTCCCTCTCACTTCTCTGTGTATGTTGTATGGTGACTTAGATGATTATTTTCAGAAAACAATGAGATAACAATCTTGAAAATAAAACTGTACACATTTCAACGATGATGCATGTCACAATCAACAGCACAGAAAGACATCAAAATGTGATAGATTCAAATATCATAACACAAATAACACTTGTACACAAATTCACATAATATAAACTAAAGTGTATTTGTTCACTTCAGTCAGCATTGCCACTTTGGAAGCATTATTTTTCAGTGTCTATTCAATAAACATATATTTATGTGTACTTTATTATAAATATTCATTTATGATGGACAACAACCTTCTAGGGGATTTGGGTAGCCAAGCAATTTAGGATGGATTCTCAAGCAGGAATCTATGCGCTTGTGGATTTTCTGATCAATACACCATCTCCTTATCAGTGGATTGCCAAGGTCAATGAACTTGCAAAGATTACTGAGTTCTTCAGATATGAAATGCTAATCAAAATCAATTGCAATAATAGTATTATTATAGTTACTGTAAAGTTTACTGATGCAAGTCATTATTATCCTCAAATTGTATGATAATGACTGGGGGAAAACAAACCAACAAAGAAATATCATTAAAAAGCATATGTGGAAAACAAGAAATCGTGCATGGATTCTACTTTTTCTGATAAGTAAAATACAATTAATTTTTCATCTACTCATTAATTCCTCAAGCAAATGTCTTATGCATCCTTTCTAGTTTTTAAGTGGTGGATGCAGATACTGTTGTCAGCCCTCGACTGGGCAGCAAGTAGTATATTCTGAGTCACTTGTTCCAATCTTCAAGCTGTAGCTGTGGAAATAAGTCATGATTCCCCCACACACACACACACACAAGATGTGAAAAACACTATTAAAATACATGCTCCAATCTTAAAATTGTAGTTGTGAAAAGTCATGACATTTTATGCCGGGTGTAGTTTTGCATTGTAGTAAAAATTATCTTAAAATAAAAGACATCAGATCACCCATGTGATTTTTTCTACTGGTTTTCACATAAGTTTATTGTTTTATACAAGCAGCCCCTGTCTTGAAACAATAGTTGTAAATATAAGCTACTTTTCTTAGCTGGAAAGAGAGTCTAAACGACATGGAAAATAACTTTCGTGCAAGAATCAGATTGTCAAGAGTCATATCCTTGTAGTCAATGCCTAATTTCAAATCAGATTCAATAATGCAGCAAATACAATGCTGATACATCATGCTTGTTTCAATTCCAATGTTCATAGACTGGGCAGAACAGGCATTGTGATAGTCAAAATCTGAAAATAAAAGATTCAATTAAAAAATATTTTTTGTCAGCCTTGTTAAAAAATAGTCATTATGATTTTTGTTGGAAGCAAAATTCATTAATATATATTTAAAAAAACAGGAAAAAAAAGTTACATCTAAATCTTACTTAGCATAATGTTAAACTACTGTATTTTCAATGCTCAAAAAAGCTTCATGAAAACATTTCATCCCTAATTACGACTATTGGTTCATTCAAATGCAAAATTCTTGTACTTGACTACAAATGCTTGAAAATTTCATAAATGTCAATAGTATTATTTAAATATATTTGTTCCAAATATAACTATTGTATGCCATAATAAGCAAATTGATATACAAAAAGAAAACCCCACAGACCCCAAAATGTCAACTATTTGTCTCTAAGTAAAAATCTACACATCCTTGCAAATTAATATACATACAAAATTGTATGCCATACACAAACTAAATGCTTAGAAAATTCACACAATCTGTATCAAAACACATTTTTACCTTTGCTGATCTATCAAACTGAGCCCCAACCTCTTCTTGCACAATACTGAATGGAAGATATATATCCAAATGGTACACATTTGACCTTGTCTCCAATAAAATGCGGTCTTCTCCAATGTCCAGAGTTAAGGATTTGGCTGTTTTCTAGAAAAACAGTATGGTTTAAAGGTCAGTCACTCATTTCATACATGTATTTTAGCTTATAGAAAGAAATTATTTGAAGTGATTTTATATAACCATAATATTTTAATTTTCATAAAATGAACTGACATTGAACAAAACCATTACTTTTGTTGAAGTACAATTGTACTGCAGGAAAAAAAATATAACATAATACATATAATTTCTTTGTGAATGGATATAATTTAAACAACTACAGAAAATAGTTTTTGGTAGAATTTCTGCATTCTCTTAAATAAGAAAATGTATAAAACAGTGAAAGAGAATGCAGAAATTCTAACAAAAACTATTTTCTGTAGTTGTTTAAATTATATCCATTCACAAAGAAATTATATGTATTATATTTTTTTTCCTGCAGTACAATTGTAAGATGATAACAGCATTTAAATTTTTTTCGACCAAATGATGCCTTTTTTTGTGGAAGTTGGACAGATAGACCACTTGGAAGGCATTGATCAGTAACAGGCACAGCTGTCATTCTCCTCCAGAACTTTCTGCCCAAATTTCTTCTATTACAGAGTTCTTAAATGCATGCAGACACACATCAGCAAAGAAGTTTCTTCTATGATAGGGTCTTAAACCTAAGCAGACATGTCAGTGAACAAGTTTCTTCTATACAGGGTTCTTAAATGTATACAGACACATATCAGTAAACAGAAAGACAACAATAATTTCCCTAAAAATATCTCCTCTAGTGTGCCAGAAGACAACAACCAATCCAGATGTTTGATACCAAGGCTCAAAACATTGTCATTTGCTTGCACTTGACAAACCACCCATACTCAATAAATCAACCTTTCTGCCACAAGAAGACCACTCTTCCAAACCTCTGTATTACATACTATTATTACTATTAATAAAATGAACTCATTTTCTGTCTTCTTACTTTGTTCATTGTTTTAACATGCACAAGTGTAGAAATCTAACTTTATGATTTATAATCTTATTTAAACTAAGCTAAACATAAACAAGTACAATTTAATTCAAGGATTTTCTTTCAGTGTCAGTGCACTTCTGACTTAATGGAAACTAGAGCAAAGCATGTGCTGAATAACCAAGCAAGAAGCTGAGTTAATCTTTTCACTGGTGATTTCCATTTTTTGTGATAAACAAATCTTTTCCTTTAATAAATGTTTTCTTCTGTGTAAAGATATATGGATTGTATGTCAAGGATAAACACTTTAAAGAGTCAATCAAATCTTTTGGCAGTTTGACAACTGTATTCAGAGTTGAGGCAGCAATGGAAAAACTCTAAAGTCTTGTGTTCTAATGGTCTCATCTTAATAAAGTAAATTTATTTTACTAAAAGGAAGGTACACAAATTATTTTTTGCCAGCCTGTCCTTTGTCCTAGATCTACAAAATAGTTGCAAGTTTGTATACATAAACATTACTCACCACTTGAGGTAAGTGAATCTCTGCCACTAGAAAATCAGGATGTCCTTCTGAAGGTTCACGGAAAATGTTAAATTTAGGTTCTGGTGCCCTGAAACATTATTTTTCAAAGGGATATAAGATAGATCAGTAAAGAAATTGCTTTTCTACTGATTTATATTTGTAAATTTCTTTTTAAAAAATTGTAAATCATTTATATTTATTTCATTCATCTGTGCAATCTATATCATACATTTATTTTTAAAGTTAAAATATTATTTACTGACATAAACTGCTTATTAATGCTTCACAAACAGTTCCAAGACTCTCCATACCGTTTTCTCTCCAGCTCTTTAGTAGGAACTTCTCTTACTTCTTGAATAAGACCAGATCCTTTCGGCTTCTTAGTCAAATTTGATGATTCAGGGCTAAAATTTGAAAAAAATGTACATTTTAATATACCAGAAGTGTTCCTATCATAAAGTAAGAAATTATTCTGTATAAAAAAATGTGTGACGAAATAAATCCATCCTACTAAAATTTCTATTATTAGTATTTCATTGACTTATTATTAATTGTGAAATTAATAATATTCTCTGCTTATATATGCTAAGATGAAGTGTCATCTTGTTTCTTCACAAAACCTGGAACTTTGTTCAAATGAACATTGTTTTGTTGGAACATTTTCATATAACTTGTTTTGTTTGTAACCTTTTCATTAAAATTTAAAACTTTGTTCAGTTTAAAAGTGGTTTGTATTCTTTGGAAAACTTTAAACATTGGTCCTTGGAACACAGGTTTCCTTGTATTTTCTTTGCTCAGTATTTAACGTTCCTCTGAGCATCATTTATTTTTGTCACTGTGTTCAAAGGCAATGGCTTTTTGGCAGCTCACCTGAGTAAAATCGACTAAAAGCATTCAAAGTATAACTGTAAAATTCAGCTAAGCATGAATGACAGATTTTTAAGGACGAGGTCAATTTGTGTATCATTAGAAGATGATATGCTGCAAGCTGATGTAAGCATTTAAGCCAAATTGTTACAAAAGGGACATCACCCACTGATCATAATACATGTCATGTCACTAGGGCATGGCTGAGAGGTCAATCTTCAGGATAACCTTATTAACAATACTTTATAAAACTCTAGATCAAAAGAAAACTTGAGTTTAATGTAAGTTTTTTACACTGGATTTACAAGTTTGACCTATGACCAATTAGGGATTTTATTAACATGTTTAAAAATTGCTTGCCCTGGCAAGGCTCGGGCAGATGTAAATTAATTTCATTTCTGTCAGAGCTGGCACATAAATGAACATATTTCAAGGCAGATATAACAGATATGAAAAGTGGTGAAATGAATGGGAAAGAAATTGTCTTTCTTCTTCCAAAATGTGTAAATTTTCTTTTCTTGTATTTATTAATAACGTTCTAATTTTACAATGAAGTAGTATAAGTTTGCAAAACACATTTGATAACAAGTGTAAATCTCAATTTTTAGAAACAGAGATGACTGTTAAGTTTTATTCACTGATGTATGTAGTTGTAGGACTGGTTTCAAGGCCTCACAGTCAAAGGACTCATGATTTCAATGTGAAATTCCTGGTTTCAAGTTCTCCAGGTTCCTGTGAGTGTGAATATCCTATGTACATCTACCTTCATATATGAGTGATCTGAAACTGACTAGAGGTCAATTTTCTCTTCATTTACCAGAAACTGCAGCTACCATCAAAGAGAATCCTGATTTAGCAAGTGTCCAATAAACTATTGATTTTACAGGGATGGTAAAAGAACTGTGCTGATTTGAACCATCATCCATCTTGAAACCAGAATCTGTAGCTGCTGGCTAATATTTTTATTTTCTACTTCAAATCAAGCCACTACTCAGCATTTCTGATGACTGCATCTTTATTATTATTTTCTTGAAACTTTAGGGTGTGAAAGTGAAAATCATTTAAATCACACTTGGATCACACAAGTGTGAAGTCCTTAGATTAACTGTCTTTTATTCACTGGACATAAAAGACATATTAGTGTCAGGGTTACATCTCCAGTAAGAAGGCAGAGAATTTCAACCACTATCTCTATTATTAAATTGTATTTTTTAAAAATGTTTTCTTAAAATTTTTAGAAACTATGTTTAAATAAATTGTTATTAATACTCTCCTATATACTAGTTTGTTTAGTTCTTAGGTTGTATGTCTGATCTTTTGCTAGTGGGTGAAGATTTGAGCTAAGTTAATTAAGTTAGATCCTTAGCTAGTGGATGAAGATATGAGCTAAGTTAATTAAGTCAAATCATTAGAATCACTAAACAGACAGATAGAGAGATAGACTTAATATATACAAACAACAATGCAATTGAAATCTAACCTTATCTCCTATAAATACATTATAGGAAATTTACAGCTTTTATTAATCCTTAATAATTTATTTTGTTCCTTCTGGCCAAAACAATACATTAAATAAATTTGGAGATTTCCAGTGTGAGTTGATGAAATTTCAACTATCATAAGTGATGAAGTGAGCTTTAAAACAACAATCACCAATTTGCAAGGGCAGCAACACCTAAACTTTGCAGCCACCCAGCTTCCCATAGAGGATAGATCCAGCTTCCCATAGAGGATAGACAAGAGAGAGAGGACACACACTTACACACACACACACACACACACACACACACACACACACACACACACACACACAAAGAAGATAACAAAAAGTTTAAAATAACTGATTTATAGTGAGTGAAACAACTTGAGAAACACAAGTGAAGAAACATAAAATATATATTTGGCATACTGCAGTATTTATTTTTGCTCAGATGTGTAGAAGGGTTTGTGGACATGAAAGCATTATATGGGGTACAAATAAGTAAAAGTTGTGATTAAGAGAAAGTTATATACATGTGTAAGAATGCTTGTAGATAAGCATGTTAGTATATGCATAGGACATACATTTATAGCAAAAAGGTATTCTTTGAATATATCTTCTGTGAAAAATTGAGAAAATACAATTTTAAAAATCAATGAAGAACAGATAGAAAAGTACAATCACACACTAATAAAATATGCATACCTGTCACCCATATCCAAAATGAAAGGTTTTGACTTGGTGCGTATTGTCTGCTCTTGTAGCTGCCCAACAGATTTGCGATTTTTTAGAATCACCCAATCTGAAGGAGAAATGCTTTTTGTTTATTTATAAACTTAAATGACAAGTTAGACTGGAGGGGAAAATGTCTCAGAACCTATGATGAGCTTGCTAACAAGTGTTACTATTTTCCAAGCTGACTAACTTTATTTGGAATAAAAATAAGATTTGTATGAGTTAAGTTATCCAGGAGAGAGAACAAAAACAACAACACACACACACAAACACACACACACACACACACACACACACACAATCACACACAAACATGTTGAAAAGGACACACAAAATATTAGTTAAGATACATTTCGTGCTTTTGTCTGTTTCAGAATGAATGCTTTGTTATATATACAAAAAAACTGCTTACATAAACACAGTAGTGAATAGTAATATTAAAAAAGTGGTCATATGCATGTATTTCAGTGCATAATTTCTCTGGACTAAAAAGAGATTGACAAACTAATCTGTACAGCTGTAGTTTTACACTGACAACAGAAGTGGTTAAAGACTAGTTCTCTGTGAAGAGAACTGATGAAAGATTAGTTCTGTGTGAAGAGAGATGCATAAAGATCAGTTCTAGGACAAAGAACTGGATGGGAAGGGAACTGATTAAAGATCAGTTTTGTGTAAATAAATCTGGTTGAAAATCAGTTCTGTGTAAGAATATTTGTGATGATCGATTATATCTGAAAGAAAAATCTAATTAAAGATCAGTTCTGTGTGAAGAGAACTGACTAAAGAGCAGTTCTGTGAGAAAAGAACTGATTAAAGATCAGTTATGTGGGTTATATCTTCTAAACTCCAATTATACATCAAGTCTACAGCTCTATACATGTTGTAGTCATCAAAAAATTTGTTAAGGTGTAAAAATTAGGACTGCTCTCTCTTTGTATTACGTAAAGTTTGGATGGGATGATACACTAATTTAAAAAGGAAAGGAACTAATTATACTTTAAAATACACATATAACTGCACGTGACAGATCATGGGAGTAAATCCGAATGATAAACTCTCTACTTTTCCATTCTGTAGGAAACTGGATAAAGCAATAACATTCATGGACAAAGCATGTCTTCATAAAGTGTGAATGATGATTTAAAATCTCCTTCTCAAAATGGGAGTTTATAAAAGTCTATTTTCTGATGGTAAAAAGAGATGTCCTCTGAATTTATATATTATTTTTACATATACTAGATTTTCCTTACTGACTGTAATCTATTTTGCTAGTATGTTAACTTCATTAATAGTTCAAAACACACAGTTCAAGAACTGAAACTGACAACTATTCAAATATATAAAGATATTACATTTTTAATGTACTTTTTGAAAATTGCTAATTATAATGTTATGTGTTAGCAAAATATGTACAATGAACAAATAACAATAAATGAGTCATATTAATTTTGATGAAAATATATAAATGTTTTGAAAATAGAGTGCCAGAAATAATTTTGTTTAGAGGAAAAATATACACCAGTGTGCTCAGTTTAATTTAAGGATTAACTTCTCTTTAACCAAACTGACAACATACAAATATATATGTATATACTGGTCACTAACCTCTCTTCAATTTCGTAATAATATAAACTTTAAACTCATTCAAATCAAGGCATTAACCTCTCTTAATTCTGCATGTAACATAAATATTAAAATAATATAAAAATTAAAATCTCAATTAGATCAGCACTAACCTCTTATCAATTCAGTCTTGAATTTTTCTTCAATGCCTTCACAAGTAACAGTAAGGAAGAATGTCCGGAATAATTCACTAGTTTCCAATTTCTTGAAAAAATCAGGATGAACCACAACATCATATGCTGTGCAACCCCCTCCACCTATCAATATGATGTTATCAATGAGTACATACCTTACAAATACCATCTATATGTCATATCAATGAGTACATACCTTACAAATACCACCTATTAATAAGACATGCCAATGAGTACATACCTTACAAATACCACATGTGAATAAGATATGTCAATGAGTACATACATACCTTACAAATACCACCTGTCAATAAGACATACCAATGAGTACATATCTTACAAATGCCACCAACAAATAAGACTTGTGAATGAGTACACACTTTACACAAGTATTATTTAATCATGAAAGGACATATTTTGGACACAATGTCAGTGAATTTCTGCATTTTGTTCACTTGGCAAAAGATACATACTAAATGTAAAATTATACACAATTAAAAATATTATCCAATACTGCTCCTCTCTAGCATAAAATATCAAAATCGGAGATTTTAACAATTTTGACTCTATCTCAATATATATATATGCAGTTGGGTTTGGGTTATGAATAAGTTTCAAACTGAAGGATTTTTGTAATTCGATACTGTACATAATTTGGAATTTGTATGTAAATAGTCTGTAAGTTGACCCAAGAGCTTTGAAAGGTGAAAGAGAGCATAAAATTGAATTAAAATGGTGTTTATGCACGAGTGATGGTGAATGGCATAAGTGGTTCATCCATATTGACACTAGTTTGTCACAGTTCAAAAAAGATTCTGCTAAATAAGTTGGAATTTAAAATAAAAAAAACACCTTAAGGATGGTAATTTGTATTGATGGATTGCCATAAGTCAAAATTTCTGTTTCATTTTCTCTCTCTTAACCTAAAATTTCTTTTATTAATTCTTGTCTTTAATTAAAAAGAAAAATGTTACTTTTATCAATTTCAGCATGAGGTTCACCGATGCTCATGGGAATGCGAAACTGAGTTAGGTCATCTGAATCCAACACTTTCAGAAGTTCACTATCTGTCAGATCTTTGGCTGGAGGCACCTGTAAATATTAACAAAGAAAAAGTAACTTTCAGGACTTGTTAGTTACTGATACTAGTGATACACAATGAACAATAACAGAAAAATAAAAAATGTAACAACTCATTATTTGTCAGCATGTTCAGTAAACCCTCCAATGCAATTTATTCTGAATCATGGTCCAATGTTTTGGTAGCACCCTGGCCTTATCCTATTCCAGCATGCTGCTAAATGCTATCATTTGGTGGGTATTCTGCCAAGATAAAGCTTGATAGAGTGCAGCAATCCGTATCCCTTATTTCAGTCTGAGATCTCAATGTCCCTCAGTGAGAAAAGACATCATGGCAAATTACTTCTCAGAGACAATGAAATAATGAACCAACATCACATATTAGTCACTGATTCAGTTTATCATTGAGCAGCTTTACATCAACTAAACAGAGTTAGTACTGATTTTGAAAATAAACAGATCTTATTTTAGGTGTTTGGGGTAACACAAAGAAAAAAATATGCTTTAATTCTCAAGATCTGACCTTAACAAAAATAATGCCTTATTGCAATGCTCACTTGATAAATAAAACTGGGTCAGCTTGTCAAAAATGCCTTGATAGCAGGTTAAAGACAATATAAAGGTGTCTGTGCACACTAAACTGGTTTAACTTGTCAATAACTTCAATAACATGCTAAAGACAATGTAAAGTCATACTTATGTGAGATGAAATTGTATAGTTTCACTCCATGCATTTTAGTGTGATGCAATTATAAACTTATCTTCACTTCTTTCACTGAATTATGGTCTCATCAATCGTAGTCTACTTTCAAGTGAGTTGATGGGACTGTAAACCCTATAAGTTGAAACTTTTCTGTTGTTATTTAAACTCAGGATAATCATAAACTAGTATGACAGAATTTTAAAAATTAATCATATCATAATACTGTATATTAGTATAACAATAAATATAAGCACCAGGGACTTTTAATATTCAAATAATCTAACTTAATAAATGATGAATACATCAAAAGTAATATTTATTAACACTGAAGCATGGACAAGGTCAACTATCATTCTTATTTCAAAATCAACAATAAGACTGGAGCAAATCATATATAACAGCTAAATATGCTATTTGGTATATCACTTATTTGTAATTGTTAAATACGATATTCCCTATATTAGTCATTTGTAATTATGAAATATGACATTCCCTCAATAATTTGTAATTATTAATTATGCTATTCTCTAAATCAGTCATTTCTAATTGGTAATATGCTATCCTCCTTTTCAGAATTAAGGTTAAGGGATGACAATGTTCTAAAAGTATGTGCAAGAGATTTATAAATTATATATAAATTACAATACTTTTACCAGACTAATCTGGTGGTCTCCATTGTCAAGCAGTAATAAGACAGGTAAACTACTAGCTGCAAAGTCACAAAGGTTAGTCAATTGTGTTAGAGTAGGAATTATAATCATTAAAAAATAACTTACATTTTCTGATTTACAAACATTTATGAACACCTTTTCTCCAGATTTCATCTTTAGCTTTATACAAAATCCTGTAGAAAATTATGAAAACTATGAATATTCATGAATAAATAAATGAAACCAATTTATTAATTAACCAATCACAAAATAAGACAGTTTATAAAAGGTACACAGAAAACAAGAAAAATGAGAAAAGCATATTACAGAAACAGAATGATAAATTGTAAACATTTATATGTGATTATCCAAGAGTGGTGGGTTGGGTCATAAAAGGGATAATGATGATGAACGATGATAATGAAAGACAGCCACGGCAACAGAGATGGCAACACACTTGGTTGTTGCATTGTCTTTTTTTCAGCTCAAGCAGAAACTGACATTTTTTTTACACACACCAGTCATGCCCATTACATTTCTGAAGTACAGCCATTAAAGTATGCTCCTAACAGCATTAGGGACAATTCATACGAAAAGACCACTAAATATATCTCTGTGTTTCCTTTGCTTCCTCTGTGCTTTCAAATATCAATAGCAGCTAAATGCCTAAGATGTAACATATCAAGTATATAACAAAACTACCAGGATGATGCTTTTTAAAGGATTAGACCTAAACTAAAATAAAATGTATGTTGGTGAGCTATAAGAAAACATTCACACACACATCACAAAATACACAAACACATTAGTATTGGTAATCATATAAAAATACATCAACTGAAAATATAAACTATTTTCTTCCTAAATATATAAATTTCTAATACAATTAAAGAGTACATCAAACAAAATATAAAAGTATGTACTAGAGCACACAGTACTCTAGCTAATCATAAATGCATGTGTTAATAATGTATGGCACTATAAGAAACAAAAGCAAGGGAAGTTACCCAGATCTTTCAGATTCATTAATTACTGTCCCTTGCTCAACAATACACTCACAGACACCTCCACACAGGCCAATACAGGCATAAGTAAACAACAGCAATAAACTCACAGTAACAGTTATATATACAATTAAACAAAATATTCAAAAAAATAATTGTAAGTTTATTATTTTCACTATAAAGTATAATATAAAACATTCTCCATCTCTCTCATTCTTGTCATGAAAAGCATTCAGCTCAAGCCAAACAGTGAAATTAGCATAAATATTAAAAAGCAAACCAACAAAACTCAATTCCACTTAACTTTTTAAGTGAGCTGAATGCAACAAGCTGTGTGTACATTTTCATCTGTAGTGATGTAAAGTTTAAAAAACTTATTAAAATTCCCCCCCCCCCCCCCCCCACACACACACACAAAACTAAAATGCATGATTATAATTATACTTCATGTTAAGACACAATTTATAATATAATTTTCATTAACTCTTGATCTAACTTTCGATTAATTAAGATTTTCAAAAAAGGCAAGAGAAAATGCCAACACCTTTATAAATATAATATTAATATATCTGTATTTTAAAAGTAATTACATTTTTTTTTTTACCAAACATGAAATCACACATTTAACTTTGAAGATAAATAACCTTTTGTTTGTTTGTTTTGAAATCATGTCACTAATAAAATAAATGTCAACACCTTTATAAATATAATATTAATATATTTGTATTTTAAAAGTAATTACATATGTTTTCCCAAACATAAAATCACATATTTAACTGTGAAGTTAAATAACAGTACTAATGATATTAAATATTAGTCAAAAATAGACTTTACACATTAGTAAAGGTTATTTATTTGTACTAAAAAAATAAAATCCATAGAAAACTTTCAAATTAAATGAAACAATACTGATGACCTCATAAAACTAGTAGCATTAAAACCCAATTTTCACTAATACTGATGGAAAATTCTAAGGTTCACAGGAAACACTAACTTCAAGAGTATTCACATAGATCTATAAATATAAGAATCTTAAGATGGAAGATGCTCTATTACTCAATTATTAAAATACTAAGATTTAAAGAAGGTATTTAAATAAAATGAAAAGAGTTAAGAAAACTATGAATGGTTATTATATTGTAATAATAATATGTTTATTTGTTAGTTGACAGTCTATTAGAAGTTTTACATGTCAGTACAAATTTAAATACATGCAAAATTAGTTCACACACACATACATTCTAATCACTCAGGACAAGATATAATAATAGAAATCTGAAAAACAAGTAACAAGCAAAAACAAATATTTTATGAATGAGGTGAATTACAACAGGTAACTAAAAAAGTAAAATAGTAAAAATAAATGGTAAAAGTAATGATTAAAACAAGTAAAATGGCAATCACAAAGTTGTGAAATTTAATGAAAAGAAGTTATGAGATTTAAGGTAAACAATCTGATTTACAGGAGCCCTTACATTGCCAAGAACATGATAAATACTGATATAATGCAATGATATGCAGTGATCTCACAACTCACTCTATGACAACAATTCTAGTAAAAACAATGAGCCTAAATTATTTTTTGTAATGTTAAACATATTTCATCATAATTATATTTATAATATTGTTATTTCTTTGGGATGAGGTCAGATAATGAATACATGGAAAGAAATAATTCTAAAAATCTACCGTTACAAAATGAAGCACATAAAACAGGCTGGTCAGACTCAAGCCAGAGCTCAGAAATGACCTACGGAAATGTCTTGGTTTTGTCTATGCTGTCTTAGTACCCAAAAGAAAATGTATCACTTCTTACACCATTAGCTTCTGATGAGTCAAATTCTATTCAATTGGGGGAGATAACTATATAAAATGTAAAATTTCCGATAAGCTGTAAACTGTGACATAGCTAAGAAATCATGTCTTTGTGAATGTTCTGATTGGAAGATATAAGGAAAGAGAGCAAAATACTTTCCTATAAAATAAATCCATCTGACTTAAGAGAAACTTACCAGGTCTGGGAATTATTTTAGTACAAGGTATTCCTCCAGAGGTGGAGTCTGGATGTCTCTCTATGCCCATCTGAAATGGATCCAGACCCTAGGGCAAAAAACCACACACAATCATCTAACATAAACTGTGTTTTAATGACTGTCAAAACAGAACAAATGAATTACAAATTTAACATTTATAACACTATTCTTTTAAAATAATCTTTAAACTTTATTATACACTAGTCCTCAAAGACTTATTATATATAACTATAACACTCATGTGTGTGTGCGTGAGTGTGTAAATAAATGTGTGTACAATGTGTGGTGTGTAGGATATGAACATATTATATACTTTTTGTAAAAGTACTGAAAACAGTAAAAGTTCTTGATTGAACCTGTCAGTATTTCACAAAGTATTAAAGTGTAAAATACATTTGATATCAATAACTGAATAAGTCAGAGAGTGGAATTATTATGTGTATATGTTACTTTATAAGTTTATTAGCATAGCTGCATAAAACAGTAACTATTTTTATTTTAGTTTTAGATGAGGAAATATTGGAATTTGCAGTGGCAGTCAAACTTGGATGGGGTGGGGGGTGGGGTGGAATAAAGTCTATTTCTAAGCAGCATATAACATACTCATTTTTAAAAAAAATTGCTCATCTTATTTCACTTTATTAATATGTTGTGATGAAATGTTAAGTAAAAAAAAATAATAATAATACCCCCATCCACTGCATGAATACAAGCTCTTATGTGAAGATCTATTGTGATACATTTCCACCTTTGTCCTGCAGATGCACACTTCAAACCCAAGTGAATATGTACAGTATTGCACATAAAAAATATTCTCACAACAGGATAATACACACTAAAATATACTCTGCTCTTTTCCTTCTAGTTCATATTGCTAACAAAAGCTGTAAAATAATGCAGGAATGTGGGACTTAGTCACTTTCAATATAATGCCAAGCACCAAGACGAATTTTATGACAGGAGCTAACTTTTAAGTTAAGACTTAGATAGAGAACCAAATTATCCATATCACTCAGTGATATACGAGAAAGTTATGTTATAATGACTCTAAATCTAATATAAATAAGGAAATTCGATCCTAAAGAAAGTTTTTGTTTGGTTGGTTGGTTGTTTTTGTTTGTTTGTTTGTTTGTTTTTTTTGGGGGGAATACAATCAATAGTCTATAGTCATTGTTCCTAAATTATAAAATATGGAAACGATCCTCTGTTACTTGACTTTTGTTTAATTTTGTTTAATACAGTGTCCAATATTTTCTTTGGAATAGATAAGAGCCAGCATCTGTAGTTAACTATAATAATACTTAATAGGCCTATATAGGCCTGAAGTCACTAGGTCACAAGCATACGCATGTATAAAACGAAGTACATTTTGTGTTGTTAGCTTATGTCTGGTCCAAACTTAGAAAAGATCACAAGGGCATAGAAAAGAAAAATAAAACGGAACAAACTAATACTTAATATAATAAAAGGTATGGCTCACCGATTCTAATAACATTTTCCCTAAGATATCTTGTGATTGTGGATCTAATAGTTCTGATTCCATGTTTTGAGCTCAAATAGTTCAGTTAACTGAAGACAAGCTTCTTCAGTACATAATTATATACTTAAGAAAATTCCAGTTGTGGTTGTCCACCATTTGAAGTTGCCTGTAGTTTTAACGCGAGCGCTTGCGCTCTTGACAACGAAATGTGCAATGCAATAACAAGTGCAAAACTGAAAATAGCTCGTAAATTCATTGGTGGGGTTTATGGTAAAAAGATACCACAGGGGCATTTCTCACAGTCACCTTTATCTTGAACTTAGGCCGAAATGGCAGCTACAAGTGCCAAAATTTCACCTGGTAACACTGTTCAAAGTATATTTGAGAAACTTACTTATGGACCAGTTCCGGATGCAGACATCGTAGCAAAGGTCATACTAAAATTTATTGAATATGCATCGTATTAAGACTACGTGTATCTAGATCCAAAGTCCACAATGTAGCCTAATTCAGTAATTGTAATACCCTAGCGGTACTTACTGTGTGTTCAGTTTCAGACTACACTCCAATGAGTTAGTAATGCACTTTATTAAAACACTGTTTTGCTCTCTGTTTAGATTAAAATAAAATGTGTGAACTGATGTAATAAAATGCATGCTATTTGTGACATATAAAAGTAAAAAAAACTAGCCAATTGTTCCATATCCACCCACCTTTTCTCTCATATTAGTTTTTTATTACACATTTTTTTAAAATAAAGAATCTGAATGTAACTAAATCAGTAAATGGTATGCCTACGTACTTTTATAGTTCCTATGTGTTAATAATATAATTAATATACACACTAGATATGCAGTAAAAAAAAGAAAGTATTTTATATTAGTGTTTGTAATCTTTATAAATGTTTAAAATAAATACATTTAAAATAAAAATTAATTAAAATAATTAAGTGGCCCCAAATACATCCTGCAAAAGGATGGGGGGAAAAGACATGGAGAAATCTTTTGGAAGAATTGAATGATGACAGTTTTATGAAAAAGATTATAATTATTATAAGTTCAATACAAGCATATAATTAATTTGCAGCAGTTAACACTAGAAATTGAAATTAAACTGTATTATTAATTAAGCTAATAAGAATAAGTGATTTACTCTCACTCCATTCTCCTTGGAAGAACCTTTCCCTCAGATCCATGTGTTTATAGACCAGTCAGTGGAAATGAATACATACACACACACACACACACACACACACACACACACACACACACACACACACACACACACACACACACACACACACAGACATATATGGCTTTTTATATTGAATTTATTATTATTATTCTAGTAGCATTATTTATAGTATATATGACAAGAGCAGGATTAATTACAATTGCTTTTTCTATTGATTACCTGAGCATAACAGTATTTTACCAGAAATGTCTTGTACCCCCTCCAAAACAAAAAAAAACAAACAAAAAAAACACTCCTTCCAATCTACATACAGAGCATAAGAACAATGAGACAATTATGAATTAAATATGTTCAGTATAGCATCTACAAACTGACCACAGTACAGTTGGACATGAAATGTGTCCAATGCAGTATCAACAAACTGAGTACAGTAAAAATGGACAGGAAATGCGTCCAGTGCAGTATCTACAAACTGAGTATAGTTAGTAACATTCATGGGAAATAAATGTCCAGTTTAACATCAACAAACTGAAAACACCCCATTAGTTTGCAGTGATGAAATTTAATTAATTTGATTTAAGTAATTCAAAATAATTAATTTGAAATAATTATTGATTCAATTAATTTGAAATAGTTATTGATACAATTAATTTGACATAATTGATTATAGCATTCTTTAATGTTACAGAAATCAATGTACCTTAACTTATAAAGTTTTAAACATATTTTTTCGTAAATGATTAATAAGTTCCTATTACATTGTGACTATTATCAGTTGCACTTATGAAATTAAAAAAAAATAATTATATGATTTGTAATATGCAAAATTAAAATTATAGTGGGTATTTTGTTATAAAAACAATATTAATTGGTTTGCATGTCACAAGTCATTTAAAAATAGAATGCTGTTAGTAATACTGGTGGTGGAGTGAATATATTACTGTTTAGTTCTGTAAAAGGAAAATTTTATTTCTGATTGATTGTTACATAAACAAAGCAAAAGTAATTAATATATCTTTAAAAAAATAGTATGATACAGAGTTCTGAGACTCAACCTCTTATCGAAGCATATTACACTTTTCCTAGCCTCTCCATTGTCTGACACTTTATGGGAAACCTCTTACTGTCTTAGACATAAGAGGATACTGTCATACATAAGTGTGAGATGTTTATGGGTATTTATATTTGCACTTTTGTTATAACGTAGTCCTACTAACACATAAAGTCATATTTTGTTTTCTTAAAATTAATATTTTGATAGTTCATGAAGAACATAAAAGACACTTATTTAGTTATTAATTCATTTAACACAGACATGGTTGGATGATCACAATCGGCAGTTTGGTCATTTCGTTGATGGGCAATGGTACAAAGCAGAAAATGGCAAACAGTGGCAAACTCATAACCCAGCCACAGGTATTATCTAACATTAACAACTATTACAATAAGTGATTAACATCTTTGCTTTGATGAAGAGCAGAGTGATAGTATGTTTGTGCATATAGGAATGTATATTTTAATTTATTACATATATTATTTTTTGTTATTCAGTTGAGTATGCATAAATGTATAGCTGAAAAAAACTCCAAATCATTTTATAATGTGTTCCATTCTGTGATTTTAGAGTTGTTTTAATGAGGTAAAATGAATAATACTAATTAATTTATAATTGTATAACATTGGTAGTTGTTTAACATTCACTACTTATCTCTCCTAACTATTGTTCTGAAACCTATTTCAGGTGAAGTGCTAGCATCATTGCAGGAAACGTCAGAGAGTGATATCAACAAAGCTGTGGCATCCTCCAAATCAGCTTTTGAGAAGTGGAATAGTCTTGCACCTCATGTTAGAGCACGACATTTATACAGGTGAGGCCACATACTTTCTCACATCTGTTTCAGCTGTAGGGTTTTTTTTCTGCATGCTTTTCACTAAAAATTGCATATATTTATTAAAAGAATGGTTTATAACCTTAAACAGACTATATAAAACTATTGCAAAGTACATTACAGGTATTTATTGAATAGGTGGTACATCAGTCATAGTTCTTCTCTTAAGTTTCATAAAGTGGCTTAGAGAGACTGCCATCTTACCACTGACCAAGAAGTGAAAGAATCAAAGCATTCACTTGGCTTGTTGAGAGAGATTTTTTCACTTCTCTCAATCATACTTTCCTACAGGTATGCAGAAACTTGTGGACTGATAGACTAAGTACGTTGATAAGTGAGGAGGACTATATAGAAAAATGGTACTATTGCACATACACATTGTAAATGTAATTATATTATTTGATCAAAAATTAATGGTGATTGTACATATTTTGTATTAACTGAAAATTTTAGGTATAGGCCAATTGTCTCCCAAAATATATAAAAATCTTGAAATTGCAACACCTAATATCCAACCTTTTTAATGAAAAAATATATATGCAGAAAATAATGAGTAAATGGCAGGAAATGAAGAGCAAACAAACAATATTTATTTTCACTTTGTATTCTTTGTTGCCAAAATGATTCAGTTCATGTAATAAAATACAGAAACGAAAGGTACAGACAGAAAGCATCTGTATAACATTCAAATTGATGCTTTTTGACTATTTCATTTTCCTAAAAGAAGTCAGATATACCAGTTAGAATGTCCTCTGACAATAATCTGGTCTTGGTCTGCATTAAATTTTATTGCTACAGACAACAGTGTCTAAAATATTTGTTTGAACATTCCAGCATTGCAAGACACATTCAGAAACATCAGCAGCTTTTTGCAGTTGTGGAAACTCTTGACACTGGAAGGGCTGTTCGAGAGGCAAGAGACACTGATGTACCTCAAGTTGTGCGAATTTTCTACCATTATGCTGGCTTGGCACAGCTATGCGACACAGAACTGCAAGGGTTCAAACCGTATGGTAGGAAATTTTGAAAAGCTAGATCACAGTATTCCACGTTACTGTTTACTTGTGCAATCACAGTTAAGGAAATTACTCTCTACTACAGGAAATTACTGTCTACTCAGTTTATTTAAGACTGATTTTCTCATAGAAATTGATTTGAAAATTCAGATTATATTATTGGAATATAATAATAGATACAGATAATAAAATTCAGAAGTATGCATATGTTAATATTGCAGTTATTTATTAGTGAAATTTGGTTTGTGGTTAATAAAAAACATCTGTATATACACTACTTAATATTCACAATGAGATCACCGAAGCACGGCACTAATTCAGATACATAAATGTGCCTACTGGTACTACAGTTCAAATTATCATCAATTTATAACTGGTGCATAAGTCGAATTAGTATTTTTGGTTGTGATTTTCGGTCTAAAAAAAATTTATTTTTACGTTGGAAAATACAGTATTTAAAAAATAATTTAAACTTATACAAAAACGGTACTTAAAATTTTTGTCTCTATAGATAAATGTATTTTGTTATTTCAGGCATTGTGGCTGTCCTTCCATCTTGGAGTTATCCACTTATAACTCTGTCTCTAAGGGTGTGCACTGCTCTAGCTGTTGGCAATACAGTGATAGTCTCCCCTTCCCCTGCTACACCTCTGAGTGCACTTCTTTTTGCTGATATATGTCGAGAGGCAGGACTTCCCAAAGGAGTGGTGAATGTGCTAACTGACAGCCAGAGCCGGGAAGGGGTGCACAAGCTGGTGATGCATGATGAAGTAAAGAAAGTGGCTTTTGCAGGAAGAACTGAGGTAGATAACTTTTTACCTTGTTTGTATTTACATTATTTCTGACTTAATGTTATCATGTAATCAGGTTTACTTCCCTTGCCTTAGTTTACCCTGTGCATTAATCCTGAAAGTAATTGTTTCTCACTCCATGCCATCACATATCAGGATATCATCCTTTGTCATTTTTCTCTTAACTCCTAAAAGACTCTTTCCGACTTCATGTCATCACATATCAGGATGTCATCCTGTGCAATTTTTTTTCCGTTTATGTTAACTCTTCAGAGACAGTTTCTGACATCATGTCAACGCATTTGAAGACTACATCTCTGCTTTGGATGATGATTATTTAGTTGCTGTCATATCTGAATAAATCAGCTTTCATGTAATGGATAATGTATATTTAGTAAAGTAGAGTCCTTGCAGTAGATATTCATACAATAAAAATAACATTAATGACAATAATGATGATTATTATATAATCCACTGAATTTTACTGTTTCCATAAAATAAGCAATGATGGAAGCAGTAAGGCTCATTGGATTATTCAACTACCCCAGACAATGACACATAAAGGATTACAAAACAGTCATCAGCAAAGAACAGGAGTCAGAAACTCCATCATGGCCAATATGTAAGACAAGCCAAGGAAACATCAACAACATAGTTAGCATAGAGGCAGATGAGAGAAATGGATTTAAAAACCAGTACAGAAGCACTTACCACTATTGTGCAAGACAAGCGCTGAACGCAAAATTCCAAAATTCATATTTATAAAGTTCTCTAAGAATTCCAAATGTAAACTCTGCAGGAAGATGATTGAAGAACAGAGCATATAGGTGATGTGAGTCCATCACTGAAGTCATTGAAATGTAAGGGCAGAAGTGATGCCATTTGTAATAGGAACACTGAGGAAACATTAAACTGGAAGATTGTCAAAAATGATGATACAAAGTGCTCAAGACACATAAGAAAGATTACAGATGAAGGTATTGACAACACAGAACAATTAAATGCAGATGTTACTAATCTGAGAGACATACACAAATGCAATGCCACATAGAAAATGGGAACGAGTGGCAAAGATTTCTAGGCATTGGTAAAGGATATATTTTAATGATTAGATTAACTGTTCTCTGAGAAGTGATGGCACCACCACAAGACATCATGATTTTTTAGTTAATGATTACATACTGTTGTCTTGGGAGCGTAGGCACCACAAAAAGCATATGGGTATATTTTTGTTTATGGTGATATGACAATGAGCCACACATTTTTTCATTGTCTTTACACTAGAAATAATGGCATATGATAAATTATGCTTAGTAGCTTCTAAGTTTGAATACAGAATTTGAGATGAAAGTCCAAAAACATGTACAAATAAGCTGAAACTAATCAATAATGTCTTGTGGTGATTAAATAATATGAGCTGGGTTAAAATGTAATAACATCAGATGACTTGAAAATGTGCCATCTATTAAAAATCTGTGAACATAAAATCTTGTAACGAAAGTTTGTGCATTAGTATGCTTTCACAAACTATGGATGACTTTTCTAATATTTCAAATGCATTGATCATTTGTTGTCAAAATACATTGCACTAGCCATGGCACTAATAATAGTATTTTTTATGTGTTGAGTAATTCAGTGGAGACAGAATGTTATTGTAATTACTCTTCAGGAAGGGAAAAAGCTGAGACGACTGTTGGCAGGTTCTGGAAAGAGTTTGTCTCTGGAGCTGAGTGGGAAAAGTTCCATGATTGTCTTTGACACTGCAGACCTGGATAGTGCTGTTGAAGGTGTTGTTGATGCTACTTGGACCAACCAAGGACAAGTAACTCTTATTGCTCATTTTCATAAATAATCTTTCCCATTGCTGGTTCATTATAATGTATTAGTATCATTCTTTTAATGCTGTTTTGGGTGGAGCATAATGTTATTTCTTGCTGCAGTATGGTCAGATTTCAGAAATATTTATTTTCCTCTTTAGGCTATATTTTTGTAAGGTTCTCTTAAGCAGATAGATAAATAAATAAAATAAATGAGTGCGTACACAGAGAAATAAATAAAATAAATGAGTGTGTGCAGAGATAGATAGATGATAAAAGACTGATCGACTGATCTAATGTATGTACAGTATAAAGTTTGTGAATGAATTCTTTTTTAAAATGCAGCATGAAACAGTATATTTTCTATAATAGTGTTTTAAATCATTCTTGCCATCTTTGCATTTACATAATGATCTTCTATGGTTTAGAATGTGATACTTATACAAGAGCACTATTCTTGAAAGTTAGTACATTTTCAGTTAGGCATATTAAACTTGCCTGTTTGTTTATAAACATGAATTCTGTTCATAGTTTATTCACTGTCATTAATTTCGTTATTGTTCCAGTTGCAATTCAAATATAATATCTTTCAATCTTTTAATTTTACAATCTAATGTCAACTTGAGATAAATTGTTTCTGATTGCCAAGGCATTGTTTGGGGAATTCTTATATATATGCACATATTGAAATAAATGATTGGACTATTATTTTTAATATATTTTCTTTAATTCCAGTTTCTTTTCTTTTTTATTTTGTTTTTATCAATTTTATTCTAGTCAAACTCTGCTGGGTCCAGGCTTTTTGTGCAAGAATCAGTTGCTGATGATATGACTGTGAAACTACGAAAGCGGCTGGAGAAACTTCGGGTTGGGGACAGCCTTGATAAGTCCTGTGACCTGGGGGCTATGACCTGTGACTGGCTACCAAAGATTATTGAGCAGTCTGTGAATATTGCCAGATCAGAAGGAGCTGAGGTAGAACACAAACTTGTCTTGGTTGTGTTGTGAAAATTCATTGTCCTTCAGAGAATTGCCCACTTCATAAATTCATTGTCCCACCCAGAGAATTGCCCACTTCATAAATTCATTTTCTCAGAGAACTACCCTTTTCATAAATACATTTTCTCAGAGAATTGCCAAGTCATAAATTCATATGCCATCATTAATTTAACACTGAATCAAAAAATGGTTATATAAAAAGTACTAATACATTTAATTAGTTTATTATTTTGTGAGTTTACAAGTCGTGTTATGGATGTAATTATGAAAATCGTTCATTTGAATGGATTAAGGGGGATTTTGATCATGCTTGTATTAGTTCAGATGTATATAGAATGACATGAACTGTCTTACAACAGTTTGAATGGATTAAGGGTGATTAACATGCTCATTTCTGAATGTATGAAGGGTGATTATATAATTATGAATAAGTGTATATTAAATTTTTCAGTTTCCATGACATTGCTATTCCATTAAAACTTAAAGGTTATATTAATAATAATAAAAATTAAAATATGATGCTATTTATGAATAATTTTTTTAAAAGTTATATTAATTTTAAATGGTTAGACAATATAAAAAATGAAATTTATTAAATAAATTTTAAAAGAGAGTGTTAAGAGCTGACAAAATGTTGTCTCTTATATGTTATCCAGGCATTATATCTATAGCTTGTATCAATAACATTAATGAAGTATACAATTAACTAAACATAGTCTTTTAGTTTATCTCTAATCATTGGACACGTCTGTACTTCTGAGAGAGAGAGCTTCTCTTCTGATGTAGTTCAATGCCTATCAGTGGGTAAAAAGAAAATTCGTCAGACCACGTCCTAAATTGCAATAGTTTCTATAGGAAATCAGTAAATTGGCACTTTATGAAAAGAAATTAATAAATATAGACCACTTTCAAGTTACCTTGCATCATTGTTGTCAACAGAAACTCACACAAAGTGAACAAATTGATGATGTTGGTAAGAAACAAAAAACCCCTCACCTCCACGTTTTCCTAAAATAAAACAGCTTTAGCTAGAAAGTCTAAACTGTCACTGTAAAAGAATTATAAATATCTTTTTATTTATCATAAATCTTTAACCTTGTCTTTAAAATTTAACCTTGTCTTTATTAATACCATCCAACCATAAACAG
Organism: Sinotaia quadrata; assembly: GCA_028829895.1. NCBI lineage: Eukaryota > Metazoa > Mollusca > Gastropoda > Architaenioglossa > Viviparidae > Sinotaia > Sinotaia quadrata. Next base: position 39,077,090 of record CM054181.1, on the reverse strand, counting down.
TGCCAGAAAAAAGAATCTTGCCATAAGTATCTACATTATGATAGTTTTCAAAGAAAGCAAAGTAAAACAAAACAATTTAAAAATTAAAAATAAAGATACATATCTGTTTTAAGTAAGCATGGTTTGCTAAAACAGACAAATAAAACAAATCCATAAAATGTCAGTGCAGATAGATATGTTATCACTGGTTATGATAATGTGACAACAACAATAATAAAATATCTCTTAAAGTGAAACTGTTTCAAAATTTCAATGACACTAGTTGGAAGGAAAAAGAAAATATCTTTAAATTAATGTTGGTTGATTGAAAATAGCATATAAATACCTTCACTTTAATCTGACATTGAAAATGACATATTTTGCTTTGGTTATTCAAACTGGCATTGAAAACAACATACCTGTGCCTTCACTTTACAAACTGAGTGAGAATAACATACCTATGCCTCCATTTTTTTTAAGAGACTGATGCTGAAAATAACAAACCTATGCCTCATTTTTTTAAGAGACTGATGCGGAAAATAACATACCTATGCCTCCACTTTACAAACTGACACTGAAAATAACAAATCTTTGCTTCCATAGATAGGATGATACCACATATCATGTGACTCAATCCGACACTCAGATCCACATAAACGAAATATGCTGTCAGCAGTGGGATAAATAGTTAACAAAATCTGTGGGTGGATACCTCTCTCCTAATCAACATTTCCTAGATACAGATAAAGATATCTGTATAAAGATAATAGAGGTTGCATAGTAGTCTCATAACATATGAACATTGAGAAGATATTTAAATTTTATGTAATATATTATGAAAGAGAAGATGTTTAGATTATGTATTCCATATTATGATATAGAAGATGTTAAGATTAAATAACGTTTTATGAGAGAAAAAAATGTTTAGGTTATATAATATGTATTACGATAGAGATGTGCATTGTATGTTACTTGATGTTGCCAGTTCATAGCACTAAATTAATAGATGGTGGAACATCATACAAAATGCAGCCATGATAACCTCTGTCACAAATTTTAGGAGTATTACTTTTAGAAAATATTATATTTATATAATAATTGTAAAAAGTTGGGATTTTTTAATGAAAGTTCACTCACAGTTAACAAATAATTGTATTGTACACATTAGCTTCTTTTTTTATTTGTTGAATGAGAGCACATACATAAACACATGTCTGTGTATCACTGATGCAACACATTAGTAGTTATTATAGAGAGTCAAAATAAACAGAAGTTATGATAGAGAGTCAACATAAACAGTAGTTATGATAGAGAGTCAACATAAACACAATTTTCTGTGTATCACTGATGCAACACATTAGTAGATATGATACAAACATTCACTTTGTCTATAAATGGCAAGATGGCTTTTGTCCTGAAGTATTTCACAGAGATTAAAGAGTTTTAAGTGTGATGAGGCTTTGCCTGCATCATTTTGAATGTATTAACAGTGATTACTGACTCATCTTAATTTATCCAGGTGTATCAGGCCAACATGGCCTCATTTACCCGTGGATGGTTCTACCCACCTACATTGATAACTGGTGCACAGGCTGCATCCTGCATTGTAATAGAAGATGTAAGTTCTTATATGGTTTGCTATTTATTTTGTGCTTTTTTCTCAGCAGAATAGTTAAAATAAACAGCCTTGTGGTATATTTTATGTTGTGAAATAGGCTTTGTTCAAAGATATTCTGGTACAGGAAAATATACTGAAATTCTAATGTTATTCATTAAGTTTTCTTATTTTAAAATATTCTCTATAGAATTTATGGAAATTATAATTTCCTTAATCAGAACACTTAAATTTTCTTACTTTTAAAAATTCTTGACAGTTTCTCGGACCAGTTGTAGTTCTCATTCCATTCCGCACAGCAAAAGAAGCAATTGCTCTGGCCAACAATTCTTCCTATGCAGTGGCTGGCAGCATTTGGACAGAGAGTGTCAGTTTGGCATTGGAAGTGGCTGCAGGAATACAGGCTGGCACTGTGTGGATCAATTGCCACAATATTTTTGATGCTGCAGCTGGTGTTGGTGGTGGGAAGCAGAGTGGGTGGGGGCGCACTGGTGGAAGGAGGGTAAATATTTCATTATGAGTACCTGCTGTTCAATAAAGAAAGAATTCAGTTTTGTGTGTGTGCATGTTTTCCTTGTTTCAATACCCACTGAACCACTGCAACACCTTTAGCGTTCCTCCCAATGCAAGGATAAAGGAAATATTAAGAGTGATCCATCAGTGCTTAGTCTCTAATGTATATGTGCAACACTAAGAGGTTAAACATTGGTAAGGGGTTAAGCAGGGTGGTGTGAGTGGCTGAAGGAATATATTTCTCAGTCTACCTAATTGCATGATTTTTACTAATTAAAAATTTTAGAAAGTTTTCGCAGAGAATTGAAACAGTATTTTTATTTGTTTACATTCTTTCATGTTAGAAAAAAAGCAGTTCGTAAGTTTGATATCTTATCAGTGCTGTTTGATATATAAGTGTATAAGCTAATCTCATTTATTTTAAAATAATATAAGTAAACAAAAATAAGGTAAAATATTTCTCATTATATAGCTTTCAACGGAAAATAGGATGTATATACTTGACCAGAGACAAATGTAAGAAAATGAAAATGAAACATAATTTAATGTTTGCTTCTGAAATATTCAAATTTGGTATGTGCAAAAAAGAAACTGCAATTTTTCTGTCACTTGGAGAGATATTTCTGAATGCTTTTATGTGAATGAAACCTTGTTTGCCTTTGCTTTGTGTTGTACATTTTAAAAACTGTTTACTTAAGCCAGTGAGCAATTTCATACATTTGGCACCATTGCAAATCACAGTTTTACTTATGTCAGTATCTAATTTCATACATTTGTTAGTATTTGCAAATCATACTTTCACAAATTTACAAATATTAAAAATATTGCATACAATCTTTTAAAATTAGTTATCATAACATTTAACTGGCATATTTTACTACAAAATAGATTTGTAAATTTCTCCCACCAAATGAAAACCCAAAATTCTTCTAGTATATTCATATCATTAGTGGTTTTAGAGTGGTTCAGGTTGTTGCTAAGTATAAAATCTGAAAACTCATTCATTTGCCAAATAACATTTAATTTTTTTTTAAAATTCTTTCAGCACTGAACAGTTTTAGATAGGACTTTGTATTCAGGCTACACAACTTTTCATTCATGCTTATATCTTTGTCTCACAAGTTAATAATCCATTTTCAGAAGTACAAAATTTATAATATAATATTTTGCAGTATTTATTATATATTGGGAAATAAGTATAACATTGGTTTGTAATTAATATCTGTTTTTGCTTATGAAAAAGACATAATTGTTACAAATTTATTATAAAAGTTATTCTTTAACTTTTTATTATTTTATATACATTTATCTCCTTGCTAAATGACAAAGGAAACTGGCTTTTAGCATTTCAGACTTTGTAGAATGGAAAATGCTTCCAATTTTTCATTCAATATGATTACAGTCTTATAGAAATGTAAAATCCACACAGATTCTCAAAGTTATTACATCTTTTATTAGCATATAAGTCAGTTTGCATTCACTTGAATGTTTATCATTATCTGTAGTAAGGTAAACAAACTCACTTCATACCATTGTCTGTAGTAAGGTAAGCAAACTCACTTTCTTTATTTACAGGGCCTTTTGGAGTATGTTCAGCCATCTTGGGCTTTATATGCCAAGCCTGGTAATTTAGACATCAGCTTTGAGACTTTCGGTTCAGCAGTGCCTCCAAGACCATCTTTGCCTGCAGTAGACATGGAAACAGATCAGCCTTCGTAAGTGTTTGCTTTATACTTTCAAAGGCTGATTTGTACACATACAATTTTTGGCACATGTATTGACTTATGTACACAAACTATATGTAGTACACATCTTGACTTAAGTACACAGAATATATTTATTACACAGCTTGACTTGTGTACACAGACTATATTTGGCACACAGCTTGACTTTTGTTCATACTATATTTGACATAGCTTAAATTGTGGACAGATTATATTTAGCACACAGCGTGATGTATAAACAGACTATTTCTGGCACACTTGTGCACAGACTATTTTTGGTACACACTTGTTTTGTGCATAGACTATATTTAGTATGATGCTTGACTTGTCTGTATCAATAACAGAATTGACCATACATACAAACTGTACTATGGTGGAGCCCAGAAACGGCCAGATGGACAGTACTCTCGTCCAGTTGTGAACCCTGAGAACAAGGTCATAGGTCATGTTGCTGAGGCAAGCCGGAAAGATGTGCGCAATGCTGTTGAAGCAGCTCAAAAGGCATTTGCTGGGTGATCATTGAAAGTGTTTATTTTCCTTTTGTATTATTTCTTTTTATGTCTAAAACCCAGTTTTTATCAATATATTTAAATGATTAAATCATATATTATCTCAAACTTTTGCTAATATTAGTAACAGCAATGAAATAAGGTTTATTTTTACTTTTACTTTTTTAAAAGATGAAGATATGAAATTTTAGTAAAAGGGAAAAAACAAATAAAAGAAGAAAATGCCTACAGTATAAGAAGCTACATGAAAAGATTAAACACTTTGGTCATACACTGTGAATTAGAAAACAGAAACAAAAACGAAAATAATGCAGTAGAATACACTAAGGCATAGCACATGACCCCACTCTCACTAAGAAAAAAGTTGTGCGTAGCAACTGTAGTTAATAAGATTTTATAGTCTTCATTGAATCATTCAATCAAGTAATTTTAATTAAATTGTTAAATGTAGTCGTCATTTCCCTCTGCATACACCTACTTTTGTAATTGCTATGTCATGTTTTTTCTTTCATATTTTGTAAATGATGAAGAGCTGAAGATGAATGCTTTGCTCTTTCATTCTATACTTTAGAAATGAAAATTTGTTTTGATCTAAAGAATGCTTCAGTTTAAAAAAACCTAAATTAATTGAAAAAAGTCCCATGCATTCCATTAGAGTTATTTAACTAAATATAGTTATTGTTGTAATTTGTAGAAATGTAGCCAGTCATAGAAATGGTGGTGAAAAGTGAGTTATTTAATTAAATATAGTTATTGTTCTAATTTGTAGAATTGTAGCCAATCATAGTAATGGTGGTGAGAAGTGAGTTATTTAACTAAATATAGTTATTGTTGTAATTTGTAGAAATGTAGCCAATCATAGTAATGGTGGTGAAAAGTGAGTTATTTAACTAAATATAGTTATTGTTGTAATTTGTAGAAATGTAACAAGTCATAGTAATGGTGGTGAAAAGTGAGTGTGTAGTTTTACACAAAGCTGATGTTAAGCTCTCTGCAATCGCAGATTTCGCCCATTCCTGATCGTACATAGAATAGTTTGTGCATTCATACTTGTATGGTGTCTGGGGTAACTTTGGATTACAAAATCTTGAATAATGTGGAGAATTCTGACAAGAACCTTATTACATATATGTATTTTCATGTATCATCAATGTTGGGCAAACCAAAATTAGAGAAGCAAAACTTTAAACAGGTTTTCTTTCACTCTTTCTTCTTTTCTCACCTTTTTCCTTTTAAACTTTCCTCTTTTTTTAACATCTTTTATCTTTATCACCCTTTTTTCTTTTTCATCTTTTTCCATTCACACCTTTTTTCCTTTTTCACCTTTCTCTTTCACATCTTTTTACTTTTTTCTTTCACCCTCTTTTCTTTTACATATTTTTCTGATCATACATTTTCTTTTTCACCTTTTTCTTTCATACATTTTGCCTTTCATATATTTTTTCTTTTACAATTTTTTTTTAATTTTATGCCTTTTCCAATCTCCTAGTCTTCTCCAGAATCAACTATTTGAGTAATATCTTATAGAATTACACCTTTATGCACACTTTTAATATCCTTCAGCCATTTTCTGAACTAACAACTGTTTTCTTCCATTTATTTCTGTTAAGTTTTAGATTAATATTTACACATCACTAAATAATAATTTACCTTATTTAGACATTGAATAAGGTGATCGAGACTTGGATAACCAAAGCTTTCCTAACTTACTTAATGAATTTTCTTGATTTATGGATTCTAATATATTTCATTTTAATGATTTCAGGTGGAGTAAACGCTCAGGACACAATCGTGCACAAATCTTATACTATATTGCTGAGAATCTTGAACTTCGGAAAGAAGGACTAGCCACATGTCTGGAGTTGATGATGGGTCTGAACAAAGGTCAAGGACAGAGAGAAGTTGATTTATCTTTGGAAAGGCTGTTTTATTGGGCAGCTTACTGTGACAAGTTTGGTGGAACAGTTCAGGTAGTATGGCCATTTTAATTAACAGTTTGACTGGCTTCATATTTGACCTTTTTCTTGAAAGCTTTATATACATTCTGATGACCCTCTACGTTGTTAAGATGACATTTTGAATAAGAATGAAAATGAAAACAATAAGTTACTTTTTTGTGGTATCCTAAAAAGTATTTTAAAATCATTCATATACTTTTCTTTGTAAATGTATAATGTGTAATAGTTTAAAATCATATCTTTGTAAATCCTTTTATTTCTGTGACCATAGCATCTCCAAGCAGGATCAGTAAAATACATTCTTTATCTCATCACCTTGCAAAAATTACTTCTGCTGTATGAGAGATCACTCATACTAGTAACAGATCATTGTTTCTAGCAAAAGCAAGAAATTCTTGTTCAGGGCAGCCAGTCATTATCTCCCCTTTGCCATTTTCAGTAGATAAAAGTCTTATTTTATGCAAGACCTTCCTAAATCACAGGAATGCAAAAGAATGACATGGAACAAATTACATCTCTTATGAAGGTAAAGTTATTTATTATCAGTCGGTTGTCATGGCTTGAACGGTTAGAGCTCTTTATAATCAGATTTTGTTATCGTGGATCAAGCAGATCATTAGAGAAGCATATAAAATTCTCTTTACAATGAATTGTCATATTCTGCAAGAACCTATGAAATCTAAACAATTTCATCAAATTTAGATATTATAGTAATATGGCCTTGAAGGAGATTATAGTGATGGTAGATTTGAGGACATTTATTTCTTTAGATTCAGTTTACAAGATGTCTATTTTGGCCATTCACCCCTTCTGTTGGTGCAATAGCAAGTACAATCTGTTTCAGTTTTCTCTTGTGAGTAGGAGATTGTATTTAATAGTATTTCACATATACTTTATATTTCATATATACTTCACATATACATTACATTTTCTTATCATCAGGCACTACCAGTTCCTGTTTGTTATTTTCCTACCCTTTGCTTATCATTTAATTGAAAAAAAGAATGTTTCCCTGCTTGGTAAAATTTTCCTGAATACTTACCAGATCAATATGCACTCACCTCCTCACAGAATCTCATTTCTTTTGGGTACAAAAGAGGGGACAGCTCATGGGACCTACTGCTTCTGAACTCTACAATGATTTGGTGTGTTCCCTTGGGTCTAGCTTAGACAGATTAAGTCATAATTCAGATTTTGATGTTACTTTTTTATAACTCTACCAGTGAATTAGTTGTGGATTAGGATCATTACCAACAGTGTGAAATTTGTAAAAGTAATTTTTTTTTTGTACAGCTTGAATCCTGACATATTTCTGCCTGCTTCATAATTTGTTTGAAATGCTGACATTTTTATATTTTTGTTTATTTTTCAGGAAGTGCCCATATATGGTAGTGTAATGGAAATCAATGAACCCGTTGGGGTGATTGGAGTTGCCTGCCCTGACACATATCCACTGCTAGCTTTTGTGTCACTGTTCGCTGCAGCCATTGCTAGGAGTAACACTGTGATTCTTATTCCCAGCAAGAAGTATCCACTAGCAGCTGTTGATCTGTACCAGGTAAATTGTGGAAACCTGTGCTTTTATTGTACAGAGAGAAACTAAAAATGCATTATGAGAAATTTCAGAAGTATAAACAGTTTGTATTCTGTAGTTTGATTGAAAATGGAAATTATTACTACTAGAACTAATAGCAATGTAATTCAGTTTATTTCATTCACACACTTTTGCCATTTATAATTATACGCATTGTCTTCAGGGCTAGTATGATCTCTGTATACAAATTTAATTAACTACAAGCGTCAACATTGTGGCTTATTAGCCTTTTTAGGACAATACAGTTATTGATAATAATGACATATGAACAATAAAATGAAGTAGCCAATTGCTGAAAGAATAATGGCTCTATTTGGGGGGGGGGGGGGGGGAGGAGGGGCTAAACCTCTTTTAAGTCTGTTGATTGTCTGGCACAATGGCCTGTATGTTCATCTCATTAGTCCATTCACAGTGAATGATCACACTAAACCCTGAGCTTTCATTCTATTGTTGACTTACACAAGTCCTTTTCTTCATTATATTTTCTTCTTTTGTGTGCATTTTTATTTTTTGAAACTTAAAATGTGTCCTGTTAAAGTCATATTAAATTTTATTAATATTTTTAATTTCAGATTTTTGATACATCGGATGTACCTGAAGGTGTGGTCAACATTTTGACAGGTGACTCTGATCACTTAACGCGTTTTCTTGTTGAGCATCAAGATGTGCAGGCAGTCTGGTACTTTGGCTCACCAGAGGGTTCCAAGTTTGTGGAACACATGTCTGCTGACAGCCTTAAACGCACTTGGGTCAGTTATGGGCAGGAAAGAAATTTTGCGGATTGTGCCCAAGGAGTCGGTGAGGAGTGGATGTTTCACACAACTCAGCCAAAGACAGTGTGGATTCCCATGGGGGATATTTTTGCAAACTAAACAGTATTCAGGGTAAAATACTTCAATGTTCAACTCTTGAACAATGCAAGGTTTCAAATTAAACATAAGTATTGTTAATACTTTTATTTTATAAGCATTGTAGTTCTCTGTATATTACAATTTTTTTTGAATGTGTGGTATTATAAAAAGTATTTTAAAAGCATTAAATATGGAAAATATATTTTTTTTTAAATAGGAAAATGTTTTGTTTTAAAAATTGTCTGGTAGATTTAAAAATGTAGATGCTAAGTTAAAATACTTTATTAATTTAATACACATTTAGTCTCACATTATTAAGTTGCTTATAATGTTTTAATGCAATCTTTTGAACATGAATGAAATCCATGGAAGTATCTTCAAAATGTCCTTCCTCATCATAATGTTAACATTAATTTGTCAAGCAGACACCTGTGTCTATTTTATTCAGATAAATATATATATTAGAATTTGGGTAGAATATTGTGCATTATTTTACTTTTGCATTTGGTAAATGTCTAGTCTTTTTTATATTATTGATCTTGCTATTTTTTTTTTTTTTACAAATCTTTTCAAAATATTGTCTTTCTTTATATCAGTGGTGTTTATGTCAATTCCTCAGACACCTCTGACTATTTAATTAGATGAATATATTGTTTATTATTAGTATTCAGGTCAAGTATTGTGCATTATTTTACTTTTGCATTTGATAAATGTTCTCTTTTGTCCAATTTTTATTCATCTTACTAATTAAAAAAATATATTTTTACATAAGCGCTGATTTTGTTCAGCAAGTAGCATTTATTCTGTAAATCACTAAATGCAAGACATTTCTTGTCCTTTTAAATTTAAAATTTCTAACACTTTACCAAAAATACATACTCTTATATAACAAAGTTGAGAATCTACACATATGTTAAAAAAATAATATTTTTAATGCAAGTATGTTTTTATTTTTGTAAATTTAACAAATATATGTGTGATGTTTGTGCATTTGCTTGTATGCATACACTTTTAAAATTGTTCAAATCAAATTATTTAACTTGGATATTATTGCAAGCTTTTCACTAAACTGGGTCTCACATAACACACATTAAAGATCTTTTGACATTTGAAAATTGGAAAGATTAGGTTTTCATCACAGTCCTTTGCACACTTTGCCACAGTGTCACAATTTATAGTTCAGTTCAATTTCTTCAGCTCCATGTGTGTCACTTGCACATGAAAAACACTGTTCCGCTACTTAGAGTTAGCCTTGATTTTGACCCCTGTGATCTATCATCCTATTGCTAATATTAAATAGCCCAGAGTTATTTATCATCAATTTAATGTAGTATAACAACATAGAATCCAGATTTTTTTAGTATGTGTGTGAGTGTGTGTAATTTATATACAAGTATAATACTGTGATTATGATGTCATTTTCCATTTCCATTTTACTTTATTTAAATTAGAATTACATTTATTGATGTAAAAAATTTGTTAAGGTAGTTCCATTAACTGAAAGATCTGGTTTTAAATATTGTAAAATTTGTGACTTGCTTAAAATATTTTTGTAATATTTATATGCATGTATATCTTTTTCCATTCTGACACAATTTGAAAACATTGATTGACAGCATTGCCCAACAATAGAAATAATTTTAGGGCATTGACTGGCATTGAGTAGACATAATTCAAAAAGTTGCCCAACAGTATAGATATTTTGAAGGCATTGCCAACAGATTAGACATCATTTGAGGGTATTGCCTGAGAGTTGAGACATTTGAATAGATTTAGTTTGAAGATATTGGCTGATAGAGTATGCAATTTGAAAGCATTGACTGTGAGATTAACATCTGTTTATTAGTTTCTGTTTGAGGAAAGTTATATATTACATTCTGAGTAGTGCACTGGGCATTGGCAAGAGTAGACATTTGATTAAGTGCATTTATAAGTAGTTAAACAGACATGCTATTAAGTGTACAGCATTTCTGTAATCAGAGTCGTTGAAGTCAGCATGTTTCAAAAATCAGATAAACCTATGTTGTAATGTTGTATCTATAGTTTGGCTGTTGTTTTTAAACAGTTTAGATAGCTGCTTTTTCTGTTTGCAGTAAAGTTACCTGTTTCTACAAGAGTTCTACTTTGACAATGTATACATGTTCTTAACTTTTGTGGTAGAACTTCAGTTTTGAGTTAGAAGATTGCTTGATTTAGTTATACAGTTGTTTAGTCCAGTGAGCCAGCTGTCTATGAGCCAAGTAAAAAGAAAAACTTATGCCATCAGATTCTTTTAAATGCTCTCACTTTTTTAAAATTTAGTTTTTTATGGCTGTTTCTATTGTATAGTCATTTGTTTAGAATTCTTGATAACTTGCAAATACTAAGTTTATTCATTGTTAAAATAACAGGGTCTGTACATTTATGTAAGAATTCTTCGTCCTCATGATTTATGATTAGTCACTTTATATAAGTGAAAATTAATCACAATCATACTTATAGTCAACAAATGTTACCATTTTTTAAAAAGTATTTCTTCCTTTTTCAATGTTTTAAATATTTAATTTTAAAATAGTATTTATATAATAAGTATATATGTGCATTTATTATTGTTTAACTTTTGGCTTTTTATTACAATGCATTTGACACTACTTGCTTTGATCACATTTTATCATAGATTTTTTCTTTCTTTTTTTTCTAACCAGAGAAATCTTTTTTTAAAAAATAAAATAATTAATCAGAGATTGATTTTATTTGTGAAAGAGTGTATATAAAAGAGAATTGAATTTCTGTGTATTTTATGTACTGATGTTTTTCTTATGAGAAATGTTTTATGTGTGAGAATATTTTTCCCCCCTGTCCACTTAAGTGTATGTTATGAGTGTATTGTTTAATTGAATTGAAGAGATCCCATGAGTTAAGACTGCCACAGCAATGCTCTTGGCTTTGTTTAGCTTACCACACTATGGGTAGTGGGCATTCAGCATTATTCTAGAAATAACAGTAGTGTTCTCAGTAGTGAATGTTCTAGGAATCACAATAGTGTTCTCAGTGTTGAATGTTCTGGCAATCACAATAGTGTTCTCAGTGTTGAATATTTTAGCAATCACAGTAGTTTTATCAGTATTGAATGTTCTAGCAATCACAATAGTGTTATCCATGTTGAATATTCTAGAAATCTCAGTAGTGTTCTTACTAGTGAATGTTCTAGCAATCATAATAGTGTTCTCTACATTGAATATTCTAGAAATCACAGTAGTGGTCTCAGTAGTGAATGCTCTAGGAATCTGTGGCAGGATAAATTTGTCTATCCCTATTTCTAAAGTTAATTGTTATATAAATTGTTAAATGTCAAAGTGACCAGACCTTGAGCACTGATTGTGTTAATATTTTTAAGTGTCAAAGTTAGAAGTAAACAACTCAGGTAAAGAATGTGCTAGACTTGCTGATGTAATCTAAACCGGTTTTAGGTGGATGAGTGGATTTTAATTATCCAATGGTTAAGTTTTACAAGAACGAGACCAGCCAATAGGCTGAGATCAAAAGTTTACCTGCTGTAAAGAATTCTATTGTCTAATCACTTTTAATTTAGTGTGGCAAGAAGTCCGGTTATGATAGGCTGCTGTTAGCTTAATGGTGAGTTAACTGACTGATTGAGAGAGAATGGACTTAACAAATATTTCATGCATTTTGCTATTGATATGTTATACTTGTAGTTTTTGTGTAGAGATGTGTTGTGTGAGTAAACTATTATTTTTACAAATTAGGAACTAAGATGCTTGTATGTAGTATGCTAAACACTTGACATTGTTTATAGTAAAAACGTTCATAAAATTGATATGTTGTATTTATTATGCTCTACCGGTCTACCCTGTATCGGGCTAATTAATATTGTTGCAGGAAACTGTAAAATGAAACTTGAATGTAAGAAAGAATGGAGTTAGAGATGAATAAACTGGAAACATAGCATTTGTTCCATGATTATATTTTACAGGGAAGAAGCAACCTTTTTAGTGTTTTCACCAGAATCTCTTGGTTTACTGATTAACAAACCTCTATGACCATGGTAGACCCAAGAAGTAGTTACCCCCAGTGTGTAAGTGTAAGGATACACTGCACTCTCTTGATATATTGTGGCAAACTATGCTCTACTATATCAAGGAATTTCTCGTACAAGGAAGTTACTGGAAATTGCTATATTGTTCTGCTAACGGAACTAATACGGCAAAGGAGCGCCAGATTAACCTCGAGAAAATAGCGGCTCATCAGTACAACGTGCAAGAGAAACACGTAGAACTGACAATACAATTGTGACAATAACCTTGTGACCAGTTATGAAATTGCATGAAAGACTATTGTGACAATCGCCTAGACAAGGTTATGTGCACGCTATTATTGTTAGAATTGTTGAAGAAAGTGGGTGGATGTGGACTTGCTAAATATAGATTATTAGATGGATTTGTCTTGAAATGCAGTATAAGAACTTTCTTAAGTCGCCTTTTTCAAAATAATTTGTATTTGCTGATCGTTGTAATGAAGAAATACTTTTGTGACTGAGATCTTGCAGCTCCAACAAGCAGTTCATTACTAACTGATGCGGTAGTAATCCAGTGAATGTCAAATAATCAAGAAACACGTGACATTTGATCAGAGAAAAAAATGTGTATCGTTTGCTCATAATCAAAAGTCTATTACCATTGGATGAAATTGTTATGAACAAGGGTGAGACTATTAGTCAGAAAAACTGCTCATCATTGCATCAGCAAGTTCTAGCATATTCTCCACTTGAGTTGTTTACTCCAACTCTGGCACTTACAAAAATATCATAAGCAGTGCCCAAGGTCGGGTCACGTTAACTTTGGCAACAATATATAATTATTAAGTTTAGAAATAGGGATAAGCAAATGTACTCCACAAAATTTATTAACTGTATTATAGTGTTTATGACACTAACCTTGCCCTATTTCGTATTATTTATCCACACTTCACCGGCGGGCATGCATGCAGAAAACACGCATACCTGAGCAGAGTAATTCACTTCAGAGGATCTAGATTTGACACATTAACAGAAAAATAAATGTATTACTTGATTATTTTCCTGGTCATGTCGCTATGACTCACCTGGGCAAAAAATGCAGGTAGCGTTGCGTCCATTTTCAGTGCACACAAACCACTGTATTGTAACCCTGCATTGTGGATTTATTCAAAATATATTGTGCAAAAATTATGTTAGTCTCCAGAATTAATGAATTAATATGTGTTTGTCTCCCAATGGTTTATCCTCACAACTGCATTATCTTACTGACCGTGAGGATTTGTCTGTCACAGAGCCAGCAGGTTGATTAGTGCCACACTAATTTTAAGTGGTTCATAAACGTCATTCATAGTGGTTTACAAGATTCAGTCACACTTGTTTATAAGTGTCAGTCACAGTGGTTTACAAGATTCAGTCACACTTGTTTATAAGTGTCAGTCACAGTGGTTTACAAGATTCAGTCACAATTGTTTATAAGTTTTAGTATTGGTGACTTACATTAGTCTTGGTGATGTGTAATCGTCAATCACAATTGTATATCAGTGTCAACACTGGCATATGTGTCAATCACAATGGTATATAAGTGTCATTCAAGGTGTCAGTCAGAATGGTATATAAGTGTCATTCAAGGTGTCAGTCAGAATGGTATATAAGTGTCAGTCAAGGCGTCATTCACAATGGTTTAGAAGTGACAGTAACAAGTATTTTAAAATGTCAATCACAGTGGTTTATAAGTGTCAGTCACAATGGTTTATAAGTCTCAGTCACGTTTATAAGTGTCAGTCACAGTGGTTTATAAGTCTCAGTCACAGTGGTTTATAAGTGTCAGTCACAGTGGTTTATAAGTCTCAGTCACATTGTTTATAAGTGTCAGTCACAATGGTTTATAAGTCTCAGTCACATTGTTTATAAGTGTCAGTCACAGTGGTTTATAAGTCTCAGTCACACTGGTTTATAAGTCTCAGTCACACTGGTTTATAAATGTCAATCACAGTGGTTTGCGTCAATTATAATGATGTTTATATCTACCACGATGGATTTTAATTAAAATTGTAAACCTAAAAATGAAGTCCTACAAATGTTAAATTCTTTACCAGTGAAGCCATTGGTCTTACAGCTTACTGTCACATATTTATATTTCTACGTTTTCTCTCTCTCTCTCTCTCTCTCTCTCTCTCTCTCTCTCTCTCTCTCTCTCTCTCTCTCTCTCTCTCTCTCTCTCTCTCTCTCTCTCTCTCCCCCCAATCAAATATGAATGAGGGAGATGTATACAATGATTATATCACTCAAAGAAATTATCTGACAGGGCAAAAGTCTCAGTCAAGTCGTAAAGTAATTGAAGAAATTAAGGATGGTCTGCATGAAATACAAACTATCCATATTTGCCCTAGATACAAACTATTCACATTTGCTCTAATTACAAACTGTCCACATTTGCCTTAGATACAAACTGTACACATTTGCCCTAGATACAAATTGTCCACATTTGCTCTAGATACAAACTGTCCACAACTACCATGGATTCAAACTGTTCACATTTTCCCTGGATACAAATTGTCCACAATTGCTCTAGATACAAACTGTCCATATTTGCCCTGGATACAAAATGTCCACATTTGTCCTAGATACAAACTATCCACATTTGCCTTGGATACAAAATATCCACATTTGCCCTAGATACAAACTGTCCACATTTGCCCTGGATACAAACTGTCCACATTTGCCTTAGATACAAACTGTCCACAAATGTCATGGGTTTAAACTGTTCACATTTGCCTTGGATACAAAGTGTCCACAACTGTTATGGATGCAAACTGTCCACATTTGCCCTGGATACAAATTGTCCACAACTGTTATGGATGCAAACTGTTCACATTTCCTTGGATACAAATTGTCCACAACTGTTATGGATGCAAACTGTCTCCTTTAGCCATCTGTGTAAATGTTTGTGTGCTCGTGGTAGAGTTTATTCATGTGTTCGAGAGAAATTTGTTTTTTTATGAGGGGGTTTGGTGGCGTCTATGAGGGATGTATGTTTTTTCGGGGGTGGGGTAGGGGTATGGTGACTTGCCATGGAATAATTTGGGAGATGGATAGTTTTTCGGTTAGTGTGTCTTTCAACTAAAATTTAACAAAAGACACTAACTGAAAAACGAACCCCCTCCCAAATTCCTCCATGGCAAGTCACCATTCCCCGCACCCGTCAATAGACCCCCCCCCCTCATAGACACACCACCAAACACTCTCACCCCCCTCCAAATAAAATAAATAGCACTCGAACAATCAAAACTCTCTACCACGAACACAAATTTACACAGACTTCTTAAAAAAAACAGGCTCAGTTATACCGCCTGAATATATACCTGTATATCTCTAGTTACATGTCTAAAACATGTCATTATTTGCATTACTTAAAGTCTACGTTCCTAATTACATAAATTAAGCATGTCTTTATTTATAAATGTTCGACCAGATTTATCTGACTAAAGCGTCTTTTTATTTTCTTGACTATTGATATGACAAACAGATATTCATACGACATCCCTATTTACATGACTCTAGCTTGTGCAATCACACACACACACACACACACACACACACACACACACACACACACACACAGACACACACACACACACACAGACCTCCTGAAATCCATTTTATTTAATTATTAACCCTCTCTGCCTTAGCTCGCAATATTCAGTACGGACATTCATCATTAAACGACCTGTATATGGTACATCTTATAAACTATCTTATTTATATGCTACAATACATATTTAAAAATAATTTATTATGACTTAAAAAGGAAATATCATTAATACATTTAAGTAATGTCATTCAAAATCTTTCTATATGGGTGAATTGTTTAGTCTTAATTACATGTACACGTCAGAAATTAAAAAAAGTTTCATCGAAAGTGTATTATATGGTGAATGACAACCAGAAATTATTGGAAGTGAAGTTTTCAAAAGTAAGTTGGCAGTATGATACATTCATGAAAAGGAAGTTTACAAAAAATGAAGCAATATTTCCAAATAGTGATAAGATAGTTTACAAGCAATGTAATAATATTCCTTTAAATACTGAAAAGATAGTTTACAAACAGTTGAAATCCCCAAAGTACTCAAAACATAGTTTACAAATTTTGAAGTTCTATCCCCAAAGACAGTTTACGAACAGTGAAATCTCCAAAGTACTCAAAAAATATTTTACAAACTTTGAAGTTCTATCCCCAAAGTACTCAAAACATAGTTTACAAACTTTGAAGTTCTATCCCCAAAGTACTCAAAACATAGTTTACAAACTTTGAAGTTCTATTCCCAAAGTACTCATCTTGAAGTTCTATCCCCAAAGAGTTTACAAACAATCCGAAAGGATGTCCTAAAAATGACCTAAATGATTGACAAGAAAGTCAACCCACAATGAAATGACAGAACAAAATTATTGAGAGTATTGTCTATAAACAATTAAATTACAATTAAAAATAGAGTGGGGAATTATTAACGCAATGAAAATATTTTCATTGTGGAATATGTAGTAGGATAATGAACAAAAGTCAGCGATAGACATTCATAATTATTGAAAAGGTAGTTTGCAAATAATGACAGCAAACAGTTATTGAAAAGGTAGTTTTTTTTCTCTTTGTTTCTTCGATAGGTTGAAAATAAGTTGTTAATTCAATCAGTTCATTACAACAGAATTTTAAAATAGAAACAGACAATCCAAATATTTATTCAGCATTTAGTAGATACGTATAAATATCATGTAACAGTTATTTATAGAAATATTATTTCAGTGTGGCTTAGACCTCTTTTCGGCTTTTGTTCCGCCACGCAATACCGATATCCGGTACATTGCTACTATCAGACACAGCACATTTCCGTCGTCAGATGTATGGAAACACGCTCACGTCAAAATTGTCTGAAAAGTAATTTAGACGTGATAAAGTGAAACTCTGCAGACCTGAATTCGGACTCTAAACTCGCAATGAGTGATCTCTTGTTTATTGATGGGAGGATATTTTTCCAGTTGGAGGTGGAGTCTTATCTATTTAACTGTAAATTTGCTAATTCATGTTAGATTTGTCAGTGCTTTTAATTGTTTTTTTTTTTTTTTTTACAGAACTGCCATTTGGCAAATGGTTTATTGTGTATTCGTGTGACGAAAGAGATGTTATCTATGAGTGGCTTTCTTCACTACAACGCTGTTTTAGCTCCATCTGTTTTGTCGGTGTTGTATATCTCTAGGGAATCTTATTTCCTACAAGAAAATATATCACAATTTCTTCCGACGTCTGTTTGCAGTATTATAGGGTCAATAAATACCTCTTTTGTTCATAAGTTAATGTGAGAATTTTACAGTTGCAGCAAGAGGAAGTGTGTTAAGTAGAGTATGGACTCGATCAGGTAGACAACACACGCACATATATTAATATATACACATGTGTATGTTTGTGTGTGTCTCATGTACACAACTGTTAAATTTCTTTTGTAACTTCCGGAAAACATTCAGGAGACATGAATTAATACATTACAAATTAGAAGTGCAATGTGTGCGGATGGTTGATTACTAAACACATTTTGTTTTTGTTTTGTTTGTTTGTTGTGGTTCTTGGAGCTGATTGCTTTATATAATTCTCTTCAGAAACTAGAAAATATATGTACTGCTTCCATTCCACTGGAAAATTGCTAAACTGTGACTACTAGAACAAGATGCAAACATTTTTGAGTCATGACTCGTGTGTTCTTTCGTACACTGTTAAAACACCTCGCTGACATTCTCTCCAATGACCCCGTAGCAGGATGACAACAAATTATGCGATAGCCGTTTGCTTGGAGTCAGTGACAAATGTGAGAGAAGATGCTAGAAACATGTCCGAAATTTAAAATGTTTGATGGAGCTCTGAAGCTGTTTGAAACAAATGAATGGTACAAGAAATAATTCTACACCACATGTATGACGTGCAAAGTTATGTTTCATTTTGTTCTGCTTCCATCTTGCAGCACACAGATACAGTACGTAATTGTGTGACAGATATAAAGTGCGTCAGCAATCAAATGTGGCAAAACATATCTGCCAACAAAATTCTTCTCTGTGTGGCCATATACTTCATGTAGCCATTATTAACTCAGCTACAACTAAAAATATGTTTTGTACTAGTCAAATTAAACTTTTCATGTCCTATTGTTGTGTATGGTGCGGCTTAGTACAGAAATGTATTTCTTGAGAGAAGTAATTTTCTTTTAAAAACTACTTACGTGATACATATTTAGGGCTTAGAGTTTACAGTAAAATTCTGAATGTAAAGATTGATAATATATCGAAGTAGCCATCTCTCTATCTTTTCCATCTGTCTCTCGGTCTATTTATATATGTATTGAAACTGAATGTATATATCCAATATCCAATATATATATATGCGATAAATATATTTAGATCCTAGGCATAAAAATTAGTGAATGGAGAAACGACAATGATTATTTTACGGAATGTTACAGAACGATGTCTGAAACTAGAATCTTGGAACCAAAAGGACAAGCACTGACAAGGGAGGAAATTAGGACGTGGGTGGGAGACTTCTCTGCAGCTAGCAGACGTATGGACCAGGCGCTAGACCAACTGAAATGTGACCTAGTAAGTGATCAGGGCAGAGAAAAACAGTCCAATTAAAACAACTCTTACAAAACCGTTGTTATAGCTGCGGTTTCGTTACTTTCCTTCCTTTCCAGAGCTTGCCTGGGGCCTTCGGACTTAAGACATTATCCACCCTTAAGAGGCTCTTAGCTCCCCTCACTATATTCTGCAGACCTGACCACAAGGTAGGCCGCTAATATCTAAGCCCTCCCAAAGGAGTATGATCCAGAGCTGACGTGGGATCTTTCGTCTAAGGACTTCTCAGCACCTAGGTGGTGGAACTTGGTTCCCCTCATTTTATTCTGTGGAGCGATCACTATGTTCTCCAAAGCGGGGCGTATCAGTAACGATGTTAACTTCCTTCTTCTCCAGAACTTGTGTGGGGCATTTCGATATCGAATGTAGATTATAGATTATAGGAGATATGACATCGAATATAGGCTATAGGACATATAATATAGGACATATAATAGAGGCTATAGGACATATAATATAGGCTATAGGACATAGGCAATAGGACATATAATAGAGGCTATAGGACATAGGCTATAGGACATATAATATAGGCTATAGGACATATAAGAGGCTATATGACATATAATATAGGCTATAGGACATATAATATAGGACATAGGCAATAGGACATATAATAGAGGCTATAGGACATAGGCTATAGGACATATAATATAGGCTATAGGACATATAAGAGGCTATATAACATATAATATAGGCTATAAGACATAGGCAATAGGACATATAATAGAGGCTATATGACATATAATAGAGGCTATATGACATGGCTATATGCTATAGGATATAACATATGGGATATAGGACGTTCTCAGAACTGGATTGCTCTATTGGGACCTCGGTTCTACTCACTACATTTCTAGGCTCCTGTCAATCACGCTGACCGCTCAATCTTCTTTGATTGGAATGATGGCCTGGGCTGATTTCGCTGCCCTGCGTAAGTTGCGCCGCTGAATTGGGGGGGGGGAGGGGAGTTGATAGGGTGATGAGGGTGGATGTGCAGAATCGAGTGGAGCATGGTTGACAGAAAGTTGATAGGGTGGATGGCTTGACCGCTCAATATTGAAACCCTCACCCAATCAGTACTATTTACTTTTGTATCAAAAATAATTTTATTGCATGAATTACATTCTGAAAAGGTTATTTATCCTCTTTCATAATTTTTAGCTTTTTCCTTTCTTATCTGTTTAGCCTACTTCTTAGACAATTATTCTCATTGACAAGTTTATAACGATTTTTGTTGTTGTGCCTTGTAGGGAGTAATGCGCGAATACAACCTATGCTTACTGAAGCAACTAATTCATATAGGGGAGACAATCCAGCGAATGAAGCGGTCACACTCTCGCCAACCGTTGGTTTCCCGCGATGATTTTACATCATCAAAATATGCAGACATTTGGTGCACCTTGCAACCGCCGAAATACAGGAATGTGTCGAGTTTGGAAAGTGGCCTGACTACTCTACCGCTTGTTCGCCGCCAGAGCGAGCCACAGGTCTGCTTGCTGGACCGTCGTGACGTCAGTCCCCTTACTTCACGTCGTGAATCCCTTTCTAGCACTGATGGTATTTCTACTTCTATAAATAGATATTCTACTTCTATAAATAGATATTCTGCTTCTATAAATAGATATTCTACTTCTATAAATAGATATTCTACTTCTATAAACACTAATAAACATATATTCTACTCCACATACACTAATAAATAGATATTCTACTCTGTATACACTAATAAACATATATTCTACTTCACATACACTAATAAATAGATATTCTACTCTATATACACTAATAAACATATATTCTACTCCACATACACTAATAAATAGATATTCTACTCTATATTAACTAATAAACATATATTCTACTCCATATACAGTAATAAATATATATTCTACTAATGAATAAATATTCTGTTCTGTGTAATTTATATATAGATATTCTATGTACATTAGAATAGAAATATATATTAATTAATAAATGTATAGAAATAGATATTCTGCTCTACGTATATCACATACAAATATTTTGGTCTATGTATATCTATAAATACATATTCAACTCTACGGTACACCTATAAATAGATATTCTAATTCATGAACATGTATAAATAGATATTCTGCTCGATGTACACCTATAAATAGGTCTACTTGATTAAGAAACGTTGGTCCCTATTAATATTTTACTTCATTAACAATCGTGACTGTGGCCATCACATCATGGATTAACCACATTAAACACAGTAGTTAGTCTAAATGACGTGTAAACCAATAAATAAATAATCTACTTCATTAACAATTGTGTCTGTGGCCATCACATCATGGATTAACCACATTAAACACAGTAGTTAGTCTAAATGACGTGTAAACCAATAAATAAATAATCTACTTCATTAACAATTGTGTCTGTGGCCATCACATCATGGATTAACCAAACACAGTAGTTAGTCTAAGTGACGTGTAAACCAATAAATAGATAATCTACTTCATTAACAAATGTGATGACCTATAAACATACATTTCTACTTAATTATACAAATATTTAAACGTTATTACATAATAACTGAGTGAGATATTCAATGAATCAAACATATGTTTAAATTAAAACTTTAAAAATACATTGTATAAAACTCAAATCACTTGTAGTGAACTACAGTAATATGTAAAGTATTATCCTTTTAATATGGACTGTTTAACAGAATGACATGATTGTATCAAATACATAAATTCTTAAAAGATATTTTTAAAAGGGTATTTGATACAAACTGAATAGTATATCTTCATATAAATTTTTCGGTGTTAGAATAATTCCTTATGCTCGTGGCGTATTGCGAGACCTGTTGAAAATGAATTCCATAGCGTGACATCTATTTACATTACGAATTAAATTAACGGAAATATAATATCTCTCTAATCATCACCAAATAGCCGGTTTCTAATTAAAAAAAAACAAACACATGTTTCAGTAAATAAGAAGTACTGATCAGAATACAACTAATTTGTCTAAAACATTACCTACTTTTTCTACCATTACTACTGACGTAATATCTAGTCACCCGGTATGCTAATATTACTACTACTACTACTGACCTAATGTCTGTACCTAGTCACCCGGTATGCTAATATTACTACTACTGACCTAACTAGTCACCCGGTATGCTAATATCACTACTACTGACGTAATATCTAGTCACCCGGTATGCTAATATTACTACTACTACTACTGACCTAATGTCTGTACCTAGTCACCCGGTATGCTAATATTACTACTACTGACCTAACTAGTCACCCGGTATGCTAATATCACTACTACTGACGTAATATCTAGTCACCCGGTATGCTAATATTACTACTACTACTACTGACCTAATGTCTGTACCTAGTCACCCGGTATGCTAATATTACTACTACTACTACTGACCTAATGTCTGTACCTAGTCACCCGGTATGCTAATATCACTACTACTGACCTAATGTCTGTACCTAGTCACCCGGTATGCTAATATCACTACTACTGACCTAATGTCTGTACCTAGTCACCCGGTATGCTAATATCACTACTACTGACCTAATGTCTGTACCTAGTCACCCGGTATGCTAATATCACTACTACTGACCTAATGTCTGTACCTAGTCACCCGGTATGCTAATATCACTACTACTGACCTAATGTCTGTACCTAGTCACCCGGTATGTTAATATAACTACTACTGACCTAATGTCTGTACCTAGTCACCCGGTATGCTAATATCACTACTACTGACCTAATGTCTGTACCTAGTCACCCGGTATGTTAATATAACTACTACTGACCTAATGTCTGTACCTAGTCACCCGGTATGCTAATATCACTACTACTGACCTAATGTCTGTACCTAGTCACCCGGTATGCTAATATCACTACTACTGACCTAATGTCTGTACCTAGTCACCCGGTATGCTAATATCACTACTACTGACCTAATGTCTGTACCTAGTCACCCGGTATGCTAATATCACTACTACCACTACTACTGACGTAAAATCTGTACCTTATACGCTCAAAGATCCAGAGTTGTGCGCAAAACTTAGACCATTATACAAATATAAAATGTAAACACTTTTTTTTATTAACTCTGCAATTCTATTTTTCTTTCGTTAGCCTTCTCCTCATTGTAAGCTAGCAAGTTAAAATACTGTATTCACAGTTTAGTGTAATGCAAAATAAACACGTACATACAACTGTATACGAGTTTATTTTTATTGATAAATGTAATTTTTCTAGAAATCTTGTCCACCGTATTGTAAAGTGAATCTTGTAGAACAACTACCAGAGTAAAATCTCTAGTAGTGACTGATTAACTGGACTACGGGACTCGTTCTGACTTCTACTTATTTAATAGTAAGCAATCGTTTGTTGAAATCTGCCACATGCACACAAAATACCGAATTTAATTTATTTATATGCTAATTAAATGCTTGCTGATATTTATTGCAGACATGCTGGAAACACCCGAGTTCAACGTAAGTTTGGCAGGGTCAGAAACCGATTTAGAGGGTACCCGGGAAGTGGAATATTCTACAGGCCCCAAGCCGGCCGATACGCTTCTGGCTGAAGATTTCTGCGAAACCTTCCGTCGCCCAAAGTCTCACTCGGTTGTGGCTTCCAATTTTCTGAGCAAATCGAATTTTCCTGGTGCCAACAGCGACTACTCTGAGATCCTCAACCGTAATGTACGACTTTGGAAATGTCGCAACGCGCATGCGCAGATGAGTAGCCGTGAAGTGACGACTCTGGAAGAGGAAGCCTAGCTGTGTTCAGTCGTGCTCAGCAATGCATGTATTCTAGTATGATATATTATTTCCCTTTTTAAAACGAAACCTAAACAAAACTAGACTTTTTTCATTGTCACCTTTACAACCGATTTGTAGCGATTTTAGTTTATACTTAACATCTAATAAGAAATTGTCTCGAAGATGTTTCACCGAGCAACTTAACTGACTTGAAAAATGTACATTGATCTAAACTTGAATCGTGACTCGGACTCCAGTGACTGAGTTTAGACTTGTTAAATCTGTAATCTTGTCATAATTCATTTAACAAGACACAATTTAGTGAGCCAAAGTGTCGCTTGGCAGGTCAAAGTTTGGCAAACTACATGGTACCTTTGTTAAGCTAAGCGTTTGGTTGACCTCAAATGATTTGCATTTCGAATGGCCAAACGTACGCCTGGCAGTAGCAATGCCAGTGCATTGAAGACCGAAAAACAGATTCTACAATTTTTAAGTTTTTAGAAATGCTGACAGGAAGCCAGACCAGCCTCGATGACCTAGACGGGCAGTGTGGAGCACGTTTCCTGTGAGAGAAGAAAAAACTGAGAATTTGAAAAGTACATTGTTAAGATATGCTCAAAATAGTTCCTTTATAAATTGCATTGTTGATATGGGCGTGGTTGCATTGCATCACAGCGCATGTTTCTTGAAAGTGCGTCTTCTATAAATGTTGAGGTGAAACAGAACAGCTAGATAAACTTTAGTTAGATAAATATTTCTTTCTAGTGGCATTCGTACTGTTTGCGTGTATTTACTTTAAATAAATTTCTATTATTTGTTTTCTGCAATATATTTGTTTTCTGTAATTTAGACATTATCGAGCAATAATTGCACATGTCCTAACGCACGGTACAGAAGTTTCCTCTTTGTTAAAATCTAACTTGCAATAATGCTGCTCAAGGATACCGACTTGTAATATTTCTTTGTGCAACTCTCTCCATTATGCTTCTCCAACACTATCTATTTCGTTCTTTCAACACTCTCTGTTTCCAACACTCTTCATTGTGTTCTTTCAACATTTCATTATGTTCTTTCAACATTTCATTATGTTCTTTCAACACTCTCTGTTTCCAACACTCTTCATTGTGTTCTTTCAACATTTCATTATGTTCTTTCAACACTGTCCATTGTGTTCTTTCAACACTCTCTGTTTCCAACACTCTTCATTGTGTTCTTTCAACATTTCATTGTGTTCTTTCAACACTCTCTGTTTCCAACACTCTTCATTGTGTTCTTTCAACACTCTCTGTTTCCAACACTCTTCATTGTGTTCTTTCAACATTTCATTATGTTCTTTCAACATTTTTCATTGTGTTCTTTCAACACTCTCTGTTTCCAACACTCTTCATTGTGTTCTTTCAACATTTCATTATGTTCTTTCAACACTTTTCATTGTGTTCTTTCAACACTCTCTGTTTCCAACACTCTTCATTGTGTTCTTTCAACATTTCATTATGTTCTTTCAACACTGTCCATTGTGTTCTTTGAATACTTCATTGTGTGTTTCCAACACTGTCCATTGTTCTTCCTACACTCTCCATTTCCAATACTCACCACTGTGTTCTTTCAATATTCTTAATTGTGTTCTTCCAGCACTCTTCATAACGTTCTTCAAAAATCAGCAGAAAACAAATTAAATATAATTGTAATAAGTCCCACCCAAACGAATATTTATTACCTGATAATAGGTCAGAAATTTAGCAACAAATAATTCCTAACAAGCAACAAATAAATTAAAATCAATCAATCAATATTTTTTTTTAAAAAAAGATATTTAACAATAAAAACAACGAAAGGAAAAATCAGTAAACTTTTCCCCTGGCTCAAGAAGAAACAAAGGTAGATAAGAAGCGTACACAACAAGGAATTTTGTTTACGTATTGAAGTTATCTCTTTTATGAAATCGTGTTCAATACATCTACACATGGACTACTTGCTGAATTGTTCTATCTTTTACGAAATTAAATTCAACATAACTACACATGCACTACATGTTAAATATTGTTTCTATTTTTTTCAGTTTCATGAAGTTGCGCTCAGTACAAATACACATGAATGCGAGTATAATTGACAAAACTAGAGAAATCAGTTATTTTGACCTACTGACCCAACTATAATATAGGACATAAGAGATCAACAGTTTGGTTTTCTTTTCTAAACTAGGACAAATGCATATCCTTAATATGACTCAACAAATTCTTATCATATTTATAGATATTTTTATATAGTAGACGTTATTTCATTATTCAAGAATATGAATGCACAAACAGGAGACGAATTTGTTCTACCTAAGAGTACATATGCACTAGCAAGTCTTTAAAAACCAATTTTAAACGCAACGATCTTATAACTGAACCTCTACAAATCTACTGGAATCAGAATATTTATTGAGTCTGCTCTAAAAACAAGTACACAGTATATGTATACAAATTATGCTTAAAACATTCAAAACTTTATTCTGTACATAGACACAGGTCGAATTCGTTATCTATGTGTATGATTTTACTCTATAAAGTGTAAATTGTTTACGACGGAAATAACTTTTCACCCAATCTTTACGGAAAGGACCAATCTAGCGCTGGGAAATTACTGACGTCAATACAAATGACGTCTGCTATTTCTCGAGCTGCAATAAACGAATTCGATAAATTACAAACGAGAATGATGATGGGAGTTCAATGTAATTCAGAGTGCTGCTTTATCAGTTAATACTTTTTCTCTTAAATTTCATGTCCATGGGAGAGCTATTGTGCCTTTAAGCATTACCATTAGAAGAAGCAGAAGTTCCAAAAGTATATCACGGAAAGATTATGTTTTGCTGTCGACATTAAAGCTTAGAATATGTATTTATTTGTATTAGGACCCGAGTGGCTAAACGTAGACGAAATACGACCAGTTTATGCTACTGACCCAGTTACTGTATTCGAGGTGAAGTAGATAAAAGAAAAGAGGTATGCCAAGAGTTTACTGGCAATATCTTCTGTCGGAAGACTGGCGACATCTGCAACACAAAATGCAGCTGTCGTTCATTAAATTAAACAGACTTTATGACACAGCAAAAATTTATCAACATAAAATACAAACTTCGTAGTAGAAGAAATAATTTAAGAAATAAATGATTTAAGAATTTCTTATTAGAAACATTTCATAAAGTAAATAATTTAGGAATTTGTAGTCACGCAATTTCGATAAGTTAATAATTTAGGAATTTCATAATGGAAGCAGTGAGTAAAATAAATAATTTAGGAATTTCACTTTAGACGCATTTCTTAAAAGATATAATATTGCCTACAAATCTATCGAACTATCGGCACTCTTGCACACTACTTTATCCTGAAATGGATTTAAACCAACACGCACACAGCGCTTGAATACATATACACAACACTTGAATACACACAAACAACACATGAATACACGCACACAATACTTGAATACACATACACAACACTTGAATACACACAAACAACACACGAATACACGCACACAATACTTGAACATACACAGACATTATATATGTGTGTGTGTGTGTGTGTGTGTGTGTGTGTGTGTGTGTGTGTATGTATGTGTGTGTGTGTGTGTGTGCGCGCGTGTACATAAGCAGTATGGTGCAATAGCAATTACATGTTTATAAATAAAACTATATACTATTTTACACGTTCTATTTTACGTTTTACAGTTACACGCACTATTTTACAGTTATATTGTACGCCCTATTTTACAGTAATATTTTTATAAGAAGTAATATTTAAAATTTATTCTAAATACATGTAAGACTCATTTAAATATGATTTAAAGATAATTTGTAAAACTTTGATCCTGCGCCTGCCAGGCAACTCCCTCTGAGTCACTTAATCTTTCCACATTGATGACAGTATTTGGAGACCAGGTGTAGAAGAATCCGCAGTATAGATATGTTTTACGGTTCTAAAATGGTTTGGCACAGTTCCAAAAGTCAAGAGCATGTAGTAGAAGCGTGATTTAATGTGAAACGGTTTGACACAGTTCCAAAAGTCAAGAGCATGTAGTAGAAGCGTGATTTAATGTGAAACGGTTTGACACAGTTCCAAAAGTCAAGAGCATGTAGTAGAAGCGTGATTTAATGTGAAATGGTTTGGCACAGTTCCAAAAGTCAAGAGCATGTAGTAGAAGCGTGATTTAATGTGAAATGGTTGGCACAGTTCCAAAAGTCAAGAGCATGTAGTAGAAGCGTGATTTAATGTGAAATGGTTTGGCACAGTTCCAAAAGTCAAGAGCATGTAGTAGAAGCGTGATTTAATGTGAAATGGTTTGGCACAGTTCCAAAAGTCAAGAGCATGTAGTAGAAGCGTGATTTAATATGAAATGGTTTGGCACAGTTCCAAAAGTCAAGAGCATGTAGTAGAAGCGTGATTTAATGTGAAACGGCCAACAAATCATCGTTGATGACGAGATTGCGTCAGAAGAGCAGGAGAGGCTCTCAATGTCAGTTTTGCTTTGTACAAACTATGAAATGATCTATCTGATAGATCGATCTATTTCAGACAGTATGGCCTCAAAACTTTGTACACAATAGACCTATTTCAGACAGTATGGCCTCAAAACTTTGTACACAATAGACCTATTTCAGACAGTACGGCCTCAAAACTTTGTACACAATAGATCTATTTCAGACAGTACGGCCTCAAAACTTTGTACACAATAGATCTATTTCAGACAGTATGGCCTCAAAACTTTGTACACAATAGACCTAAAAAAAACTCGACCTAGCATGCTGCAGCGTTTAAAACTATGAAATAATGGAGCCCGAAACACACACACATGGAAAAATAAATACAGCATATCAAGCAATGTCAAGTGTTAACACACTGCATTATGTGTGCAACTTAGTTAAAACATTTGTAGAAATTAAAGTCAATTCACATAGCGCATCTCTACATAAACACAAGTATAGCAAATCAATAGTAAAAATGCATGAAATGTTTCCATTCTCTCTCAACCAGTCAGTTTTAATTCACAACCAAGCTAATGACTGCCTTTCAAAGCCACTTTCTTCTTCCACTTCAAATTCAAAATTGATCAGAGAGTGGACTTTTCTACAGCAAGTGAACTCCTTAATTTCAGCCCATTGGCTAGTCTCATTATCATAAATCATAATCATTAGTTAATAGAAAACTTCTCACTCAGTTTGCAGTATGTCAGCAATCTAGAATATTCTTGCCTTAAGGTGTTTAGTTCAGCTCAGACACTTTCAAAAATAACACCACAATTTAGTGCCCAAGGTCGGGTCACTCTGACAATTCAACAACCTATACAGTGATTAATTTTTAAAATAGGGAGAGGCAAATTTACTCTGTCACAGTACTATAGCAATTATTACTTTACCCACTATAGTTTTCTGGATCTGGGGCTATGTACTATAGCAAGAATTGCTTTATCAATTATAGTTTACTGGATACTAGGGCTAATTACTATAACAATCATTGCTTTATCAATTATAGTTTACTGGATACTAGGGCTAATTACTATAACAATCATTGCTTTATCAATTATAGTTTACTGGATACTAGGGCTAATTACTATAACAATCATTGCTTTATCAATTATAGTTTACTGGATACTAGGGCTAATTACTATAACAATCATTGCTTTATCAATTATAGTTTACTGGATACTAGGGCTAATTACTATAACAATCATTGCTTTATCAATTATAATTTACTGGATACTAGGGCTAATTACTATAACAATCATTGCTTTATCAACTATAGTTTTCTGGGTTCTGGACTAAATACTATAGTCCTTTACTTTTGTAATACAGGTGCTAACCCATTAGTAATCAGAGCGTTATTTATTGGGAAATGAGTTAATAATCGTGGTCTTTACAACACTAGATTTGTGAAAACTGGGTGTTAACAGCTTTGACCATTACATCACATAGATGGAGAGGTAAGGAGGGAAAGCCTCCTTTCATTGGTATCTCGTAGATATCATTATCTTTCCTTTAAAAAATACTTTTACGATATGAACTCTGACGTTTCTTTGACGTCATGAAAGAGTATATAAGGCGTTCACTCTGCAACTTGTCCCCAAGGACAGATGGAAGAAGTCTCTGCCAAACAACACTAAATTAGAAAAATGGATCTCAAACTGGTAAATTCAAGCCTTGATTTATTAAATAAATTTACGTCTTTGTTCGTGTCTGATATTTTCAATGTAGAAACGTACGTTAAATACACAAAAAGTGATTGCCATTAAAAAAATATGTTTCATAGTATAGTAATTCAAAACGAAAATAAATGGAATATTGCTCGAATCTTCGTCAAACTAAATAATAAAAAAAATTAAAGTTAAGTAGGAACTAACTTAGATTTATACACCTCTTCCCCTTTATTTAAACTAAATTTAAAATTGCAAAGAAACTATATATGTTGTACAGTTGATTTCAAGTTCATCTCCAACTTCTAAGACTTATGTTATGACTTACAACCAATGTTCCTATTTTTAAGGTGCGCGGCCACGCAGATCATTTTCTAATGCCGCGCAGCAGTTTCAAAATTCCGCGCACAGATTTTGGTAGCAAGCATAATTTAATAACCGCCAGTTCCGCGCACACAGGAAAAAGCTCCACGCACACAGGAAAAAGTTCCGCGCACATAGGAAAAAGTTCCGCGCACACAGGAAAAAGTTCCGCGCACACAGGAAAAAGTTCCGCGCATACAGGAAAAATATTACAGGGAACGTTGCTTACAACATTTCTAAGCGTGTAATTGCTTAAGTCAAGAATCGAGGGTTGATCTATAAAATATTTCATGTCGATGCCTAATCGGTAAAACCACTATCAATTGTTTCTTGAGTACGTCACCTGTAGTAATAGATCATTTGTTCGATATAATTTGAACAATTTTTAAACAATTTATTTATTTGCACTTAACTAAAGCTAACTTCAGTCTTAGATTTATTATTTATTGCACAGTATAATCAATCAATCAATCTATCTATCATTTAGTCAGTCAGCCTATCATTCTATCTGTCTGTCTGTCTGTCTGTCTATCTATTCATCCATCTATCTATCTATCTGCTTTTCAAAAAAATTACAAAGAAAACTGAAATGCATTATTTTAAAAATATTAGGTTATGGATTATATTTTAGATTCTTTTAGTGGCTCTACTGTGTGCCATGGCAACAGCATTCCCAAGGTACGCAGCCTTAATTCCAAATGGTGACAGTGTCTTGAACCCATGTGACGACACAGTGTGGGTTGGCGTGGGTCACAGGAGGCAGTCAGGAGGTGGAGTTCTTAATCAGTTTGGGCAGGTGAGTGCACATTTACTCAACGGAGACTGCAGTCACACACGTATATGTCATGAAAACGTGCGTGCGTGTGTGTGTGTGTGTGTGTGTGTGTGTGTGTGTGCGTGCGTGCGTGTGTGCGTGCGTGCGTGCGTGTGCGTGTATGAGTATTTGTATGATGACAATCATATACAACATACATTTTTAGGACTTTGCGGCCGCCAATCACACATGGACGAGGGAGCTGTGTCAAGCAGATTCAGATGGAGATGGTAGCACGAACGGGTTTGAACTTGGTGACAGAAATTGTGACTGGTCAGCTACTGATGCTGAGGCACATCTGGATTCTGTAGAAGGCCATCCAGGTAAGTCCCATTCTACATGTCAAATGTTTCTCAATATTAACGATACTGTAGTAGGGCAGCAAGGCATATGTCAAATATTTGTCGATATTTACAATGTAAAGATTCTCTAATAGGACATCCAGGTATATGTAAAATATTTGTCAGTATTTACAACGTAAAGATTCTGTAGTAGGACATCCAGGTATATATCTGTGACGCCAACGCCACTTAGTTAATGGATATGATTATAATCATTCAAAACTAATTACAAGTGATGTTAATCTTAATTTATCTTATTAATAAAATAAAATATTTAATGTCTCCAGCAGACACCACTCGTCTCTCTCACTTGGCAGAAATAGGGCGCTATAAACGTTTTCTCTCTTCCACAACATTAAAGATAAACATTTACTGTCACACAATATTCCATAGGTGGAAAACTTCATCTAAAGGAGAAAATAAATCCGTCTTTAATCTATATTTAGTGAGCCCCCATCCAGTCACTTTCTTCTCCAACATAAGGTTATCAATATGCATAAAAAGGTCAATAAAAATTTAACGATAAATTTATTAAATGAACTATCAAATATCCATATGACAAATACAATGGAAAAGATTACTTGACATCCATATTTCCACAAAACCACGTTTGAATAATTTCTCTTAATAATAATCTCTCTATTAAACAATCCTTTATCCAAAATATACAATTTAACACAAATCACATGATAGTTCTTATCAGAGAACAGAAATGGAGTTATTAGATATAAGCAATAATAGAATTTACATAAGCTGAATTAAGCGTGGTCTCAATATCTTTTGCACACTTTGCAACATTGTCTCTTTCTGCACATGTCAAAAACTATTATTCTCTCAAAGCCATCATGAGTGCCTCTTTGCCCTCTCAGTTCATTTAAGCAGAACGACAACTGTAGTGATTTCTGATAACTTCTCTGTAGTGTGTCTCCATACTTACACAACTCTCCCTGTCTTAAGCAGAATGACAACTGTAGTGATTTCTGGTAACTTCTCTGAGGTGTGTCTCCATACTTACAAACCTCTCCCTGCCTTTACCATGGTTGGTCGTAGCGGTTCACAAACAGTAACCAAGATTCAAGTCACACAACGAAAGAAAGTAGAAAAGGCTGCTTGCTCTGCAAAAATATAATCAAGAAACAATGCTAAGTTTCCCGTTTATCACTTTATAATTCCATTCTTTCTTACATTCCAGTTTCAACTTACAATTTTCTGCAAGGGTATTTATTAGTCCGATATCCGCACACAGCATATCAAAACAATGTCAAATATCTAGCACACTATATCTGAGCAGCTTAGTTTAAATATTTGTAGAAATAATACTCTACTCACATAATACATCTTATTAAAGCACAAGTATACAATATCAATAGGAAAATGCACGAAATATTTCTAAGTCCATTCTCTCTCAACCAGTCAGTTAATTCCATCAACCTAACGGCCGCTTTTCAAGAGCGGACTTCTTTGCCACTTCATATTCAAGTGATTAGATAATAGATTTCTCTACAGCAGGTAAACTTTTATATCTCAATCCATTGGATGGTCTCGTTCTCATAAATCATAACCATTGGATAATAAAATCTACTCACCAAGTTGGGATGGCTTGCATTACCTCATTGATTTCTAGCATATTCTCAACTCGGGTGTTTACTTCAATTCAGACACTTTAAAAATTACCGTCATAAGGAGTGTACAAGGTCGGGTTACTCTGACAATTTAACAATTTATATAACAATTAAATTTTAAAATAGGGAGAGGCAATTTTACTCTGCCACAATATCATTGTATATGTCAAATGTTTGTCGGTATTTACATTCTAAAGATACTGTAATACGGCATCCAGGTATATCTCATTGTATAAGTCAAATACGTATCGGTATTTACAACCAATCAATTCTGTAGTAGGACATCCAGGTACATATATCATTTTACATGTTTTAATGTTTGTCGGTATTTATAACATAATAATCCTGTAGTAGGACATCCAGGTATGTATCATTGTACATGTCAAAAGTGTGTCGGTATTGACAACATAACAATCCTGTAGTAGGACATCCAGGTACATATATCATTTTACATGTTTTAATGTTTGTCGGTATTTAAACAAGCTATCCTGTTGTAGGACATCCAGGTATATATCAGATGTTTGTCGGTATTTAAACCTAAAGATCCTGTAATACGACATTCAGGTATATATCATTGTATTTATCAAATAACTGTCGATATTTACAACAATCCTGTCCAAGGACATCGAGGAAATTCATATCGTACGTGTCCAATGTTTGTCTGTATTTACAATATAACAATCTTTGGAAGGACGTCGAGGTTATTAGGTATTAAACAATGAGATCAATGTAATATTTGAAACGCATAATTATGATGTATACGTATTTGATATTTGACACTATTATGTGTTAATTTGCATTTATTCCTGAGAAATATTAGTCGTGTACGTATAGGCACTAGTAGACGTCATTGTCTACGCAATACATTGCGCGTATTTGTGGCACTTAGAATGGCTGACTGATTTAGCCTTACTATTCCAAATGCTAATGTCTGACTTTTTCTTTCTAAGGTATCTGCGAGCCTGTGGACTCTCTAGCGTGTGCTGACAGTTGGTTCTCCTGCACGACAGCAGGGGTTCCAGTCGGGAAGTAGACAACAGGGGTTCCAGTCGGGAAGTAGACAGCAGGAGTTCCAGTCGGGAAGTAGACAACAAGCACACCTTCTAGTATGAGCCAAGAACTGGTTTCCTCCTACGCAACACCCGGGGGGAAATATGTCACGTGCTCATCTTAAGATGACGAATTTATGAGACATATACATTCGAGACAAATTCTATTTATAGTAATGTACATTACCTGCGTTGTACCAACGTATTGGTTATTTATTATGGAACAATTTAATAAATATTTTCTTTCTTTTTCCTTTGAGCCTTGAT
The DNA here is from genome assembly GCA_028829895.1 of Sinotaia quadrata. Classification (NCBI taxonomy): domain Eukaryota; kingdom Metazoa; phylum Mollusca; class Gastropoda; order Architaenioglossa; family Viviparidae; genus Sinotaia; species Sinotaia quadrata. Next base: position 39,042,261 of record CM054181.1, on the reverse strand, counting down.
TTTATTGATCTCGTATCAGACGGCTGAACATTAATGAGAGAGGTAAGATATGACAGTAATTGTGTTTAAAAAAAACAGTAAGGGCCACAGCGTAGATTTGGAAAAGTCCATTCCTTTGTAACTATAATTCTCTGAACGGTTAACATGCTCGAGATGACTGTAGGAATTGAGTGTATGTCTTTCTTAGTGCAAATTAATCAGTCAAAAACGCAATATAAATAATTTTAAATGCGCAATACAAGCCATACAGAAAATCAGTATTTCCTAGTTGCCCTTATCCGAGAAGTAACTATTGTTAAGTGACACTTGTAAAATGCAATGCAGTGTGAATAGCATGCAGGAAGCCCGCCCACGCCACACAGAAAGCAAGAATAAAACATTATTATTATTCATGTTCAATGGCCTCTGACCTTTCGTTTGCTTTGTGTATTAGATATATATATTTTCTAATTCAAGCAGTTGATAAGTGAGTCCATATATGCTGAAGAAGCAATCAATATTCTTTCCTGAAGTGTGTTTGAGATAGTCTGGCACAAGCTGATTTGGTGGATATGCTATGCAAGAAAATCATCTGTGGTGACGTGACAAGCGATGGCGTAACCACAAAACAGAACAAAGCTTGTTAAATAGTTATTGTTACTTCAGGACCATTGGGATCTGTGGTGACGTGACAAGCGATGGCGTAATCACAAAACAGAACAAAGCTTGTTAAATAGTTATTGTTACTTCAGGACCATTGGGATCTGTGGTGACGTGACAAGCGATGGCGTAATCACAAAACAGAATAACGCTTGTTAAATATTTATTGTTACTTCAGGACCATCTGGATCGATCACAAAAGATCGCAAACACTTTCAATAAATATGTAATCAGATTAAATCAATTTTCAATCACTTTAAATCAATTATGCAATCACTTTCAATCAATGTTCAGTCACTTTAAATCAATATGTAGCTACTTTAAGTCAATAAACGATCACTTTAAATAAGGGTGCTGTCATGGATATGGGGGAATATTGTTTTTTTTTCTCTCTAAGTGTCATCATACTCAGTCTAAACGGTTAATTAAACAGCCAAACCAATTTAAACATAGCAAGGGCTAAACTAACTATTTTGTCAACAATGTAAAATCTGAGTGTGGAAACGTTAGTTGAGAAAGAGATACATTATGTTGATAGTGAATGGAAACACGTGATTAATTTTTCAAGGACGTACGCATTTATCTCCCTGTTGTCAGCAATGTTAAAACAATAATTCGTGCCTTGTATGGGGAACGTGATAGACCACAGAAATACTAACATTTATCTCCCTGTTGTCAGCAATGCCAAAACAATAATTCGTGCCATGTATGGGGAACGTGATAGATACTAACTTTCTCTGTAAGGGAACCCTGATCTGAGTGTTTTAGATGCATCTTGTTTTAAAAAATCACCACTATAAAATTTTGATAGTAGTATTGTTTAAGATTGATATTGTTATTGTGACTGTTTGTTGAAGCAGAATTCTGAGTTATTTGAAAGTTGAGATTTACATTGTTATAGATATATGTGTCAGTCTGTGTGTACAACCCTTTCTTGCTATGACTAATGTATTCTTGCCAAGTGGTGATGAGTCACCGTGGTAATGTAGAATTAAGATAAATTAATATTCCTATAATGCCCTTATAAGTATGATTTTATACTCTTTCGTATCAGCTAAATTAATATTCCTATAATGCCCTTATAATGTTGATTTTATAACCACTTCGTTTCAGTTATTGACCATCTGTATAAATCATACTCAGTGACGATTTTATAATCCTTCATTTCAATTAATTAAAATCCCAGTAAAGTGCAAATTTCTGTGTGACTACTAAGCACGAGGATGTTACGGTCACTAATAACGGGCGATCGCGAGTTCACAGTCCCTAATTAAAGTTTTGTCTCCACTTGATAATTGTGTATTCCTACATTGAATGTATCCTTATTCCTTTAGCTGTGCCGAGATGTTTGAACTTGATAATTGTGTATTCCTACATTGAATGTATCCTTATTCCTTTAGCTGTGCCGAGATGTTTGAACTTGATAATTGTGTATTCCTACAATGAATGTATCCTTATTCCTTTAGCTGTGCCGAGATGTTTGAACTTGATAATTGTGTATTCCTACATTGAATGTATCCTTATTCCTTTAGCTGTGCCGAGATGTTTGAACTTAAAGAAAGAAAGCGTAACGTACGAATGCAGAGAGTACGAGTGAGATCTCGCAACTGTGTGACGTGTATCGGCCGTGCTTCATTTTTCTTGGACATGTCGCCTTTACTGCCTTACTCCCACCACACATAACAAACGCGCCCGTCATTCTCATACACCACACATAACAAACACGTCCGGTCATTCTCAAACACCACACATAACAAACACGTCCGGTCATTCTCAAACACCACACATAACAAACACGTCCGTCATTTCTCAAACCACACATAACAAACACGTCCGTCATTTCTCACACCACACATAACAAACACGTCCGTCATTTCTCACACCACACATAACAAACACGCCCGTCATAGTACAAATAACAGAAGGTGACGGAAGAAATGGAGACAAGGTTTAGAAAGAGAGACAGTATTAATGAGATGAAGAGATATGCGAAGAGATGAAGTGAGTTGAAACTGGGAATGTGCAAGTGAGATAAACAAAAGATATTTGGGGGATGAGGTGGGTTATAAGGCAAATGGAGAGGTAAAATATAAAGACATGAAATTAATTATTGGAGATGAGGTGCCACATCCAGTACACACACATAATACGGAGACTTACTCCACATATACAGACATGTCGCACACCGTGTACAAGAGAGCAGACAAACAAAACAAACGGGCAGACAGTCAAATTGGAGAATTATATGGTTTACGATCAAGTGGACTTTGAACGCGTTTCTCTCTGGAGAAAGATATAAACAAATAATAAATGTTTTATGAAGTATCACAGGTCGGAGGGCGGGACAGGGCATAAAATGCAAGCAGCATCACCTGGTTGTTTATTGATTGCTTGGTGTGCCAATTTATTTTTGTTGCTGGAGGTGGGGGAGGTTTGGGCTTTTTGAATATCTTCTTTTTCATTGCTTGTATTTCTGTGATGTATATTGGTGTTGGAGTGGGTTTTCCTTTTGTTGTGCCTCTTTTAGCCCCTTTGCCGGCTGTCATTCCTTGTTTTTCCTATGTGGCTGTTGATCCATAGGAAGCTTGTTGTTGTTTGTTTGTTTTCCAGGTTTATAATTAGCTTGTCTAATGATGTTCATGTTAAATGCTCTTTGCGTGTTGTATGGGTTGTTAAGCGCAGAAAGTGTAGAGAGTGAGTCAGTAATTATTAATAATTTGGGGGGAGTGTGGGGTTTGCGAATGTTTCTTGGAGTGCCATTTGTATCGCTACTGTTTCCGTGGTCATGTTGGAGTGTATGTTGTTTTGTTTGTACGTGTAAAGGCAGTGAGGTGTTAACATCGTTGCGCCTGTACCTGTGTCTGTTTTGGAGCCGTCAGTATATATTTTGGGTGGTCTTGCTAATTCTCAGGATGTCGTCACTGTCACACAGACAACACTGCGACATATTTCCTCACCAACTGCATACAATACATAGATGAAAGAAAAAGCCTAAACCAAACAATACAATATCTAGAGCTGATCTTTACAGATCACCGATACTATTTCCACCACAAAAAATTGAACAAAACAATACACAAAGCGCTAAAAAATTTCTAACAGACACAAACACCGTAAATTATATCTAGGGGGGGGGGGGGAAATCAACCCATCATGAAACAAGGAATCAGACAAGCACCAAAATTAAAAACTCGAAAAAGGCTACAATTCCTTCCCCATAGCAATTCTAAAAGCAAGGGGAGTGACTCCATAAAGAGGAATAAGAGGAACATATAATTTAAAGAAATAATTATTATTAAAAAAAATATTAAAAAAAAGACGCGACATTTCTATCCGCCCCCCTAGAGGCAAACGAAGGGAGCGAAACCCTGTCTGAGCGCCGCCAAAGGCGAGAACATCTTAGGATTAAAACCTTAAAGCACGCTCAGGTAGAAAAGTAAACGTAACATCAACTGGTTGTTTATTTCATTTAAGCTGAAGGAGTGGAGTGCACTGAAGACAGTCGTTAGAAGCCCACAGCTTTACACTATGTTTGTCAGGCAGGTAAGACAGATTTTCTCACTAAAACCACGTAACGTTTTTTAAAAATCATATTTTATCTTTGCCTTCCTTCTTCCAGCTAATTATCATGACTGAATTCTCCATGACATAACTTTTGCTTAACAGGAGAAATTCTCAAATGTAAAAAGAATAATAGTTTTTATTTGCTTTACACGACTTTGTGTGTTCGTGTCTTGCGTGTTGCTTATGTATCGATTTCGGTGTGCATGCAACATAGATCTGTGTGGCTAATTATATATAGTCTTCTCTGTACTTGTATTTAATCTCTCATAAAGATCACTTTATTCTATGTGTGGCTAATTATATTATAGTCTTCTCTGTACTTGTATTTAATCTCTCATAAAGATCACTTTATTCTATGTGTGACTAATTATATTATAGTCTTCTCTGTACTTGTATTTAATCTCTCATAAAGATCACTTTATTCTATGTGTGGCTAATTATATATAGTCTTCTCTGTACTTGTATTTAATCTCTCATAAAGATCACTTTATTCTATGTGTGGCTAATTATATATAGTCTTCTCTGTACTTGTATTTAATCTCTCATAAAGATCACTTTATTCTATGTGCGGCTAATTATATATAGTCTTCTCTGTACTTGTATTTAATCTCTCATAAATATCACTTTACACGATTAGAATTTTTTTTTTCTTAGATTCTCAGGACGCTACCTCTTGTTGCCATGGCAGCAGCATATGCAGGCTTTCGCGGTGATATTCCGAATGGCAACGCTGTACGAAATCCTTGTGATAACGGGTCTTGGCCGGGAGTCGGTCATATACTTCAGCAGGGAGGCGGGCCAAGGAATCAATTTGGATTGGTGAGCGATTTTCTTTGGTCCGAGTCTTAATGTGTGTGTGTATGTCTGTCTGTGTGTGTGTGTGTGTGTGTGTGTGTGTGTGTGTGTGTGTGTGTGTGTGTGAGTATGTGTGTGTGTGTGTAGTTAAATGTGTCTGTAAAGTCTTAACCTGTATGATTGAATAAGATTGGAGGGAAGACTATATTACACAGAGTGCACAATATATTGAAGTTATAATTGTATCTACATTCGCTATATAATTTTACCAATTCTCTCTATTTGTCTGTCTTTCTGTGTTTTTGATTGTGATTATGATATAAAATAACAACATTTACTCAAACATGCGCAGTAATAACTGTGAATTTTATTATTCTTATTTGACATTCAGGATTTCGCTGCCGCCAGCTTCCAATGGACAAAAGAGTTGTGCATGAAAGATTCCGATGGAGACGGGAAATCCAATGGCTATGAGCTGGGAGACGACAATTGCGACTGGGTTGATAGTACATCTCCTGTTGACACTGTCCAAGGTCATCCAGGTATGTAAACAGAATACTGTTAGTCATATTTAATCATGTAAAACGGATCACTGCTGACGTAATATTTAATCTTGTGAAATTAAACATTGCTGGACGTATATTTAATCCATACAAAACTTACATTATATAAAATGAACTCTGTTGGACATTAAACATGTTCTTGCATTTTTCATTTACTCTCGCACGAATTATGACTATTGCTATTTAAAACACAGAGAACAGTCCTTGTAATTAATTCATTTAAACAAACTGTAATCTTTGTGCTAGTACTTGTTCCTTTCAGGCCTCTACTTTTCTCGTTGTGTACTGATTCAATTTACAACTTGTCACTAAGCGTGCCTTGTCCGTCCTCACTTCTCTCTCTCTCCAATACACGGTAGTATACTAAGTCCCTAAGAGTGTCTTGTCCCTCCCCCCCCCCACTCTCCACTACAAGGCAGTACACTAAATTCGTGCAGCAGGTGTGCATTAGAAGCAACCTTCTAGTATAAATGTAGTTTACACTTGTGAACGGATGAACTGAATTAAAATTGCGTATTTTTCTTAGCAACTGAAGTTACCTTAGGTAATAAATGAGTAAGTTGCTGACAAAGCTGAATTTCAATTATAACTTTTTTAGGATCATAAACAGCCAATCAGAAATCTTTATATATGTAGTGAAATTGAGAATATCATTTGTGTAATTGATATATATTAATTTGAGGAGGAGAAGGAGGGGCTGGCAGGACTTTGGACATTGAAAATATACTAAATATATAATTTCGGGACAGAAATATGTAGAGCTTTCCAAACTGCAACAGCAAGTGTAACAAACAGAAGTTCAACACAGTGACTTAAATCTGGCGTAACTAACAGAAATACAACACAGTGCTCTTAAATCTGGCGTAACAAACAGAAGTACAACACAGTGATGTAAATCTGGGGTAACAAACAGAAATACAACACAGTGCTCTTAAATCTGGCGTAACAAACAGAAGTACAACACAGTGATGTAAATCTGGTGTAACAAACAGAAATACAACACAGTGCTCTTAAATCTGGCGTAACAGACAGAAGTACAACACAGTGACGTAAATCTGGCGTAACAAACAGAAATACAACACAGTGCTCTTAAATCTGGCGTAAACTGGAAATGCACAAGGTGATGAAATCTACAACACACAGGAAAGAAAATGGGTGTGAGAGATGAATGTACAAACAATGAGTTGTTGACACACTGCAAAAAAAAAAAATGCATAGGTGAGCGTTTAAATGTACTGGCAATGAATTCTACAACACAATGTACAACAGGCCTGCATGTGTGTGTGTGATTGTGTATGTGTGAGAGAGAGAGCGCTTGTGTATGTGTAGGCCTATGTGTGTGTGCGCGCGCGTAAACATAATGGGCAATGAATTCTACAATACATGCAAAGGACACAGGGGGGCGGATTTGGCAAGATATATATATATATATAGAGAGAGAGAGATATGCTAATTCTATAGCACATTGCCTAAGATATTTAGAGGTGGTGGGAAGAGTTGATGGTTAGAATACGTAACTATTAGTCAATAGTCGAAAATAGCCTGACCTTCATGACCAGAAATAACAGTTATTTTAGCACAAATGGTAATAATATATTAAGTGATAACTAGTGATCTGCCAGAATACATCTACATAAAGTATTTCCAACCTTTATTAAATTTACGGTTAAATATCGATTTAAAATTTATGTATGTAATCTGTACAAGTGTTATGTCAGTTACTGCGACCATTCTCTGCTGGATGACACTGGTGCATGTCACCGACAAGAGGCAGAGCTAGTCCTGATGATTACTTGTACACAGCGTTTTATTTTATTTTTAAAAAAAAATACAGATATGAGCTAACTTTTCTGAGTCGTGCGTCAGGCTGAATTTCGGAAATATCATTTACACTAGTGGTTTTCAGCCTTTTAACACCTGAGGACGGTGAAAATAGAAGAAATATTTCGCGGACACAAGGTAGAAATTAAAAAAAAAACATTATACGTGAACTATTGTATTAGTTTTTTTACACTAAATATTTTAAAACGAAAATTCAAAATCTTTTGATAGAATGTTTTTGTTAGCATGAGTTCAGCACATAAAACATTTTTTAAAAACAATTTCTGACAAGTTCATAGTCTAGGTACAATATGATATATAGTGAGTGGATGAAGATCACAATCCTAAAGTATAATTTGAAATAAATTTTAAGTAAATAAATAGATTTATTTTCGTTTTACATTATACACAATAAATAAAAAATCTTATTTTCCTTACATTTGAGATTCACTATCTATTTAGCTTAACTGGATTATCGCTATTTACTAGAAATTTTTTCCACTAGAACAGTTATGTAGACCTGATAAGATACTCCACTCCGGTACATGATTCAGGCGTGCCGATTGTTACGTGGAGGAGAAATTGACAAATCGAGTGCAGAGTTATCTACCGTGTAGAAATCTAGCCCGGGGCCTGTCCTTGGGCAGTGAAAAAATATCTTGAACACTGAACCACAGCTAACCTCTTTCTTTGTCGAGCCAATCGACTGTGTGGTGTCAAACAGTGCAACAGAACCACTTTCAACATCATTAAAGAATATAAATAGCACCACAAATTCAAATAGTAATAAATAAAGTTTGATTTTTGGATTTTGATGTTTAACTTTTGCTATTGGGTTTACATAGTTGAACACCGAACGAAGTGCAGCCTACATAGGAAATTGAATACAAGAAGAGATTCTATTGTTTTGAATGAAAGAACTTGCAAAGCATAAAACTGAGAACGTGTCAATTACTGTAATTTGCTTGCCCACGTTTCTTATGTATGAATATTTTAGCGATGAGCTGATACAAGTTGTAAAACTTAAAAATTTAAAGCTTGCGGCACAAATTACTGTCAACGTAAGCAAAATAGATCGTCAACACGTTTCGAGCGCGTGCAAATGCTGGACCATTGCCAAGATTTTCGGAGTCGTCACGTGGCATGTAAATGTTCGCATGTTTCTGCGTTTGTTGGATGTTAATAAATAAAATAAAAAAGCTATGGTTAATTTTTATATCCCAGAATTTCTCGTCATGCAACTGATATTCTGAGCAAATTTAAATTTTAATTTTAAATTATTTTTGTGGTGTAGTTTAATTCGACCATGATCGTATTGTAGGTTTGCAGTTTCAATGATTATTATTCGTTTTAAATTCGTTCAGATTATTATTAGTTTTAAATTCGTTCAGATTATTATTAGTTTTAAATTCGTTCAGATTATTATTAGTTTTAAATTCGTTCAGATTATTATTAGTTTTAAATTCGTTCAGATTATTTAAGTTGTCAAACATTGATTTGTAAATGACAGTTTATCTTTGTGATTTGATCAGATCTTATATTCATTTCTTGCCAGGTATCTGCGAACCACTGAGCTTGTGTCCTAACAACTGGTTCAGTTGCCCGTCACCAACAGTAGGAAAATAAGAAGTAACAGAAAGAACAGTTGCCCCACACCAGAAGTAGAAAAGTAAGAAGTAACAGAAAGAACAGTTGCCCGTCACCAAAGATACCAAATAAGTATTGGTTCAACTGTCCAAAAAAATGGGAATTAAACTATGAATTTCAACTGTTGCTAATCATACTGTAATAAATTATTCTGACAGAATTTTGTGTTTGAGTTGTTGTATACTTACCTCACTTTAGACTTATAGCCAATGAGCAGCATGTTGTACACTTCACTTTACACTTACTGCCAGTGAAGAGCATGCTGTACACTTCACTTTTGACTTATTGCCAGTGGAGAGCATGCGGTATACCTCACTGAGCAGCATGTTTCTCGACACTGCAGCTTGTAATTTGAAATAACACATTTACCCTGAGAGCAAATCTCTTCTACATATCCATTTCTACATCAGAAATAATGTATATGTATGTTTATGTGTGCATTCATTTGTCTACTAAAACATTGTGTACGTGTGTTATGTTTGTCTACTTGTTTCACTAAAACATCGTGCACGTGTGTTATGTTTGTCTACTTGTTTCACTAAAACATCGTGTACGTGTGTTATGTTTAAATGTGTATGTGCGGTGTGCACGTAGATTTGCACTCGCGTGTTTGAGAATTTGTCTGTGTGTGCTCGCGAGAAATTCGGAGTCGTATGTTTTGTCTGTCTTTACTTCCTACTGCACGGGTAAGTATCTCGTATATCCATCACGACTTCCTACTGCACGGGCAAGTATCTCTATTTTTTACAGACTCAGTAAATGGTTTTACAGCTTACAAAACAATAATATAACAATAATAAGAGTGAATTACACTTTCTAACTCATTAATATACCGTCAGTAGAGAATGACTAGTGAAGCTGCAAACAGTGGTGAGTATAAGCAATTATAAGCATGTTCTAACAACTTCACCTGTGTCTATTATCTGCCTGACAAACATACCCCAACATCTTTTCATCTACTTCTCACGCCCTCATTACGTGCTTGACAAGCATACTCCATCAACTTTTCATCTACTTCTCACGCCCTCATTACGTGCTTGACAAGCATACTCCATCAACTTTTCATCTACTTCTCACGCCCTCATTACGTGCTTGACAAGCATACTCCATCAACTTTTCATCTACTTCTCACGCCCTCATTACGTGCTTGACAAGCATACTCCATCAACTTTTCATATCTGCACTATCTACTTCTCTCACCTCCATTATCTGCCGGACAAGATTGCACTAACTACCGTCAGTTGAGATGCCTTGCGGAAATGAGTTTCCTTAACTATAAGCAGTAAACTAAGCAGTGCTAAAATAGAATGCAGTAAACTAAACAGTGCCAAAACAGAATGCAGTAAACTAAGCAGTGCCAAAATAGAATGAAGTAATATACGTAGTACCAAACTAGAACGCAGTAAAGCAAAGAATATCACCAGATGTACATATCTTAATACATATATCAAACAGCCAAAAGAGCTGATAGAAATAGTGTTCCTTCAACAAAATCCACCCTGTACCGTAAAAATATCAGAGAAGAACCTGCGGAAACAATAATTGTTCCGCATGACAAAATTTTATGACTAGAAATAAGTCTTCACTGCTTCCTACTAAAATCGCTATAGACAAGCTACAGATCAATTCACATATTTTCCGTGAAAAAAAGAAAAACTATTAGAGATCAAATGGAGAGGCATCCCATTAACTGACTCTCCCGTCTCCATATAACCATGACACAGTTTCAGCAACCATATCTATAACCGCCTTCATACGGCCAAAATCTATGGGATTTATAATCCTGAAAATCCTGAAAATCCTGAAAATCCTGAAGAAATGTGCTCCAAACAAATGTAAATGTGACCCCTTTTTCGATGTTCATATCATTTTAGTGTTCAGACGATATTCTCCACATTTTAACGGACATATATCATATTCCTCTCTATCGCCATTTTCACCTCACTTTTAAAAAATAGCTATTGTAAAACCGCTTGTCCAAACGCCAACTCTTGACCTTCAAATAGCTATTGTAAAACCGCTTGTCCAAACGCCAACTCTTGACCTTCAAATAGCTATTGTAGAAATCCTTGTTTTAAAGCCAACTCTTGACCTAAAAATACCTACTGTAAAAATCCTTTTGTAAACGCCAACTCTTGACCTTAAAATAGCTATTGCAAAAGTCCTTGTGTAAACGCCAACTCTTTACTTTAAAATAGCTATTGCAAAATTCCTTGTGTAAACGCCAACTCTTGACCTTAAAATAGCTATTGCAAAAGTCCTTGTGTAAACGCCAACTCTTGACCTTAAATTAGCTATTGCAAAAGTCCTTGTATAAATCCAGTTGTTGACATGAGTGATTAAAAACGTATTGCTCAATTTCTAATCTATACTTTCTATAAAATGTCCTGGAAAATGTTGTTTTTTTAGTTTTTCACCTAAATCACAATCTTTACAGTCAGCTTGAAGCTGCCCTTTACTCTGCGTTTCTTGATGCAAAGCTTTTCAGTTCTCACACTATTTAGTTTATCTCCCACTTACTCTAGTGACCTTGATATAGTTCTTCACAGTCTCCTGAATATACTTGACACATGGTAGTATTTATCTTGATTCAAATCAAATATATCCATAAATTCATTACCAGGCAAACATTCCAACAGAGAAGATAGTTTTTAAATTGTGTAACACGGGCAAGTTAATTTCTAGTTATTTTGTATACACAGTCCCCTGTCTAGTACATGTACTATGAGTTGCCAAGATTAGTCTAACCATTTGTAAGATGATGACATAACTGTAGAAAATCTAGTTATCTAAATAAAATAACTTCCACAACCCAAAGCATAAAGGAATGTGTTTCTGATGATCAGTCTTGTATGTTAAGAAATAATACTAATGAATCATGAAACTAAAATAATGGTTGTTACTCCTCAATGCTTCTACGAAAGTCAATGAATATTAGTCATCATATTCCCATTAAATTCCATCAATCACAATGTTGTAACTTGACAGCTGACTTTCCTACGTCACATCTTAAGTGCTTTTAGAGCCACATATTTACAGAGGAGACGAATACTGAATCAACTCTGATTGCAAATTTCTCACAGTTGAAGTTATAAAACTGTTGCACTTTCACGTGTACCTCTGGACCATTATAATTATCTTCTTTTCGGTATTCTAATGCGTCTTCTGAAGACCTTCACAAAGTTCCAAGCACCGAAGTCAAGATTATTCTTAAAGCATGACGAAATGAACATGTCACTGAGCATAGCAGAATACAAGTTATCTCCCCTTTGCCGTGTTTTACTGTCTGTTGCCGCAGAAAACAACACAAGTTTTCTTCCCTTCGCTGTGCTTCACTTTAGCTGTGTGATCTCACAAATGTGTACACTCCTGCAGGAGATATTTATGCTCATCATCTTACAAACAATTTATTTTTTCCAGAAAGCAAGGTATAAATCAACGTTTCTCAACGTTTGACCACCCGGAACGTGCTGCCTAGGGAATGAGATGCAAAGGGATGATAGTCACTTTCAAATGGGCTCTCAAGACATCTTTCTGGCTCTTAAGACATCTTTCTGGCTCTCAAGACATCTTTCTGGCTCTCAAGACATCTTTCTGGCTCTCAAGACATCTTTCTGGCTCTTAAGATATCTTTCTGGCTCTTAAGATATCTTTCTGGCTCTTAAGATATCTTTCTGGCTCTCAAGACATCTTCTGGCCCTCAAGACATCTTTCTGGTATCAGCGTGACTGAATGAAGGTCTTTATGGGTCACTTTGTCTGAATGAATATCTTTAATTGTCAAAGTGACTGAAGAAATGTCTTTATGTGTCACTGTGACTGAAGAAATGTCTTTATGTGTCAGTGTGACTGAATGAAATTCTGTATGTGTCATTATGACTGAATGAAAGTTTTAGTTGTCTGTGTGACTGACTGAAGGTTTTATGCTTTATTGTGTGTTTTCTTTGTCTTCCAACAGTATATTTGCCTACGTGTGCTGTAATTAAAGTTTAGTTTCATCAAATTACTCATTTCGATGAGAACCAAATGATATAATATAAACATTGAATATGAACTCACGATTTAGACATTCTTTACTTTCGAACTTTGGATTTCTTAGAAATCAATCACTGTTCTTGTGGATTTCTTAGAATTCAATCACTGTTCTTGTGGATTTCTTAGAAATCAATCACTGTTCTTGTGGATTTCTAGAAATCAATCACTATTCTTGTGGATTTCTTAGAAATCAATCACTGTTCTTGTGGATTTCTTAGAAATCAGTCACTGTTCTTGTGGATTTTGCTCTAATCGGCTTATATTTAGAATCGCTCTTCACGAATGCTATGATTCTTGCCATCAGCTTTTATTGCTGTATTTTTTTTGTATGCCGTATAACATTTTCTTCGATGTCCAGTTACCTTGTCATTTATTAAATATTGTTTAAAATTTATTCTATTTCCCTGTAATTTCTCCGTGTGACGTCATCAATGTAACTTTAAAAAAATGTGGAGGCGTAGGCAGAACGAAGGATTTAGTTGAGAATAAAACTGACACTTTAGGAAGATATTCCCCTAGGCGAGAAAATAGCTGTGGATTTATGCTTATTTATGTTTATTCATATTTAAATATTATAATAAATATTTCTGTTATAAACCCTTCACGCCCAGGGGCCCGGCGTGGCTAGCTACCACCATGAGTCATAATATTAGTAGTAGTAGTAGTAATAATAACAGTGACAGATCGTTCTGCAGCTATTTCAGTTAAAGACATTGGTTTATATATGTAGGTCTGAAACTAATAACATTCAAGTAAATGTTTGTATATTACATAATTCTTTTGCTATTGACACTTCAGATGTAATTTTGTACAGAATTCTATAATTAATGATATTTAAGATAGCGATGTTTTCTTAATTAATTTTGTCGGGTGAAGTTCAAGTTAACAGTGTGTGTGTGCATGTGCGCGCGCGTGTGTACATGAGTGTGTTTTCACTAGCAAACTTTTTTGTTACTAATGATAGATTGTACGGGACCGCAGTCAAAGGTCACGTGGAAACAGTGCTGGCCGATTGGGTTTCCATTATCTTTAAGAAACGGGACACATGTTTGTACTGCAGAAAGTGAAGCTTGTTTAGTTAAACTCACGTAGACTATGGCAGCTCTTCACATTTTTCGTTCGAAGCAAAATTTATAGTAAACGGAAGCATATCGTACGAACGTTTCTCACCTAACAGAGCTAGTGCTACACTGCATGACTACTGCATACGTTTAGAACATTGAGGGTGGCACAACACCACGATAGTGATGGGCACCCTTGTATTTTACCGTACTGATATCTTATAAACAAACTATGGCGACACATATCAATCAGGCTGATGGCAATACATACAGTTGCTACCATTTATGGATTGTCTGAATCCATCACATTTATGGCGATATCTATATTCCACTGTGTTGATGGCGATGAATAAATCCATCATAATTAGGGCGATGCCTAAATCCACCATATTTATGGCCATCTCTACATCCACCATATTTATGGCCTGTCTATATCCACCACATTTATGGCCTGTATTCACCATATTTATGGCCCTGTCTATATCCACCATATTTATGGCCCTGTCTATATCCACCATATTTATGACCTGTCTATATCCACCATATTTATGGCCTGTCTATATCCACCATATTTATGACCTGTCTATATCCACCATATTTATGATCTGTCTATATCCACCTTATTTATGGCCTGTCTATATCCACCATATTTATGACCTGTCTATATCCACCATATTTATGGCCTTGTCTATATCCACCATATTTATGACCTGTCTATATCCACCATATTTATGATCTGGCTATATCCACCATATTTATGATCTGGCTATATCCATCATATTTATTGCCCTGTCTATATCCACCATATTTATGATCTGTCTATATCCATCATATTTATTGCCCTGTCTATATCCATCATATTTATTACCCTGTCTATATCTACTATATTTATGGCGACTCGCTATTGCAATAGCGACACTTCAATCCATTATTGTCACCCCAACCCGCCATCCTGATGATATTTCACTGCGTGCGGTATGGTGAGAAAATAGCGCGAAAGCGGCGGAAGCCGGAAGCGCCCCCTACAATCAATCAATGAGAAAATCATTATGTTATTGCTAGTGATTCTCATCAAGTTACACACACACAATTCAAAAGATAAATAAATAGTGTTAAGCAGTTTAGAGTGTATTAGCATGTACTACAGAAGGAAATTAAATAAATCTTCAAAATATACTAAAGGAAATAATACTACAGAAGGAAATTAAATAAACCTTCAAAATAAACTAAAGGAAATAATACTACAGAAGGAAATTAAATAAACCTTCAAAATAAACTAAAGTAAATAATCGACGTAACTATATCTACCTTGAGATTCCTTCACACTTCAGTGAGCAGCAACAGGTATGTAGCTAGTAAGAACTACATGTGCAACGAGCCACTGAGGACGCAGCAGTAAAAGTTCAGGAGAGATAATTTCACATCACTGTACGTATGAACGAAGTTTATAAACAACATTTCGATTTTTTTGTTCATAAAGATTTGAGCTAGCAATTCTGATTTTGGAGGGCTGAAGTGCATGAGCAATATTTTGTCAGTGCAGTTTTAGAGGTTCTTTCCAAATTTTACAATAGCAGCTCTCTCTCTCTCTCTCTCTCTCTCTCTCTCTCTCTCTCTCTCTCTCTCTCTGTGTGTGTAAATCTGTCTCTATCTACCCATATCTATCTATCTGTATATATCTTTTCAACTTTTATTCGCTAAAGTATTCTGGACCAAGCTGACTTTATCAACGCAACAACTATGAAAATTGTTCAAATTTTATCTTCCCTTCAGGTAGGTGTAATTTATATAATTCATTTGTATAGAGTTTGAAACGTTTTCAGTAATAACTTGGATAATGTCGCTGATTGATTATTTAGCAACATATTTTCTTCTCTGTTGTTTTCATTTCATGTTTGAAAATGAAACAGCAATGTCAGTAATTAAAATGAAAGGGTAACAATGGTGGCCAATGAAGGTAACAAGGGTGGTTAATACGAAAAATAAAATATTTACAAAGTTGACCAATAAAGAAAACGAAATGGTAATAAAGGTGGACAATAAGGAAAATGAAATGGTAACCAAGATGACCACAAAACCGTTACGATGAAAGCTGTTTCTCAGTGAAGTAACGAACAAAGTGCAAAGTCTCATGTTCAAGATTTTACAGCCTTCTTCCCTTATAAAAGTGTCATTTAAAACACACATGAAAACGTTTGTCTGATTTTTGTCCCAATAAAGACACAATGATTTTATCCCAATAAAGACACAATGATTTTATCCCAATAAAGACACAATGATTTTATCCCAATAAAGACACAATGATTTTATCCCAATAAAGACACAATGATTGTATCCCAATGAAGACACAATGATACGCATGGCTTCGTTGGCTTTTGTGTGACATCGATAGATGTCCAACTGACTGACTGGCTAAACAATTGTTGTAGAAATCTTACATCCACTTCTATGAGGGTTCTTCATACGTATGTGCCAGTGTTGTCTCGCATGGTTCTTCATATTGGCTTCCTGAGGGACACTATCATCGATCGTTAACTTCCCTATGTTATCATTAACCACTATGTATTGTTGTACTGAGGAACCTGTCTCGTACTTTTAAACACTATTTAAAGAATGCATTGTATCCAGTGAGGTGTTTTGTTTTGTTAAAATCTATTTATAAATCACATTGTAATCGAAAAAAATGCATTTATATTGTATTTAAGAAGGCATTCTAATTAAAAATCTGTTTCTTTTTCCATCAGGGCGTGGTCTTCCTGTTCCTGATTTCTTCTGTGTCAGCATTCTTGTCCTACCGTTTCGCAATCCCAAATGGTGTCAATGTTTTGGACCCTTGTGATGGAAATTTGTGGCCGGGAGTCGGGCACTTAAATCCGCAAGGAGGGGGCAACCTGAATCCTTTTGGGGAAGTGAGAGGATTATCTCTCTATTATAATTGCATTACTGTTCGTAGTACTCATCATGAATGGCACCTTAATACTAATAATATTTTTATCATAACTGCCAAAATTTACAAGCATGTTACAACTAAGATCTTCTTGTAAAGCATATTATAGTTGTTTATTTACCTGCTTATTTCATTCGAATACGAAGAGTTGTTTATTTACCTGTTTATTTCATTGTTTATTTCATTCGAATACGAAGAGTTGTTTATTTACCTGTTTATTTCATTGCTTATTTCCATTCAAGTACGAAGAGTTGTTTGCACTATTGCCTTAGTAGCACACCTTTTCATTACAAAAGTGTTGTTCACAAAATCTTACCAGTCTTGCCATCAAACAAAAACACTTCATGCTCTCTATATCTTCCTTTCTATCTGTGACATTAAATTTGCCTCTCCCTATTTTTGAATTTAATTGTTATATAAATTGTTAAATTGTCAGAGTAACCCAACATTGGGCACTCCTTATGACAATATTTTTGAAAGTGAGTTGCTTGAGGCAAGAATATACTAGATTTGCTGATGTAATGCAAACTAGTGAATATTTTTTATTATCCAATGGCTATGATTTACGAGAACTACACCAGCCAATGGGCTGAGATTAAAAAGTTTTACTTGCTGTAGTAAATTCTACTGTCTAATTACTTTGAATTTGGAGTAGCAAGAAAAAAGTCCGGTTTTGAAAGGCAGCTGTTAGTTTCATTGTGAGATAAACTGACTGATTGAGAGAGAATAGACTTAGAAATATTTAATGACATTTTGCTATTGATATGTTATACATGTGTAGAAAAGTACTATGTGGGTTAACTATTATTTTCTACTAATGTTTGAACTAAGCTGCTTGCATTTAGTGTGATGACACTTGACATTGTTTTGATATGCTGCATTTATTAATAATACTATCGCAGGAAACTCTAAGTTGACTGGAATGTAAGAAGAATGGAGTTATAAAGTGATAAACTGGAAAACTTAGCACTTGTCCCCTGATTATGTGTTTCAGAGACAAAGCGTGCCTTTCACGTATTTATTGAATCTACTGGTTCGCTGATTATAAACCTGAATGACTGGGAAAATCTGGGAAATGCCTGTTGTGGTGTGTATAAACATAAGGGAGTACGCTATACACTTTTGATGTATCATGGCAAAGTGTGCTGAGTACATCAGAAAAATTCTAGTACAGTGAAATTACCAGAATTACTGTAATCATATTCTGCTTGAAGGAACTGACATAGTGAAGAGGGCGCCCAATTTGGTTTCAAGAGAAAAATCGCACTTCAGTGTTTTCCAAGTGTGTGGAGGGAGACAGCTGTTCATGCATGTGGACATTGTGACATTGTTACAAAAGCAAGTAAAAGACTGTTGAAACAGTGCTTAATCCAGGTTATGTAAAAAGACTATAATCACCTATCTTAACTAATTCCATTTCTATTCTCTGATAGAACTAACCTGTGATTTGTATTGACATATAAATGAATTGTATTTTTTTATATAAGACTGTGAAACATAGAAATTATCCAAACGTGGATTCATAGAAATATTGAGGTCAATTAATCTATTTCATTGTATTTGCCTTATGTATATTTGATTGTTAAATATACTGACCTTCTTACGCATATTGATACACTTACATTGGAGAAGAAAATGGGTGGATGGAGGCTCGCCAAATATAGACTAAAGTCAGATTTGTCTTCTCCTTTAGTAAGTAGTTTCTACCTATGGAAAGACTGTGTGACCTTAAATGTTGTTTTATGTTGTGGAAGAGAGAAAACATTTACAGCGCCCGCATATTCGCCAAGTGTGAGACGAGTAGTGTCTGTTGGAGGATCATTAATAAAATAAATTAAGATTCTCCTCATTTGTAATTAGTTTTGGATAATTAATTAATTATAATAATACCCATTAACTAAGTGGCGTTGCCGTCATGCTGTCAAATAATTCTTTTAAAAAAATGTTGATCACGTGTGCAAACAACCAATTACGAATAAGAGAATGGTCAAAATGGAGCCCAAAGAAAAGCTAAGTGGTTCATTAGCCTAGGAGTAAACATGACATATTTTGTGCAGGACTTTAGGGCGTCCGGTCATTCATGGACCACCGAACTATGCCTCAAAGACTCTGATGGTGACGGACTAACCAACGGTTACGAACTTGGAGACAGGAACTGCAATTGGTCGTCAGACAACTCAAGCGTACATTTGGACAGAGTAGAAGGACATCCTGGTGAGGAAATAAAACTCACTCGTGTTTTACTCTTTGTATAGATAGAAGAAAAACAAGTTGTTGGATTTGTTCATTAGTTAGATCGGTGTTAAAAAGCCAATGTGAGTTTATTGTTTTGTTCATAAATTAGATCAGTGCTAAAAAGCCAATGTGAGGTTTAGTTTTGTTTATAAATTAGATCAGGGCTAAAAAGCCAATGTGAATTTTTTGTTTTGTTCATAGATTAGATCAGTGCTAAAAAATCAATGCGAGTTTTTTGTTTTGTTCATGAAGAAGATCGGTGGGAAGAAGGCAATGCAACATTACCATGAATTCCAAGTACTTTTTCTATGTTCACAACGTGTGTAACAATTAGACCCCGGCCATGTGTCCATGTTCACAAGTTTAACAATTAGATCCGGGTTGTGTTTCCATGTTCACATGTAATAATTACTTCCTGACAATGATCCCATGTCCACAACTTGTAACAATTAGATCCCGGTTATGTTTCCATTCTCAAAACGTGTAATAATTACATACAGGTTATGTTTCCATGTTCTAAAAGTGTAACAGTTACATATGTTGCCATGCTGACAACAAGTAACAATGGGAAAGAGTGGAAGGAAATGCAAGCGTATCTGATGTATAAAGTGACTCGTCCGTTACAGCCTGAACTGATTTTTAAACAAATCATGATGGCACAGCAGAGTAACACTACGTCTTATAATACAGCAGTACCATGAAACATATAGGTTCTTTAGAAATTTTGGATACAAAATTACAATTTGCTTTAATTAGAAGGCATGAAAATGCAGATGCAAAAGCATAGTGTATCGCTACGGTTGTCTGTATGTGTATGGCATACATCACATGCGTTTTACGTTATGTTGTCAAAGTATGCGTCACACGCGTTTTACGTTATGTTGTCAAAGTATGCGTCACACGCGTTTTACGTTATGTTGTCAAAGTATGCGTCACGCGCGTTTTATATTTGTCGTCGATGCTATTTGATCAAAAAATTCATCACACGAATTTCGTTTATCGAGGGAAACTTAATATGCGATTTAATTTATTTTGTCACAATACATCACATGCATTTTACATTATTTTCTGCACTTACAGATCCATAAGACAGTGTCTATGATTGAGTTAAAATCAATCTCGATTAAGTCGAAATATGAATCTCTAACATTACGAACTGAGAATGTGGTCTTGTGCTGCAGACGTAATTAAGATTTATTACGACTGTTAATATCGTCACGTCTTGTGGAATACGTTTTCATAAGTAGCAGATGCTCACTATTACACATCACTCGCTGGAGTATCTTGTCATAATAAAACACTTCAGGCGGACATTTTATTTCCATCAGACTATCAGGTGGACATTTTATTTCCATCAGACTAAATATTACAATTTTCCATGAATAACATGATCGAGTGCTGTGTCGGAAACCAGCATCCATTGCAACAGTAATATTGAAGTTGGAGACAAAAACAGGCATTTATAAGTCTGACAACAGTTCACTGGATATATCGGCATGGAAGACCTCATTTTTAACTTTCTGATGGCAACATTTTGGCGAATAGATAAAAGCAAAATAATAATACAAAAGTAAGTCCGCAGTATTTATCACCAATGTAACTCCTTGCATAATAATTGTTCTATTCATGCATTCGCTTTGTGGCATTGGCACTTTTAAATCTTTCCCTTAACAAATCCAGGAAACTCACAAGAAAATATTTGTGTAGTCCCACCTTCACCTAATTAATGGTTATATGTATATGATATCCCTAGTCTCGGATACATGTACTTGATATCTCTATAATCAAGACCTGGATACAAGTATGTGGAATCCTTTAAACTAAGTCCTGGCTATATGCACATGATATCCCTTAAACAAAGACTTAGAAACATGTACATGGTATCCCTTTAACCAAAGCCTGGATACATATTCATTATATCCCTTTAACCAAGTAATATACGTATTCATTATATCCCTTTAACCAAGTAATATACGTGCGTTTGTAGTATTGTGGTTCCGAAGTCCCAGTTATGACTTTTGTTTGTGTTTTTCAGGTGTCTGTGAACCTTTGGATGACCTGGTCTGTGAAACCAGCTGGTTCACATGTGTTCCGCCGTCCGACCTGTCCTTGGCCAAATGATCTAAAGACTGATCACTAATGTTCACATCGGACTCTACCAGACGCCATATAATTTGGTAATTCAGGATACTTCAACACAGCCGGACTTTTTTAGCAAGCAAATAAACGATTAATTCATTGGTATCGTCGATTCAGTCAGATATTCTATCATGCTGATAAATAATTAATTCACGGGTACCATTGAATCAAATGAACGTATTTCATGCAAATAAACGATTAATATACGGGTACCATTGAAACAATCGGACTTTTACTGCAAATAAATGATTAATTCACGGGTACCATTTGTGACAGGTATTTTCAATACCCAGAGGCATCTCTTAAATTAAGAGACTATATTATCATGATGAATTACAGCTCTCAATATCGGATATGGGTCAAAGGAGTAGCCTCCCTGTACCCCTCCCCCTCCCAGCACTATCCTTAGTATTGTAAATGAATACCAAGTGTTGGCACTAACCTGGAATATGTCCAATTAGTAGCGGACCCCGCGTTCATGGACCTTATGTCTCATTTATTACGTTCTTCCCACCCCTACTATAGATACCTTACGTCTGACGTATTACGTTCTTCCCACCCCTATTATAGATACTTTACGTCTGACGTATTACGTTCTTCCCACCCTTACTATAGATACCTTACGTCTGACTTATTACGTTCTTCCCACCCCTACTATAGATACCTTACGTCTGACATATTACGTTCTTCCCACCCTTACTATAGATACCTTACGTCTGACTTATTACGTTCTTCCCACCTTACTATAGATACCTTACGTCTGACGTATTACGTTCTTCCCACCCTTACTATAGATACCTTACGTCTGACGTATTACGTTCTTCCCAACCTTACTATAGATACCTTACGTCAGACGTATTACGTTCTTCCCAACCTTACTATAGATACCTTACTCCCCAAAGCATGCCACTTGGAAAGCATGTTTGTTAACAAAGAAATAATAAAATGTTATTAGCAATACAATTTATCAACAAGAAAGCTACACAGCATAAATAAGCATTTAATCAAATACCAGTAAGGATGTACGCAAAATGCACACACATAGAAACAAAAAAAATATGTAAACCAATAGAGTCCCAAGTCCAATAATTTGCTTTTCGATTATCTATCTACATCTGGATGCGTTTCACTGCTTAGAATTAACTATAAATTATATGCAGTGTTTACTCAGCCCTCCCACAGAGCACTCCTTAAACGTTCATTGTCAACTGACACATGTAATCAGATCACAGAACAGGCAATATTAGATTGTTCATTAACATGGCCTTGAGTCGTGGCCTCAATCAGTCAATGTCTTGGTTTTCTGACTGGTCGTGAGTGACGTCAGAGAGGCAGTGAAACACTTCACCAGCTCGCTCAAGGCCATTGTCAAATCAAAACGTGCAACACGGTGGTCGACATAAAGAATTTAGATTGTCACTTCGGGGTATCTTCTAGTTATCGTTAGTAATATTCTTACACTTTTCGCTACATGTTACTCGTAACGTGCAGTGCATTATGTGACTTGATGTCTACTTTTAAAAATAGGCCCTGTAGATATTAACAGCACAAATAAAATGCACCAATTTTTAAATCTTTCATAAACAGAATGCATATAGAAATAAGTGACAAATAAAAGAAGGGGTGGAAATATTTGACACACTATTCATACAACCAGACTTCTCTAGAAAACAAATAAACGATTAATACACAGGTGCGTGCAAACTTGAACTTTTTTTTTAGAGCAGCGGATTGATGGACTCTTTGAGAGTCACCAGGAAACCAGACCTAAAAGAAAACAATTGTATTTTGATGTTTCTCGCTTACGGTGTGACCAAATTTAGTTTCTTTTCTCATTAAAACACACACACACACACACACACACACACACACACACACACACACACACACACACACACACACACACACACAAAGGTGCGCAGAAATACAGAAACATAGCAGTATTTTCTCAATTTCTGTGTGTAGGAACACTCATATAAACGCGCCAGAAATACAGACATATAAGTACTCTTAGTTTCTGTATGATGAAGGAACACACACAAAATTACGTACGCACTTGTAACTTGTAAACACATTTCTATTTAGTGGCTCACATACAAATATACACTCAGATACACTAGCACATGCACGCATAAGTATTACACAATCATACAAGTTACTGAGTTTAATGGGCAGTCCTCATAGAGCAATACTGGACCAAGGGAAAATACCTTAAAATCCTGTCTGCAATATGTCTATAATTATGTCCCTTGTCTTCTAGTCTCGCTAGTTGGAATTCGTAGATAACGTTTAGCATACTTTCGGTGGCGTACTAAGTGTACTAAGGGGGACGGTCTGCCTCAAGTGGCAGCCAAATATATAAAATACTTTTCTGTGCATTTCAAATTTTAAAATTATTAATGGGTGGGGGTGCCCAAAGTGTCCCTTCAAACAAAAACAGCCATCCGTCAGGGGTGCCAAATCTGTATACAATTTATAAGTCTTTAACTAAATATTTGTTAACATACTTTGTTTAATTAACACAAATTCTTCATGCAAACAGTTACACATAACTTGGTGAACCGGATTTCACACGTGTTAAAGGCGAAAACAGCAACATCATATTCACACGTATTTGGTTTAAAATAGCAACTACTACATCAAAAATCGTCCACCACGCATATCTGTAAAATAGTTTTCTCTCACTCCGACATTCTCTCACTTTTCTTCCACAGTTTTACACACACATATACACACGCACGCACACGCACACGCACACGCACACACACACGCACGCACACACGCACACACATACACACACACACACACACACACACACACACATTCAAAGTGATAATCATACTGGAAGACATTTATGTCTGTATGGCACAGTCTTATATGTAAATACTACTACTCTGTATTACATTATATATGTGTGGAACAGACTACAAACACACACACACACACACACACACACACACACACACACTCACAGAGACAAACACGTACGCACAATACTTTAAAAGAAAATCAATAGTACTAGATTTCCTCATTAATCTAAACACACTCTCACGCTCATAAACTTTAACAAACTGAAAGAAAGTTAGTCACAATGGATTGCATTTAGGTATGTACACCAGTTTACACACACACACAAACACACACACACACACACACACACACACACTCACACACACTCACAATCGCACTGAATTACTTTTATACATTTAAAAATGTTAAAATGCCAGTTGAAAATGTTAATAAGTCTATGTTAAATATGCATGGCACACTCTACACACACACATACATATACACACGCACACACACACACACACACACACACACACACACACACACATATATATATACACGCACGCGCGCGCACACACACACACACACACACACACACAATCACACATTTGAAAAGTCGCACTTGATTTCATTTATACATATATGTCAGTATGTCAGTATGTTTGTCCTGAGTTAGAACAGCTCTTCGCCAATTAAAACAGCCCACGCGATGTGTTGTAAACAGTTGTTCATTCTTGTTTTACACGCCCCTTTTAATGTGTTGTAAACAGTTGTTCATTCTT
Organism: Sinotaia quadrata; assembly: GCA_028829895.1. Lineage (NCBI taxonomy): Eukaryota > Metazoa > Mollusca > Gastropoda > Architaenioglossa > Viviparidae > Sinotaia > Sinotaia quadrata. The sequence goes on along the minus strand of CM054181.1, from coordinate 39,017,244 downwards.
GTTTTACACGCCCCTTTTAATGTGTTGTAAACAGTTGTTCAACCCGTGCGGACGAAATTCCATATACTTACGCATTTACATCCTAATGGCTGAATGACGTCAAACGGGTAAGGATGGGGGGAATAGAAATTAAGACAACATATTCAAGACAATGTGCAATATACCTCACAGGAAATAGTCTGACGATATTGAAAGTTACTGAGACGTGGGACGACAGACAAAGAAATGATACCTTATAATGAATTCCTTTACAACACTATCTCGACTTTCAACGACGCAAAAAAGTTTTCTCCAAATGTAGGCAAGGCTACAAATATTCTAAACAACACTCAGTGATTAAAATTTAACAAATCCGCATCGCCATGAATTACACACCAGTTTGGAGAGAAAGGAGTTTAATTCTGATAAGAGAAGAGGCTATAATTCTTGAGGTATTTATAGTTACAGACCGGTGAATGAATATGAATTGTGCATAGAGTGTTAAATACGGCACGAATAACGAGCTAAGTCAACACGCCATGAATAACTGAAAAGCGGAAATTGGGGTGCCGGTGAGACGGTAGGCCAGGTGACAGACAAACATAACCTACTTTTATGTGTATTTAAATTTTAAAATTATTTATGGATGTGTGGGTGGTTGTGCCAAAAAGTGCCCCCTCCCCCAAATCCTTCCCGGGTGTTAAATCTCCTGTACAATTTATGTCTTTAACTGAATTCTTGTTACCAAGTCTGTGGCGGAGTAAATTTGCCTATCCCTATTTTTAAATTTAGTTGTTATATAAATTTTTAAATTTTAAACCCCACATTGGGCACTCCTTATGACGGTATTTTTGAAAGTATCTGATTTGAAGTAAACAACCGAGTTGAGACTATGCTAGAATTGCTGATGTAATGAAAACCATCCGTGACAGAGTAAATTTACCCTTCCCTATTTTAATTTTAAATTGTTATATAATTTGCTAATTGTCAGAGTAACACGACTCAATGACAATGCCATCCATTGAGATTAGAATCAATGACAATGACATCTATAAAATTATGTTTATTCCAGCATGCGCCTTCATTCTATATGAGGACATGGCGATATATCTGAATAAGACTTACTAAGTACGTAACTGAAAAATCATTCAGTAACATTTGTATTAAATCAGTCATGAACATACTTAAATATGACTTGCTCACTTAATTATGTTTGTCGATTGTTGGAACAAACTTTTGAGACGTGCAAACCATGTCAGGAGTCAAAGATAGGAAATCGTAAACTGGTGCTCATTTGGATAACACATGCTAGTTGCCACTTGTCAAGTCTAGAAGTATTTAGTTAAGTCAAAGCCAGGTGTGAACAAGCAGTCACGTGCTGAGCTGATTAAATCACGGCACGTCTGGTGCCACGCGCGCTGGCTTGGGACGGTCTGTGCTAATGTGATAAATAGACTGAAACATGGCAAATAACGCGTCAGTGGCGGGATGCCAGTGTATTTATACAAAAGTCAGTTGTGAACTATGTCTACCTGCGACCAAGATCGATCTTTCTGACATCTCGATCAAATGACTAGACACCAATAACAAAGACCTTCAGCGTCAACGCTCACGCTAGTATTTCCAGCGAGGTTATCGCTGTCCTTAAGTAAGGTCGGGAATGTGGTAGATTCTTCCGGAGATGGAAGTACCTTGACTTGCTGGTGATATTTCGTGCCCTATTGACCCAATTGTTGTAGAAAGTGCAATGTTGAATGCAGCAAAACGTTCTCGCACTGGTCACGTTTGCCTGGTAGAACGTTTTAGGTGGTGGAATATGTTGTCGGGAGATAACCTTAAAATATATATCAAGGTCGGTGACATTTGTAAATCTTTACCGGCGACATTTGTAAATCTTTACCGGCTTTGTGGTCAACCTCCGGTTCTGTGAATATGTCACCGTTCGCTAGGAGTTAGACATTTTTAGAATAAAATAAATGGATACTTTTGAAATTAAAGATGGGATCATTAAAAAAGATAGGGTTAGAACTGCCGCATTGACTTTCCTTTCTCAAGTTTGACTTGGTATGCTTGCACAAGTATTTGCAGCATACGACAATAGACCTTCTCGCTGGACAACTGACCATCACTCGATGCTTTTTAACTGCCTTTCTTTTATAACCAAGATATAACTCTGGAGTATGTTTGTCAACGGTAGGATTTTATTAGTGTAATAAAAAGAGCATAGGTGTCGTCCACATGTGATATGACACAGTTTTTGCCGTTACTTTGGAAAGAAGCATTTAATATTTATTGTGTGACGTCAAATTTCTTCACGCATCACCCTCCCTTCCTCGTCACACATCGTCACATAATTTTGACCCCATCATACGTGACCGACCCTATACATAAGCACTCTAGGGGATTTCACAGATACAATGTCTCTTTGAGGTTTTAACAGACAATTGTCTCTTTGAGGTTTTAACAGACAATCACTGTCTCTTTGAGGTTTTAATAGACAATTGTCTCTTTGAGGTTTTAACAGACAATGACTGTCTCTTTGAGGTTTTAACAGACAATGACTGTCTCTTTGAGGTTTTAATAGACAATGACTGTCTCTTTGAGGTTTTAACAGACAATGACTGTCTCTTTGAGGTTTTAACAGACAATGACTGTCTCTTTGAGGTTTTAATAGACAATGACTGTCTCTTTGAGGTTTTAATAGACAATGACTGTCTCTTTGAGGTCTTGTTTCCATGGCATTCGATAAAAAGCGAAGAGTGTATCACGTTGAGAGTCACGTCGTTTGTTTGGAAAATGTTCGAAACAAGATTTATTTAATATCTATTAATTTTTCTCCAGTTGTATGCAATTCAAAACAAGATTTATTTAATATCTATTAATTTTTCTCCAGTTGTATGCAATTCAAAACAAGATTTATTTAATATCTATTAATTTTTCTCCAGTTGTATGCAATTCAAAACAAGATTTATTTAATATCTATTAATTTTTCTCCAGTTGTATGCAATTCAAAACAAGATTTATTTAATATCTATTAATTTTTCTCCAGTTGTATGCAATTCAAAACAAGATTTATTTAATATCTATTAATTTTTCTCCAGTTGTATGCAATTCAAAACAAGATTTATTTAATATCTATTAATTTTTCTCCAGTTGTATGCAATTCAAAACAAGATTTATTTAATATCTATTAATTTTTCTCCAGTTGTATGCAATTCAAAACAAGATTTATTTAATATCTATTAATTTTTCTCCAGTTGTATGTAATTCGAAACAAGATTTATTTAATATCTATTAATTTTTCTCCAGTTGTATGTAATTCGAAACAAGATTGATATGTTTTGTGTGTGTATATATATGTGTATGCATTTATGTATATATGTGTATGAGTGTATACATGTGTGATATTAAACATATATATTTGCATACATTTTGTGTACACGTGTGTTAGATTAGAATGGTAAATTTGTACATATTTTGTGTACACGTGTGTTAGATTAGAAAGGTAAATTTGTACACATTTTGTGTACACGTGTGTTAGATTACACAGATACATTTGCACACATTTTTTGCCTAATAGAAATGTATCAGCGGATGTCTTTGGCGTGTAATAGTATATAAATAGGTTAGCGTGTAGAAGTAAATATGTAATTTAACGAAAGTGTTCGCCTCTTAATATACAAATATACACCGAGTCACCGCCTCTGAGTTTATTAATTTACAATGCGGTCCATGAATACTAAAACCTTCCACCTCATTGCTTCGCAAGAGAATAAGTTATCAAACAATTAAAATTTTGTCTCAGTGTGTGTGTGTGTGTGTGTGTGTGTGTGTGTGTGTGTGTGTGTGTGTGTGTGTGTGTGTGTGTGTGTGTGTGAACTACTTTATCGTATGGCACTCCCAGTCTCATGGTCGAGGCAAATTCTAAAAGAACTCATGGTTGCGGAAGCCATTGCTATAGTGCAGAGAGTGATTGCGTGCCTAGTTACGACACACCGTACGGCATTTTGTTTAGCTATTGAAAAGTATTTGAGCGTTTCATCCACACACCCTCCCCAAAAGCACCACCCGATTACTGTAACCCACTGCTTCGTTTGAATGTACTGATTTATTTTCGGGTTAATGACCGTTTTCAGCGTGGACTGATTTCGCAATAGAAAAGATGGATGTCAGTCATTGATTTCTTTCGTCACGTCGAGTTCTAGCCATGCCATTAATAAATACGCAGTCACCTAATGGACTAGAAACGGTATAGAGCTTTCCCTCTCTCAGTGCAGTGGTAAATACAACGCCGTACACTTTTCGGGAGAGCTTTCCCTCTCTCACTGCAGTGGTAAATACAACGCCGTACACTTTTCGGGAGAGCTTTCCCTCTCTCAGTGCAGTGGTAAATACAACGCCGTACACTTTTCGGGAGAGCTTTCCCTCTCTCACTGCAGTGGTAAATACAACGCCGTACACTTTTCGGGAGAGCTTTCCCTCTCTCACTGCAGTGGTAAATACAACGCCGTACACTTTTCGGGAGAGCTTTCCCTCTCTCAGTGCAGTGGTAAATACAACGCCGTACACTTTTCGGGAGAGCTTTCCCTCTCTCAGTGCAGTGGTAAATACAACGCCGTACACTTTTCGGGAGAGCTTTCCCTCTCTCAGTGCAGTGGTAAATACAACGCCGTACACTTTTCGGGAGAGCTTTCCCTCTCTCACTGCAGTGGTAAATACAACGCCGTACACTTTTCGGGAGAGCTTTCCCTCTCTCAGTGCAGTGGTAAATACAACGCCGTACACTTTTCGGGAGAGCTTTCCCTCTCTCACTGCAGTGGTAAATACAACGCCGTACACTTTTCGGGAGAGCGCAAAGTGATACCACCCAAGTCAACAGTTGATCTTGCGTCAGTTTTATCTATGTGGCGTAAACCAAAGAAGCTTTACTAAACTTAACTAGAATATATACAACTTGACTTACTAGAAATCTCATTGGGAGATGTACAAAGCTCAACTAGACCTACTAGAAAACTCATTGGGATATATATACAAAGCTCAACTAGACCTAAGAGAAAACTCACTGGGAGATATACCAAGCTCAACTAGACCTACTAGAAAAATGTTACAACATGAACAATCGGATGAAAAGAAATAAAATAATAAATAGAAATTACATGACAATTTCAAAGTCAGTAAGTGGCTGGTTGCAGATGCCAACAAGTGCAATTAGAACAATGTACACATCTCGAAAATATTTGATTTCTTTTATCCATTCGTCATCATGCTTTTCTCGATTTTATTTTACCATAGGATAAAGTTACTGTTTGCTTTAATGATATGACAACATTGTAAATAAAAAAGTTAAACGGTCCACCCAATAAATGAATTTGTGATGGCATCAAATGTACTAATTAGTGTAACTTGAATTTGTGATGGCACCAAATGTACTAATTAGTGTAACTTGAATTTGTGATGGCATCAAATGTACTAATTAGTGTAACTTGAATTTGTGATGGCACCAAATGTACTAATTAGTGTAACTTGAATTTGTGATGGCACCAAATGTACTAATTAGTGTAACTTGAATTTGTGATGCAATACAATTAACGAATCAAAGTAGCATGAATTTGCGGACCATAGCATTAATTTGTAATATCATAAAATTGTGAGTAATAAAAGTAAAAGGACTTTGTGTATTCATTGATGTTCCATGATATGCAAGGTGTTTCTAGAGTGAGGGGTACAATTTCTTCATTTATGTCCTATTGTCAGGAAGAGCGATCTCTAATTGCAAAAACACGTGTCTGTCCATCGCCTGATAGCGGACTGCCCAAAGCGAGCCCGAATTGCAAAAACATTTGTATGTCCGTTGCCTGATAGTGGACTGCCCAAAGCTAAGCGTAGAACTGAAAAATGGACGAAACAAACAATAAAACTGTAAGAAGAACAACATTTAGTTGCATACCAATATTTTTTCATTGATTCACCATTTTGAAGGTGTCACTAAGTGCATTAGAGAATGAGTTACTTCCCTTGTCACAATTAGAGCTCATCAATCAATAGTTTATTTGTGAATACAAGCTTGATACCTTTATCAGTCGTTCATGGTCGTCGTTAGTAACGATCAAATCAAAACCATACAGACATCATAAGTGTTCTTGGTCATCATAATAACGATTAAATCAAAACCATACAGATACAATAAGTGTTCGATAAATGGTTGTGCTGAAATTATGCCCACAGTTTACAATGACATAGTTTTTCAAATTCAAAATCTCGTTTTAGCAAATACAATTCAAAAGCAGATAAACATTTAGTCAAATGTCGGAATAACAAGTATACAAACAGATGCCAGGATGTCCCCCCCAAAAAAAATTAAAAAAAATAAAAAAAATAAATGAGTTAGTAAATACTCTGGAAGAAAAAACATAGCAACAAATATATTGGTTTAGCTAATATATTTCGTATTCAGATCTGAAAATTTATTTCGGGTTTGCAAACACGTTTTAAATGCACTGAAAGCAAACGTTTCGGTCTTTAAAGGTGGAAACATATTGATTGCAGAGTGCAAAAATAATGTGGAAACAGGTTTTAAATATTAATAAGAAAGGGAATTTAATCATTACTATTGCGAGGAACAACTAGGAACTGATAGGTTGTATTATTTCATAATTATATAATTGAGTCATTTTTATATTAACTATTAGAAAGCATTATGTGAATGAAGTTGATTTTTCTACATTAACAGAAATGTAATTAAGGTTAATTAATTGTAATACTGTATGTATATGTCATAATGGATGTACATAAATAATTATGAGATTTAAGAATATTTTCTATTTTTACCGACTGACAATTATGACTATTCTTATCAGGAAGTTTAAGGGTCAGTTATTTATTTCTGATTATTTATCTTTAACACTATAAAGACCTCCATCATGCAAATACACAGCTGTGATTTTAGCACAAAGAACAAATAAATAATTGATAAAGATGAGATAATAAAACTCACCATTCACATACACAAATATCATTTTAGCACGATTTTAGCCAAGACATAGCGCATAAAAGTGAGATAAACATTTTAATTTTATTCAGATTGAAAAGATAATTGGCTGGAAAACAATATTCAAAATCATATTTCAGTTATGCACTCATTAAATTAGAAGAAGAATAGTTTAGAAATACAACACCGACAAGATAAAAAAAAAAAATGTGAACGATCGACATTTACACGGATCACGTGACACTGCCTCGAGGGACTAAACAAAAATCACTGACTGTAGCAAGAGTCTCGTCTGAGCGGTACGAGTTAAAAATCCAACCCTACTTACCCCCCTAACACATGCATTGCCCAGTATATCGATCTTTCAAGTTGCAGAAGTGGATTACTACAATCAATAATTGTTCCGAGGTCTTTGCTCTTGCTAAAAAACAGGTTAAAGTTTATTTGTTCGTTTCCATGGTTAAATTTAGTTCTCGGTTAGCCTAGATTTTTTTTTTGTGTGTGCGGGAAATAAAGTTTATTTGTCATTGGTATGGATAAGATTATATCAATATCGCGGTTAGTCGGGTTTGTTTCTTGGTTGAGTTTATTTGTCATTAGTATGGTTAACATTATTATCTCGGTTAGTCGGGCTTGTTTCTTGATTGAGTTTGTCATTAGTATGGGTTAACATTATTATCGCGGATAGCTCGGGCTTGTTTCTTGGTTACACTTCATTTGTCATTAGCATGATTAAGCTGAGTTCTGGGTTAATTGTTTATTGGTTACAGTTTATTTATCGTTAGCATGATTAAGCTTAGTTCTCGCTTAGTTGTTTGCTTGGTTAACCTGGTGAGTACGGTTCTCAGATTGCCCGCTAGGATTGTTAGCTAGGTTAATTTTTGTTCTCGAGTAATCTAGTTAAGCTTGCTTCTCGTAAAGGTTGGTTAAGTTTGGCTCTTGGCTATATTGGTTACTCGTAATTTAAGTTTGGATGTCAGTTCCAATCTTTATAGCCCCCATCCAATCCCTATAGTCTTGTTGTAATCTATAAAGCCTTTATCCAGTCTCTATAGCCTTATTGCAATCTCTATAGCCTTTTTCCAGTCTCTATAGCCTTTCTACAATCTTTATAGCCTTCTTCTAATCTCTATAGCCTTGTGGAAATCTCTATAGTCTTTTCCCAGTCCCTATAGTTTTGTTGCAATCATTTTAGACTTCTTCAATCTCTATAGCCTTCTTCCAGTCTTTATAGCCTCATTCCAATCTCTGTTGTCTTTGATTGTGCATTTTAAGTAACTAGATTTAAAGTGTAATAGTTACTTGAATGTGTATAGAGATTATATTGTTGATACTGATTGTGCAATAATGGTAACTAGATTTAAAGATTATCAGTTACTTGAAAGTGTGAGATACTTTTTGTATGATCAGTCAGATTACTCGCCAGTCAGCTAATTGTCACGTGACCGTGATAAAGTTATTTTGTGATTTAAAATGGAAAGATTCCAGCGAAGTTAGAAAGAGATGGATAGAGGCAGGAAAGGAGGAAGCCAGTGACTTGGTGCTTTTAGGACGTGAAGCTACAGATTATGCTATAAGATATGAGGACAAAAGAAAAGAACTAGAAAGAAAAGACAAATGTGAAAGAAAAGAATAATATATAAAAAAGAATGAAAGTGAGAAAAGATTACAGATTGAAAGTGAAGATAAAGAAAAAACATTAAAAGGTAGCATTGTCCAGTTAGAAGTCAATGATAAAAGAAAGAGAGATCTTGTCTTAAACCAACTGAAGACACAGGAAGATAGTTTAAAGATAAGTGGGAGGGCAGCTACGATTTGGGAAGACAGTGTGACATTTCATTTCCATTCTTTTAAAAAAGAGGAAAATATTGAAGATTATGGATAAGCTTTGTAAGATTAGGACTTCCAGAAAGTGCTCTCCCAATTAGTGGCAGGTATGAAAGATCAGGATAGTATGGTCTTTGATAGGCTCCCAGAGGAAGTATGGTCTTTGATAGGCTCCCAGAGGAAGTAGGTATTTGATAGGCTCCCAGAGGAAGTGTGGTCTTTGATAGGCTCCCAGAGGAAGTGTGGTCTTTGATAGGCTCCCAGAGGAAGTATGGTATTTGATAGGCTCCCAGAGGAAGTGTGGTCTTTGATAGGCTTCCAGAGGAAGTATGGTCTTTGATAGGCTCCCAGAGGAAGTAGGGCATTTGATAGGCTCCCAGAGGAAGTATGGTCTTTGATAGGCTCCCAGAGGAAGCTGCAACATATAATGCTGAACTGTTAGCATACTTTAAGGTGACTAGTGAGACGTTCAGACAGAGGTTTCACCAGTTTAAGAGAGAACAGATTGATACCTTTTTTACAGGCTGACAGTAAGCTTCAGCACATCTGGACCAGAAGGTTAAAACTAGACGAAGTAGAGATTGACAATGTGAAAGATGTAGGGGATCACTTTGTAATTGACGTTATATTTATTACTGAGGCAGTGTAGGTGTGTTGAGACCTAACCGCAGCTAGTGGTACAGTTATTAGACACTCAAGTTTAGTTTTAATGAGATTTTGTCGGGTTCGGCTGCGACTTGTGGTGCAATGTGAGCGTATGTTCTTACGACATACGTCAGCCGTTGATATGCCGAGCGTACGAAGTGTTTTGTTTGTTTGTTTGTGTGTTCGTTCGTGTATAAATCCTATTGTTTCAGAAATGTTTGTCTGAAGCATCACGGTTTCATTTAAATAACTAAGAGCCCGAGACAACTCCGAATCCCCTCTGCGTTCACCGAACCCCACTCACCCTTCTCATTGAAGACTCCCCCCTCGCCCCTCTCAATAACCTTTAGAGGGAATGCACATGTAACACTGCTATATTGTATAAGTATTAGGGTAGGGTGAAGTCCGTAAAATATGCCACAAAAAGAGTGGTGTTGGGGTGGGGATACTCTGACATTGTGATACCTGGCACTGAAGGATCCAGAAGTTGAGACATCAAATTCTTTCTTCAATACATTAAGTTGTTTTCTTCTCATGGTGTTACTCACTACTGAAAGTATTTCGTTCTGATAGAATCATAATTGTTGTATTTTATAGTTTTTCACGTTATTTTACCTTATTGTATGTTGTAACTGTTCACATCGGGACCTCATATCATTGAACGTCATAGCTTTTCACGTTATTTTACCTCATTGTACGTCATAGCTTTTCACGTTATTTTACCTCATTGAACGTCATAGCTTTTCACGTTATTTTACCTCATTGAACGTCATAGCTTTTCACGTTTTTTTACCTCATTGAACGTCATAGCTTTTCACGTTATTTTACCTCATTGAACGTCATAGCTTTTCACGTTATTTTACCTCATTGAACGTCATAGCTTTTCACGTTATTTTACCTCATTGAACGTCATAGCTTTTCACGTTATTTTACCTCATTGAACGTCATAGCTTTTCACGTTATTTTACCTCATTGTACGTCATAGCTTTTCACGTTATTTTACCTCATTGAACGTCATAGCTTTTCAACATGTCCGCTACCGATACCTCATGAGGTGTTGTGAACGTGTAGAGCCTTGCAATCACTGTGTTTGTTATTTGAAAGTTTTGTCCGATAAATGCAACTTTTCCTAGCACCCTAACGAGTGGCATCTTTATCAGTTGAAGAAACACTTCTATTTTGTGCTGAAATGAGTGTGTATTATTATTACTTAGTTTTGTTCTTTGATCTAAATACGTTATCACCAGTTCTAATGTAAGAATTGAGTTTAGCACCAGTGGTGAACATAATTTGTTATAATTTCAGTTCTAAGCTAAGTAGTGACTTATAGCAGTTGACATGAACATAGGCCCTAATTTGATATATGTATGTGTGTGTGTGGGTGGGTGGGTGTGATGTTTGTGTGTCGGTGGAGGTATGTGTGTCTGCATACATGTTACTTTACTTAATGAACGCCCCTCAATAGAAGTAAAATAATTATAATTATAATTATAATTTGTATGTAGGTCACATAACTCACAAATGATAAGAATCAGACAACGAAAGAGGTGTGCTGAAGTGTATTTCAAGGAACATGGCAACAGCCTGGAAAGGGAGTGTTCCCTGGGATGTTATTTGACAGCAAAAGTGCCATACATGTGTGTGTGTGTGTGTGTGTGTGTGTGTGTGTGTGAGAGAGAGAGAGAGAGAGAGAGAGAGAGAGAGCGGTGATGTGTATGTAGTGTAACCCCTAGTCTGAGATAAGATAACCTTATCAATCACAAACCTATCGCCTGTATTCAAAACTCAATCCTCCGACAAGTTAACAGATGGGTCGCACATATGTAAATAGTACAGTCCTGCGACAGTTACCTGACGGGTCGCTCGGATGCATGTTGTATAGAAAGTGACGGCTATAGATGGGTCGCGCTTATGTACATAATACAGTTCTGTGAAGTTAACTGATGGCCGTACATATGTACATAATACAGTTCTGGTGAAGTTAACTGATGGCCGTACATATGTACATAATACAGTTCTGTGAAGTTAACTGATGGCCGTACATATGTACATAATACAGTTCTGTGAAGTTAACTGATGGCCGTACATATGTACATAATACAGTTCTGTGAAGTTAACTGATGGCCGTACATATGTACATAATACAGTTCTGTGAAGTTAACTGATGGCCGTACATATGTATATAATACAGTTGGACTGGACACTGTGTGTAGTACAGTCAGACTGGTCACTGATGACCTTACACATGTATGCGTTTCAGTCAGACTGGTCACTGATGACCTTACACATGTATGCGTTACAGTCAGACTGGTCGATGATGACCCTGATGACCTTACATGTATACCTAACAGTCAGACTGTTCACTAATGGCGTACACACGTATGCATTACAAATTTCACACGAACACTCAAAGCAAGATTTTCGTTTTAATTGATAGATTTCAACATGAACTATACTCTGAGCTGCTTTTAGTGTTTTCTTGAAAAGAAAAAAATACGCCGAATTATCAATAAACCAGCCAGCATTTGTTGTCGATACATGATACAAACTATTTATTAATAGTAACTGCTCATTGATTTTTTAAAAAAAAAATAACGCCAAGCTGAATTTGTTCAAAAGTCTTTCGTGTCTGACTACTGAAGGGTCGGTATTTGCCCAATAATAGATAACAGTATTGTCGCCTCACGCTAACTCTTTAGTGCAGCCGCACTAATGCAAAATCCTAGCATGCAAACGTGACGATAAACACGTCTAGCAGGCGACAACCCGCCGTTTGCTAACAGTTGCAAGAGCTTGATTTTCTTCCAATGACAATAAATTTACCATTGAATTCATTTGGAACCGTGTAAAGTTTTTCTTTGTGTATTTGTTGTAACAGTCCCTTGGTAATTTGACTGCGTAGTTTAATGCACACTTTCACGCTGTACAGTGATGATTGCAGGTAAGCCTTGCTGATCGCGAGAGAAAACATACTGAGTTCAACTTCCGTTTGCGCATGCAGATCACCCAACACACGCGAGAAAGTTTAAAAATCGACACATTTCTTGTCCATTTTAGAAGATAAGTATTTACTATTTCAAATACATCTGAGAAGAAATATACTCATGAAGTACAGACAAAACAAGTATCAAATTAATTTTATAATAAACTGTGTATTAAAACAATGTTGGTACATTAGCGACGTAAAATGCCGAATCTATAGTTATAAAAAGAAGTAAGTGTATGGCACATCATTGGCCTGACACTCTGTTACCAGGCTTCCAAGTCACGTCTGGTTACAAATATCTAATCTAGGCACACGTTTTACATATTTAAATGTTCGATTTTAAAACAGTTTGACTAATTTTGTGATATAGATACAAGTTTGACTGTGTTAATTTTGTGATATAGATACAAGCTTTACTATATTAATTGTTATATAGATACAAGCTTGACTATATTAATTTTGTGATATAGATACAAGTTTGACCGAAAAAGCAAGGTGTGAATCAAGCCTTATTTACACTGGTTGACTTGAGTCTGAATGAAAACATGAAAACAAAACTACTTGTGTGCTCGCCATCTTTCCTATGTCTGCTGTTGAAATGTGATTGTCCATAAATTATAAGTAATGATGTACTTAAGCTTCAACATAGGTCAGTCACGAACATTGTCTTAGCATCTAGTCGACTAATTAGTCACGAACATTGGCTTGGCGTCTACTCGACTAATTAGTCACGAACATTGGCTTGGCGTCTAGTCAGACATGGAACTGTCACATATACTGACTTAGTATATTGGATTCTAATGGCCTACTTACACGGGGAGCATGAACCCACGTATTTGTTTTAATAATATCTAATGATCTGGTCACACATCGGGTGCTAATAGTGTGCTATAGCTTCTAATTGTCTGGACGCATTTAAGTATACAAATATTTAAGAAATTGCTTTAGTAACGTTTGAAAATTACCGATATATTTAGAATATTATTTTAGTAGCTTTGAATAATCTCGATACATTTTACCCAGGGATATATTTCAGAACTTGATTTCTATAAACTCATTTCTCATTGCTCATACATAAACACACGATTAACGTGTCTATTTAACTTTAAGTGATTTCTACTTAATACAAACAATAATGTCTGTTAACAGTAATGATACATAGCATGGTAAAGTCGTCAGGTCGATATTTATTAGTTAAATAAATGTAGCATTTTTTATTAATTACTTTTAACTAGATGCAGATTCTATGGATGATTCTATTAGGCTTATGTATCTGTACATTAAAAAAATACTCTTGAAAACGTTTGTAAAGGCAGTATGGTAGATACTAAAAGCATTGTTCTTATCTTGGTGAAGACATATTTTGCAAGATTAACTGCGTTCAAATGCCAATTGTATGATCAGAAGCAGGAGTGTTTCATTTTATACTGTGACAGAGTAAATTTGCCTCTCCCTATTTTAAATTTAAATTGCTAAATTGTCAGAGTAACCCGACCTTGGGCACTCCTTATGGTGTTATGTTTGAAATTGCCTGAGTTGAAGTAAACAGCTCAGGGCAAGATTATTCTAGATTGCTGACGTAATTCAAATTGAGTAGTTTTCTATTATCCAATGATTATGATTTATGAGAACGAGACCAGCCAATGGGCTGTGATTAAAGAATTCACTTGCTGTAGAAAATTCTACTCTCTGATCACTTTGAATTTGGATGGGAAAGGAGAAGTCCGGCTTTGAAAAGCAGCCACTAGATTGATGGTGAGTTAAACTGGCTGGTTGAGAAAGAATGGACTTCGAAACATTTAATGCATTTTTACTATTGATATGTTATACTTGTGTTTATGTAGAGATGTACTATGTGAATTGATTTTTATTTCTACAAATGTTTGAACTAAGCTGCACACAGTTGTAGTGTGCTAACACTTGACATTGTTTGATATGCTGTATTTATTTTACCATGTGTGTATCAGGCTAATAAAAACTGTTGCAGGAAATTGTAAGTTGAGAATGGAATGTAAGACAGAATGGAATTATATTGTGATAAACTGGAAACTTAGGTTTGGTTCTTAATTATATTTTGCAGTGAAGAAGTGACCTTTTTGATTTGAGTTTGATTTTTTAGTTTCAATTTCCCAATTGCCCTTCACATGTTCACCAGTTAGGAACTTGAATGACTGGGAAGGCACAGGTACTTCTATTGTGGTGTCTAGGCATAAAGATAATGCTATACACTTTGATGTATATTCTGGATACATTGGGAGAATTCTGGTACATTGAGGTCGCCAGAATTACTGTAATCATCATGTTTTGCTTTGAAGGAAGAACATGGTGAGGAAAGCGCTGAAGTTCATTTAAGAATATAACAGTGTGTCAGTGTTTTCCACCTGTGTGGCCAGAGACATGTGTTGACACGGACATTGTGACATGTTGCAAAAGCAAGTGAAGACTGTTGAAGCAACTTTAATCTAGGTATGAAAAAAAAAGACTTTACATTACATACCTCTAATAACTCCATTTATGTTCTTTGATAGGACTAACCTGCAATTTGTATTGACACTATTGTTGAATTCTAATTATATTTTTATATAAGACTCTGAAGTGTACATATTATCTGAATGTGAGTTCGTGAATATCGATGTCAAGTAATCTATTTCATTGTAAGTGTCATATGTATATTCTATTGTTCATTTAATAAATTTATTGTTAAACTTATAGACCTTCTTACACACATTGATAGTCTTATGTTGGAGAAGAAAGTGGTTGGATAGGGGCTCGCTAAATATAGATTATAAGTCCGATTTATCTTCTCCTTTAGAAAGAAGTTTTCTCCTCCTGGAAACATTATGTGGCTGCAAAATGTTATTTTATGTTGTGGAAGAGAGAAAACGTTTACAGCGCTAAATATCCGCCAATTGAGAGACGAGTGTGTCTGTTGGAGGATTATTAATAAAATAAATTAAGATTCTCATCACTTGTAATTTGTTATGAAAGATTAATTAAATATAATAATCGTTTTCATTAACTAAGTGGCGTGTCCGTCACAAATACCAAATGTATGATCACAAACAAGAGTGTTTCATTTTAATACTTGGAAGGTTGGTTTTTGAAACCTTAGCATGCAGTTGTATCCTCAGATTATAGAATGCTTTTGGGGAAAATGTCAAATCTAAACTTGTACAAATGACACGTTCAGATGGCAAAATTGAGAATATATATTTGGTTGAATCGTGAACAGTTGGTCTTTAAACATTAATTACGACCTAATATTTATACTCCTATAGTTTCCGATATTGAATTTTTCAACCCAGCCAAGTGTTCTTGACTATTCATCACGGCGAATCAATATGCAACCCGCACGGAACGATAGCGCCGAGCTGGGTGATTAGAAGCGAGACTTTGTTCACTAGCAATGCAACTTCGCTGCCACATTTACACTTTTTATGTTAATTTTATTTTAAGAGCATTCATCTTTTTCCTGTAATCTTTAGCTGCGTTCTGCTTATCGACTAACGTCGTGTGTGTGTGTGTGTGTGTGTGTGTGTGTGTGTGTGTGTGTTTGTGTGTGTGTGTTTGTTTGTTTTATACTTCATATTCAGTAAGTGACCCAGATGAAATGTTTATACACCTTTATTAATGTTTGTGTCATAACTTATTCACACACGCGCGCGTTTGTGTACGCACTGATCTTTATGTTCCATTCTTGTTTGATTACAACAGCGGCTAGAAAACTCGCGAATATCTGTATTTCATGGTAACTTACAGGCGGCATGCCAACGCTTTGGAGAACTTGTACTTAGTGGTAAAAACAAGTCGGCACGCCAACGCTTTGGAGAACTTGTACTTAGTGGTAAAAACAAGTCGGCACGCCAACGCTTTGGAGAACCTGTACTTAGTGGTAAAAACAAGTCGGCACGCCAACGCTTTGGAGAACTTGTACTTAGTGGTAAAAACAAGTCGGCACGCCAACGCTTTGGAGAACCTGTACTTAGTGGTAAAAACAAGTCGGCACGCCAACGCTTTGGAGAACCTGTACTTAGTGGTAAAAACAAGTCGGCACGCCAACGTGTATTTTTATTATTATTTGAAATAAATTAAAAATAATACTTTTAAAATTCCTTAGTATGTCTGTAATATTTATTTTGAAAATCTTTTTGGAATATATTCACTTTTAATTTTTTAGTAGACTTTTAAAAAAACGGATGCGGAAGTCGCAAGTTCAACATAAAGATAAGAAAACTTTATTATTTATTTATTTTTGAATTTGAATTAAATTTTAAATAATGCTTTAAAAATTCCTTTGTATTTCTATAATAGTAATTTACATTTTTAAAATCCATTGATAATTACAGTCGCTTTTCATTTTTTAGTACACTAACCCATTCAATTATATTATCGGTAAGCATCAAAATAGCCTGACACGGTCGCGTCTGCTGACGCATTTCCGCCTGACAGTGAACGGGTTAAAGTCAAATACCTGTATCTCATGATTATTTCAAGTCGGCATACCAACCCACAGAGTATTTGTATTTCGTGGTAACTTTAATTAGCGCATCAACCATTAGAATACTTGTATATCATGATAACTTTAAGTCAGCCTACCAACTCCAGGAATAAGAAAGTTAATGTGGAACACTAAACCTTGGTACATCTTCAAGGTAACTTTGAATCGACACATACGTGAGCTGCTGAAAAAACTGCTGTCATGGTGGCTTTAATGCTGGCACTGCTAGGGTACTCGCTGACTTTAATGCTGGCACTGCTAGGGTACTCGCTAATTAATTCTGGCACTGCTAGTGTATTCGCTAATTAATTCTGGCATTGTTAGTATATTCATTGACTTTTTTATTGGCAAACGATCTAATAGCTACTGAGATTTTAAAGTGCAGCTAACCACGCGCTTGCTCTATTGTAAAACTAGGCCAACTTGGCAAGTCCTAAAGATAATATGTTCTTGAGGTGATTTTTTAGTTTGGAAATAAAAAGCACGCTTGTGCAACTATCTCATTAGGAAACATCAATCAAACATTAAACCACGTTAACACCCGTCTCCGTGGAGAAAACTGCAATTGCACTTTTACGTAATATACATATTTAAAACATTGCTTTATTATACAAATGACACTCCTAGCATATGACGAGGGTAGATAGACTGGGATTGTGAAATCATTATCAACAGTTATTACCATGACTAACCCTGTGGCTTCCTATTGCGGTGATAACGCTGGGGCCACGCGCGCAGGCTTGCTAGCTGGGCGGACGCTGTTGCATGCCTGCTGCCTAAGAGACGGGTGGCTAAACATAGTCTATGACTGATACAATTTTAAGGTGAGTTGTTCTGAGAACGGTGTAGTGTGAGTTTTGTTCCCAAGCTGTACACTTCGGGTAAAAGAAATTATCAAAACTAATTAATACTCACTGATTCACTCGAAACTATTTTGTCTGCGCAGTGATAGGTAATTAAGTAGAGTTAAAAGAGATGTGTTGTACGTCTACAAAATCCAGCTGGGAATTTTCAACTTGAGGCAAAACGCGCTAGAGCTCAGGTCACAACAATCAGAAATGTCAAACTAATGTCAAATGTCAAACTAATGTCAAATGTCAAACTAACAAACATTTTTGCGCAAACAAATTGTAGGAACTAAAATACCTCTCAGAAGTAGTCTAAAACAGTTAGGTCAAGCAAAATTGCAAGAATTAGTATAACTCTCTGAATTAAAAAACAAAGCACTGTTAAGTTCTGGCTATATTGCGAGATTTAGTGAAACTTTAGAAGCTAGGGAAATATTCAGATCTAGCAAATCTGCCAATCTAGTAAATCTTGAAACATGAAAACAATTGACCTAGCATAACCTAAAAGTTAGAAAATTGTCAGAACTAGAAAAACTGTCAGACCTGACAAAGTGGTGAGATTTAACAAAAATGTTAAGATGCTAGCAAACCAACCAGACCCGACTAAATGCAGGACCTAAGAAAGCTGTCAGAACTATCAAACTGTTAGATCTAGCAAAACTGTAGGACCCAGCAATAACAGTTTGCAAACCAGAAGGACCTTGCAGTAAGAGTTAGCAAACCTGTACGACCCAGAAGTAACAGATAGCAAACCTGTATGATCTTGCAATAACGGATGCAAACCTGTAGGACCTTGTAGTGCAATTATTACAGTTGAAAATGGGTGAAGATTACATCATGTGATCATGTGTCATTTATCACTAAAAGTCATTGTAAACTATGTATCACTGTAAGCAATGGGTCTATACAAGTCTTTTATCTCTCTAAGCCCTGTGTCTGTAATTTATCTCTATTAGGTATGGATCTATACACAATTTTTGTCTCTCTAAGTCCTGTGTCTGTAATTTATCTCTATATGTTATGGCTCTATACACGTCATTTATGTTTATAAACCAAGAGTTTACACAAGTCGTATATCTCTTTAAATCGTGTATCGTTATCGGCCGTGTGGCGCTAGTTTTATATCAAGTTCAAATAATGTAAGAGGATAATAATAATAAGAGGATTTGTGTTGGCTGAGTAGATGGTGTAAGTGATAATAAAATGACTCAGTTATAACCGCAAAACTTCATCTAGGTCAAGAAGTTTAATTCGTAAAGACTGACTAAAAGTAATTATCAATGTTTTTCTTTGTGATAGACATAATGGAACACTACATAGAGTTGTTTCAAAATCACAAGGATGTTCCCATAGTAGTGGATGTTCGAAATGTTCATAATCTTGAATTTAAAAAATACTGTAAAAGTGTTTAAATGAATCTAAGTAAAGCGAATTGTTCTCTATAACCACCATAGAGATAGACAACAATATAATGTTGAATACTTTTTCTTCACAGTGAAATAACATTAATCTCGCTATTTTTATCTATCTTTATCTTTTTTTCCTTATTATTATATTATTACACTTTAAATATTAATTATACATGAAAACTGGCCAGCGATAAAGAAATTATTCTATTGAACTTCTCACGGTGTCGGGTAGAGTGCCGATATTTTCAGGGTAACCTTTTCTCTTAACACCGGTAGTCGCTTGCCGGCTGTCCGCAACCGTCAAGACAACAAAATACGGATTCTTTCGTGCAGTGCACCGGTCGCGACAAACTCAGGTAAGCTAGCTAGCCGATTGACATTTTCCCCCTTCGTCTTCTTCTAATACACTTTATGCTAAGAATTTAATTTTGTGTGTGTGTGTGGTCAAACTTGCCAATACAGATGTAACTTTCTTGCATTCACGCTCTTTACTTTATAGCCCGTTCAAATATAAAAGCTGACATAGAGACACGCCTTATCTATCTATACGCGTGCACAGTAACGTTAAGTTATGCATGCATATTGTGACGAGAATCAGGTCAGAAGGTAGAGCGTTGTTTTGTTTACTAGGATAAAAATCGTCTGTCACTGTCGCAAAAGAAGACGGTTCACGAGGGTTCTTGAGCACGTATCCGTGTGACATTTTGTGTTGGACGCGAAGAGTTTACACGCAGCGTACCAAATCGAAGTGTTCGATCTTCTCTGGCTCAGGAATTTACCTTATTTCTGACATATCGATCAAGCTTTGCATAGTGATCATAGTAGATGGTAAGGGCGTGGCTGTAGAAGGGCATTTCATTAACGGCTTTGACGTTTAACGAGATATTTATGCTACTGTAAACAAGAACTTAACAGACAGGTAGGTACATGGACAACAGTCAGCGTAACGTTTCATCTGAAGGTACCAAGAATGCAGCTGCGTGAAATCAACATGGTCAAATGGAACGCAAAACACTGACAGGTACCAACTTGAAAGAAGGAAGCAAAAAAATAGAAACATGTGGAATTAGAAAAAGAACGCAGTAAGGTGGGAATAAGGCAGATTTACCAGAGTAGAAAAAAAAGAACGCAGTAAGGTGAGAATAAGGCAGATTTAACAGACTAAAAAAAGAACGCAGTGGGTGAGAATAAGGCAGATTTAACAGACTAGAAAAGGGAATGCAATTAAAACAGACATTTAAAAAAACATGAACGTGTGATGCTAACGCCACCTTATTATTATTATTCAGCCTCTTTCCACGACTTTCTGTTCGACTGTCGGTTGTGATCCAAGGTCTCAGAATCTTACCAAGATTCTGGGAGATCCAATGTTTTACGGAGGATATGGGAACTTACTAGGAATGCTGCTTTGAGTAGTGGGCGAGTCTGTGATTTCCTGGGAGTTTATGCAGATAGCCTTCCAACTCATTTGTTATGTTCCCTAAGGCTCCTATCACTACAGGTATCACTTCTGCATTCCAGTCTCTGGATTTGTAATCTGAGGTCTTGGTATTTTTCTATTTTTTCACTTTCTTTTTCTGTTTTTTTCTGTTTCTATCACTAGGAACAGCGATATCAATGATTATTGCTGTTCTGTTGGACTTATAGAGAAGTACAATGTCTGGTCTTCGTGCAGGAATCACTCGATATGTTCTTATCTCGAAGTCCCACAGTATCTTGACTTCTGTTTCGGTGACTGCTTCTGGTTGGTTCATCCATGTTCTTCTGTGTTTATGCCATATTTATCACACATATTTTTATGCATTATGTTTTGCCACCTCGTTGTGCCATTTCGGGTATTCTGTTCCAGCCAGAACCTGACATACATATAATATGTGCTCTGTTGTTTCATCCATGGATTTGCAGATCCATGGAATCATTTGAGATTTTCATGATTTTCAATTTGTGTGATTTCTAATTTGATCTTGTCCAGCTGTTATAAGTGCTTCTGTTTCAGCTTTCAATCCTGTCTCTTTTAACAACTTGTACGTTGATTGTATTATTGATATTTAATCGGCTTGTCGTGCACACTGTCCATGGAGAGGTTTTTGGTTCCAGGTATGTGCTTGTTTCGTTGTTTTCTACCATGTTTCTTTGTCTGTGTCGGGGGGTTGGTTCAATCCACGCATCTTACTGTTTCTATGAGTGGATCAGCTTTGCTGTTATTCCAGTTGTAGTCTACAAGACTATTATTATTATTATGAAGATGATGATGTCTCTTTCTACGACTTCTGTTTGACTGTCGGTTGTGATCCATGGTCTCGGAATCTTACCAAGATTCTGGGAGAGCCAAGGTTTTACGGAGGATGTGGGCACTTCCAACGAGCGTTGCTTTGAGTAGTGGACGGAGTCTGTGGTTTCCAGGGAGTTTATTCAGGTAGCCTTCCAATTCACATGTTATGTTCCCCAAGGCTCCTATCACTATAGGTACCACTTCTGCTTTTACATTCCACAGTCTCTGAATTTCTAATCTGAGGTCTTGGTATTTTTCTATTTTTTCTCTTTCTTTTGTTTTTATGTTTCTATCACTTGGAACAGCGACATCAATGATTGTTACTGTTCTGTTGGACTTATTGAGAACTACAATGTCTGGTCTTCGTGCAGGAATCACCCGATCTGTTCTTATCTTCTCTTTCTCCTTCTTCTTTTTCTTCTTCTTCTTCTTATTAATCATCCATTCCATAACTAATTACAAGTGATGATAATCTTAATTTATGTTATTAATAATTCTACAGATGACACCACTCGTCTCTCTCAATTGGCAGATATGCGAGCATTGTAAATGTTTTCTCTCTTCCATAGCATTAAAGGCAAATTTTCCCCCATGATCGTTCACAGAAAACTGACAGTCAATGGCTGCAGTGTTGTGAAATATGATTGTTGGAATTGTTTTTGTTGGTTGTAAGGAGATGGTAGGTCAGTAGGTGGCAAGTTATCAGGTTCATTTCTAAAAATTTTTAACTTGTCTTGAAAAAATAAACAAGAAAATTGATTTGGTAGAGTATTTTGAAAGATTCTGGTAAGTGGGGAAGATTTATATCCTGCTATTGATTTATGTGTGTTGCAAAACAATTGGTTACTGTTGCTTTCACCAATTTGTATACTATAAATTGTAGGCTTTCTTGAAAGAACTGGTGGCTTCACCAATTTGTGTACTATACATTGTAGGTTTCTTGAAAATTAATATATTTGTAATTTTCCTATATTATACTCTAGTGACTTCTTTTACGGTATCTTGTGTTAAATTGATGTTTGATGCTGAGCCATAGTTTTATATTTAAACTTAGTTCCGCATGAATGGTGGTGTATCAAAATTGTGTTATGTAAATATAACTAATACTCCATAATCTTCTATTTAAGATAATTCTTATATTGTACCAAAACACTGCGCAGTAGACGTACGTGCAACTGCATAATCAGAGTCTTGTACTGTACGAAAATCTTAACCGAAGTAGTAATGTATCATAATTTTATACTGTACAGTTCACTTAACTGCATCACAGACTTACACTGCATCACTGTCTTGTACTAACTAGACTTAACTTTATCACAGAATTGCATTGCATCACTGTCTTGTACTAACTAGACTTTATCACAGAATTGCATTGCATCACTGTCTTGTACTAACCAGACTTAACTGTATCACAGAATTGCATTGCATCATTGTCTTGTACTAACTAGACTTAACTTTATCACAGAATTACATTGTACCAGAGTCTTGTATTCTACTATTGACTTAGCTGTGTCATACACTTGTACTCTTTCATAGCCTTTTGTTGTACTATAGCTTTAACTGTAGCATAGATTTGACAGATTCGAAATCTTGAATTGCACTGAAATTTTGAATTTTGAAAATTTTAAATTTTAAATTTAGATCTTGTATTTACTGGATTCTGGAATATTTTATCATAAATATAGCTGAGTATGTACCGTATCAAAGTATTTAATATTTAAAATCTGCTTCCACATAATTTCCTTTATTTAGGTTTATTTTGACAGTAGTTAGTGCAGGATGTGACAAATTATTTATATTTATTGACAGTCTTTCTCTTTCTCTCTTTATAGTTCTTTAACAAAGACTAATGACAGTATTTGTGATGTCACAGTGTCTTTTGCAATTATTCAGCAAAGGCTGGTTACAGCATTTAGTGATGTCACAATGTCTTTTTAGTTATTTGACAAAGGCTGATGACAGCATTTAGGTGATGTCACAATGTCTTTTTAGTTATTTGACAAAGACTAATGACAGCATTTAGTGATGTCACAATGTCTTTTTAGTTATTTGACAAAGGCTGATGACAGCATTTAGTGATGTCACAATGTCTTTTTAGTTATTTGACAAAGGCTGGTGACAGCATTTATTGATGTCACAATGTCTTTTTAGTTATTTGACAAAGACTGATGATAGCATTTAGCGATGTCACAGTGTCTTTTAAGTTGTTTAACAAAGACTAGTGGCAGCAGTTAATGATTTCAAAGTGTCTTTTAAGCTATTTAACAAAGACTAAAAAACTTTAAATTTGCTAAGCGTGATTTAGTATCAAATTTAACACCACAGAGATACATAGAAGAAGTCTGTATTGATTTTCTATACATAGAAGCCTGTATTGATTTTCTAATCAGGTACATGTACCGTAGAAATAACGCATTCATTTCACCATCACCGTGTTAACGAACGACATCAAATCCATGGCTGCACAGACATGTCAATCTAATACTGCGCAACAATCACAGTGCAAATGATTGGCTTCCCCCCCTCCTTTTATGTGTTATCTCTACAGGCTTAATACCGGTGTTGTATTTAGACAGCAGTTGACAGTTTCTAAGGAAAATCACGAGGTGACCTGTTTAATTTGCATCTCACTGGATTGCTTTAAATAGAAAGTAAAAGGTAATTAACGCTAGGCCTATGAGGAAATTTCTTTAGCTCATGTAAATGAACAGGAAACAGTGTGACAATCAACTGTTTAAGTTATTTAACAAAGACTGTTGATGTCTGATGACAACAGTTAATCAAGGATGCCCTAAGTCATGTACATTTATTAAATCAATGTGTTCTGATTTCATTAAGAAAGAATTTACATTAGTTAATCAGGGATGTCATATGTTAAACGCATTAGTATCACAGTTCTTGTGTACTTAACGAGATTGGTAAGAACTGTTAGTTAGGGATGGTAGATGTAAGTATTAATATCACAGTTCTGGTGTACTAAACAAGATTGGTGAGAACTGTTAATTAGGGATGTTACATATAAGTATTAATATCACAGTTCTGGTGTACTTAACAAGATTGGTGAGAATTGTTAATTAGGGATGTTACATATAAGTATTAATATCACAGTTCTGGTGTACTTAACAAGATTGGTGAGAATTGTTAATTAGGGATGTTACATATAAGTATTAATATCACAGTTCTGGTGTACTTAACAAGATTGGTGAAATTATAAGTAAGGAATGTCACATATAAGTATTAATATCACAGTTCTTTACTTTACCAAGACCTGTGACAGCAGTTAGATAGGTACCACGATAATAACTACAGCATAAAAAATTCCTAAAGCACAAGTACATTAATTATTCCCCCCTCCTCTCTCTCTCTCTCTCTCTCTCTCTCTCTCTCTCTCTCTCTCTCTCTCCCTACCTACCTATCTACCTACCTATCTATCTATTTATCTGTCTGTCTACCTATGTCTATCTATCTATCTATCTATCTATCTATCTATCTATCTATCTATCTATCTATCTATCTGTCTGTCTATCTATCTGTCTGTCTGTCTGTCTGTCTGTCTGTCTCTCTATCTATCTATCTATCTTAAAATCTGATTTTGTGTTTCTTAGTCTCTTTATGCAATAGTATGTATATTATTTCAATAAAAATTATACATTAATTACAGTAAAATATATAATCATTCTTATATCCATTTATCTGTTGTTTCATCCATCATATGAGAGAAACGTATTGTTTGATTTGATTAGTATTTTGAAAGAACAAAACGAATGGCTTAAACGTAAAACATTGATATAAAAGCATATATTAAAAGCAAAATTAGACACATAAATCATTAGGTAAGTGAAACATAAATTAATACATACCTTAGATAAATTTGTTGTAGTAATCTTGCTATACATTTATAGCTATTTTTCAATTTTATTCACATGCCACTTTGTACCCAAATAATCCATTTGACAGACAATATCTAAAATACTGAGCGTTAATAATTAATTGTAAACTGGATCGATGTAACATATTCAATGCATCGTATTTGGAAACATAATTATTTCTAACAAGGATTATTTGTGGAAAACGTGTCACAGTGTATTATAATAACAAATGAAAAATATACACAACATATGGCTATAACAATTTATATAAATAAAGTTAAGGAATTAGATCAACTTTAGCATTAATAACCTGACAAAGTGTACATTTTCAATTTTATACGAATGCCTTTCCAAGCATTAGACTACACATCTAGTAAATTTGTTTCTCCTTCAGTTTATCTTTTTACAGGTATATGATCGACGTTTTATTCTTTAGTCTACACTTTTAGTGAGGTTGTTTCCCCTTCAGTTTATCTTTTTACAGGTATATGATCGACGTTTTATTCTTTAGTCTACACTTTTAGTGAGGTTGTTTCCCCTTCAGTTTAACTTTTTACAGGTATATGAACGACGTTTTATTCTCTAGCCTACACTTTTAGTGAGGTTGTTTCCCCTTCAGTTTCTTGCTTGATATGTAATGTCGCTATCTGAGCAATACGGTAAGATTAGCAGAAAACAGAATGGAATGGAGCAAACTGGGTGTCCAGAGCATAAACGAAATCGTTTCTGTACGTTCAATTCAAAATCCTGATATCAGTCCGAGTTCAAATATTCCTAATTGTCACAATACCCTAAGTCATATATATTAAGCTTTTTATCAACAATGAATACTTATGTTTTTGTGTGTTTTCACATTCCTTTGTCTTTGAACATCCGTAAATATAACTCTCACTGACTGTCTCTCATACTTTATATTCTTTCTCCTTTTCTAACTTCCTTAGTCTGCAAATATATCTCTCCTTTGTTTCTTGCTCTGTAAATCTTTCTCTGTCTTTGTTTCTTTCCGTCGTTGACTCTCTTGCTCTGTAAATCTGTGTGTGTGTGTCTCCCTTACTCTGTAAATATCACTGTGTCTCCCATCTCTGTAAATATCACTGTGTCTCCCATCTCTGTAAATATCACTGTCTCCCTTACTCTGTAAATATCACTGTGTCTCCCTTACTCTGTAAATATCACTGTGTCTCCCATCTCTGTAAATATCATTGTGTCTCCCTTACTCTGTAAATATCACTGTGTTTCTCTTACTCTTTAAATCCCCACCACCACACTCACATTTCATGCATCTCTATCTCTTGTAGTCTATAAATATCTCTGTCTCTGTCTCTCTTACTTTGCAAATCTCTCTCGCCGTCTCTGCCTGTCTAATTCTGCAAATCTGTTTCTTTCTCTCTCTGTCTGTCTATATCTCTCCATATATTTGCCTCAGGTACTCTGTAAATGTCTCTGTCCGTCTTACACAATAAGTCTCTCTTTTCTCTCCATCTCTGTCTGTCCTATGGAATGGTTTTTAATTTGAATTGACTTTATTGTATATAAATGTATATTCAAGTGTTTTTTTTCCCCTTCTGATTACAGTGATTTTAAACCATAAAAACTGTCATGGGGAGCTTCTTTGGACACGCCCTTCCGGGAACTATTTTCTTTATATTCGGTGCTTGGTGGGTGACGCAGATGTTCAGGCGCTATTTCCTGTGTCGTCAGACGGGAAAGCGGTTCATTTCATCCGCTAACTACCCATGCAGTTTTTGTCCAGCGCAGCGTATGCGCAAATGGCCAATAGAGCCAGCGTTAAAAATTGCCTTGACAACAGTGGGAATTATAGTAGAGTTTATTGGAGGTGAGTTGGAGGAGCAGTGGACTTTATTGTAAGTATTTATTGACTTTAATGGAGGTGAGTTGCAGGAGCAGTGGACTTTATTGTAAGTATTTATTGACTTTAATGGAGGTGAGTTGCAATAACAGTGGACTTTATTGTAAGTACTTAATGGTAGAATTTATTGGAGGTGAGTTGCAGTAATAGGACATAATGGTGGATTTGTTGGTTTATTAGAGGTGAGTTGCAGTAAAAACAGTAAGCTTTATTATAAGTACTTAATGATGGACTTTATTAGATAGGAGTTGTAGTAATAGTGGACTTCAGTGTAAGCGCTAAGATTGTAATAAGAAATTACCATATTAAAATCAGTGTTCAAACACCCATTGACGTTTATAAGCTCACATCACGAAGGCCTAGTGCTACATGGAATAAGGCAGATCATGTCTAAATTGATACTAAAATAATTAAACAGATAATTAGTAAAACTGCTACTACTTCTGTACTATTTACATAGTACCACCACGACTTCTGTTATTATTGCTTAGTACTGCTATTTAGTACTATCACTTTTTCTATTAGGACCCGCTTAATGGTAGTGTTTTGAAAGTGGAAATGGAATACACTGACACGAAACACGTTAGTGCCAATAAATACTTAATTCAAAACTTAACTGCCACGAACCACAACTGTTACAAAACATAACTGCCCTACTGTTAAAGGGCAGCAATTCTGGTAATGACTACTTCATCCCGTGCAAACTTGAACTCCCAACATCCAGGTGGAACTTGCAAGACTACTTTCAACTAACTGAGCGTCCTAGCTTGTGCGAAGAGTCAATAATTATAATTATCTCGCCGAGGAATCTTCAATATACGTCATTAATTACTTATATGAGTTTGTCTAACAAACACAAAAATTGACTTTTATAAGTAACAATATATTGTAATAGTAGCATATAATGAAATGTACATTTAAAATGGGCATTTATCGTGTTCTGACTTATGATGACTTACTAAAGTGGTTCAAACTTTTAAAAAAAAGTGCCGTGGACGTAGACACTTTCACAATGAGAATTACATTTTAAAAATATATATGTACGAAAATATTACATTCCTAAAGACAAGTGTAAGATAAGTACTTCACTTACTCTGTAAGGACCAGTAAGTATTAGTTTCAAATGTAATTCGTGTGTTAATAGAACTAATGAGCAATTCACTTATATTACAGATTTGTCTCAAATGTAATTCGTGTGTCAATAGTACTAATGAGCAATTCACTTATATTACAGATTTGTCTCAAATGTAATTCGTGTGTCAATAGTACTAATGAGCAATTCACATATATTACAGATTTGTCTCAAATGTAATTCGTATGTCAATAGTATTAATGAGCAATTCACATATATTACAGATTTGTACGCAGATGCTTTCGATTAATTTACTGCTGAGGTTAGAAAATATTTTGGTTTTTAGTAGAATATGTGATTGGAATATGTAGACATATACTAAAGGATCTTTGAAAAAAAACCACTGGACGACAAACGTATTGACAACTGCGTAGTTAATGTAAAATATTGAATGCTTTTCTCCCATTTCATTCTGTATTCATTTTATGCACATTCCACATGATACGCACCCAGCAGTAAATTATCATTGAAGAAAAATAGTTTTATGTTAAACAAGATCCAACACTCACTTGTTAAACGCTCGATCTTCAAACATGACATGTAAAATAATTGTATGTCAGGATGAGACTTGTAAGCTTTTCAACTGTAGATGTAGACAAGGGCTTTTGTTTTAAGTGTATGATAGACAAGGGCTTTTGTTTTATTAAGTGTATGATAGACCGGTATGCATGAATAACTCAGCAGCTCCATTGACTATTTGAAACCAATTTCGGACCCTTGGCCCGTCACGTGACATGTCACTAATTACAGTCGTGCTTACACCCTCCCACTTTTTTTTAAATTAAAGATTACAATATGTTTTTATTCCGTCATTAATATAAATATCCTGTTTTCGTTAACTTTGTAAGGTTGGGCAATTTTAATGGTAATATTGTTTGTTTCTTTAACAGGCATTGACAGTACTGGTCACTTTACGTCGGTTGGTAATGGACAACACATCACGATGTACTTCTTCTTCCTGCTCAGCGGAATCTTGGACATCCTGACACTTAAACGCATTGCACCCTACGGCACCGACTATGCTGGAATTGTGGTCGCGTTACTTGTGGAATGGTCGCTGTTCAAGTTCCATCTGTACGGGCGGACGGAACTAGATGTTCTACTGCACGAGTTACTGCTGTATGTCTTAGGCCTGTCAGTTGTCGTGGTCGCCTTGGAGGGTGCTTTTCGTCGCGCTCCCATCTTGGCCCTCGGTCGCGCATGTCTGACTCTCATCCAGGGTACTTGGTTCTGGGCCGTGGGAATCATTTTGTACAATCCTTTCCCCGGGGCCAAGCCCTGGGACGAGAGAGATCACCATTCATTGATGCTGGCTGTGATTTGTTTCACCTGGCATGTGGCAGTCAATATTATCTTAATGCTCATCGTGGGCTCCGTCATTGGCTGCTGCTACCGTCGCCATACCAACGTATACTCCAGCGTCAGTAGCGTGCCGCTAAAACGACTGATGAACGATGACGGAGAACCGGAAGACGACGAAGAAGGAGAGGAAATGTTTTCTGGCAAAGATGTGGAGATCGGAAACGGTAAAGTGAAAGTTTACCATGACAATGATAACGAGAAAATCCGTAGCAATGGAACTGTGGATGACAACAGTGATGTAGAATTTCAAGCGCCTGTTAGGAAATAGAGTTTCTCCATCCGTGAAATTTGATCCATCCAAAGTATATATCCACCATAAACGACATACATTCTGTTAGTGTCCCATCTACTTGAAAATAGGATTTAACACCTTTATGAGAAAAGTGTATTTCTGTTTCGAAGTTATTATTTAAGGGATTATTTTGCATATCATTTGCAAACATTTAAAGCAGGAAATTGACGATATTTTAATAAAAGCAATATAGGGCAATAATGGAGGAGTTAGGTTAAAAATAGCACTCGAAAGTAACTGATTCCACAGAAGAGAGTTGCCTAGAGCTAAGTCAAACGTTTGACATTAAAATACGGCAACCATAAACATGAACATTTTGAGTTACAATAATATCTACGCAAATAATTTATTTTACTATATATAAATAAAAGATTTCAGGAAAGACATCAGCAATAACAACCACTACTCTCAACTGTTCAGTGCTTCGGGTACAAATACATGCACGCTTTCTGAACTTCTGCGGAAATTAGAGCAACTTTGCGATCACATCAACCTTGAAAGGAAATAAGCGAAAATGCATCTATATCCGTGCTCTTCAAATCACATGTAGACACGTGACCTCTAACTCTGTGCTATTCTGATGACATTTAGACACGCTTTAGGTCCCGAATAGAATGCTCCTTTAAGCAAGGTCTATATATTAATAGCGTTGCTAGGTGGCGCTTCTGGAACGCAGTGACTGAGAAACATAACAACATGTTTCTCCTGTGCACAAAAAAGGGCGCACATGTCAAGGTCGAAATCCTAAATTAAAATGACTAGGCCTTTAAAGAAAGAGAGAAATTGTTGTCGATGACGTCGTTCTTTTGTCTTACTAGAATAACCGCCACCTGGAAATCGTACAAATCTCTTTGCATCGTTTCTCTCGGAATACTAGCACCACATTCTTTAGGAGAAATAGTTCCCCAGTGCTAGACTTTGGTCAACTGACGGCAAGACGGAAGACAAGACAGACACCCAAGAATAAATCAAGGACAAAATATGAGTGGGGAGACCTATCCAGGAGACCCACCCGGTTAAAAATGTTAGAAGAAAATTAATTGTTTTTGTATAGATGTGTGTGTATATGTGTTTGTGTGCGTGTGTAACGGAAAAGGGGATATGGAAGATACAAATAAAATGATCTTAAGTTATTATGACCGGAAGTCAATTGCAGAGATTGGAATACGAAGATATTCTTTGGGATGTTTGTGAACACTCTGGTGATGCATTTGCATACATCTGTAATAGATGTAGGCATTGTAACAGTTGTAGGATTTGTAACAGATGTGGGAATTGTAGCAAATGTAGGAATTGTAACACTCTGGTGATGCATTTGCATACATCTGTAATAGATGTAGGCATTGTAACAGTTGTAGGATTTGTAACAGATGTGAGAATTGTAGCAAATGTAGGAATTGTAACAGTTGTAGGAACTGTAGCATGTGTGGTAATTGTAGCAGGTGTAGACATTATTTCGACTTCACATATAACTAAAACGGGTTTTCCAAAATCCGAACAGTAGTACTAATATTTATTCTTTTCTTATGTCCCTAATAGTGTGGTCAAATTTGTTGGTTAAAAATGCTTTGCCAGAGAGCAACGATTTGAGTAGAACTAATAGGTGTAGCATAAATTTCGTACTTTTATCGTGATACTTGAGGTCAAAGGTCGTCTCGTTACGCGATCTCAAATGTGGAGATTTCTAGTTTGAGGAAGTTTCTTGACGCTGGACGTAATATTTGAATAAAGTTATCGTGATACTTGAGGTCAAAGGTCGTCTCGTTACGCGATCTCAAATGTGGAGATTTCTAGTTTGAGGAAGTTTCTTGACGCTGGACAGTAATATTTGAATAAAGTTATCGTGATACTTGAGGTCAAAGGTCGTCTCGTTACGCGATCTCAAATGTGGAGATTTCTAGTTTGAGGAAGTTTCTTGACGCTGGACGTAATATTTGAATAAAGTTATCGTGATACTTGAGGTTAAAGGTCGTCTCGTTACGCGATCTCAAATGTGGAGATTTCTAGTTTGAGGAAGTTTCTTGACGCTGGACGTAATATTTGAATAAAGTTATCGTGATACTTGAGGTTAAAGGTCGTCTCGTTACGCGATCTCAAATGTGGAGATTTCTAGTTTGAGGAAGTTTCTTGACGCTGGACGTAATATTTGATTAAAGTTATCGTGATACTTGAGGTCAAAGGTCGTCTCGTTAAGACGCTGGACGTAATATTTGAACAAAGTTATCGCAAGGCACATTCAAAAATTATCCCACTCACCAATTTCAACTGAAAATAATCAAAATAACTAACAATTTCCTACCGTAAAGATAGCATAAAGTAAAATTATTAACTGAATTTCAAGAACAACAACATTCAAATGGTTTGCTTAATTGGAAGTAGTATTTTAAAAAAATAAAACAATGAATATGTCATATATGTATAGGATTGTGAGGCAAATTTGTAGAGATTCTCTTCGTTGACATAATGCTAATATAAATATGGCCGTCATTAAATACTTAGACCGGGATAAACATATTAATAGATCATAATGATTTCTTTCAACTGTAAACACTCTCAGCTAGAGAGAAGAAGAGAGAAAAAAGCACGTGGATGGTGTTTAGTAGAGTTTTTAAAAACAGACCGACATAATTCTACTACAAGATAGGCAAAAGCAAACGTTTACGACATAAAAACAGACCTAAATAATTCTACTAGAATACAAGTAAAAGCAAACGTTTACGACATAAATACGATTTCTCGCATTTAAGAGTTGTTCCATTTTATTAGATTACCGGTGTGGTCTTCTATCTATCAGTTGGTAAGATTGAGCCTGTGAAGGTCAGAAATGCATTAACATTATTATTTTTAAATGAAATTTTGGATTTGACCATTGGCAATTGTGCAATTTGATCGTTTATAATAGTGACTCTAGTCTTATGTTCTTGCTGCCACGTGTTCCATATTTGACATTTCAGTTCAGTTCATCACAAAGTGATAATCACTTTCTTTTTACTATCTAACTGTTCTTTCACATTCCGTCTTTAAAATGATACCTCCTAACCCACTCATCCTTTCCACTGACTAAAATCTATTTCTCTCCTTTTATTTGTGACTGGCACAGTCACCTTTTGCCATTTAATGCCATTTCTTCCTCTTTCATGGACAAAACTAATTTTCTCTAATATATTTCTCTCTTTGTATCTGTGACTTGCATAACCACTTTGCCATTCAATACCATTTCTTCCTCTATCACGGACAAAACTAGGTATCCCTGTTTATTAGTGACTAAATCATTGACTAATTAACATTAACTAATATAAACATTCCCCCTCCACCTTTCACTGACTATTGACTGATTATCTTAATTCTGTTTGCCATACTCATCCTGTCCACAGTGTGAATGGGGGACCTGTCCACAGTGTGAATGGGGGAAAGCAAATAGCACGCAAAGTACAGAGTTCGGAAGAACCTTGAACATACGACATTTCTAGCAGTGTGAGAAGCACAAGAAAGCAAACCTTTGTCCCGGCAGCGAATTTTTTTCCTTTTGTCACCAATATACGTCATCTGGTTCTAAGTTTTAATTTTTTATAATCTTTTGCTCTATTGTTTGGTTGTAAAACCTTTTGATACCTCATACTGATCTATTTGTTGGATTAATTCACACACACATACACACGTACACACACTACCATAACTCATACTCAAACATTGATTTTTATAACGGAATTAATGCCGTAACTTTTAACAAAGTAATTGAAGAAAATAAGAAGTGATGATCACGAATTGATGTGATTAATAAATAAATAATTTTCACGCATAATTTACGTGAAGCACTTTATAATGGCGTGAAGGACGAGAAGATAAGAAAGACGAAAGAATATTAAGATGACACTACAAAAAGCCAAACCGTTATCTACTAGAAGGTGAGGAAGTGGGAGAGAGAGAGGGAGGGCCCTAACGAATATTGACATAACTCTCCATCTTTTGTTTAAAAAATAAATAATATTTAAATAAAACAACTTGCTTTTGTGCAAATAGGTGGCGAAATTTAATACCAAAAGGAATATTTGACCTATATTTGTAGATCACTACTAAAGTTTCAACTATTTCAAACGGTAAAGAATTGAAATACAAGAGGTTATTGTGCTACCATCAGCAAAGTAGGGCAATAACTGACGTCAGTATGCGGTGTAGTATGAAAGCCCGTCTGTGCCATGTCTGACGATTCACGACAGGCGAAGTATATTTTGTTTTCGCACAAATGCAGTAATGTTATTTTTGGGATTCTACTAAGCTTTCCTCCTCAACTCCTGATATGTCATATATCACAATGTTAATAAGATCACTTTGACATTTACATTTCTTTATTTTGTCTGTTTGTATGTACAGTTAACTTCTCCTATCTTGTTATGAGTAGCCCTTGTAATTTTATATGCAATAAATTATGGTTCCTATTTTTGATTCAACACAATATATTTCAATCTATTTATGATGAGAGCGTCGTTACTATAACCTTGAAGCCTGCAAGAGTGTGCATGCTACGACAGATCTCATTCGGCAGCCATTTTAGTTCCGTGTCTACTGCACGAAGCATATTTAAGAATGAGTCAGATTATCATGATGCTTGGTAACGCACACGCATAGGTACACATTGTACCCGTACCCATAAATAGGTTTCGAACGGCAGGCAGTACACACTCGCGTAAATGACTTAATGCCATGACGGGAACCGTTATGGATGGCTGAGTGTTGTCTGTCGTCATGTGAACTATAAGACTGATCAATCAGGCCAAAATTCACAGGTATTCTGTCAAAATTAAGCGTTCGCTTTCTGTGATAATTATCTGTTCTTGTGAATAAAAGCACTTAGATAAACAATTATGTTTTGAGAATTAGTGGTTTGAGAAATATGTGCTTGGAAAATGAAGTGTTTCAGATGTGAAGTGAAGCGTGACGAGTAGCTCCAAATAGTTTCGGCAGACTTAATATAAAGACTAACATTACCAAATGAATACTTTACAGACATGAACAATTAAACACCACACTAAAGTTGATTGACACACTAAATTACTTCACCCACACGAACAATTACATAGACACAAAAATTATTATGACTCCCGAATACTGAAACGGTTATAGAAATGATTATATGACTCCCGAACACTGAAACGGATATAGAAATAATTATGATACACGAATACTGCCGAGAGCACTAGTAACAACACTGACTTAGTTAAACAACACGAATGCAAATGCTGATATAATCTTAGTTTAACTAAAAACAAAGATTTGTTTGAATCACAATAATATTTAAAAAACATAGACTTGGTTACACACATGAACACGTATTAAAGTACAGACTTTGGTTGAAGCACACTAAGGCTTATAAAGCACAGATTTGATTGAGTCACTCGAACACTCCTAAAAATCTTAAGTGTTTAAGCCACACGATCGTATTACAAAACACTTAACTCCAGAAAGGGTGAACAGTAAATAGAATACTGTTTAATTTACAATAAAACTGAACCCCAAACTGATGATTGCAATCTGAACTGAACAGCAAGTAAAATACTACTGATATACTAACAAAATATCAAATAACAAATTATTGAATATAAAATTACAAAAAACAAACAAAAACAACAACTGAAGATAATGTAGAAATACTGAATGAGTCAAGCGAGTTCAACATCGTGTAAAAAACCACTGATTCACCCCACCCCACCCCCCGAGTCTGAACACAATATTTACTGAATATAGCACACAGATAAGCATGACACAGAAGGTGCTGAATATATCACACGAACTCAATAAGAGGAAGCTACTAAACATACACAAACTGATCAAATAAAACAAAAGTGTTAAGTGTACAACACAGACCTAACTCTAAAAGACAACTGCAAAATGTATTATACAAACAGCGAGAAAACAACTCGACTGAATGTACCACAGATATTAACATCTAAAGTAACAGTACTGAATGTACCACACATATTAACATCTAAAGTAACAGTACTGAATGTACCACACATATTAACATCTAAAGTAACAGTACTCAATGTACCACAGATATTAACATCTAAAGTAACAGTACTGAATGTACCACATATATTAACATCTAAAGTAACAGTACTGAATGTACCACAGATATTAACATCTAAAGTAACAGTACTGAATGTACCACAGATATTAACATCTAAAGTAACAGTACTCAATGTATCACAGATATTAACATCTAAAGTAACAGTACTGAATGTACCACAGATATAAATATCATAAGGCCCAATATATAATTACCACAGATATAATCTAATTGCACAATATAGAATGTACCACAGATATAAATATCCAAAGGCCCAATATATAATTACCACAGATATAATCTAATTGCACAATATAGAATGTACCACAGATATAAACATCCAAGGCACACTTATAGAATGCACACATTATGACAAACTATAAACATGGTAATCAGTAGCTCTTTTGTAATTTTATATGCAAATAAATAATGGTTTCTATTTTTGATTCAACTAAAAAAATCTGTACACTAAGGAATTAGTAATAATTATACTTTAAGTTTATTTCAGTAATAAAATTCCTGAATTTAATAAAGAATAAACAGTACGTGACAATGGCTATGCGTATTTGTGCATGTGTTAAAACTTTCACTATGGGAGATAAGCCAACAGTATACCCAAAGCTTGATGAAATGTTTTCTGAGTGCACTTGTGTGGTGTGTGTGTGTGTGTGTGTGTGTGTGTGTGTGTGTGTGTGTGTGTGTGTGTGTGTGTGTGTGTGTGTGTGTGTGTGTGTGTGTGCCACAATATCATTTTGAAACACATTAATTACTTGTTGAAAATATTTAATTTATTACAACAACTAAACATTCACTAGAAATCTACTTAATTCTTATAAGAAGGTGAAAATTAAAAAAATAACAAAAAATATAAAATCTGTGTAATTAACCGCACAAAGTTGGATTAACAACAGGCAAACAAATAAACAAAATAAAATACTTAATTAACTGCATAAAGTGACATTAACAACAGGCAAACAAATAAACAAAATAAAATACTTAATTAACTGCACAAAGTGACATTAATAACAGGCAAACAAATAAACAAAATGAAATACTTAATTAACTGCACATTCTGACCAAACAAAGAAGATAATGTACTATTACGGCACAGAGCGAGCAGAAAAGACACCCACACACCCCCACAGCTCAATAACTTGCAACACATAATTAGCACTAGAACAATCAAGAAAACTAAAAAGAAACCCAACCATTCATGGAACAATACATTATGAGCATAAGAACAAGCAAACAG
Source organism: Sinotaia quadrata (assembly GCA_028829895.1). Classification (NCBI taxonomy): domain Eukaryota; kingdom Metazoa; phylum Mollusca; class Gastropoda; order Architaenioglossa; family Viviparidae; genus Sinotaia; species Sinotaia quadrata. The sequence goes on along the minus strand of CM054181.1, from coordinate 38,979,951 downwards.
ACAAACTAAACTGTTTTAATTAATTACACAAGTGATCATTAGAACGCACAAAAAACGAATAAAAAAATAAGCTACTAATTAACCGCTCAAAGTAAACCTAGCAAAAAACAAGCAAACAAACAATCTATATATATATATATATATGCACAAACGTGTTGACACACGAATCTACAGAAGCAAAATACACACGTTCAAAGTGATTTATATAAGTGTGCCCTATGGCGTGCATTCACTGACACGGAAAAGAAAGATGCGTTTGTATCGACAACAAACTAAATGCATAATAATATTTAACCTTTGTATTTTTATTTATTTTTTTCTAAAAAGATAAACTATCTTAAATTGAATATATATACTTAATAGACAGACAGACAGACAGACAGACAGATAGATAGATAGATAGATAGATAGATAGATAGATAGATAGATAGATAGATAGATAGATAGATATAAGAGAGAGACAGATAATATGGTTTGCTGATTGAGTAGATGAAAATATAATTTACTAATAAATATGCACAACAGCTTGAAAAGCTAGAAGAAAAAAATCAATGGACAGTCTAAAAGGGAGACAACCCTGTTTTCGTATATATTTAAGATTAGAACAGATTATCTCACATCCAGTTGCAATAATTTTTTTCCCCCATTTATCTTTATGATTAACAGTATTCATTTTTATTTTACAGTTTATTTTATGATTACATTACTTGCATGACTTTACCAATACTATGATATTATACTATAACAACAGTTTCAAAAATACACTATTGTCAACTATTGTGTATTTTACAGTCGTACCCTACAAACTGATTCGGCGATGGCTACATTCTAGCCGAATTATCTACCTTAGACTTGTATTAGCTGGAATATTTCTTGGAAAACATATGACGTCATCATTTCAAAGAAAATCCATAGATACTAAGAAACATGAAATGAGATGCAGATAGGTATAGGTTTAGTTTAATGTGAGAAACAAATTTTTAGAATTTCTGACATTTTAAAATGGGGAAAGGTTTTGTTTTGTTTTTTAATAGAGAGCCATGCATATTTCTTAAATGAATTTGACTTGAAGGGGAATGATCCAATTATATTTTTAAAATATATAAATTATAATTTGTGTTTTATAATGGTATATTATTACAACTATTGCTAATTACATATATTATTATGTACAGGAGGACGCATCATTTACTGTAAATATATATTAATGTAAAGGTATTTCGATAAAGAATACATGACACGCCTAAGAAACATTACATTTTAAAACTGACACTGTTGTTTCACGACTTTATAAGGGTTTATGTCGATTTTATAATAAAGAATTGTTTCGTTTTCTTTTATATCCTTATCTAGTACAAGTCATTAGGGATCATTTAAAATTAAACATAAAGTAAATTGTAAGTTTTAATGAGAAAAGAGTTGGGGGGGGACAATTTTGTGTTTTAATTCCTAACCATTTGCTGCTTGTAAAACGTGTTCCTCTCAGTAACTTGTCAAAGTGAATTTAGAATCTATTAGTAATTTAATCACTGATGTCTGACCCACATTATTGATTGAGAAGTCACAGTCTGACATGCATCTCATCATCGAAATGCTCCATGACCTTGGTCATCTGTAGACTTTTACAAGAAACTGTACGCATTTCATGTCTTGTCTGGTCATCTGTAGACTTTTACAAAATGGTACACCCACTTGACGTCGTTTCCCACGACCTTGGTCATCTGTAGATTTTACCTGATATCACGTACTTCACGACCTGTCCATTCTCTGTCATCTAAATCGTGAAATGGGCGTTTCATTGTTATTATATTTTAAATTTTAATGTATAGGGTGTCCTAAAATTATATTTACAACTTCCGTACTAAATAGAGTATTTGCTAACAAACAGAATTTTTAATCAAGGAAATTTAGACTCAGAAATACCCCTTTTAAAAAAAGTAATAAAGTTGCAATTAGTTGTAAATTATAGATACATCAGATTTTGTTTGAATAAACCACTAAGCACAGTGGTTTCTCCTGTAGATTCATTGTGACTAAGGGGAGGAATGAAGTTCTAAAAAAAAATTATAAGCAAGAAAACTTGTCAAAACTGGTATTCAGAAAATGTTTATGGGTGTCTCTGTAAAATGGGGCAAACAGTAGTATTGTAAACATCCTGGTTGACTTTATATAATGGACAAAAGTTGTAATGATAATTTTCTGACACCCACTATGAATAAATCACAATTCTTAATTAAATGAGGAAAACAAACTATTTTAATGAAAATTGAATTTTGAACTTATTTAATATTTTGTTGCCATATAATGGGAAATGTATAATTAGGTAATATGAGAGGGGCGGAGGGGGCTGTTAAGTGGGGTTGAAATTAGTAAAAGTCAGTTGTTTATTTTTAATGAGATCATATCTGAGTAGACAAACCGGAAGAGTCGTGAAGTATGACTAAGTATCCATGGCTACATAGTCTTAAAAAGGGATAAGATAGATATGTCAAATCATCGACCAGCTGTCCATCCAATCAAGAAGGAAGCGTAGGCGAAACTTTGTTACGTCAGATTGGTGAATAAGCTGAGTGACCAGTGTTGTAGGTGAAATCTTCTTACGTCAGATTGCTGAGTGACCAGTGTTGTAGGTGAAATCTTCTTACGTCAGATTGCTGAGTGACCAGTGTTGTAGGTGAAATCTTGTTACGTAGGATTGGTGAATAAGCAGAGTGACCAGTGTTGTAGGTGAAATCTTGTTACGTAGGATTGGTGAATAAGCAGAGTGACCAGTGTTGTAGGTGAAATCTTGTTACGTCAGATTGCTGAGTGACCAGTGTTGTAGGTGAAATCTTCTTACGTCGGATAGGTGAATACACTGAGTGACCAGTCTTTTAGGCGTAAAAAATTCCAACATTGTTTTTTAATTAACCAAAGATCTTTACTCTGTGCATGTATGGGACTGTAAAATAAAATACATACACTCGATGATTTTTTTCCTTGACTTTTGTCACCAGTGTGATTTTAAAAATGTATGCACTTGGCGACAAAATATAGCTTTACTAATTATTTCGCTTTACATGCATGATAACAGCTTATATCAAATGTAAAACTTGATACTATTGCTAAATTTAAATATAAAAATGACGTAATTGTAAACATTACACTTATTCCATTTACATTCTCTCTTCTTCGTGCCTAATGTTTTATTCCTTAGTCAGACTTTATTGTCGGCATTCATTCTGTATTGACAACAAACTCTTTCAGTCAGATTTAATTGTCAGCATTCATTCTGTATTGACAACAAACTCTTTCAGTCAGGTTATGTTACTGGCGGTTCCGGGTGTGTGTGAGTGAGTGAGTGTGTGAGTGAGTGAGTGAGTGAGTGAGTGAGTGAGTGTGTGAGTGAGTGAGTGAGTGTGAGTGAGGATGACGATAGAGACAAGATACTCCTGGCACGTGTTGCATGAGGTCAATGGGAACAAACCACTCCACACTGAGAAGAATCGATTGCAAATCAATATAACGGGCACTGGTTCTACCTCGAGCAAGAGAAAAGACATTTTAATCATTTTTTAGTCTTTGAAAAGAAGGGAGATTTAAAAAAAAGAAAACAATAATATTTTCATTGCCAATTTGTGCAAATCCCTCTGCCCTAGAGAAGTGTTCTGAATTTGCCACTGTTTTCCTTTTAAGCAAAGGGAATCTCATATTCCTTCAGTCACCTCAGATGTATCAACCTCTTCTCCTTCATGTACGTCAGACATACCAATCTCTTCTGTCTGTATGCACATCAGACTTATCAATCTCCTCTCCTTCATGTACGTCAGACGTACCAATCGTTTCTCCCTTCGTGCTAATCTGACGTACCATTCTCTTCTCCCTTCATGCACACCAGACGTACCAATCTGTTCTCCTTCATGTAGGTCAGACGTACCAATTTCTTCTTTTGTGTACGTCAGATTTACCAATCTTTTCTCCCTTCATGTACATCAGACATAAAATGGTTTGAATAATGGATAAGAACATTGTGCAGAGCAAGTGCTCATTCAATTTCGTCATCTATACATTCAGCATGAACTATTGCTAATGCCACAGATTACCTTCTCTGAAAGAGATATGCATTAGCTCCATATAACAATCACCAATAAAAATATACAAATATTCTCATCAATAGTATATGTCAATAGTTATCTAGAAGTCAATATATATATATATATATATATATATATATATATATATCACTCCCTGAATAGCGGAAAACTTTTCTCGTCATACATAGTTTCAGCCCTTTATGATGGCATGGGTACAGCGCATTCTCTGGGTTATAAATATTTCTCGACATACGCAATTTCAGCCCTTCATGATGACATGGGTACAGCGCATTCTCTGGGTTATAAATATTTCTCGACATACGCAATTTCAGCCCTTCATGATGACATGGGTACAGCGCATTCTCTGGGTTATATATATTTCTCGACATACGCAATTTCAGCCCTTCATGATGGCGTGGGTACAGTGCATTCTCTGGGTTATATATATTTCTCGTCATACGCAATTTCAACCCTTCGTGATGGCGTGGGGTGTAGTTCGTGCATTGCTGGGTCGGCGAGACACACACACACACACACACACACACACACACACACACACACACACACACACACACACACACACACACACACACACACACACACACACACACACACATACACACACACACACACACACACACACACGCACACATACACTCTAATATCTCTCACATATAGTCAATGGACTTGACCTAATTCTCTATTGTGTATAGTGTAGGTGGGCAAGGCTGATTACACAATAAGCCACTTGAAGGTAAAAAATAACTAGTACTCTATAACTATTGTTTATCAAAGAAGGAATGAGAAATAAAAATGCAAGGTGCATAATTTGCCCAAAGGTCCAACTATTACTTGCACAATGTCAATTATTTTGTTTTGATGCTATTTTGTAATTGCCAAGCGTCTGCAGCCCTGATGGGGGAAAAACAGTTCTGTTTTACTTTGTACTGTAAGTGCTCTGTTTCGCTTTGTACTGTAAGTGCTCTGTTTCGCTTTGTACTGTAAGTGTTCTGTTTTGATTTGTACTGTAAGTGCTCTGTTTCGCTTTGTACGTTTAAGTGTTCTGTTTCTCTTTGTACAGTAAGTGTTCTGTTTTGCTTTGTACAGTAAGTGTTCTGTTTTGCTTTGTACTGTAAGTGTTCTGTTTCGCTTTGTACTGTAAGTGTTCTGTTTTGCTTTGTACAGTAAGTGTTCTGTTTTGCTTTGTACTGTAAGTGTTCTGTTTCGCTTTGTACTGTAAGTGTTCTGTTTCGCTTTGTACGTTTAAGTGTTCTGTTTCGCTTTGTACTGTAAGTGTTCTGTTTCGCTTTGTACAGTAAGTGTTCTGTTTCGCTTTGTATGCTATTCATGTGTACATAATAGTAGTAGTCGGCAGACATTTATTAGAACACTGATCGAACTTAGAATCGTATGACGTGTTCACTATACCGCACAAATCACCGTCAGCACGAGCATGGATTATATTTTACAACGTGACGTCATTTCATGACCCTAAGGAAACATGGTGTCGTTTAAAACAACCAACCAACCAAACACACAAACAAGCAAAAGAAACGAGTATCTCATTCTTACAGTGTCTTGCATGTGACTTTAGCAAAGAGACAACTATTATCACCAGAATGCAGGCCTATGACTTTAGCAAAGAGAGACAACTATTATCACCAGAATGCGGGCCTATGACTTTAACAAAGAGAGACAACTATTATCACCAGAATGCGGGCCTATGCATTAGCGATTCAGTGTATAACATTTATTGATAGTCGACCCCGTGAAAACAGTTTTCATTTACAGCTTTCAAATAGGCAATGTAGTTGCTTCTCTGGAAGTCAAATCAACTAGAGTCTACTTGACCAAAGACATTACGCTTTCAATTGTCGCCGTGGAAAGACCACCTCAAGTAGACGTGATATTTGATTTGCTCTTTTCACATTTTCTCCTCCAGCCATTTAAGAAGGGCACTAAACTCTAAGTAACTCGAGAATTCCGTTTTTCATTTAAGGGGAGACAACAAAGAAAAGAATATGAACTTTGCAATCTTTTCCAGGACAGTAATACTTTCCCCTTTTCAGTCAAGGTGCTGATAACGTGACATTCTGTTAACAATTGAGTGTCATGGTGCGGAAAGTCTCCATAGTTCCAGGAAAAAAACATTGAATTTGGCTGTGGAACAATCCTGCCTGAGTGGCCTTTGCTCTGAAAAATAAATTTAACTTAATTATTCTAAGGAGAAAGGCAGATACGTAGTTTGAAATACACGTAGACGTAATTTGTTTTCTAGTATATATTTTAATCCTGTCAGCCTGTCGAGAACATATGTTAGTCCTGTCAGCCTTTTGAGTATATTTTAATCCTGTCAGCCTGTCGAATTTATACGTTAGTCCTGTCAGCCTGTCGAGTATGTATGCAAATCATATAAGCCTGTCGACTACATATTAGTCATGTCAGCCTGTCGAGTATATGTATATTACTTGTACGACGTTTGTGACGGTTGGTAGAAACCCCATTCACCCAGCCAGTTAAGTTTAAATTGCACTTGTACATTACGAATTGTTACATTGTTTGCATTATGGTGTCCTGTGTGTTCAGTATGAACTGCACCAAAAGAATTAGTCGATTGTATCAAACACTTCAGACGGTAAGTAAAGAAATATGTTAGACTAAGGATCAATTTCATAAACAGCTGTTTAATTTGTAAATTAATTGTACAAAAATATGTTATGATTGTTTTAGATCTATTACTAGATTTTAATATGGCTATATATGTTATGATTATTTTTAGATCTATTATTAGATTTTAATATGGCTATATATGTTATGATTGTTTTTAGATCTATTACTAGATTTTAATATGGCTATATATGTTATGATTATTTTTAGATCTATTATTAGATTTTAATATGGCTATATATGTTATGATTGTTTTTAGATCTATTATTAGATTTTAATATGGCTATATATGTTATGATTATTTTTAGATCTATTATTAGATTTTAATATGGCTATATATGTTATGATTGTTTTTAGATCTATTACTAGATTTTAATATGGCTATATATGTTATGATTATTTTTAGATCTATTATTAGATTTTAATATGGCTATATATGTTATGATTTTTTTTGGGATCTATTACTAGATTTTAATATGGCTAAATATGTTCATTTTTGTTTGGTTGGTTGGTTTTTCTTTTCTTTTTTGACGTCTTTATAAGAGAATTTTGTTTGAGTAGGGATATAGGATTAGCTGAATGTGCTGTTGTGGTGGGTTGCATTTGTTTTTCTAGTATTATTTACGGAAGAAAATTAGTTTTATTGTCGCTGATGTATGCTGTCTTTGACCTCAGTGTCAACTTGAGAAAACGTGTGAGAAATGAGAATTGTGAGAAAATGAAAAATAGCAACTTGACTTTTAATGATCTTTAATTATTATCGTTCAGCTTGGAGAGAGAGATCTTTTTCTGGTACAGCTTTCCTAACCAGAGATCCCCCCCCCCCCACCTTCACTGCTTTCCTAACCAGAGATTTTTCCCTCACAGCTTTCCTAACCAGATAATTTTTCCCCTTACAACTTTCCTAAACATAGATTTGTTTTCTCTCACAACTTTCTTAAACAGTTTTTTTTTTCTCTCAAAGCTTTCCTAACCAGATAATTTTTCCCCTTACAACTTTCCTAAACATAGATTTGTTTTCTCTCACAGCTTTCCTAACCACATATTTTTTCTCTCTCACAACTTTCCTAAACATATTTTTTTCTCTCTCCAGCTTTCCTAGCCACTTATTTCTTCTCTCTCACAGCTTTTCTAACTATATATTTATTTATCTCTCACAGCTTTCCTAAACATATTTGTTTTCTCTCACAGCTTTCCTAACAAAGAGGGATTTTTTTTTCTGTCTCGCAGCTTTCCTAAGCAGAGATTTGTTTTCTCTCACAGCTTTCCTAAACATATTTGTTTTCTCTTACAGCTTTCCTAACATTCAGTTTTTTTTTCTCACAGTTTTCCAAAACAAACAGATTTTTTCTCTCAGCTTTCCAGCAGAGAGAAACAGTTTATTCTGACAAAATTGCTTTCATGTTTCTCTGTGGTCTCCCGAGGACGACACTCTTATATGGAAACAGAGTTGCTGTTAATCACACGCTCAGATATTTCGCCCTGGAGACTTGTTCTTCCTGAACTTTGAACTCCACATGCTGTAATAATTAGTCATAGCACGCACTCGTGTGCAAATATCGTTCATGACGTAATGCGCAGCAGGTGCTATAATATCCAGTCAGTCGGAAAGTCCTTTCAAGGCCACTGTGGGAATTTGAACTCGAAGCACTTCTCGGAATTTAGTTAATGACGTAATCTACTTCTAGGAACGCCAACTCGTAAGACTGCGAGAGGCGAGGTTTTTGGTTTTTTTTTCAAGGTCATCGTGTTTTTCTGCGAGTACTGATTCCCTTCTTAGTACCATTCCTAACTGAAAATGGCCGTCGGTAGAAATTAAGAAAAAATCGAATTAATCAATCACTAGTACCGAGTACTCCACTGATTTCAGCTAACTGTCCTGTCTCATTTCATTCATCATTTCTCGCGAACTGTCACTTATAGCATCCTGTCATTGATCACTCACATATCTCAGATATCACCATCTATTGCTTATTTATCCCTATGACTCAAAATATCTCTCATATTTAACGCACCATCTCTTAATTACTTTCACTGAAAAGACTTTACGATAATGTTTGTAGAGCGCAGTAATGATCTAAATCCTTCCTAGGTTTCAAAGATTAACGGGAAGTCACAATCAATAAGTATACCTTCCTCGTGTTTGACGTCATTTTTCATTTCGCGAATTGGTAATTTAACCCGGTAATTTTGTATTTAAGAGTATCACATTCTGGTGCCCTAACCGTCATGTATAATTTTGTATTGAAGAGTATCACATTCTGGTGCCCTAACTGTCATGTTGCTCTGATCAGATTGTATTTAAGAGTGGAACTTGCTGGTTCACAAAATGTATCTCGGTCACCTAAAACTATTGAAGGACGGTTACAAAACATACACAGGAACTGGAGCTGCCATTCGCTCTTACCAAGGAACATACACTTACACATGACACCCTACTCAGTCAGCACTCACAGTTGAACTGGTAGCCATACAAAAACCACTTTCATGACACTATAAACCACCATTTATATGAACATACTGTCACACTATCTGCAATATACTCATTATGCAACAAAAACATTTCTTGAAAACACACCACAGATAAACTACCTCTACATCATGCAACAGAAACATTTCCTGAAAACATATCGCAGATAAACTACCTCTACATCATGAAACTAGAAAAAAAATTACAATCACATTCCTATGGATCCTCAGCTATATCGGGAAAGGAACAACTGAAAGGGGAGAGGGCAAAATATACTACAGAACGTGGCAAATACAAACAAACACAAATTAACAAGAACTATAAGAAGCACAATATGTGAAGACCTCCCAAGGTAACCAACACATTGCAATCAAAGCCATATTTCAGCATAATACTAAATTCATCACTCAGGATATCGACAAACAAAGCCACATTTCAGCATAATACTAAATTCATCACTCAGGATATCGACAAACAAAGCCACATTTCAGCATAATACTAAATTCATCACTCAGGATATCGACAAACAAAGCCACATTTCAGCATAATACTAAATTCATCACTCAGGATATCGACAAACAAAGCCATATTTCAGCATAATACTAAATTCATCACTCAGGATCTCAGTACAAGCAAAACCATGCATGGTTCCCTAAATGCGGTTTGTTCAAAATAACTTGCAACGTAGTGGGTCCTACTGGTTCCCTAACTGGGAGTATGTTACGGTGACCTTGGTTTGGTGTGACTTATCATCCTATTGATATTTTTGGTGTATGTCCTAAGTGGTTGACAGTCGAACTATAGATGAGATATTGTTCCATTATCAAACATCTTCGTTAGGTCACAAAAAGGAAACATTCGAAATCGTCAAAGATTGTACTTCGTGACTACAGGGTTTAGTTCTGTATAGCGGTGCTTTTGTTAACTTCCCCCACTCTCTGTCCGTCCGTCTGTCTGTCTGTCTATCTATCTGTCTATCTATCTATCTATCTATCTATCTATCTATCTATCTATCTATCTATCTATCTATCTATCTATCTATCTATCTATCTATCTATCTATCTATCTATCTATTTATCTATGTATCTATGTATCTATCTATCTATATCTATCTATATATCTATCTATCTATCTATCTATCTATCTATCTATCTATCTATCTATCTGTCTATCTATCTATCTAATTCTTTAATATATTATAGTTCAACTGCTAGTCAACTTGAAATAATTAGGGTACTTGTTTACTTATTTCAAATACCTATAGTGATCATTGCTGTTTGCATACATGTAATAATTTTGTTTTGTTATGCTGTATCTCCGCCGGGTTCCTAGGTTAATTGATTATCTCTCTGCGTTGAACTGCATCTCCTCAGGGTTTCTATTTTACTGTTGATATTCCAGACATTCTGCTAGACACATTTCTTCTCTGACACCTTCCCCTGCCCGTCACTACTGATCTGAAAATGCAAAATCTAGTTTTGACTGGCACTATATTCGCGAGAAAGAAAAGAGAAAGACGGCCGATAAGACCAAACAATCTTTTAAAAAGAAAGACACGAGATGTTCTCCGGACTTAATGCTTCCATTTGCATTATTTTCTTCCTGCAACGTGTGTCACTGTCATCAGAAAGTGTCACTGCTCTTGCCAGGAGGCATCTTCCTGCGAAATCAACAACCTTTGGATGCTGACATTAAACCTTTCATGATGTCTAGTAATTTAGGAATGCAAGGAAAAAAGTTGATTGTCGTTATTGCACTATCACTGTACGTTATGAAGCATTTTCTATGCATTTTACCAATGTGCACAATACGATACCAGACAGATAACACTGTACACATTACGATACCAGACAGATGACAGTGCACACATTACGATATGCGGGATCACCAGGCAAGTGATATTGCGTGTGTACACGTGATGAATATAAGACAGGGCACAGCACTCGGGTTGAATGTTTATTTCCCGTAATTTACAGGCTGTAATTTCAGACATATAAGCAAGCTACAACGAGGACTGCGGAAACACACAATGTCTTGTTTGATTAGCTTTTCCAAACTGAGACAGAAATGTAATGGCTTATCTCAATCTCAGAGAAGTCCATTAAACAAACACAAGTAATCTTCCGGTTTTGCTACGGGCACTAAGAAATGCGTATTTAGCTAACTGATTTAACCGGAAAGAAGTCATTTTCACTCACTAGAATGCCTTCTAAATAAATCTTTACTTTTACCAAAGGGAATTAAGCACAGCAGGGAGCCTATAATTACCTGACAACCTAATTATCTTGCAGACGTTTGTACAAATACGTCAGACTTCACTACTGTTTTAGAAAGTAAATAATATGAACATTTTGCGAAACATCTTCCCGCAGTCTAGAGTTACGTGACCGTTATAATGACACTGCATTATATCGACCGTTATAAAAAAAAAAGAAACCCACTGATCTTTTCTCTCTTGACTGTAACATTCTCAACAGAAATGAGGTCCAAGATGATACAAATTGTTCAATAATACAGTTCGTGATCAAAATGAACATTTTTTTTAACCTATCGCTTTGTTTTACTCTTTCTGTGGGGATTGGAAATATTCATTGTGATCAGTAAAATCTAATTACTTCCATTAGTCTTATCGCAATCATTGTGATCAGTAAAATCTAATTACTTATCATAGTCTTATCGTAATCATTGTGATCAGTAAAATCTAATTACTTCCATTAGTCTTATCGCAATCATTGTGATCAGTAAAATCTAATTACTTCCCATAGTCTTATCGTAATCATAGTGATCAGTAAAATCTAATTACTTCCATTAGTCTTATCGTAATCATTGAGATCAGTAAGATCTAATTACTTCCATTAGTCTTATCGTAATCATAGTGATCAGTAAGATCTAATTACTTCCATTAGTCTTATCGTAATCATTGTGATCAGTAAGATCTAATTACTTATCATAGTCTTATCGTAATCATAGTGATCAGTAAAATCTAAATACTTCCCCATGTCTTATCACAATCATTTGGAGACCAGCTAGGACCTTTGGAATCTGTAGATCTGTTACCTTTCTAGCCCATCTTTGAGGGTATTTTCGGAAACAATATAGATCTGTGCTTAGTGGTATATGATTATCTATATTCGCATTTCTGTTCTCTTTTGAGAATTATTTAAGTTACCTTTGTTCCTCCCCCCCCACCCTCTCTTTTCTGTTTAGCTCTGTGACCGAAATTGATAAATAAATGATTCGCTTTATATAGCTCTCTCTCAACCAGTCAGTAATCTCACCATTAGGCTAACAGCCGCTTTTCAAAGCCAGAACTCGTTGCCATACCAAATTCAAGTGATCAGACAATAGAATTTTCTACAGCAAGTAAACTTTTGGATCTCAGACCATTGGCTGGCCTCATTCTCATAAATGTGAACCATTGGATAATAAACCTACTCACCCAGTTATACTAGTTTGAATTACATCAGCAATTTCTAGCATAATTCTCAAATCTGGTTGTTTACTTCAAATTCTGACACAAAATATCATCATAAGTCGTGCCCACGGTCGGGTCACTTTGACAGTTTAACAATTTATACAACAATTGAATTTAAAATTAGGGTTAGGCAAATTTACTTCTCCACAAGGGTAATTAATATACAAGGTGGATTCGCCTTTAACTTCCTTCTCACTATATTTAGAACTGTTTTTAATTGGCCTTCACAATTCTCTGAAAAGAATCATAATTTAAAATACAAACAGAGTAATTCATGTTCAATCTTCTTTCCCATATTACGATGGAAAAAAAATCACTTTAGCCTTTTAGCTTCGTTCTCTCAAAGACGCATTGTTTTTTTCTTTCAGGAAAGGCTTTGCAAAATTCCAATTACATTTTTCTGACGTTTCTCCAAGTCACGTGGGGCTCCAACTAACCAAGCACCTCAGTCCTTAGCTCAGCTGCGCATAGAGTAAAGATGTTTGGTTAACTCGGAAACAATGTTGAGTTTCCACTCTACTTAAAATACTAATCACGTGGACTATTAACAAGTCCAGTGTAATAACATTTCGATCATGCTTCCGTCTAATTTGGATGGACAGATGGACAGATGGACAGATGGACAGATGGACACACACTATCTAATCTCTTTAACAAATCTTAGCAGTGACCGTTTCCTTGTCGCGCTTCACTGCTTTTCTTGTTTAAATGCCAACCTATGAAGCCGTTATGGAAAGCTGTCTAACATTAAATTTACTCCTAGCACTTGCCCACGCATTCCATTATTCTTTTAACTCATCCAACGTCAAGTGCACATATGTGCACATTTGTAACTATAGGCAACAGAAGACTAATTAAGCTCACATTTCACATAACAAATATGTTTTCCTTGAGTTCAATAAATAATTAATAATAAATGTAAAATTTTTAATTTAGTAACAGTAAAATCTCCATTTTATGACTGGATGTAATAATTAATATCAGTAACATCAATTTGCCCCTCTGGGACTTCACCAGTGTTTCTTTCATTGAACAGAAGTTCTAGATGAGATCACCACGACTGGCTTATTTCCCTTCGTCATTTATTTTGGAAACCAGAACGAAGTGATCGCGGAGAGAAATACTGTTATCTTTCAGGCCCATTACAATTGTTTCTATTCAGGACAGCTCTGATCAATGGATTCGCTACACGCGTACGCTGACTCTTGAGTTCTTTTATATATTGCGTTTTTTGACGCGTGTTTCTATCTAGAAGTGTATACGTTTCACTGTAAAATTGGCATGTGAACTGGTGCTTATATCTAGGAGTGTTCACGTTTCACATTAATAACTGGCATGTGAAATGGAACTATAGGAAATGATAGCTCTTGTCAGGGAAGTCTAGGCAAATTATGCCGAGTTATGAAACATTATTTTATTAATTGTTTCATTAATGTCTTTATTTAATTTATGAGAAGATATATCCGCTAGTTGAACTATGCATTGATGCTGCAATAGTTGTTTACGAGTTCGTAGTATGTAGGTCGCTGGAGAGATGAAGGAAAGGTCATTAACCAGATACGAGATGCCCATATTTGGTCACTTGCATTCCATATCATGACGTAGTGTTAACCCGCTAGCTGACCCAGAGTCCATATAGCCGTGAATGAATTAAATTCCTCAGACGCACACACTTTCACAGTACCCGCAACCAAGGGCAGATAAGTGCGTCCATTTTGACCTCGCATGAATAGTACAAAGTGGTAAATATAAGTTGGCTTCTCTAAATTACTGTATTTCGTATTTGTAGAATGCTATGTAAAATATTAATGTGATTGTTAATGAGTGTGTGATTAATGTATTTTTCTCACAGAAGTGGCATTAGCGACTGATGCATTTTGTAGCAATGATCAAGATAACACAAGGACATGTATTTGCTATGTTAACACTTGTTAAAACATTTGTAGCCGGTAAGCACTAACAGAGAGATAAATGATTGTTTAATAAGCACTGCTGTGAGTTTCAAGTGAAGGTCAAGTTCAACTTTTAAAGTTCTTAGCTACCCTTCGTTTGTTCACGTCATGACTTTAGTGACCGGGAAAGCGCGGAAACGTGCAAAGTGTGTTGCAGCGTGTGTAAAATAAGGGGTTATGCTACACCCCTATTTTTGATGTACTAGGGCAAGATTGTGATTGTGTTCTGCTCAAGAAACTGACAGCAACAGAGTGTGAGGTCAGTTGAGAGTAACGATGCATCAGTGTTTTCGTACCATGAGGTGGGAACACATGCTGAGCATGGACATTTTGACACTGTGACCTGAATAAAAAGGCCAGTGAAAAGACTGGAAGCTGTACTTAAAGCAGGTTATGTGAAGTTTATAATAACTCTTCTAATAACTCCATTTCTATTCTCTGATAGGACTAACCTGCAATTTGTATTGACTCTATTATTGAACTAGAATTAGCTGTAATTTTATTCATGGAATATTGTCAAATTATCTTTTTCATTGTAATTGTCATTTGTGTAGTTGATTTTTCTTTTAATAAATTTATTGACGTTCTTAAGCATATTGATATTGATATTCTTATCTTCAGAAGAAAGTGAGTGGATGAAGGCTCGCTAAATATAGATTAAAGTCGGATTTGTCTTCCCCCTGACCAACACTAATTTCATTTAAATTAAAAACTTGCTCACTTATTCTTAAATGTCTGGTGACCGTCCGTGTTGTCCTTGTTGCCTCTTGCAACCATTTACATCAAGCAACTGGGTGTAAACCTTCTGTACTAATGTCAAAATACTAACAGAATACTTACCAAAGTCAACATTTTATGTAGAAAATCCACGTGTAACCATATATATATATGAAAAAGTAATAACTTAATAAAACTCAAATTCTCTTTTCCTGACAATTTTGATGAGGTAAATACTAGCCATTAGACATATGGATGCCATAAGGAGAAGTAAACATCGGCCAAGAAGTTGAGAAGTAGCTGCAGGAAAGATGAACAATATATTCAAAGGTGGAAAGACTTATTGACACAGTATAGTCTGAGATATCACAGGTGAGATAAACATTGAATTCTATGCAACTAAGTGATTCCTGGACTTGTAAGGATTAACCACTTGATTCGTGGATGACGGATAGAGTGCAGGAGAAACATCATTGAACTGGTGTGAGCATTAATAGTCCCCATTTTGGAGTAACGCTTAAGAGAAACAAGGGTTACAATGTTATGAAGTAACGAGCAAAAAAAGCATTAGTCGTAGTGTTGTGGATGACCTGTATCAGATGATACATTAGTCACAATGTTATGCAAAATGTGAATCAAATGGAACATTAGACAGAGTGTTTTGGAGTGACGTGTCAAAACATCATTGATAAGAGTATGACTTGCAAGAGAAACATTAGCCATCTGATATAGGATGGCTTGCGAGAGAAACATTAGCCATGCTGATATAAGATGGTTTGCTAGAGAAACATTAGTCATGCTGATATAAGATGGCTTGCTAGAGAAACATTAGCCATGCTGATATAAGATGGTTTGCTAGATTAGTCACGCTGTTGGAGGTGACCTATAAGTATGAAGTCACAATATATGGACTACCATTTCTAAAGGAATATTAGCCATAAAAGTATGTGTGGCTGGTGTCTGCTCACCATCACCACTTTTCTCCATTTTTCACATTCACTTTCAATATTTCCTTTCCACACTCACATCCATCTGCACATACACATTCACACACACACACACACACACACACACACACACACACACACACACACACACACACACACACACACACCTGCACATACTCATAAACACCTGTACACACCCACACGCTAATATACACCGGCACATACACACACTATTAAACACCTGCATATACCCACACATTTATATATACTTGCACACACACACAATGGTACACAGGATTATACAACAGTATAGCAAGGTTTTAAAAACCAAATCCGTCAAATGACTAACCAGGATATATAAGGGACCAGCTTCTAGTAAATCTTTTCTCGAAATTTCGTTGCGGTTTGCAGAGAAAACTGGTTAGACATGACATTATGGTCGTAGTGCAGTCAGCCGTTGTTTGGAATTGAAATGAGAGAAATAAATACAACTGAATAACACTTAATTACAGTATAAGATCGTATTGCAAAAGAATCCTTTAAAGAAAATTAGCTGCAGCCAGAGCGAATGCATTTCAGAACAGCTTGTTTATTTAAAAAAAAAACTAATGTGGACATGTACCACGGTAGACTGTCTAGGATATAGAAAACATATTTAAGGTAACTTAACATTAAGCCAGTGTGTAGTCGAAAGCCAGTCAAATGCCCATTAAAATATATCTTTCAGACCAAAACTCCAGACGATACAGTGGTTGTTTATTGGATTTTCGCTTCATTTGTTAAAATTTATTTACGTGGGGCGTGACTACGCAGTTCATCGAAGATTTGCTCAGTTTATTTGTTAAAGTCAATACCACGATAATAGAGGCGTATGTATCTATAGGCCTTTCGTAGACGAAGGCAATTTTTTGAAGCCATTCTTTTAGGGCAGAGCCTGATCAAACTAATAGACAGACAACAAGTCCGTGCTTAAGGAGTTGGAAAGCAGTTATGTCTGCACATTTCTACTGGTTCCCATTAGGCAAGTATCTTACCGTATACATACAAAGAAACAAGCGCACAAAGGCCTGTCCTGGAATATATATCCTCGTTCTAAAAACATATTAGAAAGTAAAGACACCGCTGAATGCTACCCAGTTGAAACTTAATTTCTTTCGCTCTTTTATAAATTTGAGATTAATTATTTGCGTCTGACATGATGTCCACTTACACAGTTTGTGAGTGGGTTTGCGTGAGTCATACGATATACTGAGTTAATACGTCTGTCAATAACTGTCATCACTTTATTTCCTGCGTGTGGTTTATCACCTACACAGGAAACAATAATAGCTCCCCACCCTAACTCTAGTAATCAGCTGAGAACAGATGTAAGAATGAAAGAAATAGAAATACATCATTTATAAAATGAAATTTCTCTTTCAGAAACTCCCTATCTTCTCTTACTCAAATAATTAAATTAAGGAAGTGCAAGACAGAAATGTATTACAACTAATAAAGAAATTCGATTCAAACCGTTCGCAGTGAACAGGGAGTAAAATTACCAACGAAATTAGTTCTCAACATTATTGAAACTTCTCGTTACGTAGGACAACTTTTAAAGTTTAAATTATTATGTGTACATTTTATGAAATTTTAGAACTTTCAATTAAAGAATTGAAGATTTTTTTCTTAATCAATAAACTATACCCTAACCTTTAGAAAATACTCCACAATCTCGTGTTTGACTGATTTCGTGTCCAGAGGTAACCCTGTTTCGTGTCTAGAAGCATCCCAGTAGAACATGTTTCTTGTATAGAGCTATACCTGTAACTCTACTTCAGTCTAGAAATATACTTGTATATCTTTGTGCTTCTTGTCTAGAAATATCCCTGTATATCTTAAATAGTTAGTGCCTAGAGGTATCCTTGTCGCTATTTTGTTCGTTTCTTAAAAAGAAGTATCTCTGTGAAAGAAAGCAAAACAAAAAGCACATTTCTCTCTCTCTCTCTCTCTCTCTCTCTCTCTCTCTCTCTCTCTCTCTCTCTCTCTCTCTCTCTCTCTCTCTCTCAAACACACACACACACACACACACACACACACACACACACACACACACACACACACACACACACAATTATACTTCTAATTTAAATTAAACTTATGGAGAATAAATGCTAGATAATAAAGCGCATATAATGATCAGACTATAATGATCAGACAGCAGCCGATGAATAAATTAGTATACTAATGACCATAAATAGGGTGACATTATTAAGCAATGATATTGTGGCGAAGTAAATTTTGCCTATCCCTATTTTAAAACTTAATTGTTATATAAATTATTAAATTGTCGAAGTGATCCGACCTTGGACACTCTTTATGACGGTATTTTTGTTAGTATCAGAGTTGGAGTAAACAACTCGAGTTCAGAATATGCTAGTAATTGCAGACGGAACGCAACTAGATGAATAGTTTTTATTTTATGGTTAAGATTTACGAGAACGAGACCAGCCAATGGGCTGAGATAAAAATGTTTACCTACTATAGAAAATTCTTTTTTCTAATCACTTGAATTTGGTATGGCAAGAAGTCCGGTCTTTAAAGGCGGCCGTTCGCTTTTAATGGTGAGTTAACCGACTGATTAAGAGAGAATGGACTTTGTGCATTTTTGCTATTGATATTTTATACTTGTATTTTACGTAGAGATGCATTATGTGAGTAGACTATTATTTGTACAAATTGTGAACTATGATGATTATATGTAGTTTGCTAACACTGACATTGTTTCTAGTGAAACAGCTCATAAAATGAATATGCTGTATTTACTATGCTGTGTGTAACTATTGGCCTAATATATACTGTTGCATGGAACTGTAACGTGAGACTTGAATGTAAGAAAGAATGGAGTTAAAACTGGATAAACTGGAGACTTCGTGTTTGCTCACTTGAGGAAGCAGCCTTTCTTCATGTTATTTGAATCTCCTTGTTAACTGATTGTAATCAGTTATAAACTGCTATGACTGTGGTAGATGCGGGAGCCTCTACTGTAGTGTAAGTGTAAGAATACAATACACTCCATTGATATATGGTAGCATGGTATGCTGACTACATCGAGCAGTTTCTTGTACAAGGTAATTGCTGGAATTTGCTACAATTATTGTTCTGTTGAGTGAGCTGGTATGAGGAATGAAAGCCAAGGTTAGCTCCAGAGAATATGCAGCGAATCAGTGTTTTTTACAATGTGCAGAGGAAAACAAGTGGAACTGATATGGACAATAAACATGCTACTTTGTTATGAAAAGTGCATGAAAGAAAAAGACAATTGCAGTGCATCTAGGTTACATCATCAGTTCATGAAGGTTACATAGAAATTATTATCGCTTACCTTATTATTACCTCTAGTAACTCCATTTCTGTTCTCTGATAAGAACTATCCTGTGGATTTATTGACATTAAATTGTTGAATTGTATTTTAGGATATTATACTGTGTAGTATAAAAATTATTCAACCATGATTTCATGGAAATACGTATGTAAATAAATTATTTTCATTATATGTATATTTGATTGTTGATTTAATAAATTTATTGTTAAATTTATTTACCTTCTTACATATATTGACAGTCTTATGTTGGAGAAGAAGATGGTGGATGGGAGCTCACTAAATATGGAAATATTTGTCTTCTCCTTTAGTAAGAAATAAGAAGTTTATTACCTACGGAAATATTGTGTGATGGTAAATGTCTTGAATGTTGTGGAAGAGAAAAACGTTTACAGCGCCCGCATATCCGCCAAGTGAGAGAAATGAGTGGTGTCTTCTGGAGAATTATTAATAACATAAATTAAGATTCCGATCATTTATAATGTTTATGGATTATTAATTAATTAATAATAATCATAACCATTAACCAGGTAGCGTTGGTGTCACAAATAAAATTTTGATAAAAAAACACAAAATAAACATCTTTGAGCAATACAATAATAAGCTATGCTTTTAAATGCTGGTAATTGTACTTCTATTAAAAATGCTTGACAAAATAACTAACTAGATTATACATAGGTAGGCAGTTCTTTGCACTTGTCAGACAAAATAAATAATGTTATACATAGATATGCAGTGCTTTGAGCATGTCAGAAGAAAATATATACGCAGCACAGTTCATTCCGTGCAGAAATGACACAATGGCCTTGACACACGTAGAGAGCGAAATGACACAATGGCCGTGACACTCGTAGAGAGCGAAATGACACAATGGCCGTGACACACGTAGAGAGCGAAATGACACAATGGCCGTGACACACGTAGAGAGCGAAATGACACAATGGCCTTGACACACGTAGAGAGCGAAATGACACAATGGCCTTGACACACGTAGAGAGCGAAATGACACAATGGCCGTGACACTCGTAGAGAGCGAAATGACACAATGGCCGTGACACTCGTAGAGAGCGAAATGACACAATGGCCGTGACACTCGTAGAGAGCGACATGAAATATCGCCTAGAGTTGATGTGTGGTGTCCTTAGGTTAGTGCTAGAAACTGACTAATCGTCTCTTCTTTCCCATTAACAATGTAGAAACAGGTATCACTCGACGATTTTATGCCAGTCTCCTATCCAATCATGTCTTTAGCACTGGTAATCCCTTCACGGTGTGGGTACGGCAGAGGTTTTACCTGGTGCTTCGAAACAGAAACGATATGTCAAGACTGCTGATCAAGCGGTTTATTTGAGCTGCATCTGATGTCAATGAAGACCTTTTTGTACGCATCTACACTACTAACGCCTAGTGTCCGTATGATTCTGCACTCTTTCTCGTCATCTACACCAATAACGCCTGACTGTCCGTGTGATTCTGCACTCTTTCTCGTCATCTACACCACTAACGCCTACTGTCCGTGTGATTCTGCGCTCTTTCTCGTCATCTACACTACTAACGCCTACTGTCCGTGTGATTCTGCACTCTTTCTCGTCATCTACACCACTAACGCCTACTGTCCGTGTGATTCTGCACTCTTTCTCGTCATCTACACTACTAACGCCTAGTGTCCGTGTGATTCTGCACTCTTTCTCGTCATCTACACCACTAACGCCTACTGTCCGTGTGATTCTGCGCTCTTTCTCGTCATCTACACTACTAACACCTACTGTCCGTGTGATTCTGCACTCTTTCTCGTCATCTACACCTCCAACGCCTGACTGTCCGTGTGATTATGTACTCTTTCTCGTCATCTACACCACCGACACCTGACTGTGATGTCTTTCTCGTCATCTATGCCTGACTTCGTGTGTCCAGTTTAAAAATCGGCTGCACTCCGTACACAACGGGCAGTCCAAGATTGTCCGTACAGTAAATGAGTACATGTAAAGATAACTCTAATTTTTTTTTAATCAGTTTTCGTGTATGCATTTCCTTTCTTTCTTTCTTTCTTTTTTGTTTGCAGCTAATACTAAACTTTCTTTTAAAGAATAAATAAAAAATCTAACCCTAAACTATTTCTAAAACCAGGCAAAACGGTCGTATGCCATTTCCGGTTTTTATTTTACCGAGACACTGTGTTAAAAGTATTGACATCAATTTTATTCCTTCAGACAGGCCACGAGAAAGAGAGAGAGGAAGGGGAACTCACCTATTTTTAAAATCACGTGTTCCACAGGCTGCTTATAATTCAGATTTCTTACACGCCACTGACTTTCCTAGCTGCAATAATAAACGGAGAAAATAAAAAATAAATATCGGATACAGAGTTTTCGTGACAAGCTTTTTTTTTTGTGTCTCGAGGTAGCTCAGCTATTGTTCTTAGGAGTCTAGACAAGTCAATGAGGTGTTTTCGTCTGAAAGTAGTCCAACCATTGTTTTTGTAAGTCTAGACAATCAGTGTTTTGCTTATCTGGAGTTAGTTCAGCCATTGTTCTTGCGAGTCTAGTTATGTCAGTGTTTTTCCTATCAAGAATCAGTCTGGTGTGGCTAGCTCTCTGTTTCCGTGAGTCTGTTAATATATCCGTCAGGAAGTAACCGTCCTCTAGCATTATTTTCCCCACAAACATCACAACCAGGTTGAGTTCTATTTCTGTTCCTGATTCAGAATTATGACAGGGATTCCTGTCTGAAGTCTATGCGCAGAACATTTTCGCATCGTCTCATGTTCTTTAATGATTCCTGTATTCCTGGTTCAGTACCCGTTACATAAATAAGTAATATTACAAGCATCTCACGTCTTAGAGTGTTATTAATTCTTCATTCCATTTTGTTGAAAGGTATGTCGCACACAACAGTCCCACAAGTAGCATTCAGCAAACTACAACTTTACTATAATATTTACAATTATAATTTTTATATTTATTTATAATATAATAGTCACTATTTCAAGCAAAGAAATAACCATTTCTAAATTAATTCTTACTGTCAATGATTTTCCTTTTCTCCGTACACATTTCAGTGTCTATTTGGATTCAAGTCTGTATCAGACAAGCCACAAGAGAAACCAATGAAGAGTTGTTTATTTAGGGTTACGTCCATGGCCTCAGGCTCAAGATGTTCTCATGTATCGTCATACGCGCTAACACACTCACATTCACATGATTATGCACGAAACACACACACACACACACACACACACACACACAAACACACACACACATCAGTATCTATATATGAAGAATTTCACTTACAAACACTCACACACACACACACACACACACACACACACACACACACACACACACACACACACACACACACATACACATACACTCATACACATACACACACACACACTTACCCACCCGCGCGCACATGCTCTCACATAACTCAAACACACACAACACCAGTTGCACACATACTTATGTGCATATTCATAAGTACTGCAGTGTGGGGAGACAACTCATGAGTTCACTGAATAAAATGTTCAGTTTTATCCTAACGTGCTAGTCCACATGTCTCACCACAAGCTAAACGTATCAGTCAGCATTCTGTGATGTTTAACAATTATCTGCTAACAATGTGGCTGTTTATCCCCCCCCCATCCACACAAAAACCTGACAACAGATAGATTATTCGGACAGTTAAACAAATATTTGCGAAATGTATAGGGATTTATTTAGGAGTAGAGACAAATACCCAAGTATTGCGAGGTACCCTTGCAAATGAAGGTATTGACATACCTAGAATCATCACGACGTCTATACCATTTCTGGTGTGGGAAAGTGCGTTGGTATGTCTGGCTTCAGCTGATCACATTATCATTAGGCTAAATATTATAACGAACGAGAGTAGCTTGATCAAGTTATACAACGCTGCTACATTCATTGGAAGACTGGACTTTGCGTCTTAGAATTATGTATATAGCAGTGCTTTACTTACAACGGTCAAAGGGTACAAGAATTTGTATTTGAATTCATCAGTGGCTTTCTCCCTTAAATGAAAACCTACATTGATTATGAGGAGTTTCCCATTGTACCATTACAAATGCATCATCTTGCTTCAACATTGCAAATGCATATACATATAGACACCTTACACACACTCACACACAAATGTAAACACTAAAACACACACAAATGTACTCTCACTGACATATATACTTACAAACACAAAATGTATTCATATGTTAATGCACCATTAGGATCAGAGGATCTGGTGGCATTTATTTTTGCCTGCTTAGAAAATAAATATTAAAATAAAAATATATGTGCATCCGAGCGTGTGGTGATAAGATAAATGGAAAAGTCACTTTCGCGATTTAAATGTCTTACTTCGATTTTTCACGAAGCTAAGCTGTAACCCCAAGCGGATAAGTACACGATAAAATGTCAGCAACTGTCAATGAGGGGAACATAGAAGATAGCTAGACAGTCGGGAGCTGGCTGCTAACACCTGTAGAACTTAACAATATAAACACAGTAGAACAAAGGTGTCATGTTCTGTAGCCATCGAAATCACCTTACATAATAATGAATTTGTCTTTAGTTAGAATAAATCCATTCACTCATCTACTGTGCTCTGATCATGAAAGAAAGGGAAACAAATGGTTTCTTTGGTGGAAGTGGAGAGTGTGTTTGCAGCCGTAGCAGGGAAAGGGACTTTCTCTACTTCAAAGCGACTGAAGCTACTGTGAGATGGTAGAATGATAGGCAAGATGTCATAGTAAGGAATGATGTGATTTGAAAGGGGACACAAAATCTCAACCAAACAGCAGCCAGATATCAACTTAATTTAAGCAGCCAATTTTGCTGATGCTTCTCCATGTGTGTGTGTGTGTGGGTGTGTGTGGGTGTGTGTGTGTGTGTGTGTGTGTGTGTGTGTGTGTGTGTGTGATGGAGGGGGGGTAGGGAAAGCTTCGATAATGGACTGCTCTGAATTTGTTATTAGTATTGTCCGTTTTTAGATGCAGGCCATATCTGTCGGAAGGGGGTGGGGGAATGCCGGGTTAAATTGACCTACCTAGAGGCCAAAAACTATTTTCCTGACTCGGCTGTTAAATATTGATTTAGCTCTAGTGGCAGTAGTTTAAAAGTTTCCTACTTCTACTAATTGAGTTTAATCCAAAAAGAGACAGCTAAAGTTAAAAATAGCTCCATTATGCAGTACCTTTTTCTAACCCACCAAGAGAATCTTTGTGCTAAACCTCTGAAAGCTTACAGCATAAAAGTTGTTGTTATTAAAGTAGTCAACTTAATCCGTTCAAAAAGCCTTCTCCACAGGAAATACAAAAGAGTTATTAAACACACTGGAGACAGAATTTAAATATGCTGTTTACTGTTCTGAAGTCCGATACTCATGTGTGGGAAAATGGTTTGGATGTTTAATCTTAAAGGGTAAATACAACCATTCCTGGAAGGAAAAGATAAATCGGTCTCCGAATTCAATGATGATGAATGGGTTGTGAATTATACTTTTTAGTGGATATAACTACCCACGTAAATGAATAAAACTCACATTTCCATGGCTAAGAACAGATAATTAACGCTATATTTGATCAGGTCAAGGCTTTTGAAATGAAATTGTCCTTTTTGAAACACAAGTCAAAAGACAAAACTGAAGTGTGATTTTTCGAAACTTGCAAAGTTACCTCAGATTTATATCGGAACTAAGAATTTGACACAAGGTTTCAAGACTTCAAGAGATCTCATTAGTTTCAATCTCTTTTCATCTCCATTCTCCATTAGTGTCACGTGTCCGGTCTAGGTTTAACGACTCTGTCCTATTTTTAGATTTCCAGTTATCAATACTGGTTATTGATTAATCTCTAAAATATCGACAGCCGGACCGCCTGACTTATCTATTACGAAATGCCAGAAGATTCGGGCTATTACTCAACGACACCTCGCTAGATAAATCAATTGACTTGCCCTAGCTATCTCCTCTTTATTAATAAATTATAAATTTATCCCTTTATTATGATTAGTATACGTAAAGCTCCAGAACATCTGCATTCTCCATCAGTATAAGTAAAGCTCCAGAAAATCTCCATTCTCCATTATCCATTAGTGTAAGTGAAGCTCCAGGACATCTCCATTCTCCATTAGTGTATGTAAAGCTCCAGAACACCTCCATTCTCCATTAGTGTATGTAAAGCTCCAGAACATCTCCATTCTCCATTAGTGTATGTAAAGCTCCAGAACAACTCCATTCTCCATTAGTGTATGTTAAGCTCCAGAAAATCTCCATTCTCCATTAGTGTAAGTGAAGCTCCAGAACATCTCAATTCTCCATTAGTGTATGTAAAGCTCCAGAACATCTCCATTCTCCATTAGTGTATGTAAAGCTCCAGAACATGTGCAAATAATTTTGATTTTCAATGTGCGTTCGACTTGAAAGAAATATTTAACACTTTCCCTTTGTTGGATATTTACCAAAGCTTACATGCAAATTTCATCACGCCCTTATTTCCTTATTTGGCAGTACATGTTTATGTGAGCACGTGAAGTGCGTGGTGAGATCACGAATCTGGACAATCATCAGGAGATTGTGCTTCATGTTGCTATTTCATTCATCATTGGGAGTCTTGTTTGTGTTGCTACTTCATTAATCATTTGGGAGTCTAGTTTGTGTTCCTACTTTATTCATCATTGGGAGTCTTGTTTGTGTTGCTACTTTATTCATCATTGGGGGAGTCTTGTTTGTGTTGCTACTTCATTAATCATTGGGAATCTAGTTTGTGTTGCTACTTCATTCATCATTGGGAGTCTTGTTTGTGTTGCTACTTCATTTATCATTGGGAGTCTAGTTTGTGTTGCTACTTTATTCATCATTGGGAGTCTTGTTTGTGTTGCTACTTTATTCATCATTGGGAGTCTTGTTTGTGTTTCTAATTCATTCATCATTGGGAGTCTTGTTTTTGTTGTTACTTCATTCATCATTGGGAGTCTTGTTTGTGTTGCTACTTCATTCATCATCGGGAGTTTTGTTTGTGTTGCTACTTCATTCATCATTGGGAGTCTTGTTTTGTTGCTATTTCATTAATCATTGGGAGTCTTGTTTTTTGTTGCTACTTCATTCATCATTGAGAGTCTTGTTTTTGTTGCTATTTCGTCCATATTTTTATTTTCCATCACCATGTTTGTACATTCGAATGTTATTTATATAACTTCCCTTAATTCGCCCACAAACTCTGGACCTCAGTGATGACAAGACTGGGTGTAGACTTTCCCCTGATCTCCTACTTCATATGAATTACCGACTGATTTCAACTGGAATACCTGAAAGCAGCCACTATTCAGATTTTTAAAGATATATGGTAGGTCCGTAAATTTAGTTTTCTAAAGGTATTTAAATTTAGTCATGGAGATAACCGTTAAAAAGTTAATAATAGCTGGTGAGATCCTGCAGATTATAATATTATCCACACTTACCACTTACACACACACACACACACACACACACACACACACACACACACACACACACACACACACACACACACTCAAGCACACAGAATTATAAATGTGTATGTATGTATGTATGTTTATGAAACGGGAAACCAAGTCCAGCATTTTAACTATATCGTTATATTTATATTTCATTATTATGAGTTGTTTTCTTATAATAATTTTAGACACCGAGTATTGTGAGGTAAGGTAGAACGATGTCATGCAAGAAGTATGTATGTCAAGGTGAAGCGCGCTCAGAAATGAATGGACCTAACCGGATATGGTGAATCCTGGCGTGGGAGGACGTAAGAAATAATAATAGCACAAACAAGGCTTTACAACCAGATCTTCTATATGACAGGCGTGGGAGGACGAAGAAATAATATAGTACAAACAAGGCTTTACAACCAGATCTGTATAACAGGCTGAAGTCATGTTTAAATTGGAAACCAGGAGGTACGCACATAGAGCGAGGTAGCTCACATTATGAACTATAAACTATGTTTATAAATTTAGTAGCCATGCAAATTTCTAAAGAGAAAAACCTACTTCCACTATTTTTTCGACTACAGCTGCCACATGTGAACTTTTTTTTTAACTGCATTTGAGTTGGGTGAATAAAATTTTCACTTATATTTTAAAATGTATGGTTTGTATTGAAGCTATTTCAAAGTGAATGAAAAGTAAGTGTTGTCAATAAAGCAAAGGTTAGAAATTCACTGTTGTCATTTTCTAATATTTCAGAGATGTGACAGTTTTTGGTTATTGAAAGAGTGGTTATTGACGAAAGCAAATTTTATGGTAGTCATTTGTGCACGTCAGAAGAATATATTTCTGATTAAAAAAGAAGAAAGTACTTCTGTTTACAAATTGAAGAAGGATATATTTCTGATTAAACACAGAAGATTGGTATAATTCTGATTCATAAAATAAGAAAGATTAGTCAATTTTGCAAGTGTTCAAAATTACCTTGAGATGTAAGTTCTCGGTTTAACTTCAGGGATAGTTTATGTGGTTAACTAAGTGGAAATTAAAAGTGGAGGGTAACCGTCGGTAGCTGGTAGAGGGCAACATTCAATAGCTAGTAGAGGGCAACATTCAATAGCTAGTAGAGGGCAACATTCAATAGCTAGTAGAGGGCAACATTCAATAGCTAGTAGAGGGCAACATTCAATAGCTAGTAGAAGGTAACATTCAATAGCTAGTAGAGGGCAACATTCAATAGCTAGTAGAGGGCAACCTTCAATAGCTAGTAGAGGGCAACCTTCAATAGCTAGTAGAGGGCAACATTCAATAGCTAGTAGAGGGCAACCTTCAGAATCCACATGCATGTGCATATCAAGGATAACAATCCAGGCATGAGTGAAATTAGCTGAAATCGACGGGGTTAAATTTAATTCAATCCACTTATGATCTTTAGTTATCACTCATCTTCCGCTTTGTTTAAGATAGATAGATAGATAATATGATACCAAAACTACTTAGTTTAATGGATATTATTATTATTATTATTATTATTATTATTAATTAATTAATCAATTAATTAATCCAAAACTAATTACAAGTTATGAGAATCTTAATTTATTTATTGATCCTCCAGCAGAAACCACTCGTCTCTCCCACCTGGCTAATCTGCAAGCACTGTAAACGTTTTCTCTCTTTTACAATATAAAACAATATTTATGGTCACACGATCTTTCAATAGGAGGAAAACATTTTACTAAAGAAGAAGACAAATCCGTCTTTAATCTATATTTAGCGAGCCCCCATCCACCCACTTTCTTCTCCAACATAATGATATCAATATGCATAAGAAGGTCAATAATTTTTTTAAATCAGCAATCAACAAACATTTGACAAATACAATAGATTACTTAACATTACTTATTTACACGAAACCATGTTCAAACACGTGCTCACATAAACACACAAAACTGATGAACTGACAGCAAACTGACCCCGAGACTTACAAAACTCACGACAGCGCATTTTAACTTGAAGACTACAGCTGTCAATGCTGTCAATGCTGTCAATGCCGCGACAGGATATGGCGCATAATATTATTTTTAATAGGTCTAACAAAGATTCCTAAAACAGTATTCTCAATCTCTGAAACATTATTTTTAATAGGTCTAACAAAGATTCCTAAAACAGTATTCTCAATCTTTGTAACATTATTTTAATAGTCTAACTGATCTTCCAAATACAGTATTCTCATTATGTTGTAACATTATTTTTTTGTAGGCCTAACAGTTTTCAAATACATAATTCTCTATTTGTTATAACATTATTTTTGTAGGTCTAACAGAGCTTCCAAATACTGTATTGTCTATTTGTTATAACATTATTTTTGTAGGTCTAACAGAGCTTCCAAATACTGTATTGTCTATTTGTTATAACATTATTTTTGTAGGTCTAACAGAGCTTCCAAATACTGTATTGTCTATTTGTTATAACATTATTTTTGTAGGTCTAACAGAGCTTCCAAATACTGTATTGTCTATTTGTTATAACATTATTTTTGTAGGTCTAACAGAGCTTCCAAATACTGTATTGTCTATTTGTTATAACATTATTTTTGTAGGTCTAATAGAGCTTCCAAATACAGAATTCTCTATTTGTTGTAACATTATTTTTGTAGACCTAACAGAGCTTCCAAATACTGTATTCTCAATCGGTATTGATATTTCCAATGCGACTTTGATTATTCTTTATCATCAACCGTATTGATAAGACTGGAATGGAATATATATCTTCTGTGAATAGAGCTTCATTTGAGAAATGAAATGATAATTCAATTGATTGGCCATGCTGTAATTCAAACTTCACTACCAGGATAAAAATTATTCCAAATATTTTAGATTACAAATATTTTAAATGGTAGCATGGCAGTTATCGACTAACATTACGAAATCAAAGTGTTCATGTTCGCTAATTACTTCTGTTACTGCCTCATTAATGTAGAAAACGAGAATTTATACATATGTTATACGTACATTTTAAAATATCAAATAATATTAATGTAGAAAACGAGAATTTATACATATATTATACGTACATTTTAAAATATCAAATAATATTAAAGATAAATGCAATGAATCGAATATTAGCAATAATAAGCATTCATAATGTCAGCAAAACTTTCAGACAATCATTATAAACACAAATATTTCACATTCATAATGTCAGCAAAACTTTCGGACATTCATTATAAACACAAATATTTCACATCATAATGTCAAGAAAACTTTCGGACATTCATTATAAACACAAATATTTAACATTGACAAATGAGGATACCACTGTTCCTTTCAGTGAAAATATGTTTTCATCAATCGTTTTTCAATAAAATTTATATATTTATTCATGTTTCTTTCAATAAAATATGTTTGTATCTCTATTTCATTCAATAAAATTAATTTATTTTCTCTCTCTTATTTTTCAGTAAAATACATTTATGTTTATCTCTGTTATTTTAAATAAAAAGATTTATTTTTATCCTCGAATATGGCAGTTATGGTGCTTAAAATAATTGTGTTTTCTAATTTCTTTGTTTTTCTGAAATATTTTATTAGAATAAAGTTTTACTCTGCAAATGTATTTTTATAGGTGAGTTTTAATTTAAGTAATATTAAAAACACAATTTTTAATATTAGAATTGTTTCCTGTCAGGGCAATTTTGAAACATTGTGTAATTTTGTAACATTATGCAATTTTGTATTATGTAATTTTGTAACATTGTGTAATTTTGTAACATTATGCACCTCCAATTTGTGAGAAAGTATTTCACTTATGCACGCCAACGTCTGTTGATTTAAAATAACTCTAGATTTTGTTCTACACAGTATTTCCTTTCAACATAGTTTCCAAATCATTTAATTTTCGTAAGGCAAACGCTAATTTTCTATTTATTCTTTTCAAACCAAATTTAATACTGTCACCGTCGGATGATGCCACGAATTTTACAGCAGTAAATTGACAAAAACAGTACATTCCACCATTACTTTCTCTTAAATTTCCCCGCCCACTCGAACGCCTCCACATCCCACGTACATCTACAATTAATTATTGCCCGCTCTCACGACGCTCATGTCAATTTTTTTTTTAAAAGCCACCAATAATACGAAGGCTGTTCACATGACAAAACTTGCTGAAATCATCCATTTTTAATTCATATATCAATAATTTTAAACTCTACGAGTTCAATAATACTTGCCCAGCGGGTATACCTCTTTGTTTCTTTTCACTGCTTACTTCGGCTTAGTTTTAAATATTATCAACACTATTCTGGTGTTTCCTGTCTTCTGGGAGTGAGAAGTGTGAGTGTAAAGTATGTCTTTTTAAAGGCCCTGTGTTCTGGGAGTGAGAAGTGTGAGTGTAAAGTATGTCTTTTTCAAGGCCCTCCGGCGATAGGCAAGGAGCTGAGAAAAACGAAAGTGGCTCGTTTTCGATAGAACAACAAAAATTGTCAGACCACTTACGTAAACCCCGTTTCAACGAATTTCATTTCTGCGACAGGTCAGCAAGAAATGAAGAATCGACAAACAAAAAAAAAAAAACGTACAACGTCTCCTGTATTAAATACGTTCTAGTTCAATGGCCGTAATACTGATATTAAATCTACTTCAATCCATATTGTGTGCTAAAGCAGTTTTAAAAATGTGATGTACGGCCGTGCCTGACGAAACGCATGATGCATCTGTTACGAACAAGTAAGACCTATAATAGATATTCACGTGACGTAAATGCCATTGACAACCAGTTCCTATAATAGGATTTCCACGTGACGTAAATGCCATTGACAACCAGTGCCTATAATAGGACTTCCACGTGACGTAAATGCCATTGACAACCAGTGCCTATAATAGGACTTCCACGTGACGTAAATGCCATTGACAACCAGTGCCTATAATAGGACTTTCATAGATTGATAGCAAACATGTACAAAATATGTCCGAGTCCATTCTTTTTCTACCAGTCAGTTAACTTACCATAAGCTAAGGATCACTTTTATGACCGGACTTGAGTTATGTCAAAATCAAAGTGATTAAAGTGATTAGAATATAAACTTTCTTCAACAAAGTAACTTTCAGTCAATCCCCATTGGATGAAATTGTAATGAACAAGTGTGAGACTATTAGTCAGAAAAACTACTCATCTGCTTGGAACATACTCTTTACATGAATGGTTATTTTAACTCTGGTACTTACAAATATATCATCATGAGCTGAATGTGAAGGTCACGCCACATTGGCATTTAACGAATTATATAACAAATATTATTATGATATTCTTGTAGCTGGCCCTTTAACAAATTATATAACAAATAGTATTATGATATTCTTGTAGCTGGCCCTTTAACAAATTATATAACAAATAGTATTATGATATTCTTGTAGCTGGCCCTTTAACAAATTATATAACAAATAGTATTATGATATTCTTGTAGCTGGCCCTTTAACAAATTATATAACAAATATTATTATGATATTCTTGTAGCTGGCCCTTTTAGACAACCGATTTACCGCAAGCTGACTGGAATCCATGTGATCTGAAAATAAGTCCGCTATGTGGAAAGTGAGACACAAAACCACTCACCCAACCTCAGGATACAAATAAGTCACCTTGAAACCTCCCCTGTCCATAATCTGACTAAAACAAACATTAAACTTTGGGACAGTATTGTATGAGGTGTCTCAGTTAATTATAGTATTTGGAATCGAGTGCTCTTTTTATTGTTTTATTATTAAATTAGTTAATTATTGTAAACTAAATTTAAACTCAGTTAATTATTGTATTTGGAATCGAGTGTTCTTTTTATTGTTTTATTATTAAATTATTTTCCTCCATTTGTTTGGAATGACCGTAATTTGAATTGGCTGGTGGTGAACCATAGGGTATGTGAATGTTGTAATTAATCAAAGGAAAAGATAACTTTGCCAATTCCAGGGAACGTCAACTAATCTACTTGTCGTTATGCTAGATATTCGATTGTCCCATAACGTAACGTCTGATCTACTTGTTATGCTAGATATTTGTCCCATAACGTAACGTGTGATCTACGTGTTATGCTAGATATTTGATTGTCTCATAACGTAACGTGTGATCTAGTATAGGGACTGGCGAGCAGATTAGGTCATGGACTTTGTCAGCATTTAAGTCAACATATTTCAATTTTCATAATTAATAAAATAACTCTGGGTCTTGATGCTGAGTCAGGGTCGATAAAATAACCCCACATGTGACACAGTGCTTTGAAAAAAGAATATTAAAAGTACTTATTCATCAAACAGTACTGTATTTCCCTGCGCTAGAGAGCAATTAACTCTTGAGTGTCGGTCAAGTGAACATGTTTGTTTGTACCGCCAGCTTAATGAACACACCTCCATGCACTCCTAGCGTGTAAGTGCATTGTTAGCTTGTAACTGAGAGAGAATGACACTGACAACCGCAGAGAAAAAGCCACACAAATCATCTTTAATGTTTCCCCAGACGTTGTCAAGGGATTTGTGTATTTGAAACTAGAATAGAAACACTTTCTACGGAGAATAGAAACACTTTCTACGGCAATGTGTTGATGGCTCCCAAACGTTGTCAAGGGATTTGTGTATTTGAAACTTGAATAGAAACACTTTCTACAGCAATGTGTTGATGGCTCCCAGACGTTCACGTGTTTATAAAGATTTTCCCACAGATTGTCTGCGGCTTGAGGTCAGTGCTTCTATAAAAATGTCAAATATATGCGATTTTTCTTCACCAACGCCTTTCAAGTCCTCGGGACGGTTCTTGATAGCCCATTTTACTGAAATTTCAAGCTGAGGCTCAGTACAGTGTACTGGCTCAAATCTGAGCGCACACTGCTACTCCGTTACTTCTCTGAGAAGTCCACACTACTACTTTCTTTACTTCACTATTAAGTTCACATTACTACTTTCTTTACTTCCCTATTAAGTCCACACTACTACTTTCTTTACTTCACTATTAAGTTCACATTACTACTTTCTTTACTTCACTATTAAGTTCACATTACTACTTTCTTTACTTCACTATTAAGTCCACATTACTACTTTCTTTACTTCACTATTAAGTCCACATTACTACTTTCTTTACTTCACTATTAAGTCCACATTACTACTTTCTTTACTTCCCTATTAAGTTCACATTACTACTTTCTTTACTTCCCTATTAAGTGCAGTTAGTATGTATGCATCATGCAGTTGTTACATAATGTACCGTGTACTCATCATAAATGTATTATGCATTCATTGTTAATCAATAAAGCACCATTGTTAGTCAATTAAACACTCATTATTACTCAATCAAACACTCATTAATTATTTATGTCACTAGTTGAGCAGCATGCTTTCATTATTTACTTTGTAGCGCTCCTCTCACGTATGTCTAGAAAAGTCACTGTATAAGGGTACTATTGTTAACATGGAGGTGTAGACAAGTCACTGTATAAGGGTACTATTGTTAACATGGAGGTGTAGACAAGTCACTATATAATTGTAGTATTATTAAATGGAGGTGTAGACAAGTCACTATATAATTGTAGTATGATTAACATGGAGGTGTAGACAAGTCACTATATAATTGTAGTATTATTAACATGGAGGTGTAGACAAGTCACTATATAATTGTAGAATTACTAACATGGAGGTGTAGAAAAGTCACTATATAATTGTAGTATTATTAACATGGAGGTGTAGAAAAGTCATTATAATTGTAGTATTATTAATATGGAGGTGTAGAAAAGTCACTATATAATTGTAGTATTATTAACATGGAGGTGTAGAAAAGTCACTATAATTGTAGTATTATTGACATGGAGGTGTAGAAAAGTCACTATAATTGTAGTATTATTAACATGGAGGTGTAGAAAAGTCACTATATAATTGTAGAATTATTAACATGGAGGTGTAGAAAAGTCACTAAATAATTGTAGAAATATTAACATGGATTGTAGAAAAGTCACTATAATTGTAGTATTATGAACATGGAGGTGTAGAAAAGTCACTATATAATTGTAGTATTATTAACCTGGAGGTGTAGAAAAGTCACTATATAATTATAGTATTATTAACATGGAGGTGTAGAAAAGTCACTAAAAAGTCACTATGTAAGTTGTAGCGTGGAGGTTTGAAAAATGTATTAGGAAAAACATGATCAACATTTAAAATCAGCCATGGCCAACCACGCTCTCCGCCACACTTGAATATTCCCCAGGCTTTACAACGTATGCGGGAATGACGTCACAAAGAACATTAATTATAATAACGACTACGACACCCCCCCCCCCATTCCTAATCTTTCGTATTTGATGAAGACAAATAGTTAAAAAAGAAAACGCAATGCCTGTAACTTTATGGATAGATTAAAATTTTATAGAAACACAGTAAGATCATAATAAAATCGAAAATTACTCAGCACGTTATGACAGTTGGGTTTTTTTGCATAGCGTCCACTGTGTTAGGGTAAGAATTATGTCTGTATGTCTCTTTAAACTTTCGGGACTGACTGTTAAAATTTGACCGTGACGGCTTGACGGTCCTCGCACATATGGCAGCAATCTGACATATATGTCAGTGCAGGCTTTGGGTTTTGTATCTATTAGCGTCAGTTGTCTGCGGCTTCTCAGTAGGGCGCAAAGAAATGGCAAGTACTTTATGTACAGGGCGCCAATAGAGTGCAGATTCTAAAACAGAAAACTCTCTCACTAATTTTTCGGCAGACACTAAAATAATGACTGATTCACCAGACGGACGTCATTCTAATATACAGAAATAGGAGGAGGAGTGATAGATGAGTGAAATAATGAATAGAAACGAATGAATATATATATAAATGAATACATATAAATGCACACAAGTATAATCATAACTACTGTACATAGTTCAATAGTAAATTCATCCTGACTGGCTTTTTCTCCACTTTATCAGTGGAGATCTGGGAAAGAATTTTGAACGATTTTGCTCCGACAATGGCAAGATTGACTGATCTACGGGCCTGATTATGGTGCGCACACAGACCGAGCTGGTCACGTGGTCTATCGGGCTAAATATCTGGTGAACTATTGCAGCCTGACCTACTTGGTCAGCAAGATGGTATTGCGTCTCCGCGCATGAAGCGAGCTAACGGATATATTATGTGAGTGGACAGGCCGTAAATGGTAGACTTCGTTTCGAACAGTTAATTAACTCAAGGCGGATGACGAACGTACTTTGTACATTGTTCTCTGTCTATAAATAGATTGCTTTAACATACAATGTATAATTTTGACAGGCGTAATTTTATTACTTTGTACATTGTTCTCTGTCTATAAATAGATTGCTTTAACATACAATGTATAATTTTGACAGGCGTAATTTTATTACTTTGTACATTGTTCTCTGTCTATAAATAGATTGCTTTAACATACAATGTATAATTTTGACAGGCGTAATTTTATTACCACACACACACACACACACACGCACACACACACACACACACACACACACACACACACACACATACACACACTTTCTTAAATTGCAATACTGACGCTATTTTAATGTTTTAATGTTTGCAATTATTCAATTATTTAAATTATTTATTCAAGATTTAACACATAAGAAAATCTTCAACATTGTATTTTAAAAAGAAGATATTGCAAGACAATAACTTTGAAAATGATCAAAAGAAGACAGAAATCAATGGAGCATATATTCGGCAAAGTCTGCTTGCTAATGCATGTGCTTGTTACGAGTTCAGCCTCGACACAAGTAATCTCCCCTTGCAAGACTACTTTTATTTCCAAAGCGAATGACTTAATTAGGATGAGATGGCTTCTACCCGGAACTGATGATAGTGTAACACAACGGACGAGAGCCTGGTAATATGAGTGACAATCAGCCGTTTGAAATAAGATTAACTGTCACAGGACACGCAAGCCTGTCGGCAGGACATCAGATCAGAGAACGGAAATCCGCGCCAGCTCGTAACATCTTGGTAACACTATTGTTGAATGAAACAATGCCCATGCAAAATAAACCTTCACTGCGTCATCACACTTCTGCAATCTGTAAATAAAAATTCTGTGAGCATGATCAAACATTGACAATAACATTAGCGGTATAAACCTGCTTATATATTTACAACCTTCCTCTAAAAGTGACAGGGTTGTAGGTTAAATTGTTGCAATAATCTTTAAACCTTTACAAGCTATTAAACTAAATGTCCACATTTTTACAGTTTGTTCAGACGTGGATACACCCGAGCAAACCAGTATAATAAAGCCGTTCAGTAAAAGCCAAGACAATTTATCATCAAAAAAAAACCAGTCGCCACCCCAAAAAATCAGTCATGTTATCAAAACGCATATGACATGTTATCAAAATGCCCCTCATGTAATTAAAAGGCCCAGTCAAAGTAGAAAGAAACCCAGTCATGTAGTCGAAAAAGCCCAGTCAGGTAGTCAAAAAAAGTCCAGAATGTAGTCCAGAAAACCCAATCATGTAGTCGAAGAAAGCCCAATCATGTAGTCGAAAACGCCCAGTCATAGTCGAAGAAAGCCCAATCATGTAGTCGAAAAAGCCCAATCATGTAGTCGATAAAGGCCAGTTTGTAGTAGAAAAAGCCCAGTCATGTAGTCGAAAAAAGTCCAGTATGTAGTCCAGAAAACCCAATCATGTAGTCGAAAAAGCCCAGTCATGTAGTCGAAAAAGGCCAATCATGTAGTCGAAAACGCCCATAGTCGAAGAAAGCCCAATCATGTAGTCGAAAAAGCCCAGTCATGTAGTCGAAAAAGGCCAGTTTGTAGTCCAGAAAACCCAATCATGTAGTCGAAAAAGGCCAGTTTGTAATAGAAAATGCCACAATGCATATGGTCCTACAACACGCGGTTTGAAGACCGAGAAATTCTTAACACGAATTAAAAAAGTGAATCTATCACCGTAAAGGAATCCGAGTAACTTCGTTAATTTCTTCCAAACACACACACAAAAAAAGATAAGCACCAAAACAAATTCCATTCAGATCAATGACAGTACTGGTGAGTATGAAGAAGATTAGAAGATAAAGAATACCTACTGAAGAAAAAAAACAAAGCTAAAGCTATTGCAACTGTCAACGTAGAAAATGATGACTTGCATAAGAACCAGAGACAACTATTGTTAAGTCAACTCTCAATTGAATCATAGGTTTTGCCAAAAAAGATAGTGAAGACTAAGAACTAGTGAAAGACCTAGAGATTAGCTAGCAAAGACTAGTGATATGTTAATAAAAGAACAGTGTTAAACTAGTAAAAGACCAGTGATAGACTAGTAAAATAGCATTGATAGGTTAGTAAAAGAACAATGTTAAACTAGTCAAAGACCAGTTTAGTTGAAAATCTGAATGCTACTCTTACCAAATCATGACGAAAAAATGAGTGTAGAAAGAACAGGTGATTGTGATGTATATTTACCAGCACGTTTTGTGCAAAGTACCACAAGACTCAACCATTTTCTCACCTTTTGAACTCTTGTATGGTGGAACCGTTAGGGGACCCATGTCTATATTATGAGAATATTGGACAGAGAGCAGGCTAGCACAGTCCACAAAAGTATGAATCATGTGATTGAACTTGCTAACTGTATTGACACTTCATGTCAAATAGCAGCCACAAATGTATGTGAGAGTAAATGCAGCACATCTGTACAATTATAAGATGAAAACGTCTAACATAAAAGTCATTACGAAGGTGTTATTTCTATTATCTCGTCACTGAAACAAGTTAGAAGTATCACGACAAGGCCCACTGACGTCACTGAAAAACTGAATGGGTTTAATTTCAAACTTCATATTGGATCCAAGGCGAAAATCTTTCATGCTAATCTGGTGAAGTCATATAAGGAACACGCTGGTTACAATGGTGCTGCCATTATTATAGAGGATAATGTCACCTCTGTACCCCCACCCAGCTTTAATGGACGCTGAAATTATCGATGATATCACAAACCCAGAACTATCAGACTCTGATGCTCAACAGTTATGGAGCATGCTAAAAGAAACATACGATGTTTTTACCAATAAACCCAGAAAAATGAGTCTGTGTGAATTTATGGTCAAACTACGGGATTATAATCTGAATTTTGATTATTGCTACAGTTATTATGCTGTGTGTATCGGGCTTATGAATATTGTTTCATGATTTATAAGTTGAGAATGTGTATAAGGGAGGAAGAAGTTCAGATATGAAATAAGCATGAATACAAGGTGCTGCCGTAATTTGAATTTTGCAGAAAGGAGCGTGCCTTTATTATTTTGTATCTGACTCAGACTGCAGTGACTACTCTACTCCACCAGATCACGTTGGTGTGTGTATCCAAAGTTCTCGTCAAAATTATCAATAAACGTGTTGCCGTAAGTTGATTCCTGTGAATTCCATTTAAGAACCAATATGGCGAAAATTGAGGCT
This sequence comes from Sinotaia quadrata, assembly GCA_028829895.1. Classification (NCBI taxonomy): domain Eukaryota; kingdom Metazoa; phylum Mollusca; class Gastropoda; order Architaenioglossa; family Viviparidae; genus Sinotaia; species Sinotaia quadrata. The sequence goes on along the minus strand of CM054181.1, from coordinate 38,940,357 downwards.
TGAATTTGGTCTCAAGAATTCTCAAAGATTATTTTCAACATTCCTCGTTGTGTGCTTGAGTAGCGCACATGAAGATTCTAGAACATTCCACGTGATTTGCTTTGATAGCACATGCAATGCTCTGGATAATTCAGTGTGCTTTGTGAGCGCATCGAAGATTCTGGAATATTTGTGTAATGAGCCTAGAAGGGGTACGTTGGCCCATCACCTAAATAATAAAGACAGTGACTTGTTGCAAATCGTGTTATTACGAACACACGCCAGAGACAGCTGCCATCTCTGAAAAAGTTATGTACGTTGACTATAAATATCTCTGTAAGCCTCGATTCTCATTTCTATGATGAATTATATCTATGAACATTATTATATATATATATATATATATATATATATATGTTAACTTGACTGCTCATGTCTACGTTATGATAAATTGAATGAGTGTCCAACATTTAAACATTGTTGAGAAGTTATGTAAATGTCAATTCTCTTTTTGTTACATTCATATGTTGTGTATTTAACTTTTCTTACTCTTTTAGTAAGAAGTTACCACCTGCAGAAATATGCGATAGTAAAACGTCTACCTTATTACTGTGTAAAGAGTAGAGTTTTACGACACCCTTATAATCCGCCAAGTGAGAGACATTTTAGTCTTGTTGGAGAATTATTAATAACTGTAAATTAAGATTCTCGAATACTTGTAATTAGGTATTTGTTATTAATTAATAAAAAATCATCTTAACGAGTGAAGAGTGCCCAGAGATGGCAGAGAATCATAAAGCCTGAGATTTAGTTTCTTTTCGACGATCTAACCTTGTACATAAATCAAATCTGAATTATTTTTAAAATTTGAAATGGTTTGTTTTTGAGAAAATACAGTTGGAACCTTGTCTAAATAATGACATTAATACTTTTTCGTTTTGCATTATTTATCGACCGCTCTGCTTCAACTAACATTTGTAAATCATAATTCTTTTTTGTAAATAGCACCCACAAGACTGCGTCAGAATTCCATCTACGGAGTAAGAAGCAGTGTTTTTGTGTTTTTTTAAATGCAGTATCTCGGACCAAACAAACAAGAAATAAATAAAAGTAAATTGAAAAATGAAAATTCGTCATATAAATGTGATTTGATAATCTGTGTTAATAGAGAATATTTTACAATGACTTCCTTGGCATTATTCAACATTTTGGCCATGCAATAATTTCTATTTATAGCATATTCTCATAAATTACACGCCAAGAGACTGCAAAGGTTGCTGGCGTGCTATCCACCAAAATTGCATCTTAATAACTAATTCCGTTTTCACAATTTAATCATAAACCGCTTGACTGATTCCGTTTCCAGAATGATTACGCATGGCTCCAGAATGTCAGTTTAAATTTCATGCGCATGAATTGCAAAACAGTACTGGTACTGTCACTGCAGCAACATGTGTACGCATGTGGCATTAGTACCGCTCCACTCTAGTGGTATTAGAAAAGTTCCATACTGCTGGCATTGGTACAGCTCCACTGTCAGTTCCTTCAGTTTTCGCCGCCTTTGTCTGGAAGTGTTTTCTGGGGAAGAGAACGGTGGTGCAAATAGTTAAAGATGTCTGTTATAAACCCCCTTTCTCAAAGAAGTTAAGACATGCATTGCGTGAAAATAAAATATTGTTTTAGTCTTTATCCTTCAATATTTTCGTATTTACCTCTTTCTTTCATAATTCAATTATGCCGATATTTAAACACAATATGTTTTGTCTTACCGCGAAGATATCCAACAATCAATGTCATTCTTAAAGCAAATGAATAATTTCTGAAAATATCTTATTTAGACATGATAATAATATTTTGAAATGTTAATTTTTAGTCTTATTTAAGTTTAAACGATATGTACAGTTGTTTACAAATAAATTAAAAATTCAGAATACAATAATTTCGTTCTTGATATTGTTGCGTATTTGTTTCTTGAGAAAAACTAAAATATTTTTACTTTTATTTTAAGAGGCCATGCAATAACTCTCTTCAAAATTCCAGGAGTACCGACTTCACTAGAGCTGAGAGATGCATTTTGTTTTCCTTCGTTTCAGTGAGATAATTGTTATATTTGGAAAACCTCTATATTGTGTTTCCCTTTATTTTTCAGTGATAATTACTATACTTTACAATTTGGAAACCTCTCAATTATGTTTCTGTGGCGGAGTAAATTTGCCTATCCCTATTTTCCGGACTTAAATGTCAGAGTAACCCGACCTTGAGCACTCCTTATGATCCTATTTTGTGTCTGAGTTTGGAGTAAACAACCCGAGTTGCGAATATGCTAGAAATTGCTGATGTAATGCTAACTAGGTGAGTAGTTTTAATTATCCAATGGTTATGAAATACGAACACGAGACTAACCAATGGGCTGAGATCCAAAAAAGTTATCTGCTCTAGAAAATTCCATCATCTGATCACTTGAATTTGAAGTGGCAAAGAAGTCCAATCTTTAAAGGCAATAGGTTGCTTTATGGTGAGTTAACTGACTGTTAGAGTGAGAATGGATTTCGAAATATTTTATTCATTTTAATTAATGATATGTAATATTTGTGTTTTATTTAGAGATTATTATGTCAGTAGACTATTATATTTACAAATGTTTGAACTAAGCTGCTCGTATGTACTGTGCTAACATTTGCCATTGTTTTGATATGCTGTATTTAATAAGCCGTGTGCATGTGTCAGGCTAATAAATACCATTGCAGAATACTAAAAGTCGAGACTGGAATGTAAGAAAGAATGGAATTATAAAGTGATAAAGTGGAAACTTAGACTTGCTCTCTGATTATATTTTTCAGGGTAAAGGAGCCTTTTTCTGGTCGTGGTGTTTGAACCTCCTGATGCACTGATTGTAAGCTACTACAACCATATATGGTAGAGGCAGGAAACAGTGTAAGTGTAAAAGAATGCACTGTACTAGCTGGATGCATCATGGCAAAGTATGCTGAGTATATCGGGCAATTTCTGTACAGTGAAGTTACTAGAAATTGCTACAATTGTTGTTCTGCTTGAAGGGACTAACACAGAGAAAGATGGCTTTGAGAGAATAACAGCATGTCAGTGTTTTCGACATGTGGGAGAGAGATACATGTTGACTGGACAACAGACTTGTGAGATTGTTGCATAGCGCAGTGAGTGAGTGCTTATTCAGGTTATGTAAAAACTATTATCGCTATCGCCAATAACTCCACTTCTGTTCTCTGACAAGAACTATCCTGTGATTTATATTGACATTATTACTGAATTGTATTTTAGGATATGAGACTGTGTAGTACATAAATTATGGTGAAAGTTATTTCAAGGAAATATTGATGTCATGTAATCTTTTCATTGTATTTGTCAAAGGTATATTTGGTTGTTGATTTAATAAATTTATTGAACTTCTTACACATAATGATAATCTTATATTGGAGAAGAAAGTTTGAGGATGGGGGCTTGCTAAATATAAATTAAACTTGAATTTGTCTTCTTCTTTATCAAGACTTTTCCACCTACGGAATGTTGTGTTATGGTAAATGTTGACGTAATGTTGTGGAAGAAGACAATCGTATACAACGCCTGCATATCCGCCGAGTGAGAGAGACGAGTAGTGTCCGCTGGAGAATTATTAATAATATAAATTAAGATTATCATCACTTGTAATTAGTTATGAATGATTAATTAATTAATTAATAATCATTAACTACGTGGTGTTGGCATCACAGTTTCATAATAATTTTTCTGCGATAAAGAGGAATGATTTATCTTACAGAATAAATGTGCATGCGTTTTCAAAAATCCTGAAAGTAAAACATACAAAGCAGATTAAACTATAGATTGAGTATTGGGTGTTTGAAATGTATATTAAAATGTTTGTTATTTGACAGTCAAATCAATGCTCCATATAATAATTCATGGAGCATTTCCTGCTTGAAATGATCATTAACATGTCATTTATCAGTCAAATCAAAATGTTAAATTAGAATTCAAAGACACATTACTCCTTTAAATACTGGTTATATGTTATTTGTCAGTCAAGTCAAAACACTAAACAAGGTTTCAATGTGAAATAGCTAATTTAAAAGAATTTTTTTTAAAAGAATCGAATTTTAGTGGTCAATAAACAATAATTCAAGGGATACAAGCTACTTTAGACAAATAGCAATCTGGAAAGCACATAACGGATTTTGCATAAGAAACTTCACTAAACAAGAATACCAAGAGAAATACCAACTTTTAAAGTACACAACGAGTTTTTGCATACCTCAATACACTAAACAATTCCAAGAGAAATAGCAACTTTAAAAGTACATAACTGATTTTTGTTTAAGTCAATTCACTAAAACAAGAATTCCAAGAGAAATAACAATTTTAAAAGTACATAACCGGCATTTGTATCAGTCAAGGCCATACACTTTTCTGTGCTTCACTACCGGAGATGCATTTTGAAACATCCGAACCTCCTTAGAGCAATGCATTATAGCGTAAAGGTAATTAAATGAACCTTACTTGAAACTCGTTTTATACACCCATCCACACACTCACCCTTTTTTTTACTAGATCCTTTGCATAATTATACCGACATTTTTTTTTATCTTTGATTTTAAGTGGAGAGCATCCAATATGGTTTTACTTTAAAAAACATTTTTACTAATAAACGAGGAATTGTTGTTAATATTCCATGAGTTTACGTTTAGAGCGAACAATCATTGCAAATATTAATTGTAAAGTAAACAATACCTTTTACATCATGTTCGCATTTGTAAACAGTACTTGTACAAGCACTTTCGCATTATTTAATAAACAATACTTGTAATAGTTTGTTCGCATTATTTAGTGAACAGTACTTGTAGAAGCATTGCTCGTATTTGTAAACAGTATTTGTATAAGAATGTATGCATTTGTAAACAGTATTTGTATAAGAATGTATGCATTTGTAAACAGTATTTGTATAAGAATGTATGCATTTGTAAACAGTATTTGTACAAGAATGTATGCATTTGTAAACAGTATTTGTACAAGCATGTATGCATTTGTAAACTGTACTTGTAGAAGCATATTTGCATTATTTTATAAACAATACTTGTCTTTATTACTTGCACAAGTTGTTGTTGCGTGCCTTGTACCATAGGATTTTTGTTGCAAACTGACTGAAGCGACTATTAAATTGTATTCATGGTAACATAATACGTGATATTAAAACACTGATGAAACTGCAACGTTGATAAAACACTGTCACAGAAAGTACTGATAAACTACGACCAAAATGAAACAGTTCTTGACATTAAAATCAATGGTGAAAATGCACCAAGATATAATAAATGGTGTCATAATAAGTACCAGTTAAACTATGTCCATTGTCAAACACTTGGTGAAAACAGAATAGTCGTAAAACAACGAGGATTGAGGTAAAATAATTGGTAAAATAAAGCAAAGCTGTCCTCTTGGTAAAATATTTAGTACATGTAAATTGTTACTGATATGTTATACTTGTGTATTAAGTATAAATGTATTCTTTGATTAGACTTTTATATCTATAAATATTTGAACTAAGATGCTCGTATACTGTATGCTAAACACTTGACATTGATTCTAGTGAATGTGCTCGTAAAATTGATATGCTGTATTTATTATGCTGTTTGCGTGATAGGCCTAATAAATACTGTTACATGAAACTGTAAATTGAGACTTGAATGTAAGAGAGAATGGAGTTAAAGATGAATAAACTGGAAACTTAGTTTTGTTTGCTTGTTATATTTTACAGAAAATAAACAGCCTTTTCTGTTTACCTGAATCTCCTGGTTTACTGACTATAAACCACAAAGACCATGGTAGACATGAAAATTATTTACCACAGTGTGTAACTGTGTGGAATGCAGTGCAATCCATTTATGTATGGTGGCAAAGTATGCTGACTACATCAAGCAATTTCTGGTACAAGAAAGTTACTGGAAATTGCTACAATTGTTGTTCTTCCTGAGGGAGCTAATATGGCAGAGCACCAAATAGCCTCAAGAATTTGTCTTGCTTTGGCGTCTATACTTTTTCTTTTTAGAAATCTTTTGATTAACCTTTTGGCATATATATATAAGGGCACAAGTTACACTAACCAGTTCAAAATTGCAGTTAATTTGTTAAAAATGATATATCATAATATGTCATAGCACAAAATGTTTGCTTTACAAAGAAAAAGGTATTATATTTATGGGGTGGTGTGCACTTATATGCAAATACGTATAAAGGCATGTGCTAATATATTTGTATGTATGTGTGTTCAAATATACGTATGCATTTGAATATGTGTGAGTGCATGATGTACGTATGCGTGTATGATGTATGCATGCCTGTATTTATTTGTGCATTTATTAGTTGTATGACATTTGTATTGTTCTATACCATATGTAAACGACTCGAGTCTAACCACTGATTCCCAGACAGTTGGTGGTCAAATAGTGTGTAAGGATACTAGAAATGATCACTATTGATATCAGGAATAACCACTAATGATTCTAGGAATGACCACTAATGATTCTAGGAATGACCACTAATGATTCTAGGAATGACCCCTAATGATTCTAGGAATGACCACTAATGATTCTAGGAATGACCACTAATGATTCTAGGAATAACCACTAATGATTCTAGGAATGACCACTAATGATTCTAGGAATGACCACTAATGATTCTAGGAATGACCACTAATGATTCTAGGAATGACCACTAATGATTCTAAGAATGACAAATAATGATTCTAAAAATGACAAATAATGATTCTAAGAATGACCACTAATGTTTCTAGGAATGACAAATAATGATTCTAAGAATGACAAATAATGATTGTAAGAATGACCGCTAATGTTGCACGAGAAATTACCCGAAAATAACTACTGAGTCCCCATACCGTTGGTTGTCACACAATGCCTAATGACACACGTTATACGAATTGATTCCAGTCGAAAATCACTTCCTGTTTTGATGAAATTAGCTTGAGAGCTCTGTGCATGCTGTGTTGACACGAGACAAATTATCTTCCCATTAATACACACCAGGTTGTCTCCCCCATTTGCGGAGAAATAAACATGAGGACATTTTTTTGTTTGTTAAATATATTTAAAAAATCCTTTTACTTTAGTTGTTTGTCTTTTTCAAGACATTTTGCTTGTTGTCGAAATATCTCATGTGCGCATATACACATTTAATATATAAAATTTTAAAAAATACAAATATTTTACTGCGTTTTCTTTGAATCTCAGCAGGAAGATATTTGCAGATATAGAATACTACCAATACCAAGCACGATTTCATGTTTCCATCTTGCACAGAGATGTTTCTCTTGGATAAATGTACATTGGCAAATTGATAGCACCAATTACTAGAGTGAATCAAAAACAGGCAGTGCTTTGTTGAACATGTTCTTTCAATGCCATGCAAATTTTCGCCATTTCAAGGTCAGAAATTGAAGTCGTCAAGTATGTCCGCGTAAGTTATTGAAATAATCTGACATGTGAGATACATTATAACGAGATACATGTGACATACATTAACGCATGCAAACTGTTAAAACAATCTGACATGTGAGATACATTATAACGCATGCAAACTGTAGTAGACCCACGATAGAGTTCTGGGAATCTGTTACACACTGTCGAGTTTGCACTCTACATGCAATATGACTTCCATGTCAATTCCTGAGCAACACACGGCTATTTACACAGTGCAGATGCAGTCAGTGGACATCTATTCTGTCATACCTGTTATATTCACAACCGACATATTCTGTATGTAGTGAATAAACATTTTTCCTGCTGTATCAAAGGCGATGTAACCTGCAATCATTCATTGAACTATCCCTATGATGAGAGGCATAGCTCATCACTTAACATATCGTCTTGTAACACTGCGCAATCATTCATTCATGGAACTATCTGTAGATGACAGGCATAGCTCATCACTTAACATATCGTCTTGTAACACTGCGCAATCATTCATTCATGGAACTATCTGTAGATGACAGGCATAGCTCATCACTTAACATATCGTTTTGTAACACTAGCTCCTCAATTAGCATGTTGTGTTGTAACACTAGCTCCTCAATTAGCATGTTGTGTTGTAAGACTGTACTGTCATTGTGCAGGGAATTCTCAGTGTACATGCTACAGCTAATGACCTTGCAGAGTAAATATATGACTACGGTGAAGACACACCTTAGAGACAGCACGCCCACGAAAAGAGTAGAATAACAACCACTGTTAAAATCAGTGGAAATACTTTAAGCACCAAGTCGCTGAGATGATATTTTTCACCAACAGCCTGGAGACGATGCAAAAAACCTCAACAAAAAAAAAAACAACCAGAGGCTGCAGACGAACAAACAAAACCAGTGAAAAAGGTCAGGAGGTTGAACATTCCGGACGTAATTAGCCACTAGGTATAGACTCAGTGTAGTAATAGTCTGGGCTTTTTAACACACTACACCCACTCTCTCATCCTTTTCAGTGATCAATGGTTTCCGGGCACTGCCAAGGGAGACAAACGACACAAACAACAAACTAGTAGCCATCGGCACGAGCGCGAATGCCGCGGACTCACCGGCCAACATTTATCACCATCATCCTTTCGACTTTCTAACAACCACCCTCAGCTCCACTCTGTCCATTTTCATCAACATCCCTTCTGCAGTGCCACTCCTCGTGCCAGGCAATGAAATCGGCCCGGATGGAAGATGTCATCACAAATTTATCATCATCAACAGTCCTAAGAATAGATTATCTACCTTTAATGTAATTATATAACGACATATCAATGTTTCTATACTTACATTTTAGTAATCAATACTTTTCGAACAATTAACAACCCAGTATATGACGAATTCACTACTCACTTTAGGAATTATTTATTGCACTCTCATAAAACAGTTTACGAAAACACTATGTTTATCAAACACTTTTTTCCAAATTGTATGCAGTAATATTATTTAACAAACGGTTGAATGAAATAAATAAATAAAAATGTACACAAACGCGCAAATATATACATAAATGACACATGAATACACAGAATCATATTACATATATATACATACATACACACACACACACACACACACACACACACACACACACACACACACACACACACACACGCACACACACACACACACACACCACCACCACCACCACCACCAAAAACACACTGCTTCCATTATGACGATCACAACCACACCCTTTATTAATATGCAAGTTTAGTACATGTCAAACTTATACTTTGTTACACATTAATTTTCATGCACTAGTCACGTTTGAATATGTATTCTCATTTCCTATCTCATTATCAAACAATCACCTGACCGTCACATTCACAATTAAAATTCACATTCCTATTTGACACCACAGTCAGCAATATTGCACTTACTTATAAATATAAAATAAGAGCAAAAGCGAATAAATCTCTTGACTGCTGAAACAAAGTACATCTACACGAAACATGTACGAATGCTATCTTTAACACTTTTTCTTAGAGTGTAACCAGCATGCCGCATGAGATAAGTCAAGTGTAACCAGCACACAGTGTGAGACACGTCATTTGTAACCAGCACACAGTGTGAGACAAATCAGTTGTCACCAGCGCACAGTGTGAGACACGTCATTTGTAACCAGCTCAAAGTGTTTGATAAGTCAAGTGTCACCAGATCAGAGTGAGAGACAAGTTTCACAAGCTCAAAGCGTGAAACAAGTCAAGTGTAACCAGCACAGTCGGAGATATGTCAACTGTAACCAGCCAACAGTGTGAGACATGACAAGTGTAACCAGCCAACAGTGTGAGACAAGTCAGGCGTAACAATCACACAGCTTGAGACAAAACAAGTGCAACCAGTACACAGCACGATACAAGTCAAGTGTAACCAGAACAGAGTGAGAGACAAGTCATGTGTAACCAGCACACAGTGTGAGACACGTCAAATGTAACCAGCAAACAATGTGAGACATGCCAAGTGTAACCAGCACACTCTGTGGGACAAGCCTGGTGTAAACATCACAGTTGACAGAGTATTAGAATTCATGAAAATTGTGTCTTCAAAGTCGACAGTTGACAGAGTATTAGAATTCATGAAAATTGTGTCTTCAAAGTCGACAGTTGCTCGAAGGATAAAATAACTTGAATCCAAATGTTAATGATAATTCAAAATTATGATCTGTGACCTAAATGGCGACAACTAAGCAAATGTAGGACTGTTATAATTCCCCAAGTTCTCAAATAGACAAGAGATGATGGAGTTTCGTCAACAAACCAAGCACTCATAGAACGGTAAGTTAAAATATGATAAATAACAAAGAAATCATAAAATGTGTAACTCAAAACTGAAGAATTAAAAGAAATCATACAATTTGTAATTTATAACTGACGGATTAAAAGAAATTCCAAAATTTGTAACTAAAATATGACGGATTACAAAGAAATCATAAAATTTATAAATCTAAAGTTACGGATTAAAAGAAATCATAAAATTTGTAACTAAAAAAGACAGATACCAAAAAAATCGCCACAATTTTAACTAAAACAGATGGATTAAAAGAAATCATAGAATTTGCAATTGAAAAATGACAGATTGTTAAGAAATCATAGAATTTGTAACTTAACAAACGCGGATTAAGAAATCATAAAACATGTATAACAAAATAATGACATTACCTAAAATTCATAACATTTGTAACTAAAAAATTACGGATTAAGTAGAAATCATAACATTTATAACTAAAAAGAATGACAGATTACCAAGAAATCATAACATTTTTAGCTAAAAAGTATGACAGATTACCAAGAAATCATAACATTTTTAGCTAAAATGAATGACAGATTACCAAGAAATCATAACATTTTTAGCTAAAAAGAAATGATGGATTACCATGAAATGGAATACTTTTTTAACTAAGAAATGATAGATTACGAAGAAATTAAATACCTTTTAACTAATAGTTGACGGATTACAAAGAAATCATAAAATTTGTTATTAAACAAATGACAGATCACTAAGAAATCAAATAAAGTCGAACTAAGAGATGGGTTCTAAATAACGCTCTACAGTTGTAACTAAACGCTCTACAGTTGTAACTAAACGCTCTACAGTTTAACTAAACGCTCTACAGTTGTAACTAAACGCTCTACAGTTGTAACTAAACGCTCTACAGTTTAACTAAACGCTCTACAGTTGTAACTAAACGCTCTACAGTTGTAACTAAACGCTCTACAGTTTAACTAAACGCTCTACACTTGTAACTAAAAAAAACACTGAAGTAAAAGTGAAATGAGAAGTTAATCGTTAAGCGCATTTTCATAGAATATTTATCTGAAAATCGAACCTTGCATGAAAATATAGGACATATAGAAGTGCCTGTCCATCCACATCTCATCAATTAATTATCCTTGAAAGATGTGGTTGAATTACCTGAAAGAAAAAAGTATTCTACCTCAATTAACGACGAAGCCATCCCAACTACTGTAAGAGGTAAATCCGGATTAAACCTTTGAGTGAAAAAGTCACGTAAGACTGCTTGGTTCTATTTGATAACATCTAATTTGTATGGTGATTTATTGCACACTTTACTGTATAAATGCTTAGCTTTCCTGAGGAATGTTGTGCGAGCCTTAAGTTCTGTGGGTGCAGGTCACGTGATGAATTGAGAAGAGATCAATTCTCGGTAGTGCATACTCCTTAAGTGACCTATTTCCATTTTATGTGCATCTTATCAGTCTTTTCGAATATCGAAAGAGCATATCAATCCGTCAGTTTTCCGTGGCGACAGAAATATATAACAGTGGAATGTTTTCAACTAGCGAGAACGTCAACAGAAACATTTTGATTTTCCGTCCACTGGCATACACCGTGAGCAGAATGATTGTTTTTCCCCATGACTGATCGGTGCCATAGCAAGATTATTTTCCCTCATGACTGATCGGATTGTTTTCCCCTATGATTGATCAATGTCTTCTGCATGCAACTGTTGTGCCATACTGGCTGGATGGAAAAGGAAAGGCAGTCTGTGACTAATCTTTTGAGATCATACCCTCCTAACCGTTACCATGGTCACTTTGCAAAATATAAACGAATGTCTTCTGCCCAAAGTCCCCATTATTCAATAAGTGAGTTCCACAATATCAACACTTTCTAATTTATTGTCAAGAAAACCATTCTGCAGACTCCTCGCAATTACCATAATTTACAGTAAGCAGCACGACGTCATGGTAAACACATACACACTGAGCAACACTGAGCAACACTGAGCAACACTGCGAGTACAGCCATTATGAATTTAATAAACTGACAATCTTTAAGTGGAAGAGTAAATTTGCCTCTCCCTGATTTAAAATTTAAATTGTTAAATTGTCAGAGCGACCCGATATTGGCGGCACTCTTATGATGGTATTTTTGAAAATGTCCGGAGTTTGAAGTAAACGCTCGAGGCGAGAATATGCTAGAACATGCTGATGTAATGGAATCCAATGTAGTAGTTTTTATTTATCCAATGGTTATGATTTACGAGAACGAGACCAGCCAATAGGCTGAGATTAAAAAGTTTACTAGCTGAAGAAAATTCTACTGTCTAATCACTTTTCATTAAATCCACGGCAGAAAATCTTGGTCGTTCATACAGTACATATTCTTTGAAAGCGTTCGGTTTGTATTTCTGCGGACTATTCAGATTGAAGGTTGTATACACATGGCAGTGTAAAGTAAAAATATAGATTATCTCACTGCACTGAATAGGCTGTATCCATATGGCAGTGTAAAGTAAAGAATTAATATAGGTTATATCACTGTATAAACTAGGCTGTATCTCTATAGGTTATCTCACTGCTCAGACTAAGCTGTATCCATATGGCTGTGTAAACTATTAATATAGGTTATCCCACTGCTCAGACTAAGCTGCATCTATATAGCAGTGTAAATTAAAGTAATAATATAGAATATCTCACTGCACACACTAGGATATATCCCTATAGCAGTGCAAATTAATGGAAAGCATTAATACAGTTTACATACACTGCACATGCTAGACTGTGTTCCTATGACAGTATAAATGAAAGGGAAGTCTTATTATAGGTTAAGTTCACTGCAGAGAAGCATCTTTATCCGCTGTATCGATATATAACACAATATATTATAGTTTTTGCAAATACATTCATTTTTTTATTTGCAATTTATTTTTTCTAGTCCCACTGTGTATGATCCTTACATTCGTTGTAATATTAAATTAAAATTAAATCCGTCCTGTATAATGTCGACATTACATCATTAATATTACTGAAAGAGGTAGACAGCGACACATAAGCTCGACATTACATCATTAATATTACTCAAATACGTAGACAGCGATACATAAGGTCGACATTACAACATTAATATTACTCAAAGAGGTAGACAGCGACATATAATTGAAGTGATTCTACAGTATATGGCAGAAGTATGGAGACAAATGTAGCGAAGTAGTGCTAGATGAAAGGCAAACATAGACGAGAATGAGTGAAGTATGATCAGACTGAATCTAGGAGTGGAAGTAGCAGTATTAAAAATCTGTACTTGCATGCATGTCCGATTAGATTTAGTATAATTTCCATGAATACTACGCATTGTACTTTACAGTACAGTACACCTCTAATTAGATTTTTAGAATGACGTAAATGAATAGTATGCATTGTACTTTACAGTACAGTACACCTCTAATTAGATTTTTAGAATGACGTAAATGAATAGTATGCATTGTACTTTCCAGTACAGTACACCTCTAATTAAATTTTTAGAATGACGTAAATGAATAGTATGCATTGTACTTTACAGTACAGTACAAGTCTAATTAGATTTTTAGAATGACGTAAATGAATAGTATGCGTTGTACTTTACAGTACAGTACAAGTCTAATTAGATTTTTAGAATGACGTAAATGAATAGTATGCATTGTACTTTACAGTACAGTACACGTCTAATTAATTTTTTTAAGTGATGTAAATGAATACCACGCATATTATTACAATGAACAGAACGATATAAATTCAGAGCAAAATATTTACTTAGGAATAAAACGCCATCAATGTAATATACTACAAAATAAACGAATTGTAAATGTAACCATGACAACCTGCAAAGATTAAGCGAGACGAAAAAGCAATCAATAAAAAATAAACAACAAACTATAATAATATGGGTTACGCCAACATCACTTGGTTAATGCTTATGATTAGTATTAATTAATTAATTAATCATCCCTAACTAATTACAAATGATTAGACCTTAATTTATGTTATTAATAATTTTCAAACAGACGCCACTTGTCTCTTTGGCGGATGAAGACACTGTAAACGTTTTCTCTCTTCCACAGCATTAAAGACATTCTTTTATCATCACACAATATTTCCGTAGGAGAAAAAAAAATTACTAAAGGAGAAGGTAAATCCCTCTTTAATATATATTCAGTGAGCCCCATCCACCCACTTTCTTCTCCAACATATGATGGTTATCAATATATATAAGAAGGTCAATAAATTTACCAATAAATGTATTAAATTAACAATCAAATATGCATATAACAAATACAATGAAAAAATACTTGACATCAATATTTCCATGAAATCATGTTCAAATAATGTTACTACTTATACAGACTTATATCCTAACACACAATTCAACAACTTAGTGTCAATACAAATCATAGGATAGTTCTTATCAGAAAACAAAAAAATGGAGTTATTAGAGATAAGCAATATTATTTTGTACATAACATGGTTTGGGCACTGTCTAAATAGTCAGCTCTTGTTGTAATGAATCCACATGTTTATTGTTCAAATTACTACTGTTAATTCCCCGTGATTCCATTCCTCACATTTCACAACATTGACTTGATGCAATTTCTCGAGACTAACCTGGCGCTCCTTCACTGTATGAGCTCCCTCATGCCAAACGTGCAATTGTAGCAATTTCTAGTAATTTCCTTGTACCAGAAATTGCTCGATGTAGCCAGCATACTTTGCCGCCATACATCAACGGGGAATAGTATATTCCTTTACACATATACACTGCAGTAGATACTTCCTGCATCTACCAAGGTCATTGTGGTTTATAATCCCTGAACCAGGAGATTCAGATAAAACAATGAAAGGCTGTTTTTTTTTTCCATTAAGTCACTTTTCATGACCAGATTTCTTGCCATATCAAATTCAAGTGATTAGACTTCTCTACAGTATGTAAACTTTTGATAGCCCATTGGCTGGTCTCGTTCTCATAACCATTGGATAATAAAAACTACTCATCCAGTTGGAACTGGTTTGGATTGCATCAGCAATTTCTAGCATATTCTCAACTTAACTGTTTACTCAAACTCTGACACTTACAAAAATACCATCATGAGGAATCCCCAAAGTTGGGCCACTTCGACAATTTAACAATTTCTATAACATTTAAGTTTAGAAATAGGGATAGGCAAATTTACTTTGCCACAATATGTTATAATCAAGTGTAAGTGTCCTACATGTGTTATGATTCAAGTGTAAGTGTCCTACATGTGTTATAATCAAGTGCAAGTGTTCTACATGTGTTATAATCAAGTGCAAGTGTCCTACATGTGTTATAATCAAGTGTAAGTGTCCTACATGTGTTATAATCAAGTGCAAGTGTTCTACATGTGCTATAATCAAGTGTAAGTGTCCTACATGTGTTATAATCAAGTGTAAGTGTACTACATGTGTTCGCAATATTCAAAATAATTCTGATCATCTCCCGGTAAAAGATCACCTTAAATTACAACATGAATCTTGTAAACAACAACAGCAGGTTAAGTTACAGTATGGATTGTGTAAACAGAAAAATCATCTTAAATTACATTATGGATGGGGTAAACAAAAAGATCAATTTAAATTACAGTATGGATAGTGAATAAATTTTCTTGCTTCCATAATGACCTAATTAAAATGCAGTGCTGTGAAAACATTTCTTAATCATTCAGATAACTTTCATGGATGAAGCTGGGAAAGACGCTGATTCGGCTTCACAAAAACGGTCAGTCGAAAGAAGAAATTCGATTTCTCCCCATCGCAGAATACCACTTTAGGAATGTAAATAGCTTGAAAATAGTTCGTTTTTCCTTCTTGATCTGACACTAATGACAAAAGACAGAGGCGTCATTGTCGCACTACGTCAGACAGCGCCACGTCCTAGCAAGAGGAGATAAGTCAGGCCAAGGGGAGGTTTTAGAGCGCATATGAAATTTGTTAATGCACCTCCACCAGGTAGCAGTCAGTGTGCGTTAAAATGCATGCTGATTACAAAATTTGAACAAATACTTTTTTATTGCCATCAGTAAGCGCCTATTGTGTGTTAAAGAGGTTATATAGTAAGAGAGATACAGCATTTGTAGTAACATTGAAAGTATAGCACGAGTAAGGTAGGCAGTGGGCACATATAATTAATAATACTGACAGTACAGTACTAATAGTCTAGGCAGTGGGCACATATAATTAATAATACTGACAGTACAGTACTAATAGTCTAGGCAGTGGGCACATATAATTAATAATACTGACAGTACAGTACTAATAGTCTAGGCAGTGGGCACATATAATTAATAATACTGACAGTACAGTACTAATAGTCTAGGCAGTGGGCACATATAATTAATAATACTGACAGTACAGTACTAATAGTCTAGGCAGTGGGCACATATAATTAATAATACTGACAGTACAGTACTAATAGTCTAGGCAGTGGGCACATATAATTAATAATACTGACAGTACAGTACTAATAGTCTAGGCAGTGGCACATATAATAATACTGACAGTACAGTACAAATAGTCTAGGCAGTGGCACATATAATAATACTGACAGTACAGTACTAATAGTCTAGGCAGTGGCACATATAATAATACTGACAGTACAGTACAAATAGTCTAGGCAGTGGCACATATAATAATACTGACAGTACAGTACAAATAGTCTAG
Organism: Sinotaia quadrata; assembly: GCA_028829895.1. NCBI lineage: Eukaryota > Metazoa > Mollusca > Gastropoda > Architaenioglossa > Viviparidae > Sinotaia > Sinotaia quadrata. The sequence continues at coordinate 38,923,371 of CM054181.1, read as the reverse complement.
GCAGTAGAAACATTTAATGAAACTGATTGAAGGAAAATTGACAAAGCAAGTAATATATGAGTTTTAATATGTTCATTATCTTTAACATATTATAGACTCTTTAAATATTATAATAAATAATAAAAATAATACAATGTCATGCTAGCAGCAGATAGTAAGTGAATGCTTCTGGTTATAATTATATGTCGTGATAAAAGTAAACTACAGAATGACTGTTTCGATCATGATAATAAAGTTGTATTAAATTAAATTTTATTAACTGCATAGTGATTTTACAGGATTTATCATGACATTAATGCTTTGATAATGATAATACAGTTTGCAGTGCGTCGACCAGCGGAAATATACTTCTCACAATTGAGTAAAGGGAGTTAATAAAACAATTAATAGAATGAAAATAATGTAATCTATTGTATTTCGTAAACTATTGTATATCCTAATGCATTATATTTAAAAACCAGCTATTGCATTTTCAAATGTCTTACATTGTATACCACTTATTGCATTTCGTAATGTTGTGCATTGTCATGCCATTATTTTATTTCCTAAAAGCAGACAGACAATTTATGGAATGAAGAGTACTTACAACTAACTAAAGGAAGGAGATCCCATATTGTCAAAACAACAAAACCTAGACCAACATTTTTTTTAAATCACAAGGAAGAGACCAGATCAGAATCACTAAACTCAGATTAGGGAGCGAAATAAGCAAATACAAACTAATTAAGTGCCAGTGTGGAGACAGTCTCAATTGAACACGTCATAAAAGACTGCAAACTAAATAGTTCCTTCTCCAAGAGAATTAACTGAATATCTAATACAAAATTATCTACCAGCCACAACCCACCACAGGGTCTCTGACATGAGTGCTTAAGTAAACTAAACAGCCTAATAGCAAGCCACCCAAAGTACAAGCTAATTAATTTTAAAGCCAGCAATGGTAATTAACCAACCAAAACTTCAACCACTGTAAATACGAAACAAACCCAATTAATACACCCACTGTTAACTACCTAGGTGTCCCTAACATGAAATAGATGGCTAGATGGGAAGCTCATTGTTTGGGTAATTATATTCTCACTATGTATTAACAGTATCCCGTCCAGGGCGCCAGGCAAGCTTATATTTATATCATAATTTCAATATCGGTGTGAAATCAGCTCAGGCGAGAATCTGCCATCAGCCAATCAAAGACGAAGAGATGGAGATTTGTAAACACATGTGTTTAGTTCATGGTAGTGATTTTTCTAATTTTTATTGTAAATTTTAACTGTCAATGTTTGTTGTATTCCACTTTAACACACCTTTACTTTTAAAAACAAATATTAGGTCTTTGCAAAGATATTAAGAACTCAGCCACTTAATTATGAGATTTGTTCACTAAATGTACTATTGAAATTATTTCACATGTTTAAAAATTTAGTTGTTAGAGTAAATAGTTACAGCTTAATGCACTGAGTACTAGGTGCCTGAGGTTTTAGGTAAGGGTAAAGCATGTCACGTGCTACGTCAAGGACAGGTTATAAATAATGAGAATTCGAATCAGACGAAAGTGACATCAATGACTATGACAATGTTTGGCACGAAAACCAAATTTTAGAGTAAAACACCCCCAAATTCAACATACTGTAAAACCTGTGGACAGTTTTAAGTGATTGATTTCATTATCTCACACTTCCATGACTGTGTGAAACAATTCCAGGAAAGATCCCGACAATGATCGTACGATCACGTTAAGACCGATACGCTTCCCGCGTCTGGTTGTTCCGGTTTTAATTTCCGTCTTTGTTAAAAACGCTATCGAGAAACTTCTAACCGATAACCATTGTTTCACAGCTCTCGTCACCAACGAGTTGTTGAGTTGGTTCTGAGTGCACGCGAAGTGTAGTTTAATTAGCCCCACAGTTCAAGATTCTGCCCTTTCGAGTGTGATTGAGATAGTTCTCTATCGCAAATGCATTACTGAGAAATGTTTTAAATGGTACAAATGGAAAATCAAGGAGAAAGTATATTTTTAATTAATAGCTTGAATGTCTATGTGTTTCTGAGCTCGAAGGCAACCCTAAACTAAACCAAGGAAACATAATCCTAGAAATATTAGAATATTGTTTTCAAACAACTTTGTACGGCTATATGGAATATTGATGTCTTGGAAAAAAAAATATGTCAAGTCTACATTTCTTAGGTAGTCTATTAATAATAGTAGCATTTTGAATGGTAACTAAAGCGGCAGCAGTAGAAGAAGAAAGAAATAGTAATAGAGGTGATGGCTGTACTTTATTTTAATTGCAGATTCTATATGTCGTATTAAATATTAATTTTAAATTCGCTCTTATCGAGGGGGGCTCCACACTTACATATGCACTCACGCAAGCGTACGCACATACATACATACTCACGCCTGCACATTTAACACATATGCAAGTGAATATACCTACACACACGCATGCACACACATTAACACAATCATACGCACACGCAGATATATATATATATATATATATATATATATACACATGAGTACAAAGCAGAGTTAGCATTCAAATCATTAAATGAAGGATGTGAATTCTAAATGTGTCTCTCTGTTCCTGATGATTGTAAAAATTACAGTTTGAAATTATTCATTCAGCCGTTGCAATGCTACACTCCTCTCTGGGGGGTTTGATCTTTTTCCTTTTATGTCTTTCTACATCAATCCTCTCTCTCTCGAGCGCCATCTCTCTCTCAATCTCTCTTAGGCATTCTCTCCCCTTATATTCATTATTTCTCCTTTCTCGACATTATGCCTTTGGTCTTACACACACACACACACACACACACACACACACACACACACACACACACACACACACACACACACACACACACACACACACATATATATATAAACAAGCATAATCTCACTCACACATATTACACATATATACACACACAAGCATATATATATACATATAATACATAATACGTGCACACTGACCAATACAAAATATTTTATATAAACATGTTAAATTTCTCAATGTTCCCATTTGACCTAGTAGATAGTGAAACAAGTCTATTTCTCTATTTAAAGTTATTTATAGAAACATAATTTATTCTTTTAATCACTATTTAATTTATAATGATGGAAAGGACTACAAAGTATTTTCAAGGTATTGTTGTTGGGTTATTTTTTACAATGTTCAGAACACGTCTGAACAGAAAGCACGGCACACGTATGTATGAGCGAATATTTATGTCTTCTTCGCTGCACACTGAACCGATATTCCCACAAATCATACAGTTTGCATGACCACCATGCTGCCAATTCAACTTGCATGACCACCATGCTGCCAATTCAACTTGCATGACCACCATGCTGCCAATTCAACTTGCCCTTTGGACTCCGAAAACCTTTAGCGTTAAATGGCTGTCAAGCTGCGAGCTAATGTTACGGTACTTAAAGACCGATTCAAGCCATAGCGCTAAATGATTTTCTTACTGAAGGCTAATGTAACAGTACTTAAAGGCCAATACAAGCCTTGACGCTAAATATCTTCCATACTGAGCCATAATGTAGATGTTCGTCAGGACACCTACAACTCTTGCCACATTAACTCAATACAACAGTCACACAAACAGAACAAAACAGCAACTCTGGAACATTCACAGCAGGGAATAAAGTGGCGTGCGTTTTGTGACGAGGAGGACTGGAATGGAATCATTTTAGTTTTAGACGAAATGAATAAGATGACTGACTTATTATGTTTATTTTTATAACTCACCAATTTCAGCTTCACAGCTTGCATCCTTTAACTCACCAATTTCAGCTTTACAGCTTGCATCCTTTAACTCACCAATTTCAGTTTCATAGCTTGCATCCTTTAACTCACCAATTTCAGTTTCATAGCTTGCATCCTTTAACTCACCAATTTCAGCTTCACAGCTTGCAAACTTTAACTCACAAATTTCAGCTTCACAGCTTACAACCTTTAACTCACTAATTTCAGCTTCACAGCTTGCAAACTTTAACTCACCAATTTCAGCTTCACAGCTTGCAAACTTTAACTCACTAATTTCAGCTTTACAGCTTACAACCTTTAACTCACCAATTTCAGCTTCACAGCTTACAACCTTTAACACCAATTTCAGCTTCACAGCTTACAACCTTTAACTCACCAATTTCAGCTTCACAGCTTACAACCTTTAACTTATCAATTTCGCTTTCATAGCTCGCAAACTATAATTCACCAATTTCATCATCAAGCCTCGCAGCCTGTAACTCACCAATTTCAGATCCAAGGCTCCAACTTTTAACTCACTAATTTCAGTTTTAGAGCTCGCAACCGTTAACTAGTGTTTTGATTGAAAAAATATACAAGTGACTAGTCATTAACTCCTACCGTAGTACATTGTGTGTTTGTCATTAGGTCTTAGCATCTGAAGTGGTGATTGTCATTAGGTCTAAGCATCTGTAGGGGTGATTGTCATTAGGCTTAGCATCTAAAGTGGTGATTGTCATTAGCTCTTAGCATCTGAAGTGGTGATTGTCATTAGATCTTAGCATCTGAAGTGGTGATTGTCATTAGCCCTTATCTTCTAATGTGGTGTTTGTCATTAGCTCATTGTATCTAAGGTGGTGTGTTTATCATTAGCTCTTAGTTTCTAATGGAGTGTGTTTATCATTGTATCATTAGTACATACTTGTCATTAGGTCTGAGCATCTTAAGTAGTGTGTTTGTCTTTAGCTCTTACTATCTTCAGTGTTGAGTGTATCAGAATGCAGTCCCAGAATCCTGTTACCAGTTGCACTGACATGCGTAAGTCAGAAAGCAAAGCTCGAAACAAGATGCATGACATATTTTTTCTTAAAGTGTACATTTATGAGGAGCGCTTCAGGCCTAGGTCGATTTCACGCTTGGGATTGGGGGTGAGTACGGGTGTTTGGGAGCTTGGTGGAAACTATATCTACTCAATGTTGTATACTATGACTCATGCAGTTGTGTATAATGTTCTTAGTTTTTCGTATTTTATTTTCTATGTAATTATTGCTTTTTGCAGTCGGAGTTTGATGATGTCCATATGGTTGTTGGACGGGTGATATTGTTTATAAAGTTTATAAAGTGTTACTGCATTTAATAGGTTAAAGTTTTGGTATTTAGGGGGTCCTCCCAATCATTACTTTACGTGGTCAGTCGTTAGACTTCCCACGACTAGTCATCCATTTTATGTTGGAGGCTTCGGACCACCCACATAATTGACAGTGATATATTAATTTGGGAATTTTATATTTAAATAGTTGGTGTAGTAGATAGTTCACAACCACCCTATTCCACCAGCCCATCCACCCATGCCACTGTCGCCCTGGATGGTTTAGTACTCCTGACATTATTGTCAGTGTGTCATTTCTAAAACAAAATGCTAGTTCGTATATCCACATCGAATGCCTCACTTACATTCCCGAGAAATTGTAGTAAAAGCCCTTTTCAAACAACAAATGTGATATTTTTTCTATCTCCATTAAACTAAAGAAGATTGCAGGTTAACGTAAAGAATATTGCACATTAAAGTAAATAAAAGTGACATTGAAGTAAAGAAGATTGCACATTGACACACTGAAACTCACTCGTAATGAGGTAGGGGTGTGTGTGTGTGTGTTTGTGTGTTTGCGTGTGTGTGTGTGTTTGTGTGTGTATGTGTGTATGTGTGTGCGTGCGTGTGTGTGTGAAGGGAGATCACGTTATTGGTGTAGACATGTTCCTGTACAGAATACTTGAGGATTTCACCATTTGAACTACAGTTACGGTAGAACGGTTCGAGCAAGGACCAATGAAAATTATTATGAATCAAGTCATGGATATAGACAGAGAAGCCGACGTTTTCAGAAAGGAGGTCCATGCATTAAGATAAAAACCCAAACATTAGGATTAAAAGCCCCCTTACTAATAAAAAGCCATACTTTAAGAGAAAAGTCCAAGTATTAAGATAACAGTTCAAGTATTCTGAAAGAAGCCCAAATGTTAGTATTAAGAGAAAAGCCCAAGCTGAAACAACTTGATATTGATGTCAAAAATTCTGACGGTGTTGCAAGAGAATCACGATAAGTTACAGGTGTGTGGAAAGATCCGTTTGATATCAGTGAGCGTGTGGAAAGCAAAGGAATCGTGTCCGTATTCGAAATAAGGTCAAGATCTATTTCATGCTATTATAAGGTCAAGATCTATTTCATGCTATTATAAGGTCAAGATCTATTTCATGCTATTATAAGGTCAAGATCTATTTCATGCTATTATAAGGTCAAGATCTATTTCATGCTATTATAAGGTCAAGGTATTTCATGCTATCATAAGGTCAACCTTTTTCATGCTAACAATTTAAGAAATAGAGAACTTAAGACTGCTAGTACCGACTTAGCGACTGAGAATCTTGATCGCAAATTGAGTGATGGAAATTTTGTCCAAAATTAAAACACAGTTTAGAGATGCTCTCCAATGATAGAAAGTGACTTATTGTAATGTCATTCTAAAACCGCTTTTTTCATTGGAACAGAATGCTGTTAATAACTTATTAACTCGTTTCTCTGACATCTTGACAGAACAGCTACAGATTTAGCTTAATATAATGTGAAGCCAGTTAAGACGAAACCCTACTTGCTACTATGGACAAAGAGCTGGAAGACAGGTTTGACAGAGTTTCCTTCAAAATGCTATATTATAGGATTCAGTTGATTAGGTGAATTGATAGAAAAGAAAACACCTTGCTTCATTTGAACAATATTTTTGAACTGGTATGCTAGATACCCATTTCACCAAAAGCACATAATCATATTTCTGGAATTTGGTGATATTTTACAAGGAACTCTTACTGCGTTGACTATAGGAGTTGAAAACCTACATCTAGATTTAGATTGTACTATACATTTTATGACGTCAAATTCGGACTCGAGATTGAAAGTAAAACTGCTAGTAAGACGTTTAGCATTAATGTGTAACAACGTCACTATTTTACATTCAAATTTTGTTCTTAATGTGAAATGCTAAAGTGTGTAACAACGTCACTATTTTACATTCAAATTTTGTTCTTAATGTGAAATGCTAAAGTGTGTAACAACGTCACTATTTTACATTCAAATTTTGTTCTTAATGTGAAATGCTAAAGTGTGTAACAACGTCACTATTTTACATTCAAATTTTGTTCTTAATGTGAAATGCTAAAGTGTGTAACAACGTCACTATTTTACATTCAAATTTTGTTCTTAATGTGAAATGCTAAAGTGTGTATGCTTGCTCACATAATTTAATCAGTTGACACAATGATGTAGCTAAATTACACATCCATCTGTTTATTAGACCGATGCCAACTTTACACCCAAAAGAGCTGTTGTTTGTTCTCTCTAAAGCAAGAACATAAGCATTGTATATGAGTCAAAACTTATTTTGAAACAAAAACCCTGATTTTTAGTGTCAATGAATTCCTTATGGAAACAAAATATTTGTTGAAATTTTGACAAATGAACAAACCTCTGCAATAAAACTTCTGAAATAATAGTTTATGAAATAAATTTTAAAACTTGTTTGCTAAATTGTACACAAATTAACATTTCTCATCTTCAAAGTGATTATAAGTGAATCTTTTCTTTTTACAAACGGGGCACTGAGCGGCCTATGTTACGCCCTCACTTTGAAATACCTGTTCTTGTTGTGTGCAGACCCATGATGACATTATCAGCTCAAATGCAGGAGTCACTTCCAATCACCATCAGGGATCCCAGGACCCAAGAAGCAACTCTAGCAATCACACTTCGATCTCCAAGCCAGTCCCTAAACTCAAAAGTAGGGGCAGGCAAATCTAAGAGGTCAGATTGCAAAGGGGTCAAACCATCTAGAAGCCAGGTCTAAAAGATGGCATCAACCCTTGACCTAGAAGCCATTTCATAACCAGAGTCAGCCCTTAACGTAGAAGTCATTTTAAAAACGGAGTTAGCCCTTGACCTAGAAGCCAGTCCCTAAAATCAAGAATTATAGCGAACTTCTCAAGGACAGTAGCAAAACTTAGTCAAGACTATCAACACATTGAAGATCTGTTTCTAGAACAGATTTACAAATGGATGATTTGAAATTCCAAGTGTTCATATAAGGATTTCGAGAAATATTTTGCTCATTAAGAAATGACTGTAGTGTGTGTGTGTGTGTGTGTGTGTGTGTGTGTGTGTGTGTGTGTGTGTGTTACTAATGGCATTATATTCTTAATACGCATATGCAATACCCATGACTGTATAATACTATTCAAAATTCAAATCAATATACATCGGTTTGAATTTAATATCAGGACTGAAACGCGTGTTTTCTGAATGCATGAAAGTTCAAATGCCATGCAGACATAGTACTGACCGAATATATGAGGAGCTGAAGCCACGTTAGCTCATAAGTAGAGTAGAATTATTCATTAAATATACTCAAAGTTCTTGTCTGTTTTTCATCAAGACACTTATAAATTGTACATATATATTCTTTATCTTAACAAAGAAATGATTGTGTCAGCATAAATACAATTTTATCGTTAGTTTATTAAAAATAACTGCGTTGGATGTATATAAAAACATAATATATTGTTAATGAACAAGCAATTTAAAACACGATGAACAACTTAAATATACACTTTGTTCATTACTGAACGACAATGAACCACTGGTACGTCATCTAAGTTTCTATGAATTTTATAAAACCATTATTTATCTAGTCTGTTTCCAGCACATTTCTAAAACCCTTTGCTTTTTACTCTAAATTGTTGCCACATCTTGGTGTCTGTAGGCAGGGTTAATAGTTTGCTTTTGTGACAGGCTTGACTTCAAGCTGTAAGATTCCTGTCTGGCGCAATGTACCTCCTTACAAAGATATGTAGTCAAGCAAAAGTGACGTCATTTTAGATCAAGAACGTTCAGGGTCAGATCTGAAAAAATAAAATGTCCCTGTCCAGAATTGATGCCAGCCTTCTGAAATGAATTTATCACTGGTCGGAATGACAATCGTGAATTTTAAATCAGTGGTCCAAGATGCTGACGACAGTTCAGATGTATCGGATAACTGAATGTACAGCTCAGATACATCAAATGAAGGCGAATGTTGGTTGATCCAGTTTCGTATTCACCTAAATACATCAGACGATGGCGAATGTCGGTCAACCTAGTTCTGTATTCGCCTGAACGTGTTTTTCAGTCCATAGTGATGTTTTCATACGTGCAATTCTGCACACGCTGAGACTTTCTTTCAGAATCTAATTTTATTATTCCATTTCCTCTCTGGAATTATTTTTACACAAACCTGCGCTCTGCAAGATCTCTCACTCCCGTATCCCGTATTCCCCTACATACCCGCACACACAACACACACACACACACACACACACACACACACACACACACACACACACACACACACACACACACACATACACACACACACACACACACACACACATACACACACACACACACACACACACACACACACACTTCTCTCAAATAGTATGAGAATTCAGCTCCGCAATAATTTTGCTATATTAAAACAGGGCAAAAGACAAAGAAAACTGCTAAAAGAAATTATTTATTTATATACAGCAAACGGAAATTGTTGACTTGTGCAATACTTTATCGAATCGAAAATTGTTTAGATTATATTGTATCTCTACAGCCATCCATGTTGTTGCACACGATACAAAAGTGTAACCTTCCTCATGAATCTCTTTTTTAAAAAAAATTGATTTCTAGAAAGAGCTGTAACCTGTTCACCTACAGGAATGGACGTTTGTAAAACAAATGGCTTCCGCCATCAGCTGAATTATTGTTTAAAACATGCATACCATTTGTTCATGAATATATTTTGGTATAACAAAGCACACGAATTATTTGATTTGTATACGTAAAGCTAGACACAGTATAGAGTTTAAAAGCATTCAGTTCATTTGTAGTGCAGTGTTAATTGTAACAAAGTACTTTTATTAATAAAACGTACATTTTGTCTGGTTTTCACGTCTTGGTGTGAGGAAATTATCTTGTTAACATTCTTTTCAGATTTCAGTTACTGAGATTTCATAGAACTGGAGATATATACTTAACAAGAGTGAATGACTGTAATTTGTCAGTACATTAATTGTAGAGTGTCAGTGGATGAATTGTGATGTGTCAGTGAATGAATTGTAAAGTGTCATTGAATTAATTAAATGTCAGGGAATGAATTAAATATGTCAGTGGATGAACTGTAATGTATCAGTGAATGAATTGTTATACGTCAGTGGATGAATTGTAATGTATTAGTGAGCGAATTGCAATGTCAGAGAATGAACAGTAATGTATCAGTAGATGAATTTCAATGTGTCAGTGGATGAATTGTAATGTGTCAGTGAATGAACTGTAATGTGTCAATGAATGAACTATAATGTTTCAGTTGATGATTTGCAATGAGTCAGTGAAGGAATTGTAAACTGTCAATGAATGAATTGTAATGTGTCAGTGAATGAATTGTAATGTGTCAATCAATGAATTGTGATGTACGTGTGTGTGTGTGTGTACATTTTTCAGTGAGTATTTGTCCGTGTGCGTTTTTGTGTGTACGAGTATGTTTGAACGAGTATGTACCCGTTTATGTTCGTGGTGTTTGTGTATGTTTGCTTGATTGTGTGCATATGCTTGTGTGATCTGTGCGTGTGTACGTTTGTGTGAATGCATGCTTATGAATTTTTAATTACACGTGTATATATTTGCAGGTATGTGTAATTTTGATTTTCGTGATAATGTACATTGAGTTTATTAATTATATTTGATAAAGTTTTGTAAAAATTCTTTATTAGATATGTTTGGTTGTGTCATATTTCTTGCAAATGTATTGACACCAATCGGTTGAAACCGATTTTTTAAAATGTGTGCCTTGTATTCAGATGTAAGGAAGCTTTTGTAAAGAACTGGTATTTCATTGTCTACTCTACAGTTCATAGCTCCTTATTTACTATATTCTTTTATTTCCATTAACAAAAAATTAAAATATTTAAATTTTAGAAAATAAAATAAATATTCCATCACTTTTAGAAAATAAAGTAATTTTGATCCAAGAAAGTGATTTAAATTATATCTTTCATTTCACAATTATCTTATTTTGTATTGTATATAAAATACGTGCCTTAATTATATGACATCATTCCTATAATTATTTCAATTTGTAAACGAGACAAAATTTAAACTTAATTATATGACAACATTTCTATTACGATTTCAATTTGTAAACGAGACAAAATTTAAACTTAATTATATGACAACATTTCTATTACGATTTCAATTTGAAAATGACACAAATTTGTTTTTAAAAAAGAGAAAGACTGGAGAGGGTAAGGGCGAGGGACAGAAAGAAATAAAATATTAAAAAGACGGAAGGACGAAAGATGGGGAAACGGAAAACTGTAGAGGAAGGAGAGGGAGGGGGAGAGAGAGAAAGATAGAAAAATGAGAGGGGGTGGGGGAGAGGAAAGAGGCAATAAACACTGACGTCAAACTCGGTGAAAATAGGTTTTAGACAAAGTATACTTTGATCAATTCCATTAAAAGTAATGCAAGAAAGCCGTCGTTTCTTTTGTACTCTCTACAAAGAATTAGTTTATTGGATGTTGCAGTCACGTGTGAGTAAAGGTGGACAGAGTAGTTGCCGCTGAATCTTGAAGAAGACGTTTATAGACTCCACGTTGTGTTGTATTACATACACGACGTCTGTATATCAACGAGCCAAACAATGGCAAAGCCAAGGAGTAACAACATTTTGTTACAAAGAACTGAAAGAAAACAGCAGAAATTAAAGGATTTCTTTCTTTCTGTGGTTAATAACTTAGGTTAATATATGTAATAGATTTACATTTCTAATATCTTTACAATAGCGATACCATAGCAAACGTGAGAAGATTAATAGCTTAACAAACATAACACCTAAGCATTCTTAACAGCTTAAGATAACTAGTAGCTTTACCTACTTAATAGCTTATTAATCGGTATAGATTAACTAACACTATACTGTAGCAACCATAATACCTTTCAAATTTATGAGATACTTAACATTCAATACAGCAACAAGTAAACCACTTGACATTATCTCCTAGGACTGGCGACCTTATTTCTTCCTCTTAATTAATTAGCACTCACCTGTTCCATACGGCTCGCCTCACTCCAACCCCAAATAACGGTTGTTCCTAAAGAATTAATTAAGATAAGGGGTATAGATAACAAGAAATGTAATAATAGGAACAATAACAGAAACAATATCTTCAAGTTACAATTAATATGAATGAGTACACTTATTGTATCCATGTCGGTTCAAGAATGAATTTACAAAATCACTAATTTCACTGGTGTGTGGCTTTGAGTTTTGAGTGCTTGCTTAACTCGCTCTCTGTGATGAACATAGATACTTGTGTTGCTGGAATCTGTGTTCACAAGGTCTCCGCTGAAATCTCCCCCCCACCCCCTAGGACAGACTGTGCGTCACAGACGAAATTTCTGGATGAAATCGAACTTTAGATCAAGATTACAGACTGAACATTATAGGCAGATTTCTGGATCAAATCGAGCTTCAGATCAAGAGGACGAAAGAAGGACCCAGCTGTAACATTTTTCCTCTTTTGCTGGAATAATTATTGTGATAAATACAAGGTATGTGGGAACAGGAAGGAAATGCTCTTACAGAATCACTGCTCCAAAATCAATAGTCGTTGCCATACGTGCTAACGCACAATTCCAAAATAATTGTTGTCATTATGAAATGGCACATCACACACGTGTGCACCATAAGTTTCATCATCATATATTTACAATTGGAATCTTTGCTAATACAACGTGAAGTCAACATAAATATAGGCCTACTGACTGTTCCCTATATCAAACCACCCTTCTATTCGTGCTTTCACAGATGCAACCTCTCCAATGGCTGGGTAATGAATGAGAAATCTTGATGGTAAATTTTATTAACTGAGCTACAACACCAATTTTGCTGCGTCCTGGGCAGAACTCAAATGCCCATATAGGGTCATGGTGCATCCGGTCAATTTTACACGTCCCTCTACAGGCCATTCCTCGATCCTATGGACTTCACTTGTCAGACTTAACAGCCCTTAAATAGATTAAAATAATCATGTTTGCACTGTGCCTGACGTATGACGCGTGAGTTGTGATGTGTGACGTGTGGTGCGTGACGTGTGATGCGTTCGAAATGTTTGACTACATTGCTGACCAAATAAAGATCTACCCTGGCGGTCATCAGCAATTTATAAGCAACATATTATTAATTTAGAAATTGAAAATGGAATGTAATTCTAAAAACATAGATCATAATTCGACCTCACAGGCTCTTAATCCTTACACACAACAATTCTACACTTTGAACAATGTTAATAATACAAGAATGGTAAAATTTGGTATGGATGAAACCTAGTAAACTGTTAAACAACAATTAAAATATAAATACAACTTATAGCACCTTAAACCTGGCCAGGACGACTGTAAGTCTTGGTGAATGATCACTTGGGGACTATTTAGACTGAGCGAGTGAGCCCCTGTGAATGTTTGCCACCATTGTAAACCATCATTTAATCACGATAACTCACGAGTCACTACCACTTTTTCCAATCACTCCAACATAAATGCTAATTAAGCCTTTTTTTGTTTGATTAAAATGCTGCTATTAATTAGCTATTCGGTAACTTGTTGATTCTCAAGTCCAAGTGTTCTATTAGCATTTTGACGACCTTTTCTCTGAGTATCAAGTTACTTTATCTTGGGCAAATAGCTGCCAATCAAATTTCATCGTAAAAAGTGTTTATGACCAAGATCATCTTGTGTTTGCTAATTGTGCATCTTGTCAAACCGCACATAGCTTTGTGATCACGTTTCCATTAATTTTATTTGCTTTTTATTCAGTTTTACTTTTATTTCATTATATCCTTTCCTTTTATTCTGGACTAATTCTACGCAGAAAATCTTTAAAGTGCCACTTTGTTATAGAAATACCACTTCATGACAAGACAGAGATAACTGAGCAATGAGAATTTGTTATAGAAATACCACTTCATGACAAGACAGAGATAAATAAGCAATGAGAATTTGTTATAGAAATACCACTTCATGACAAGACAGAGATAAATAAGCAATGAGAATTTGTTATAGAAATACCACTTCATGACAAGACAGAGATAAATAAGCAATGAGAATTTGTTATAGAAATACCACTTCATGACAAGACAGAGATAAATAAGCAATGAGAATTTGTTATAGAAATACCACTTCATGACAAGACAGAGATAAATAAGCAATGAGAATTTGTTATAGAAATACCACTTCATGACAAGACAGAGATAAATAAGCAATGAGAATTTGCAAACCAGTCAACTAGTGCCCAGCTAGTAAGCCCTGTTTACTATGCATCAAATTTTCAGGACCTTTCAGACTGGACACCAAAAATACCGCTGACTTGATGTATCTTTCTCTATGTCGTACACTAAGATAACTTTTACTTGGCCTATGCCTTTTCCCTCTTCCTAAGTTTAAATCTTCTCTCTTCTTTTATTTTTCTATTACACTGTGTCTTCTAATTTTTCTCTTTATTTCCTATTTTGTTGCTATTTTTTTAATGTCATTTGTAATCTCTATCTCTCTTTTCTCTAATTTTCGGAACTTTTCTCTCCCCATGACCTCCCTCCTTCAGTTCTTTCTCTTTTTTCTCTCTCCTTCTCATACGTTGTCCCACTTGTTACTTGTAAAGATTATTAAAAGCAGGTTGATGTACAAGTAAACAATTCTGTTGAAAAATAATTAATGATACGTTCCTTTGGCATGATGTTTCGTATGTGTTCAATCCTTAACACGATTCAATCCTTAACACGATTCAATCCTTAACTCGATTCAATCCTTAACACGATTCAATCCTTAACTCGATTCAATCCTTAACACGATTCAATCCTGAACTCGATTCAATCCTTAACACGATTCAATCCTTAACTCGATTCAATCCTTAACACGATTCAATCCTGAACTCGATTCAATCCTTAACACGATTCAATCCTTAACTCGTTATATAAGTTACACTAATGCACAGCCAAGTTTTCTATTGATTTTCTGTAGGACAAACGCTTTCTATTTCAAATATCGTAAAATTATTTTATTTTTATGGGAGAATTTTTTTCTATCTTACTGACATGTTTGCATGACTTATTTTGCAGATATTGTTTTCTTTGCTACCTTCTTTTAAAAAAAAAATCTTTCAATGTAGCCTTGTGTGGTTTCGGTTCTGTTTTCGGCGTGTTCTCCAGTAGTAGATTATCTTCCTTTCAAGCGTGTTCTCCAGTAGTAGATTATCTTCCTTTCAAGCGTGTTCTCCAGTAGTAGATTATCTTCCTTTCAAGCGTGTTCTCCAGTAGTAGATTATCTTCCTTTCAAGCGTGTTCTCCAGTAGTAGATTATCTTCCTTTCAAGCGTGTTCTCCAGTAGTAGATTATCTTCCTTTCAAGCATTTTCTCATGGAACTGGCGTCTCATTCTCATGCCTTTAAAACCACCGCCAAACCACATCCCATGAGAGAGCTATATTTATTGAGTATAAAAACAGTAAATACAAGTGTATTTATAGTAATTTTAATACGGAGACATGAAATCCGCTATGCTCAACAATGACCTTGACTTCACTAAAAAGTTTAGAAGCGTGTGTTTTATTTGTTGGTGCTTGTTTATTATTTTATAGGTGTCCTTCCAACAGTGTCATGCACAGGATTACAAGGTTTCCCTCAAACATCGTCACACACATGATAGTAGGTTTCCTTCAAACAACGTCACACACATGATAGTAGGTTTCCCTCAAACAACGTCACACACATGATAGTAGATTTCCCTCAAACAACGTCACACACATGATAGTAGGTTTCCTTCAAACAACGTCACACACATGATAGTAGGTTTCCCTCAAACAACGTCACACACATGATAGTAGGTTTCCCTCAAACAACGTCACACACAGGATAGTAGGTTTCCTTCAAACAACGTCACGCACAGGATAGTAGATTTCTCTCAAATAACGTCACGCACAGGATAGTAGGTTTCCCTCAAATAACGTCACACACAGGATAGTAAGTTTCCCTCAAACAACATCACACACAGGATAATAGGTTTCCCTCAAACAACATCACACACAGGATAGTAGGTTTCCCTCAAACAACATCACACACAGGATAGTAGGTTTCCCTCAAACAACATCACACACAGCATAGTAGGTTTCCCTCAAACAATGTTACGCACAGGATAGTAGGTGTCCATCCAACAGTGTCACACACAGGACAGTGTCACACAGAGGATAGGTCTCACAGGTAAAGGTGTAACTCTGCACAAGTCCTCACAGCTCACGGTCAGTCGAAGGCATAAGACTTCGCTCGACCTCACATCAATAAACATTAAAAAAGAATACGGAAAGGAACAAAAAAAATCTAGCTACAAGAGTGTATGAGAAAGTCTAGTGCAAATATGCATGTTTGACACAGTTATTCACGTCACTAGTAGTTCCTAATAAAGGATGTTTTGCTGGTCACAGGGAAATTGATCAGTTAATTTAAATGTATTTTTCATTCCGGTAATCTAACCTTGGCCATGATTCGTGTGGTCAAACGGAAGGGCATGCGGAAATCGGACCGGCCCAGTTGTAGTAAACATGAGTAGGTGTAGAAAGATAGCCTTGACTATAAGTACGCACTAGTGAAGGTGTAGGGATGGGGGTAACCCTGACAACTGAGCACTTCAATAGGAGAACCGACTAGGAAGTCTTCCATTGATAACTTAATGCGTAGTATGAATGAGTGAGCGTGGGAATTAACCTTGACCCTTAGGTCAGGATGGCTCGTCTTTAAAAAGGGGAGACAAACAGGCGACAGGTGTTTTTCCTTATAAGGTCACGGCACATCTCCAGTGTGTAACGGGATAGGCCCGGTCAGAAGTGAGAAGATAGATCGAAATCTGTTATGAATGAATGAATAGCCTAATTCTGGATTTTCCTTCTCAAAATAACTTTATGCAACATCTCCAAATCATACAAATTACAAATAGCATCTCATTTAAAAATTATAGATAAAAATATGAAAATTTATATTAAAAGTAAATAGGATAATTCCCCATCATATGACAGAGATGAGTTGCTTTAATACTTGGAAAGTAGTCTGCCTCTCCTTATTGTAAGTATTTAACTCTTGGTAATTGATTATGTGTCAGTATCTCATAAGTGTACTTATTGCAAATGTCAGAAAATACTCAAGATTCAATTTGTTGATTTGAGTAAAAGCTCTGATCAATGCAAATTAAGTGTGTTTGGGGGAGTTAAGGCAAATTTCTTGTTTTGCCTCCCGGTGAGAAAGCAATGACAAATATTTTGTTTTGCCTAACTGTTCAATCGTTATGACGTTTCACTTTCCTTTCTGTGAAGTTGTTTTGGCAAACCCCCTATCTTACAGTGGAAAGTGATGACAATTTATTTTCCTGTCTGTGAGACTATGCCAAAGTTTTGACAAATTTTCTCTATGACTGCCGGAACTTTGTGACAGTTTTGTATCTTACTGTTTGAAAATTCCTGACACTTCCTATGAATTATCGTGAAGATATTGCGACAAAATGTCCATGTGAAGTTTCCTGGAAGTTTCTAAGAATTACTTTGATGATGTTTTGTCACTATCGGTAAGTCTGCAAGAAACGTCTGATAATTGTCACATATTATTGGTTTAACTTTATCAAATGTTCTGTTCGACAGCATCTTTCGCAGCTTGTTCAAACAATAAAGAACTAAACTTCTATAGAAAGCAATATATTAAATGTTTCTGTATTTTTAGAATCTATGTTGATTTGGTAATTTTTTTTTTGTTAATTTGCTTACCATTTCTGTTTGACAACTAGTCTTTTCTACGCCCGTAACAAAATGAATATTTCTCTATTACCGCAGTCAACACGATACCCAAATAGTAGTTTGCCCAAACCTTTATTTTCTTATTACTGATACATAAAAGTTTCCGTTATGGTGTGGGTGGCCTTTTCAGAAATCTGCATCCCCTCACTCTTGCACAGTAACCTGAACCAGTACTTTACTAACCGAACTGAAGTTTCCAATGATGAGTATTAGCTAAATTCACAAACAAACGTAATGTGCTTTACTCAGAGAAATTAAATTTTATTTTTTTTTAATTTTTACATCCTGAAGTAAGAATCTTACATTTGAAATCGACACGAGAGGATGGAGCATAATGGAAGGGTTATTAGTGACGTCAGAACTATTATTTAGGGAATATTAGTGACGTCAGAACTATTATTTAGGTAGTATTAGTGACGTCAGAACTATTATTTAGGGAATATTAGTGACGTCAGAACTATTATTTAGGGAGTATTAGTGACGTCAGAACTATTATTTAGGGAATATTAGTGACGTCAGAACTATTATTTAGGGAGTATTAGTGACGTCAGAACTATTATTTAGGTAGTATTAGTGACGTCAGAACTATTATTTAGGTAGTATTAGTGACGTCAGAACTATTATTTAGGGAATATTAGTGACGTCAGAACTATTATTTAGGGAGTATTAGTGACGTCAGAACTATTATTTAGGTAGTATTAGTGACGTCAGAACTATTATTTAGGTAGTATTAGTGACGTCAGAACTATTATTTAGGGAGTATTCGTGACGTCAGAAATATTATTTAGGGAGTATTGGTGACGTCACAACTATTATTTAGCGAGTATTAGTGACGTCAGAACTATTACTTAAGGAGTATTAGTGAGGAGAGAGTGCGAGAGACAGGAAATACGAAGCGAGAAAAGATTGCTGGTGAGGAGAGTACGGAAGGAAAGAGTAACTGGGGAGGGGGCGGGGGGAATGAAATAAAGAGACTTTTCTTTAAAAAAAGAACAATTTACGAAATCATAACTTAGCATTTGGAAATTAACACTAACAATATCCCAGACAAGCACAAGTGAGACCTATAGTTGAGAATAATGACAGAGATGTTTTCGCAGCGTAAACTCTTGAGTGATCACTCACTCTGACGTCACGAACTGTTGGATAAAATACTGAAATCAAACAGTGGTGATTTGATACCGGAGATAAGGGACCGGAGTTTAGGGACTGACTAGTGTACACAATAGTTTTAGAAAATTAATTTCTAGAAAGACGCGCATTCTTACTTTTTCAAGTAGATGAGAGGAATATCACACAGTATTATTTGTAATGTATTTTTGTTATTTAACTAACTAATAATTACGATTAATAAATTAAGGAATGTTCTCAGAATACAGAAACACACACACATATATCTATATTTGATTATCTATCTATCTACCTGTCTATCTATCTATCTAACTATCTATCCATCTGTCTATCTATCTATCTATCTATCTATCTTTCTCTCTATTTATCTATCTAGTCAACAATTTTTCTTTCGTTTATATTAGCTGAACGGTTGATGAAAAGTGCTATATTCCAAACAGTATATTTGTGTTTACATTGAAATAACAATTTATATAACAATTTAATTTTAAAATAAGGAGGGGCAAATGTAATCTGTCACAGCTAAATTTCAAGTTAACAGCCTAATTGGAAATAACCTAACTGAATATTTACGTATACAAAATTAGGTCACTCTGCCTGAAAGGGTGCCCATTAATCTGTAACTAATGATTTAACACCTCAAGCGATCGGAAAGAACATGTTTCTTTAATTAAGTCTTTCCAGGCCCACACTCTCTGTCGTTTTTCTTAAAAAATATTCTTTTGCGTTTTTTATTTATTTTATTTTTTCGAGGAAAACTTGTCGGCCTAGAGAAAAGTGAAATTTGATGCTTAATGAAATCAGTGACGGCGATAAAAACACATCTTTCTACAAGTTTCTTGCAAACTGAATTAAGTCGGAAAATTGTCAGTAAATTTACTGTTTCACTTGTTAGTCTATATAAATGTCAGTCAAATTACTGTTTCACTAGTTTCATCACATTTCAGGGCAAGATTTTCATGATATTTATCATCTCATGGCAACATATAGCATACATTAAGCCCTATTATTAGGAGAGGACAGGAAATCTATTTAGTGTGTTAAACCATAAACCATTTGAGGACAAAGACTTATTCGGCATACGGCATCATACTAGGGAAAGGCGATTAACAGGACGTTTTAATGCATATAATCCATTTCTTGACAAAACTATTTACTTATTATCTTAATGCAAATCAGACCAAAATAAATAGTTAGAACTTTTAACTCGCATAATTATCAAACGAATTTTTTTTCAAATTCACATCAGGACGAACTAATAATTAGAATTTGTAACTCACATTAATATACGGATATTAGTTGTTTTTAATCCATATCTAGACAAAATAATTATTTAGAATTATTAAATAAAAAAATTAAGACATGAATAATTGTATTTTTAATCCGTATCAGGAGAAAACAGTTAACCAGACAGAAGAATGGGAGATTTAAAAAGTAAAACTTAATCTATTTCCGGAAAATACGATTACCTCACCAGGAGAATAACAGATTGATGGAGTATTTAAGGCGATTACATGGGCAGAATAATACAAGATTTGTTTTCAATGTTTTCAGAATACACTTTTTATCATGCAGTTTTCCTAAATTAAGGACAGTATTTTAAAGAGCACTCAATACATTTTACTACAAAATAAATATTTAAATGTTTCAAAGTATTTAAGGAATCTTCCGGTCTAGTAAACGTTTTAATCCATATCCCGTTGTATCCATAACCACTGTTGTAAAACGATACTTCGCTTTATAACTCATACCAGAGCTAAATATATATTAAGCTTTCTGTTCATGTCAAGGTTTCTTAACCTGCCTCAGAAATGACATTTTGTTCCAGCAAGTAATAAAACATAACTTACTAAAGAGAGAGGGTGTGTGAGTTCTACAACATAAAATTATCCTTTCTAATAATTTCAGGAAAAAAAACACATTTAAACCCATTTTAGCTACTCACTATCGTTAGGAAAAGCAAACAATCGTTAACTCTATTGATCCATTTCAATTATTAAATTATATTAAGTTTATGAATACCTTGCAAAGAAAGAAATGCATAGTTTTACAACCACAACAAACACAAATATTAAATCTTTTCTCCAATAAAAGACAAAATAATACTAATCCTTTTCTATGAATTTTTTATTTCATCCATCCTTTCCAATCTGTCAAAAAACTGGACAAACTTAAGCATTTAATAACTTTTTGAAATATTACATTTTATTCAGAAAAGTGTAAAGTTCTCGCTACTTATTGAAACTTGATAAAGTAACGTATTGTTTATTATAGAAACTAGATGTTTCTTGATATTTAATGACATCAAATGGCTAGATATACTAGTACAACTAACATACGACAACTAACATACGATATCCTAGTACAACTCACAGACGACATCAAATGGCTAGATATCCTAGTACAACTCACAGACGACATAAAATGGCTAGATATCCTAGTACAACTCACAGACGATATCAAATGGCTAGATATCCTAGTACAACTCACAGACGACAGAATGTTGTAAAATGTTTGTTCCAGAAAAGTTAACTTACACAATAATAGAGACAATAATGTACACTATGAGTCTCTGTCAATCGTTGTTGCTTGTGTTGTTCTCTGCATTAACAGTTTGTGGGAATGAGTAAGCAGACATCAAGAAAAATCTCTCTCAGAGAAACAAACAAACAAACAAACCCTATAATTTAGGACTATGAACTGGCAGTTTGTTATATTTAAACGCTTACCATGCCAAAACAATTTCGTGCTCCATTTATATATTTACTTTATTAAATCAATCGCGTGCTGCATTTATCTAACACTTTTTAAAAAATCAAAGAAGAATTTAGGTCAACGTCGTTCATTGTGCAATCAGTTCGATGTAATGGAACAAATCACTTAAGTTAAAAACCCTATAAGAAAGACATCTGCAATGGTAATTTGTGTTGGTTGTTAGACACGGGTGAACGTAAGATAGATACATAGATATATGGATGGATGGATGGATGAATGGATGGATGGATGGATGGATCGATGGATGGATGGATAGATGGATGGATGGATAGATGGATGGATGGACGGAATTTGGATAGATAGATAGATGGATCGATGAATGGATGGATGGATGGATGGATAGATGGATGGATGGACGGAATATAGATAGATAGATAGATAGATTACAACAAAGTGTAAAACTTCATATAATAACGATTGTTTGTAGTACTGATGTTGACATCGACGATGGCGATGACGATAGTGGTGATGATGACAACGACGATGATGATGCAATTCTGATGTGCTGATGAGGGAGGGGATGTAAGACAAGTACATTCTACAGCAAAATAAACAAATATCTGGTTGTGCAGAATGTCGCTGGTGATGGCTTCATGAAATGCGTGCGATATAAATGCAGACTGCAGCACAGGGCGAGCAAAACCGGCGACTGTGTTCTGTGGTCACCTTCACTGTGAACGAAATGGCGGTTCCGATCACATCCATGACAATGTTTTTAAGTTGTGCCAGACTATTGTGATCGTGAAAGGAGTGCTTGTGTTAGAGTGCATGAGAAGAATACTTCTCGGACAGCCTACACAATAAGGTAATACTCCCTTCTCTTGTTTGAATACTTTGTATACTACTATCAAAGTATTTACGTAAATATCTTACAGACAATTAAGTTGATATTAAATAAAGCATGAAATCACAAAAAGTGATAATAGTCACGAATGACAAATGATGATAATGCTCACATATTTGACGTCTCAATATATTTCTCATTTAGATCGATTTGTTCTTTACAAATATGAATTATTTGTCACAAAGTGTTCTTCCCATGTCAGGTGATTATAGTTTTGTATAATGCGCTTCACTATTATTTAAAATCTTCACTATTATTTAAAATCTACCCGTAAATAATCCGCCATCGGTTGTCTGTTGAAGTCGCGGTAGGGTGAAGTAGATAATGTAGATACAGTATCTGTCAATGAGATAACTTGAAGAAAGTGGACAGGTGCCAAGAAATGAACGCTACTCTTACCAAGTCCTTGAGAAAACTGTGCGTGGAAAGACCACGTGATAAGGATATGTATTTGCCATCACTTTTGTTTTGCGTTGTGCGAAGTGCCACAAGATTCAACTCTTTCTTCACTCTTCAAACCCTTTTACGGGACCCATGTCTATATTGTAAGCGTAATCTTTAAAAAGCATATCAATATGTGGTCGAACTTGTGAACCGTATTGATACTTCATGTCAGCTAGCGGCCGAGAATGTACCCAAAAGTAAAGCTCAACAAGCACGTCTGTCCAACCGTAAAAGGAAAGCGTGTAACATTGAAGTCGGTACGCGGGTGTTTTTGTTGTTACCACTGCACCGAAACAAACTAGATGTATCATGGTAAGGACCCTATAAAGTTGTCAAGAAATTGAGTGGGTGCAATTTCTGAATTGAAATCGGATCTAAAGCGAAAATGTTTCATGGTAATCTGATGAAAATATAAAATAACGCCGGATAACATGTTTACTTCTCTTGTAATATAAAATAACGCCGGATAACATGTTTACTTCTCTTGTAATATAAAATAACGCCGGATAACATGTTCACTTCTCTTGTAATATAAAATAACGCCGGATAACATGTTCACTTCTCTTGTAATATAAAATAACGCCGGATAACATGTTCACTTCTCTTGTAATATAAAATAACGCCGGATAACATGTTCACTTCTCTTGTAATATAAAATAACGCCGGATAACATGTTCACTTCTCTTGTAATAGAGGACGATGCTACCCGATGTCTAATCCTCACCACACCCAGGCTAAACATATGCTGAAACTGTTAATGACGTTATTTTAAATCCGGAACTATCAGTCTCTGACGCTCATTATATATGGAGTGTGATGAAAGAAACTCGCGATGTTTTCACCGATAAACCTGGACAAACGAATCTATACACGGGTTGTATCTTTAACTTATAACAAAGGAAATTGTAATATTTCCTGTTGAACTGTGTTGTATTTCTTCTTTGACTGTGGAGACATAAACGGATCATGTCCCAACTTATAATGAGAGAAATTATTATAATATTGGGTATTTTAATGCTCACTGCGTATTGAGGATTATATTATCTTTATTTCTAAAATTTGTTGAATTAATTATGCATTTGTCTTAAAACCGAATAGAAATGTTGTCTTGTGAAGAGTTATTCATTATATATTATGGTGGAAATTTACTTCTAATAGAGTAGATATTAACACGATGGTTAACATCTCACAAAAAAAAAAGGGGGGGGTGGTGTATGTCAGACACAAATGATCATGACTGGTGTCGATCAAGCGAAGGTCTCCGATGAATGATCTATTTCATCATTCTGCGCTTTGACCAAATCACTGATCATGACTGTGGTGTCGATCAAGCGAAGGCCTCTAATGAAAGATCTGTTTCATCTTTCTGCGCTTATGATGTTATCTGTTTCAGTTTGAAAATGTCGAGTTTCTATTTTCTACCCGAAATTTTTCAGGTCATTGCATTTTACTGTTGCTCTGTCTTTATACTATGTTCCCCATTAAATGCAAGCGTTGCAATATTATTACGTTTTTTTTGTGCTTACTTTGATGAACTTTCATAATTGGTTTGCAATAACTTGGCCTTAATATGCATACGTCATATCTACACTTCTTACTTAGGCCAATGCAATTTATTCAAAGAATTCATCTCCTCTAATGCTGTGACGTAAAACTGGCACTTTTATTTAACTGCAATATACACTAACATGCCCCTTCGTGTACTAAGCCAACCAGTTGGATCTCTTAATCTCCTCCTGCAATATCTGAAATATATATTTTTTCCCGAAAGCTCTGGTGGTATCTGGAGATATCATTTGTGATGGTGTAGGTTCAAGTCGTTCACACCAACAGGCAGCAACAGTGAAAGAGGACGCGGGAACACTTCTGCCAGTTTCTCACATGCTTTATTCAGCTCCTGTACAGCACTGCTCTCCCAGACATAAACATGTTTTATTCAGCTCCTGTACAACACTGCTCTCCCAGACATAAACATGTTTTATTCAGCTCCTGTACAGCACTCCCAGACATAAACATGTTTTTTATTCAGCTCCTGTACAGCGCTGCTCTCCCAGACATAAACATGTTTTATTCAGCTCTAGTACATCACTGCTCTCCCAGACATACACACGCGTTAATTATTCTATGAGGTCGGATTTCCCTGATGCCTAGCACAAAACTCTAGCATGAAAGGCTTCTAAAAATAATTTCTGTGTTTTCTTGCCTTTGTTTCAATATAAATTGCCTTCGAACTATTTAGAGTTATACTATAAAATAAAACTACTATAAGTGTACTTTAATACACAAACCTTTCCTAATACATAATCTAAAGATTTAGACCTATAATAAAATAAAATATGTTTTGGTGGGCTGTAGGAAAGCATTCACACACACACATGACTTACAAAATACACAAATGCAAGAACATTATTCTTCATATAAAAATATGTCAATTAAAACTATAACCTATTTCCTAACTGTCTATGATAATTAACAAATGCATAGCATAGTAAAGAATGATTCAAAATGTACACACTAACACAGCATTATAAATTAGTACTGGTAATGTCTAATCATACACCAGCGCGAAAGCGGCGGAAGCCAGAAGCGCCCCCTTCACTACTACTACTACTACTACTCATGCACCGCGCGCGATTTGAAACAAAGCAGCACTCATGACCCCATTTTTAAGGCGCTCCGTGCAGACGATGTCTGCCCGCTAATATAACACTCACAGAGGCAAGTGAAAAAGGCTATACCGAGATGGGCAGCAAACACCACGTATACGTGCTCGCCCCTTCCTGTGATACGGTCGGTCAGCGTTAGTGCCCGACCTACCACAATCTTTTCGTGTTACACCGACGAACTAAATAATTCCTTACAGTTTCCACATCAGCCAAAATCCATTAGCGCTATTACCTTGTCGACTTGTGGAGGCGAATGGATATTTGTGGCACCATTAAAAAGCCGTTATCGAATGTAAAAATCTAAATATAGTAGTATGCGTGTCGCACTTTTTTTCATTGACAATAACATTATTGTCCTGTATGTGTCCTATCTTCTCAGAAAACATCGTCAGCAACATTGAACGGGTCGATAGTAGGGGGTAGCATAACGGTTCGCGACACAGTACTGGTGAGCACATTCTTCTTCATTGTGTACAACTCAGAAAATAATATTCCTACAAATAAAGAGGAATATGAGTCTTCTTCATTACGTACAACTCAGAAAATAATATTCCTACAAATAAAGAGGAATATGAGTCTTCTTCATTACGTACAACTCAGAAAATAATATTCCTACAAATAAAGAGGAATATGAGTCTTCTTCATTACGTACAACTCAGAAAATAATATTCCTACATATAAAGAGGAACATGAGTCTGTTCAGAGAGACTTAAATGAAAATGAGCAAATAAAAAAGTTAACTCACATACCCAGCAAAGAGAAGGAAATTTGAAGTTTGTTTATAGGCACTTAAATGACAGCAAATTAAAACGCTAATTCACACATTCACAACAGTCCTAAGACTAAAACGCTAATTCACACATTCACAACAGTCCTAAGACTAAAACGCTAATTCACACACTCACAACAGTCCTAAGACTAAAAAGCTAATTCACACACTCACAACAGTCCTAAGACTAAAACGCTAATTCACACACTCACAACAGTCCTAAGACTAAAACGCTAATTCACACACTCACAACAGTCCTAAGACTAAAACGCTAATTCACACACTCACAACAGTCCTAAGACTAAAACGCTAATTCACACACTCACAACAGTCCTAAGACTAAAACGCTAATTCACACGCTCACAACAGTCCTAAGACTGTGCTTGGCAAAGTATTAAGTAACGGTTTTGGATTTATCATTTCAGTTGCAGGCAAAGATGTAAAATATCAAATACTATTAGTCTGGTGCTCAATAAAAGAATCATATTCCAAGAAAACCATATGTTGTTCTCACACTCTCCCCATGTAACATCCCTATTTAACATCCCCATGTAACATCCCTATTTAACATCCCTATTTCGAACGCAGATCATATCAAAATATTGTTTAACAATTCCATGCTTTAGAAGAGATTGTTTGTTTAGAGCAGTATCCTTCTCACTACAAAATTTAAAATTACTGATGTTTGATGCTGCCGTTCCAGAAAAAAGTGTAGTATTTTAAAAGAGGCTTATGTAAATATTTCACAAGTGAAAAAATATAATATGTTCGATCTTCCTGTTGTAAGTAACATAAATCTGTTGGCCCTCTCTATTGTAGGTAACATAAATATGTTGGCCCTCTCTATTGTAGGTAACGTAAATATGTTGGCCCTCTCTATTGTAGGTAACGTAAATCTGTTGGCCCTCTCTATTGTAGGTAACGTAAATCTGTTGGCCCTCTCTATTGTAGGTAACGTAAATCTGTTGGCCCTCTCTATTGTAGGTAACGTAAATATGTTGGCCCTCTCTATTGTAGATAACTTAAATATGTTGGAACAGAGTGCCAGCGCTAACTGATCAAATCGGAATATATTTTCATTTTAAATATTTACTAAATTAGATGTTAATCACGTGTCCCTTAACAAAAGAAATTTATTGTACAACTTATAATTCTGTAGATTCACACATCATGGACGTACAGGCTTAAGCTCGTTTACACTAGTGAATGGATTGTATAATCCGTGGGTCAAACGTACATTTCTGTAAGTTCAAGTTTCTGAATTTTGTAATGAAGGAGTTGATTATGTTGAACGTATGTCTGAGTACAATACATTGGACAAGTTAGTAATGTTGAATGAATATCTGAGTAAAATAAATTGGGCAAAGAAGAAGTTAGTAATTTTGAATGAATATCTGAGTAAAATAAACTGGGCAAATAATAAGTTAATAATAACGTTGAACGTAAGTCTGAGTACAATAAATTGGGCAAGAAGAAGTTAATAATGTTGAACGTATGTTTGAGTACAATAAATTGGGCAAGGACAGCTACGACAACTTTGAACCTATATTAGACAAAATAAGAGTGGATGAAAACTAAAAAAAAAAAAGACATTTATATATAAACCTGCACAATCATTCGCTGTTTGCATCTATTTTGTTTCCCTTGTGTAAGTTTATCTTTCAGCTCTAAAAACGTGTGATGTCTGAGCCATGGCTGAGTACACAAGGGGAATTAAGTGTCAATAAATTACAAGTTTCCTACTCTTCCATATTCACGTGGTAATCATTTATTTAACTATTTAAATATTTAACTAATATCTGTTTTTGAAATGGTCGGTGAAAATTCTCAAGTCGGTGGTCAGTCCTTGTACCATTGACTCACAGCACATACCAGACCTACACACGCCAAATAGGAGGGTCTTTTTGTCTACCTACACAACACTTACTTTAGAACACTGATTCAATGGGATGAATACACCAAATACACCAATGGGATGAATCAGGGTTCTAAAGTAAGTGTTGTGTAGACCAGATCTTGTGTCTGTCTGCAGAGCAATAAGATTAGAACCCCGTTTCAATGAGAGGATCTCTTGTCTGTCTACAGAGCAATAAGATTAGAACCCCGTTTCAATGAGAGGATCTCTTGTCTGTCTGCAGAGCAATAAGATTAGAACCCCGTTTCAATGAGAGGATCTCTTGTCTGTCTACAGAGCAATAAGATTAGAACCCTGTTTAAGTGAGAGGATCTCTTGTCTGTCTGCAGAGCAATAAGATTAGAACGCCGTTTCAATGAGAGGATCTCTTGTCTGTCTGCAGAGCAATAAGATTAGAACCCTGTTTCAATGGGAGGATCTTGTGTCTGCCTACACAGCACTAACTTTAGAACTTCTTTTCAATGGATCTCTTGTCTGTCTAAACAGCACTAAAATCAGAACCACTTTACAATGTTAAGATCTTTTGTCTGTCTAAACAGCACTAAAATGAGAACCACTTTAGAATGTTAAGATCTTTTGTTTGTTTACACAGCACTAACTTTAGAAACCCTTTTTTCAATTAGAGGATCTTTTGTCTGTCTACAGGGGCTCCAATTTTAAAACTCTTTGTCATTGGGAGGATCTTTTGTCTGTATACGCAACACTAACTTTAGAACCCCTTTTCAATGGGAGGATCTTTTGTCTGTCCTCACTAAATCGCGATGCATGCCGAGAAATCCGATTTGAGGAGGCGGAACACCAGCTGCCAAGATTCCATTGAGAGTAATCTGGTTTATGCTTAAACCTTTTATCTCCCGCTTTCTAAAACCAGAACAGACCCTTAATGACACCAGATCCGCGGGTGCATTTTTCATAAAGTGGAACTGTTGTTGAATTATTTCCATACAATCTCAATCTCTTGATTTCATATCTAACATATTCCCTAACGTGTTTAACTGCCTCTATCTCTAAAGTTGCTTACGGCTAACTCATTTTAAAAGTATATATCTTCACAATAAAATTAACATCTCACTTATAATATATAATTATATCTGTCTCTAAAGTTTATATCAAACTCATTCTCTAAATTTAGTATATTCTTTGTGTCTCTACTGTGTGTACAAATACTCACGCTCTAAAGTATGTTACTACCTCTGTCTATAAAGCGTATATGTAACTATTTCTCTAAAGTGTATATTTGTCTCTATCTATATTGTTTATATTTAACTCATTCTCTAACGTGTGTAATTACCTCTGTCTCTGCAGTTTATACATGACTAATTCTTTAAAGCTTATAAAGCTGTCTCTGTAATTTTGCATTATATGCATCTGCATCATGAATAAAACTTACCTACCATAAGAAAATTGGATCATACACAGAAAGTGCGGAGAAGACGCAGAGAAACAAGAATTTCTATTATCTCCCCTACCTGTCAAAGATCCACAATTGTCTCCCCTATCTATCAAAGATTGTTGAATGGTCAGAACCCACGCTTTTGTCAATACCACGATTTGATAAAAGACAATCTGTTACTTACTATCTACATATACATTAAAACTATACCGCTAAATATTGCATCCACCAGTGCGCATTGGATCGCCAGATAAATCAACTGAAACTCAACTCCATGAATGTCAACAATTTAGACAGAATCTTTCTTATTGAAGCCATGTGAAGACTTAGTATTTACAACAAAACAGACATAATTATTTTTCTTAATGAAAGCATGCGACACGTGACTATATAGAAGCTCAATGTGCAGATTTGACTTCTGGTGAGTAGAAGATAAAGTCGTTTCCTCATCAGTCATGTGAAAGATGTATCACTGCCATCTCCAAAAATATCAGTCTTCTCCTAAATTCAGTTCTACCTTCAGTTTCTTGTGACCTAGGTAAACAACTCTAATATTTCTTGTGGTCTAAATTAAAGCAATTCTCACACTTCTTGTGAAGTAGTAAAACAATCTAGTACTTCTTGTGACCTAGTTAAAATAACTCTCGTACTTCTAGCGACCTAGTTAAACAACTCTAATTCTTCTTGTATCCTGGATAAAAGAACACTAATACCTATTGTGGCCTAGATAATACAAATCTAAAACTTGTGACCTATTTAAAATAATTTTCACACTTCTATGGCCTAGTTAAAACAACTCTCACACTTTTTACGAGCTAGCTAAGACAACTCTTACACTCAAAACATATTCACTTTCCGTTGCCTCTATCGTCATCAACTCGGTCAGAAAAATTAAATAACTGATTCTCTGCTTTAAGAAGCCTTTCTCGCTTCTCTCGAATTACGTCATGTCATTTAGGGTAGGCAATTGAATTATTGTTGCTAATTTCAACTCTCCCTTTCATGCTCTTGTAACCCGTGTGTCAAAACTCTTAGAATCTCTTCACGCTTTGAACTGAGAAAAAGTATGTCAGGATGCCAACCCACAGACACTGTCACATATTAATCCGGACTGTGTGTAGATATGACAATGGTCTTCTGATTTCTGCTCCTGTCATTTATACAGTTGCATCAGACATTTAGAAGTCATGTAGTATATATCTGTCTCTCTTGATCTTACACCAGACCCTTAGGAATCATGCCCTATTGATCTATCTGTACCTGATCATCTACCTATTTATATATTTCCATGCGTAACATCAGCTGAATTTACAGACCTCATCTAATCAAAGACATCAGATCACAACTAAAAACTACGCAAAATCCTACACCATAAATTGATAAGTTTCCCCAGCAACATTATTCGAGTTTGTAGACAGAAACGTGTTCCCTAGTTCAGCATATATATATATATGAATGAAATTCACTGCTCATACTCATGGTTTATCAATCGTAGGAAAATATATCTAACAGCCTAAAAGTAATATTATTCTTTCAGCGAAACTAACCTTTTACAGAACAAAACTCAGAGAAAGTTATAAATAGTTGTTTGCATAGAAGATAAATTCTTACCGCTTCCTATCACGACCTCTGCAGTCGCTCGACAAATCAATTATCAAAGATTTCCGAAGACAGGATAAAAACTATTAGAGATAAGTTTGTCAGCGTTCCGCTAGCGGACCTGCCAACTCATTATAGTCATGATACTGAGTTTCAACAACTGCCTGACATCTCATTACAGCCATGATACTGAGTTTCAACAACTGCCTGTCAGAATGATGTGATCAGTATATGTGGATTTACTTAAACAATCCCAACGAAATGAGCCCCAAATGCACTTAGCACTATTCCAACATCAGAGTTCTTTGAGTGTTCAGGTTCCATGCTACCCGTTGTAATGGACTTCATAATTATTTCTTTATCTATAGATATTTTGCAATCAAGTTTTTTTAAATATGCTTATTGCGAAGCTCTGTTTGGAAATTCGATCCTTTATACGAATTTCTTGAAAAAGAATTAAAATCTATCGCCCAGTCTCGAATCTATCATGTATGTAAAAGATTCTGTAAAAACTTGTGTCTCAGCATCGTGCATAAATCACTGTAATCTGTCAGTGCTTTTCAGTCCGCTTATCGCCCCTAGCACAACCCTGAAGGTGTTCTGTACACGTTCGTAATAACCTTTTCTCTGCTTTGAATGGTGGGATGATTTCTATTCTCATTCTTCGTGAACATCTTGATTTATCTCTATTCTTTGGTCAGGATATATAGCCCTTCCAATTCCAGCGTTCTGTTTTGACACCCATGTAGTGCTTTATCGTGGTTCAAAAACATATCTGTCAGAGAAAATAAATTGTGCTAGTAAATAGACTGTCTAGTCCAGAAAGTCTTTATCGTAGCGTCTCTCGATATATTTTTCAAACCAGTTCTTGATATTCAGTACAATGGCCCTGCCCAGTGGTGTAAATCGCCATCATGTGTCTACCAATTTTACACTGATGATACTCAAAAGCACAAACACGTTGTCCTACTTAAATTGCTTCCACCATCGAGAGCGTTCAGACATATTTCTGATACCGTTCCATGGATAACGAGCAGTATGTTATAAATGAAAAATGATAAACTTAGATCAAGCAGGAAGCTCGCTCGAGACTTTCTAAATTCGTATCTCTGCCGGAGTCACTGAATGCTGGTGACACGATTATTAAATGTAGCCATCCAAAAAACTTAGTTCAATTTTTTTGACATATCTCCACCCCACTTCCTCTTTCCCCCACCCCTATCTCCCCACTCTTCAAGAACACTTCAATACTTTCGGAGCAGCATTTGCATGAAGTTGACTTTTGTGTTCACTGGCATGATTTCAATGTGATTACTGCTACTCTCTTCTTACTGATCTACCTGAGTGCCTTGTGAAGTTAAAGACACTTCAGCTAGGATTATCCTCAGAGCTCCAAGAATCGATCAAGTTACTTCACTTCTCCACAGTTTCCACTGGTTACCTGTTCACAACACATCACAAGCCTCTCTTCTCTTCGTTACGCGTCACTGCTGAATCTAGACTGAAGTATCTATTTGCTGTCACACGTATGTACACTTCTAGAGACTTGCGCTCTTATCATCACACTCGCATTTTCGGCAGACAGAAAGCAAAGAATACGTATAAGAATATAAGTTTAGTATGTTTATTTTCACAAGAACTTATTTGTTGTACATTGTCATTTTGTTCGTGGATTAATTTTGCTTTCATTAGGTTACAAATACTTTGTATGAATTTCAATAGTCTGTATAAAAATCTTGTTTCTTGTTTCATTATTGTTAAACGCTTAGAAATTTATATCAAGCCTTCTTTCGAAGTAGTAGTGTTGTTTTATTGTAGTAGTAGTAGTGTTGTTTTATGGTAATAGGAGTAGTAGTAGTGTTGTTTATGGTAGTAGGAGTAGTAGTAGTAGTAGTAGTAGTAGTAGTGTTGTTTTATGGTAATAGGAGTAGTAGTAGTGTTGTTTATGGTAGTAGGAGTAGTAGTAGTAGTAGTGTTGTTTTATGGTAATAGGAGTAGTAGTAGTGTTGTTTATGGTAGTAGTAGTAGTAGTAGTAGTAGTGTTTATGGTAGTAGGAGGAGTAGTAGTGTTGTTTATGGTAGTAGTAGTAGTAGTGTTGTTTATGGTAGTAGGAGTAGTAGTAGTAGTAGTGTTGTTTTATGGTAGTAGGAGTAGTAATAGTAGTGTTGTTTATGGTAGTAGGAGGAGTAGTAGTGTTGTTTATGGTAGTAGTAGTAGTAGTGTTGTTTATGGTAGTAGGAGTAGTAGTAGTAGTAGTGTTGTTTTATGGTAGTAGGAGTAGTAGTAGTGTTGTTTATGGTAGTAGGAGGAGTAGTAGTAGTAGTGTTGTTTTATGGTAGTAGTAGTAGTAGTAGTGTTGTTTATGGTAGTAGGAGTAGTAGTAGTAGTAGTGTTGTTTTATGGTAGTAGTAGTAGTAGTAGTGTTGTTTATGGTAGTAGGAGTAGTAGGTAGTAGTAGTAGTAGTGTTGTTTTATGGTAGTAGGAGTAGTAGTAGTAGTAGTGTTGTTTATGGTAGTAGTAGTAGTAGTAGTAGTAGTAGTGTTGTTTATGGTAGTAGGAGTAGTAGTGTTGTTTATGGTAGTAGGAGTAGTAGTGTTGTTTATGGTAGTAGGAGTAGTAGGTAGTAGTAGTAGTAGTGTTGTTTTATGGTAGTAGGAGTAGTAGTAGCAACAATAGCAGCAGTAATAGCAGAAGAAGTAGTAAGCGTTTTTCTAAATATATCTCTCACTCTTTATGTAAATCAGTCTGCAACGTTTTCATAATATTCTCTAGTGTTTGTAAATACTCGGTTCTCTCGAGCTTTCGCTACTCTCGTCTTACCTAACTTCTAACTCTTTATTTTATATCTAAGTCAATTTCTAAAGCATGTATATGATACTTATGTGAACGTAAATGTTAGATATTCTCTTTAAAAGTATTCACTTACTGACTATTTCTTGGTATGATTTGTCCCTCTAGATTGCACTCTTAGACTGGTACATTGCATAAGTATTAACTTACTTAAACGACATTTATATCCCCAAGGACTGACCAGTATTAACTTACTTAAACGACATTTATATCCCCAAGGACTGACCAGTATTAACTTACTTAAACGACATTTATATCCCCAAAGACTCGAACTGGGTTGTGGGTGAGTTTGTCCCAGTTAGAAAATATCTGTCTCGTTTCCTCTCTGGGTGAGTTAGTCCCATTTAGTATATGTCTCGTTTTCTCTCTGAGTGAATTTGTCCCATTTAGTATATCTTGTCTCGTTTCCTCTCTGGGTGAATTTGTCCCATTTAATATCTTGTCTCGTTTTTCTTTCTGGGTGAATTTGTCCCATTTAATAAATATTGTCTCGTTTTTCTTTCTGGGTGAATTTGTCCCATTTAGTATATCTTGTCTCGTTTCCTCTCTGGGTGAATTTGTCCCATTTAATATATCTTGTCTCGTTTTACTTTCTGGGTGAATTTGTCCCATTTAGTATATCTTCTCTCGTTTCCTCTCTGGGTGAGTTAGTCCCATTTAGTATATGTCTCGTTTCCCCTCTGGTAGTTTTACTATCCAGACTTATCGCTTGGATCAAACTGTGTACGGGATGCATTTTATTCCATCCACTACGACCTCGAACAGTGGATTTCGGTTCGTCACTATGTTCACATTTTGCGCGTTTTTCGGACACACTCTTGTTTTGCAATCTCCACCAAGCCCAAGGCCATTAGTTTTTCGGACACACTCTTGTTTTGCAATCTCCACCAAGCCCAAGGCCATTAGTTTTTCGGACACACTCTTGTTTTGCAATCTCCACCAAGCCCAAGGCCATTAGTTTTTCGGACACACTCTTGTTTTGCAATCTCCACCAAGCCCAAGGCCATTAGTTTTTCGGACACACTCTTGTTTTGCAATCTCCACCAAGCCCAAGGCCATTAGTTTTTCGGACACACTCTTGTTTTGCAATCTCCACCAAGCCCAAGGCCATTAGTTTTTTTGTATTGATTGATCGAATATCGGTAAAAACAACTAAAACAAATAAACCCTTAACTTCGCGAAATAGATTAATTATTTCTTTTTACATTTATTCCAGTGACAGTCATATTTTCATGACTTTGTTTTGTTCACCGCCATGCAATCAAAAAACAAAGCTCGATTCACTTGTGCTCTGACTAGAAGAAAAGCAAAGAAACATTTATTTTATTTGCTGAGATACAACTGCATATTTTATTACTTATGCATGCAGGAAAGTAAACTGAAATAGCTGCAGTGTGAATACCGTTAAAAGTTAAAGTTGCAATAAAAGAGTATTGTTGGCAACAGTTTAGTGTAAAATAGTTTTAATATAACGATTTGAAGTAGCTTAATGGAAATATTTGTGTGAACTAGTTTAACTGTAATGATTTGGATAAAGTAGCGTTAATTTAACGATCTGTTTCAGGGAGCTTTAATGAATCGATTTGTGTGAAATAGTTTTATCGTAATGATTTGTAGGAAATAGATTTAATGTAATGATTTGTGTGAAACAGTTTTAATGAAATGATTAGTTTGAAATAATTTAACTGTAATGATGTGTGAAGTAGCTTTAAGGTAACGATTTGAATGAAGTGCTGAAATGTTGTGATATGTGTGAAGTAGCTTTAATGTAACGATTTGTTTAAAGAACCTCAAAAGTAAAAATACGTAGGAACTAACAATAATATAACGTTTTGTGGAAGTAAGCAACATTTCAACAAAGTCTAGTTCTCTCAAATACGGAAACATTTGTAAAACGTTGGTGGAAGTAAGCAACATTTCAACAAAGCCTTGTTCTCTCAAATACGAAAACATTTGTAAAACGTTCCTGTATTATTATAAGTAATATCAGCTGTTTAATTCTCAGTAACGTAATCTTGACGTATCAGTTCAACTGGTACTGGATTCTGTCACTGTCTTCTGCGCACGTTTCAGTTACGTGTGTGCAGATGTGCTTGTTTGTGTGTGTGGAATAAAAATAGTCATTTTTTAAAATATCCATTTCCCAAAATCGGGTTGGGGTTGCGACAACGAAAATATTTTTTTTCTGAGTGAAAAACCGTTGAGCAGAAAAGAAAATAATTAGTTTCCGGTGAAAGAAAATTACCGTTCTTCATTCGATGCTGTCTACAGCGGTTCATTTCTAAGGGTATTATATGGAGTAGAGCCTCAAAAGTAGGCAGTCCTTTTCGCTTTCTACACATATGTACAATTTATTGTAAGCTATTTCGGTTTTGTAGGTGGAAACCACAATGTGTTAGACAGGCAAGTTAGAGACTATACAGTGAGTGACCTTGGAACTAGAGCAAGTCACTAGTGTTTCTAATTCTGCAGTCAGTTATCTTCGAACTAGTTAGTGCTAGTCCCAGCGTTTCTGACGTAGTGTAGACACTTTATATACTCATTCGCCTGCCCGGTCTAGTGTTGGACACAGGTCAAGCGTTCCGTACACAGACGTGCAAGTTAGGTACCAATGTTCTATCGTGCGCATGGATGAGCAGCAGGCAAAACATTGGAAATCAAGGAACTGGAAATAAAAATGAAAACAATCTTACGCACTTATTTAGTATTTTAAATGTGCTCATATTAGTAGTATTGTAATGAATACAGAAGTTTAGTCTGCATACTTAGTGGTACATGGTTTAACATGACACAAATGTTGTCATTCATCTATATGAAATTGTTAAGAATGAAAATCAAAATCATGACAATATTTG
Source organism: Sinotaia quadrata (assembly GCA_028829895.1). Classification (NCBI taxonomy): domain Eukaryota; kingdom Metazoa; phylum Mollusca; class Gastropoda; order Architaenioglossa; family Viviparidae; genus Sinotaia; species Sinotaia quadrata. The sequence continues at coordinate 38,886,193 of CM054181.1, read as the reverse complement.
TGAGACAGTTTGCTTGGTGTGTGCCTTATTGTTTTCTTCAGACTTATTTCAGTCACGAAAGTACATATGCATCATTATAACTACAGAAAACAACTAAAATATTAAGCATTAAATTTTCAAATTATTTTTTTGTGGATGTGTCATATCGAAAAATTTCAGCCCGTTAAGTAGGAAAAATCTCACTTTATCAAATGACAACGATTTGTTTCTCTTGCTATTAAAAAAACAACAACAGCATTTCTTTAATTTAATCCATTCTTTAAAGAAAAGAGATTGCTTTACAAAGTATTTATCAATTATTTTATAAAACAAATATAATTTTGTCCTGTGTGATAAAAAGATTAAGAAAACAATTAAATAAAGGAAGAAAAACAAATAGGAAACTGACCATATTCACAAACAATTATTTTTACTAATACCATGGCTACTACTTTACTCGAGTTTATTTTTAATACTTCTGTAACATATAAACTATTTTCCTATGACGACTTCGTCACGAGGTCAAGAAAGCATTGCTTCTTCAAAATGTCAAGAGCTTTAATTATTTTACTATGACTAATTTTTCAGGAGGTCAAGAAAACATTCTGTTTTTGTGGTTTGTCTTATTTTATTGGGATTCATAACGTTTCCAGCATTGTTCGTAACTTGTTAGATGTTATTATTACATTAATCAAACTTCGGCAAAATGGAGCTGAAATGGAAACCAAAACAATATGCTCATCAAAAGTTCATCTCGTAAAATCTCGTCATGAACGTCAACTTTAGCGGACAAGTACGCATCAGTAAATGTAATATGTTATCAAGTTATATTTTAATTCTCTCTCTCTCTCTCTCTCTCTCTCTCTCTCTCTCTTCTTAAGATTCAACAATAATAATAATAATCATCATTGAGCTAGAAACAACACACGACCCTGAAATAACGGAATTACCTGCCAGTCAACTGACAACTAGCAGGCTTGAAGATCTTTAACAATAAAGGACTGTGAAGCAGCAGGACATCGGCTATGTAATCAATGCCCCCTTGTGAAGTTTTTAATAATTCAGGAGATTCTTTAATCGGGCTCTTCTGCTATCTTCTTTCTACTTCTTCTTCTAATTCGTCATGCTTCTTTCTGCTGTTTTCTTTCTACTTCTCTTTCTACTTCGTCCTTCTATTTCAGTGCTGTCTTCTTCTACTTCTTCTCATTCATTTACCTAGGATCATTCTTTTTTATGCTGCTTTGTGTCTACTTCTTTTTCTGCTTTGACGTTTTTCTTTCTGCTTTTTGTTTCAGTTTCTCTGCTTATTCTTTCTACTTCTTTTTCTTTCCTTTCTGATATCGTCCACGTAATTCTTGTGTGTCTTTCTACTGTTTTTCTACTTCCTTTCCTTTCTCTTGTTTCCTTCCTTCCTTCCTTCCTTCCTTCCTTCCTTCCTTCCTTCCTTCCTTCCTTCTTCACTGATTCTGGACAGAAGTATAAACAGATAGACTAATGGATGGAAAGAGATAGGCTGACAGATGGAATGACAAAGAGATTAAGTGTTGGGTGGAAAATCAAGCAGATAGATAGATAGATAGAAGGATGAATGGATGGATGGATGGACGGACGGACTACGGATAGACGGAAGGACAGATAGTTAGATAGATAGATCCAGATTCGCATTCTTTAATAACCTTTCAGCAGCGTGTAATAAAAGTGATGATGGAAATTTGGCAGGAATTAAAAACGATTGCCCTCGGACTGCGTTTACAAAGGATGTCATTAATCTTTGTTCAGCGGCATCTTCATACTAAAAACATGAGCATTACTCAGCTTCGCTTCCAGTGAAACCGTATCGATTGCATTTTTTCAGCACCATATATCGATCACAGTCATGCACGGGCATATTGACTTTAAAGTTCTGGGGAAACAACTAATCATAGACATAGTAACTTTAAACGCCATTATGTGTGCTCTTGAATGTAACCCATCTTGATGGTGTCCATATTTCTTTCCTATTTTTTTTTTGTTTGAACGAAGCAACATTATGTTACATGTTCACTAACCTACTACGCTGTAATTCTATCTGGATGTGGAATGACCTGCTGATTATTTATCTTACTCAATTAATTTGTAGAAAACATATAAATTATTATTTAATAAATATAACAGTAGCCGACAACATGGTCTCCTATACTCTCAACATGTAAGGTGACTGCTCTCTAAATTACAAGTACAGGCAGGCGGCTACAATCGTGCTAATAATAATAAACAACTGCGCAATCTGCCTCTTCAGGGAAAGGTAATTTTATCTTAAACATGTGTTGTTAGTAAATTCGCGTTCATCTCGTTATCCACCTCCCAATCCTGCCCACGGTCATACCAAAGATTCCATTTAGGTGAAATTACACTGAAAATGTAAACCTACAAACCAATTTCTTAGAAAACATATTTCTAAAACAAAACTCTGTATGTGTGTGTGTGTGTGTGTGTGCCTGCCTGTGTGTGTGCCTGTGTGTATGTGTGTGTGTGTGTGTGTGTGTGTGTGTCAGTGTGTGTCCATAGGAACAACTCAATACGTGGAAAAACGGACTTTATTTTGCACCGCGGAGTCACGCTATTATGTCCCCTGATCTCAAACACACTTAGATCAATTGTCCAACTGTCTACAGGCTTCAGGCTTGTATCAACGTATGCATGATCATTCACGACATCAATACTGACGGGAAAATCGAATTATGAATTAAGTGACGTATGAATCGATGTATGAATCCATCTGAGTTTTACCGGCTTCTTGCACTCAGTAGACCGACCCAATTACTTTGTTTACCTCCGGAGTTGTGATGAGTCTCTCATGGTGGCCCCTCAGCTCATGATAGTGGGCTTAATTACCATTACATAACCAAGACCTACTTTTCTCACAAAATATGTTAGCTCTGTATGTTATTTGTTACTTAGCTGGATTTCATCCGCTGAGTAATGTTCACCTCTGACTGACATTGTTCCGTCTGTCTGGTCTAGGCAAACTAATGCTTTCATCACATTTCTTACTTCTCTGTACTCTAACTAATATGAGGAAAAGTTTACGTTTCCACTACATATCTATAATATATAGAGGATTAAGAAATAGTTTTATATTATATATATATATAATTACTTTTAACCGTCCTGTTCTTCGCAGTGCTTATTTGCAGAGGAAGTGATTAATTAGCCTTGACAGAATATTGATAATGTAAATTAATGAATGTGACATAAATTATTGACAGGCTAAGTGGACTTTACATTGATTATTTTCAGGTGAAGTGATTTTGTGTTACAATGTATTAGACATAGAATACTGTCTGGTGGAGTAAATAAATGGAGTTGACAGAGATTATTTCCTGGCGAAATAATAACGTGGACATGATATTGATTGAAAAGATTGAAAACTTGACACTTTGAAATGTAGTATGTGATTTCAAAGTGATTCTCTATTTATGAAAAACACTCTATACAGGACAATTAAGAGTAGAATTCACAAAACATTTTGGTGCCTCTGAGTTTTAAATGTTAAGTTATTGCTTCAACCTCTCTCTTCTCCTTTTCTAGTTTCCCACATAACTTTCACCACTACATATCTATCGTATTCGTAAGTTGGACATTCTGAGCAAGAACGGAAATTCCTAGAACAAGCTATGACAACACCCCTCCCCCCCTACACACACCAGACTTGATTTACATCAAAATCAAAGTGATTAGAATATAACTTTCTTCATCAGGTAATTTTCGGTCTCTACCCATTGGCTAGTTCGTTGATTATAAATCTTAAATTAAAAACTTACTCATCCACTCTGGACTAGTTTGGATTGCATTAGCAAGTTCTGGCATATTCCTTACCTGAGTTGCTATTTTAACTCTGGTACAGAAATATGGTCAGTGCAGTACCTGAAGTCACATCACTTTGACCATTTCATTAACTAAATAATAATTAAGTTGAAAAACTGAGACCAAGCAAATTTAATCCGCGCGCGCGCGCGTGTGTGTGTGTGTGTGTGTGTGTGTGTGTGTGTGTGTGTGTGTGACCATGACTATTGTTCAGGGAAATATATTCCATTCTCGTGAACTAAACATATTTGGAAACATCATACTTCAGAAGAATACATGAGGTGATCATTGCCTCAATTAGAAATTGGATAAACCTGGTTGAACACTGGTATATGTAGGGTGGCTTCCCTTGAGTAGTAATTAGAAATGGGTTAAAACCAGTTGAACAATGATGTCTGCACATTTTGGCTTCCAACTGAACCAGTCCTAAATGTCAGCTTCAGACCCAGCAGAGCGTCTAGCACTAAATTTGTTTAGTAGGTTTTGCCAACAATAATAATTTTACTATTTTTGTTCTTGAGAATTAATTTCTAAATACAAAAGTGCTGCAGACACTTTCTGACATGTAGAAAATAATTATATAAATTCATTTTCATCTTGATATTATACTATTTCTTATTATACTATTTATAATTGACAATTATATATATAAAAACCACACTATACAGTTACGTTGCCTTTTTTCTCCCTCTCTCTCTAATATTGTTGCACTTTAAATATTTTACTAACATTTCCATGTTCAAGTTCAAATTATAAATTGTGTGGGTGTATTTCTAGTGAGAATTGTCAAATTCACTGATGAAGGAGAAAAAGGATTTTGAAATAATGTGCTGCTGATTACTGCATTAGTGGTGAGTGTCTGCATATGTCACATTGTGACTGTCATGTAATTCTAGTTTTGTTTTAATTTGCCTAGACAGTTATCGAATGGCCTATTATTTGCGAATTCGTCAAAGCGCTTAAACCATGTGCATATTTCTACATCCATTTAAAATTGATTTTATCATTCCACATACATGCCACATGACTACATTTAAGAGCAATTTACAAGCCGCTTACTGGGAATTCAATTTATTGCTGGTTAGAGGCATGTTCCCTGTCTTTGAGTTACGTTTTAAAGTTTCATTCCGAAATATGGATGTGAACTATAATTCAGACGTGAAGGCTACTTTGTTTCTTTTCTTTATTTTTCTTTGTTTCCATGCTTTCTACTATTTCTATACATTTTACTTTATTTCTATATTTCTTACTTTATTTTCTATCACTCTTACAGTATTTCAATAGTTCTAGGCATTCTTACTTCATCTAAAATGTCACGTTTTTGTGTTTTCTCGTAATACACGTCAAATCATTGACTAAATATCTTGTACAATTAAAGGTTCTCGTAATACACGTCAAATCATTGACTAAATATCTTGTACAATTAAAGGTTCTCGTAATACACGTCAAATCATTGACTAAATATCTTGTACAATTAAAGGTTCTCGTAATACACGTCAAATCATTGACTAAATATCTTGTACAACTAAAGGTTCTCGTAATACTCGTCAAATCATTGACTAAATATCTTGTACAATTAAAGGTTCTCGTAATACACGTCAAATCATTGACTAAATATCTTGCACCTTGTACAACTAGAAGTTCTTGTATTCAGCTCACAGTTCTCGTATTCAGCTCATAGAACTGCTCTTTAAAGTGATACATCTATACAATTTTGGGTTCATTTAATACAATCAATATTCTTGTTTTCATTTATTGGAATTAAAATTCTTTTCTTAAGATAATAATTTAATCTCCTGGGTTATTGATTTATAAACAACCACGACGATCATTGGAGAAGTCTGTACCCCGAGTGTTTAAGTAGAATGATACATTGTACTCTGTTGAAATAATTATTAAGTATAGAAATAGGTAGATGCAAATTTACTTTGCCCACGTGTGTACAAGTAAACTCTAAGTCTGTAGTATTAAATGTGTTAATTCCATAGCATATCTGTAAAGTCAAAGTATGAAATAATATGTTGTCAACCCCAAAGAATGTCTGTAAAGTCAAAGTATGGAACAATATGTCGTCAGCCCCAAAGTATGTCTGCAAAGTATAAAACAATATGACGTCAACCCAAAAGCATGTCTGTAAAGTCAATAATTTGACTGTGGTCGGCACCAAAGCATATCTGTGAAGTCAAAGTATGAGATAATATGGCTTCAGTCCCATAGGTTATCAACAAAGTCAATATATGAATTAATATGGCTTCAGTCCCATAGGTTATCAACAAAGTCAATATATGAATTAATATGGCTTCAGTCCCATAGCATATCAGAAAAGTCAATATATGAATTAATATGGCTTCAGTCCCATAGGTTATCAACAAAGTCAATATATGAATTAATAAGACTTCAGTACCATAGGTTATCAACAAAGTCAATATATGAATTAATATGGATTCAGTCCCATAGCATATCAGAAAAGTCAAAGTATGAGTTTATATGGCTTCAAACCCATAGTATATCTGTAAAGTCAAAGTGTGAAGGAATATAGCATCAGTCCTATATAGCCGAGAGTGTAGTCCTATATAGCCGAGAGTGTAGTCCTATATAGCCGAGAGTGTAAAGTCCTATATAGCCGAGAGTGTAGTCCTATATAGCCGAGAGTGTAAAGTCCTATATAGCCGAGAGTGTAGTCCTATATAGCCGAGAGTGTAGTCCTACATAGCCGAGAGTGTAGTCCTATATAGCCGAGAGTGTAGTCCTATATAGCCGAGAGTGTAGTCCTACATAGCCGAGAGTGTTATTTTCAATTAACTGCAGTGGATTCACGTGTTCAGTACATGTTTGTAAGGAATACATTTCTTAAGGAATCCTTTTCAGTTGAAATAGTGTTATTGTCCAAAAGATTTATATCATTATGTCATGTAAAACATCGTAAGTCCAGCAATCTGCATCACAACAAAGTGATAAATAATCAGCAAAACAGATCAAGTTTATTGTTGTCCAAAAGGTCGGTGCTCTCCAAATGGATGCCAAGAACAGAAGCACTAGGGAAACTCTCGGGCAGTTTTGTTTTTGTTTAAAGTACAAAAAACTTCTATTATTTACTACTCATATCATGACCCACTTTTGTAGGTCTAGAGTTTATATTTATTGACATATTTTTATTTTGTGTTAGTCTAGAGTTTATATTTATTGACATATTTTTATTTTGTGTTAGTCTAGAGTTTATATTTATTGACATATTTTTATTTTGTGTTAGTCTAGAGTTTATATTTATTGACATGTTGTTATTTTGTGTTGCTCTAGAGTTTATATTTATTGACATATTGTTTTTTTTTTGTTACTCTAGATTCTAGAATTTATATTTATTGACATATTGTTATTTTGTGTTACTCTAGAGTTTATATTTATTGACGTATTGTTATTTTGAATTAGTCTAGAGTTTATATTTATTGACATATTGTTTTTGTGTTACTCTAGAGTTTATTGACATATTATTATTTTGTGTTACTCTAGAGTATATATTATTTGTGTTTTCTTTTGTGTTGCTCCTAAATGTTTATTTATTGACATATTGTTATTTTGTTTTGCGCTGAAATACTTATGTACTGACTCATTGTTATTCAGTGTTCTACAGGTAACTGAAGACCTAAGCGAAGAAATCGATCTTTGCTGTGACCCATCGCCTTGGACCTAACACAGAACAGTCACGTATATGACTTCCGAGACACCCAGATCCCATGACATTAGCGGAAACTTCGACTCGCCTACGTGCCGTGTGCAAAGTAGCAGCCAGCGATCACAGGCCGGCAGTTTTCGAAATCCAGCGTGCTGTCCAGAATCCTTGGGTTGATCTTGAGAGTCGAGAGGAGTGGTTTGTTGGAAAGGCGATAGTCATTGTTACTAGAAATTTGCATTCCTTTCGATGCTTAATGGTCCTCTAGAATTTAAGAGTATACAATAAAACTAGAGCGTGTTCAACATTTTCAAAGCCCGCCTAACTGCATTTTAAGAACGGAAAGAAAACGCTACTGTGTGTGGAATAGATTTACTATGGTGGTGTGAACTTAAGAGAAAATAAATGCTAATCACAAACAGTTGTGAACCGATAACATAATTCAATAAGTATGATCACCTTACGCATCTTGTAATTCACCTTTGAGATTGAATGATCTAACGTCTGATTCGATACAGTAATGCATGATCTAACGTGTTCAGCTAGTGATTCGATACAGTAATGCGTGATCTAACGTGTTCAGCTAGTGATTCGATACAGTAATGCGTGATCTAACGTGTTCAGCTTGTGATTCGATGCCTGATCTAACCGTGAGCAACTGGTAATTCAAAGCAAGAGGCATATTAAATGACTTTGTCGAAGATTTTAAATGCAAAATAAAATTGCAGAATTATAAAAAGAATCAAATCAATAGACCTTACTTAAGAACATTAGAGTTTAGAATTATTTCATGAAGCGTTCGAGGAACTACCATTAGCGTCCAGTCACAACTGTTTTCATTTATAATGTTTCAAAATAGATGTAGTAAAAGAATATTTCTTTTCCTGCTTAGAAAAATTCTAAGGTTCCATCAACATTCATAACTGCAGTGAATAACAGCATTACAAACAAATATTGTAACGCGAAATTACGGTCATGGTGTCTGATGTTTATCAAGGTCACGTTATCGAGATGTCACTTCGTACCTCATTGACTTTTCTATTGTCTTTCATAGTTATAGACAGTCTGCTAAGATAGCGATGCACTTTTCCAGTGAATGGTTTTAATGACGGAACATCGCTACTGATATGCCGATGGGATTCGGAATAGTGAATGCTCTAATTACAGACACGTCTCATGGGATTTTTAGATAACTTTCTAGTGAATTATTCTAATGTCAGACATTTAACCGTGTTGTTGTTAGACATGTGTTATGAACTGGTGTCACACAAAAAGTTTTACGTGAGATGTTGAGAGGCTTTTGTACTGAATTGCTTCATTAATAGGCAATCTGAAATGTTGATAACTATAAATGTCGATGTATTTTTTCTTAGTGAATCCTTTTAATTATAGTCAATGTCAAGTCATACATTGCACATTATAGTGTGCTTTTCTAGCGACAATCAGTATCAAATGAGACAATGTTGGACATTGTAGTGAATTTCTTTAGTGTCAGTCAGTATCAAGTGATATATTGTTGAAAATTGTAGTCAATTTCTCTAGTGACTGTATCAAGTGAGGCATTGTTGAAAAATAAGCACCTCATGTGATAGTTGCAAGTAAGGCATTGTATATTACAGTGAATGTCTATAGTGATAGACAATCTCAAGTGAGGCACTTTGGGACATTTGTGGTGAGTGAGGCACTTTGGGACGTTTGTGGTGAGTGAGGCACTTTGGGACGTTTGGTGAAAAGTAATTACACCTCGATAGAGATGGCGATGGACTGTACAACCACAACTCGCCTTTTTCTCCACGCCTTTCTTTTCACAAACAGCATCAACAGCATTTCCACTGACAACGTCACGGCTGCGCAGGAAGGGAGTGAACTCCAGCGCACAATGGAGTGCTTACAGGTCTACCTGGTGCCCGTGATTATCGCAGTAGGAATCATGGGTTCCTCGCTGGGTGTATTCGTACTGCTTGGAACTCACCTACGTCACAAGTTCTTCTCGCACTTTCTCGTGTGCCTGAACGTGACCAGTGCCGCTTTCCTGGGAAGTGTCTTCATCTCGTGGCTGGGTGACCAGGCAGTGGAGGTGTTCGCCTTGCCTGGTTTGTGCCAGATGTACATCTTCTCATCACACTTCTTCCCCTTCATCACGTTCTGGCTCATTGTGTTGGGCTCGTATCTCGTACTCAGCGACTGGGTTCAGCCAGGTGCAGTTGCGTGGTTACGGAATCCTGCTGCAGCAAAAACTGTCGTCGTGGCCTTATCGGCTCTAGGCTTCACGGTCTACTCCTACAAGACGTGGACTCATTTCTCCATGGCTTACAAAGGAAGTCGCGTGTGCACTGTCATCCCGGAGAACGAGAAGGCCATGGAGATCCTCAACATCTTTGACGTCGTCATCCTCTTGGTCCTTCCGTCCGTCCTGCTGCTCGTTTTCGTGCTTCTGGTCGTGTTTCTGCGTCTGCTTCCCCGCTCCCCGTGTGACTTCATGGTGCGGTGCAGACGCACCTACGGACAGGAGCACGTGGAGCTGAGATGCGCATGTCCGTCGCACTCTGGCGAGGAAGGCCTTCCGGTCATGGCGTCTTCCAACGTAGCTGCACGTTATCGCGAGGTCCACCGCCTCGTGCTCACGCAGTCCGTGTGCTTCCTGTTGCTTGTCACGCCGCGAGCGGTGTCCACGTGGCTGGTCATCGTTAACCGATGGGTGTATCACCAGAAGCAATCTGGTGACGACTTCGTCATTAATCACATGTTTCAGTTTTCGTTCTATCTGTTCTTCGCCCTCCTGCCATTCTGCCCTCCAATGACGTCACGAAAGTTCAGACGTTACTGCAGTGATTATTTCAAGGGCGTTAATACCGTTAGCAGCCGCTTAAGAGGACTGAATCAAGTTTACATACGATGATAATGGACCAGAAATGTGCATATTATCGACAGAATTTTCTGGGCAATGGTGATAACGATTGAAAGGATATAATACATTAATGCCTGTGGTGATTAGACAATAAACATGTTTTACAAGAAAAATGAACAATAAATACTATAATTAACTTAACGTAGGTTAATGAAAAATAAATACTGTAATTAACTTGACATACAGTATATGAATAATAAATACTGTAATTAAGTGAGATAGATTGAATGAACAATACGTATTGTAACTGATGTGGTATGACGTCATTACAAGAATCGTTAACGGTAAAAGCCTTTGACAACAGCAAGCAAATCATCATTCATTTAAATTATCATCGCTAATAACAGTTTTCTTTTAAATTATAGACATCAATGGTTACGAGCAGTGTTGCAGACCAAAAGTATAGATGCTGGAAAAAAAAAGATTTCTTATAAGAGAATAATGAGGCATTGTATTAGATAGATAGATAGATAGATAGATAGATAGATAGATAGATAGATAGATAGATAGATAGATAGATAGATAGATAGATAGGCAGACAGACAGACGGACGGACAGATAGATCGATGGATGGATGAATAGATAGATAGATAGATAGATAGATAGATGCGCGCGCGTTTGCGTGGGTTTTGGGTGGTGGGTGGGAGGGTGTGGGTGTGGGTGTAAATATTTGAAGATATTAAAACTACAACAATGTCTTGATGACATTGATAACAAATATTACAAGAGCGAGTTGAGTAAATTGTTTTAAAAATATATGTGTGTAATCGGATTTATATTATTAATGCACTTTAACATATTTAATATTTGGTAGCGCATTTGTTAAGTAAATAAATGCAAGGTTGGTTCATTTTTAAGTAAATAAATGTAAGGTTGGTTCATTTGTTAAGTAAATAAATGTAAGGTTGGTTCATTTCCACATATGTAATGCGTATGATGTGACGCATATAATATTTAAAATGTAATCAGTCGAGATAAACTGGTCAATCCAACACCAATGCCTTGTCAGTCAAGCATATATTTTCCATTTTACATCTTTTTTACACACAACGGGTGTGTGAGGCATTCAGATGGATGATATTTATGTGTTTGCGTAGAAGCTGGTCAGTAATTGCTTTTTAATGTTCGATACATCAATTATTCATTATTGTTTTATATTAATCAAAAATATAAGTATAATTTAATAGGAACAAACACAGTTGATTGATTTAACATTTTGTGCTCTTCGAATGTTTAGTTGCGCCATACGGACACTATAAACAATAACTATAATATTGCTAACGGAAACGTCAGTCTGTGTCATGATACTATAACAATGTATAGTATATTTCTAACGGAAACGTCAGTCTGTGTCATGATACTATAACAATGTATAGTACATTGCTAACGTAAACGTCAGTCTGTGCGTTATGACACCATAACAATGTATAGAATAATCTAACGGAAACGCCAGTCTGTGCGTTATGACACCATAACAATGTATAGAATAATCTAACGGAAACGCCAGTCTGTGCGTTATGACACCATAACAATGTATAGAATACTGCTAATGGAAAACGTCAGTCTGTGCGTCGTTTCCAGATAGTTAGTAAAGCATAACGTCCACAACTACAACAATATGAATTCAGTAAAACATTTTCGCTCAGCATACAATCATAATAAATATTATGGGATATTAATAATATCTGACCTAGTGCTGTTGTAAATGACTAAAATAAATTCGAAAATCTTGTCATTCTTACAACAGCTACATTTGGAAAGATTTTAATAACTTATAAGCACAATAGTGGAGCTGTATGGAGCACCCAAAATATACATTCATTATTGTAATGAATAGAAAGCATAATTAAAGACAAAGTAATATTAATTTTTGTTAAATGAAGACTTAAGTATGAGGAATATATATTTAGTTTAATCACCTATCTGTTTATTTTCTCTGCAAATTAAGTGAAAGCTTTAATGAAATCGTTTGAAATTTGTTTTCAAATTAAATCACATTTTTGAACATATATAGCACTCGTCACGGCATGCAAAACACTTCACATTGCTAGCGGCAATTTCAAATCGACTCTTGGCGAAAGGTTTCGCTTTCGTTGACACAGGAGAGCTTTGCTTTCAGAGATTTTTTTACACACTATAGCCTTGTTTTCAAGGCTGCCTTTACAAACAAGAACGCTGCCTTTTCAAAGGTCTTTACACCATAGTTTCGTTTTCAAAATGCCTTTATATCATCTAAAAGGACTTTGCAGAGTTTGCAATGAATTCTGTTAATGGTGATAGATATTGTATTCACTTGCACGAGTTTGTATACTCTATTCATTAAAAATTCACAGTGTATAATTCAATCATACATGTCAATAATTTTAGTATACAGATGCCCCAAGTGAATGATCAAGAAATGTGTCACCAATGATATAAAGATAAGTGTAAAAACAAATGTATCGAAATGTAAATAAACGCGACTTACTGTGCCTTTAATCGCTTTTTTCCCCTCCATTTATGCTTCGACAGGACCCGCTTCCAATGATAGGCGAATAAGCTAAGTGTGGTGAAGTAAAGTTGCTCCTCCCTATTTCTAAACTTAATTGTTATATCATTTGTTAAATGTCAAAGTGACCCGACTTTTAGCACTCCTTGAGATGATATGTGTTTTGTTACATGTCAAAGTGACCCGACCTTTAGCACTCCTTGAGATGATATGTATTTTGTTAAAGTTTCAGTAAATAACTCAGGTTAAAACATGCTAGAAATTGCTGACAATCCAAACCACCACCAACTGCATACGTAGTTTTTTCTGACTGATAATCTCACACTTATTCATAACAATTCCATCCAACGGGGTGGACTGAAAGTAACTTTGTTGAAGACTAGTCTAATCACTTTGATTTTTGATGAAACTCGAGTTCGGTCATAATCACGATTGTTCGCTTATGGTAAGTTAACTGACTGGTAAAGGAAAAATGGACTTAGAATATTTCGTACAATGTTTGTTATTGATTTAAGATTTCAATTAGAGAATTCTTATGTAATTGAACAATTATTTTATGTTAACTAATTTGATTACGTTGTACATTATTCTTGTAACTGTTGATCAATGCTATATTTCTTATGATGTGTGTGTATTGGGCTAACGAAATTGTGTTGCAGGATTTGTAAGTTGAGAATGTATGTAAGAGAGAAACGGGTTTTAGAGATGAAATATGCCTAATCTTTAGCGCTGCCTTAATTTGACATTTGCAGAAGAAAGCGCGCGTTTTCACTTCAGGCTACAGTGACTACTGTACTCTACCCGATTACGTTGGTGTGTGAATCCAGCATCATTGTGGAACTTACCCATAAAACGATTTGCTGTAAGCTGAAGTTGATTTCTGTGAGTTCCGCTCGAGAGCCAATATGGTGAAAATTGAAGCTTTAGTTTGGTCTCGAGAATTCATGAAGATTATTTTGAACATTCCAAGTGATGTGCTGAGCAGCACATGTGAAAAATCTAGAACATTCCAAGTGATGTGCTTTGTTAGCACATACGAATTTCTGGACGTTTCCTTACGGTGTGCTTTGTGAGCACATCAAAGATTCTGGAACAGTTGTGTAATGTGCCTAGAAGGGGTACATTGGACCGTCATTCAAGTAATAAGAAAGACACTGATTTTTTTGCTAACCATGTGATTGTGAACACTTGCTGGTGACAGCAGCTATCACTGAAAAGGTTATGTACATTGACTTCAATTATTAAAACTCCACTCTCATTTCTGTGATGAATGACATCCATGAACTTGATTATATATGTTAATTGACTGCTGATGTTTTTGCTAAGATAAACTGAATCTCTAGTGTTAGTCGAACATTGCTGTGAAGTGTCGTAAATGTCAAACACTCTTTGATTATATTCATATGTTCTATATTTGATTGTTCATTTAATAGATTTACTGTTAAATTTATTGACATTCCTACACATATTGGTAACCATATTTTGGGAGATAGTGGGTGGATGGAGGTTGCACAAATGTAGATTAAAGATATAGATGTATTTATCTTCTCCTTTGCTTAGAAGTTTTCCCATCACGGAAATATTGTGTGACGGTAAATGTTTGTCTTTATTCATATGCTGTATATTTGATTGCAAACGTTTATAGTACCCGCATATCCACCAAGTGAGAGAGACACGTGGTGTCTTCTGGAGAATTATTAATAATGTAAATTAAGATTCTCTTCATGTCACACTACAAACAATGGAATATGCTGAATACTTTCAAGGGAGTTAATAAGATAACAAGTTGCAATTCTTCATAAAAGCAATGAAAGTCAGTTTTACTTCTACTGTTTGATCTCCTGATAGAGAGCGAATTCCGTCATTTTATACCTTATTCCATTTCATTACGTAATCATCACTCTGACGTAGATCCTTCGTTTTCTTACATACATCCGTATAAAGCACATAGTTAATTCTACTATTTAGCAGCTTGGCTGTAAAGTACATTTTGGTAGCATCCTCTTGAGGCAGTAAATTCTACTATTTAGCAGCTTGGCTGTAAAGTACATTTTGGTAGCATCCTCTTGAGGCAGTAAATTCTACTATTTAGCAGCTTGGCTGTAAAGTACATTTTGGTAGCATCCTCTTGAGGCAGTAAATTCTACTATTTAGCAGCTTGGCTGTAAAGTACATTTTGGTAGCATCCTCTTGAGGCAGTAAATTCTACTATTTAGCAGCTTGGCTGTAAAGTACATTTTGGTAGCATCCTCTTGAGGCAGTAAATTCTACTATTTAGCAGCTTCGCTCTAAAGTACATCCATTTATTTCTTGGTGAGGTAATAAATCCTACTATTTAGCTGGATCACTGTAAAAAGCATCCTCATGAGGTAGTAAATTCTACTATTTATCAGGATCACTGTTAAATACATACTCGTGAGGCATTAAATTCTACTATTTATCAGGATCACTGTTAAATACATACTCGTGAGGCATTAAATTCTACTATTTAGCAGGATCACTGTTAAATACATACTCGTGAGGCATTAAATCCTACTATTTAGCAGTATAACTGTCAAGTACAGCCCGTGAGAAAGTAAATCCTGCTATTTAGCAGGATCACTTGTAAAGTATATGCTCGTGAAGAAGTAAATCCTACAGAACTTTAGCAGGATCACCTTTATCATGTTACCATGTGTCACTAGAAACACTCAAATTTAAATACTGGAACTATTTTTTTCATTGGCAGATAATACAGCAGAGGTCGAGTTTTATTCCTTAAGTATCTTTCCCGCTAGCTACTGTGAACAGATTTACGAAATGAAAGACTGGCTAAAGTCACGTGACTGCAAGAAACTTATAAATATACATTTATTTGGGTTTACATTATTGTACAATTATTTTTCTTATGCTTTAATTAGTTTGAACAAAGATCTTGTGTAGTTTATAGGTACTAATTGCACAGAGGCTAAACTTTTATAAATTTAAGCGATATCTTAAAAAAATTCTGTCATTATTATCATTATTATTACATGTTCAAAGATTCAGCCTGGCTTTAGGTACTTGTTGAGCGTTGTACAGTACTTAGAAAATGCTTGAATAACGTATTTTAGCCAAAACATTTAATTGTACGTTGTCTGCATTACGCAACGTCATTACGTAACATATGCGTCTGTTTGTCCATGTATGCGTGTGCGCGCGAGAGTTGTTTTCATGTGGATCTTAAAATTAGTTATTTATCTTTAGTTTGTAATGTATAACGAATATTTGTAAGTCAGTATGTTAATTATGTGTGTATATTATCTCTAACATTCATGTCGTTCAGAGATTCGTTTGTTTGACGTGACGTCAATGCCTCCATTGGAAAGATAAGAAAAGATGGTATTAAATTTCAGAATGCACTATTATTACCGTTCTAATATTTAATGTGTGAAAGTGAATCTTGTGAATAAGTATAAATACGTTGGCATTGTTGCTGATTGCAAGAATACCTTTAAACTGTCACTGATTCCAAGTTAAACCATTGCACTGTCACTGATTACAAGTTAACATTTACACGAAACAACAAATATGTCTACAAGAAATAGCCATGTGCCTTTCTAATCACAAACTCAGATCACATGACGTGAGCATATCTGTACTAGTCCCCTTGCACGTTTTGTAGTCCCTTCTCACTTTAGCTTCAAATGTTCGTAAGGCCAGAATGAAGGATAGAGCAGTTGAATAGTTGTTGGCGAGAATGGTAAATCTGAGCAGGAAAGACAAAGAGACTGCCAGCTGTAGGACTCTCTCATAATTATACGCAGTAAGATTGATTTTTTAAAGACACAAACCATATGAATTACTCCCCTCTGAACGTCATTTTCTGATGCTTAGGTTTCGATTAACAGGCCTAAATACAGCTTTTACCGGATTATATAGTTCATAAACAAACTCTGATTTTTTCTGTTGACAAAGATATTGCATTGTGTGAATACAACATTAGATGTGCTTGAGAATATAAGTGTTCGTGGAAAACGATATTTAGAAAGCATATAACGAACATGTCTGTTTTTTAAATAACAGTTTTGCATTACTTTACGTCACTTCTTTCATACACTCTTTACACGTTAGGCTTGTGTACATTACGTCATTACTTTCACACACTCTTTACTCGTTAGGCTTTTGTAACGGTATTACATTACGTCACTACTTTTAATTCACTCTGTGACGCCAATGTCACCTAGTTAATGGTTATGATTATTATTTAATTAATCATCCATAACTAAGTGGAAGTGAGGAGAGTCTTAATTTATGTTATTAATAATTCTCCAGCAGACACCACTTGTCTCTCTCACTTGGTGGATATGGTAGCAATACTACATCACTATTTTCATTCACTGTGTAACATTATTACATCAGTTTACTTCACTATTTTCATTCACTGTGTAACATTATTACATCAGTTTACTTCACTATTTTCATTCACCCATTACTAGTTAGGTTTTTGTGACAATATTACATCACTTTACATCATTACATTTCATTATTCCCCACTTGTTAGGCTTTTGTAACAGAATTACATACTCTGTGTAACTACTTTTCATTCACCCTTTACTGGTCATGCCCTTGTAACAGTATTACATCACTTTACATCACTATTTTCATTCACTCTGTACTCGTTAGGCCCTTTTAACAGTTTGCATTACTTTAGGTCACTACATTTCATTCATTCTTTACTCGTTAGGCTTTTGTAACAGCAGCACCTTGTCTTGACATCACTAATGGCTGGATAAGGCAAATGGTCATGCACTTGACATCAATGTTGGCCTGAAAAGGCCAACGAGGCAATTACTAATAGTCTGTGGTCTTGCAACCACTCGATGTCCTGTAGTTCTTAATGAAATGTACACTGTTGATAGTCTTATTGTTACAAGTGATCTTTACATAGTCAGTAGTCTTATTGTCACAAGTGACCTTTACATAGTCAGTAGTCTTATTGTCACAAGTGACCTTTACATAGTCAGTAGTCTTATTGTCACAAGTGATCTGTACACAGTCGGTAGGCTTTTTGTCACAAGTGACCTTTACACAGTCATTAGTCTTTTTGTCACTAGTGATCTGTACAGTCGGTAGTTTTATAATCACTATATATATATATAGTGATTTATAGATATATTATAGTTGCTAATAATCTATATACAGCAATGTTCTTGCAGTCAATAAAGATATGTAAACACTTAAGTTCTAGCATTCACTAATGATATGTTGCTGCAAGTTCCGATTTTCTTACAATAACAAATTATCTGTACGCACCTGAGTTCTTGCAATCATAAATGATCTATAAGTGTTGTTGCAATCGTATATGATCTGTACACACCAGCGTTCTTACAATCACAAATTATATGTGCACATTAGTGTACGTGCAATCACACATGATCTGTACATGTCAATGTTCTTGCAATTGTATGTGTTCTGTATACACCAGTGTTCTTGCAATAAAAAGGATCTGTACACATCAGTGTTCGTCCAATCACAAATGATCGGTATACACCAGTGTCCATGCAATCATACATGATCTAAACATATCAGTGTTCTGTAGGTGTGTTCATGTGTTTCTTTAAGTCTGTATGCATGCTTATTTATGTATTCTTTCTTTATGCGTGCGTTTTCTTTGTGTGTATGTGTGTGTAGGCATGCTTTACAGAAAGTGTGTATGTATTTCTTGAAATATGTATGCATGCCTACTTCCACTCAGTAGTAATATGTACTTCTACACTGTAGTAATACGTACTTCCACACTGTAGTAATACGTACTTCAACACTGTAGTAATACGTACTGCCACACTGTAGTAATACGTACTTCTACACTGCAGTAATACGTACTTCTACACTGCAGCAACTGCACAAGATCAAGCACTCAACGCGAAATCACACAAAACGAAAATGATGAAAATCTCAAATGATTATTCCAAGTATAGACTCTGCAAATCCATGGATGAGACAACAGAGCACATACTATCTGGATGTCAGGTTCTGGCTGGAACAAAATACACCATACGACACAACGAAGTAGCAAAACACATATATAGAAAAAATATGTGTGAGACCTATGGCATAAAACCCCCCAGAAAGAGCATGAATGCACCAACCAGAAGCAGTCACCAAAACAAAAGAAGTCAAATTACTATGGGACTTCGAGATAATACCAGACATTGTAGTTCTCAATAAGTCCAACAGAAAAGAAACATTGATGTAACTGATGTAATTGGTGTCACTGTTCCAAGTGATAGAAACATAAAAACAACAGAAAGAGAAAAAATAGAAAAATGCCAAGACCTCAGATTAGAAATTCAGAGACTGTGGAATGTAAAAGCAGAATTGATACCTATAGTGATAGGAGCCTTGGGAACATAACATCTGAGCTGGAAGGCTATCTCAATAAACTCCCTGGAAACCACAGGTTCGCTCCACTACTCAAAACATCACTCCCCGGAAGTACCCACATCCTCTGTAAAACCTTGGATCTCCCAGAATCTTGGTAAGATTCCGAGACCTTGGATTACAACCGACATTCAAAACAGTAGTGGAAAAGAAGCAATAATAATAACCATTAACTAGTGTGGTTTAGGCATCATTTTGTCATATGTTATAATCATAATGTTCATGGTACGATCAAATTCAAGCCACACTGTTGTCACTGTTCATAATCGAGTTTTAGCTTCAGTGTCAATGCACTGGCACAAGATAGAACATATAGATGCTCATGTATCATGAGTAAGTTCAGAATCAGGAATCCAAAGCCCACATAATAAATTTCAGAATAGACTGAAACCGAAAAAAAACCCCATGAAACATTCATAATTGCAGAGACTAAGTGTATTGAAATTTATTACAATAATAAATACTTATTTTGTTAGGCCTCTGCAAAAAGAAATAAAAGATAATCATGTTTAAAATAATATAACATTCCTACTAAAACCTTACCACAAAATACAGAAATGTCTTTGCCTATTCTAGCCAAGGGTCTTCTTTTCCATATAGGGTACATCCCGTGATATAGAGAGTGATAGGGAGGGACCCTGTCTTCACTTGTTTGCATGGAGTAAATATTAGAACTTCCATCTTGGGCCCCTTACTCTCTACCTAAACTTACTCGACCCAATCAAATTGAAAATCTACCTAGAGCTAATTAATATTTATGACTTTTTTCATTTTCCAACCCATATTTTGTCAACGCACATGTGACCTATCCAAAAAAACAAGTTCACAATTATAAAATTGCAAAACAAAACAAGGTCAAAACCAAGACTACAGATCTAATGTTTTAAGCCGACGCCGTATTGTTCATATGTCGGGGATGAGGCATTCTCATGATCAAAAACAGGTCTTACGCCGCATCTACTACTCTACTACTCTGCACGTACTCACTCAACTTACTCCCCCCCCCCCAACACACACACACACACTTCTGTCCATTCTGGACTTTCCTTTCAAAAATAAACTTTATGCAACATTTCAAAACCATACAAAACACAAATAGCATTTTATTTAAAAACAT
The DNA here is from genome assembly GCA_028829895.1 of Sinotaia quadrata. Lineage (NCBI taxonomy): Eukaryota > Metazoa > Mollusca > Gastropoda > Architaenioglossa > Viviparidae > Sinotaia > Sinotaia quadrata. Next base: position 38,865,786 of record CM054181.1, on the reverse strand, counting down.
TATAGATCAAAATGCGAATATTTATATTAAAAATATGTGGGAGAACTCCAAGCTTATACGTGCTCGACAAGCTGACGCGTTATTTGCAAAAATACAAATTTTCTGTTTAGAATACGGCTTCCAGTTAAATCAGGAATCCCTTTCTAAACAATGCTGTCAAGATGTTTCACTTCGCGCCCACTCATATAATCTAACATTTTTGCTATATTTTATTACTGTCTGATATTCTCCTATGTATATTGTTATCACAGTACACCCTAATTTTCATTCTTCTTTGTCACTCTAGCCGTTTGAATCTACTGCCAAACTCGCACAAGCAGGCCAAACCTTAGATCTAGCATTTGAATCTACTGCCAAACTCGCACAAGCAGGCCAAACCTTAGATCTAGCATTTGAATCTACTGCCAAACTCGCACAAGCAGGCCAAACCTTAGATCTAGCATTTGAATCTACTGCCAAACTCCACAAGCAGGCCAAACCTTAGATCTAGCATCTCATCATATACCTGATATCTCTCTCTTGCGCGGAGGCCCTGTCGATGTTATCCAACTCAGCCCACCTCTTGGGTCACTCTGTAATAATATTCCAGATATTTAGCCAGACTGACTACGTGACTGCCTCCAGACAGACACCGTCATAATAGCACTGTCCTGCCACCCTCTCTCAGAAGGACGCTGGTAAAAAGGTCTTTTTTGCCAAGAAAGGTCAGTCAGGCTGAACTTATAATTTCAGTCGTTCATAGGTAGTTGTGATGGAGATTATGCTTGCGTGTATTAAGCATATTCCTTTATATGTGTATATATTAAGTATGTTCGTTATTTTAACTCATTCTTTTTTTATTTTTCATCTTTGTTTATTTGTCATCTGTCTTTCTCTATTTGTCTGTAAATGAATGACGTGTGTTTATGTGCTAGACGCCACTCTAATGTTTATTTTGTACTTAGTGAATGTCAATTTGTGTGTTAGACGCCACTCTATTGTTTATTTTGTACTTAGTGAATGTCAATGTATGTGTTGCAAAGTCGGCACTTAATCCACTCTATCTACCACATCTATGCCACTGGCATTCTACTTTATCTACCCTGTCTTGTGCCACTGGCATTCTACTTTATCTACCCTGTCTTGTGCCACTGGCATTCTACTTTATCTACCCTGTCTTGTGCCACTGGCATTCTACTTTATCTACCCTGTCTTGTGCCACTGGCATTCTACTTTGTCTACTCCGTCTTGTGCAATTGGCATTCTACTTTGTCTACTCCGTCTTGTGCCTCACGAGCCGTGAGTAGGCAGGCCCCGGCCAACTACAGTCCTTTGACGCAGGCAATTAGATGGAAAACTTTCCCCCAACTTTAAATGAACGATCTGTTATTTTTCTTTTAGAGTACTAAGTCTGTTATTGGTTTTCCTGCTTTGTCATCTTTTGACGCACACCACATGACTTACAGTATCTCCGTATTTCCACAAATATTCCAGGCCAAAAGAAATGTTTTTCTATTCTCCCTGAAGTATTAGAAATACCCCTAATGTCTGCGCATTATACCTCTGTAGTTTACATTTCGGCTTGCTTACGACATCTTTTTTTTCTTCCCTGGTTTGGTGAAAAAAATCTTTCTAGTAACGATAAATAACTTAATCATCAGCTGACACTTTCTTTCGCATTTTCATCAGCAATTTGACATATTATCGCAAGAGTTACATCATAGTGTTATAACTTAGAGAACTCATTTGTCAGCATGTTTTCAATGGATGACGTCATATTGACTAACGTTACAGTTTGCGCTTAGCACTAACTCTGTGTTCGACAGTGTGTGAATTACTTGTCTCAACTGAGGAACAACGTACAAACAGCCTAACAAAACTTTGAAAAGTGTTCACTTCACAACTGCAGCTCTTTCCAGAAATACAATGATTCTATGTGAACCTCGTGCCAGCTAATGTTTGTTTCTCTCCGTCGACAAACGTCACGTCAACAATTTCACTTGTCAGATCACTATGTTTAACCAGATTACTGTTAATCAGTAATGGACATGAACAGCCAGTGTCTAAAATCACCTCTACATCTCGTCCACACACTTTAGCCTTTATTCTTTTTGTTAATGTGTCTCTCTGTTTTTCTTTCACCTCAAGTTCATCCACAACAAAGACTTGTCTCGGTCTATCAGGGCAGTTTCGCGATAATGCGCCCTACTTTATTACAGGTGTAGCATCTTTATCAATCCTTTGTTCTCATTCTTTCTTTCTTTCTTTCTTTTAGTCTGTTTTTATTAGCACTTTCATTCACTTCAATTCTCTGTTGCGGTTTCTTTCTCTGTTCATGACTGTATTTTTCTAACTTATGCTCACACACTAACAGGCGTATCATCATACGCTTGCGCAGCATTAACAATATCACACAGTTTATCACTTCTCCGCAAAAAAACGTCACCAAGTTCAGTCAGTAACTCTCTAATCACACATTCACATAGCAATTCTCCCGTATTCCTTCAAAATCACGAGAGACTCCCGTGCATTCTATCCACAGGTCAAAGTACTTACTCAAGGTCACATGATATTCAGTATGTGATTCATTGTGTTTCTTTTTGGGTTTTTCTAAATAAACGCCTATATTGCTCACTTGTGACTTTATATCGACAATGCAAACTATCTTTCAATGCCTCATAATTGTCAGCTTCATTTTGTGGCAGCGCTTGTAAACATTCTAATGACTCGCCATGCAGATGACTAGACAAAATTCAAAGCCCAACATTTTTATGGCATCTCATGTGCATCTGCAAAACGCTCAAATTATTTCAGAAACGCATCAAGGTGTTCCACTTTGTGAGTGAACGGTTGCAAAGTAATTTGAATAATCCATTTGTCATGGCTGTCAGAATAAAATTTGCCATTGCTTGCATTTGCGCTTACTTCCTCGGACTTTTAAACTTGCCTCAAGTCTCAATCTCTCCAACTGAAATGTGCTCTCTCTCTCTCTCTCTCTCTCTCTCTCTCTCTCTCTCTCTCTCTCTCTCTCTCTCTCTCTCTCTTCGTTCACGCTCAACTCTATTTAGGTAATTTCTTTGTTGATTTTATACATGCTTGTAAGTATCTTTACCCTTAAGCTTGAACAAATCAGTAGCTTCTTCATACCGTTTCCTTTCTAGCTCATCAAGTTTGGTCTGTCAGGTCTTTAGATTCAGGGCACTATTGCAATAACCCTTGTGGCTTTCAAGAAGGTAAAAACATCTTTGTTTACAATACCCTCTCAATCACACACGTTAAATCAATCTAATCAATAATTACAAAAGCCAGAGTACTGTCAATAATACAATACATATGTAACATACTTTTGACTTCTCTTAAAATACAATCCAGTCATTTATTCAAAGTATTTTCTCTAACTCGTAAACACATGCCAACCATGCATACATAATAGGGGCAAAGAATAAGCATGTGTAAGATACTACCCACTTCTCTTAACACATTACGCATTCTAAGTCTTTTCTCTCTCTCATGAAAGCCTATAATTACCGTATGTATACAAATAGCAAATATCAGTATGTGTAAGATACTATTCACTTCTCTTAACACAAATCTAGTCAAGTATCAGAGCAATCACCATTTGTAAGATACTACCCACTTCTCTTAACACAAGTCTAGTCAAGTATCATAGCCATCAACATTTGTAAGATACTACCCACTTCTCTTAACACAAGTCTAGTCAAGTATCATAGCCATCAACACGTGCAAGATACTTCTCTTTACACATATTTGATTCAGGCACTCTAAAGAACTTTCTCTGACTTCTGAATATATATCAACCATGCACGGTCTACACATAAAACACACTACTATACAGTTTCATACACACATAATTTATAAATCACTTCTTCAAATACTCAAACATGTTATAGCAACAAAAATTCAAAAATGTTTTCAGAAAAATAGTAAGGAAGAAACAAAAAGAATGTGACTTAAGTGCGCTAAACTTGTTATCATCAAAGCAAAGAAATATTTCACGCTCACATTTAAATTACTTTTCTTTCATTATACAATAATTTCGTCTAGAGATATTCTCTTATGGTACAAAATAATTTCGTCTAGAGATATTCCCTTAAAGGTTTTTAAACAATCTCGGGCGACGTCCACATCTGGATGTTAAAGAAAATTGACGATATTTGATCGGTACGTAGCAATGGATGATAGTTTAGCCCATGTTGAAAATATTCTGTGTGAATAAATGCACATGAAATTCTGTCGGCCAGTAAATTTATATAATTTAACCTCACCGTGCCAATCCATCTTAAATACAGCAAGTATTTTAATACTAACCTCAGGATAATATTTTACCACCACCCATACTTCTATCATTAAAGCGCTTGAAATGGTACGCGTGCACAAATCCATTTGTCCCGAAGCGAACAGCGGCATTAACATAAATTGCGTTATGCATTATTATTATATGAAATTGCTTCCTTATCGAAGCGTCTGGTTCACCTTCATTGCAATTATATTTACACACGCATGACTTTCTTTGACATATTTATTGATTTCAAACCTCTCCTCATTATCAATTATATTTACACACGCATGACTTTCTTTGACATATTTATTGATTTCAAACATCTCCTCATTATCAAGATGCAATATTGTGCAAAGAGTTAACTTTTTCGTCTTGCTAATACTATTTCTTGCTCAGCAGAATTAATATCTAATCGTCAGTGTGTTTTGTAATTATCTACTGCGTTTTATAAATTCTTATACTGAATCATTAACGTGAAGTGTGTCTGTCTATTTAATATGTCATTAATTTACTGTCTACTGACTCAGTCAATATGCACTGTCTATTGAATATGTTATTATTGCGATGTCTATATGCCTGCTGAATATGTCATTTATATCATGTCTATTGTGTTTTAATGTTTTTAATATGCACCTGTCTATGGAATATGTCATTATGTGCTGTCGGATTGGACCTAACTACTGAATATGTCATTAAAATTATATCCAAGTGATAGTAAAAGAGTTATTAATATGTGGCCTATCTTTTGAATATATCAGTAATGTGATGTCTACCTGTCTAACGAACGTATCATTAAGGAGATGTCTGCCTGTTTAATGAACATGTCATTAGTTCACTCTCTGTATGTCATTAATGTGATGTCTACCTGTGGGAGAGTAAATTTGCCTACTCTTTTTTCTAAATTTAATTGTTATATAAATTGTTAAATTGTTGAAGTGACTACTCCTTACCACCATATGTGCAACGGATTAGTCTAAAATATGAACACTACTCATACCAAGTCCTTGAGAAAACTGTGCATGGAAAGACCACGTGGTTGGGATATGTATTTGCTAGCACTTTTGTTTGCGTTGCGCAAAGTACCACAAGATTCTACCTAAATTTTGCCCTTTGAACTCTTATACAGTAGGACCATTAGGGGACCCATGTCTCTATTACCAGAATATTGGACAGAGAGTGGGCTAGCAGAATCTGTAAAATGTACATATCAGCGCATGATCCAACTTACGAACAGTATTGATACTTCACGACGTATAGTGGCCGAGAATGTACACAAAACTAAGACCCAACAAGCACATCTGTACAACCATGAAATGAAAGCACGTAACGTTGAAGTCTATTCGGGGGGGGGGGGGGGGGCAGTTGTTCTTTCCTCTGTACCAAAACAAATTAGATCTATTATGGTAAGGACCCAATGAAGTTGTTGAGAAATTGATTGGATGCAATTTCTGACTTCAGATCAGATCAAAAGTCAACATTTTCAAACAAATCTGATGAAAGCATATAAGCAATGTCCAGATAACATGGATGCCACTATTGTAATAGAGGACGATGCTACCTCTGTGCCCAATGCCAAATCCATACCACACCCAGGTTTAACATATGTTGAAACTGTTGATGACTTTTTAAATCTGGAACTCTCAGACTCTCAGTCTCAACAGTTATGGACTGTGATAAAGGAAAATCATGAAGTTTTTACAGTTAAACCCGGAAAAGCAGTGTTCGCGAATTTATTGTCACACTACAAAATCATAATCTGATCTGCATGAAACCGTGTGTTTAACCATTTGCTAAACGGGATACTGTGAAACAGGAAATCAGCTCTATATTTAGATTTAGATATTATTGAGATGGTGGAGTCTCCGTATAGCTTTCCCATTGTCCTAGTTAAAAGGGATGATGGCACACACTGATTTTGTGTTGACTACAGACAGCTGAACAATTTGATTGTTTCTTCAGCTGAACCGATGCCTGAGCCAGAGCACATTTTCGCTTGGCTCAGTAAAACAAAATATTTTTCTAAACTAGATTGGGCAAACGTTTTCGGAAAATTCCAGTCTTTAAGGCAGACAGGCTGAAATTAACATTCAATACCCCTGATGGCCAATATCAATGGCGGGTAATCCATTTGGCATCATCACAGCACCAACTGTTTGCACTAAGATGATGAGATTGCTCATCAAACCAATGGAAACAGAATCTGTCTACAACTTCATAGACAACATTTTGATGGCTACCCAGACCCTGGAAGAATATGTCCAAGTATTACGAAAGTTATTCCAGTATTTGAAGAAATATAACCTTACTGTTCGACCAACCAAATGTTTCTTTGGACATTTCAAACTTGAATATTTGGGACACACCGTGGGTCAAGGTCTCCTGTGTCCAGAAGCATCAAAAATAAGATAATTTGAAGAGATGGAAAGACCCATCTCCAAGACAAATGTTAAATCTCATTGTATATATGTGGCTGTGTAGAATAAACTTATTTTGCAAACGGATTTGTACAGGTGTAACATTTTGTTTTTATCCCATACATGTACATACCAGGACCTAAACACTAAGTTCCAGTAAGTGCTTTGTACAGTTATACTCACAAGTCTTTCTAAAAAACAGTTAGCCAGGCATTCTCTGAACTGGACCGAGCCCGCTTTTGAATCAGTTTAAGTAACCGATAACTACATGCTACGCGTCATCAGTTGATACAGTAGATCAAGGAGGGAGAAACCAGAAAACAAAGAGTGTCACGGCCAGAAATCCAGGGACGTTGTAGATAAAAACACCCACACCCACCCGCTACCCCCGGTTTAAGTTCAGTAAAGTGATGCTGAAAGATACATTTCGTTTTTATCCAACTTTATCACACTTAGGTACAGTAGAGCAATTGTATGCAAAGTATTCATTTCAGAGCCTTGATTTCATTTGCTTTAGGTCGCTTTCCTTATATTATAATTATTAGAGTGGTCAAAAACTTTATAGTGTGACGTAATATATTTTGTATTAATATTTCCATCCAAATTACATTTCAAATTTCCTTTTATGTTTCAGTTCCCACCATTCGTAACGCCAAAAATGAACTCCAGTAAAATATCGATCAGAAGGTCTCATCGCTAAACATACCTTACAGGCACACATAAATAATTTCCCAATGTTCAGGATATAAATCTTCATTCTTTATCAAGTAAGAATGTGATTCGGCTTATTAACTAAATTATCGTTTATTTAATTAGGATCAAACGTTAGTTTGGTTGACTGCCGGATCTGTTTGGAATCTCGAGGACGATATCCGTTGTATGCCCGAGATCCCAATGTCGGTCACTTCTAGTTATCAGAGGGAAGTTATAACTTTAAGGGAGGCTATAACTTTAAGGGAAGTTATAACTTTAAGGAGGTTATAACTTTAAGGGAAGTTATAACTTTAAGGGAGGCTATAACTTTAAGGAGGCTATAACTTTAAGGGAGGCTATAACTTTAAGGGAAGTTATAACTTTAAGGAGGCTATAACTTTAAGGGAAGTTATAACTTTAAGGAGGTTATAACTTTAAGGGAAGTTATAACTTTAAGGGAGGCTATAACTTTAAGGGAAGTTATAACTTTAAGGAGGCGAAAGTTTCTCTGAAAAGACTGATCAACACCATGGAATTGTAATTGTGGGAATTTGTAATTTGATTGCTGTTTCTTTATTTTCTTGTTTATATTTTTATATAAATGTTTTGTTAATGTTCACCCATTTGCGTCATTTCCTATCTTCTTCACATGCTGTAAAATTCATTATTGTAGTCGTTGTACTTTCCTTCACTTGTAATATATGTGATGTGACAGTTTAAAGTAATTAGCTGTGAATGTGAAAGGTTGCAAAAAGCAAATAATTCTACGTTTGGCCTTAATTTCTTTCTTCTTGTATGTCTACATAGATTTTTGACTTATTTGCATTGATCTCACCTATGGCAAGTGTTTAAAAATAAATGGCAAATTACTCATTTGTTAGGCCTGTTTCCAATCAAACATTTTTGACTTATCATTTGCATTGATCTCACCTATGGCAAGTGTTTAAAAATAAATGGCAAATTACTCATTTGTTAGGCCTGTTTCCGATAAAACATTTCTGATGGCGTTTTCAACTCTCCTAAGCCTGAAAGGTTACCAGACATTTTGACATTGTCTTCTAACAGTCTCAGATTACAGATGGTGGGCGTTATTTGGTCACAGCCTTCTGCCTTAGGTGGAAAGTTACATTTTTCTTTTCGTACAATAATAATTTATTCAATTATCTTTTCAAATAAGCGTTTGCTGAATAAAGGTACAATAAATATTTTATGTAATTCCTCATAGTCACTAAAAATAATGACCGTTTTATATCGATATGACTGACTTACCAAAACCCTTTGTGATGACTTAAAGCTAATAAAGTCATTCAAGTGTCGCTTCTTAATATAAGAATATGAGTTATATATATATATAGGTAATAATTTAAAATAAAATGCTTAAGATGAGCTCTTCTGATATTTTCCTTTATTTTATAGTTTTCTTCTTGTTTGTTTATTTTTATATCTTCTCTTTTCTTTCTTTTTTCCTTTCCTTTCTATTTATTTTTCCTTTCTTTCTATTTTTTGTCTTTTATTCTTTCTATTTAGGTTTTTCTCTCTTATATATTATTCATTTCTAATAAACCTGAAGGTAACCTTTCCACAAGCAAAGAAATGTTAGCTTCAGTAGAAGGTCCTGAAAAGCGTTATTAATAATTTGCCAAACCCAGTCTTTCTTATTCCCTGGATTGGTACTGAAATAGCTTTTTGTAACCTTTCAGTAGACAGGGAGTTCTATTTGTAGCTGATGTACAATGGATGACTGCAATGTCGCATAGTTTTCAAGCCAGAAGAATACTTCAAGTATTTGGCTGAATACCTGGTCTTGACTAGACTTCAAGAGATCATTTTAATTTAATAAGAATGTTAATTAATTATAATATTATTATATATTATTGTATTTGTAAACATTACTATATATTATTGTATTAGTAAACATTACTATATATTATTGTATTAGTAAACATTACTATATATTATTGTATTAGTTAACATTACTATATATTATTGTATTAGTAAACATTACTATATATTATTGTATTAGTAAACATTACTATATATTATTGTATTAGTAAACATTACTATATATTATTGATTTGTAAACATTACTATATATTATTGATTTGTAAACATTACTATATTAATCATATGATCTCCTAGAGCGAAATAACCTCAGTCAGTTTCCAACTACAATTGTCCCCTCCCCAAAACGTTACAGGACTTAAATTAATACCTTCTCATAGATTAATATATATATGGCCTAATTAATTAATTAATTAGCCTGTTTATATCCTGAGGTATCGATGGAAACACTATCTTATGTTCAGTAACGTACCAAACTTATGATACAAACGCCATCAGTAACGTACCAAACTTATGATACAAACGCCATCAGTAACGTACCAAACTTATGATACAAACGCCATCAGTAACGTACCAAACTTATGATACAAACGCCATCAGTAATGTAGGAAACTTATGATACAAACACCATCAATAACGTACCAAACTTATGATACAAACGCCATCTTATGTTCAGTAATGTAGGAAACAAAAGGTCAAAAAACGTATTCATACTGGAAATAAATAGGTATGCATGTCACAGAGGTCGCGAGTTCAAGCGAAAAGAAAAGAAATGAAAAAAATGAGATTCCATAATGTACTCCGTAATATATTTCTTTAGAGTATTTATGTACAGCTATCATAGTGAGTAACATGCAATGACACCATATATTTTCCGTTCACACATATGTTTATACATTGTCAGTATAAATATACAATATTAGAAACACACGCTTATATGTATATAAATGGGACGTGGGGGGGGGGCTAAATCTGATTTTGTTACTCTGGTTTTCTAAGAAATCTCTTCTGTGCACTGTTGTGTGTGCTCGTGTGTCTACTCCTCTGTTCTCGGGATTAATTTAGTTGAATCATCATGAAACAGAGAATTGCACACTTAATGTAAATGTTGAATGTTATTCTTTTGTCTGGATGACAATGTCAAAGTCTTATTTGTTATGTAACGGCAGAAGTTTAATGGGTCATGGTCTCGCTTTGCACAACGCATAATCTTATCCAGATAGAGAAGATATGTCAAATGCATTAAACACACACAAACACACACACAAACACACACACAAACACACACACACACACACACACACACACACACACACACACACACACACACACGCACATATACAAACACACACAAACAGTATGTTATCTGCTGTTAATGATTTGTTACTAAATATATTATGCACATGTCACAACGGTAATAAATTATTTTAAACTGATGTATATTAAACTACAACAGAAGACCTGCAGTGCCAACCGTACGATGAAAGTGTTCCATAACGTTTAAATCCACCAGGAGTCCACACAATAGTTCGACCACTCTCCCACCATGATAACGCTCGCGCAATTTCCGAAGCGTAGAAAGCAAAGAGCGATCAATTAATCTTCACATCTTCGCTGAAAGCATTGTGCCAAGTCAATCTGGAAGACAATCAAAAGAGCTGTAAAGTTTACAAAGACACAGGCGACTCTGCGAACGACATTATCGGGACTCGAATGTAAGCAAAACCGAGTCCTATAAAATCACAATTGACGGAAATGTAGGTAGTTCAGCACAAACATTTTAGATAATTTAATTTACACTGAAAAAATTAGATATGTGTGTGTGTGTGTGTGTGTGTGTGTGTGTGTGTGTGTGTGTGTGTGTATGTGTGTGTATGTGTGTGTGTTTATGTTTGTATTTGTGTGTTTGTGTGTCTATTTATGTGTATGTGCATCTAAGTGTGCTTGTATGTATTTGTATGTGTCTGCGTGTATTTCTGTTTATGTATGTATTTGTGTGTCTGTGTGTGTCTGTCTTTGTATGTCTTTATGCGTGTGTCTCTGTGTACGTCTGTGTCTGTGTCTCTGTGTATGTCTGCATGTGTATGTGTAATGAAATTAGACATTACAAAGAAGGCGAATAAAAGCAACAGGCAGACATTGACAAGTCAAAATAATTTAAAATATATTGATTTATTTTTATAAAAAACACGTTATTTTAAATATAGGTTTTGCTAGTTCTCCTAGATAACGACAAAATATATTTGGAATTGCAATTATATATTCGATTAATTGGCTTGCACTGAGTATCTTTTAATATAATAAATTACTTACGATGCAGTTTTAAAGACAATGATTCTCTACAACGTATTTGTCACGTATACAACTAATAGTGAACGTATTTGTCACGTATACAACTAATAGTGAACATATTTGTCACGTATACAACTAATAGTGAACGTATTTGTCACGTATACACTAATAATAAATACTTATTACGACTACAACTATAGTTATGATATGTCCGGTATTTACTTGTGTATGCTATGTAGCTGTGCTGAAGGTTTTGGTATAATATTTATTTTTACATGCTATGTAGCTGTACTGAAGGCTTTGGTATGATGTTTATTTTTACATTATGTGTAGTTATATATTGAAATTAATGGTAGGGTACTTAGTTTTCTGTGAGAGTTTGTGGCTATATGGAAAGTATTGGTAGGGTATTTAGTTTTATATGATCTGTAGTTAAAGTGAACATATTGGTACGGTATTTAGTTTTGTATGATCTGTAGTTATAGTGAACATATTGGTACGGTATTTAGTTTTGTATGATCTGTAGTTATAGTGAACATATTGGTACGGTATTTAGTTTTGTATGTTAAGTGTCCATGGGTAAGATTTGATTTAAGACAATGCTCGGTTATGAGTATGTTGGTAAACATAATACTATACTACATCTCTGTTGGTAAACATAATAATATAATGCATGTCTGTTGGTAAACATAATGCTATACTGCATGCCTGCATGGTAAACATAATGCTATACTACATATCTTTAAGTAAAAATAATGCTACTCTATATGCCTGTAAACATAATGCTACACTACATGTCTGTAAACATAATGCTACACTACTTGTTTGTTGGTAAACATAATGCTACACTACATGTCTATAAACATAATGCTACACTACATGTCTGTAAACATAATGCTACACTACATGTCTGTTGGTAAACATAATGATACTCTAAATGTCTGCTTGTAAACATAATGCTACTTTACATGTGTGTTTGTAAACATAATCCTATGTCTGTTTGTATCTTAATGCTATACTAAATGTCTGTTGGTAACCATAATTGTAAACTACACGTCTCTTGGTAAGCAAAATGCTATACTACATTCCTGTTGGTAAATGTCAGTCAAAAGTAAACCTTCGCCCGGCCTCACATCAATAAGCATTTTAAAAGTAGGAATAATGAGGAAAATAAAATCTAGATAAACAAGGTGTACAGGAAGCTTAGTACAAAAACACGTTTAAGGTATTTAACCAAGTCACCCCAAGATACTAACTGGGATGTTTGATAGAATACAAGACCTAGCGCGGTTGGACCATTAGATGTAATGTATCTTTATCACGGTAACTTGAATTGACCAGTAGGCATGATAATGGGAGAATCTGCCTCTAAGGATTGCAAGACACAGGCCAGCTGCCCAAGACAATGGGTCATGAATAACAAGAGGGAAGGAAGGGGGGTCATTACCAGCCTAGAAAGCTATAAACAATGATAGGGAAACAGGAACGGGTGGAGATATGTTTGTCAACATAAACTAGCATAGGTATAGAAATGGGTAGTTTCAAAGAAACACATCATAGGATGGGAAAACCTTTATATATCAAGATCTAATGAGTCCTCGTCACTCTGCTTAGCCATAAACCTTGCTCTGGCAGGAAGAAACGAGTCTCAGCATTCTTTTTAAGGAAAAAAAATTTATTGAATAAAACTTCTAGTCAAAAGACTCAATTGAGTACAAAAATTCTAAGGAAGAATTCATAGTACTCCAGCAGATATACCTTTGATTATTGGGTTTTGAAGAACATGGAAGGTATGTGTGACTGATTCTTAATTCTTTGTGTAACAATAATACAATATTTTGAAGATATTTATATATCATTAATTCACAGCTTTCCTTTCTGTTTAGGGTCAATGTGCTCAGAGAAAATTGATATCCATTGACAAGTGAATACTTTAAATTGTAGTCAGCAGTCTCTTACACTGCATTATTAAATTGCAGAATCACCAGGTCACTAGGTCACTCGACTATCTGATCAGCTATTTCAGGGCACCTAAAGATGATGGTAACAGTCGACCGAGACTTTGTAGTATGTGTGAAGTTAAAAGGAGTGGAGCTAGCTAGCATTGGTCAATACAGGCCGCTGCCATGAAGAGTTGTGTGTTCAATGTTGTGAGCCAGTGTTGTGTTGAATCTTTTCTTTGGGACTTTTTGAACTAAGTACTTGAACCAAGACATTGAAAACAAGTGCATATATATATATAATTTACTGAGTTGTGATTCCTTTAGAAAAGGACAGATATAGGAGATATAGGAAAAGAGAACTGATTTTGAATAACTTTGGACGAGTACAAGTTACGTTCTTAGGGGAGCATATTATTTCTCTGAATTAGTTTAGGGGGCTGCTTTTGCAGCCTGTCTTACATTCATTTTAATAATTGTTCCTTTTTGTTATTTTCTTTCGTTGTTATATAAAACTTCTTGTTAAATTTTCATTAGTGTTGTGTCAATTTCATTATCATTTTCACCTAGTATGATTTTATGAGTGTCATCATCACGTCTGTCTAACGTCTGTCCTGAGTCTGTCTTTGGCTTATCTGTCTGTCCCTGTCTGTCTTATCTGTAAGGAAATCGTTTCCTCTGGGGGCTTGTAAGGGCGGCCGGAAGTGACGACCTCAACTGTTATCCTGTCATAGATATTCGTATTTATGGGAGGTACCAACAGTAAACATAATGCTATACTACATGTATGTTGGTAAATATAATGATAGACTAAATGTCTGTTTGTAAACATAATGCTACACTACATGTCTGTTTGTAAACATAATGCTACACTACATGTCTGTTTGTAAACATAATAATATACTACATGTCTTTTGGGAAATATAATGATATACTACATGTCTGTTGGGGAACTCAATAATATATGTATTTTGGGAAACACAATACTATATGTATGTCTGCGGGGATACACCTAAAATACTATACTACTTGTCTTTTTGGTTAAAATAATTATATACTATATGTCTGTTGTTAAATATAATGCTATACTTCATGTCTATTTGTAAACATAAAAAATATACTGAGACAACAGTTAAACAAAATACTCTGTTGCATGTTTGCTGGTTAACATAATACCTTAATACAAAATGACTCAGTTTATCTGTCAGTGTTTCTTTCAGTTACCATAACTTCAATTATAATTCATTAAAGATAGTTTTTATTTTAGATACCATGACTTAGATTGTAATTCATTAAGCATAGTGTTCCTTTCAGCTACCTTGACTTCAACTATTATTCATTAAGCATATTACCTCTTTTAGATTGTAATTCATTAAGCATAGTGTTCCGTTTAGCTACCTTGACTTCAACTATTATTCAATAAGCATATTACCTCTTTTAGATTGTAATTCATTAAGCATAGTGTTCCGTTTAGCTACCTTGACTTCAACTATTATTCAATAAGCATATTACCTCTTTTAGATTGTAATTCATTAAGCATAGTGTTTCTTTTAGCTACCATGACTTGGATTATAATTCATTAAATTATTCCTTTCTCTAAAATCACTCAGTGTATATCACTCTAAGTTTTTAACTTTTAGTTACCTTAGCTTCATTTTAAAACAATTTAGCTCTCTCTCTCCTTTTAGCTATCTTGACTAGGTTTATTAGACATTAAATATTTATTTATTAGCATTCTTCATTAATGTTGTCATGACTACTAGTCTCTACGTTTTCTTCTTTTATGTTGTCATGACAATTTGTCTCTAAGCATATTTCTTTATGCTGCCAAAACAATTTGTCTCTACACATTCTTTCTTCACGTTGTCATGACTATTGGTCTCTAAGCATTCTTTTTTCACGTTGTCATGACTATTGGTCTCTAAGCATTCTTTTTTCACGTTGTCATGGCTATAGGTCTCTACACATTCTTTTTTCACGTTGTCATGACTATTGGTCTCTAAGCATTCTTTTTTCACGTTGTCATGACTATAGGTCTCTACACATTTTTTTTTCACGTTGTCATGACTGTTGGTCTCTAAGCATTCTTTTTTCACGTTGTCATGACTATTGGTCTCTAAGCATTCTTTTTTCACGTTGTCATGACTATTGGTCTCTAAACATTCTGCTTTCACGTTGTTATTAATCTCTAAGCATTCTCATTTATATCATCGTGTTGTATTTACAACTGACCTCGCGACCTGATCGCCAGTTACTTCGGTTCAAGGTACTTTCCAGGAAAATATCAGGGAAACTGGATGAAAAAAAAATTATTCAGATGTATTCCCGTCTTAAAAAGGCTAATTCGGTGTTGTAAATCATTTAATATAATGGATGAATGATGCTGTGACATATTTTCAATTTTGTTGCTTGATAAATATCCCATGTCGGCAATCAGAAATCCCATTTCACCGACTCAGCAAGAGCATATCTACACTTTTCGGTCACAGCTCTACTTTGCTAGCGACATCACGTTTTAGAAGAATAAACACTAGTCTCCTTTCTTGTCTAGCGACATCACGTTTTAGAAGAATAAACACTAGTCTCCTTTCTTGTCTAGCAACATCACGTTTTAGAAGAATAAACACTAGTCTCCTTTCTTGTCTAGTGATATCAATAACCCATGCACAAGGAAACGAATTATATTATATACACTAATATTTAGTTAAAATTAAACTGATTGCTTTGCAAGCGATGACTCCTATTAATTATTGTCAATAAAAGCATACATTCTGTAAATTAAAATAAAGTATATATTTTACATAGAAAATGTAGCATTAATAACCCTAAGTACATTATTATACGTAGTTTATTGCACTATAAACATAAACATATTATTATACGGTAAGTTATAATAACTTAAACATGATTCTCTACCGTACGTTATAGCACAATAAACATAAACACGTTATTATATGATAAGCTATAACATAATAACCATAAATACGTTATTAAACCGTTATTATAACATAATAACCATAAAAATGGTATTATACCTGTGGTGAAGTAAAGTTGCTATCCATATTACTAAACTTATTTATTATTTAAAATGTTAAATTGTCAAAGTGGTCAAATTGTCAAAATGTCAATCTTGGGCACTCCTTACGATGGCATTTTTTGTGTGTCAGAACGTGTTTATGGTTATTATGTTATGATATACGATCTAATAACGTGTTTATGGTTATTATGTTATGATATACGATCTAATAACGTGTTTATGGTTATTATGTTATGACATACGATCTAATAACGTGTTTATGGTTATTATGTTATGACATACGATCTAATAACGTGTTTATGGTTATTATGTTATGACATACGATCTAATAACGTGTTTATGGTTATTATGTTATGACATACGATCTAATAACGTGTTTATGGTTATTATGTTATGACATACGATCTAATAACGTGTTTATGGTTATTATGTTATGACATACGATCTAATAACGTGTTTATGGTTATTATGTTATGATATACGATCTAATAAAGTGTTATTATTATATTATTATGCTAAACAACGTGGGTTGAGAATATTCTAGAAAATTTCTGTCACAATTGAAACCAGTTTCGACTAGATGAGTAGTTTTTCTGACTAATAGTCTCACACACTCGTTCATAACAAACTCATCCAATGAGATGGACCGAAAGTTTCTTTGTTGAAGAAGTACTCTATTCGAATCACATTGAATTTGAACATAACTCAATTCCTTTTCATAAAGATGATCGTTAGCTTATGGTAAATTAACTGACGGATAAAGTAAGAGTGGACATGTTTGACCTATGATTTCAATTAGAGAATGTTTATGTAATTGAACCATTATTTCTATGTTCACTAATTTGACTACGTAGTACATTATACTTGTGAATTTTGATCGATGCTATACTTCTTATGCTGTGTGTGTAGCGGGCTAATGAAATTGTTGCAGGATTTGTAAGTTGAGAATGTATGTAAGAGAGAAAGGAGTTTAGAGATGAAATATACCTGAAATTTAGTGCTACCTTAATTTGATTTTTGCAGAAGAGCAGGCCTTTTTGTTTTACTTTTGTTATGTCATGCTACGGTGGCTAATGTGCTCTACTAGATTATGTTGGTGGGTGCTTCCAGCATTATCATCAACTTATCAGGAAAATGTGATGCTGTAAGTTGATTTCTGTTAATTCCATTCAAGAGCCAATACAGCAGAGGGATGGCTTGAGTTTGGTCTCGATAATTCATGAAAATTATTTTGAGTGTTCTTTGTAGTGTTTTGAGTACTACATATGAGGATTCAAGAAACATTCCTCCTGATGTGCTTAATAGTGCATGTGAAATTCAGGACGATTCTCTACAATGTGCTTTGTGAGCTCATCCGGGATTCTGGAACAGTGCATGGAAGGGACACGTGGCGCTATCGCCTAAATAAGAAAGACAGTGACTTCTTACAAACCGCGTGATTGTGAACTCGTACTGGTGACAGCGGCCATCTTTGAAGAGATTATGTGCATTTGACTTCCATTATTTCTCTGTAACACTACTCTCATTTCTGTGATGATATCTATGAACTTGATTATATATTTATGTTAATTGACTGCTAATGTCTATGCTAGGATAAACTGAATGATTTTCCAGCGTTAATCGAACATTATTGTGAAGTGATGTCAATGTCAATAATGTCAATGCTCTTTGATTATATTCATATGTTGTAAATTTGATTGTTGATTTAATACATTTATTGTTAAATTTATTGACCTTCTTAAATATATTGATATCCTTAATGTTGGAGAGACAGTGGGTGGATGGAGGCTCGGTAAATATAGATTAAAAGACGTGTTTATCTTCTCATTAGTAAGAAGTTTACCACCTACGGAAATATTGTGTGACGGTAAATGATTATCTTTAATGGTGTGACGGTAAATGTTTATCTTTAATGGTGTGGAAGAGAGAAAAGGTTTACAGCGCAATGGAGTTTAATTAAGAAGATACAAAATTAATGGAAATATAAAGTGATAATTGCATCAAGCAATGGAATAGTGAGGGAGATTCAATGTCCATGAGATATAAAGTGATGGCTGCAACAATTAATGGAGTAATGAGGGAGATATTTGTTAAATATAAAGTGAAGGTTGTGGCACATCATTGATTAAAGATTTAGTTATGAAAGCCAATGGATTTAAGAAGAGTGCTAGGACAAACCCAGGAAGAAAAGATGTATGTGTATGTCATTAGATTTTGTAACTCTCACCTTATATTCCATGTCCTTTTCAACAGTCATCTTTTCTTCCTGGGCTTGTCCTAGCACTCTTCTTAAATCCATTGGCTTTCATAACTAAAGCTTTAATGAATGGCGTGACACAGCCATCACTTTATATCTCATGGACATTGAATACATCAAGCAGAAGTTGTCGAAGGTCATGG
The DNA here is from genome assembly GCA_028829895.1 of Sinotaia quadrata. Classification (NCBI taxonomy): domain Eukaryota; kingdom Metazoa; phylum Mollusca; class Gastropoda; order Architaenioglossa; family Viviparidae; genus Sinotaia; species Sinotaia quadrata. Next base: position 38,846,889 of record CM054181.1, on the reverse strand, counting down.
AATATGTAACGGAGGTGTTATGGACAGTCATGGAATATGTCAGATGATAGATTTGAGGATCCATGAGATTCAAGGTTGGAGTTAAGGACAGCCATGAACAAGATGTCAAAGATGTGAACATTGCCAGTAAAGACAAGCAGTACATATGCTTCATGATTGTTCGCAGGTCTGAACAAAAACACGAAATACATTGTTAACCTCTCACCCACATGTCTTTTACCATTATTCTCTACCTTCACATACAACTGTGTTCCGAACTGCCATCATTACATCTGCGTAATTGTATTGATACTCTGGAGATTGAGGTCAGTGGTATACGGCTGCATTGCGTGACTGGTTGGTGTTCTGCCGACCAAACATGTCTTTCGGATGGATACACTAATGAAAAATAAGGACTGCAGTGTGCTAGATTTTCGCTAAGCTGTCTCGGCAAATATCACAGAATAGTGCAGAGGAGACACAGATGTGATTTATATTCAATATTCAATTGTCCCAGACTCTCATTTTATTACTGCTTTATATCCTTTCTTCTAGGAAGGCTGTCTCGCCGTGGTCCGCTTAAAACGTTTTGTTGTTGATGAAACTGCTAATATTTGTGTTCTCTGTTTTATATACTGATTTCCTTTTCTTTATTTTTTTACTTTACATCCTCTTCTGTGCGTCCAAGCTATATTCAGAATACTGAAAATAATTAGTATTAATTATTAATTTAAAATTCGCTTTTTCTTTTCCATCTCTGTCAGTCTGACAGATTCATCGGCTGTCTGGGTATACTCTCCCTTCTTAGCAGCCAGCACATTATTCTATTGCTTCCAGCTATTTAGCCGCTAGACAGAAACAGGCTGCCTCCTGGCTGGGTCCAAACCTCTGATGATGGGGGTAGCTGTATATCTATGACAGGGCATTAATGGCTTTACTAAAGGACATAAGTACATTGGAACCCAATCGCATTTCAAAATATCTTTGTTTGTAACACGATCAGGTTCACCTAACATTTTTAAAATATGCAAGTTCAATTTGTGATTGTATCACACTGTCAGGCAAACGTGATTTTAAACCATTTCAAATCAATAACTTTTAAATTTTAGGTTCCCTGATTCTCGACCAACAAAACAACGTGTGACGCTAATGCCACCTAGTTAATGGTTATGATTATCTAATTAAAAGTGATGAGAATATTAAATTATCTCATTAATAATTCTCCAGAGACACCACCCATCTTTCACTTGGCGGATATTCAGGCGCTGTAAACATTTTCTCTCTTTCACAACATTAAAGACAAACATTTACCGGCACACAACATTTCCGTACATGGAAATTTTCTTACTAAAGGAAATGATGAATCCGTCTTTTAATCTATATTCAGCGAGCCCCCATCCACCCTTCGACATAAGGGTATCAATATGTGTAAGAAGGTCAATAAATTTAATAATAAATTTATTAAATCAACAATCAAATATACAGAGAGCAAATACAACGAAAAAGATTACTTAAAATCAATATTTCCGTAAAATCACGTTCAAATAATTTTAATACCTATATTATCCTATATCCCAATATATAATTCATCAGATTAGTGTCAATACAAATCACAGGATAGTTCTTATCAGAGAACAGAAATGAAGTTATTAGAGCTAAGCCATAAAAGTTTGTACATAACCTTGTCTAGGCGAAGCTGCAATAGTCTTTTCATGTGCTTTTTATAACAAAGCCACACGTTTATTGTTCACGTTGTTACTGTCAGTTTCATGTGTTTTTTATAACAAAGCCACACGTTTATTGTTCACGTTATTACTGTCAGTTTCATGTGCTTTTTATAACAAAGCCACACGTTTATTGTTCACGTTATTACTGTCAGTTTCATGTGCTTTTTATAACAAAGGCAACGTTTATTGTTCACGTTGTTACTGTCAGTTTCATGTGTATCCCTAATATGTTGTAGAACACTGGTGAGCTGATATTCTCTCGAAGCTAATCTGGTGCTCTGCTGAATGTATTAATTCCCTCAGCAGAACAACTATTGTAGCAATTTCCAGTAACTTCCTTGTACCAGAAATTCCACGATGTAGTCAGATTACTTTGCCACCATACATCAATCGACAGAGTGCAGTGTATTCCTTACACTTGCACACTTGTGGTAAATACTTCTTGCGTCTGCCATGGTAGAGGCAGTTTATAAATCAGTAAACCAGGAGATTCGGGTAAAACAAGAAAAGGCTGCTTATTCTCTATAAAATATAATCAGGGAGCAAACACTTAAGTTTCCAGTTTATTCATCTGTAAAACCATTCTCTCTTAGATTCAAGTCTCAATTTACAGTTTCCTGCAACAGTATTTTATTAGCGCTATACACGTACACAACATAATAAATACAGCATGCTAGTTTATATGAATAGGCTCACTAGAAACAATATCTAGTGTTTAGCATACTACAGACGAACGTCTTAGTTCTCAGTTTATAGAAATAATAGTCTACTCACAAAATACATCTCTACATAAAACACAAATATAACATATCAATAGCAAAATGCACAAAACATTTCAAAGTTCATTCTCTCTCTATCAATCTTTAACTCACCATTAAGCTAACAGCCACCTTTCACGACCAGACTTCTTGATGAAAGACAAGTACACACTGAAATGACACAGAAGTGTGTCTGTAACAACCATAAAAACATAAAATATATGTGGCGATTGAAACGACACAGAAAGTGTATTGGTAACATCCATAAAAACATAGAATACAAGTGCAGATTGAAATGACACAGGTGTGTATCGTGTAAATAAACAGAGAAGACGAAGATTGAAATGACACAGATGTGCATCGTGTAATAAACAGAGAAGACGAAGATTGAAATGACACAGGTGTGCATCGTGTAATAAACACAGAAGACGAAGATTGAAATGACACAGGTGTGCATCGTGTAATAAACACAGAAGACGAAGATTGAAATGACACAGGTGTGTATCGTGTAAATAAACAGAGAAGACGAAGATTGAAATGACACAGGTGTGTATCGTGTAACAACCAGATAAGAATGCCGATTGAAAAGACACAGACGTGTGTCGTTTAGCAAGCAACCAAGAAGAATGCAGATTGAAATGACATAGATGTGTGTCGTGTAGCAACCAGAGTAAAATGAAATACAAGTGCAAGTGCACTGCAGACCATCCAGACAAGTGGGCTTGCATATCAGCTATTTTATTCTTTTAAAATCTTAAATAGATGTTTTGTTTTCGTTTGCATATATTTAAAAAGTATAAATACGGTTGTTACATATACAGTTGGTTCCATTGGTTTCACATTTAAATAACAAAGTACAACAACAGGGAAAAAAATCCGATGAAACCCAAGATCTAACTAAATCTATATTTGTTTTGCTTCAGCTAACGCAATTATCAGTTGGTGTCTGGGACACGTTTTCAATGACCCTGTGATGGAAACGGCAATGTATCCACCCTGCTTGCCTCGGCGGCCAACAAAATAAAAACAAAGGCTGAGAAGGGTGGAGTAGAAAGAGATTAATTTCCTGCTGAGATACACTGTCTCAAATTAATGTCGTAATTTTAATTATGATTTTAGATGGCCTCAGATTCATGTAGCAATTATAAAGTTGGTTCAGATTAATGTAGCAATTATAAGCTGGTCTCAGATTAATGTAGTAATTTCAAGTTGGTCTCAGATGAATGTGGTAATTTTAAGTAGGTCTCAGATTAATATAGCAATTATAAGTTGGTCTCAAATTAATATAGTAATTTCAAGTTGGTCTCAGATTAAGACATTTTTCGTCTGGACAGTCATTATCCCTGTACCTTTTGTTGTCTTTGTCAGGTTTGTTTGGGGTGGTGGTAGCGGGTTCTGTTTTTAGTAACAACAACTATATAGTCTGTGTACAAAGAGAGACTGTTCAATTTTCGTTTTAAAAGAACAGAAATCTTAATGTACAGTACAGAGGAAATTATACTATATTATACTATGGGGAAATTGCAGTTTGATTTTCACCTAATATTCTGTATTTAACTAACAGTCAGATTAAACAACGTTTTACCCTTTTTGCACTGCATATAATCTTTTTTGACTGAAAAAAGAGAAAATGTACACAAACATTAGATGCACATGCCTCTGTGTGCCAAGCTTTCCTTAATACAGATCAAAAGCTGACAGCGTCACGTGTCTAGAGGTACAGATCTAATAAGCTGAGAATGTCATTTCAATTAGTACAGATCTAAAACTGAGACTGTCTTGTTTGGCGGAACAGAAGGCTGAGACTTTGTATTCGTCCTTAGACACTGAAGGCTGAAAGACTGTTCAGTTCTACAAATACAAACAACGTGATTAAATGATTCTGTGATCGTAAAGATCAAGATAAATAGAAAAAAATATGTCTGAATCCCTTCAAATCGAATGTGACTGGCCTGCCAAACTAAAACCCAGCAGTCCGGCGTCGTGCCAGTAACAATCAGTAATTTATAGGTTGAGTCCTAGAATGAAGTCAGTCACTGAACAACACATTACATTTTTTAAAAGCTTTTCTTGGTGCCCAGAGCACTGTGCCATCGTTCCAAGGCAAAAAAATGCACTCCTCGTTTAAAGGCAAAGATTTTTAAGACGTTTATACCTTAGTTAAATACATCTAGAACTTAGATCAATTAATGACGAGAAGACTGAAGAAGTACAGAAAGTGCAGAGGAAAAAAACAACAATCAGCTTATTTTCCTCTGCATAGCTGGCATGTCACTATCTATCAAGCAGTAGTCATTATCACACCAATGATTATTGAGATAACCATTCATCCTTTCCAAAACCTAATGACAAATGTATATCATAAAATGTACATACGTCATAATACCACAGACGCATATTTTTATACTGACATAAAAATGTTAATTACTGCCATCTCAATAATAATCTCTAAATAAGCATTATCATTTAAATTCAATAATTACTAATTATTTTTATGAATATCTATATAAGAGTATTTATTTCTATTTGTTTTACTGAGAAGATTACTGAATCAAGTTTCGTTTCTCCTACTTGATAAAATTGTATCTCTTCTTTTGCATTCGTGTGAGTGTGCAGCTAAACTTAACGGATTATTCTGGCGCACTTTGTGCATGTGTGTGAACTCAATCAAGCAAACTACAACAGTCGAAAAATCTAAATAAATACAATATTTATCAATTATCATTCACTATTGACATCTGCTGGAAGGAAAATCCACAAACAAATGCCACGTGCACAAAGAACACATAATGGACAAGGGGAAGAACTTGGGTGGGAAATTACCGTACTTAAAGATCTTGAAGACAAGATGACGATGTCCATAGCAAATAGTTGTCTCGTGGAACTCTGGCTACACAAGACTAGAGAGTTGTGGCTACACAAGACTAGAGAGTTGTGGCTACACAAGACTAGAGAGTTGTGGCTACACAAGACTAGGGAGTTATGGCTACATAAGACTAGAGATTTTTGGCTAAATAAGACTAGAAAGTTGCGTCTACACAAGACTACAGAGTTATGGCTAAATAAGACTAGAGAGTTATGTCTGCACAAGACTAGAGAGTTGTGGCTACACAAGACTAGAGAGTTATGTCTGCACAAGACTACAGAGTTATAGCTGCACAAGACTAGAGAGTTATGCATACACAAGACTAGAGAGTTATGGCCACATAAGAGTACAGAGTTTGAACATTTAATGATAGGAAGTCATTAATGGAATTTACAAAGTGGAAAATCACGTAAACAATCATGTGAGATGTTTGAACTTATAAAATTATGAAGTCATTGGTGGACCTTGCAAATACTTCCTTCAATAACTGCTGTAAAGCAGCAATTAACTTATTAAATATTTGGTGACCAGTATAAATTCTTAAGATATCACCGTTATTAGTTGACGGGTTCCTTACTTCCGTCCTTTCTTGCTCCCTTAACTAGCTTCTGGAATTGTACAGAGACCATACTAGTATTGCTATGAAAGTGTGGCCTGAGATACTTTCTGATCTGCTAGCAGACCTGGCGAGCTTGGAAGCGCATCGGTTTTCTGTAGTACCGGGGGGCGAGGTTAAGAAAAACAGTGCAGGGGGGGAAGAGGTGAGACAAGCTCCAGGTGTCAAGGTCGATCAGATGTGTCGACAGTGAAATCAGACAAGAGGTATGTGTGAAATCGATTATGGCAGTCATGTGAACTATTCAAATCTGCTTAACGGAGAATAATTATTATAGATCAAATTCCTTCTACACTGTCAAGCATGTAAATATGAAACTTTTCTCCACAATCCGTATTTCTATCGTATTGAATTGCTAGTCTTTCACATATCTTGTATAAGTGTTTGAGAGAGAAGAATTGGGAGTTAGAATGAGCAAATGATTTCGTGGCTGAATGGTGGGGCAAGAGAAAATTTGGGGGGTTAAATAATTATACAGATGTGTAAATCAGAATAAATTTACCCCTCACTATTTTTAAATGTAATTGTTATGTAAACTGCTAAATTGTCAGAGTGGCCCGACCTTGGGCACTCCTTATGGTGTTGTTTTGAAAGCGTGTGAGTTTGAAGTAAACAGCCCAAGGCAGGAATATTCTAGATGTGCAGACCTAATGGAAACTGAGTGAGCAGTTTTCCATTATCCAATGATTTTTATTTATGAGAACGAGACCAGCCGATGGGCTGAAATTAATTAATTCAGTTACTGTAGAGAATTCTACCCTTTATTCACTGAATCTGAGAGAAGTCCGGCGTGGAAGCAGTTGTTACCTTGAGTTTAATTGGCTGTTTGAGAGAGAATGGACTTAGAAATATTTCATGCAATTTTCTATTGATATGTTACACTTGTGTTTATGTAGAGATGTACTCTTTGAGCTGACTGTTATTTCTACAAATGTTTGAACTAAGCCACCCGTGCGATGTATTAATACGTGACATTGTCTGATACACTTTGTTTATTTTACCACGCTCATTAATGGGAATAATTAATACTTTTACAGGAATTGTAAGTTTGAGAATGGGATATGAGATAGAATGGAGTTATATTGTACCACACGAGAAACTTAGGCTTGCTCCTTAAGTGTATGTTACAGTGAACAACTGATGTCTTATGTTTTTCTATTTGAGGCGTGCGAAACATCTGTTGCAGTGTGTATAAGTGTTAAGGGAATACGCTATGCACTCTTTATGTACAATAACAAGGAATGCTAAGTACATCAGTACAGAGAAGTACAGGAACTATATCCAGTCTGCGCAGAGCTATTAATAGCCTGACACAGCAGGCTTCCAAAGCTCCATGTTGTATTATCACTCAGTGATAAATTATTAGTAAATTATCTAGCAAAGCTCCATGTTGTATTATCACTCTCTGATGCAATAAATTGTATATCACTCAAGCTGCATACTCACGTCTTATAACCGTGGCTAAAACAACAGTGCACAATATCTGTACCTAGTCTCATAACAGGTAATTATGATTTACACTTTGCATTGAAACAAACATAACAGTTAAATACATCATTTTCTACAAACAAGAGACAGTCACGTGATTGCACAGTATTTCTACGCGAATCGATATTAATAGAAAATGTCTACTAAGCGTATGCAAATTCTATATGTAAGAAAAAATAGAAACGTAAGAAATAAAAACTGAAAAGGGAGCGCCTATGGAGAATAACAATAGTATAAGAATACTTCACTGAAAGTTTTACCTTAAAGTCTGAGATAGAAGAAATGGTTTAAGAAAATAATTTAACGGAATTTAAATAGTAAAGGAATGCTCTAACACATTGGTGATTCTAGAATTTATATCTATGGCGAGCTGCATGGGTGGCAATGTACTTGGAAGGGATGAAAAAAAAAAACTAGAGGACTTGTCTTCTTGCTGCATTTGCATAACTAGCACAATTTTGCGGTGGCTATGTGTTTGTTTGTTTGTTTTATTTTGGCCCACCACTACTACCACCACCATCCCTGCCGCCGCTTGGCGACTCCACTGCTGTCCAGCAAATGGATTTTTTAAAAAATTCTGTCACAATTTATTTTCTCTCACCTTTGCTTACCCGTAAGAAACTTTCAACGGCTTCAGTGAATAGGTCACGTGTTCGTAGTATAATGATACAAAACAGGAAATTCGGCATGACCCATTTAAATAGCGGTCGGCCAGTACTGTGCAGTAGGGTTTCACTGATTATTTTTTTCTATAAGGGAGGGAGGGAGGGAGGACTTTGTCGATCCCACTCTTCTTCCCTGCCGCACCATGTGTCCACGAGCTCACAAACACACGCGTACTTATATGTATACACACATAGATATACACATATAGACACGTATGTACACATACATAGACACATGTCTATATATAATTATATACACAAATATAGACACTCGTGGACACATAGACACATGTATGTAGATACAGACACGCGTACACACATATATGCATACGCACACACATTTACAAATATACACACAAATACATACATTCATGCAACTATACACACTCTCATACTGTCGTGCGTCCATTTTTTTTTTTTTGTTTTGTTGTTTGTAATGAGTTGCCTTCAGTAAATTTCAACACTGCAAATCTCTCTACTGTCAAGTCATTTCAACCGTTTCCTTAGCTCACATTTTATTATAATGTTCTTAGAGTTTAATTGTATTCAGCCGTGTTCCAGGCAGTAGGTCATTACTGTAGATACCAACCACCACAACTACAACCACCATCTCATCATTGGATAGAAGAAAAAAAACGATTTTTACTTATTCAAAAAGTTTGCAAATACTATTGAGAAATTAAATAATTAGTCCCTTGAAAATTCAAATTCGTAAGATATAGCCAATTGAGAAAAGGTCACGCAGCAGTTTCAAAATTCCGCGCACAACTTTTGGTAGCAAGCTCAAACAACCGCCATTACCTCGTACACGGGGACAATGTTCCTCGCGTGTAGAAAAAATATTACAGGGAACGTTGGTGTGTGCGTGTGTGTACGTATGCCTTTATAAAGTTTTTAAGAGAACCTTACATTTTCACTGTCATTGTAAAAAAAAATGCGATTTAAGAATGTTTCATATTCTCTTACCTGTTAATCGAGTTCAGACTTTTTATTTTCTTAATATTTGAGGAAAGTTCATGTTTATGTACTTCTGAAACACACTGAAGAAAATGAACATTCTTCAGTTTTTTCAAACCGAAAAGATTAAGCATAGTGACATAGTGGAGAACAAAATGTAGTATTGTCCTACTCCGATGAAAGAGTAAATATATTCACATACATTTCTACAGCATAATATCAGACACACATTCTCTGACGCACGTGTATGTGGGTGAGAGAGACACACACACAAAACACAAAGAACCTCCGAAGCTTCTACATATGTAGTCTGCACCAATGATTCAAAGCACATTTAACTGAACGAATTCTAATTTGTAGTTCAAACTAATACATGCACCCGAATTACATACATCAAAGACTCTAACGTGCGCGCGCACACACACAGACATATTAATTGGCTGCGGGATGGGGAAGAATTTGCTGTAGTGAGGATTTTTTCTGTTGTTATTGTAAGGGGGGAGGGGTCGACGTGATTGTGATTTTACTTGAGTAAGGATATTTATTACGCAAAAGGACAATGTGTTCAGATCGCAGAGTAAAAATCTTGTTGGCATTGACCGTGAAAAGTCAAATATAGCAGCAGACATTCCACAGCTGGTGCCAACTTGTCAAAAACATTTTAAAACAAAATTGTGTTATTATTTCTGTAACTATTGCTATTAGTAAACTTTGCTCGTTAGTCTGTGACGGGGGGGGGGGGGGCATTGTCCCCAATACTCCCGGGCGTCTTAAACCTAGACGCCACATCTGTGTGCGTGCGTGCTTAGATATAAAGTCAAAAAGTAAATTATTAGATCTGTAATACCTCTGTATGCGTGCGTGCTTCGATATAAAGTCAAAAAGTAAATTATTAGATCTGTATTACCTCTGTGTGCGTGCGTGCTTAGATATAAAGTCAAAAAGTAAATTATTAGATCTGTAATACCTCTGTGTGCGTGCGTGCTTAGATATAAAGTCAAAAAGTAAATTATTAGATCTGTAATACTTCTGTGTGCGTGCGTGCTTAAATATATAGTCAAAAAGTAAATTATTAGATCTGTAATACTTCTGTGTGCGTGCGTGCTTAAATATATAGTCAAAAAGTAAATTATTAGATCTGTAATACCTCTGTGTGCGTGCGTGCTTCGATATATAGTCAAAAAGTAAATTATTAGATCTGTATTATATTGCACTACTAAGCTATCGTTTAGGGGATTTTTTGTATGTACCTTTTATATTTTTTTAAATCGCATAATGTACTTATCGAAACGATTGTGTGCAGTTAACTGGTGCATTCTATCTCCTCAGTTCGCTATCAATGTCGTGTGAAAACAAGGTTCGTCCTCTCTAAAGGTGGTGAACTTTTGTTCGCATTCCCATGATGCCTTTAGTCAAACTATAAATACAGAGAGTTGATAGTGAAAGATTGGGCATTTACAGGGAAATAACTGCTACCAACATTTTGAGAAGTATTATCCGTAGTTGCAACTCTTGGATCGCTAACAATGCAGGCAGTTTTTTTCTCTGTTGATTTGCATAATTATCAGAAAATATTTTACTTTAATAATCTTATACGTATGTAAATTCTGCACACCTTGGTGTTATACACCTGTAAACATGATGTAGACAATAAATAAGTATAGATGCAGTTCTAGTCTATCCCTGTATTCATGGTTTATTTATGCAGCAAGCATATTTCTTGAATACAATTTCCATTTTGTTTATAGTGGCACCTCTTGTTTAAAAGCGTTAAAACATTATGTGTTTCAAACAGGTGGGTCTTATTGTTATACAGGTAATTAAGTGTGTTCAAGATATCCTAAAAATATTGATATATTGATAAGTATATTGATTGGATTTCAAAGAAAACGGGCAAACATTCAGAGAGATGTCAACTCAACAAGCAGTTTTGGTTATATTATGTTAAACTGGTAGATTTCTGTGAACACGATGTTGACATTTGATAGAGGTAAATATTAGTATTTATATACAAGTATGAACAATTTTGAGTATTATAGGTAAATATTAGTATTTATATACAAGTATGAACCATTTTGAGTATTATAGGTAAATATTAGTGTTTGTATACAAGTATGAACCATTTTGAGTATTATAGGTAAATATTAGATTAAAAGATGCATTTATCTTCTTTTCTAAGACGTTTCCACCTGCGGAAATATTGTGTGACGGTAAATGTTTTTCTTTAATGTGGTGGAAGAGAAAACATTTACAATGCCCGCATGTCTGCCAAGTGAGAGAAATGAGTGGTGTCTTTTGGAGAATTATTAATAACATAAAGTACGATTCCCATCACTTGTAATTAGTTATGGAATAATAATAATCGTAACCTTTAAATAGGTGGCGTTAAGCATCACCCATTGTAAAAACAGTAATGTTACAGTGTTACTTTCAAAGTGTGTACCAGTGGTGAGATTGAAGTATTAGATTCATACTTCCCCAAGTGGATAGCTTTGGTAACAAAGGTAATATTACCTCCCATCAACCTTAAATTTCTTTACTGAAAAGGATAAAATGAAAGTGTTACATTTCTGGCGACACTCTTGAGACAGCTGCGTATGCAGTAAAACGTTGCCACTGATTTCACATAACGCTGTATAAATCCTGATTTGAGAGGCTTTATAGCTTTCGGTCAATCCACACTCAATCTCTTTAGCCGTTATGTCAATAGCCACGTGAGTTCCGCTAAACCGAGTGATTAGAACGCACATTAGGCGAGTAGCAGATTGATCTCGCGGCCATATTAATTAATGTCTTCGTGGACTTTACCAAAGTACCATCAGATCTTGAACGCTTTTATCGAAGACTGGTGGTGAGAAAATTCAATTGTAACTTTTCTGTAGCTTACTCAGAGATGATCGGAATTCAATGTTGAATGCTTCGTTCAATTTCAACACGCTTTCGTGTCCTCGTTTTTCTTCAGCTTTGCCTTCACAATCGTAGTCATTGGAATTGGTTTTCACCACACAGTAGTAGACTTATTGCTGGGGAGGGGGGGGGAGTGTCAGATTGCATGTGAGTCTGTCACATTTAGGTTTTATACAAAAGATAAAAAATGAACATGATGCAGCTCTGTTGCCACGTTTCAGAATTGATACCTAATAAACTGAAAAAGATAGTAATGATCATAAAATCGGATTCCATTCAACTATGTTTTACATAACAAATTTGCAAACGTGCTGGTAGAATATTGACTTTATTAAAATGCTAAAGTATAAGAAATCATTATCAGTACCAGACACGTCATAAATAAGAGCTACAGACTAAACAATGTACTTATGGATTAATTATTTTGTCATAATCTACAGTCAGCCACATTTAATAGGAAAAAAATGCAAAGGAAAGCTAATAGCCAAAAGAAGAAAAAAAATCAGAAAAATCTGCTTATTGACTCATGCTAGCGGCATCTTTGATCTGCCGAAACCTCACTTCTGCAAGGAGAAGAGGATTCCCGTCAGGAACAGTCTCGATACTGTGTTCATCTTTTAGGGTTAAAGGTCAGCATTTGACCTGAATTCTAGTGACAACCGAGCACGCGCATTTGTTGTTGATTCCTTGTCGACTTGCTCTTAACGTCAATGAAATAAATCTCTGCATGAACTCGTCTTGATTAGAGACTTGTTTAAGATCAAGCGTAGAAAGCAAATAATATCTGACTGCAATAGGCACAATTGTACAGAACTAAATATTTCAGTATACTGTTTATGTATCCAGGTAATAACTTCTTGTTTTGTATTGACTGGAAGGCGCTCGGAATTGCGACTCAGGAGTCATAGATGCCAGCGTGCTGATATCCCTACAGCAAACTCTTGTTAATAGTAAAATGATATGATTCGTGGCATGTTTGTTTTATGATTATTATTTTATTAATCCATGTATGAATACAAAGTTTTAAATGTGTGTAAACCCTTTGTGCGTGGAAGCTCGCACGTGCTTGTGTGTGTAAATGTGATACTGTTGGAAAAAATAACGATGCAAGATCCTTCTAAAAGGGTTAATGGCTAAAGGTGATTATGTGCGTCACGCGTGACTAATTCAAGAAGACGTCAGTATACGTCAAAGCTAAATGTCAAAGGTCAAGATTGCTTATTTAGAATAAAAGTGTCGTTTTCCTCTTTTGAAAATCAATCAGTGATGATTAAAGGGGGAGGGGGGAGCTAAGCCAGCAAAACGGAATAAACTTGTGTTGGTCGCTGTATTATAAATGACAATGAGAACTACATTTTCAGATATTGTGCACAACTTGTTCAGTCTCTATCCTCACAAAAATAGAGTCAATACCCAGACTGTGAGTCTATTTCTCATCACAGAATCAGAGTAGGAGTGAAAAGAACAATAGTTAATTTTACATGACCTTCATATGGCATAAGCTGTCACTAAACCAACAATGTCACAGGCTCACTTTGTTGGATAATGCGTCAAACGTGCGCTTCTAGGCACGCTACCCGACCTGTTCCAACAGTTCTGTGTACAATCTTTCCAGACCAAAGCTGGACCCAACCTGCGGTATTATTATTATTATTAGATAGAATTATTATAATTATAATTATAGATTGAATTGAGCGTGAAGCTGAAAAGAGAGAGAGAGAATGTGAGAGAGAGATGAGAGCTTTTCAGCTGGAAAAATTGAGGCTCGAGGCAAATTTCAAATGTAAGCCACACAGCGCCAAAGCAGACGAAAATGCAAGTTTTTTCACTCCGATGGCCGTGACAAGTGCATTGTTCAAATTTCTTTGCAAACATTTCCAAAGAAGACAGAACACCTTGACATATTTTTGAAACAATTTGAACACCTTGCAGAAGCACCTAAGATACCAAAAGGTTTAGGGCTCTGAATTTGTCTAGTCATTTGCATGGCAAGTCATTAGAATGTTTTCATGCACTGCCAGAAGAATTGGCTGACAACTATGAGGCATTGAAAGATAGTTTGCATTGTAAATATAAAGTCACAAGTGATTGATACAGGTGTTTATTTAGAGAAACCCCAAAGAAGCACAATGAATCACATACTGAATATCATTCGACCTTTACTTTGTGTGACCTGTGGATAGAATGCACGGGAGTCTCTCGTGATTTTGAAGGAATACGGAAGAATTGCTATGTGAATGTGTGATGGAGAGTTGCTGATAGTCCTTGCCTAGAAGAGATTAACTAAACTGTGAGATATTGCTAATGCTACACAAGCATATGGTGAGGCACATCCGTTAGTGAGTGAGCACAGGTTTGACAAACAAAGTTATGAACAGAGGAAGAAACCATAACAGATGTTCAGGTGAATTAAAGTGCCAATAAAAATACACTGAATGAAGGAAAGAAAGAAAGAACGAGAACAAAGGATTGATAAAGATGCTACACCTGTAATAAAGTAGGGCGCATATCGCGAAACTGCCCTATTAGACCGAGACAAGTCTATTGTTGTGGATGAACTTGAGGTGAAACAAAAAACAGACAGACACATTGACAAAAAGAATAAAGGCTAAAGTGTGTGGAGATGTAGAAGTAGACACTGGATGTTCATGTTCATTACTGATTAACAGTAATCTCGTTACACAGAGTGATATGATAAGGGAGACTGTTCACGTGACGTTTGCCAATGGAGAGAAACAAACATTACCCGTTACACTAGTTCACATAGAATAAAGTTATGTTTCCGGAAAGATTACGGTGGCAGTTGTGAAGTCAGCACCTTTTGAAGTTTTGTTAGGCTGTCCCTACGTTGTTCCCCAACCTAGACAAGTAATTCACACACAGACGAACACATTGGTGAATTTAGTAGAAACACTTGCTAGTGCTAAGTGCAACTGCCACCGTTAGGGAATGTGGGCCAGACATACAAAACATGATGCCTAGTGAGTTCTCCAAGCTACAACAAGATGATGTAACTCGAGAGAATACGCACAATTGCTGATGAAAATGCGAGAGAAAGTAAAGAGTTAGATGAATATTCAGTTATTTAACATTACAAGAAAGAAATTCTGTACCGGGGGAAAGAAAGGATGTGTTAAGCTATAATCCGCCTATTTTACATGGAACAGAATTCCTAAATCCACCTATATTATATGAATTAGAATTCACCTCAAAGTAATCAATATAGGACTGTTTTTTTTATAAAAAAAAATCTGCCTATTGTACATGAATCATGATCAATTCTTCTTTTCATGACAGCTCATCATCGTTAAGGAATACCACCTACAACCATCCATTGCACAACACCTTTAGCCTTTCATTACCACCTACAACCATCCATTACACAACACCTTTAGCCTACACAATCTTTTGCCTCTCATTACTACCCTGTAAGAACTTTCTATCCAGTAACACGTGTCAACAATCTCTGTGAAATCGCTCCACCCAAAACAACATGTCACAATCACTGGCAAATCATTCCACCTTATACAACCTGTCACAATCATCACTAAATCATTACCTAATAAGACCTGTCACAATCACTACTAAATCACTCTACCCTACACAACCTGTCACAACCACCACTAAATCATTCCACCCTATACAATCTGTCACAATCATCACTAAATCATTACCTAATAAGACCTGTCACAATCACCACTAAATCATTACATAATAAGATTTGTGACAATCGCCACTAAATCATTACATAATAAGATTTGTGACAATCACCACTAAATCATTACATAATAAGACCTGTGACAATCACCACTTAATCATTACATAATAAGACCTGTGACAATCACCACTAAATCATTACATAATAAGATTTGTGACAATCACCACTAAATCATTACATAATAAGACCTGTGACAATCACCACTAAATCATTACATAATAAGACCTGTGACAATCACCACTAAATCATTACATAATAAGACCTGTGACAATCACCACTAAATCATTACATAATAAGACCTGTGACAATCACCACTAAATCATTACATAATAAGACCTGTCAACTAGCACCTCTGCATACCTCTCAACATGATAAGAAAACTCATCCCGTCTCCCTCTATCTGCTCAGTTATTTCCGATTGTTGTCGTTTCCATTTCGTTTGCTTATGTTTCCCGTTTTGTTATTATTGTAAAAGAAAGGACTCATGCAATAGGCTAACTTTTATTACTCCATACTATTTATAATGTGAATAAAAGAACTATTAATCGTGCAATTTATAATCAAATAAAAAAGTATTCATCATTGGCTAGTATTACTGCTTTGTAAACACGAACGAACGACCGCACACACAAAATGTGCTGTCTTATCAAAGGAAAGAAGGCGGCTACATTAAGCAGGTGCACTAATTAGTTTTGCTTTTCTGAATCGTTGTTGGGTTTTTATATAGGAAATGACGTTGATTTGTTAAGTGCACTCTTTCAACATACTATACACTGCGCTGTTTATTTGCTCTTATTTATATTTAAATGAGGTTGTCCCACTTCTTTGCCTGGCATTGTGCCAAAGTCACATAAGATCACGAGACTGATCAGAATCTATTACATATTAGAAGTTGGTAAATTGATGTGTGTGTGTGTGTGTGTGTGTGTGTGTGTGTGTGTGTGTTGGAATGGGGAGAGGACCGAGTGGAAGAGTACTTAGTTCCATTTAAAATCGCATTACGGGTCGTAAATAAGGTCATTATCAATATAAAGTCATATACTTCTGTTATATATAAAATTCATTTGCGTTTTATGTTTGATATAAACCTGTTTGCATTTCGAAAGTTAATGCAAATAACAACAGGAAATGGTTGCATAAAACATCCGGACGTTGCTGATGGAACATTACAACTGTCGAATAAAACAGCACCCGTACACCAGTACATCCAAACACAACAGTCAGTAACTTGTCGAATAAAACAGCACCCGTACACCAGTACATCCAGACACGACAGTCAGTAACTTGTCGAATAAAACAGCACCCGTACACCAGTACATCCAGACACGACAGTCAGTAACTTGTCGAATAAAACAGCACCCGTACACCAGTACATCCAGACACGACAGTCAGTAACTTGTCGAATAAAACAGCACCCGTACACCAGTACATCCAGACACGACAGTCAGTAACTTGTCGAATAAAACAGCACCCGTACACCAGTACATCCAGACACGACAGTCAGTAACTTGTCGAATAAAACAGCACCCGTACACCAGTACATCCAGACACGACAGTCAGTAACTTGTCGAATAAAACGTAGTCTGGTGATTCTCTAAAACGTCTCTCCAAACTAGAACAGTGGCTTCGATCATCTTTGTTTCAAGAAAATCGTGTATGAGTGTTAGTGTATGTGCGTGTGTGTGCGAGCGCGCATGCGTGCACTTATGAGATACACTTATAATAAGGGCGGATTTTATTTCATCTCACACACGAACAAACACAAGCACACACCACAAAATGAACACACATACATATATACACACGCACATACAAAGAATATAATGTTTTGTCTATGAAATAGTTTGTTCTTGTTTCATTTTTCATAGAAAACAGGTTAATACAATAATCACTTCTATGACGTCAAATTAAAGAATACCCGCAAGCTTTTGTTTACTTCCGATGCTCCGCAGACACCCAGCACAAGACTCTTCTTGTCAGAGCATTCTGTCAATGCTTGTAATGATTCTTTTGCAACTGAATGAAGTCAGCTATTGTTCTTTTGTGTGCCGACATTTAGTTGAAACCATTCACTATGGTGAGAAGATTTGTACATGCAACAGCAAAACGTAAATGATCTGACGTCACACACTACTTGGCAAGCATGTGTGCTTTAATGTTTGACTTGTAAAATTTGGATGGAAAAATCGACGTAATGGACACATGATAGGCACGTGTGCTGTCTTGTCTTACATTAATTTCCTGTATGAGCAAATGCGACCTTGTCAGAAGACCTCTCAGTTAGATGATTTTTTTTTTAATTTAAAAAAGTAATAACTTCATTTTGTTGAAGAGGATGATCAAACAATATCCACTCACTTTGCACAAACTATCTTTGAATTTATTTCACTCATAAAACCCACTTCACATAATTAAAGTTGCTTTTTGGGAAGAGGGGTGAGGGGGTACTAGTGCTTCACTTCTATGATAACTGAATGGATATTATTAGTAACGTTTAAAAAAATGTTTTCAGTATAATTTTACGAGATTACACCTTCAATACATTTCTTTTCCGCACTACCAAAACAACAAAAGCTTTAATAATTTTTAAATAGTTTCTTCCTGCTTAGTTTATAAAAGGACAGACTCTCAGACTAATGGCTCCAGACATTTTCAGATGCAGCCTGTTTGCTCAAGCCCCCATTACGTTTGATTGCTAGGACATCTGCACTACAATATAATCATGCGCACATTTTGAAAGCATTCCAGCCTGTCCTAACACGTGTCTTGGATCTGGTCGGATGTCTGGTCAAAACCGAGTCGGGACACAAAGAGTGGTAATTATTGAGTACGTGTACAGTAGTTTGGGTACATTTACAGTACATCAGATACAGTGCACATGGAATGTTATGTCTTATCTCGCACACAGTGTTTCATCTCGAATGCACAAAGACAATTCTTTTATGTAAAATGATTTATTTGAATGCATAATTGTGCACAGTGATGACTGGAAACATTAACCTTACACTTGTGTTTATTGAACACATAGAAGATCACACTGAATTCTGAATGAAACATCTTGATCAATCAGTCCTATATTCTGACAGCAAAAGGCAAGGGTTAAAACGTTCGTTTTTTCAGACTATAGATGACAAAAGAAATACATAAATTTAAGATACTAATTGATTTTACATTATATGTAGATTTCAAAACTAAAAACAAACAAGAATGAATTTCAAGAAAAAGAATTGAAGTACAGAAATTAAAATAATTCAAATAATGAAAAGCATATCTCTTTGAATGTGTATGTTCATCTGTCATAAATACAAATCAAAGTACTAGTAACACGAATAAAATCCATCAGAGACCTGCAATTATATATAAATGAAAACACACAGGAATGTATACTGAACTATTAAAAAACATTCCTCTGTGTTTTTAAAAAACAAACAATTCAATGCAAAGCATAAAACCTGTAATAAAAAATGAAACCATGTACAAAACAGAACTCTTGTACAAAACAGAAAATTTGTACAAAACAGAAATCTAGTAGAAAACATAAATCTGTACAAAACAGATATCCTGTACAAAAGAGAACTCCTATACAAAACATAACTGTATAAAACAGAAGTCTTGTACAAAACAGAACAGCTGCACAAAACAAAAATACTGTACAAAAACATAAATCTTGTACAAAACAGAATTCCTGTACAAAACAGAAGTCTTGTACAAATCAGAACTCCTGTACAAAACAGAATCCCTATGCTTAACAGAAATCTTGTACAAAACAGAACTCATGTACACAATTTGAAGATTTCCTACAATGAGCAAAGCTAGGTTAAATTTGAAAATTTATGACAATGCAATAGTAATATTCTAATGTGTAACATTAATTATTTTTTAAACATTAAATCAATAATATTTTCTTTTACAATTGTATCCCCTCATTGTTTGAGTTAAAAGTCAATGGATTTCAATGATTTCCTTTCGAATAATATTATTTTGCTATATCCTCATTCAATCCTTAAATGTACCATTAATAAATAAGTCATTTCTTAATAATCTTCTTCGCTATGTGTGTGTTTTTTTTTTTAAAATTGAATGTTATTTTTATTACGTTTTGTTAATTAACTTTTTAATGGAATATGCATATTTATGAATTTCTTTTGTTGTCATTTTATTTTCTCATTAATTTGTTTTCCAATTTTTCATGGCTTTGTAATCGTACACACCAGCTTCTTCGTTCTGTGACAGATTTTTCCTTCTGAAATCTGTCTGTGATTGGCAAAACGCTGCATTTTCCCCGCTTCGCCAATCTTTCTCATATTGACTGCTCTCCTTCATATATATTGAAGGATTTGTTCAGATCTAAGCATTTTATCCAGTTGAGTGTCAGTACAATAAAAGATGAATCAATAGCAATGTGCTCATGGTCACCACAGATGGATTGGTTGTCTTCTTTTAACGTTTTACTCACACCAAAACGGTCTTTTTCGTCTGACTCTTCTCCAACATACGCCACACCAATAATGTCTCCTTCTGACTCTTCTCCAACTTACGCCACACCAATACTGTCTCCTTCTGACTCTTCTCCAACTTACGCCACACCAATAATGTCTCCTTCTGACTCTTCTCCAACTTACGCCACACCAATACTGTCTCCTTCTGACTCTTCTCCAACTTACGCCACACCAATAATGTCTCCTTCTGACTCTTCTCCAACTTACGCCACATCAATACTGTCTCCTTCTGACTCTTCTCCAACTTACGCCACACTGCCTTCTTCGCTTGGCTCCAACCCACGTCACACCAATTCGTTTGTCTCCAGCCCACGTCACACCAATATTGTCTACTTCGCTTGTCTACAGCCCACGTTATACGAACATTGTCTTCTTAGTTGGCTCCAACCCACTCACACCAAATATTGTCTACTTCGCTTGACTTCACGCCCCGCCAAATATTGTCTACTTCCCTTGACTTCACTCCACGCCCCACCAAATATTGTCTACTTCGCTTGACTTCACTCCACGCCCCACCAAATATTGTCTACTTCCCTTGACTTCACTCTACGCCCCACCAAATATTGTCTACTTCCCTTGACTTCACTTCACGCCCCACCAAATATTGTCTACTTCCCTTGACTTCACTCCACGCCCCACCAAATATTGTCTACTTCGCTTGACTTCACTCCACGCCCCACCAAATATTGTCTACTTCGCTTGACTTCACTCCACGCCCACCAAATATTGTCTACTTCCCTTGACTTCACTCCACGCCCCACCAAATATTGTCTACTTCGCTTCATTCTTCGCCACACCAATACTGTCTCCTCCCACCTCTCCTCCTCTTCACATTATTATTGTTTCTAGCCTAGCCCAGCCCATGAGATTACTCTCTCCTTCACTCGGCTTTCTGCTTGCATACATTTTCTGTTTTCTTCACCTGATTCTACTCCACCAACTTTATTGCAGTGTTTTTCACCAACTCCACTCTACACCGAATGAATAGTACATTTCGCTAGCTCCACTCTACACCGAATGAATAGTACATTTCGCTAGCTCCACTCTACACTGAATTAATAGTACATTTCGCTAGCTCCACTCTACAACGAATTAATAGTACATTTCGCTAGCTCCACTCTACACTGAATTAATAGTACATTTCGCTAGCTCCATTCTACAACGAATTAATAGTACATTTCGCTAGCTCCACTCTACAACGTATTAATAGTACATTTCGCTAGCTCCACTCTACAACGAATTAATAGTACATTTCGCTAGCTCCACTCTACAACGTATTAATAGTACATTTCGCTAGCTCCACTCCTCGCTACACACTATAATCTCCGTAGCCTGGTTCAACGCTTCACCATTATTGCATCGTTAAAGATGTTTTAATGTACAATATTATTTTCTTCCAAACACTTTATTGTTTCCGTGTCCTAGTTACACCCGACACTATAACTAGTTTACTTCCGCAGTATCAGTGTATCTGTAGACAAGTTCCAGTTCATTCTATTACTCTATCCGTAGGCTAGTTACACTGCACTCTATTACTCTATCCGTAGGCTAGTTACACTGCACTCTATTACTGTATCCGTAGGCTAGTTACACTGAACTCTATTATTGCTGTTTCCAATATTCCATTATACACTACTATTGTCTCTGTAATATAGTTCAGCTCTACATTATTACTCTATTAAATACCTAGTTCCTTTCCGAATCATTACTCTTTGTAGCCTAGTTCCACTCAACATTATTACTATGTTTGTAGCCTAGATCCACTCAACATTACTACTATGTTTGTAGCCTAGATCCACTCAACATTATTACTATGTTTGTAGCCTAGAACCACTCAACATTATTACTATGATTGTAGCCTAGTCTCTCCACTGCATTACTCCTTACTGCTGAGTGTATTTGTCTTCATAATGTCTTTTTCAGGACACTAAACAAATAGCGTAACGTGGAGCACTTTGATAAGACTTTCAAACAATACAACATACGTTTTATGAACTAAACATCTGAGTTTTGGAAAATCGTTTACTGAAGTAGTGTACAAAGGTGTATCCTAGTTCTCTCCCCTTTCCCCCCCACATCTGGATCCTCTTCTGCGCACTGTCTAGCGTGATTCAGAACTATGTCCACAATATTCGGCCATTTGCGGTCCGTAGAGGATATTGGATTCTATTAAGCCCTGTCCAAAACCATGAAGCATGATCAATCAATTTACGAACTGTCTACAGGTTTCTTGAGCCACCACTACCACCATCGCCACCACCTCCATCCTGGTGTCGTGAGGAAGGAACTGTTTCCATGTATTGACAAGGAACGGTAAAGTCTGCCTGACCTGCAGAGTGATGGCGAGTTATCGTCTATTTTCATTTCTTTCTTCCCGAACACTCCACATCCGAACTCAATGCCAGATCTCTGTGGGCGTGACGTCACGAAGCATGTTTGGTGGACCAACGGAGTGTATCTACAAGGACAGGATGCATTTTTAGTTGAAAATACCGCCTAGCAGAATAGCCTGTCGTGTTAGAAATACATAACTATCTAGTAAGTCAAAAACATTTGTCAAGTTAGAAATACATAACTATCTAGTAAGTCAAAAATACTTGTCAAGTTAGAAATATATAACTATCTAGTAAGTCAAAAACACTTGTCAAGTTATAAAATACATAACTATCTAGTAAGTCATAAACACTTGTCAAGTTAGAAATACATAACTATCTAGTAAGTCAAAAACACTTGTCAAGTTAGAAATACATAACTATCTAGTAAGTCAAAAACACTTGTCAAACTGATGAAAGCACATTAATTCAAGGAGATCAGCGATACCTGCCTAGTAGTATATACGCGTCATGGATGATTAACTGATAAGTCAAAGAAGATTGGCTGAAAGGACAAAGATGAGTGACTGATTGATCATGTAGATGAACAAACAATATCAGTATCTAATGCAACAACAACAAAAAAAGGGATTTAGGCTACAATAACAGTGTTTTACATAAACAACAAAAGGGATTTAGGCTACAATAACAGTGTTTTACATAAACAACAAAAGGGATTTAGGCTACAATAACAGTGTTTTACATAAACAAAATTTATAAATACTATAAAAAAAATTCCTACAAGTCAGGCAAACTCAACAAGAATAGTATTTTACATATATAAACGGATTTATAAGTATGGTTAACAACATTGTTACAAGTCAAACTCAGTCTGCATGAAACATAAACACACAATAACTAGCATGCACACACACACACACACACACACACACACACACACACACACTCTCTCTCTCTCTCTCTCTCACACACACACACAAAAACACTCACGCATGCACGGCAAAATATACACACGCAAAAAAGAAATTTTTTCGCACCAGCAGAAAAGTGTGACCAGTACATATTGTTTGATTGCATGAGTTCGTGTTTGTGCCTATAGTTTGAATGCACGATGCAAGCATTAATACAAAAATAAGGAAAAATCACAAATGACCTGTAGAAAACAACACACAGCCGGCATTATGACAGGAAGCTAATTCGAGCTAAATATACCGATAAATATATAGGCGTTTTTTCTCTCTGTGTGTGAGCGCGTGTGTGTGTGTGTGTGTGTGTGTGTGTGTGTGTGTGTGTGTGTGTGTGTGTGTGTGTGTGTGCACTTTCAAGCTAATGCCATTCAGTGTGCGTTCTCACGCTTCTCCTGCTTTGAATGCCGACTTAGCCTGTGGTGCCAAAATTTAAAGACAATGACAGGTGATGCCACGAAAACGAATACCTGAATAGATTTGATACTTATCTCTTCGTGCACAGAAAATGTGAGCTTCCGTTTATCCTTGCAGACATGTCTAAACAAACTTTCTGGAAACTTCACTTATCCGTAAACTTTATACCCAAAATATTTTACCCTGAACAATAAACAATGAAATTTGTTTTGGACTTTCTCTGTGGGTTTTTTTTTGTTGTTGTTGTCCTTCAATGGCCCTCAATTTCCTAGAAGTCGTCGAAGTTTTGTTGAGGCTTTTTACTTCTCAATGATGAAGGTTAATTAGCGATTGGATGAGGGCAAAGGTTATAATGATGATAAAGACATTCGCAGGTCGCATAAATGAAGAAATTATAAAATAATTTATATTCAAATTAGTGTATATACTTTTTGTCTGTGTTTGCGCTCTGCAGAGGTATAAGCATTATTTCAAAATAAATTTGGTGTTTGGCGATACATGCTTGTAATTAGGATGCAGTGGAAAATATCCTTTTCCAAACAAATACTACAAATAACAGTCTCCTCCAAAATCTCCACCTACCTCTGATCACCTTGAAAAATCACTCCAGATTCCATTCGTAGAGAGCTGTTTTCCTACTTGAATGTCATCTGAAACTACTATTTCTAAGAAACAAAATGTTTTATGATTGCTGCATTTGAAATTGACAAAGTGTGTTGTTAAATTGTGTAGTTACTGTTTTCCTACTTGAATGTCATCTGAAACTACTATTTCTAAGGAACAAAATGTTTTATGATTGCTGCATTTGAAATTGACGAAGTGTGCTGTTAAATTGTGTAGTTACTGTTTTCCTATTTGAAAAATGCCCTCTTAAGCTGTTATATCTAAGGAACAAAATGTTTTATGATTGCTGCATTTGAAATTGACAAAGTGTGCTGTTAAATTGTGTAGTTACTGTTTTCCTATTTGAAAAATGTTCTCTGAAGCTGTTATTTCTAACGAACAAAATGTTTTATGATTGCTGCATTTGAAACTGACAAGTTGTGTTATGTATGCAACTGTTCTGCATTTAAAATTGACGGGCTGTTGTAATTTTTAAAGTATTACCCATAAATTATATGTATATAAAGTGTTTGTGTATGTGTATGTGTGTGTGTGTGTTAGTGTATTTTGCATAAGCGCACATTCTCCGCCTGGTATATATGCTGTCATAAAAGCTACTACCTATATACATTTTGGAGTGTATTATCTTTTGAGAACCTTGTAAAAGATAACTAAAATAAAATGCAGCCGCTTTTGAGTTCATCGTGTTTCTTATGCTGCTGAGACAGCCGCGTCACAGATTACCTCCCTTAGATTCGCGCGCGCCAAAATGACGCCTTTGCATTCCGCATATCGTTTAGAATGGTGGTGGTGGTAGTGGGGGTGGGGAGGAATAACACGCTTTTTACTCTAGGTAAGTTATATTTGACTTCTTTTTTCTTTTTTTTCAAGTTTTTTTTTTATTCTTTGAAACTTTTTCTTGTATTGGAAATTTGGTCAAAGTAAATGTTGTGCACCCCAGGCAAGACTATTAACGGATTATCGGGTTTATGGAGCAACTATTTTCGCGGACAGTGAAACGTTTTAAATCATGTATTATCTCCTTCAGTAGAAGATTATTATCACGTTTTAGACACGACCATAATCGAATTCAGTGTTACCAAGATGACATGGCATCGGATGATGGACACAGAGGATTGTCATGAGGCAGTAAATTCCATTTAGATACTCCAAGAACTAAATTGTAATTGTTTTGTCTGTAACGCAATGAAGCATTGAAGTCTCAGCTCGCCAGGCGCAATTAATCCTCTTTTCATATCGGTGTAGATCGACTCAAAAAATGAAAGTTAATATAATTTCATTTCCGTACAAACCCAATCTTTCAATTTAATTGTTGTTGAAAAAAGTCCCAGTTTATGTGATGCTATGACATTATACAACTTCCCATTTTTGTCAGTCATTTGTAAAATGTAATATTCAACTTAATGTTTACTTCAATGCAAAAAAATATATAGTTCATTTTAACTTCAACAATATTTAAATTTGCAAAAGACGTATGCAAATCAGACATTGTATTGTTGTCTGTTAAGTAAGTCTTTCTGTAATCTTTATCAAATTAGTACTGAGTGTGTGACAGAGTAAATTTACCCCTCCATATTTAAATTTTAAATTGTCAGAGTAACTCGACCTTGGGCACTCCTTATGGTGTTAGTTTTGAAAATGTCGAATGAGTGCCCAGAGAACAGTAGAGTCCCGAGAGAACAGCAGCTGATGGCACATTCTATATCATGCTAGAGGAAACATGAATCTGAATATTCTATTGTGAACAATAACATTGTGACTTTCTAACAAAGTGCACGAAAGACTATTGATAAGGCTATGTACAAACTATTATCGTTATAATCCCTATAACTCCATTTTTGTTCTCTGATAAGAAATAACACTTTGATTTATATTGACACATATCTGTTGAATTAAGTTTTAGGATAGAAGACTGTATAATCATTGAAGCAATTTGAACGAGGCTCCTGGAAACACTGATGTCAAGAAATAGTTTCATTCGATTTGCTATATGTATATTTGATTGTTGATTCAATAAATTTATTGTTAAATCTATTGACCTTCTTACACATATTGATAATATTATGTTGGAAAGGTAGTGGATGATTGGTGGCTCACTAAATATAGATTAAAGACGGATTTATCTTCTCCTTTGGTAAGCAAATTTTCACCTACGGAGATATTGTTGGACAGTGAATGTTTGTCCTTAATGTTGTGGAAGAGAAAATCCGTTTACAGCGCTCACATATCCGCCAAATGAGAGTGGCGAATGGTGTCTTCTGGATAATTATTAATAGTAAAAATTAATATTCTCATCACTTGTAATTAGTTATGGATGATTGTCACAGGAAATGAGGGACAGAAATTATATTTTATTTCATTTTAAAAAACCGCTAACAAAACTAGTTGAAGTAACCCGAGTTTTGTTATTTTTTCATATGTAGCATGTAATTCCAGTAACGGTCACCTAAGATCTCTTTAGTAGACAGACGTTCGTGACGCAGTGTGTGTTAATATATCATATTGAATATATATATTAGTTTGTGAAAGATATGTATATTGAACAATTGGGACAACTGCGCACTACTAGTCACATGTTGTTTACGAGAGGAAAGACCAGTGCGCATTAGAATTGACCACAGAAAAACCTGCCGCACGGACATCACTAAATATCCAAGGAAAAATTGAGTCACAGGACATAGCTTTGGAAGTTTCTGGAAACCTTCAGTGAAGCTATATAAGAGGCAAAAGGAAGATTTTACTCTCAATGTTGAAAACGTTGATTCGTCTGAAGCCATCTAACTTCACGTATGAATTATCTCAAGTACAGAGATTTCATAAAGGAAAGCTGCAAAAATCTCTTTCCATCCGTTTTCCATCTGTCTGATGCCATATATTGAGTAACGAGGCAAAATTACTCAGTATAATTTTTGGCAAAGTGGAAAGAAAAACCGATGTATGCGACGTTGATTGTATGCAGTTAACGACACGAGGGACCAATTTGTTCTCCCCCCTGTCTAAGTTTGGTTTGACAGATCTATCCCGCTATTGAGAAGGCTAGCACCGAGATAATCTTACAGATATCCGGATCTCTACACTCAATGTAATGCGACGACACATCCCACTGGACGACTCCATCCGATAATGCTAAACGTCTTTGGGGTGTCCGTTTCCACGACAACCAAGAAACAATGACAGTTATCGAGGCTGACAACAGTCAGCTAAATTTCAGATTTCTCCCCAGTGATAATCTGAAAGTGGTGCCTAGATTCTGCAGAATCTTCACCTGTAATGCGACACCTCAATTGCGTCTGTCTTCACTTTGAAGTGCCGCTTATAAGTGACGTGTGAGATTACGTCATCTCCTTGGAACTCTGACATTAATAGTGAGTAATAATTAGCACGGCTAACGCGCACATACTTAACTCTAGGACTCTAAGAATATGAACATTATTATATCATTTGTGAAATACGAACTGTAATGTTAAAATTAATGCTTATTCTATATGTGAACTATTGTTAAAGCGACCCCATTTGCCGCATAAGAATTGTGTAATTAAACTTTATTTTATATTTTGAATTTCATCATTTTCATCTCCCCTTATTTCCCACAGAGTGTATGACATTGGAAAGTTGAATGAATGATTAATCACTGTGCGAAAGAGTAGTGCCCCTTTTAAATCGGGAAATAAATATCCTGATTTAACCATCTTTCAACTCTCTTGTTATTCATAGTTTTTGAGAGGGACGAAAGAATTTGTACTATTGTTTTGCACCGTTCGTCTGTTAGTCCATTTATTCACATTCATGATACTCACTCACAACACACACCGCCAATAAAACGTTCCTTGGCATGACAAATAAATTGGGCCCCACCCAAACATCAATGGTGTATGTCATGTGTGTCTATGTAACAACCTGACACGACGTAGTACTGGCACACGTCACACGGGCTTTTCTTGGAGGTGCACCGGAGCAGGCCAAAAATAGACTTCACCCCTTGCATCTCTAACTTCAGCTCGGGTCGGCTTTAACGAGCCCTCCCATAATAATAATAATCATAACCACAACTAGGGTAGCATTTGTCACAGAAACATATTCTTTTTCGAACAAGAAGTCGAACACAATCATACCATTTCTCTTCAAAGACCATTAATGTACATGAGAAGATAATGAAACATTTTCTTTTTAGAACACGAACCCAAACACAATCACACTATTTCTCTTCAAAGACCATTGATCAGAAAAATAACCACTCTTTCTTTCCATTAAACCTCACACCAAACAGATATTGACTACTTTGAAGGACACTTAGCATCAAACCAAACAGATTCTCCATTGAGAAACCAATGGCTACGAACGAGGCTAAAATGTAAGTCAACTCTCATTATTTATTTTTTTTTTGGGGGGAAAGGGGGATAATAATCCTAAAAAGTAAATCATTCTGTAACCCATCAGTCACGAATGCGACTTTCTAAAAGCTACAACTTTGATGACCGTATCGCGAGAGTCGAGAGAGTCCAACATTGCGAGTCAGGCATGCAGCAGACTTACATTTCTGTTTTTATCTTTCCTTACCGCCTGATAACATAATGATTTAAACAGTACGCGATCAGTTAGCTCGAAATAATGTTCCTTTTTCTCTCACACTCGCATTGCTTAACGTGACTAACCTCGCAGACGTCTACATCTGACGTCAGTTGCCATGGCCGAACGTATGCAGACTGGTGTATTCTGAAAACCTTTTTTTTTTGGTGGAAATTCACCAATATAGAAATCCCAGATTTATATTCCAGAGACGTTTGTATATATTTGTGTTTAATAAGGATGTATTATTATTTGTTATAATGCATGTATCCCGTACAGAAATGATACAGTTTGTCTTTGTCAAATATTTTTGTTTGCATCACGCACTTGATAAGATGGAGTGCTTTCATGGAAATATGGAATCCTGTCATTAAAATGGGGTGTATGTTCAATACATTCGCTTAAAATGGAGAGTACATTTAATAAAATTTGTGGGGGATTTCCACTAACACATGTGGTAATTTCCTGACAGTTTTGATTAGACTCATTACAACATCTAGTAGATCCATGAAAATAGGAAGTACTTAAATATGATTTACTTTTTTCCTTGATGAGTTTTCGTTTCCCTGTTAGCTTC
This sequence comes from Sinotaia quadrata, assembly GCA_028829895.1. Lineage (NCBI taxonomy): Eukaryota > Metazoa > Mollusca > Gastropoda > Architaenioglossa > Viviparidae > Sinotaia > Sinotaia quadrata. The sequence goes on along the minus strand of CM054181.1, from coordinate 38,817,227 downwards.
CTAGCTTTATTTTTTTTAGTGTCAGTTTTCTCAGCAGTGAGAGAGCCTCTATTTATGTTCTAGAAGAGCATATGTGTACTTGCACATGTAAGAGATAGATAATACTTTCGCATGATTTAATATTCGGTATTAAACTTTAATACCGGTATTAAACTTTAAATCAAACCTGTGAAAGAAAGAGCACGTCCTCACAGACAGAGTTGTCTGTTCAAGTAGAGTGACTGACTTAGGATGGTAATTAATCTAGTAGCAATATGGTGATGATAGCTTGTAGACTTGGTCCAATACAGATGTAAGCATTTGCAGGCTAAGTGCAGAGCTTCTGGGCAGTCTTCTGCAAGAAGACAATTTCCCCTTCTGTATGTATGTTTCAACCATTAAGTACAATTTCCCCATTTGTATATATGTTTCAGCCATTATGTACAATTTCCCCCACATGTATGTATTTTTCAGCCATTAAGTACAATTTGTATGTATGCTTCAGCCATTCAGTACAATTTCCTCATCTGTATATATGCTTCAGCCATTAAGTACAACTTATATGTATGTTTCAGCCATTAAATATAATTTCCCCTCTGTATGTATGTTTCATCCATTAAGTAAGATTTGTATGTATGTCTCAACCATTTAAGTACAATTTGTATGTATGCTTCAGCAATTAAGTACAATGCTGCCATATGCATGTGCATTTCAGTCATTTAGTGTAATGTTCCAATCTGTAGGTATTCTTCATTAAATTAGTATACTGTTCCAATCTGTATGTATTGTTCACTCATTTAGTATACTGTTCCAATCTGTATGTATTGTTCACTCATTTAGTATACTGTTCCAATCTGTATGTATTGTTCAGTCATTTAGTATACTGTTCCAATCTGTATGTATTGTTCAGTCATTTAGTATAATGTTCCAATCTGTAGGTATACTACAATCATTGAGTACAAGGTTTCACTCTGCAGGGAGCCATGATGATGCCATCCACTTTAGCATGTTTGTAGCTCCCACACTCATAAGAAACAGTGACAGAAGACATCAACTAACCAAGCACAAACTTACATACATCTTATCGTGCATCAGTCAAAGGAAGTAGTGCACAGTGTTTGCTCTGACAAAGTTTTAGTACAATGGCCTATGGCGTACTGCCAACAAGAAACAAACTCATGCCTTCAGTGTCATACAAAAACAGAAAATCCCATACAATGTAGTAGGAATGGTATTCACAAGATAACATTATTGTAATAAAACTGGTCTGGCAATTTGTTTTATAACAGATATTGATTTAAATATGAGAGATTTGTAGGAGAGTATTATTTTAACAGGACAGCTTGAAAACAATGCACAGAAACGCAAGCAGAACAGGAAGCACCATTCTAGCGAGACAGTTTAAAATTACAACCAATGAAAAAAAATTAAAATTCTCGCTCTGACCAGCGTAATTGCACTGCTCTCAGTGGCTGGGATAACATTGCACAAAATACAAGAGTACTGTCAATCACTTCATCACAGTAGTTTATATATAATATATCCACAACTTAGTTTGCTTTAGTCCACTCTCGATCAACTGTCACGTGGGTTTTTCATGGCTCGGGAAGCAAGTAGGAAAGAAGAAAAATGACCTTAATTGGGAGTAAGGTGGAGATGAAGGTATCGTTGACAAGGTCATTCCCTCGTCATATCACTCACACATACACACATACAAACACTATGAAGCAACAATAATGTTTACCCCAAATCAGTGTTGGCATTATATAAAACATATAAGTTAGCGAATACGTCTATCATGGACGTTTCAATCCAAGTTAGAACTAAAAGACACATTTTCAGCAATCCAAGTTAGAACTAAAAGACACATTTTCAGCAATCCAAGTTAGAACTAAAAGACACGTTTTCAGCAATCCAAGTTAAAACTAAAAGACACGTTTTCAGCAATCCAAGTTAGAACTAAAAGACACATTTTCAGCAATCCAAGTTAAACTAAAAGACACGTTTTCAGCAATCCAAGTTAGAACTAAAAGACACATTTTCAGCAGTCCAAGTTAAAACTTAAAGACACGTTTTCAGCAATCCAAGTTAAAACTAAAAGACACGTTTTCAGCAACCCAAGTTAGAACTAAAAGACACATTTTCAGCTTATTGAAATCATTTTATGTCACTATAAATTAGAAGTTAGATACATCAGGAGTAAGACTAGGGGGGGAGGAGTATCAGAAGTGACCTTGTTTAGATAGTGCACTGTGTTGAGCCAGCGCACGCGTTGTACTGGTCACAGTCACCTTAGAAGGTCAGACTCACATTGTGGAGGACAGGACAAACTTTGAGGAGGTCATGATACCCTTTACAAGGGTCAGGTGGCACCTTAGAAAGTCAATGCACACAGGAAGAGGACAGAGAGACCTTGTGGAGAACAGAGATTTGGTGGAGGACAGAGAGACTTTGTGGAGGACAAGGATACCTTGTGGAGGACAGGGAGACCGACAAAATTGGGAAGGAAAGTCTTTGAGGGGATATGGCACATCGTGTGAAGAGTTATCCTTACTTCAGTCCCTCACGTGATCCACCAGTTTAATTCAAGATTGGAAACGTCTCTCGGATTGCTCAATAAGTAGCTCTTGTATAAATGTTACACACTCGAAAGAATTTAATTTCAAGGTTTTGTTCGACAACAACAGCAAAACAGAACAGTTTGTAATATTATAAAATAACTGGAATATAAAGTCTTATTAAATAAATAAATATGCAAGCATTAAATGTTAACACAAATAACAGACATTACTTTTTAAAGTCCAAAACAAATATTAAGCTTTAAAGTACAAATATGTCAACATTAAACCCTAAGTCTCGAATACAAAAACAAAGAGCACCAGATAAACATTCGAACTCTAACCAATACGGTCAAAGTACGCAATCATTAAGTTTTATTACCCACAATAAGCAAACCAGAACTCTTAATTACGGTACAAATGCACAGACAGCCGGCCGAAATACATGAACATGAAAAACGAAAAGCTAAAATATACTACAGCAAATCCGGTCAAAATAGAAACAGTGCGTTGTACGCCCACGGCATACAGACAAACTAATACATGTATATATAAACCATGCGTGACACTTTTCTGTCGACACAAACATCCTGACTTTCAACTCATAGTCGCTGCAGGTAGATCGCAGAAATTAACTTGGGCAATCAGAGCGCAAATAAATTTCAGCCATTGAAGCTGAAAATAGATTATTTCTTGTTTTTTTAAAACTGATAGCTGCACGACTTTGTGGCTTAGTAAGAGATTGGCTTGTCAGATTCTCAGCCAACTAAACGCAGCATCCGGTGTGTTGATATGTACGAGTAGGAATTTTTTAATTTTTATTTTTGCCAGGTTTTGCCTTATAGGTATGTTAATATGTACAAGTAGGAAAAGTTTTTTGTTTGTTTTTTGTCAGGTTTTGCCTTACAGCTGTGTTGATATGTACAAGTAGGAAAGGATATTTCTGAGAGGTTTTGACCTTAGAGCTATATTGATTCGTACAAATATGTACGGGTTCTTGGTGTTTGCTCGGTTTTGACCTTACAGTTTTGTAATGATTCTACAATTAGGAAGCAGATTCTTACTGGACTTTACGGAAAATAAAGTGTTGTTTTTTACCTTCCAGCTAATTTAATGGTAAGTAAAGGGCTTTTTTTTTTTTGATGTGTGGCAAATTATTTTTAAAATTTCTTATTAGAGTTGTGCATATTAGCGTAGTTAAATATTTCAGTCTATTTTAATTCTTTGTACTGTGGCAAACAGACAAACAGATGTTGCTATACAATGGAATCCATTTTTGTTGGACCGGCAAATTAAATTTGTTTGACTTTACAGCCGTCATTCTTATAGTTTAGATAGGAAAAAGGTTGTGTTTGAGCATGGAAAATTAAAGTGGCTTGACCTTATAGCTTATATGCTGGTAGTAAGAATGGAAAAGGTCTTTGTCCGAACATGGCAAAGTGTGCTAATATTACAACTATTATGTTGATAGTAAGAAAGGAGAAGGATTTTATCTGAGCATGACAAATTAATGTGGTTTTACTTTACAACTATTATATTAAGAGTACAAAAAGTAAAATGTTATGTTGGACTTAAACGAATTAATGTATTTTAAATCACAATGTTTTGCTGATTGCACAGATATGAAACGTTTATGTTTGAGTATGGCAAAATAAAGTGTTTTACTTTGAGAACTGTTTGAGTACGGCAAAATAAAGTGTTTTATTTTTGAGAACTCTTTGAGTATCGCAAAATAAAATATTTTACTTTGAGAAATGTTTCAGCTAGGCAAATTAAGGTATATGTATTTTACTTTTAGAACTGTTTCAGCATGGCAAATTTAAGTATTTTTCTTTGAGAACTCTTTAAACAGGGCAAATTAAAGTAGTTTACTTTAAGAGCTGTTTCTGTTTGGAAAATTAAAGTATTTTACTTTGAGAACTGTTTCCGCTTGTCAAATTAAAGTATTTTGTTTCGAGAATTGTTTTGCTGATAGTACAGAAAGTAAAATGTGTATGTGGGAACATTGCAAATTGAAGTGTTTATATTTCTAAAATTTATAGGAAAGACTTTGCTGAAGTATGGCAAATTAAAGTGTTATATTGACCTTGCAAATACGTTTAAAAATTAAACTCGACAGCATAGTCAGAATTGTTCATTGTAGTTTGTTTCTTTCTAATTTTGATATTTATGAGCATTATATCCTTTCATTTGTTTTTGTTTCATTTATTTGCTCTAGCATGCAGGAGACGGGAATAGAGAGTTTGCGTATATGTGTATGTGTATGTGTATGTGAGTGAGAAAGTATGTTAGCGTAATCGCCAGCTTATATAATTTATATATCCGTTTTAATTAAAGTTTTAAATTGCAATCATATTTCAAGAATGAATATGTCATCATTTTACTGAAAATCGTTTATGCCTTCACTTTAGACTGAACTCTATCTGTTCCGGAGAAGAGCAGCTTACAGAATCTGTTCCCTACTTTGAGGACTACTGAACATCAGTTTGGTGCGTTGGGAGTACTGAACATCGGTTTGGTGCATAGGGACTACTGAACATCAGTTTGGTGCATTGGGAGTACTGAACATCGGTTTAGTGCATTGGGACTACTGAACATCAGTTTGGTGCAGAGTGAGAAAACATGAATAAAATTCATTGGAACTTTGGCAATCATTTTTACGTTCGAGGCCTGTTTGTCCCCAAAATACGAAATATCTGATCGAAATAGAGAACTTATATATTGACTAGATTATGGTAAGAAGGTTCTAAACTATATAAACTCTTAGACACTGTACACTCCGTGGAGTATGTAGTGATTTTAAAAATTAAAATACTTTACAGGACCTAAATGTTCTTCAATCATTCAAACTCTAGCATGACATTCACAGACTTTGAATATGTACATTACATAAAACTTGATAGATTTTAAAATTTCAACCACTACATAAAATTTGTATAGATATTAAAATTTCAACCACTACATAAATCGTGTATAGACATTAAAATTCCAACCACTACATAAAAAGAATATATAGACTTTAAAAAATTTCAACCCTACATAAAACTTGTATAGATGTTAAAATTACAACCACCACATAAAACGTGTATAGACGTTAAATTTCAACCACTACATAAAATGTGTTTAGACTGTAAAATTTCAATTACTCCATAAATAATCTTGTATTGTCTTTAAAATTTCAACCACTAAGTATAGACTTGAAAATCTCAACATTTCATAGATCGCGTATAGACTACTAAAATATGAATACACGTGCATAATAGACTTTGAAAATATGAACACATGAGCATAAATGGACTTTGAAATTATGAACACATGTGCATAAATGGACTTTGAAATTATGAACACATGTGCATAAATGGACTTTGAAATTATGAACACGTGCTTAATGGACTTTATAAGTAACAGAACAAACTGACATAAACAGATTAGTCAACATATAATAAGGAATAATAAGACGAAATGTAAGTATGGCTTTAGACTTAAATATATATAAAATAGATATAAAATACAAACACTTCATAGGGAATTCAGAGATTTGAACACAGGACAAAAAGGAATTCAAAGATTTGAACACAACACAAGGAATTCAAAGATTTGAACACAACACTATGAATTCAAAGATTTAAACACAACACAATGAATTCAAAGATTTGAACACAGCACATGGAATGCATAGATTTGAACACAGAACAAGGCATACATAGATTTGAACACAGCACAATGAATTCATAGATTTAAAATGTGAATGTGTCATAAGTCATAAAAAAAAATTTCAAATTTACATAAGGCGGAAATACGAAAAAAAAAATACTTCGGTTGATTATTTGATTTCTTATGTTCACTTTTTCGAAAAACAAAATTTCATGGTGTTTTCTATGAATGAGTGAAAATTATGTCAAAAATCGAGAACCTATATTGCACTTTTGGAGTTTAGCTTAGTTCTAAACTTCTGTACTCTAGCCGAAACTTGTCTAGACATTTTATTTTGGAGGGCAGCTGGGAGGGGAGAGATAGTTAGATAAAACAAGTCAGTCACTCCTCAGTAACTTTGCCTAATTTGTACATAATCGTTTCGTGGCATTTGAACATATGGTAAATATTTACAAAGTCTTCTCTCGGGCTGAATTATGTCTTCAATTCATGGTTGCATGTTGTATGCAATGTTAATCAAAAACATGCCACCTGCACCTGTCCGATCCTCAAGGTAAAAATTGCAGTGTATAAAAAAATCTCGCTTTCAGTGTATCCTCAAGGATAGGAGAAGAAGGGGTTGGAGGGGTGTGTGTATAAGTTTACGACGTCACACCCATCTCACGTGCACCCTTTGACACCTCGTAAACCTCATTACACAATTGTACACGCGAGTTTTCTGCCCCGCCCTCCACCCCCACCCCCATCCATCCAGCGCACTAAGCACGTTCTTTCTAGGAGAGTATTTTTATTTTTTTAATTTAAGGAGGATAACACAAGAGTTGGAGTGGGCGACTTGAAAAAAATGGAAAGAAGGTTAAAAAGAGACAGCGTTGCTTTAAATAAACTCACTGACTGGGGCATAGAGCAGGTATGAAGAGGGCGAGAAGAATTAGTATGTAATTACCTCAGGTTTTCTTCAACGGCGAGTTGGGGGGCGGGGGAAGTGTGTTAGAAGAAATTCCAGCAATAAAGATTTTGTTCAAGCGCGTAAATCTTTACACACTGGGTGCAGAACTAAAGTTTGTGTCAGGGGCCAGTATGCTGCCGAGAGAACAATTGCTTGTGTTCAATCAGTGTATACAATTACCTGCCCATGCATTGAACACGTGACTACACGCAGTACGATGATGAGTGCTATATACAAAAGCGATTAATATTTAGAGTATTGTGGAAATTGACCGTACTTTATGGGCCTGGTCGTGAAAGGATTTTGTTTCAAAGATTTTAATTTTCTTTTCTATCTATTTTGATATTTTAAAGAACACAACAGAAATAACTACAACAACAACTCTCGTTTCCTCCAAAAAACTCCAATTGTTCACAGCTGTATCAAGCAGCCGATGGCACTTGACGATGTGCATGAAGAGCAAATAAACAAAATTTGGAATGACTTAGGAAGGGTTGAATAGGCCTACGTCTGCAAACTTGTTTTTAAGAGCCAATACGGCAAAAATTAAAGCTTTAGTTTGGTGTCAAGAATTCATGAAGATTATTTGCATATTCCTTGTGGTGTGTTGAGTAAATGCACATGAAGATTCCAGAACACTCCACGTGATGTGCTCTTGTGGTGTGTTGAGTAAATGCACATGATGATTCCAGAACACTCCACGTGATGTGCTCCTGTTAGTGCATGCAAGGTTCAGGATGATTCTCCATGGTGCACTTTGTGAGGTGCATCAGAGATTCTGGAACAGTTGTTCAAGTGCCTAGAAGGGGTACATTGTACCGTTATCTAAATAAAAAAGAAAGTGACTTGTTGCAAACCGTGTGACTGTGAACACATGCTGGCGACAGCCGCCATAATTTGAAAAGGTTATGTACATTGACTATAAATGTCTCTCTAAAACTCTACTCTCATTTCTGTGATGATTTATATCCATGAAGTTGATTATATATATATATATGAAAATGTGACTGCGGATGTCTATGCTAGGATAAACTGAATGATTGCCTAGCATTAATTATCCAACATTGTTGTAAAGTGATGTAAATGCCAATGCTCTTTTGATTATTTTCATATGATGTATATTTGGTTGTTGATTTAATACATTTATAGTTAAATTTATTGACCTTCTTACATATATTGATAACCGTATGATGGAGAGATAGTGGGTGGAGGGTGTTTCGCTAAATATAGATTACAAGACGGATTTATCTTCTCCTTTAGTAAGAAGTTTTCCACCTACGGAAATATTGTGTGACGGTAAATGTTTGTCTTTAATGCTGTGGAAGAGAGAAAAGGTTTACAGCGCCCGCATATCCGCCAAGTGAGAGATACGAGTGGTGTCTTCTGGAGAATTATTAAAATAACCTAAATTAAGGTTCTCACCACTTGTAATTAGTTAAAGATGATTAAATAATAATAATAATAATAATAATAATAATAATAATAATAATAATAATATCCAATAAATAAGGTGGCGTAGTATCACACAATATGACGTCCTTAGTGCTCTATAATTACAATATTTCTTATAAATATAAATTAGCATAAATAGTGTGTTGTGTGTAAATATACGTTTTGTTAAAGTATTATACAAACTGCATTATATGATGGGATTTTACCCACTACATTTTACAAATAAATTTTCAGTTTAAATAATATAGATAGATATGAAAACATGTTCATTTGTAAGGTGTTTGTAAGTCGAAAGATGTAGAGAATGGATAAATAAAATCGGATTTTTGGATTAAGGGTGAGTGAAAACTGAAAACTGACATGAATGGAATGATCAGCGAATTAGGAAGTACAATGTACACATTGATGTTGTTTATCTGAACCATTAACGAGTTACGAAGTACAATGTACTTGATGTTGTTTATCTGAACCATTAGCGAGTTACGAAGTACAATGTACACATTGATGTTGTTTATCTGAACCATTAGCGAGTTACGAAGTACAATGTACACATTGATGTTGTTTATCTGAACCATTAGCGAGTTACGAAGTACAATGTACTGGATGTTGTTTATCTGAACCATTAGCGACTTACGAAGTACGATGTACTTGATGTTGTTTATCTGAACCATTAGCGACTTACGAAGTACGATGTACACATTGATGTTGTTTATTCGAAACATTAGCTGGAGCAAACCAGACAGCCTGCATACTGATGTGCAGTAATCCAAAATTAGTTTTAAGTGATTAGTTCACATTTCCTGTTGACCAAAAGATCCTTAACTTATTCCCTTCAAGACGTATGTAAACTTTAACCCATTTTGGGGATAGGCAACACATGTGTTGGCAGACTGTGTGCGCAGAAAATGAGATAATGTATATATAGAAAAGATAATATATATATAGAGAGAGTGAGTGATACGTATTAGAAAGTATTCTACCTTGATCTGTAATAGAAATAATGTTAAACAGTTTTTTTTGTGAAATCTTTCTTGTTTTCGTTTGAGTATCTTTGTTGTGAACTGTAATCAATAACATTATTATATCCTCTTATGCTTTAGTTTGGTTATTTGTATATATTTTTCTCACTGTATTGCTAAGTGCAGGCGAGTCAATTGGCTGGCAGCGTTGCCCAGTCAGTAAAACAGTTACTTGATATTGTATACCCAGTAATTCATACCTTGCATCAGCAATCTATTGATGTATTATACTGTTAACAATACAATTTGAAATAATACATTACTATAAGGTCACCCCAAGGTACACCGGTACAATTGGTACCCAATACACAATATATGATATAGTTTAAGGAAACATGATACACAACGTTTCAGTTTATATCTATGTTGCTACCGATAAAACATAACATAAGCATTTTTAATATGTAATTATTTACCTATAGATAAAACGTGACATTCTATCGATAAAAGGTGACATAGACAGTGTCAGTGTGTACGTATTTACCTGTCGATAAAACGTGACATAGACAGTGTCAGTGTGTACGTATTTACCTGTCAGTAAAACGTGACATAGACAGTGTCAGTGTGTACGTATTTACCTGTCGATAAAACGTGACATAGACAGTGTCAGTGTGTACGTATTTTACCTGTCGATAAAACGTGACATAGACAGTATCAGTGTTTATGTATTTTACCAATCGATAAAACATGACATTCATGGCTTTGTGGAAACACTTTTGTCGTCTCTGCCTTAGCACTAAAACTTGCAAATAGAATTCAGAACGGGGGGGGGGGGGGAATCCTTTGGGAGTAAATATTATATAGTGTTTCTTTTTCTTTATTGGAAACAATGAAGACAGTTATATCTTCATTTTCGTCGGCTATATTTTTCGTTTAGTGGGAGACAAAATGCTGGTCAACAATAACTTGTCATTAAATACATTTGATATGCATATTTTGTTTTATTGTAACATGTTAAAATAATCCCTGATCAATCATTAAAATATATTTTGCTCATTTCACTACGAAATGGATAGAAACGTGATGTTATTTAGTTTACAATAATTATTTACGAGGCCTATACACAGCATATAATGGTGTGTATGTATGTGTGAATGTGTAAACGTGAGTGTGTAGGGTGTGTATGTCTGTGTGTGTAGGTATGTGTGAATGTGTAAACGTGAGTGTGTAGGGTGTGTATGTCTGTGTGTGTAGGTATGTGTGAATGTGTGTGACTGTGTGCTAATGTGTCTATGAATGTATGTATGTATATGTGTGTGTGTGGTCCTCGGACAACATACCACCGGGAAAGCAGGCATAAACTGGCGCGTGTATGCCTGAAATTAATTTATAGCTAGTGAACAGAAATACAGTTCTGGAAACTGAGATTTCCTCCAGCCGAGACCAATTTTTCTTCTTATCTGCAAGCACCTTGTAATCTGACTTTGTAATCAATAGATTTTCTTAATCACATCCTGACTCGCTCGCTATTTCATTCCACACACACACACACACACACACACACACACACACACACACACACACACACACACACACACATACACACACACACACACACACATATACACACGCACATGCGCGAGCGCGTAAACAGTTCAAGGTTATAAAGTTGCACAAGCAGTAGGAGCTTGAAGAAAGAAACACAAACACTTCTCGCTCGTCACATGTAAACTGAACACACTTAACTCACCTACATCAGAATCAGGAGAAGACAAACAAACATACCTATATCTCTTTGGAAGTAGACAAACTGAACACATAGAACACACCTGCATCAGCACTGGAAGTAAACAATCTGAACACACCTATATCAACAATTGAAACAGAACACACTGAACACATCTCTATCAGCATCGAGAGCAGACAATCTGAAAAAAAACTATATCGTCATTGAGATTAGACAAACTGAACAGATCTATATCAGTGTGGAAAAACTAAACACACTGAGCACCCCTATATCAGCATTGGTGGTAGAAAAACTGAACACACTTAGCTCACCTATGTCACAATGTACCGCGTTAGGTAAATACAGGACCATTGTCTAGATTAACTGTGTTAATGAAACACATGACCATTGTGTATATGTATATGTGTTTCTGTTAACAGAGGAGGCTTACATATTTCAACTGTTTGTCTCAGCACGGGAAAATTATGTTTAGAGCTGTCATTGCTTTTAAATGTACTTAAATTGAGAAAAAATTAAATAAATATTTTTTCAAAATGCTTTATCTCAGAATTTTATTTAATGTCGGTTATGATTTTTAGATAACATACACACACACACAGACACACACACACACACGCACGCACGCACGCACGCACGCACACACACACACACACACACACACACACACATTCTAAGTGTAGCCCTATTATCGCTATCGAGGAGACACTGATTTTCCGCTAATTATTTATTTTTGTTTTCTAATCCACGGAAATTTACACTGAGAGAGAGAGAGAGAAAGAGGAAAGAGAGGAGAGAGAAAGAAAGACTGTATCACTAACATATTATGACAGTCAGTGAATGAAATGTCCCTTCTTATTTTTTACGACGAGGACAATCGCAGCATTTCTGTGATTTGAGCTTCCTGAGAATCTGCAATTTCTCTGCAGGGACTGTGTGTACCTGGTGTTAAATGGTTTAAGTGTTCACTAGACTAACAGTTCACAGAGAGATTAGTGTGACTGCATGCTTTTTCAGTGAAAATTGGAACTCTACAAGTTTGATAATGAAAAGCAGGACAATACTCGTTGATTAGTGTTTTCTACATCTGCATATCTACAAATGCATTTAGTCTACAAAACTGATTTTGGTTCTGTGGCACAGTAAATTTGCCTCTCCCTATTTCTAATCTTAATTGTTATATAAACTGTTAAATGCCAACGTGACCCGACTGCTTGTGCTGATATTTTTAAGTGTCAGAGTTGGAAGTAAACAACTCAGGTAAAGAATGTGCTAGTGATTGCTGATGTAATCTAAATCAGGTGAATGACTAGTTTTTATTATCCAATGGTTAAAATTTACAAGAACAAAATCAGCCAATGGGCTGAGATCAATGTTTACCTGTTGAAAAGAATTTATTTTCTAATCACTTTGACTTTTGTGGCAGAGTCCAGTCTTGAAAGGTGGCTGTTAGCTTAATGGTGAGTTAAATGACTGATTGAGAGAGAATGGATTTAGAAATGTTTCGTGCATTTTGCTATTGATATATTATACTTGCGTTTTATGTAGAGACATATAATGTGAGTAGACGTTTACTTCTACAATTGTAAAATATGATACTTGTAGGTAGTATGCTAAACGCTTGACACTGATTCTAGTAGACCTGTTCATAAACTATTATATTGTATTTATTATGATGTGTGCGTACATCGGGCTAATAAATACTGTTGCAGAAAACTGTAGGCTGAGACTTGAATGTAAGAAAGAATGGAGTTAGAGATGAAAAAATTGAAATTTAGCGTTTGTTCCCTGATTATATTTTAAAGGGAAGAAGCAGCATTTTCTGTTTTCACCAGAATCTCTTATTTTACTGATTTATAATCTGCTGCGACCATGGTAGACGCGAGAAGTATCTACCCCCAGTGTATAAGTGTAAAGTCACACTGCATTCTGTTGACGTATGATGGCAAAGTATACTTTGACTATTTCCTGGAAATTCTGATACACTGAAGACTGGAAATTGCTAGATTGTTCTGCTGGATTGAACTAATTTGGCGAATACGTGCCAGATTAACCTCAAGAGAATAGTGGCTCATGAGTGTTATACAACGTGCAAGAGAAATACGTGGAACTGACAATTCTATTGTGACAATGAACTTGTGACTTTGTTATGAAAAGACTATTGCAGCAACTGTCTAGACAGGATTATGCACAAACTATTATCACATTAACCTCTATAACTCCATTTCTGTTCTCTGATATAAGAAACTATCTTGTGATTTATATTGACATTAATCTGTTGAATTATGTATTAGGATCTAACACTGTATATGCATTGAAATTATTCAAACGTGGTTCTTGGAGATATTGATATCAAGTAATCTTTTCATTGTATTTGTTATATGTATATTTGTTTGTTGATTTAATAAATTTAAAGTCAGTCACACATATACCATTAATTACAGTCTCTCTAAATCAAATGCCTTCTTCCCTTCCCCTAATTATAGTGTCATTCAATTACTTTCCTTCCCCTAATTATAGTGTCATTCAATTACTTACTCCCTTCCCCTATCTACAGTCTTTCTTTAAATTAATCTCGATTAAAGCCACAATAGCCTGCTTCCTTCCCCCTAACTTCAGTTTTTCTTTAAATTAATCTCGATTAAAGACATAATAGTCTGTTGCTTGCTTTATTTATGACAACTACACTGTTTACCACCTCTCTGCAGTCAGCAATAAAATCAGAAGGCATCTGCAAAACTACAAGGTCTGCGTAGAAAATGTATTTATGGGACAAAACCTCTTATTTGCATTTATGCAATAAAGCTTTCGGGCAGTTAGGAATAATAAGCATCTCTCTCGTTATTTAATTTGTTTAAGTTAAGAGAAACTACATGTTTACAAATTGCTTTCGTTTTACGGCCATTTCTGCACACAGTCAATCAGTACATAAACACTGTACAATTGCGAGTGTTCATCTGCTTACTTCCGGCTTGTGCTCGCAAGTGCATGACTGCAAATGATTGCGTTCCACTTACTGTGTGCAATTCCCTAATGAATGGTGTTTATTAAATTGTTTACAGTGGAGATTACAGTTTAATTTGACTGCACTTATTGTAAGATTACATCGATCGATCACGTATCACGTGGTGTGGATAAGCATGGTTGGTTGTTGTAATCTATATGATATTTTTTCTAACGCATATACCAGAAAAATATTAAGATATTTTCAATAATTAATCATATAATAATAAGGAGAAGGAGCAAGAGGAGTAGAGGAGGAATAGGAAGACGGAGGAGGAGAAGATATGAAGAAGAATGTGAAGGAAGAGGAGAAGATATGAAGGAAGAGGAGAAGAAGAAGAAAGGAGACAAAGGAGAAGGACGAGAAGAAAGAAAAGAAAAAGGAGAAGGACGAGAAGAAAGAAACGAAAGGAGTAGGAGAAGCGGGAGGAGGAGAAGAAAAAGGAGGTGAAATAGAAAAAGGAGGAGAAGAAAGGAAGAAAAGAAGCGGAAGAAGAAGTAGGAGGAGGTTTGAGTTGGAGACGAGGAAAGACGAGGAGAAAACAAATTATTGCACTGGCAGATATAACTATTCTACTTCAGCCAAGAAGAAAAAAAACGAACATTTCAATACCTGTTGGACAATAGTCGTATGCCGGAAAAGACAGCTAGAAGAGATGATTTCCTTGGTCCTAAATATAGCAGCAAAAATGCGATTATTGTATGAAAAGCAGCTGAATATATTTTTCATCTATGAATGAAATTAAGCTACCAGGTTCTAAGAAAGGTTCATGGGCAGTTCTCTCCAAAGCTCAAACCAGTCTCGTTATTTCTCAGTCCAGTCTTGTTGCGATTATTAGCATACCGTATTGAAGAATGTGCTCGAGGACGCCATTTTAAAGCGATTTAGAAATATATGTAACCCTTTCGCCAGCTGCTTTGTTTCTATGTGTGCTTATGGCTTATTTTCTTGATGACACATGTTCTTATAGGCAGAATATATTTTAATATCCTTGTGGCTGTCTCTACTGGACGTGACAAAATATACCGGTAGCTATGTACAACTCTGTAACTATTTATGCAGGAACTAAGGATGAATATATTTGCGTGCGAATATCTATGCTTACTGTTTACATAGATATGTGTGAATGTGCACATATTTATCTGCGTGAAGAATTCTATGGCTGTGCTCTGAGCAAGCATGTAAATACATAACAGAAACTGACAACTATTAAATTATGTGCGTGTTGATGAATGTAGGCATGTGGTTAGGCATACGTTATTTTATTCCTGTTTATAGAATTGCCTTGATGAAGAATGGGGGATTGTTTTCAGTGATCAGATGTGTATGTTTGTACAGTAAAACGTCGAAAATCCGAACTACTTGCGACACGGCCGGTTGAATAGTTCGGATAATTAAACATACAGGAGAATATCGGTGTACGAACGTGTAATTAGAGCTACACTTAAATTACTGTACGCAAGGTTATTACTCCTGAATTTTGAAATATGCTAAACGCCACTCCCTACAACACTCCCACTCTAACAAAAGACAATGGTACAAAAATAACACATCAAGGTGACCAGAGACTGTTCTGAATCCACACAGTCGCTAAATCAAAATATTGATTTTTACCCCTCCACCACCTTCCGACAAATTAAGACTAATTCTTTGCTATACTGCACATATCTTTGAATAAATAATCGGAATCGAATGCATTTGCACGGCAGGATTGAGAAAGACATCTTTATATCCTATTCAATAACGTCATCGTTAGCATCCAATAGATTGGAACAGTTTAAACTACGCCTGAGATGCGAAAACAGAAACATTCTTGGCTAGTACTGTGGAAAGAGGAAACTAAGAAATCTTGTCTAATTGTTTGTGTGGCGGAGTAAATTTGCCTCTCCCTATTTTTAAATGTAATTGTAATATAAATTGTTAAATTGTCACATTATCTTATTGGTATTTTTGAAAGAGCATCTCAAACATTAAGAGCATTTGATGAAGTTGCAATATACCCTCCTTCAAAGGAGAACAGCAAATACGTATCCAAGAAAGGGAATACAATACAATTAAATCATTAAATAAATAAATATTTAAACATATTAAATAAACTCACGTTTATTCATTGTTAACAAATACTTCAGTGCTAAATCATTGCACAAATAAATCACTTCAAAATCCGATCGAGGAGGTAGGATGTCGATAGTAAAATAAAATAGGGCCTAATGTTTTTTGTGAATCTAACATGGCCTGTGCCTGGAAGACAAGTCAGACTTTGTAAAGAACAACCACCTAGTCAGAATCAGAAGCAAGTCGGCAGCTAATGAATAATTGGACGTTTAGCCATTTTCTGATGTCATCAGCACGATGTCGGGAAAGTAACTTTTGAAATGAGCTTACTTGTTTTTATATGTCGATAAGACAGAGCACTGAAATATTTTAACCCAATCTATGTCAAACTCACAAGACAAAACACTGGGATATTTTAACCCACTCTATGTCAAACTCACAAGACAAAACACTGGAATATTTTAACCCACTCTATGTCAAACGCACCAGGCAAAACACTAAAATACTTTTTAACTCGCTGTTTGTGAGACTCACAAGACAAAACACTGAAATATTTTAACCCACTCTATGTCAAACGCATCAGACAAAACACTGAAATATATTTAACTCGCTGTTTGTGAGACTCTCAAGACAAAACACTAAAATATTTTTAACTCGCTGTTTGTGAGACTCTCAAGACAAAACACTAACATATTTTAACTCGCTGTTTGTGAGACTCACAAGACAAAGCACTAAAATATTTTAACTCGCTGTTTGTGAGACTCAAGACAAAACACTAAAATATTTTTAACTCGCTATTTGTGAGACTCACAAGACAAAACTTCAACACAGTGAGTACGACAACACATCGACACTAAGATTCTTACATGAAAGAATCGTTATGTTTATTGCTCCAATCAGTAAGGCAACATGGCAAGACAAAAGAATCGTTATGTTTATTGCTCCAATCAGTAAGGCAACATGGCAAGACAAAAGAATCGTTATGTTTATTGCTCCAATCAGTAAGGCAACATGGCAAGACAAAAGAATCGTTATGTTTATTGCTCCAATCAGTAAGGCAACATGGCAAGACAAAAGAATCGTTATGTTTATTGCTCCAATCAGTAAGGCAACATGGCAAGACAAAAGAATCGTTATGTTTATTGCCCCAATCAGTAAGTCAAGCAAACGGATCCTTAAACGATACATTGTCGAGGCAATAAAATTTTAAAATAAACTTTTTTTCCGTAAAAAGTTACTGAAATTTTTCAATAAAATCGCATTCTCAGAAAAATACATTATTTTGGTTTAAGCAGGAATAACCCAATGGATCTAATGGATAAATCCAGAAAACTATAATTGAGATAAACATGATGACTGCTAAAACATTTTGCTTTAAATGCGCTAACTTTAAGCTAAGATATACCCAGGTAACGGTTTTATATAAGTCTTTACTGATTTAGATTAGGATTAAGGGACGCGCTAATGTAGCTATATTTAAAGAGTTAAAAAGAATGTTCAAGTCTAAATTACAGCTCCCGTAAAATTGTAATTGTTTTTATTATGGTTTTGTAAAGAAAGGAGTCCTTAATTTTTATTAAATTATAATTCTTTTACATTTATTTTTTTTTAAAATAACATCAACTTGTTTAGTTCGGGTATGAATCTCACTAAATGCTGATGTAGGCAGGGTCAACGAGCAAAGTGTTTTACTCATAACTGCAGTCGTCATTACTCATTGACATTGGTCAAACTGAGTATCAAGACATAACAAGACAGCATGTTTACTATTGGTACTTGTCAAACTGAGTATCAATACATAACAAGACAGCATGTTTACTATTGGTACTTGTCAAACTGAGTATCAAGACATAACAAGACAGCATGTTTACTATTGGTACTTGTCAAACTGAGTATCAAGACATAACAAGACAGCATGTTTACTATTGGTACTTGTCAAACTGAGTATCAAGACATAACAAGACAGCATGTTTACTATTGGTACTTGTCAAACTGAGTATCAAGACATAACAAGACAGCATGTTTACTATTGGTACTTGTCAAACTACGTTCGGCATAACACGTCTACATATGACACGTTAACGGTTTCTTAGAGCATTTACAATGCCTACATGTGCGTTAAAGACATCACATGCATACGCGTGCGTTATAGACATCACATGCATACGCGTGCGTTAAAGACATCACATGAATGCGCGTGCGTTAAAGACATCACATGCATACGCGTGCGTTAAAGACATCACATGCATACGCGTGCGTTAAAGACATCACATGCATACGCGTGCGTTAAAGACCAAGCATTCCAATCGGCGTCTTTATTAAAATGTGAATAGGAATTGCTGAGTGAATTGCTGAAACCTGAGTGAACTGCCAAATATCTACAGTGCTGCTTGTTAAATGCACGAACTGACGACAATGACGTAGAAAGCTAACGGGCACCCATACATCTGAATACAGCAGACTCCATTTGTGTGTGTTAGACTGCAAAACAAGTGGATTATTTTTTTAAAAATTCATTCTTTATTTTATTTTACATACAAAAAATATATTACTTCTCTCTTCTTAAGTCAACCTTCCCCCATCTGCTACGATTAATTATCTGTTGTTTATCAGTCTGCATAGATTGGAGCAAATGAAGTTAAATAGAGGCCTGCTAACAATAACGTCTAAATCTTATATCATGATTACTTGCTGATAAACGATTAAATTGATGACAATGACGATGATAGGAAATTCTTATATTACTGATGTTATGTTGTTGCTGGCGATGATAGGACATTCTTATATTACTGATGTTATGTTGTTGCTGGCGATGATAGGACATTCTTATATTACTGATGTTATGTTGTTGCTGGCGATGATAGGACATTCTTATATTACTGATGTTATGTTGTTGCTGGCGATGATAGGACATTCTTATATTACTGATGTTATGTTGTTGCTGGCGATGATAGGACATTCTTATATTATTGATGTTATGTTGTTGCTGGCGATGATAGGACATTCTTATTTACTGATGTTATGTTGTTGCTGGCGATGATAGGACATTCTTATATTACTGATGTTATGTTGTTGCTGGCGATGATAGGACATTCTTATATTACTGATGTTATGTTGTTGCTGGCGATGATAGGACATGAAAAGCGATGTAGCTCGAAGACAACGTAGATGGGACACGTCACATTTAAATTCAAATGGAATTTTAAAAAATTTCTTCAAACTGTAAACGTATCCCTGTGAATATCTTTATTGTGAGTTTTCGAATTAAATATCCAAGTACAAGTTTTAGGATTAACAAGCATTATAAAATTCGTGTACAATCTGTTTAACATTACTTTTTTTATCTTTCTATCTATCTAATTATTTACCTATATGTGTGTGTATCTATCTATCTATCATTGCATCAATTTTATCATTCTAATACACACTCAAAGAGAGCGAGAAAGAGAAAGAATTATAAAGACATATTGGTGAGAGGAATTTTATTGAATTATCACTTTATCAAACTGGCCGTTTCAAAATTTACAGGTCTCCCCCTTTGCTTTGAAAACGAAAGGCATTACCTGCCCTTGGTCGTCTGCTTACTGACCTTTTTGTTTTATGTTTACGTCCTTTTGCCTGCTTTTTTGTACCCCCATCCAGCTCACCCCCTGTTCTTCCCAGCCACTTTTACACCGTCTTATCCTTCACTAATCGCTGTAACGAATCTCGCCCCATCAATCAGTGTAGGGAGGGTTTTGTTTTGTTCTCTTGCTTGTTCAAAATAAAAGAGAAAGATGGGTTGTCTTTCAATCGTCGTGTTCTGTGAAAAAGCTTAGAGAAGTGCACGTGCTGGAGATTAATGTCATCGCTTGAAACGGTCTTGGGTTATCAGGAGCTTTCAGTCTGTCTGCACTTGTCTGATTTTCATCTAATCGTCACACAGTATTAGACGTGCATGCTTGCAACGCAGTCGCTTGGAATTGAGTGTTTGTATATGTGTGTGCGTGCTTTTGCAATGCAGTCACTTGAAGCTTGATTTGTATGTGTTAGCGTGTGTGCTGTGTAGTTTGGGTTTGCAGTTAAGTGTTTGTGTTTAGTACCTATATCATACTGGATAAATATCGACAGCAAGAACTAATGGATCTTACTCATTTTTTTTGCCCAACTCCGCCAACCATAGACAAGAAGAATTATCGGGAATTACTTTTACCACTCCCACCCAAGATGTACGGGACTACAGACAGTGGTTGACATGCCTTTGTTGATGTGTACGTTTATCAGTCTGCGTGCACGAGTGAACGCTTGTTTCGTAACGTCCCCTTGTTGTTTTGTTTTATGCAGGACTAAATTTTCCTACTCAAAATGGCGAAGTCTTTATCCTCATTCACAATTAACTGTCGCATATCTGGGTCAAAAAATTTAATAATGTTAATGGCAGTATTGCCCTCTATAATATTATCAAGTCCAGTACCGAAAATGTCAGTATCAGCACAGTTTTTTTATAATCAATATTTCATTCAATACACTCAATATTGTTAAATTAAATACATTCAAATCTTATCAAGTTCAAAACTGTCAAGTCTCATCAAGGTGAAAACTGTCAAGTCTCAATTTAGCAAGTCCAATTACATCGATTAATTAGGTCAAAAACGTTCAACACTAATTGCTATCTAGTCCAGTATTGTTGTCGAATTCAGTACTGACAAGACTATTACTATGGATTACTATTCAAGTCCAATACGGTAAAGAGTAAAATTAAATCAATAATTGAATCCAGTAGAGAAATTACCAATATTGGACGCTGTAGTGGATATATGTCACATAAACTCGAGGCAAATTTTATTGTGCCTATAAAGTGATGATTTAAGCTATCATTATTTTATATTGTTAACAAATTATTGAAACGCTCAATGGACTGGTGCTTCTCTTTAAAGACATTAATGTATTATTGGTTTCATTTCCGAGCTGTATGATAATGAATTTCGATGTATTTCCTACTTTAATATAGTGTCATCAGCTATATTGTGCTGTAAGGATGGCTCCGTTAAAACCATCTTTACTGTGCAGAAAATGAAATCAGAGGCAACCCTAAGGATGGCTCCGTTGAAACCATCTTTACTGTGCAGAAGATGAAATCAGAGGCAACCCTAAGGGTGGATCCTTTAAAACCATCTTTACTGTGCAGAAGATGAAATCAGAGGCAGCCTTAAGGATGGCTCCTTTAAAAGCATCTTTACTGTGCAGAAGATGAAATCAGAGGCAGCCCTAAGGATGGCTCCTTTAAAACCGTCTTTACTGAGTTGAAGATGAAATCAGAGGCAGCCTTAACGATGGCTCCGTTACAACCATCTTTACTGAGTTGAAGATGAGGTTGTGTGAAGTCTAAGAGTTAGTGATAAAGTTCAGGTCAAAGAAAATGTTCTTTTCCAAAGGTCCCTCTTAATGAATACTTTAACTTGTCGCTAAAATTTATTACTTGGTATACAGTCTCCTTCAAGCTTGGATTCATTTGAAAGATTGTTGACTTTTCCCTTTGGCTCAGTTGTTGCAATGGGAAATGTACACTTAGTAGCAGCAAGAGTAGGACATGGGTTTGATACGATAGGTGAACTTGAAACGGGAATGTCTGGAAACAGAACACACATATCTTGATTTAGCATCCCACCTATAGTGCTAGGCGATAGATATGCCATTCGCTTGAGGAAATGACTCATTAAAACTCACCCGATAGTAGTATGCCTCCAGCTTGAGTTTAACACTCTAAATGCTAGGCGATGAGCCATTCAGTCTAAGAAATGACTCATTAAAACTCACCCGATAGTAGTATGCCTCCAGCTTGAGTTTAACACTCTAAATGCTAGGCGATGAGTCATTCAGTCTAAGAAATGACTCATTAAAACTCACCCGATAGTAGTATGCATCCAGCTTGAGTTTAACACTCTAAATGCTAGGCGATGAGCATTTCAGTCTAAGAAATGACTCATTAAAACTCACCCGATAATAGCATGCCTCCAGAGTTCAACACTCTAAATCTTAGTCGTTCAGTTCGACGATTAAAGAAATGAGAGGTTAAATCTCACCCGATAGTGTGTTTCTCGCTGAGTTTAAGCTACCTCATTATCGACTTCTGCCCTACCATTGTTCGTTAGATTTATACTTTTACGTCTGATTCCAATTTTCGCCGTTTTCAAGACGGACGCAGGTGCTAAAGTAGCGATAAGTGTTCTAGATTGCTATGTAATTAATGAGGTGTAGGTTTGTGTGGGCAACGGATAATTAATAACCTACTATTTGTGATTCTTAACTCAACAGATAATTAATAGCCTACTATTTGTGATTTTTAACTCAACAGATAATTAATAACCTACTATTTGTGATTTTTAACTCAACAGATAATTAATAACCTACTATTTGTGATTTTTAACTCAATAGATAATTAATAACCTACTATTTGTGATTTTTGACTCAACAGATAATTAATAACCTACTATTTGTGATTTTTGACCAACAGATAATTAATAGCCTACTATTTGTGATTTTCTAACTCAAGGGGAATTCGATTAATCGTTCCATCCGATGACTAGGTTCTGATTCCACGACCTTGACTTGTGGTAAAATATCACCACACAGTTCTTCCTCCTCCATCCCAGGTCGCCGGCATTACACAGTTTATTACAGCATTTGCAAACGTCATATCTGGCACAGCATTTACAAACGTCATATCTGGCACAGCATTTACAAACGTCATATCTGGCACAGCATTTACAAACGTCATATCTGGCACAGCATTTACAAATGTCATATCTGGCACAGCATTTACAGACGTCATATCTGGTAAAACATTTGTAATATTTAGTAAAGCATACACACAGTTTATTACAGCATTTACAGACGTCATATCTGGCACAGCATTTACAAACGTTCATATCCGGCGATGCATGTACAAAGGTCATATCTGGTGAAGAATTTACACACGTTGTATATAGTAAATATGTGTCTTATCTGATAAAGCATTTACAGATGTCATAAAGTTGTCATATCTGGTAAAGCATTTACAGACGTCATATCTTGAAAATCACTTGGCTAACAAGAAGCAATATTTTTTTTGCGAATGATGTGGAAACATTGCATCTTGCATAAATAAGTTGACGGTATATATGGGTATGACTAAAATTAGAACCAAGCGTAATGTCACGAAAATCAAGAAATATTAATAAATTTTTTTTCTCCCTCTAAGTAACTTCTAACTTTAAACTATGTACGAAACAGCTAAGTTAATTAAAAGAGGGACAGGGTGAAAATGACCATTTTTCAACAATGGGGAAAACTAAGTGTCGGGAACATTAGCTTAAGTTCGTGTTGGGGAATGGAAAAGATATAACTAGCTTGCAAGAGAATGCTGGCTTGACCCTCTGTGGCCAGGAACTCACGCCCATAAATATATGTCAGCGTAGGGCCAGCGTACGGAATTCGTGAGCGAGCGCTGGCGTCCCAATTATGTCCGTGACGGAGGCAGACTGAGTTTTTGGAAATGTAAACATCATTGTAAGAATCACCACTATAAATGTTTGGTAGTTTAAGTTGATATTGCTATTGTGTAATTACTATTGTTTTGTGAAAGTACTTAGTGAAATAGAAGTTGAGTTATTGGAAAGTTAATATTAGTATTACTAAGTTAAAAGGTTGGTTTGAGTGTACAACCATGTGAGTTAATGTATGACTTGCCAGGTGGCCATGAGTTGCCAGTAACTGTAGTTTTAAAATAAAAATGCTCTGAGATTTTAGTGTGTGCTCTGAGAGTTAGCTAGAGGTTAAATGGATACGTAAATCACAGTGTCAACTGGGAACTTGATACTTTGGCACTGATAGAACTGGACGCCAGAGGTAGCCAGGATGGGCAGAGAATATTCCTAAGCACATACAGTGCTGGTTGTAAATGGACAGTGCTGGAAGGGGGATAGCGTGCTGGACGGAGGGGTGTACCAGTCATCTCACAGAAAGGGATGTGCAAAGAACTGTGTGTATAAAAGGGGATACAGAGAAAGAAGCAAATGAGAAACGTGGAAGAGAAACGTGGAAAATGTAGCATGTTGTAGGAGAGCGGAACATGCTCTCTGTTTCTCCCTGCTTTGTTGGTACCAAGAAAACTCTTCGAAGTTGGGAGGCAAGCAACTAGAGGGTTCTTGGACCCTGTAACAGTGTGACACATGTCTACCTGGGCTGCGTAAGAGCGCGTCGTAATGACCGCTGCAGTTTTTAGATGGGCCGAATCAAATCAGATAGCCATCTCAGGTTTTCAAAGACTCTGTCAAAGACCGCGGGTGATCGATTATTTTCCAGGCAGAAGGCAAATTCCTGGTGGAAGTTTAATGTCACGGCGCTGGGAGATGTTACAGAACGAGATGTTACATAGTGGTAGTAACTATCGTTGGAAGCAGTAGCGGTCATGCATGAGGCATACCGCCGAGAGCGGCAAAGGTTGGCCGTTGTGAAGAAGAGAAGAGAAGATGAGAAACGAAGTTAAGAGAAGAGAAGATGAGAAACGAAGTTATGATGAAGAGAAGAGATGAGAAACGAAGTTAAGAGATGAGATGAAATGAGCAGAAATTGAAGAGAAGAAGAGGGAAGAGAGAACGCAAGGAGAGTTGAGAAATTAGGCCTAACGAGAGAAGCGCATGAAGTGTAGCAGCCGTCGTAACAGTGAAGGCGGCCAGGTCAAGACGTCGACGATGTTTTTGTTGTATCATCAAAACCCCCCCAGCACAAGAAGTAAGTGTAACGATGTGAGCCCAGCACATGGAGAAAGAGCCGATAACGATGTGAGCCCAGCACAAGAGAAAGTAACGAACCATATGAGCAGAGAACGAGAGTAACGAATTATAGAGCAGAGAACAAGGAGAACGTGACAATACCTATGTGAGTAAAAGAAAATTCTAACTAATTAGGGAAATCTCAGAGCACGTAAACATAAATATAAACTAGAACCTAAAACTAAAACTAGAATCTTAATTAAGCATTAAACTAAAATTTGAAGTAAACCTTGATAGAAAAAGATATTGATGGAACCATTGAAAAGACTTGCAAGTTAAATGACATTTGTTTTGAACTTTGTGTATTATTATTGAACATTGATGTGTGGCGCCAGAACTCTGAAATAATGACTGTTCTATTATGTTGTAAAATGCCTAAGCAATGTTAGAAGTAGTACTGCATGAAGAAATTGAGTTTTGTATTTCTTTGATTTTAATTCATCATTTATCATTTTTCTTTCTTCTTTCTTCCCCCTTTCCCATGGGTGTGAGTGTGGATGGCTGACTGACTAACCAACGTGTGAGAGGAAACCTATAGACCAATAAATTTGAACTTGTACTCCGATATTGGGCCTTTCTTCTGTCTATGGTTTCGAAAGAGTGGTTGCTGTCGTTGTTATACGTTGTGTCGTCTGTGCCGTCTACACTTCACCCCTACCCGTATGCAAGCACACATGCAAACATGTCGGCAATACGTAACCTACACGCAGAATTAAATTCGAGCCAAACAAACATCTTGGTATTCTGTGTGTGGATTTGTCATTCTCTTTATGCAAGTCCTACGTGGAGCCGGCAAGCCACCATCCCTCTCCCCTCCTGTCGGAGAAGGGAGGGTGGGTGGTGACACGTAATAAAGCAGTAATGAAAGATGTATTAAGCGTACATGTGACTAACACCTAATTCTTCAATCATTGGCATTTTATAAGATAAAAAAATGAAAGGCATTTGATTACAATTTTTAATTGTTTCAAAACTTTCAACGCCAGATATGTATTCTCCTTGTAAATAAACCAAATTATTTCGATAATATTAAATGCAAAGCTAGTGAAAATATAATTAGACAAATACTTAAAAGGAAAAAATCTATCAATTTGTATAAAATGCCTTTAAATTTATTTAAAGCAATATACAATGAACGAAAGGCAAGTGAATGAATACTCACTGACATTTTGCTTCTTTTATTACTTTGTCATGCTTCTCCTTCTCTCTCTCTCACACACACACACAGATAGATAGATAGATAGATAGATAGATAGATAGATAGATAGATAGATAGATAGATAGATAGATAGATAGATAGATAGATAGATAGATAGATAGATAGATAGATAGATAGATAGATAGATAGATAGATAGATAGATAGACCAAAACCCCACAAAAGTGACAAAACATAATATTCTTAAAGAACTTTTGAGAAAATGTTTACAAATATTTCAACAGCACACTCAGACATTATCCTTTGACAAATTTTCTAAAGTATATTCTGCTGTAATCAAAAACGGATTTTCAAAGGAAAGATCGCAAATTCATATCTCTTTCTTTACTCTTTTCAAAATCTGTTCATAAATAAATAAATAAATGTGAAAGTTTTTACTGGTTTTGTCACGAAATCAAATATGGTTTTCCATCTTTCCGCCTCACGGCAAACTTGGGCAGCAACTGAAGCAGAAAAACTTTTTGACACGAGTTCTTGCAGGCAAGCGCCCAGACAGTCAGCCAGATGAGCCAGAACACAAGGAGTGTGGATGAAAGAAAAATGAGAAAACAGAAGCTTGTCATCTAAACGTGCGAGTGGCAGAATGGAAGAAAAATCTGGAATGTGTCGAGTTAGAAAGAGGGGAAGAACACAAGAGCTCTAGGCGCCATTTTGAAGTGATAAGTTGTGGTGTAAGTACAAAACAAAATAACAGTGAAATCAAACCGAGATAATAAGCGTAACATGGAATTTAAAACTAGCAAGGCTTTGGATTATAAAGACTGAGATAGATAAGAAACAAATGGTTAAAATAGATTTTGTTGGACAGTTCTGGCGGTAACTAGCGTAGGTCGATATATATATATATATATACACAGGAATGTAGGGAGAGGACAAAGAGGCTTTCTGCAATAATAGCGAGACAGCTATTGCTCAAATAGTTCGATTATGAAGACTGTCCGGCGAAAGGATGTGTTCAAATTATTTACGGACTATGACAGCATTTTGTATACAAGATGTGTTCAATTTTTTCAGATTGATGTAGAATAAGAAATATTATCATAATGGTAAAGATGTATGTAGAATAAGAAAACAATATTATAACGGCAAAGATTTAAGAAGACTAGCGATCATAACGACATAGATTTAAGTAGAACAACCATCATAGCAACAAAAATTTAAGTAGAATAAGAATTAACTAGTTAACGTCATAGATTTTGTACAACAGACATCATAAGAGCACAGATTTATGTATAACAATAAAGAAAACCTATTATAACTGTAAAGATTTAAGTAGAATAAGAAAAACTATTATAACGGCAAAGTTTTAAGTAGGACAATAATCATAACGATATTATGTAGAGCAGAAAAAAAGTATCATGAAAGCAAAGATTTAAGTAGAACAAGAAGAAAATAATCATAACGGCAAAGATTTATGTAAAATAACTATCACAACTATATATATTTATGTAGAACAAGATAAAACTATCATAACGGAAAAGATTTATGTAAAATATCTATCATAACTATGTAGATTTATGTAGAACAAGAAAAACCTATTGTGACGGCAAAGATTTGTGTAGAACAAGAAGAAACCATCATAAAGGCAATGATTTATGTTGAACAAGAAAAAGCTACCATAACGGCAATGATTTAAGAGAAACAAGAAAAAACTATAATAACGACAAAGATTTAAGTAGGATAATAATCATAACGATATTATGTAGAGCAGAAAAAAAAATATTACTCTATTAATTCCAAATTGCTCTCTCTCTCTCTCTCTCTCTCTCTCTCTCTCTCTCTCTCTCTCTCTCTCTCTCTCTCTCTCTCTCTCTCTCTCACTCACACTTGAGCAACCGGTATGCTATAGCACACATACTGTAAACATTATTCCATTGAAAACTAGGGCAAGGTCAACAGTTATAGGATGATATGAGTATAATTAAACTTTCTGATCAATGTGTGAGTTAAAGAACAAGAACATTTTTGGCATTAAGTTGTGGGTTAGCAGGAGGTACAAATGTACTAAATTAAGAATGGGTTAAAAGTGTTAAATAAAGATTGGGTTAAAAGTGTTAAATAAAGATTGGGTTAAAAGTGTTAAATAAAGATTGGGTTAAAAGTGTTAAATAAAGATTGGGTTAAAAGTGTTAAATAAAGATTGGGTTAAAAGTGTTAAATAAAGATTGGGTTAAAAGTGTTCAATAAAGATTGGGTTAAAAGTGTTAAATAAAGATTGGGTTAAAAGTGTTAAATAAAGATTGGGTTAAAAGTGTTAAATAAAGATTGGGTTAAAAGTGTTAAATAAAGATTGGGTTAAAAGTGTTCAATGAAGATTGGGTTAAAAGTGTTAAATAAAGATTGGGTTAAAGTAGAACAAAAACGCTATCGGGTGCAGATATGAGTTAAAGCAAGTATTAGCAGAAAGATGGGAATTAAACAGAATAAGAAATAATTTGCATAAAGGTGTGCATTAAACAGAATAAAATATTTTGTATAAACACGTGAATTAATGGAGGAAACGAAACCTGCCTGTAAGAGTTACGAATAAAAAATAAATAAACTGAAATGAAGGCATCCTGGGAGGTAAATTATTTATATGACAAAATTATATCTATGACAAAGTTATTCTGTGAAAAAAAAAGTTGTCTGTGTGGTGTGGAAGTATTTGCGTGATTTAAATATATTCGTGTGACGAAAAGTTACATTTGTGACATAAGTTATGTATTTCTGTGATTGAAAGTACTCGGTCAATGTAAAGTGATTTCTGTGACATAGGTTATTTGTGTGATTGAAAGGTTTTCAGTCAACATAAAGTTAGTTGTGTGACGTAAAGTTATTTCTGTGCAGGCATAATGATGCATGGCTCTCTGACTTAGCTTTATTAGTTACATGAAACGTGTACGAATGTTTAAACACAAAGAACTTTTAGAACCAGCTCATAGGTATACAGTGAGTGAAACATACACGGTGTCAGACGGGGACATACAGCTCATAGGTATACAGTGAGTGAAACATACACGGTGTCAGACGGGGACATACAGCTCATAGGTATACTGTTGAGTGAAACATACACTGTGTCAGACGGGGACATACAGCTCATAGGTATACTGTTGAGTGAAACATACACTGTGTCAGACGGGGACATACAGCTCCACGTGTGAACAACTAAAGATTAACTGATAGCAACTAATTTATTACGAATGTCTTTTTCACTCTAACCTACCGATTTCGAAATCACATTCTCTGCGTCCTTAGTCTTTCGTTTCTAGTACAATACATTAATAATGTCAATGTATATAAAATAACAATATACATTAATAATGTCAATGTATATAAAATAACAATATACATTAATAATGTCAATGTATATAAAATAACAATATACATTAATAATGTCAATGTATATAAAATAACAATAAATGAGAAAAGATGTTCTAGTACAATACATTAATAATGTCAATGTATATAAAATAACAATAAATGAGAAAAGATGTTCTAGTACAATACATTAATAATGTCAATGTATATAAAATAACAATAAATGAGAAAAGATGTTCTAGTACAATACATTAATAATGTCAATGTATATAAAATAACAATAAATGAGAAAAGATGTTCTAGTACAATACATTAATAATGTCAATGTATATAAAATAACAATAAATGAGAAAAGATGTTCTAGTACAATACATTAATAATGTCAATGTATATAAAATAACAATAAATGAGAAAAGATGTTCTAGTACAATACATTAATAATGTCAATGTATATAAAATAACAATAAATGAGAAAAGGTGTTCTAGTACAATACATTAATAATGTCAATGTATATAAAATAACAATAAATGAGAAAAGGTGTTCTAGTACAATACATTAATAATGTCAATGTATATAAAATAACAATAAATGAGAAAAGATGTTCTAGTACAATACATTAATAATGTCAATGTATATAAAATAACAATAAATGAGAAAAGATGTTCTAGTACAATACATTAATAATGTCAATGTATATAAAATAACAATAAATGAGAAAAGATGTTCTAGTACAATACATTAATAATGTCAATGTATATAAAATAACAATAAATGAGAAAAGATGTTCTAGTACAATACATTAATAATGTCAATGTATATAAAATAACAATAAATGAGAAAAGATGTTCTAGTACAATACATTAATAATGTCAATGTATATAAAATAACAATAAATGAGAAAAGATGTTCGTTTGAGGGTGGGGGGGGAGTGGCGGCATTACATGATAAATGACTTATTCTGTCAGTACAATTTAAAATCATTGAATAATGTCTGCATGTAATGGTAAATATCCCATTTGTCCGATTTAAAGATGAATAGTGCTTCTCAAATCTCATCATCCCATTCTTACATCTGTATTCCACAGCATAGCCAATCATAACATATACTGCTTTGTTATTAACATAATAAATCATAACATTTACTGCTTTGTTATTAAAAGTTATGCATAATTAGTTTGCTTGCCTTTATTACTATTTGTTAAAACTGGTTTATGTTACAATTTAGAGAGAAGTTTTTTTTTGTTTTTTTTTGTTATACTACAATGTACACAAGGGTTTATATGGTCGATGGAAGAATGGAAGGAGAATAGTTTGAGAAAAATCTTGGAGGCAGAATTAGTGTTATGAACGACAAGCAGTCCGTGCTGCTGGAGCTGATGGAAACACGAACTCAGTCAGATACGTCATTGATACGGGCGTGCGTGTGTTTTTCAATACAAGACTCTAAGGCAGCATGACTAAAGTAATACCAGATAGATAGATATGTAGATAGACAGAGAGAGAGAGAGAGAGACGGGGGAGGGGGAAGGATAATTGTAAGTAGAAAAACAAAGATTTGCAGTGTACTTGTGTTCCTTTATTTCTTTTATAAATAAATAAATAAATAAATAGTACTGCTCCCTGTACAAAAAAAAATGTCTGTGTCGTGGCTGACTAGCAAAGTGAATAGCGAAAATGATAAGCGTGTTGACAAATAAAATTAATAGTAAAGTGAATAGCGAAAATGATAAGCGTGTTGACAAATAAAATAGTAAACAGCACCAAAGTACAAGCAAATCATGATCAGAAAGTTCATACAAATACTCAGTCATGGACAAAGTAATGAATTTATTAAATACATTTATTCATCTTTATCTTTACACCAGTGAAGAACGCTGGAATTG
Source organism: Sinotaia quadrata (assembly GCA_028829895.1). NCBI lineage: Eukaryota > Metazoa > Mollusca > Gastropoda > Architaenioglossa > Viviparidae > Sinotaia > Sinotaia quadrata. Next base: position 38,785,680 of record CM054181.1, on the reverse strand, counting down.
CTGCATATAGATTTGTGTACTTGTACTACTCTTTCTTTTAATTGTCGTAGTTGTCTTCAATGTGAGAGTTATGTTGTCGTAGTTGTCCTCAAAGTGAGAGTTATGTTGCACTCATATTCAAAAATCGCTTTTTCTCTTACAGCGCATATTATATAAAAAATCTTATTGCCATTTGTGTCCGTTCTAGCTAATTACCTCCCTTATCACCAAATGCGTCACTAAGAGCCAAATGACGCCAAAGATTTGCACACTTTAATGTTAATGGTAATTAACTCCCTTATCACCAAATGCGTCACCAAGAGCCAAATGATGCCAAAGATTTGCACACTTTGATGTTATAGCTAATTAACTCCCTTATCACCAAATGCGTCACTAAGAGCCAAATGACGCCAAAGATTTGCACACTTTAATGTTATAGCTAATTAACTCCCTTATCACCAAATGCGTCACTAAGAGCCAAATGACGCCAAAGATTTGCACACTTTAATGTTATAGCTAATTAACTCCCTTATCACCAAATGCGTCACTAAGAGCCAAATGACGCCAAAGATTTGCACACTTTGATGTTAAGTTTCCACTATCGATGTGCACGTGAGATTTTGCTACAGATTTCCCATTTTTACTTTTAGATGGTTTGGCGCCAACGCAACTTAGACAATGATTATGATTATTATTAATTAATTAATTATTCATAAATAGTTACAAGTAATGAGAATCTTAATTTATGTTATTAATAATTCTCCAGCAGACACCACTCGCCTCTCTCATTTGGCAGATATGCAGGTGCTGTAAACGTTTTTTCTCTTCTACAACATTACACACATTTTCCGTCACACAATGCTTCCGTAGGTGGAAAACGTCTTACTAAAGGAGAAGATAAATCCGTCTATACTATAAAAAAGAAAACATATAGCGAGCCCCATCTATCCACTTTCTTCTCCAGCATAAGGTTATTAATATGTGTAAGAAGGTCAGTAAATTTAACAATTAATTTATTAAATCAACAATCAAATATACATTATAACAAATACAATGACAAAGATTACTTGACATCAATATTTGCACAAAACCACGTTTGAATAATTTCTATATTTTATACAGTCTTATACCCTAATTACATTTCAACATAAGTGTCAAATACAAATCTTATCTTTGAACAGAAATAAAGCTACTGCATAACCTTTTATAGACACAGCCACAATTGTCTTTTTTGCACGCTTTTTCATATCAAAGTTCACAAGTTCATTGTCTACGTCAATTTCCACGTGTTTTCTCTCCTCATGCCAACCCTCGAAGCCAAGCTGGGTGCTTTTACTGCCGTACCAGCTTCCTCAAGCAGAATAACAAACATAGCAATTTCTAGTAACTTCCTCAAGCAGAATAACAAACATAGCAATTTCTAGTAACTTCCTCAAGCAGAATAACAAACAGCAATTTCTAGTAACTCCCTTGCACTAGAATTGCTAGATGTGGTCAGCATACATTGCCCCCATACATCAATGAAATGTAATATAGTCTCCACACTTACACTCTCCTGCCCGCCTCTACTATGGGTGGTCGTAACAGTTTACAATCAGTAAACCAGGAGATTCAAATAACACAAGGAAGAAAGGCTGCTTTACCCTGAAAAATATAATTGTGGAGCAAATGCTAAGTTTCCAGTTCATCGCTTTATAACTCCATTTTTTCTTACATTCCAGTTTCAACTTACAGTTTACTACAATGGAATTTATTAGCCTAATACATGCATACAGCATAATAAATACAGCATATAAAAAAAAAATATCAAGTGGTAGCATACTACATATAAACATCATATTTCAAACATTTGTAGAAATAATAGTCTACTCACATAATACATCTCTAAAGCACAAGTATAACATATCAATAGCAAAATGCATGAAATATTTCTAAGTCCATTCTCTCTCAACCAGTCAGTTAATTTAATTCACCATTGAAAGGTCGCCTTTCAAGATCAGACTTCTTTGCCAAAGCAAATTTAGATTTCTCTACAGCACGTAAACGTCTAGATCCCGGCCCATTGGCTGGTCTCATTCTCGTAAATCATAATCATTGGATAAATAAAACCACTCAACCAGTTGGAATTAGTTTGCATTACATCAGCAATTCCTAGCATATTCCCAATTCGGGTGTTTATTTCAACTCAGACACTTACAAAAATACCATCGTAAGGAATGCCCAAGGTCGGGTCACTCTGACAATCCAACAAGTTATATTACAATTAAATTTTAAAATAGGGAGAGGCACATTTTCTCCGCCATAGATGGGTAACGAAGTTTTAGAAATAATAATTTATACTTTTGAATACCACTTAAGAAATAGGAAATTGCATTTAATGAATTAAGCTTTGGAATTTTTATATATATGAATGAATCTTTAATAAGTTATAATGGGCAAATAATGCCTTTAGACACGTTAAGTTTCATTGTGTGAATGAAGTGTTGGAACGTGTAAGTTGTAGTGTGTGAATGAAGTGTTAGAACGTGTAAGTTGTAGTGTGTGAATGAAGTGTTGGAACGTGTAAGTTGTAGTGTGTGAATGAAGCAATAGAACGTGTAAGTTGGAGTGTGTGAATGAAGCAATAGAACCCAACATTTTGTACTACACGAGTACGCGTTTCAGTCAAGCATTATATTTATATTGGAATATAGGATGGTGCTTTATGGGTGAATGTGCAGCAAACCCATTGAATGGCACGATTGCCTGCTCTCGTGCTTAACGGAAAGCTTGTAAAACAAAGTATACCCCAAGACTGCCTACAGCCCTAGATCCCTTAGGTAACCTTTACTGAAAATGTCCGCCTCACCACACTGCGCGTGCGCGGATTGCACTTTTGACGTCTGTATGTTATCAGACGGAGCACGCTTGACTGAGTTTGTCAGAAGCAGAAGTACGATTCCATCACAGTAAACACACGGAAACAGACTTGACCGGCCACCACCCCACCTCACCCTTTCTCCCAACCTCCATCAGTGCCTCCCTGTAAATTCTGATATACACTTGCTGCTTTCTAAAGAATTTAAATGGTTATAACCTTTTTTTACTTGTTGCCCTTGGGGTCCCATGACTACAGAACGCGCAAAAAGGGACCCATGACAACAAAACATACATTATGGGACCCTTGACAACAGAACGCACATCAAGGGACCCAAAAACTACAGAACGCATAGTTAGGAACTATTAGTTAACGATGTGGCTACAGAACTCAGGGCTATGGTGCATAAAGGTTTCAAAACTCATACCTAAGGAACACAGTTTTACAAATTCCAGAGTTCAGAAACAGTTAGAGAATACAAAACTCAGAAACAAAAATAAACATAATAAAGCTAATACACAAAGAAAAGAATATTAAAACTATATAGATATTCGTAATTAGTTCAGGGAAATTTTGATAGTCGAAGTGTGGACAATTTCAACAAGAGTGCATTAGATACATTTAAATATGAAACTTTTTGTATGAAGCAATCCAGAAAATAAAAGGAAAGGAATATTCAAAGCAGGTCCAATATGTGATCTGCATATTCAGAATGTTGCTCCAACGGTTATCGACACAGTCATTACTAGTGTAGTAACACGTTTCGCAGACACGCAACGATTGGGAAGAAAAAAGGAACGAAATCAAATGATTGATCTTTAGGAGATGTTTCTGATTGCAAGACCAGCAATGGAGTATTTTCCCTTCATCTAACAGAGTACTTTCTCTTCATCTCTGTCGGATATAAAAAGTTACGTAAAACATTTATCTTTAAGGTAAATCGTTTCTGGAAGGAAATAGAAGTAGAGTGGGTGAAATTTATGTCGGGCTGTGTTGACAAATAATGGCACTAACATTTGCTTCTGCAATCCTTTCATGTCGTGACGTAGTGAGCTAAAATTAGAAGGCTTACTTTAATTTCAAAGGCACATTTTCTTTCAGCAGCAAAAATATTATTTAGCGTATGTATGTGTGTGTGTGTGTGTGTGTGTGTGTGTGTGTGTGTTTGTGTTTGTTTGTTTGTGTGTGTGTGTGTGTGTGTGTGTAAATACACAATAATATTACAAAACATTACCTTTGCAAAATATCTATTTCTGGGAGTACCTTGTTATTTTAAGTAACCAAGAAAAGATTACAGCAACAAACAAACAAAATGTCGTTACAGATAAAAACATGAAAGAATCAAAACAGACGTGTGTCATAAATGTTTCATGCTAACTACTAAAAAATGAAAACACATGCAAATATCGCTGGTATGCGTGCGTTAAAGAAGAAAAACTTAATGCTATCTCATCTGTGTTTCGTGTTTTCACGCGTACATCGTAAACAGTTTGAAATATCGCTCTTTGCCGAGACTGTTCTGCAAGCAATGAACGCTCTTGTCATATAAAGGGAAAGAATTTGTGTAGTTATAGTATACATCTATAGCTAGATATGTGCCTAGTATCTGTGTATGCAGTGCTAATATACATTACAATTCTTATTCTTTCCACAGATGTTATTGTTCTTTTAATGTTCATTGAAACATTTTAATGTCCGTTGTACAAGGATGAGTGCATCTGTAGTTGGCAATTTCGGACAAATGGAAAATTTTCAATTCTTGCAGTGATCTGTGTAGTACTTGTGCTTAATAAGTTCTGATGTAATGATTGACTGTGTCATTTTAAGGGTTTGATGACTTTCTTCAAGATAACCATGGTAGTAACTAGAACAACTAGCTTCAAGTTAAAGAATGGCAGTAGCTAGAACAACTAGCTTCAAGTTAAACAATGGCAGTAGCTAGGACAACTAGCTTCAAGTTAAACAATGGCAGTAGCTAAGACAACTAGCTTCAAGTTAAACAATGGCAGTAGCTAGGACAACTAGCTTCGAGTTATACCATGACATTAGCTAGGACAACTAACTTTGCAATGACATTAGCTAGGACAGCTGACTTTACAATGATCTTAACTAGGGTAGCTAACTTCAAGTTGAACAATGATATTAGCTAGAACAACTAACTTTACATTGACATTAACTAGAATAACCAGTTTCAAGTTAAACAAATGTTTCAGCTGTGATTACACTCATATTTTTTTATTGGTCTAAGATTATTGAACGTCTTACATAATAAACAATTACATCATACGATACCTAAAGCAAAGTACATTCTTTCTGCTAAACTAATCCATCAGTTACAGTATGCGTTCTTCATATTAAAGTATCATATCAACTATAAAGTCATATATTATTCCTATTAAACTAATACATCAGCTAGAACACACTTTCTTGTTGTTAAACTACTACAAAAACCATCAGCCATACATTAATCCTGTTCAACTATTATATCAGTTAAGTCAGCATACGTTTTCTATGTTAAAGTATTAAATATTGCACCAAGTAGAACAAAATACCGTTCTTCCTGTTAAACTGTTATTTATCTAGCAGAATCTGCGTTTTCATGCTGAACATTTACATCTGCTATGACAACTTTCTTCATGCTAAGATTATGCGTTACATTTTTTTTTTTCTAAAGACTGACTTAACATCAAGAGTGTTAAAGATTTCGCCGAAGACAGATTTCTTTGTGTTGAAAATTTTTATTAATTAGGACTACTTTCTTCATGTTAAATAATTATATTAATTAGGACTACTTACTTCATGTTAAATAATTATATTAATTAGGACTACTTACTTCATGTTAAATAATTATATTAATTAGGACTACTTTCTTCATGTTAAATAATTATATTAATTAGGATTACTTTCTTCATGTTAAATAATTATATTAATTAGGATTACTTTCTTCATGTTAAATAATTATATTAATTATGATTAGTTTATTCATGTTAAACAATTATAATAATTAGGTCTACTTTCTTCATTTTAAACATGTCAACTGTGACAATTTTCTTATGAAAACAATTATTTCAGGTACGACTACCTCTTGTGTTAAATAATTGTATCATCTAAAACAACTTTTTTTTCATATTAAACAAATTAAATTAACTAAGATAACTTTCTTCATGTTAAACAATTAAAGAGATTCTAGAACGACAATTATTAATTAATATTTAATTAAAGTCTTCTTTCTTCAGTCTAAACAATTAATTGTATCAAATAGGACAATGTCTGTTCTTCATGTTGGATACATATATCAGCTTCATACTTACTCTTTCTTCAACAATTATATCAGATATAACACGTCTTCATATTCAACAATTTTATTCAGGTTAAACAATTATATCAGGCTGAAAAAAAAACATTGTTCATTAAATATATCAGCTAGGACATTTATTTTATTGTAAACAGTTACAGAAACTGAGCAGTTTTCTGCGAACATAAATTAGATAATAGTTCATTACAGCAATCTTCCTTCGACTACTTTCATGATAAAAAATAACGCTAGAAAAAATATTTCTATGCAGAATTACTTCCCATATAAAAGAACTTTCATAGATAATTACTTTCGCTAAAAGAACTTTCGTAAAGAATTACTTCCGCTAGAAAAAGTCTCTTGAAGAATTCTCGTAAAGATAATTACACACTCCCACTAGAAGAATTCTCGTAAAGAATTACACACTCCCATTAGAAGAATTCTCGTAAAGAATTACTCACTCCCACCAGAAAGACTCACATCGAAATTAACAGCACACTATTTAGCAGAAGTCAAAGATCAATGTACGTCATCATGTACACTAACTTCTGCATGATTCTAGATGGTGACCTATACATGTGACGTCATCGGGAATAGTAGAGTGATTTATGGCAAAAGACTTCATCTTCAAACTCAGCTTTGTTGTTGTGTCAACAAAAGGCCGGCATTTATGTATGTTCATATTTAACGAAGTACAGACTAATTCAGCGAGGGAGTAATTTCAGAACTCGTCCTTCCCTAGTAGAGAGTGATCTTCCTTGAGGCGTGTTGGGCAGAATTCGTTTTATCGCTATACTGTGAAAGATTGATTTATTGGCTGGTTCAATTATTTAATATCGACTCAACTGTCAAGGCCATCTTCTGGCGGCGCCATTAAGACAGCGTAAATTAACCAGAAGGGAAGCAATAATCTCTGCAATTTATGTAATATTATGGCAGACAGAGAGTACAACTCCGAGTTGTCTACTCTAACTGCTTTATTTATGTCGCAAACGCTAATCTTATCTGAAGCGAACATTGTGCTTATAAAGACTATTCTGCACAACCGAACCACCAGATAGACCAGTAAAGTACAGATATAATTTTAGTTATGGTAAACATCTAACATTTCGTTCGCCAGGGAACATCATTTTAGGTAACGTATCGTATTTTGCACAAAGTAATGTTATTGATGTAAAAACTAGTTTTAAGATACAAAGAAACTTATGTACCTTATATAATATGAAAATGCTAATTGTTTAGTTATTAAAATAAATTATTATTGAAATAACCATGCGTACGAAAGAACATTGTATTTACATTATGTGTTTGTGACGCTACTGTAAGCAACTGTATAACTGTATTTTATATCTCTGTCTCACTCACTCACTCAATTTATTTATTTATTTATTTATTTATTTATTTATTTCTTCTTTTTATTTATTTTACTGTCTTTTCATTCAGGGACCGTAGTCTCAACTGTAAGTGAGTTTTTTTTAAATTCATTAATTTTATGCTGAACTCAGAAATATGATACTTTGGTAAAAGATAAAAAATATATTTTAAAAGGCATAGGGCTTCCAGGTAGTAGAGATGGCTTATCAATATCTTAACAATAAATATGCGTGTGTGAGTGTATGTGTGTGTGTGTTTATGTGTGTGTGTGTGTGTGTGTGTGTGAGAGAGTGTGTGTGTGTGTGTGTGTGTGTGTGTGTGTGTGTGTGTGTGTGTGTGTGTGTGTGTGTGTGTGTGTGTGTGTGCGAGTGCGCGTGCAGAGAGAGAGAGAGCCAAAGAATCTTGCGAATAGGAAAAAAAGTATTTCATTATACCAGAAATGTGTCTAGTCGCTTAATGTCAAACCCGTTTATTTTCAAATATGAGATAACTGCTCTTATCGCAACCAAGGCAGACCCATAAATTAACCGTTTCAACGTTTCCTTATGCAACGGACTGCCTGAAATGAAAGGATTTGTGATCTGCGAAATGTTTTTTGCAATTTATCGGGCGAACTGTGTGATGTTTGATATCTGGTGCACGATCTTCATAATTATGTGCTATTTGGCTTGTTTTGAGCAGTGCATTCTGTGTGGTATATGCTGTTAAGCGTATGATGTACAGAGCATGCGTATGATGCATGTTTTGTTAGTGTGTTGTGTGAAGCATACCGTACAATTAATTTTTTATGATGTATGTTGTACAAGACATACTGTATAAAGCTTGCTTTCTGACATCAATTAAGCATTTTTCTGTTGTGTGTCGTACAAAGCATACTGTACGATATATTTTATTAGATGTGTGATTCAGAGAGCATACTGTATGATGTATACTTTCTTGCGTATGTTGTATACAAGATTCTTTTAAAATTAAATGTGGGAGTTTCTAGTTTATGCTGATTTCGCGCCAAAATATAACATTTTGTATGATGCCTGTCTTCTGGCGTGTGTTATTTAGGACATACTGTATGATGCGTGTTTTGTATGGAGCAGTCTGTAAATTGGCATGTGTTTGGTAAAATTATAGCACTTACAATCAATTGTTTTATAACGCATATAATATGAATTGATTTGTTTGCCGCATAGACTATTATATTACTTTTTTTAGTTCAGCCTGTTCTCTATAGACTATAAGGCACATTTTTAAAAATAGTATACACTTCGAATATGATATATATATTTTTTTTAACTTTGCTGACATTAGCTGGCCGAGATAATTTTTCAGTATTTCTTGTTTGTTTTTTGTCATTAACGATCTTTCAAACAAAAATTACCACTACGTTTACAAATGAAGGAAATTTAACATACAGAGTATTGGATAATGTTTCTAAGTTCGTGTTAAGCATTTCACTTATTTGTAACGGTGAATGGCGTTCCATACAACATCTGTATTCCAGATTGCTGTATATTCAGTGAGCATTCACTAAATTCTTCACTGTATTCTTTTCGTTCTTCGCTCTACTCTCTACGTTCTTTGTAGTATTCCTTTCGCTCTTTGCTGTACTCTCTACATTCTTTGCAGTACTCTTTATTTACATTGCAGTACTTTTTTACGTTCTTTGCTGTACTCTCTACATTCTTTGCAGTACTCTTTATTTACATTCTTTGCAGTACTTTTTCCGTTCTGTGCAGTACTCTTAAGTTTTTTATGGTTTATCTAGTTCTTCGCAGTACTCAAAATTCTTTGTTGTATGGTAAGAGGTGGCAACACGTAACACCGTGTTTACAGTTTACCTGACGGCTTTATTCCTGACTACGCACCGCCAACTCATTCTCTCTGTTTACCTACATGGTTGTCTGTACGCATTTCGACGCATGACAAGACACACATACGCACACTCTCTATCCCGCCTATATTCTGAATATATGGCGTTCCAAGTATACCCCCAAAGGTAGTGTCCCTAATACCAGCCTTACTTCCATGTTCTGTGTTTGCTATCTTTGGCTTAGTTATGAATCACTGCCAGACCACTAAGAATTATGCTATGATTTTTGTGTTTAAAGACGCTACATTAAATACAAAGTACAAAATAAAATAAATAACCCTGCTTTGTAAAAAAAAAAAAAAAAAAAAAAAAAAAAAAAAAAAAAAAAACAGCTCTCATTGGAATAAATCATACAAGACACAAAGAAAATAATATAAAATAGCACACATACAACAAATACATAAATATAAACTGCAAACATGTCCTATCTAAGTATACAAACATATATTATAATTAATAAATTCATAAAACAGTATACAACAATTAAAATGTGTACATTTAACAAGGCACTACTGACTACACATTTCGCACTGGCAATGTTTACGCGCCAATGTACCCCGCGATTAAAACAAAGGAACACCTCTTGACCTTACTTGTCAAGGCGCTCATTGCAGACGATATCTGCCCGCTAACATACACACAGAAGCAAAGGAAGTCAGGCTTTACCGAGGTGGGCAGCAAACAAAAATGTAACTAGTCTTCCACACAACCTTTTTACAAATCACAGCACAGTGAAAAGGAGCTAAAATTATCAAGGCACAACATTAGTTGTTGGACTTTTTTTAAAGGGAGAGAATATTTTCAGTCAAAAAGAAAACCGAGTGTTAAGATTAGGTTTAACAGTTAAATAGTTCAAAATCTAATAATTGTTTCAAAAATAGTTAAGTTTCTAATCATTAGGTTAAGTTTTAAAATAGTATTGGTCAGGGATTTCAAAGGATTTATTTTTAAAATGTATGTGTTTTTCCACCTCCCACGGCATCTGCAGACCTTTAGTGTCATATAGCTTGGGAAACTCTGGCCTAGACAGTAGTCTAGGAAACTCAAATATTTTAAATTTAACAACCTAGTGTGGTGGTCTCAGAGTTTCAGAGAGTGTATTTAGACTTTTGCGTTTCAGAGATTATTCTGTCGAGATCTCTTAGTATTAGAGACTATTTTGCCTCGGTCTCTGAGATTCAGAGATCTTATTCATTTAAAGACTGCTGTCTGTCTGTCAGTTTCAGAAAGTATTTTCTGTATTGCCTAGACTGTATGTTATCGGTAGAAATGTCTGTGAGTTTCAGTAAGAAATTCTGTGAGTTTCAATACGAAACGTCTATGTTTGTGGGATGCAAGCTTGAAGTCTGTGAGTTCCAGTACGAAATGTCTATGTTTATGGGAGGCAAGCTTGAAGTCCGTGAGTTCCAGTACGAAATGTCTATGTTTATGGGAGGCAAGCTTGAAGTCTGTGTTTCAGTACGAAATGTCTATGTTTATGCGAGGCAAGTTCGAAGTCTGTGTTTCAGCCAGTACTGTCTAGTCACTTTGCAATATTATCATGACTGAGTAGATTATGACAGTTTCAGTTTACTTTTACAATCTATTTCCTGGAACTAACAGTTCTTTAATACTACAAGTTATAAATAGTTCAATGAATGTTGGAACTAACAGTTCTTTAATACTACAAGTTATAAATAGTTCAGTGAATGTTGGAACTAACTGTTCTTTAATACGAAAAGTTCTAAATAAGTCAGGGTTTGCTGGAATGAACTTTTCTGTAATGCTGCAAGTTAAAAATAAATCAGTGTATGTTGGAATTAGCTGTTCTTTAATAATACAAGTTATAAATAAATCAGTATATATTGGAATGAACCGTTCGTTAATACTACAAGTTATAAATAAATCAGTGCAATGTTCGGTAAAGCCTTAGAGTATGCTGCGATGTTGGAAGACATCAATTGTGTTTAGAAAACAAATCAAGCCGGTCAGAATATATTTACATCTTGAAGTTATTTTTCACTGAAAAGAGTCGAATGATTGTGGTGTTGTGTTGTGGTAGGTGGTGGTGGTAGTGTGTGTGTGTGTGTGTGTGTGTGTGTGTGTGTGTGTGTGTGTGTGTGTGTGTGTATGTATGTGTGTGTGCGTGTGTGAGAGAGAGAGAGAGAGAGGGAGAGAGAGAGAGATTCAGTCGGCTATATGAAGCCCATACAAATATAACTTTGAAAACAGATTATGAAGGGTACTCCTACCACTGTCTTGAGCTGTCGTGCTGTATGTCAATACAAACAGCTTTGATACAATCAGCATATCCAGATAAATGACAAATTCAAACTACAGATAGAAAAAATAGTTACAGATGAGTCTAGATTTAATTTTATATCAATTTGAAAATCCCGAGTCTCAAAGACTAACAGCTTTAACAATGAACTACACTTTTGCAATAATATCAATAATATATCTGATTTATGATGTATAAAAATGAATTATAGCAGCGGCCATAATTAAAAAAGTCAACTCGGTTATAAAATTGACCAATGTAAATACTTTCATAGTGAATATGTACAGTGTGATAACTTTAATAGTAAATATGTACAGTGTGATAACTTTAATAGTAAGTACATACAGCTAAAGCATTTATTGTCATAGGCAACCAGAGAAACCATGATATCTAAGAACACGTTATGTTATTTTTTAAATCGACAGATATCTATTTACATCAGGCGTCCAATGTTAACAAATTAGACATCTACGTAAAATGAAATCAAAATCAGCTAAACAACAAGAGCTGTAAAAGCACCCAAAATAATTTAGTAAGTGAAATGACAGTCTGTATCAGGGGTGCACAAACTTTTTTATGCCAGAGGGCCACATTTCCACTTGATAGTGCGTGGAGGGCCGCAAATCATATTGCACATGGATGGCTCAGTAGAAAAAAAAACAGCAAACAAATAATGAAATAAAGTCCTCCGAGGGACGCACAGATCCTTTCTCGGGCCGCGGTTTGTGCACCCCTGGTCTATATTAAGAAAATGCAACACATTAATACACAACACGAGCCGTCAAAGTAATCGACTTTAGAGAGTGAAATGATAATTTATCTTAAGTCAAAGTAATCGACTTTAGAGAGTGAAATGATAATTTATCTTAAGTCAAAGTAATCGACTTTAGAGAGTGAAATGATAATTTATATTAAGTCAAAATAGAGTGGTATAAACAACTTTAGTAAGTGAAATGAAAGTCCATATTTTTTTTAATGCGACACAATTATTTTTAAAAAAATAACTTGTAAGAAGTGGCCATCTTTACCATGTGTAACTTATATCTAATAATACCAAGGTAATGCAACACAGAGCTATAGAAATGTCATCATGTAGAACTAATAAATAACAACAATGCAATATGCTGTCATGTAGACTTAATGTCATTATGTAGAACTAAGATTAACAACCATAAAACACTGAACAATAGGAATGTCATAATATAGAACTAATAATAACAACCATGTAACACAGAGCTATAATAATGTCATAATATAGAACTAATAATAACAACCATGCAACACAGCTATAATAATGTCATAATATAGAACTAATAATAACAACCATGTAGCACAGAGCTATAAAAATGTCATAATATAGAACTAATAATAACAACCATGTAGCACAGAGATATAATAATGTCATAATATAGAACTAATAATAACAACCATGCAACACAGAGCTATAATAATGTCATAATATAGAACTAATAATAACAACCATGCAACACAGAGCTATAATAATGTCATAATATAGAACTAATAATAACAACCATGCAACACAGAGCTATAATAATGTCATAATATAGAACTAATAATAACAACCATGCAACACAGAGCTATAATAATGTCATTATATAGAACTAATAATAACAACCATGCAACACAGAGCTATACGAATGTTGTTTATACAGCTATTTCAGCACAGGTTAATCTCAAACAAACGAATGCTATTTTAATCTCTCTCTCTCTCTCTCTCTCTCTCTCTCTCTCTCTCTCTCTCTCTCTCTCTCTGATGCATCAGGATCGTCAAGACACAAGTACTCAGACAAAGTAATGCTATCTCTGAAACACCAGGATTATCAAGACACAAGTACTCAGACAAAGGAATGCTATTTCTGAAACACCAGAATTATCAAGACACAAGTACTCAGACAAAGTAATGCTATCTCTGAAACACCAGGATTATCAAGACACAAGTACTCAGACAAAGTAATGCTATCTCTGAAACACCAGGATTATCAAGACACAAGTACTCAGACAAAGGAATGCTATTTCTGAAACACCAGAATTATCAAGACACAAGTACGAAGACAAAGTAATGCTATCTCTGAAACACCAGGATTATCAAGACACAAGTACTCAGACAAAGGAATGCTATTTCTGAAACACCAGAATTATCAAGACACAAGTACTCAGACAAAGTAATGCTATCTCTGAAACACCAGGATTATCAAGACACAAGTACTCAGACAAAGTAATGCTATCTCTGAAACACCAGGATTATCAAGACACAAGTACTCAGACAAAGGAATGCTATTTCTGAAACACCAGAATTATCAAGACACAAGTACTCAGACAAAGTAATGCTATCTCTGAAACACCAGGATTATCAAGACACAAGTACTCAGACAAAGGAATGCTATTTCTGAAACACCAGAATTATCAAGACACAAGTACTCAGACAAAGTAATGCTATCTCTGAAACACCAGGATTATCAAGACACAAGTACTCAGACAAAGTAATGCTATCTCTGAAACACCAGGATTATCAAGACACAAGTACTCAGACAAAGGAATGCTATTTTAATCTCTTTCTGAAATACTACAATAATCAAGACTCAAGTACTCAGAGAAGGAATGCTATTTTAATCTCTCTCTCTCTATCTTTCTGAGACGTCAGGATAATCAAGACTAAGACAAAGGAATGCTATTTTAATCTCTCTATCTCTGTGAGGCGCCAGGATAATCAAGACTCAGACAAAGGAATGATATTTTAATCTCTCTCTCTCTCTCTCTCTGAGACGCCAGGATTGTCAAGACGACTCAGACAAAGGAATGGTATTCTACCTCTCTGAAACATCAGGATAATCAAGAAAAAAATTCTCAGACAAGGGAATGCTATTTGAATGTGTACTTGATATTCCAAGATTATCAAGTCACAAGTCCCCAGACATCATGGTAATCTGATATGCCAGGACCATTCAGTTTAGATAGAACAAGGGGGAATGCTATTGAATAGATCCCAGTGCATATACTACAGGTGGCTTATCATATACAGTCAACATTAACAACACTGAGTTCGCTGTTGTAAAATTACAAGTTGTATTAATTGTTTCTAGACAAACGAATTAAGGTTTATAAAGTGTAAGAAGCGTCTAAACACACCCACATACACAACAAAAGACATGTGCCTACATAAAACCCCAATTGTTCTCTATTAACAAAAGAACATGCATAAAATGCCGAAAGCGCAAACAAATTAACTCCTGTACTTAAGATTATATTATTTGCTTAGAAAGTCGCGCCAGTACATCTAGAGTATATTTCGCTCATCGAAAGCATATTGTTTAATTTGCATCTATACAAGTTTTCCCCCGAAATGTAGACTTAACAAAATGATAATTTATGAACATTTGGAAGTAAAGTTTGTTTTTAATCTCCTTGCAGTAGCGAATGTAACCGTAAGTGTGCAGTTCTGTTCACCCAGTTCGCGAGATTCACCCAGTTCGCTAGATTCACCCAGTTCGCGGGATTAAACTAGGCTTCAGAGCACGTGATTTAAAGGAGTTGATATCGTGATGTCCAGGTCAATGTACAACAGAGCAGGGATACACTATGCGGTGCAAAAAAAAACAGGTGTCCAGTTAATACAAGCCTGTGGTCAGATACAAACTGCTTACTACATTCACATAAGTCAGATACAAACTTAAAAGGGGGTGTCGCTGAGTCAGATACAAACTTAAAAGGGGGTGTCGCTGAGTCAGATACAGACTTTAAAATGTTACGGCACTCAGATGCAAGTTATTAAAACGTGACGTATCTCAGAACAACTGTTTGTTAGGAGTTGCACGCCAAAACATGGATCCGAATTGTTACGAGCAATAAATCACAGACCCGACTACTGAGAGTTGAGTAGTCAGAAAAGTGCACCTAATATCCGTGAAGACAAATAAATTCATCGGCACAGCTCCACGTGGGCGCCCCAGAAAACAATTCCAGCGAGCACTGCACCACAACTCTCGCGGGAAAGTCTTGGTCGCATGCTGTGTAAATATTGTCCGCAGACTGAGATAATAGGAAAGATAATGCAACAAAGCCTGCTTGGCGCTGACTAAATGCGTTCCACTAATAACTCCGGATTACGACTAATGCGATCTGCAGCACAGCTAGCTAGGATTATGTTGCTGCAACACAAGCTGATGCACGTCAGATTTGTTGGGCTGTATTGATTGGATGAACATTTATTGCCTCCGGAAGAGGGGTGGGGGGAATCCCTAAGACACTGGTTATGCAAAATACTGCACGTAAACTGATGCCTGCACAAAATACGCTACTTAGTACGTCACACATCGAGTGACGGAATTTTGTCGATATGTTTCTATTTATAGTTCTTTACGCTTAAAGTAAAAATTATTATGACTAAAAATTTGATTGAGAAAGAGAAAGGGAAGGAGAGAACGAGAGAGGAAAGAGAGTGTATAATGTTAACGTTGAGTATATAATAGTATGTTTTCTCAATTGTACAGTGTTAATGTTCAGTGTATAATAGTATGTTTTCTCAATTGTACAGTGTTAACGTTCAGTGTATAATAGTATGTTTTCTCAATTGTACAGTGTTAATGTTCAGTGTATAATAGTATGTTTTCTCAATTGTACAGTGTTAATGTTCAGTGTATAATAGTATGTTTTCTCAATTGTACAGTGTTAATGTTCAGTGTATAATAGTATGTTTTCTCAATTGTACAGTATTAATGTTCAGTGTATAACAGTATGTTTTCTCAATTGTACAGTGTTAATGTTCAGTGTATAATAGTATGTTTTCTCAATTGTACAGTGTTAATGTTCAGTGTATAATAGTATGTTTTCTCAATTGTAGTGTTAACGTTCAGTATAGAATATTTTGAAATTGTTTGCTATTGATCTATATGATTTGGTTTGGAGAATACTTTATGTAACACAACCATTATTTCTATGTTCATTAATTTTACTACGATGTACATTATACTTGTGAATTTTGATTGATGCTATATTTCTTATTCTGCATATGTAATGGGCTAATGAATATTTTTGTAAGTTGAGATTATTTGTAAGAGAAAAAGGAGTTTAGAGATGAAATATACCTGAAATTTAGCACTACCACTACCTTAATTTGACTTTTGCAGAGAAGAGCAAGCCTTTTTGTTTGTCACTTCAGGCTACAGTGACTACTGTTCTCTACTTGAATATGTTGTGTGCATCCAGTATTGTTGTCAACTTACAGTAAATCACGTTGCTATAAGTTGATTCTCATGAATTCTATTCGAGGGCCAATATGGCGGAGATTTGTGGCTTGCACTTGGTCTTGAGAATTCACAAAAAATCATTGTAAACATTCCTCATGGTGTGTTGAGTAAATACACATGAAACTTCGAGATCATTCCCCATGGTGTGTTGAGTAAATACACATGAAACTTCGAGATCATTCCTCATGGTGTGTTGAGTAAATACACATGAAACTTCGAGATCATTCCTCATGGTGTGCTTGATAGCGCATGTGAAATTCAGGATTAATCTCTACAACATGCTTGGAGAGTGCTTTGAAGATTCTGGATCAGTTGTGTAACGTGCCTCTAGGAGGGACACAAGGGGCCTTGCCTAGACATGAAAGGTAGTGACGTGTTGCAAACTACAGGATTGTGAAATAATTGCAAGTGACAGCCACCATCTTTGAATAGGTTATGTGCATTAACTTTAATTATTTTTCCACTCTCATTTCCGTGATTTTATCCCTGAAATTGAGTATGCATTTATGTTAATTGACTGCTTATGTCTATGTTAAGATAAATTGAACAATTGTTCTGAGGTGATGTAAATGTCAATACTCTTTTGATTATATTCATATGTTGTATAGTTGATTGTTGATTTAATAAATTTATTGACCTTCTTACAGGTATTGATAGCCATATGTTGGAGAGTCAGTGGGTGGATGAGGGCTCGCTAAATATAGATTAAAAACGGTTTTGCCTTCTTTGATAAGAAGTTTTCCACTTCTTACTGAAATATTGTGTGATGGAAAATGTTTGTCTTTAATGTTGTGGAAGAGAGAAAACCTTTACAGCGCCCGCATATCCGCCAAGCGAGAGAGACAAATAGTTTCTTCTGGAGAACTATTTATAACATAAAGTAAGATTCTCATCACTTGTAATTAGTTATGGATGATTTAAATAATAATATGAATCATAACTAGTAACTAGGAAACGTTAGCGTCACAGTATTATGTATATAGTTGTAGCAGTACTCCATTAATGAGACAGTATGTATTACTTATATATATATAATATGATGTAGTGGTTGTGTGTTATGTGATGGCCGTACATAATGTGATGGTTGTGCGTAATTTGATAACGGTACGTAATGTGATGGTTGTGCGTAATTTGATAACCGTACGTAATGTGCTGGTTGTGCGTAAAGTGTTAACCGTAAATAATGTGATGGTTGTGGGTAATGTAGTGTTTGGTGAACGAAGCTGTGAGGAAGTCCGGATTACTTAAGAAACATGATTAATAGGAAATGGTGGCTCTTATCCAAAGCGCACCACACTTTCCTTCAAACGCCCGTCTACCTAGGGCTCGAGTAGGCAAACGGCGGAATTTCTCGGCGTCTGCTAAACAGCTCTGGGCGATTAGTTAGCTAGTGAGGCCAGCCAAATGTTTGAAAGTAGAAGTGGAAATTGATGAATTTGTATCTTTACCAGACTCAGTCAGAATTTTACTCTTTTTTCCCCTTGCGTCAACACAGAATTGATTGATATATTTCTTCAATGCTCTACTTTTCTCTGTTTATAGATAGATAGATAGATAGATGGATGGATGGATGGATGGATGGATGGATGGATAAATAGAGAGAGAGAGAGAGAGAGAGAGAGAGAGAGAGAGAGAGAGAGAGAGAGAGAGAGAGAGAAAGCGTTATGGAAAATGATTACTTTAGTCTTTTGGTGGAATAACGTTGCCTATCCCTATTTCTAAACTTAATTGTTATATAAATTGTTAAATTGTCAAAGTGACCCGACCTTGGGCACTCCTTATGATGGTATTTCTGTAACTGTCAGAGTTGAAGTAACCACTCGAGTTGAGAATATGCTAGAAATTTCTGATGTAATGCAAACCAGTTTAACTGGGTGAGTAGTTTTATTATCCAATGGTTAAGATTTACAAGAAAGAGACCAGCCAATTGGCCGAGATCAAACGTTTGCATACTGAAGAGAATTCTATTGTCTAATCACTTGAATTCGGTGTGGCAAGAAGTCCGGACATGAAAGATGGCTGTTAGCTTAATGTTGAGTTAACTGACTGATTGAGAAGTATTTCATGCATTTTGCTATTGATGTTATACTTGTGTTTTGCATAGTGATGTTGAATTGTATTTTAGGATATAATATTGCATAGTATAAAATTTATTCAAATATAGTTTTGTAGAGAAGAAAGTGGGTGGATGGAGGCTCACTTAATATAGATTAAAGATGGATTTGTCTTTCCATTTATTAAGAAGCTTTTCACCTACGGTGACGGTAAATGTTTTTCTTTAATGTTGTGGAAGAGAGAAAATGTTTACAAAGCCTGCATATCCGCCAAGTGAGAGAGACGCGTGGTGTCTCCTGGAGAATTATTAATAACATAAATTAAGACTCTCGTCAGTTGTAATTAACTATGGACGATTAATTAATTAATAATAGTAATAACCGTTAACTAGATGGCATTGGCGTCACAGGCCTATTTTTAGAGCAATTTTTCAGCTTATGACTTTTCGTGAGATACAAATGTAACCAAAGACGTTTTTCAACTCCACCTGACAAAAAAATATATCCTTACAATTCGTGTCTTTAAGTGAGTCATATACAAATATTAGAAATTAATTACACAAATTTTATTTCCAATAGACGCAAATTTAAACTCACCTAAATGATATCTGCAAGACACTAGTGACATATTACTGAATCATTATTTCCAAAAGAAACTAGTGAAATAATGTTGACCTATTTCTTCACTATCCATGATACAGAAATGAAGTAAAATAGTTGTATTTGCTATATTTTGGCTTCTGCGAGACACAAGCAATATTTTAGTGACGCATTTCTTTGCAGTGCAAGGGATAAAAATAAAGTATTACTAAACTGCATCTTGGTTTTCTGCAAGACATGAACAAAATGTTAAGCACCCATTTCTTGGCTTACCACGAGACATAAATAAAACTTTTTCTTACGTTGTTGACCTATTTCAGGTCTTTCAATCTTAGAAAGTTTAACGAACCTGTGTTCGACATATCAAAGTGCAAAAATGTCTTAGTCTTGTTCACGTGAGGACACCAGCTTTTGTTCGCGTCAGGACACCATCTTTTGTTTGCTTGAGGACACCAGCTTGGCGAGAATGAGGATGATAGTGTGATGAGAACAGTGAAGAGATTAGAATGCAGAAAGAGCCTAGAAGTCAGTAGACCGAGGAGAGGGAATTAGTGTAGTTTAAGGGGTATATTCTAATGAGAGCAGAATAAGGAAAGTGCAGGAGAGAGAATTAGTGTTGCATAAGGGGTATGTTCTAATAAGAGCAGAATGAGGAGAGTGCAGGAGAGGGAATTAGTGTAGCATAAGTGGTATATTCTAATGAAAGCAGAATGAGGAGAGTGCAGGAGAATGACTGAACAATATAAGGAGACTAATGTGCGAAGAACAGTATAAGAAAAGAAATATAGTGAATATGGTGAGTAGATGAGAGAGGGGACAGTTGTGCGATGAGAGGGAGTTAGTAGAGTGGAGCAAAGTGTATGAGTAATGATGTGAGAGTGGAGTGGTGAGAGGTGAGTTAGGAGGGTAGCGTACATGATTCAGAAGGAATGCAAGGATGGCAATACGGAATGTTGAAGGGAAAGTGAGGAGGGTAGTGTGCAAATATGCAGTCTCAAAGGAAATACGAGTGGAGAGTATTGCCCAGTATAAAGTGTGACAAGAGCAGGGTGCTGGATAAAGGGAAAGTAGACGTGATCATAGCAATATGAGATATAAAGAGCAATATGTGACGAGAGCAGGATTCTGGAATAAAGAAAGGATGTGAGGATAATAGAGAGTAAAATGTAATGTGAAAAAAAAGTAGAAATGGAAGTAATAAGAGAAATGTGAAAAAGAGTAGAAAGGGGAGTAAAGAAAGTGATGTGAAAAGAGTAGAAAGGAGAGTAAGGAAAGTGATGTGAAAAGAGTAGAAAGGAGAGTAAGGAAAGTGATGTGAAAAGAGTAGAAAGGAGAGTAAGGAAAGTGATGTGAAAAGAGTAGAAAGGAGAGTAAGGAAAGTGATGTGAAAAGAGTAGAAAGGAGAGTAAGGAAAGTGATGTGAAAAGAGTAGAAAGGAGAGTAAGGAAAGTGATGTGAAAAGAGTAGAAAGGAGAGTAAGGAAAGTGATGTGATAAAGAGTAGAAAGGAGAGTAAGGAAAGTGATGTGAAAAGAGTAGAAAGGAGAGTAAGGAAAGTGATGTGATAAAGAGTAAACTATAGCAGAGTGAAAATATGTTTGAGAGGAAACTCGCAAGAGGTAGTGCGGGAAGGAATATGGAGGATGTTGTTTTGATGAAAGCGATTTTGGTCTTTCACTAACTAAAAATATCAGATAAGTTCATTCGCACTCACAATCTTAATTCATTTATATCATTATAATTATTAAGTATATATGCTTACAGTGATCTTAAACTGTTCACTTTTGTTTACTAAATAAGCAATGTATTTGTTATATTTACCAGTTTACTTTGGCTAGTGAATAAATAATTAGTGGAAGAATGGTTAATTTGTAATCATTAGCGATATAGCATGATTTATGATTTTTTTTAAGTATATTGGTCATCTGTTTAACTTGGTTCCTAAATCAACATTTTGTGTGTAAACTTACCAGTTAATTAATAAACAAATGACTGAAGAAGTTAATTTTGTTTCATTAATAAACAAATAGCTGACTGAAGCAGAGAAGAAATGCATTACACTGGCTGGTGCCTGATCGGACCTGCCTAATTCTGACCTTGCCTGCTTTTTATAAGAAGGCCGATCGATCGAGTAATATATAAATCAATATAAATCAATATACATCATTTTGGCGATCTTGAGGCAGTACCAGACGAAGCACGGAGGCCTTAAGAAGAAAGCTGGTATTAAGTTATTCCACGCACACTAGACGAATCAATATGAATTACGTCATCTTGTCAAAACAAACCGTTTCCTGCAGAACATCGGTTGACACTTTAATTTTTATTCTTGATCTGAAATATTAGACATTAGCTGTCACTTTCTTTCTTATTCAAGATCTGATATATTAGATATCAGTTATCATACTTATTTATTCAAGTTCTGAGATATAATGAATCAGTTATCACTTTCTGCTAAACCGATAACAAACATGTATTTTTACAAGTAATTTATAATGCACCGTAGAACGGTATGATTTGAAAAGTCTCTATCACAACTCGGCAACTCATAAACATCTATTTCACAACAAACCACCTCAATAATATCTGTCTTACAATACAGAAACCTTATAAATGTCTATTTCATTACAGAACAACTCAAAATATGAATTTCACAACACAACAACTCATAAATATCTATTTCATAACAGAGTAACTCACAAATATCTATTTCACAAAGCAGCAATTTTTAAATATCTATTTCTCAACACAGAAACTCAAAAATATCTTTTTTTCACAACGCAGCAATTCTTAAATATCTATTTCACAACACAGCAATTCTTAAATATCTATTTCACAACGCAGCAATTCTTAAATATCTATTTCACAACGCAGCAATTCTTAAATATCTATTTCACAACGCAGCAATTCTTAAATATCTATTTCACAACACAGCAATTCTTAAATATCTATTTCACAACACAGCAATTCTTAAATATCTATTTCACAACACAGAAATTCTTAAATATCTATTTCACAACGCAGCAATTCTTAAATATCTATTTCACAACACAGCAATTCTTAAATATCTATTTCACAATACAGAAATTCTTAAATATCTATTTCACAACACAGCAATTCTTAAATATCTATTTCACAACACAGCAATTCTTAAATATCTATTTCACAACTCGGAAACCTATAAATGTCTACTTCACCTCAAAACAACAAGTAAATATCTTTTATAATATATATTCATAAATATATGCTTCACCAGACAACAACTCATACATTTCTATTTCATCAGACAACTCATAAATATATAAATATTTCACCCATCAAAACAATCATAAATCTCTGTTTCAGCACATAACTCATAAATCGCTATTTCACCACCATAATAACTCATCAATCTCTATTTCATCTCACATTAATTCACAAATCATTATTTCATCCCACAATTTCTAATAAATCACTTTTGCATCCCACAATTACTCATAACTAACTATTTTATCTCACAGTTACTCAAAATCACTATTTCAAACCATAAATCATTATTTCAGACCACATTTACTAAACAAAACACTCTTTCAGACCACGATTACGCATAAATCATTTCAGACCACGATTACGCATAAATCATTATTTCAGACCACGATTACGCATAAATCATTATTTTAGACCACAATTACTGATAAATCACTTTTTCAGATCACACTTACTCAAAATTCATTATTTCAGACCACAATTACTAAAAAAAATAAATCACTATTTCAAAAACAATTACTAAAAAAATCACTATTTCAGACCACAATTACTAAAAATGACTATTTCAGACAACAGTTACTCATAAGTCATTAATTCAGACCACACGAACTCATAAATCACTATTTCAGACCACAGCATCTCGTAAATCCCTATTTCACAACACAACAGCTCATAAATCACTTTTTTCACCTTACATTGTTAAGACAAGTCTGTCAATCACTACCTATGTGCATAATCTATTAGATTCACAATTTGCCTGTCCGATAATAGATTTGTATGGTTGTAACTGAATGTGTAAACTAGATCATATGAGAAATGAATAATCTATTTAAATTCATCAAATGTCTAATGCATAATATATCAAATAGCTGAGATGTAAAATAAATACTGTATTTAGCAAAGAAAGAGTGAAAACGAATAATATTTTGTTTAAATGAAAATAATGTAAATTCAATATTCTATTAAATAGGATAATATAAATATTAACGCTCTTCTTGCTTGTAATTTTTATTGAAAAAGCCTTCAATAATTATCGTGAGGCCACTTGCTATTGACTCGGAACACACTTTATTCCTCTTTTACCGGATGTACTATACCAAGGCATAGCCCGAGAGAATTTCTCAGTAATCCAAAAACACGAGAAAATCTATAATTGTTTCCCAACGCAGGAAAGAAATATTCCTAAACACTTTTAATGAGAGAAGTTTATTTTCTTTAAAGCACCGCAAGAATCCGTTCTTAAATTCTATAAACAAATATTCCATAGCACATTTTAAACTTCATCTAATCTTATCGTGCATTTTTCAAGAAGTACTTGGTTTTACTTTGCCAAAGCCGTATCGAGATTTCACCACACATCAAACACTTCCTTAGCCACACTTAAGTTTTTTAAGCAGCCATTTATCACGTCATACCGAGTTGCATATATATTTCCTATGGTCATAGTTATTTTATATTTTACAAAACATTTCCCATGGCGCATCCACTTGTGTCCATTGTTCAAGTTGAGACCGATAACAGACTCAACTCATCACTATACGGACCTAAATCAAGACTTCACTCATCAGTATCACAGACATATAACAGATATCACTCATCACTAGACAGACCGGCAACAGAGACCCCATTCTTAACTACCCAGACTGATAACAGACTTCTCTCATCATTACACAGACATATAACAGATCTCACTCATAACTATAGAGACCGATAACAGACCCAACTCATCACTAGACGGACTGATGACTTACATATCGTATGTCACTAGACAGACTGATGACTTACATATCGTATGTCACTAGACAGACTGATGACTGACATATATCACTAGACAGACTAATGACTTATATATAGTACAAAACTATAAAGACCAATAACTTATATATCGCACAACACTAGACAGACTGATAGCTTACATATCGTAGCAGCTTGGAAAACAGATGGCCGCGTGCACTGAGCATATACTGGTTTCCCGGATATAGGTTGTTTTACAAACAGCTTCTGTGGAGAGGGGATGCTTTACACCTACTTTCTCGGAGAGTTGTTGTTTTACATACTGCTTTCTCGTAGAGTGGTTGTTTTACATACTGTTTTCTCGTAGAGTGGTTGTTTTATATACTGCTTTCTCGTAGAGTGGTTGTTTTACATACTGCTTTCTCGTAGAGTGGTTGTTTTACATACTGCTTTCTCGTAGAGTGGTTGTTTTACATACTGCTTTCTCGTTGACTACGTAGAGAGTATATTTTATACCTCCTTTCCCGGAGAGGGGTTGCTTAATACTTGCTTTCCAGGAGACGGGGTGGTTTGCATTTTGCTTCCCCGGCAGAGTGGATGTTTAACACACTGATTCCACGGAGATTAGTAGTTGTATATCTCCTTTCCCGGAGAAGGTATTTTATGCACTTCTTTCCCGAAGAGGGATGGTTTTGCACCTGCTTTCCTGGAGAAGGGTTGTTTTATACCTGCTTTTCTGGAGACGGGTTTTTTTAACCCTGCTTTCCGGGAGGAGGTTTATTTTATGCACTGCTTTCGAGAAAGGGATTGTTTACACCTGCTTTCCCGGAATGGAGATTTTTACATATTGCTTCCCGGAGAGAGTTTTTACACATTGCTTCCTCGTAGGGGGTGGGGGGGGTTAATTCTGCTTTCCAGACGAGAGATTGTTTTACACGCATGCTTTATAGACGAGGGATTGTTTTACACGCATGCTTTATAGACGAGGGATTGTTTTACACGCTGCTTCCTCGAAGAGGAATTGTTTTACATTTTCCAGACGAGGGGTTGTTTTGCTTGCTGCTTCCCAGAAAAGTGTTGCTTTACGTGTTGCAGCACCGAAGAGGAGTTTTTGACAAGTAGCCCAAGATCCGCAAATTTCGAAAGAGAAAGAAAACAAATCACATCGATACATTACTAATAATTACTACACCTAATGAAGTGAGATCGGTTTATAATACAAAACATATTATTATGGCTCTGGGCTATGTGAATTTATAAATAATATATTACTACATCATGGAGGATAACAAACATACATTGACAACTGTCGAAACACACGTTCCAAACTCATCATGGATTTGCGAACAACATTAGTAATGATAGAAGAGAAGCACTCCTTTTCTAATTACTTCAGTTTTCAGTTAATCTGTAGTGATGATAATAGTAGTAGCAAAAGATTTTTATTGACTTTGTAAAGTTCAGGGTTGTTACAGTGTTTGCTAATACTGCGTTTGTCAAAACAAAATATTGTTGTGTACATGTGTTTTTATGCTTATATGTGTGATTGTGTGTGAATATATGGTTGAGTGAGTGTGTGATTGTGTGTATGTGTGGCTCTGTGTGTATTGTGTAGTTGTGTGCATGTGATTGTGTACTAAAGTTGTGTGTGCGATTGTGTAATTGGGTAGTGAATATGATTGTGCAGTTATGTTGTGTGTGAATGTGTAGTTAAGTTTTGTGTGAATGTGTTATTGTGTTGTATATGTGTGAATGTGTAGGTAGGTTGTGTGTGATTGTGTAATTGTGTTGTATGTGTGTGATTGTGTAGTTATGTTGTGTGAGTGATTGTGTGGCTGTTTGTAAATGTAGTTATGTTCCGTGCGTGATTGTGTAGTTGTGGTGTTTGTGTATTTGTGTTGTATGTGATTGTGTAGTGGTGACTGTGTTGATTGTGTTGTTTGTGATTGTGTAGTGGTGACTGTGTTGTGGTGATTGTGTTTTTGTGTTGTATGTGATTGTGTTATGGTGATTTTGGTGATTGTTTTGTTTGTGATTGTGTATTTGTGTTGTATGTGATTGTGTTGATTGTGTTGTTTGTGATTGTGTAGTGGTGATTGTGTTGTGGTGATTGTGTATTTGTGTTGTATGTGATTGTGTAGTTAAAGTGTATGCAAGACAACAGTTGTGTTGTGTGTGTCTGTGTGAGTGAGTGAATGACGTTTCGAGAAGCATCAAACCAGCCAGTATGTAAATACAAGAATACAAACGTTTAATCAACAACAAGATAGATAGATAGATGGATGGATGGATGGATGGATGGATGGATGGATGGATGGATAGATAGATAGATAGATAGATAGATAGATAGATAGATAGATAGATAGATAGATAGATAGATAGATAGATAGATAGATAGATAGATAGATAGATAGATAGATAGATAGATAGATAGATAGATAGATAGATAGATAGATAGATAGATTAGTGTTACCTGATTCTGCATTGATGATTTGTATTGTTTATTTGTTTGAGTCATTTTGAGAACAAGTTCGGTAAAAAGGAGTGAGCTGATTTTGAAATTGCTACTTGTACAGCTGCGCAGTTATCGAACTTGTCACTTAAACCCAACACCACCCCATGAAATGCTGTTTATTTTTAACTTCACGCTGTGCATTATAAATCATACTTAACCGTGTCATCCAGGTCGTTTTGAGACAGCTAGATAATGCCAGGAAATATTTCACATTTGACGTTCGAAGTAACAGTTTAATGTGTCTGCCCTCGAAAGACAGCACGCCGATATTTAACTGATTTACTGGCTAGAACTTCTAGTAGTTATTAGTCGACGTAATCATAATAATTCTTAATTAAAACACTCAATAGTTATTAGTCGACTTAATCATAATAATTCTTAATTAAAACATTCAATAGTTATTAGTCGAAGTAATCATAATAGTTCTTAGTTAAAACATTCA
The DNA here is from genome assembly GCA_028829895.1 of Sinotaia quadrata. Lineage (NCBI taxonomy): Eukaryota > Metazoa > Mollusca > Gastropoda > Architaenioglossa > Viviparidae > Sinotaia > Sinotaia quadrata. Next base: position 38,758,197 of record CM054181.1, on the reverse strand, counting down.
ATAGTTATTAGTCGACGTAATCATAATAGTTCTTAGTTAAAACATTCAATAGTTATTAAAGGAATCATTATAAAGCATACACAAAACTACAATTAACTATTAGTCAAAGAAAACATACTAAAACATACCAGTAACTACTAGTCAAAGCAATCATAATAATACATGGTTAGAACCACCAGTATCTCTTAGTCAAAGAAATCGCTAATACACATATTTTAAAAAAATACCACTGACTGGAGTCAGAAAGTCATAAATCCTATAATTAAAATCAAAAGAAAACAAACATATTGATTCTACTCTTACTGAAGTAATAGTTAACTCATTTATAATAATAATTTTACTGATATAAAATATCCATTAATATAATACAAGTCACAGTATGCTAAAGTGTATGACTATTGTCAAAGCGTCAGTTATATAGATTTATGTGGCTAATGTTAAAGCATCGTTACAAATAAGAACTGAAAGTCTGTATTATCTAGTATCAAGCTCCACTAATATATATATATATTACTAATGCCAAACCTCCATTAAAATTAGACAACAATAAACGTATTTACTTATATTATACTCTATTAATGTATAGTTATTTCACTAATAATTAATTATATCAAAGCTCCATTTTCAGAAATCACAAAATACAAAGCATATTGTAACTAATTTCTAGCTTCCGGTAATAATACTTATATTACTATTATCACACTCCAGTAATATTATATTTATTTAACTAATATGATACTCCAGAAATGTATTTATTACACCAACTTCACACTCCAGCAATATATATTTATTTAACTAATATGATACTCCAGAAATGTATTTATTACACCAACTTCACACTCCAGCAATATTTATTTCACTAAAATCACACATCTCGAACTGCTGCAAACTGCGTGATGACTCAGACTAAACAAGATGAGTTTACAAGTGCATGAGTCCTCTTGCACGAGGTCATGGGATGAGAAAAGCTTAAAATGGAGACAGTTCGGTAAGGTGTCTTCCTGAACTGCTTTAGCCAGGCACTCTACTGACATCGAGATGTGCAGACTGTCAGCTTAATTCTCCAGTAAACTTCGTAACCTAAACAACATTTTATTCCAAGTGTTTGCAACAAACGTGGCGTCATCGAGAGCATGGGATGGAAAACATGTCACGTGGTGTTACAAACAAACATTTCGTACATGAGGTGCTTGGGAATGAAAGAACATTTATAACATGCTACAACACACATGGTGTAAAGGAGTTTTTAGAAAAGAGAAAACGTGCTTCAACACACATGGTGTAAATGAGGTGTTTTTTTAAAAAGAGAAAATGTGTTTCAACAAACATGGAGTAAATGAGTTTTTAGAAAAGATAAAACATGATTCAACAAACATAGCATAAATGAGTTTTTAGAAAAGATAAAACATGTTTCAACAAACATGGCATAAATGAGTTTTTAGAAAAGATAACACATGTTTCAACAAACATGGCATAAATGAGTTTTTAGAAAAGATAAAACATGATTCAACAAACATGGCATAAATGAGTTTTTAATGGGTTTTTAGAAAAGAGAAAACGTGTTTCAACAAACATGGTGTAAATGAGTTTTTAGAAAAGATAAAACATGATTCAACAAACATGGCATACAGGGAACCTGAGGCAAAAGAGCGTGCTGTCCTCGTTTTTAGCACAACCAGATATAATGGTAATGCAAATAAAGATTTTCTTTCATGCTGAAGGAGATGACGTGTTATAAAGAGCAACTAAAGTCAAACATTTTTTATCATACATACCCACTTCCAGACAATATCATTCATGTGTTTATGTTAGAAACGCATGTTCATGTTCATTATTAACATTTGCTGCTATGGGTTGAAATATTTTGCTAAAACCAGACATTATTATGTATGCCATGTGTGTTTGTTAAAGTCATACATCCCTTACTATTTTTATTGTTATGGATTCAGTTATGTTGCTACAAACAGATTATGTTTATATATAGTTACTGAATAAGAGAAGGATTGTTTGGGTTTTGTATTAGAATGTTTTTGTATAACTAGAAAGCATAAACAACGTAATTATCTGAGTTGTTTAATTGGGTTAGAGACGCATTATCTGAGTTGTTTAGTGGGAGTAGAGACGCATTATCTGAGTTGTTTAGTGGGAGTAGTGACGCATTATCTGAGTTGTTTAGTTGGGTTAGAGAGCATTATCTAAGTTGTTTAGTGGGAGTAGAGACGCATTATCTGACTTGTTTAGTGGGAGTAGAGACGCATTATCTGACTTGTTTAGTGGGAGTAGAGACGCATTATCTGAGTTGTTTAGTGGGAGTAGAGACGCATTATCTGAGTTGTTTAGTGGGAGTAGTGACGCATTATCTGAGTTGTTTAGTGGGAGTAGTGACGCATTATCTGACTTGTTTAGTGGGAGTAGAGACGCATTATCTGAGTTGTTTAATGGGACTAACTATTAGCCCTCGTTATTTGTTATTAATAATTTTCTATTAGCTCATGTATTAGTTATTAATAATTCCCCCACAAAGCCAACATGTCTCTCACTTGGCGGATTATCAGGACATCCTAAAACTCTACTTTTTACTCAATAACAAGAGATAGATGTTTTACTGTGGCATTATGTTTCTACAGGTGGAATACGAAATCCGTCATTTATTTATACTTAACGGGCTCCCGTCCATCAATATTACTCCAACATAAGGCACTAATGTATGTGGAAGGAGGTTAATAAATTTAACAATAAATGTATTAATCAACAATCAAATATACAACATATGAATAAAATCAAAGGAGCATTGACCTTTACATCACTTCATAACAATATTTGATTAAATGTTAGACACTCATTCAGTTTATAGTCAATGTACATAACCTTTTCAATGATGGCAACTGTCACTGGTGCATGTTCACAATCACGTGGTTGCAACACGTCATTGTCTTTCTTATTAGATGACGATCCAACATACCCCTTCTAGGCACGTCACAAAACTGTTCCAGAACAGTCGATACACACACAAGCACACCATGGAGAATCATCCAGTACTTCATATGCACTATCAAAGCACGTCACATGGAGTGTTCTAGAATATTCATGTGTGCTACACAGCACACCACAAGGAATGTTCAAGAAACGTTCGTGAATTCACGAGACTAAATTCAAGCCTCAATTTTTGCCATTTTGGCTCTTGAACAGATCTCACAGGAATCAACTTACAGCAACACATTTACTGATACGTTCGACGGCAAAGCTAGATACACACCAACGTGATATGGTAGAGTACAGTAGTCACTGCAGTCTGAAGTGGATACAAGGTTACAAAACAAAGAAAAAGGCATGCTTCTCTCTGCAAAAGTCAAATTACGGGCAGCACTAAGTTTCAGGCATATTTCATCTCTAAACCCCTGTCTCTCTTGCATATATTCTCAACTTAAAAATCCTGCAATAATATTTGTTAGCCCAAATACATATGCAGCACAAGAAATATAGCTTCGATCAAAATTCACAAGTAAAATGTACAACATAATCAAATTAGTGAACATAGAAATAATGATTCAATTACATAATTATTCTCCAATTCTTATCATAGATCAATAGCAAACATGTAGGAAACATTTCTAAGTCCATTCTTTCTTTGTCGGTCAGTTAATTTACCATAACCTAATAATTGCCTTTATGACAGACCTGAGTTATGTCAAAACCAAAGTGATTAGAATATAGAAATTCTTGAAGAAAGTAACTTTATATCTATCCCCATTAGATGAAATTGTTATGAACAAGTGTGAGACTATGTCAGAAAAACTACTCATCTGCATGGAACTGGTTTAGATTGCATCAGCAAGTTCAGGCATAACCTCCACCTGAGTTGTTTACTCCAATTTTGGCACTTACAAAGATATTATCATAAGCTGTGTCCAAGGTATGGTCACGTTAACGTTGGTTAACATTGAAAAAATATATAATTTTAAGTTTAGAAACAAGGATAGGCAAATTTACTCCTCCAAAATATATTGTTTAAATCGTTTAGATTGTTAATGCTATGTCGTTTAGAATAGGAAATACATTGTTAAGTTGTTTAAATGTTTGGGCTAAAATCGAATTGTTTTGGTTGCACAGGTGCATAGACTACAGAAAGAATTGTTTGGGTTCGTTAGATTGCATAGATTTAAAGAAAAGAATGCCTCAGTTTAGTTAGATTGCAAAGATTAAAGAAAGAATTGCTTGGGTTGGTTGGATTTTTTTTAAAGCCGAAGCATTAGATGACGAATTGTTTTTTTCTTGTTTTTGTCAATTTGTATCGAACGAGAGAATTCCATGCCATGATGTAACTGCTAATCGAAATACCCGTTTATTGCGTAATGTTGGGATTTTGTTGTTTCTCTTGAAATTCTTTCTGAAATGCCTGATGACAGACACCTTGCCATGAGTTGTTTTGTTTTTCCCTTTGATGTTAGCTTTTAATTCACTCGGTGTGTAGGGAGATTCCTTCCAACAGACCTCTAATCATTAGTTGTTTTTGGTTGAGTATTTCTGACACAAGACATTTTTACGTAGGGTTGTTTCCGTTAAAGGAATTGAGCATGTCTACGGACTTGTCTGTTGGTTTTGATTTTCTGTTGCTGGTAATGGTTTAGGATGAAGCTGAAGTCTTGTGGTATTTCTGATTCCAGATGTTTGTTCGTGTGTTGTTAATCTTTTAAAAATGATACGCATTTCGTTACAAAACATGAATTTGTTACGCCATTTTGTTACAAAAGATGAATTTGTTACGCCATTTCGTTACAAAACATGAATTTGTAACGCTATTTCGTTACAAAAGATGAATTTGTTACGCCATTTTGTTACAAAACATGAATTTCGTATGCCATTTCGTTACAAAACATGAATTTGTAACGCTATTTCGTTACAAAAGATGAATTTGTTACGCCATTTTGTTACAAAACATGAATTTCGTATGCCATTTCGTTACAAAACATGAATTTGTAACGCTATTTCGTTACAAAACATGAATTTGTTACGCCATTTTGTTACAAAACATGAATTTCGTATGCCATTTCGTTACAAAACATGAATTAGTAACGCCATTTCGTTACAAAACATGAATTTGTTACGCCATTTTCTTACAAAACATTAATTTGTTACGCCATTTTGTTGTTCGCTTGTTTTGGAATTCTCAGGATCACATTCTGGTCTTTGCTATTGCTCCAGACATTCCTGAAAACGATAAATTATTTCAGTGATAGATTCCAGTAAGTCTCTTACTGCATACGATGTTGTGGATTTTAATCGACCCATGAAACCTCAAACTGTCCTGAAAAATCCTAGAGAAATGAGACAATAAATGCCCGCTAGCTCTTGTTAGACCCACACACTTTATTGCAGACCATTTTCCTTTAGGTCTTAGCCTGAAGTGTTGAAGCTACTCAGGTTTTATCATGAATGAATAATGAAGCGCTTATTTGTGTTCAACATGACCTCACTAAAACCTTGCAAATCCGGTCGTCACGACGAAATAGCAATTTCTTGGTAATTTGAATATTAAATAGAACACGACCACGATGATATATGAGCCGTAAACCTTTCCGTCTAAGAATACCTTGAAATGGCGACGTCCATATGCGGAGTAATCACGTTTCCTCTCCACTGACGACTGCTAAGTTGGACGAAATGACCCATGCCAGAAATCGGACTTGTGAAATCAGATTTCATGTTGGATAGTTGCTCGTCCTGGTGACTGAAGAATATTCCACGTTACTCAAGACTGACACGTGATGTAGGAATTTGAATTCAATTAAGTGTGCGAGGCTGCTGGCGTTGTTGTCCAGAATTAATGCTTATACAGTTGTCCTCCATATATATCGTGTATGTATGTTTGTATGTATGTATGTTATTGTGTCGTGCATGTATGTCATGTATGTATGTTTATATGTACGTTTTCTATTGTGTCCTGCATATATATCGTGTATGTATGTATGTTTGTATGTATGCATGTTATTGTGTCGTTCATGTATGTCATGTATGTATGTTTATATGTACGTTTTCTATTGTGTCCTGCATATATATCGTGTATGTATGTATGTTTATATGTACGTTTTCTACTGTGTCCTGCATATATATCGTGTATGTATGTATGTTTATATGTACGTTTTCTACTGTGTCCTGCATATATATCGTGTATGTATGTATGTTTATATGTACGTTTACACTCTGTCCTCTATATATATCGTGTATGTATGTATGTTTGTATACGAATGCTATTGTATCGTGCATGTATGTCGGGTATGTATGTATGCTTGTATGTACGTATGTTATTATGTCCTATATGTTTGTCTTACATGTATGCATGTATGTGCATGTGTTATTTGTATGTACGATCATATTCATACATGTGTGTTAAGTAGACATTAAAATATGTATACCTTACTATAAATACAATTATATTCATGCAATTGTTAAATTTAAAAATTATTTAATTCCCTTAATAGAGACTTTTGTTATACGTGTACGTCTACTAATTGAAAACACGCGCACACACACACACATATATCGTATATATGTATAGTGCTCACATGAATTACCTAACTCAAGGTATAAAATAGACTATCTAACTCATGAACATAACATGAACTATATAGCTCATGTTATAACATAGACTATCTAATGTATGGACTTAATATGAGCCACATAACTCATGATATGACATACACCAGTGGTCCGCAACATTTTGTGGCCAGGAGCACATTTAAACTTCCAGAACTGTCTGTCGGGCGCCAACAATTTTTCAAAGCTTATTGACATTTTTTATTGGATATACTAAATATGCATATGTAATAATACATAATCTTTCAATCTATACCATTAGAGAGGTAATTTTAACGTAATACTTTCTTATTAAAATATGCATATGTAATAATACATAATCTTTCAATCTATACCATTAGGGAGGTAATTTTAACGTAATACTTTCTTATTAAAATTATTCGGGAACATCTCTTTCACTGTTATAGTGTACATTTTTTAAATCTACCTGGAAGACGAATTAAGTAGTTCTTATAAAAACATGAACAGTTCTCATCTTATTTATTTTTTAAAAATATTGTTACATTGGTGGTCAATATATTGTTACTTGTATCCGGATTTCATTAAACAAACACAAAGTTTTAAAAAGTTGAACGCAAAAAATGTCCCGATTCTGACCCCAAATTTAACGAGACAGCCAAGGAAGAAGACGTTTGAACCATACAGGAGGTAAAATAACATTGGAATTGAAATAACATTTAAATATAGTAAGTAGTTTATTATTAACTTAATGCACTTAAACCAAGGGAAGTAAAAAGCACTGGGTGAAGTTATTGAAATAGTGAGCTAAAAATATAAAAGCTTCTTCTGCATAAATTAGAAGTTCGTAAGAAAGATAGAGAGAGGAAGACGAGAGGCCATATCTGGGTCGCTACATGATGGCATTCAATCAGCTTCTTCATCGTCATTCAACAATAACCATAAAGAAGAAGATTTTGAAAAATATCTAAACATACATCAGCGCTTAAATCTGAAAACTTCGGAGAAAGAGAAACTATATTATAGTATTCTATTATATTATTATATTATATCTAGCTAAATTCAAAATAAACATTTTACCGAGAACTGAAAGAGGCTGAGAAAAGTGTCCGCAATTCTAAAGTGAGCGCTAAAATTGCAAGGCCTTGCTACCTCGAGATTATTCAGTATACCGCCTTGACGGTTTAGCGTTTTCTCCGTCTCGTCACTCTGGAACGTTTGTTTTCTGCCCTCGGAATTGTCTAAACAGATTTCAGAGAAGCAGTGTCGCCGGACCTATTAGAAGCGATCTGTTTTTAAGAACTAGTCGCAGTATATAAACAATATCATTAATGGATTTTTAATGAAAGTTTATGAAGGTGACTTGTTTATTTATTAACCCCTATGCTACACTTATTTATATAAATCCAAGTAAATATACAATTGCGTGATAAAGGGTAATTACAGGTAAGTATACAATTCTATGATAAATGATAACTCCAAGTAAGTATGCAATTCTATGATAACTACATGTAAGTATACAATTGCATGATAAATGATAACTCCATGTAAGTATACAATTCTATAATAAATGATTACTAATAAAGTACAGTCGTAGTCAAGAGTCGAACTTCTAAAATTTCAGGAGTCGGAGTCGGAGATATTTTGGTCGACTCTACAACCTTGGTTCTAATTCTATACACTCATCAGCACCCAATGGAGAACAGATATTATTAACTCATGTGCATTTTATAATAAGTTAATTTGGGGTGGGGCACTGCATTTCATCGTGGTCGGAAGAATAAAAAAATACTTCTATTAGTAAGCAATCGTCAAGGGCAAACATCATTGAAATCGTCAAGGACAAACATCATTGAAATCGTCAAGGACAAACATCATTGAAAACGTCATCACGTAGATAAATGAAATCGAAATAAGATTTTATATTGCACGCTTCATTCAGAAAACCGTTTTTTGTCAAAAACATTTACATAAAATATATTATCTATTGCGCAAGATTTTAGAACAATATTATTCTGAAGGTCCAAATCCCTCATTGACACTTTCTCTCTACTTTGTTCCAGATGGGAAATGAAGGGTTAAAGTCACTCTCCCGTACCACTTTCTTTATAATGTGGATAGCCAATAATGAAGGGTTAAAGTCACTCTCCCGTACCATTTTCTTTATAATGTGGATAGCCAGTAATGAAGGGTTAAAGTCACTCTACTGTACCACTTTCTTCATAATGTGGATAACCTGTAATAAATGGTTAAAATCACTCTCCCGTACCACTTTCTTTAGAAATTTCTTTGGAAATGTACAAAAATACTTGTGTGACGTACTCAAGTTCAGTTTTGCTATGAATTATTTTACAAAATGAATGACGAGAGGTTGGATGGAACACTCTGTACATCTGAACTACTTCTTCACCTTGTCGCGGGCACATATAAATACCTCAGTAGGCGCCATGGCGTCCGTGGGCACAGCGTTGGGAACCACTGACATAGACTATCTAACTCATGGACATAGCATGAACTATTTAAACCATGGTGCTCAACATTATGTGTAGATGCTGTGGATGTTCAAAAGTGAAATGAATCGGGGTGTGGTTGGTGGGAAGGAAATAAATGAAGTAATAAACTAATTCCTGGGGAACATTAAAAACAACGTTTCCAGCCTTTTGAAAGAATAATTCATGGTGCTATCATCTCCCTTATAATCCATACTCTAATATGAACTATTTAGCTCATAGTATTAACATGAACTATTTAACTCATGGTACTAGCAGGAACCATAGAGCTTATAAACTAACGTGAACTGTGTAACTCGTGGTATTAACGTAAACTATATAACTCATGGTGTTAGCGTGAACTATATAATTCGTGGTGCTAAAGTAGTACAGGCTTCATTATTTTCATTGAGAAAATATGCAGTTTGCGTCACAGGTATTCAAGTTGATACTTGATTTTTAGTAATACAGTAAGCAATTTGATAATTATCAAAATTTATTATAATAGTTATAAACTCATTTTATTTAATATTTTTTCTTTTAATCAGAAGGATTTTATACTGTGTTGTGTAACGGAAATGAACTGATATAAAATCTTCAAAGATATGTTTTGTCCTGTAAATAAGCTTTTGTCTTGTAAAGAAGCGTTGTGTCCAAGTTCACTGCAAGTAAACCATACGTGTGCGAAATCTTCGAGAAGCATAAATGTATCTTGCTAAGGGACATAACTCTCTTGCCGTGAACATAAATACAATTTCTAAATGCGTTCGTAAAACTATTTTTATTACCATAATTTTCAGCCTGGAGACTCCAATCTCCTAATAAATAACTGCTGTAACACCCGTCGTGGTAAACAGAGCACAAAATGCATTTCTAACCGTCTACTCAATTTCATGTATCTCTGCTAGCTTAAGTTATGGTCCTATCTTATTCTTGACAAGAAAACATTTTCAATGGAATTATGAATAATCGGTCTGAAAAGAGATAATTTCCAATGGAATGGTGAATAATATTTTAAAACCACAGATATAAACCAGGTTTGAGTAAAGGAGATAATTTTCCATAGAATTATGAGCAATATATCTACATTCCGCAGATAAAAACTAGGTTTAAGTAAAGAGCTAAAGACAGTTGTTCGTGGAATGATATAGCAGTATTACACAACTGCCGCCAAGTACTAGGTTCGGGTAAAATATTAGAGATAATAATCAATAGAAATGTAAAATCACTTGTACCATCCCATTCCATACTCAAGATCGCGGTCTTCAAGATTTACGTCACATGAAACATGCATAAAATCAAATACAACCTTCACAAAGAACGTAGTCTGATTGATGATTTACGTCACAGGAAACAAACATGAATACAAACATAATCTTAACTAAGATCGCCGTCTTAATAAAGACGTACGTCACAGGCATAAATGTAAATACACTTTTCATCAAGACTGCTATCTTAGTAAATACAATTACAACTGAACACGTGTGTAATATCTATACAACTGCCCTCTCCATTAGATAAGAAAAATATATCTTGGTCTACAATAGAAATAAACAACGTGTGTGTAGCCAATGGAAATAAAACTTCCCAGCTGCCCTGCTCTCCTCCTCCACGATCAGAAAGGAGGAGGGGTATCCTGCTCCAAAGAGGTTAACTTCCCATTGACCCCTGTCTTGTGTATCTCAAATCGATAGCTGTCTTCGTGTAATTCTATGGAATCTTGTTATTCTCTATGCATGAATTTGCATCTGCAGCAAGTACTTGTGCTATCAATGTCGACAAAAGATGTGTCACTGTACAGCAGTACAGTCAACAGCTCAGTATATAGTCAGTGTTTAGATTAGATTGAATTATTGGTTCTAAGTTAGACCCATAGCAATATAAGTACTGTCTGTGTTATTAAGAATATTTATTGGACTTTTCCGTACATGACTTTCTCATCAGATTTTGATTCTAATTACAGACAAAGAAATAAAACCTCGTACCTTTCAATTTTAGGTTTTATAGATTAGAATTGTGTTATTTATTTTTGACCATTCATTTTCAACATTATGTATAGATTTTTTAGATGTTGAAAAGCGAAATGGATGGTGGGTAAATAAATAAACTAAATAACAAACTAATTTCTGAACGCATTAAAAACGTTTTCAGCCTTCCCATGAAAGGGTTCTTCATTTGCTTTGCCTAATGGAATCCTCTTTATAAACTAGATGTCTGTCCAAGAAAAAAGTATTTTTGTTAGAGACACTTTTCTTTGCAATCTCAAAGACTCCATTTTAAAGTTTTATTTACTTTTTATTTAAACTTGTTAGGAAGGATTTTTAAAGTCTGATTAAACAACCTGGGGTATTGGCCTCAAATTTTAAGAGGAACTGGAAGAACTTACTATCGTTATAGAAATAGATTATTAAACGAATTGTATTGTTATAGATTATAATTATTAAACTAATTGAGTCGTTATAGATTATTAAACGAATTGTATCGTTATAGATTATTAAACGAATTGTATTGTTATAGATTATTAAACGAATTGTATTGTTATAGATTATTAAACGAATTGTATTGTTATAGATTATTAAACGAATTGTATTGTTATAGATTATTAAACGAATTGTATTGTTATAGATTATAATTATTAAACTAATTGAGTCGTATGAGGGACGAACGTAGTATAAAAGTCTTCAAAATAGTATTATATGACTTTTGACCTTTAGAGTATTAATGTTACACTACCCGTTGTCCTTAAAACTGTTTAATGTCACGTCCTACTGACCTTTTGAGAGTCTTAATATCACTTGCCCGTATTTTTGAGAGTCTTAAGGCAATAGAATCTATTGATCTATTTCATTACTTCTCCATACAACAGACTGTTGTCCTTTTGAATATCTTAAAGTGAGGCTCATCGGCCTTTGACAATTTTAATGTTGCATGATTTGTCGGCCTTGTGAGATTCTTCAATGTGAACGGAATATTGATTTTTCGAGACGCTCTCAAGGACTCTCTTATGCTTTACGATACTACACATAAGTGATAATTTTTTTTTTAAAACAGCAAAAGCCCGTTAAATTCTGACAAGCATATTAAACATTTTACTAACTGTTGAATTCTTTTACATTTATTTATTTACTGTGTTACGCTCCAAGTATATAGCTTGTATTAGTAGCGTTGTTTAGCGTACGTCATTTGTTCAAGTTTACATCACTTGCTATTGCTTACATCATTTGTATAGTTACATCACATTTTTATCTTACAAATAATTTATATTAGCTTACATCACCTGTTTTATTTTACACCTTGTGTTTTAGCTTACATCACGTGTCATAGCTTATGTCATTTGTTTTAGCTCCCATCACCTTATTTAGCTTACATCACGTGTCATAGCTTATGTCATTTGTTTTAGCTTACATCACCTTATTTAGCTTACATCACGTGTCATAGCTTATGTCATTTGTTTTAGCTTACATCACCTTATTTAGCTTACATCACGTGTCATAGCGTATGTCATGTGTTTTAGCTCCCATCACCCTATTTAGCTTACATCACGTGTCATAGCTTATGTCATTTGTTTTAGCTTACATCACCTTATTTAGCTTACATCAGTGGTTTCGTTTCTTCATTTCTTTCAGCTGGACCACCTGTTGTAGCTTACATCCAAGTAAATATACACTAAATATACCATCTGTTGTAGCTTGTGTTTTAGTTTCATCATTTGTTTGAGCTGACATTTCTTCATCTGTTTTACATTGCATCATTTTATTTTAGCTTGCTCATTTGTTTCATGTGTATTTCCCCACTTGTTAAGATTACGTCACTTGTTTTAGATTACTTCACTTGTTTAGAGTATATCACTTGTTTCTGTGTATTATTTTGTTGGCTTACTTCATTTGTTTTAAGTCACATAACTTATTTTAACTTTCACCACGTTCACATGTTTTATCTTACCTCAGTCGTTTTAGTTGATTTCAATTTTTAAAGTTTACATAACCCTTTGTAGCTTTCGACCCTTGTTTTAGCTTACATTGCGAGTTTTACATACATTCGTTTGAAACTTAATTGGGTTTTTTTCATTCATTTTAGATTATTTCACTTATTTTTATATATATACACACAACTATAACCTTTATAATATGGAGCGCCAAATGGACATATAAACCATATTTGTTGTGCTCTGCATAATTTTCGTGATAGTTTCTTGCAGCACTTCCTGAATGGTGTCTCATTTATAGGGGGAGCTTCGAATCGGTTATAGTTGTGTGTATATAAATATACCTATGGTTTCTTTTACGGTAGCATATCAATAAATGGATGGTTCGCGCATGTGTAAAGATTTACATCGAGTCTCACGTGTTCATAAGGACTGCCTTCATCAAAGGTCGCTCTTGAAAGTATTGGTAATTGCTGACGTCACGTGACGTTATGTAAAACCTTTATCCATTTGACTGGTGTAATTTAATTCTTCCCTTAGACCACAATGCAGCATATATCGATATTAGTCTTCTTTGTAGCAAAACATACTTTTCATTAACACAGAATGATTTAATTTTATTATATTGTATTACTTTTAATTTATCTGCCAATAGGTGTCAGTGAGGTCATTAACTCAATGATAGCATATTACCATTTTATGTTTTCTGCCAAGAGATCTCAGTGAGGTCATTAACTCAATGATAGCATATTACCATTTTATGTTTTCTGCCAAGAGATCTCAGTGAGGCCATTTTTCTCAATGATAACATTGTAAGTTTTTTTTCTTTCCGACAATAGGCTACAGGGTGGCTATAAATGCAATAGCATATTTTCTTTATTTTTTTTTTTTTGGTCTCTGTCAGTAAGATTCAGTGAGGCCATTATTGCAATAAGAATTGTCCTTTATTTTTGTCTCTGCCAAAAGTGAGGCCATTATCTCAGTATGATAGCATTTTATTTTATTTCTTTGATCTCTGTTAATTGGTCTCAGTGAGGCCATTAACTCAATGATAACATATCTTTTTTGGTATCTGCATAAAGGTTTCAGTGATGCCATTAACTTTTGATAACTTATTACCTTTTATTTGGTGTCTGCCAACAAGTTTCAGTGAGGCCATTAACTCAGTGATAACATATTACCTTTTTTAGGTCACTGACAACCGGTCTCAGCGAGGCTTAAGACTTAATGATAATAAATGACTTATTCTGGCTTCTCCCTACATCAATGAGGCCTTAAATTTATTGATAACATTTTTGGCCCCTGCCAAAATGCTTCAATAAGATTCTATACTTCATGGTGCAATCTTGTCTTTATCTGGTCTTTTCTAATAGATCTGTGTGTGTACACTTACAAAGTGCTATAAATAAAATGGGCAACGCGTTCGGCAGCATTTCTTATCTTTTGTCTAAAAACGTATACATTTGTGTAGTTTACAGCACTGTTGTGCTTCAATGGATTTCATTTTGTTTTTGGTGATAGTCTGTGAGTTGTGGATCTCATGTCTTGGTGACAGTCTGTGAATTGTGGATCTCATGTCTTGGTGACAGTCTGTGAGTTGTGGATCTCATATCTTGGTGACAGTCTGAGTTGTGGATCTCATATCTTGGTGACAGTCTGTGAGTTGTGGACGTCTCATCTTGGTGAGTCTGTGAGTTGTGGATCTCATGTCTTGGTGACCGTCTGTGAGTTGTGGACGTCTCATCTTGGTGAGTCTGTGAGTTGTGGATCTCATGTCTTGGTGACCGTCTGTGAGTTGTGGGCGTCTCATCTTGGTGAGTCTGTGAGTTGTGGATCTCATGTCTTGGTGACCGTCTGTGAGTTGTGGACGTCTCATCTTGGTGAGTCTGTGAGTTGTGGATCTCATGTCTTGGTGACCGTCTGTGAGTTGTGGACGTCTCATCTTGGTGAGTCTGTGAGTTGTGGATCTCATGTCTTGGTGACCGTCTGTGAGTTGTGGACGTCTCATCTTGGTGAGTCTGTGAATTGTGGATCTCATGTCTTGGTGACCGTCTGTGAGTTGTGGGCGTCTTATCTTGGTGAGTCTGTGAGTTGTGGATCTCATGTCTTGGTGACCGTCTGTGAGTTGTGGGCGTCTTATCTTGGTGAGTCTGTGAGTTGTGGATATCATGTCTTGGTGACCGTCTGTGAGTTGTGGGCTTCTTATCTTGGTAACAACCTATGCGTTGTGGTGCAATTCAAGTAAATAAGAGTAACGGGTGAAATCGTCACGCTTGTCGTGTTTCACTTATTATTTACAAATTATTTCGTGTATTCCTTTCCACGAGTGTCGTTGGTTTTGTCCCTTCACAGTCACGTAGCCTATGGTGCTACCAGTCTACTATATAAGCATATACACAAAAATGATACACTTCAATGATGCAAGGATAGAGTTATGAATAAGATAAATATTAACTTCTCAACAGCCAGTTATTCTAGCTGTTTGTTTTATCAACAGAAACATGTATAAAATGGAGGTTCATAAATATTAAATAATTTGATATATTTGTGAAAATGCAAATCTAACTTTCATCTTTATATATACATTCTACTAAGTTATACTTTCAACATAATAAATCATCATTTTCAGTTTACACGTTTCCTCTTTCAGTTCAGTTTTAAATATTACGAGTCAATCATTCAAAGTGTTTAAGTATTTACATTTACGAATTTAAGTGCTAGTACATTACGAGTCAATCATTCAAAGTGTTTAAGTATTTACATTTACGAATTTAAGTGCTAGTACATTACGAATCAATCATTCAAAGTGTTTACATACTGCTACATTACAAGTCAATCATTCAAAGTGTTTACATACTGCTACATTACAAGTCAATCATTCAAAGTGTTTTAGTACTGCTACATTACAATTCAATCATTCAAAGTGTTTATGTACTTCTAAACCAGGAGTCAATCATGCAGTGCATTTCCCAAATGTTTAACTGCAAAATCGAAACAAAACTACTCAATGAAAAACAAATAGTACCTTAGTTAAATTTAAGAAAACCGAAACGAACAGCATACCACATTTTACAACCTAATCTATACTTGGACTTGATTTCAATTGCTTCAGCCAAGTACATCTTACTACTTAATCTATACTTGGACTTGATTTCAATTGCTTCAACCAAGTACGTCTTACAAATAATCTATACTTGGACTTGATTTCAATTGCTTCAACCAAGTACGTCTTACAACCTATCCAACATAACCTTTCTAATCTATACTGGAATTTGATTTCAATTGCTTCAACCAAGTACGTCTTACAACCTACCCAACATAAAGTAAATTAGTCTAGGCGTTCCCAAGACCAGCAACTATATAATATATATATATATATATTAATTTATTTTCAGTCGAGTCTGTCAAGTTTTAATACTGTAAAGGAATCATCGTTAGGGCTTTCTGGGTATTCTGCTATTGTCTGCTTCACATCTACGAAGAAACGCATACTTTGAAGATAAATATAATGATATGCACATTACAACGACATTTTGTCTACTTAACAGTCTATATGTAATCTTTGTCTGGTTAAACTAAATAGGAACAATAAGAAAGCAATCGCGTGTTTTACACACAGACATCACAGACAGTTAAAAAAAATGCAATAAAAGAAGCCCCTGATTAATAGCACTTCTGGGCAAAACAGCTAAATCTAAGGAATAATGCTTACATAACAAGTACAGATGAATTTATTTTTTAAATTAACATCTTCTGAAAATAATTATAGTGTCTAGAAAAAGTCTTTTATCATGATGACATGGACCATGTAGAGCGTGTCTTGATGGCATAGCCGTGGGTTTTCGGAGGTAATGGGTTTGTATAATGTAGACGCACGGACTCAAGCCGCCTACTGATTTGTTGTCTGGTCTTGCCGCGTATTTCTCCACTAAGGGCCACTACATCTCTAGCTGGAGTGAGGTGGGTGGAGGGGGGGGAGAGTGGTACACGATAAAGTAGCTGGTTGCCCTTGGGCAGCAGGCACAAATTCCAATTTGCAGTTGAGCGGATGTTAGTACGTTGTAACTGTTGGTGTGGCTAGGATATCGCGACGATAACGATAATAATGGCGATAAGCCCTAATGACGATAATCAACCAACTTCTTCGGTTCCTTCGCGTAATAAACAAGTATCCCAGCACAATAATATTTACTGAATTACCGACCCAAACCTGAGAGCAGACACACAATGCCGTTACTTAAGATGAAGGGCTCGCTGATTCATGTCATAATTTCACAGAAATATGGCGCCCTTTCTCAGATTTCTGGAGCTAGGATTGGTCAGTGACATTAAGTCGAGAGTCATCCAATCATGTTCAAGTTTTATAATGGTGCCTTTTCTCTGGTTTCTGGACCTATGACTGGTCAGTGACTTTTGACCTAAAAGTCATCCAATCTTATTCAAGTTTATAATGTTGCCTTTTCTCGTGTTTCTGGAGCTATGATTAGTCAGTGACTTTATGTCGGTAGCCAATCAAATTCAAGTGTTTGAACGGTCAATGGATGGTTTAAACTGGAACTTGCATACCAATCTTTGGCATCATATATCATCTACATGTCATTTCAACGACGATCAGATACATTCTTTATCCTCTAAGGTTATACGTAGGCCAATGACTCTATTGATGTATGAAATAAAAGACGGTATCAAGAATTTATTATTCAATTAAATGAAGAAATATTAGATTCAAATAATTAGATCATGCAATGGAAGATTATGTCGTAAGATTAAATTGTCCGCGTTTAGCAAATACTATGTTTAACGTGCATTCAACGATTTGTGTTATTTTATGTGTATAGCTTACATTATCCGTGTTACGAGTCGCGTTATTTTATATGTATAGCTTACATTGTCCGTGTTACGAGTCGTGTTATTTTATGTGTATAGCTTACATTATCCGTGTTACGAGTCGTGTTATTTTATGTGTATAGCTTACATTATCCGTGTTACGAGTCGTGTTATTTTATATGTATAGCTTACATTGTCTGTGTTACGAGTCGTGTTATTTTATTGTATAACTTACATTGTCAGTGTTACGAGTCGTGTTATTTTATGTGTATAACTTACATTGTCAGTGTTACGAGTCGTGTTATTTTATGTGTATAGCTTACATTGTCCGTGTTACGAGTCGTGTTATTTTATGTGTATAACTGACATTGTCCGTGTTACGAGTCGTGTTATTTTATGTGTATAACTTACATAGTCCGTGTTTGTTTATATAACGTCTTCAGCTTTCATTTCCTCTTCAATTATTTGAGGTTTTTAACTTGCTTTATCTGACGTTTTTAGCTTGCTTTATCTGAGTTTTTAGCTTACTTTATCTGAGGTTTTTAGCTTGCTTTATCTGAGGTTTTTAGCTTGCTTTATCTGAGGTTTTTAGCTTACTTTATCTGAGGCTTTTAGCTTGCTTTACCTGACTTTAACTTGGTTTACCTGACTTTAGCTTACTGGATTTATATTTATATTAACTCTTAATCTTACACTTGCCTGTATTTCGCTTGCATCACTTGGTGTCGTGATTATATCTGCCAACAGAAAGCGTATATTATCTGATAATGAAAAAAAAACACTAACGTTCTTTAGAATCTAGCAATCTTAACCATTTATTTTTTTTAAATTTAGTTTCGTTATATATAAATTACTACCTTAGGTTTCATTTTGTTAGTTTTGTTTTATTTCTGCTGTGTTATTCGTTATATTAAAACCATAAATAATCTTTTAATTTAACAAATATGCATAAGTGATAAATGAATATAATAATTATATTGCCAGATCTATAAGAAATTATTAAATTAGTTTGAATTATTCCACAATTTGCATATGGATCATAATTGTGTTCTCAGTTAAAACATAAACAATGTAACTCATATTCTTTTCTTTTGATATGAAATTATAGTTTGTATAATTAAATACATAATTGACACCCATGAAATCTATTATTTTTTTATATGAAATTATAGTTTATATATTTAAATCCCTACTTGACACCAATAAAACCTGTTAGTTTTGTTTTGAAATTTTAGTATATTTAAATGATTGACACCCATGAAATCTTTTGCTATGAAATTATATAGTTTTCTATTAAATCCATTCTTGACACCCATGAAACCTGTTACTTTTAGAAAAGTCCACTTTGAAGAAATGTGAAAAAGAAAAGTTATCCAAACGTTCGTCACTTAGTGTTGGCGTTACAGGCAGTTACTAGAAGTTACTTTGTTTGCACAAGAACATTTCAAGTGGAACTCAAATTAGCTGTAGGCTACGTGTCACGGCTGCACAGCAGTGTTCGAGGCATAAACGAAGATACCGGGAAATATTTCTGATTAGGATCCTCTCAGTTGGTTGCCCTTAGCTACGGTATCGGTAATTTTACTCTAAGAGCATGACTATCAACAGTTCCTCTTATTTTTCTAATGTTTGAAAAGACTTGATTTGTTAAAAACAAGCAGCTAATAATATTCACTGTCGGGTCAGTCAGCCAACAAGTTGATTGGTGTAGTCAGCATTCAGGCATATCTTTGGTCAGTTTTCCGTGTCTAAGACACACATTTTATCACTTGCTAAATGTGTGCATAGATAGATAGATATATTAGATTAGATTAATAGATAGATAGATAGATAGATAGACGGAGTGAGTGAGTGAGTGAGTGAGTGAGTGAGTGAGTGAGTGAGTGAGTGAGTGAGTGAGTGAGTGAGTGAGTGAGTGAGTGAGTGAGTGAGTGAGTGAGTGAGTGAGTGAGTGAGTGAGTGAGTGAGTGATAAAAACAATAATTAAGACTTTGTCTCTGAACTCTTGAGTTTGTGAGAAATACAGAAATCGTTTAAACTACCATTCTATTGTCTCCTGTTTCTTTGCATTTTTATTTTAAGTTGAATGCACTAAGCAATAAATAACACTTACTAGTTTCGGTTATTTATGATGCACTATCAATCATACGATAATATTTTCTTCATAAAAGCTTGAACTATTAGGTTAGCTATTTATTTATATTTGTATGGTTATCTTGAGTTTTTACATTCGTGTTTCAACCACCAGATTAGCTATTTATTTATATTTGTATGGTTTTCTTGAGTTTTTACAATCATGTTTCAACCATTAGATTAGCTATTTATTTATATTTGTATGGTTTTCTTGAGTTTTTACAATCATGTTTCAACCATTAGATTAGCTATTTATTTACATTTTTATGTTCCGTTGAGTCTTTACAATCATGTTTCAACCATTACACTAGCTATTTATTTACTTGTTATGTTGTGGTGAGGTTTTTATTAATTACATCTTCTTTCAATATATTTTTTTCCATTTTTAGTAAGACATTTCGCTATTATGCATCACATCTCTGTGAATTTAAAATGCTCGTCTCCAAACGGCGTGACCTAGACAGTGTAGGTCGTGACTTCCGAAAATAAAAAGCTTGCAATCATTCAAGTGCTGAAAATATGTCAGAAAAAAAATTAAAGTGAGAAGTCGTGTGTTTTGCACCGTGCGAATGTTTTATAGTTCTCAGATAAAGCAAATTTAAAAAAAAAACAAAGAGCTATTTCAGACACGGTGGATGAAATTATATGGCAAAACAGACATATCACAGTCATGATGAATGAAGTTATACGGCAAAACAGAGCTATCACAGAGGTGGTGAATGAAATTGTTACATAAATATCTACATTCCACATGCGCTGTCCGACATATAGCGAAATGCGTAGTTTGAAAAATAAAACATGGTTAAACATTGCATGCATATGGTTGCACAAACAATGGATGAACTACATAAAATATTCATTTTTTACACTTCCCAAAGATACAAATTACAAAAATACGTGAATTACAAAGATGAAATGATAAAACTTTCATTCGAAAGTACATACGGTAGTGTGGAGTGAGCATTTCCATGAAGACTATGAAATACAAAGCAATAAGTCTTTTGGGGACAGTGTCTAGCAATGTCAGGCACTCATGGCTATATACATCTAGTAAATATATATTCATCAAGCCATTAACATCACTTTTAATCTGAATGTGTATGAATGCATTTTATTACATCAGAATTTGTCTGTGTTTTAATTGTATTATGATATTTTATATACACTGTAGTATTAGTTTTAACAATATTCATAACATAAATGTATATGATACACTTTCTTGAAGATAATCTTTTTACACTAGCCACTACCAGGACAAAATCTTGTCTTTACTGTCTGCTATTCACTTTAGTTAATAAATCCATTAGAAGGCATATGATATTTTTACTATGCATCTGACACAGGTACTTGTGTTTAAATGAATAGTTGAAGTACCTTAAATATAATTAAATATTTTACTTTACAGTTTATGATATTACAGTTTATTACGGACTGATTATTCCACCATTAGCAAGATGGCAAATTAGGGATTTTCCCCTATAATTCTAGTCATTTATTTTTTGGTAACTGTACCAGATTGTTAGATCACAATAAACTAATAAGTGTAACAGAAGCATATATTTCAGCTTAATAAGACTATTTCAACTATTAAATTAATATACACTGGCCATTAACTGCTTTTAAAAGTTTTAGATTTACAATACTAAATAATTATATATATATATATATATATATATATTATAAATACAAATCATTCATTTAAAAACATGATTAAAGCTATTCTCTATATTGTTTATCATTAGTGAGTAAAGTAATTTTAAATTGTATATAGAATGATGATCAGTTATTTAAAACACAACTGTACTGGATTCTCTAAATGTTAGTCTTGATCACTAATAGTAATAAATATTGGTAGTAAATGTAATATTCATATATATGACGATTACAAAACTGTACTTTCAAGAAAGGCTTTTGTCATTCATATAAAAAAGTCATTCAGAACCACTTCTAATAATAATTATTATGTATGGTATGTAGTATACTGACTATATTAAAAAATAACTTACCAGACATGGTCATCCTCAGTCATTTTTCCTCTGTGTCTCCAACATCATTAGAAAGAGAATGAGAAGTGCTAACAGATCAACTTTCGCTGTCATCAGTCATTGTTTCCTCTGCATCTCCAACATCATTAGAAATGGAATGAGAAGTGCTAACAGATCAACTTTCACTGTCATCAGTACGAATTGGATCAAACGTAAGTGAAGTACCAGGGAAAATTATATTGGCGGCCATTTGACCCCCTGCCTGACGTCACTTTTGCTTGCTTTTACCTCAAAGACTTGGGGATTGTGTATCTTAGAAACTAGGCAAATCTCGTTCACAAACTATGTTTGACCTAGATTCCATTTCACTTGATCTTCATGGGAAAATCGTGTATAGCATAGCACCAGAAGCTTTTGAAAATAATAATAATGATATTATTAATAATTTGAAAATGTATACATCATTTGTGACAGAGAGAAAGAGAGCGATTTCATTTTTCAGTTTTGAATTGTAACGTGCTTTCATGTAGGACAACGCGATAGTGACTTCCAGTATAAACTGTTTGCGAATGTGCGCGCGTTTCGGATGATTATCTGCGTGTATATGTGTGCATGTGGTTGTATGTATAAGTGAATATATGTATGCTTGAGTGAATGTTTGTGCATGTCTGTGTGTGCATGGATACCAAATGTGATTATTTATAGATATATATGTGTGAGGGAAATATTGTAAGAGCATGTTTTTTGGGGGGAGGATGATTAATATTTAAAAGATATAGTTTGGGGGCCGGAAGGTTACGAAACGCTTGTGATCTTCTAAAGAATAAAATAACCTCATTTGATCACACTTGAGGTGAAACATGTCGAAACTTGATCGACATGTTGACTGAGGAGTAGAACAATCACCTTGACAATATTTTTGCTTCCTTTCATTTCGTCAAGAGAAATTTTACTTAGGTTCCTTCAGTGTATTTTTGCTTCCTTTCATTTCGTCAAGGGAAATTTTACTTAGGTTCCTTCAGTGTATTTACTTCCTTTCGTCAAGGGAAATTTTACTTAGGTTCCTTCAGTGTATTTACTTCCTTTCGTCAAGGGAAATTTTACTTAGGTTCCTTCGGTGTATTTGCTTCCTCAAGGAGAAGCGGAAGCGGGAAACATATATTTCCCTGACATTTACACTTACTTCATCTTTGAAAGTAATCTTCAACTCAGTGATTTAACAGTTATCAGTTATGCAACCGGTAGAGTCTTCCTTTATCATTTCGTTCCAAGCATTTTAAAGCCAATCTTACTGCATCTCAGTGATAGGAATAAATACGTTTAACTATTACGCGTTTAATAAATACGTTTTTACTAATAAGTGTTTCATAAATAAACTATAAAGTGTTTAATAAACAAGTTTATCTAATACGCATTTAATAAATACGTTTAACTATTATGCGTTTGAAAAATACGTTTAACTATTATGCGTTTGATAAATACGTTTAACTATTATGCGTTTGATTAATGCGTTTAAATATTTCGCATTTAATAAATACGTCTAACTATTATGCGTTTGATAAATACGTTTAACTATTATGCGTTTGATAAATACGTTTAAATATTTCGCATTTAATAAATACGTTTAAATATTATGCGTTTAATAAATTGATTTTACTAATACGAGTTTCAAAACCTGGATAGTCAACCAGGCTCGACCACATTGTGTTAATACCTTTAACCGTTTCGTTGGATGCAGTTTTCAAGGTAACATTGCTACAAACTGAACATAGACTACCTTATCAATTTCAAAACCTGGAGAGTCGATCTAACCTGCCAAATGTACCTTTCACCATTTCAGTTATTGCATCTTTAAAGCTAATCTACCTACTGCACATCAGTGAGCTGGGAGGGGGTGGGAGTGTGGGTCTGGATTTCTTTAATTTTCAGTGTATTACGTTTCTGGCTGTCTTTGTTTCTTTTTACCTCAGTGACAAAAATAAAGCATAGTTCATTTTCAGCCCTTCCAATTCCGTGAAAATTCAGTCGTCACTGAGTGACAGAAGAAATTAAATGCATTTAACCATTACGTTTCTTGCACTGTCAACATTCCAAGAATTCTTCACTTTAGGAGGCGGAGCGGTACAAAAAGTATTTTTATCCATTCTGCTATTCTGTCTCTTGATCCAATGAAATCGTTGGATACATTTGATTAAGTGATGCGCGTTGCTGATTGTCCTTGTGGTTGAATATTGTAGAGAAAGCTTTATTTAATAATATGTTGTTTTGTTGGAATGTGTGATACTTTCTTGAGGGCAATACGAATAAGAGATAGTGCACTAGTTTGCATTATTATATTGGAAAGTAACAAAAATTGCTTTAGTTTGATTTCACATACAGGGGCGATAATATCTACAAAAAATCCGTGTGCAGTGTAATTTAATGAAAGAGTTACACCTGTTTGAAATAACTCATAACTTTGAAATATTCAAATCAAAGTAAAGCAAACGGTTTCAAACTCAGTACATCATCAATCTTCTCCAGACAACCTTTCTTACAGCTCATCACCAGCCTTTCAAGTCACCTTCGGAAACGGTTTATTTCTGTCCTGCGAGGAGATAACTCTAGAGATATTTACATGAAGAAAACTATCTCGCTCGTTCTCTCTCTCTCTCTCTCTCTCTCTCATAAACACACTAATTCACTCTCTCTTTTCCAGCCATCCTTCCTTTTATCTCTCTGTCTCTCTTTGTCTCAGCTTTTATATTTCTTTCCTCCGTTTTCCCTCCCTCTCTCTCTCTCTTTCTCTCTCTCTCTCTTCATAATTTATATATCTCTTCATAATTTATAAATCTGTCTGTGTCTCTGTCTCTCTCTTTACAATTTTTGTCTGTCTGTTCTATCTCTCTTTATTTCTCTCTCTTTATCTCTCTCTTCGTCTCTCATTATCTCAGCTTTTCCTCTCTCTTCCTCAGTTTCCCTTTATTTCTCTGTCTCTGTCTCTCTCCAACTCAAACCGTATTGCCGTCTTTCTCTGAGTCTCATCTTGTGTTCAACTCTTTTTATCTCTCTTTCTCCCTCTCCCTCTCTATTTGTCTCTCTCACTGTCTCTGTGTGAGGAATTATCTCTTTATCTCTCTGACTCTCTTCTTCTTCACTCAGACCCCACTCTCTCTCTCTCTCTCTCTCTCTCTCTCTCCCTCTCTCTCTCTCTCTCTCTCTCTCATTTATCGTCTGCACATGATTGATAAACATAATGTATTTTCTTTTCGTTTCTGGATTTTGTTCGTGCACAGCCTGGGGCCTGTCGTAGAAGTGAATAACATCTGTGAAACAATGCAGTAACTGAGAAAGGAAGGAAGGAAGGAAAGAAGGAAGGAGTTGTATATTTCCATATATTAAATTATTCCGTGTGTGTGTGTGTGTGTGTGTGTGTGTGTGTGTGTATGTGTGTGTGTGTGTGTGTGTTTGTTTGTTTGTGTGGTGTGTGGTGGTGGTGGTGTGGTGTGGTCTGGTGTGGTGTGGTGTGGTCTGGTCTGGTCTGGTGTGGTGTGGTGTGGTGTTGTGGTGTGTAAAACATAATTTAACCCATGCTAAATATAAAACACAAGTATAATACAGTTCAAATATAAAGAGAGTCCTCATTCGTATCAAACATAAAGACAGTCCTTACTCCTATCGAACATAAAGACAAGCCATACCCATAAAGACAGTCCACATTCCTATCAAACATAACACAGACCAGTCTCTACCTAATTCAACCCTAAAACAAACTGCGTTGACTAGCTAGGCCTAACATAAAGCAGACCATATCTCTGTCAAGGTCAAATAAACAGCAAGCCCCAGTTCATAGCTATGTCAAACAAAATAAACAAAGTTCATCTCGAGGCCAAGCATAAAGCACCTCTCAGCCCATATTCCCATAAGCCCTTTATAATATGATAGCAATTCATTATAAAACGTCCAACATAACCACAGCCCGTAGTCAGATCCAATATACAACACAGTCGAATATGAAAGGATGTTCATTTTATTTTTTAAAACGGCCATTTTGTCACACATAAACACAGTCCAAAGGCAGGTCAACATAAAATACATTCAATAGTGACGTCAAAAATAAAAGACCACGGTTCATCAATAGTTCTAATATAATACAAACTACAGTCAATCGCTAAATCAAAAATAATACAGACTACAATTGAAAGTGAAACTTTAAACAGACCAGTCTATCGCAACAGACCACGATCCACCGCTTCTTTCAACAATAAACTT
The DNA here is from genome assembly GCA_028829895.1 of Sinotaia quadrata. Lineage (NCBI taxonomy): Eukaryota > Metazoa > Mollusca > Gastropoda > Architaenioglossa > Viviparidae > Sinotaia > Sinotaia quadrata. The sequence continues at coordinate 38,732,035 of CM054181.1, read as the reverse complement.
AACCAATGTCCATCGCTAAGTCAAACTACAAAAATAGAACAGATCACTATCCAGCGCCATGTAAAACAGAAACACTCTGTCGCTAGTTCAAACAAAAAACAAACCCCAGTCCATCGCCACATTAAACATAAAACAAACCCCAGTCCATCGCCACATTAAACATAAAACAAACCTCAGTCCATCGCCACATTAAACATAAAACAAACCTCAGTCCATCGCCACATTAAACATAAAACAAACCTCAGTCCATCGCCACATTAAACATAAAACAGACCTCAGTCCATCGCCAGATTAAACAGAAAATAAACCACAGTGCATCGCCAGATTAAACAAAATAAACCACATTCCATCGCCAAATTAAAGTTAAAAAACCACATTCTATCGCCAGATTAAACAAAATAAACCACATTCCATCGCCAAATTAACGTTAAAAAACCACATTCCATCGCCAGATTAAACAAACAAACTATATTCCATCTGCAGATTAAACAAAAATAAACCACAGTCCATATCCAAATTATGCAAAGCAAACAACATTCCATCGCCTGATTAATCAAACATAAACCACAGTCCATGGCAGATTAAACAAAGTTTAACCTCAGTCCATCGCCAGATTAAACAAAACAAACCACAGTCCATCGCTCTTTTTATCCAGAAGCATGGTCGCAGTACATCGCCAGATTTAATATCATAACACAGATCACAATCCATCGCAATATTTAACACATATACATAACACAGATCACAATCCATCGCAATATTTAACATATATACATGACACAGATCACAATCCATCGCAATATTTAACATATATACATAACACAGATCACAATCCATCGCAATATTTAACATATATACATAACACAGACCACAATCCATCGCAATATTTAACATATATACATAACACAGACCACAATCCATCGCAATATTTAACATATATACATAACACAGACCACAATCCATCGCAATATTTAACATATATACATAACACAGATCACAAGTACATCTCCAGGTGTAACAAACATAATACAGATTAGTGTTCATCGCTAGATTTAATACAAAATAATATAGACGACTAGAACATACTCCATCGCCAGATTTAACATGCATAATTTAGACCAATAGAACACACTCCATCGCCAGATTTAACATACATAATATAGACCAATAGAACACACTCCATCGCCAGATTTAACATACATAATATAGACCAATAGAACACACTCCATAGCCAGATTTAACATACATAATATAGACCAATAGAACACACTCCATCGCCAGATTTAACATACATAATATAGACCAATAGAACACACTCCATCGCCAGATTTAACATACATAATATAGACCAATAGAACACACTCCATCGCCAGATTTAACATACATAATATAGACCAATAGAACACACTCCATAGCCAGATTTAACATACATAATATAGACCAATAGAACACACTCCATCGCCAGATTTAACATACATAATATAGACCAATAGAACACACTCCATCGCCAGATTTAACATACATAATATAGACCAATAGAACACACTCCATCGCCAGATTTAACATACATAATATAGACCAATAGAACACACTCCATCGCCAGATTTAACATACATAATATAGACCAATAGAACACACTCCATCGCCAGATTTAACATACATAATATAGACCAATAGAACACACTCCATCGCCAGATTTAACATACATAATATAGACCAATAGAACACACTCCATCGCCAGATTTAACATACATAATATAGACCAATAGAACACACTCCATCGCCAGATTTAACATACATAATATAGACCAATAGAACACACTCCATCGCCAGATTTAACATACATAATATAGACCAATAGAACACACTCCATCGCCAGATTTAACATACATAATATAGACCAATAGAACACACTCCATCGCCAGATTTAACATACATAATATAGACCAATAGAACACACTCCATCGCCAGATTTAACATACATAATATAGACCAATAGAACACACTCCATCGCCAGATTTAACATACATAATATAGACCAATAGAACACACTCCATCGCCAGATTTAACATACATAATATAGACCAATAGAACACACTCCATCGCCAGATTTAACATACATAATATAGACCAATAGAACACACTCCATCGCCAGATTTAACATACATAATATAGACCAATAGAACACACTCCATCGCCAGATTTAACATACATAATATAGACCAATAGAACACACTCCATCGCCAGATTTAACATACATAATATAGACCAATAGAACACACTCCATCGCCAGATTTAACATACATAATATAGACCAATAGAACACACTCCATCGCCAGATTTAACATACATAATATAGACCAATAGAACACACTCCATCGCCAGATTTAACATACATAATATAGACCAATAGAACACACTCCATCGCCAGATTTAACATACATAATATAGACCAATAGAACACACTCCATCGCCAGATTTAACATACATAATATAGACCAATAGAACACACTCCATCGCCAGATTTAACATACATAATATAGACCAATAGAACACACTCCATCGCCAGATTTAACATACATAATATAGACCAATAGAACACACTCCATCGCCAGATTTAACATACATAATATAGACCAATAGAACACACTCCATCGCCAGATTTAACATACATAATATAGACCAATAGAACACACTCCATCGCCAGATTTAACATACATAATATAGACCAATAGAACACACTCCATCGCCAGATTTAACATACATAATATAGACCAATAGAACACACTCCATCGCCAGATTTAACATACATAATATAGACCAATAGAACACACTCCATCGCCACGTTAAACTCAAAGCATTACCACGTACATTGTCAAACAAACCGATGTGTTTACAAAATTTTATCACGATCGTTTGAAAGAATATCTGACCAAAAACACGTTAGCAACAAAACAAACCATTAACAATGCAAACACAATGCACCAGTAAGCATTAAAAATGCAAAGCTAACATCACTTGAAATGCACTTGACCACAAATCTTTGTTTATCAAATAACGTGAATGTTAAAAGACTTGTGATCGTGAATGGTCCGATCGACCTCGACCTTGTCAATTATTGAAATCAGAAACAAAACCCAACCACTCACAGTGCGACTTCAATACGCGCACATTGATTTATTCAAAACCAGTATCAGATTAGAAGTCTTATGGAAATCTTACCAGCAAACCAGACTTTTGTAATCTAAGAGCAAAAAAACGATCCAGTTTTTTTCAGTTTCAAAATTATTTTTTTTAAAATGCTATCGAAATCTTGCCTGCAACCCAGTCCTTCAATAGAGTATCTAGACAATTCCGTTTTCATTTAGATTTTTTGTAAAAGGTCTTGTTAGTTATCTTACACTATATCTATATATATGTAACAGAGTAACTAGACATTTGGGTTTTTTAAAGGCCTTTTTAGTTATCTTACACTATATCTATGTATATGTAATAGAGTAACTAGACAATTGCTGTGTTGTTCATGCCCGACACTATCCAATTATAATTGTTGTTGTGTTATATCTCTATACATGCTCTCTTTATATATGTATAAGTGTTGTCTGTTCTATTTGTATTTGTTCTCTTTTCTACTTCTATACTTCATTATTGTTCTCTATTTCTATCGTTATATATGTAGTAGTGTTCTCTGTTCTATCTATCTATCTATATATACATATAAATGTATATACATGTGTGTGTATGTGTGTGTGTATGTGTGTGATTGTGTGTGTATGTGTGTGTGTGTGTGTGTGCGTGTGTGTGTATTACTGTTCTCCGTTCTATCGCTATATGTATTAGTGTTCTCAGTTCTATCTGTATTTGAGTTGCTCTCTAACCACGTATTATTGTTTTGCTCTTACTCTATACATTGTTGTTCGTTCTCTTTGTATATGTGTTAGAGTTTTTCTCTTATACATCTATACATGTATTAGTATCGTTTCGTCTCTCTATAGGTATATACAATACTGCCGTTCTGTTCTCTCTCTGTGTGGGTATTACTGTTCTGTTCTCTCTCTGTGTGGGTATTACTGTTGTGTTCTCTCTCTGTGTAGGTATTACTGTTCTGTTCTCTCTCTGTATATGTATTACCGTTCTGTTCTCTCTCTGTGTGGGTATTACTGTTGTGTTCTCTCTCTGTGTGGGTATTACTGTTGTGTTCTCTCTCTGTATATGTATTACCGTTCTGTTCTCTCTCTGTGTGGGTATTACTGTTGTGTTCTCTCTCTGTGTGGGTATTACTGTTGTGTTCTCTCTCTGTGTAGGTATTACTGTTGTGTTCTCTCTCTGTGTATGTATTACTGTTGTATTCTCTCTGTGTGTATGTATTACTGATGTTTTGTGCATGACGAGGTGACGTGAATGCGTCGAATCATCTGAGCACTAATGGATTTTGTGTTGTTGATGCAGCATTGTGAATTGTTCACCAGTCTGTTCCGTCTATCAGCAGTGAACGAGATGCTAAAAATAAACAGTGGCATAAATATAATCCTTTGTGCAGTGCGTTGACGGTGTAGTCAGACAAAAGCACTCGAATGGGAGGAAATAAATATCAGGTTAAAGTTGTTTATGCAATTTCTCTGTTTGTGTATTCGTATGATCTCATTTAATCGTATTTGGTTTATTTGTAATATTAAATAATTACTTTTAATATATATGTTTGTCCCTAATACAAATTCTATACAAACTCTTTGCTGAAAAGAACTGGTTTATAAAGAGAAACAGTGGGAAAATTAAAAACGTTTCATTTAGAAGTTAATATTTAATGAAAAAAATACTAATAATTCATTTTCATTTACTTAATGACAGAGATGAATAACTTTTGGTCAGATAATTAATTGAAGGAATTAAAGTTATGTTGCAAGAATGTCATGAATTGAAGAAATTAAAGTTATGTTCTTTAATTTGTTTAACGGTGTTGCTAAGGATACAAAGGGAGGTATGCAGGGAGGAAACGTCGTTTGGTGACGTTAGAAGTCCAGGTGGTGTTTTGAGCTTGTCCCTCAAGATTAGGAAGGACAAATGTGTGATGACCCGATATTAACACCAGGAACCTGGGACAGACTGGCTCAATATCGATCTGGTAAAACGTTTTCATAAAACATGTTTGCCAAAGATATCTTCTCACCAGTGGAGACTTAATAATTTCATATGATTGATATGAATACGATATTGATAATATATTAATTATCTTCTATATTAACGATTGATATATATATATTCATTCTAGACGCGACAGTCTCAATATGTATGAATGTCAAGCTACCATTCTCGATTAAAAGGCTATCATACATGACTGGATACCACATATGATCACAAGCTAACATGTTTGATTGAACAGGCTACCATACTTGATTGAACAGGCTACCATACTTGATTGAAAAAGCTGCCGTAGTTGATTGAACAGGCGACCATAATTGATTAAACACGCTACAATATATGATTGGCAGGCTACCATAGTTGATTAAACAGGCTACATGCATTTTTGATAGGCTACTTGATTGAACAGGCTTGATTAACATGCTATCATACATGACGGACAGGCTACCATATTTAACAAACAAGCAAGTCCTTCTGGAAATATTCCATGCGTGACAGTGTAAAAGTACAAATTATGTATATTTGAAATTGAAAAAAAAATCGTGTACACGTTATTTTTTTTTAAAGATTATTAGCGTAGAACATTGTGACATACATCAGGATAATATACAAGAAAGGATCCCTGCGAGCAATCGAAAGATTTGCATACAAATCCTAAGGATTCATCCAAGGATGCATATGTTCTTTGTATGAGTAATTAGTGTGTGTGTGTGTGTATATATATATGTGTGTGTGTGTGTGTGTGTGTGTGTGTGTGTGTGTGTGTGTGTGTGTGTGTGTGTGTGTGTGTGTGTGTGTGTGTGTGTGTGTGTGTGTGTGTGTGTGTAAAACAAACTTCGCATTTTTGTTGCATTGCAATTTTATTCCTGTGTAGTCTCCCTTCTTACACTAAAGAGAAGTGTGAAATAATAGAGTCCATTTGTACTTGCATATTTTAATCAGGTGACCGCGACAATGTACACAAAGTACAGAAGCCGTCATTTTGTTAACATTGCATGTGTCTAAGCTGCAAAAGATGTTTCAATTTATAGTAGAATCTAAATGTTATCTTTAAACAGTGTAAGTATGATCAGTGTCGATATACAATAATTTATTTTGTATACTCAAACAGCAACATATGACATTTTTAAAAAAAATAATTCTTTGAATATAATGGCGGAAAAAAATGCATTAACATTCATTCATTCCAACACGTGTAGACGTGACAAGGTTTTGCTTTGAAGGCATTGTGCTAAGAGAAGGTATTTCTACAGATCTCTGAGAGGTCAATATCAATGCTTTCCTTAATCTTTTTTTCTAATGTAGCGTTTATTTATTAAAGCGTAATAATTGTTGTCACTGGCTTAGGCCTACCTATTTTCTGTTCGTTACCGTGAGGTCTATTTTCTTAAGTTGATGTCTGTAGGAAAGAATTGTTACTATATAATAGGCGCTGTTCTGAGGTTATTATTTCAGCAGCGAGTCCTACTGCCAGGCACACGTTTATTTAGCTCGGATGCAATGTACAACTGTCCAGTTGATTAATGTTGCTATTGATGTGTGTGTGTGTGTGTGTGTGTGTGTGTGTGTGTGTGTGTGTGTGTGTGTGTGTGTGTGTGTGTGTGTGTGTGTGTGTGTGTGTGTGTGTTAAACTAACAAGAGCAATCGAGCTTGTATAACATGTGGACAACTGCAGTCACAGTGAGGAACACTTTATTTCTCAAACATTTCCGGATTTTTTCCTAGAGCGTAGGGACTGATGTATATGTCCATTGCCTTGTAGCTAGATCACACCTGATATTTAGCAATTTTTGCCCTGTATGTTGTGTATTGTTGTTAACCATTATTATATATGTTTAGATGATTGAACCCAAAGTATACATGTTAAATATGAGTGTAGATAAAACAAGTAATTGACTTTGAGTAACACTTTACAGGAATTGTTTTGTAAATTTGGATTGAGGATCTTGTTAGGAGTTGAGTGTCCTGATGCAAAGGAATGTTATGTTTATCGAACTACAAACCACTTGCACTCATTATAAAACTCTAGATTTGTACTCTTAAACAAAGACCAATACGTTTGCACCTTTTCAAAGATTGTAATTTGATAATTTCTTGGGCGACAGATGGAGAAAATGGAATCGTTATAAAGTATATGGGTATACGTGTCTGTACGTGTAAATGGGTATACGTGTTTGTACGTGTATATGGTATACGTGTCTGTACGTGTACATGGATATACTGTCTGTTCGTGTATATGGGTATACGTGTCTGTACGTGTATACGTGTATGTACGTGTATATATGTTGGGTAGGAGAAAGTGTATTTCACAGTTGTTTGTACCCTTGGGAAATGCAATTTATTCATTAATTATTTCAGAATGCGTTGAATTTTTCTTGCAGGCGAATCATATTTAATAGAAAAATATAAACATAACAAACTGCATATTTAGAGTTTTTCTCATACAATGAGTTCAAATGTATTTAAAACCAACGTTTTTTCACATAACAAATACAAAATATAAATAGGTCAAACTGAACAATAAACAAAGTGTATGTTTCAAAGTTCAATCCTAGTCAATAAATAGATGACTTGGTTAGCTTAGTAATATATATTTCAAAGTTCAATCCTAGTCAATTAATAGATGACTTGGTTAGCTTAGTAATATATATTTCAAAGTTTAATCCTAGTCAATAAATAGATGACTTGGTTAGCTTAGTAATATATGTTTCAAAGTTCAATCCTAGTCAATAAATAGATGACTTGGTTAGCTTAGTAATATATATTTCAAAGTTCAATCCTAGTCAATTAATAGATGACTTGGTTAGCTTAGTAATATATATTTCAAAGTTTAATCCTAGTCAATAAATAGATGACTTGGTTAAATTATTAATATGTGTTTCAAAGTTCAATCCTCGTCAGTTAAAAGATGACTTGGTTAACTTAGTAATATATATTTCAAAGTTCAATCCTAGTCAATTAATAGATGACTTGGTTAGCTTAGTAATATATATTTCAAAGTTTAATCCTAGTCAATAAATAGATGACTTGGTTAAATAATTAATATGTGTTTCAAAGTTCAATCCTGGTCAGTTAAAAGATGACTTGGTTAACTTAGTACTATACAGAAACACACTCACAGCAACTGATTCTGACAATGTGGATGCCTGTGGACTGAAAAGCAATGAATATACGTATGGAATGAACTTTGAGTCTATTTTTAGATACGTCAGTGGAATTGCGCAAACCAATCTATTGAATGATAATTTTCCTCTGACGTGTTGGGACGTAAACAAAATATTCTCTTGCACTGAATGTATGAAACGACACTGCACGTATGTAACTGACACTGCATATATGTAACTGACACTGCATATATGGACTGCTGAACTTGCACCACCACTGTATATTTTCATTTCATTGCATCTAAGCGCAAAATGTATTCAACCAATCCCCATTCGATGTTAAAACGCAAAATGTATTCAACCAATCCCCATTCGATGTTAAAACGCAAAATATATTCAACCAATTCCCATTTGATGTTAAAACGCAAAATAAAAAAGCCAAATTGACACATGAAATGTGCCTTGATGTCACTGTCATACAAAAACAATTAATCTGACAATAAAATTACATCCTAACGGAACAACATGTTGCTAGGCTTTGGAGTAAACAGCTCACAATTGAATTATTTTTTCATTAATTGAAAGGTCAGGTTTGGGTCATATTAGTTCTTAGGAGCCATGTTTAGTCATTTTCTTCTAAGTAATATGCAAGATTCAAGATGTCCACGACAATTTCATTGTTTCGATGTGTTTTGTTGTTTGCTTCATATAAACATGTGTAATATTCATTTGCATGTATAATAATGATTTTTTATGATCAATAATGGTTAATATGTGCAACAATGAGTTGATGTGTGCAATAAGAATTTGTATGTATAATAATTCTTTGTATGTACATGAATGATTTGTGATACTTTTATAAAAGCCTTGGAGTTAAACATGAAGTAGGCTATATACTGGAAGAAATGAATGGCTGGGCTGACGATTTGTGTGATGTAGGCTGTGGTAAAAATGAATGACTGCGATAACAACATGTATGACGTATGCAATGTTGGGAAGATAATCATAGGTTGATGTGTGTGTGTGTGCGCGCGCGCGTTTGTGTGTGTGTGTACCAATACTAATACTTTATACATAAATGTAATACTTCTATGTGTGTGTGTGTGTGTGTGGTGTACCAATACTGATACTTTATACATAAATGTAATACCTGTGTTTGTGTACCAGTACTATACTTTATACTTTATAAATGTAATATCTGCCTGTGTGTATGTGTATGTGTGTGTGTGTGTGTGTGTGTGTGTGTGTACAAATACTCATACTTTATACATCAATGTAATACATGCATGTGTGTGTATTGCGTGGCAATACTGATACTTTACACATAAATGTAATACAGGTGTTTGTGTGTGTGTACCAATATTGATATTTTATACATTAACTTAATATCTGTGTGTGTGTGTGTGTGTGTGTGTGTGTGTGTGTGTGTGTGTGTGTGTGTGTGTGTGTGTGTGTGTGTGTGTGTGTGTGTACCAGTATTATACTTTACACATAAATGTAATACCTCTATGTGTGTATTTGTGATTAATTTAACTGTAAATAATAAGTAAACATTTGTTTACACATTAATTTAATCGATCTGTCTTTATTATATTGAAAACTTAGCTTGGAACACGTACAGTTTTTTTCTTTTATTTACACATCTAGATGTTACACAGATAATCCTTCTTCAGTCGCCTTCAGAAATGCATTTCCGTACAGCACTAGTACTTATTCAATATATTTGCATTTGATCCTTCAGTCAACGTAGCATATTTTCCAATACGTTACATGTTTTGACACAATATAATCTCTCGTTTGCATTGCACCTTGGAACGTGAACTAGAAACCTGATTTCCAAAGATTGTGGAAAAAAAATTGCTTTTTGGCAGCGACCCGAGAACTTTTCCTCGCTTTCTCTATCGCAAAATAGATGAGGATAACACTCCGCCGCTCTTATCAGTGTGACGCTAGTAACATTCTTTTTCCTTCTTTTTCCTTCGCTTTCCTTGTGTGGAGAGCAGAGCAAAAGTAACTGTGGGTAGAATCAGTTTTTGAGGAGGCAGGCGTCGTCAGGTCCAGGTACAAGACGAACTTGATACGCAGTGTCCTAATATGTCAGAGAAATCAAACACTGTATTTCACTAAATAGTGATAAAGTTATCTCATGAATAGGTTATTATTATGTTTGCTTGCTTTTTGTTCCAAGTCTACGATCTTCGGACTTTGTCGGTTTAAACATAATTTATCTCATGAATAAGTTATTATATTTGCTTGCATAACATAATTTATCTCATGAATAAGTTATTATTATGTTTGCTTGCTTTTTGTTCCAAGTCTACGATCTTCGGACTTTGTCGGTTTAAACATAATTGTCACGGCCTTCCCTCCTAGATGGGGGGAGGGGGGCAGCAGTAAGGCCGACGATACACTGAGTGGCAAGATTTAAAATTAAAAGAACTCTCGCACACAGACACCATAATGTTTTGGGGGATGGGGGGAATTTTACTCTGAGTGCGGGGTAAAGTGTGAAGGTCGGTTGTTTGAGTGTGTGTGCGGGTGTGAATGAATGTGAATGTGGGACAAGTTGACAAACAACCGCGCGACGCACTTTCTCAGCCAAAGAAAGCCGGACTCTTGAAAAAGAGTTAACAACGAGAAATTTATTCTCAACAGTATGGGTGTACTTTTGCACGGCTGTTAATCATTCATCCAGAAGCATCCACACATAATATTCATGGGGTGGGTGGGGACCAGAGCAATGAAATATGAATTTGAAAAAAATTAAAACATTAATAATAATGATAGCGCAATTAACAACAACCAGCGACCTTGAACAAATGTCACCGCAGAATGTCACCATACAATTATATTAACTAATTCTTAATAAAATTTTAACAACAAATGTTTATGAATGTTGTGAGTGAAAAACTCAAAATGTCAACAATTTTAAAACTTTAGCTGAATAATAAAATAAGAGACTAGTCATACTCTACCTACCTATGAGGATGCGCCTCTAAAGAGTACTGTCCCCTTACTAATCTGAAAAGAAATGGTAGTGATGGAGGTCGATGATTGACGATGACCGTGCATGGTACACACAATGGACGTCAATGTACACAATGTTGAAAATTGTTTAAGAACACCAAATGGTGAAGCAAAATTATATACATTGTGGTGACACTTATAAATGACGACCACACGCTGAAAATATATCACGTGATGAGCTGGGCACTGATGAGTGGATGCTCCTATAAGGGTGAAGACCCAAATGAGATATGCTTGAATGTTTTATCCTTCCTCAGTCCAACTCCCTCAGTTCTGACACTTTGGACACTGAGGGTTGCTGTGATAGGTTTTGATCTGTTAGATAGTTAGGTGATGAAGACTATCTACATAGGACATTCAGCAGCTGAACAGCAAACATTCTTTAAAAAAAAACCTTTATCCCACTGTTTAACGTTGAAATAAAAGGCCTATGGCTCAGTGTATGAAATAAAAACATAGTTGGACTTCATTACACTAGTTAGGAGCCGTGCATACATATATTCATCTCATAAAAACATGGAGCTTCTGTTCTTCTCCAACTGTCCAAATTGACGTTTCAACATGAAGTAACATATAAGAGAAAATTACGTCATGAGTGCATCTCAGACTAATGACGCATCTTCCTAATCAAAATAAATACTGTATGTAATTCTTAACTAAATTAATCATTACAAAGCAAATGAATACTACAACACATATTCATTTTAATTCATACACACATATCGCACTTTGTGACCAACAAAGAGGTAATAGTATCTTAGGAAAAAGTAAATATATTTTGTATATGATTATCCCCTTCCTCCCCCCCGAGTGACAATAATGTTAAATCCACAGCCATCTTGAAATCGATCAAACCATTTATCATAAAGAGAAATCATACTATTTATACTATTATAAAATTATACTACTATAAATAGAAATCGTACCACTTACCATAGATCGCATATCACTTACCATAAATAGAAATTATACACTTACCATAGTAGAAATCAAATCGATTAACAAACAGAAAAATCACACCACAAATCATACATAGAAATCATACTACTCATCATAAATCTCATACCACTTACCAAAAATAGAAATCATACACTTACTATAAATAGAAATCAAACTGATTAACAAAAATAGAAATCATACCACTTACCATATATAGATATCATAACACTTACCATAAATAAAAATCATACACTTTCCATAAATGGAAATCATACACTTACCATAAATAGAAATCATACACTTACCATAAATAGAAATCATACACTTACCATAAATAGAAATCATACACTTACCATAAATAGAAATCATACACTTACCATAAATAGAAATCATACACTTACCATAAATAGAAATCATACACTTACCATAAATAGAAATCATACTGGGGCGGAGCAAATTTGCCTCTCCCTATTTCTAAATTTAATTGTTAAGTAATTTGTTAAATGTCAACGTGACATGACTTTCGGTTACTGCGCATGATATTTTTGTAAGTACCAGAGGTAAAATAACTACTCAGGTAATAAATATGATGGGAACTTGCTGATGCAATCCAAACTGTTTCCTAGCGGATGGGATGTTTCTTCTGACTAATAGTCTCATACTTGTTCATAACAACTCCATCCAATGGGGATAGGCCGAAAGTTACTTTGCTGAAGAAAGTTTAATAATTTAATCACTTTGATTTTGACGTAACTCAAGTCCGGTCATAAAGGCGATCATTACCTTATGGTAAGTTAACTGACTGATAAAGAAAGAATGGACTTAGAATATTCCAAATATGTTTTGTATTGATCTATGATTTGAATCGAGAATGCTTTATGTAATGGAACCATTATTTCTATGTTTACTAATATGATTATGTTGTACATTATGCTTGTGAATTTTGATTGATGCCATATTTCTTATGCTGCATGTGTATCAGGTTAATGAATATAATTGCAGGATTTGTAAGTTGAAAATGTATGTGTAAGAGAGAAAGAAGTTTAAAGATGAAATATGCCTGAAACTTAGTGATGCCGTTAATTTGACTTTTGCAGAAAGGAGCATGCCGTTTGATGTTTTGATGGCTTTCTATGATTTTTGTAACCTTGGACTTCAGTGACTACTGACCTCGACCAGATCACACCGGTGTGTATCCAGTGTTGTCGTCGAACCTCTCAGTAAACGTGTTGATATAAGCTGGTTCTTTTAAATTCTGTTTGAGAGCCAATACGACGGAAATTGAGGTTTGAGTTTGTCTCGAGAATTCACGAACATTCCTCGTGGTGTCTTTAAATGTTTTCTTTGTTGAAAGGTCCACCATTATGATGACTAGAGCTAAACTAAAACAATTTTCCTTAAATTAAACAAATGCATTATATGTATAATTAATTATTTATCTAACCCATCTCTTCTGAATTCACAGCTTAAATTAGAATTTAATGATATTTCTCAACAAAGTAAATAAGTGTCCCCTTGAAACACTTTCTAATACTGAAAGTCTTCATACTGGCCTGGCCTCTGGGAGTCAGAATAGAGTTTAAAAAATGAAGAGGAGGGAATGGGGAGGGACAAGATCTTGAAAGCCACATAACACACTTCAGAGCAAAGTGCTGCGAACTTCGCTTTAAAAGCATTATTCTGTAATTTTCTTTACCCGGAGGGGATGGCACGCTTGAAACTTTTTAGTGGCAGGCGAATGTCATATGACCTTTGCTAATGCGTCGTGTGATGAGGCTTTAAGTTTTCTATGGCTTTTAGGTTATTAGACTCTAACGACTTTTTGAATAATGTTTGCAGGCGCACTCTTGGATTACTCTAGTCTAGTCTATACAGAATCGCTAAAAATATATATGCCGACCATCATCAGAGGGGATCAAGATCTGAACTATCGCCCCGCAGCTTGTAGGCGAATCGGACATCTATTTCCGGTCCTGCGCTGTTATTAAGCAAAACGTTTCTCATAGCAGCTCATCAGTCTGCATTCAGTCATAGGTTAAAAGAAAAAGGAATTTGAGTCATTTTTTTTACAATCTCAAACATTTAATTAATATATCAAAAATGAATTTCTAGAGGAATAAAAGTATTAGTCAAACATTAAAAATAACCTCACGTACTTTTGGAGTGTATGCCTGATTTTTGCATCTGAGAGTGAGAAGGCTACTGGTTTTGTTTACTAACTACTTTTGTAATCTTCGTATCCAATTTCTGACACATTTCTCTTGTAATCCTTCTACCCAATGCCTGACACATTTCTCTTGTAATCCTTCTACCCAATGCCTGACACATTTCTCTTGTAATCCTTCTACCCAATGCCTGACACATTTCTCTTGTAATCATCTTATCCAGTGCTTGTCACAATTCTCTTGCAATTTTCTTATCTAATCCCTGACACATTTCTCTTGCAATTTTCGTATCCACTCTCTGACACTTGCAATCCTCGTATTCAATCCCTGACACATTGTTCTTTCAATCCTCTTACTCAGTCTCTGACACATTTCTTTTGTAATATTCTTATCCAATCTCTGAAACATTTCTCTTTCATTCAACATATTTAATCTCTGACACAACTTTTCTTTAATCTTATTAGTCTGTACATGATGTATTTCTTTGTAATCTTTTATTCAGTCTTTGATACACTTCTCTTTAATCATCTTATCTCTGGCGGAGTAATTTTTTCTATCCCTTTTTCTAAATTTAATAATTATATATTGTGGCCAATGTTAACGTGACTCGACATTGAACAATTATATGATGATATTTTGAGTTGGAGTAAACAACTCAGGTGGAGAATATGCTAGAAAATTTATGATGCAATCGAAACCAGTTCCAGCATATGGGTAGTTTTTCTGACAACTTCATCCAAAGGGGATGGTCCAAAAGCTACTTTGATGAAGAAAGTCTAATTTCTAATTTCTTTGATTTTGACATAACCCGAGTCCAGTCATAAAGATGGTGGTTAGCTTATGGTAAGTTAAATGACTGATAAAGAAAGAATGGACATGTTTGCTATTGATCTTTGATTAGAATTGGAGAATGCTTATGTAATTGAACTGTTATTTCTATGTTCACTAATTTGATTATTTTGTGCATTATACTTGTGAATTTTGATCAATGCTATATTTCTTATGCTGCGTGTGTATTGGGCGAAGAAGTATTGTTGCAGGATTTGTATGTTGTGAATGTGTGTAAAGGAGAAAGGAGTTTAGAGATGAAGTATACTTGAAATTTAGCACTGCTTTAATTAGACTCTTGCATAAAGGAGGGCGCTGTTTTTTATTTCATAATCTTGTACCTGCTCCAGACTACAGTGGCTACTGTACTCCACTGCATCACGTCAATGTCTGTATCCAACATTGTCATCAAACTTGTCAGTAAATGTATTGCTGTAAGTTAATTCCTGTCATTTACGTTTGAGAGCCCATACGGCGAAAATTGAGGCTTGAGTTTGGCCTCGAGAATTTACGAAAGTTTTTGTAACATTCTTCGTAGTGTACTGAGTAGCAAACATGAAGATTATTTTGAATATTCCTCCTGATGTGCTTGATAATGCATACGACGTTCTGGACAGTTCTCCATGGTGTGCTTTGTGAGGTGCATTGATGATTCTGGAACAGTTGTGTAATGTGCCTAAAGTGGGTACATTGGATGGTCATATATATAAAAGACATTGACTTGTTACAAACCACGTGATTGTGAACACATGCTGCTGCCATCACTGAAAAAGATTATGCACGTTGCCTGTAATTATCTCTTTAAAACTCCACTCTCATTTCTATGATGAATTATATATATGAACTTGATTATAGATGTTAATTTGACTGTTGATGTCTATACTAGGATGAGTGATTGAGTGTCTAATGTTTACTCAAACATTGTTGTGAAGTGATGTGTCAATGCTCATTTAATTAATTTCTTATGTTGTATATTTCATTGTTGATTTAATAAATTTATTGTTAAATTTATTAACATTCTTACACATATATTAAAACCTTATGCTAGAGTAACAGTGGGTGAGTGGGGGCTCATTGAATACAAATAAGATGGATTTTTATTACTCTTATTAAGTAGTTTCCATCTAGAAAACATTATGTGACAGTAAAGTGTCTATCTTGTCATAGTGTAAAGAGTAGAGTTTACACCTTAATAATTCGCCAAGTGAGAGACACGTTGGTCTTGTAAGAGAATTATTAATAACTATAAATTAAAATTCTCGATCTCTTGTATATGTGTTGTTAATTAATAAATAATAATCAAAATGAGTGAAGGATGGTCAGAGGTGTCACATTGTCCAACTCCAAGCATGCCTCTCTTGTAATCTTTTTCACTCCTTTTTCAATCATCTTATCCAATGCCTCACAGAATCTTACGAAACAACTCTGATGGGTTGGGTATTAATACATACAAATACTTTTATCAGTGAAAATTTATCGCCCTTTTGATTAACCAAACAAAAAATGTCACGTACATTGTGATACGCTACCGACACAACAGCAAACAAAACTGTAAGTTTCTTATGTAAAATTAAATATTATCACAACAGCAAACAAAACTGTAAGTTTCTTATGTAAAATTAATTATTATCACAACAGCAAACAAAACTGTAAGTTTCTTATGTAAAATTAATTATTATCACAACAGCAAACAAAACTGTAAAATTAATTATTATCACAACAGCAAGCAAAACTGTAAGTTTCTTATGTAAAATTAAGTATTATCACAACAGCAAACAAAACTGTAAGTTTCTTATGTAAAATTAATTATTATCACAACAGCAAACAAAACTGTAAGTTTCTTATGTAAAATTAATTATTATCACAACAGCAAACAAAACTGTAAAATTAATTATTATCACAACAGCAAGCAAAACTGTAAGTTTCTTATGTAAAATTAAGTATTATCACAACAGCAAGCAAAACTGTAAGTTTCTTATGTAAAATTAAGTATTATCACAACAGCAAGCAAAACTGTAAGTTTCTTATGTAAAATTAATTATTATCACAACAGCAAGCAAAACTGTAAGTTTCTTATGTAAAATTAATTATTATCACAACAGCAAACAAAACTGTAAGTTTCTTATGTAAAATTAAGTATTATCACAACAGCAAGCAAAACTGTAAGTTTCTTATGTAAAATTAAATATTATCACAACAGCAAGCAAAACTGTAAGTTTCTTATGTAAAATTAAGTATTATCACAACAGCAAGCAAAACTGTAAGTTTCTTATGTAAAATTAAGTATTATCACAACAGCAAGCAAGACTGTAAGTTTCTTATGTAAAATTAAGTATTATCACAACAGCAAGCAAAACTGTACGCTTCTTATGTAAAATTAATTAGTATCAAAACAGCAAGCAAAACTGTAAGTTTAGAATGTAAAATTAATTATCACAACGCTTGCAGTTTATATAATATGTCAATGATAGACAAAATTATATTAAATTTGCATAGGACTAAGTAATAAATAGAAACCAAGACTAAAATGAAATAACTGATATTGCTTTAATTACCTAATGCATACTCACGCTAGCAACTGTTCTGCACCATTTAAAAACCGAATGTCCCAGGATAACTCTAAAACCCTCTTGTAATCTGTCATGGCTATCCCCGAGAGTCCAAAAAGGACATTTTATGCCTAGGAACTCAGAAACAACTTGAAGAGTTCAATGCGGTAATACCCAACAAAAGTTAAGTCCTTAATACGGTGTCCTAAATTTATGTCAATGCTCACTCTCTTCAGAACACAAGAAGTGATGCCACAACACAAGGTCAGATCACTGCTCAAAGTCTCTCCCAAGTTTAGATCACTGTCACAGTCTTTCAGAACACAAAATGTGATGCCACAACATGGCCTGTCACAAGGTCAGATCACTGCTCACAGTCTCTCCCAAGTTTAGATCACTGCTCACATGTCTCTCCCAAGTTTAGATCACTGCTCACATGTCTCTCCCAAGTTTAGATCACTGCTCACAGTCTCTCCCAAGTTTAGATCACTGTTCACATGTCTCTCCCAAGTTTAGATCACTGCTCACATGTCTCTCCCAAGTTTAGATCACTGCTCACAGTCTCTCCTAAGTTTAGATCACTGCTCACAGTCTGTCCGAAGATTAGATCATTGCTCACTGTCTTCAGTGACGTCACAGCACACTATTCCAGGTTTAGATGACTACTCACTCTCTTCAGAACACAAGAAGTTACGTCACAGCACATTCTGTCCCAAGGTTATTGACTCCAGAAGCTAATGTGGTTGCTCCTTTGCCTTATTAGCTCTCTCTCAAGCAGAACAACAATTGTAGCAATTTCCAGTAACTTCCATGTACCAGAAATTCCATGATGCAGTCAGCATACTTTGCCACCATACATCAATGGAGTGCAGTACCCTTACACTTACACACAGGATTAGATACTTCTCCCATCTACCATGGTCATAGCAGTTTATAAATCAGGAGATTCATGTAAAACAAGAAAAGGCTGCTTATTCCCTGTAAAATATCAGTGAACAAACAAAAAGTTTCCAGTTTATTCATCTTTAACTCCATTCTCTCTTACATTCAATTCTCAACTTTCAAGTTCTTGCAACAGTATTTATTAGCCGATAAATTGCATAACAGTTTATTAACAGATTCACTATGTCAAATGTTTAGCATACTATATATAAGCATCATAGTTCACAATTTGTAGAAATAATAATCTATTCACATAATACATCTCTACATAAAACGCAAATATAACATATCAATTTCAAAATGCACGAAATATTTCTAAGTCCATTCTCTCTCAATCAGTCAGTTAACTCACCATTATGCTAATGGCTGCCTTTTTTGACCAGACTTCTTGCCATACCAAATTCAAAGTAATTAGACAATAGATTTCTTTACAACAGGTAAACTTTTGATCTCAGCCAACTGGCTGATCTCTTTCTTGTAAATCTTAACCATTGGATAATAAAACTACTCATCCAGTTGGAAGTGGTTTGGGTTGCATCAGCAATTTCTAGCCTATCCTCCATCTGACTTGTTTACTTCCAACTCTAAGACTTAAAATATATCAGCATAAGCAGTTCTCAGAGTCGGATCACTTTGACATTTAACAATTTATATAACAATTAAGTTTGAAATAGGGATATATTTAAATGATCACAAATACTATCAAGCTATGCACCGTGACCTGACAAATGCGTGATAGGGTTAGGGTTAGGGTTAGGGCTAGGTTAGGTTAGGTTTAGGGTTAGGATTAGGGTTAGAGTTTGGGATAGAAAGCGTCATCGCGTTTTCGTCGGCGCGCATTTGTCGTGAACCCTGTGCATTTGGTTCAATAGTAAGTTCATCCTGACTGACCTTTCACAGCAAAAACCTTTTTACCAGTGGTGTCCTGGGAGAGTTTTCTGAGCGATGACAATGGCAAGATTGACTCTGATCTTTAAGGCTAATTTTGATACGCACAAAGACAGGCTCGGCCAGCCACGTGGTCATTCGGGCTAAATATCTGGTGAATTATTACAACTTGACCTGCTAACTTGGCCAAGATTCTATAATGTCGCCAGAGTCTACACCAAGATAACTGGTAGAGGCAAACCACAAGATCTAAAGTCGAGTCCACTCTGAGTCTAACAGTGTTTTGAGGCCCTGGGAACCATAAGATGAATGAAATGTTTGGTGACTACTCCTCATATTATCATGCATTGTAATTGCCTAATTTTTTAAACTCTTGAATTAAATTATAATTTTAGTCATCGCATAAAGTGCATTAAATTACAAACTGAAAAAGTGTGTCTTCTCAGTATAAAAACAAATGTTTGCTATATTTAATAAATTATGGATAAATATAAATTTCAAGTTTAAAGAACATATCTATAATTAATCTATTGCAGTTTTAAAGAGTGTTGTAATCCAAGAAAATTTTGATACATTAATCAATTGAATTTGTAGAGATTGCTACAGCAATAAAATGAGGTTTTAAAGAATATAACAGTAATCAATTAATGTTTTTTTTTAACTGCTACAATATTCTATTAAGTTTTGGAGAATGTTATATAATCGATTGTTGTGAAGAATGTTACATACATAATCGATGGTTGTAAAGAATGTTACATAATCGGTTGTTGTAAAGAATGGTACATAGTCGGTTGTTGTAAAGAATGTTACATAATCGGTTGTTGTAAAGAATGTTACATAATCGGTTGTTGTAAAGAATGTTACATAATCGGTTGTTGTAAAGAATGTTACATAATCGGTTGTTGTAAAGAATGTTACGTAATCGATTGTTGTAAAGAATGTTACGTAATCGATTGTTTCAAAGATTGTAATATAATGGAATGAAATCTCATAAAAATATTATAGTAATTGAAGCTTTAAAAACTATTATGGTAATAGACCTATTCGATTTTTTATTTTTTATTTTTATTTTGTGTGGGGTACATTATAGTTGAACAGAAGGAATGAAAAATTAAACTTTCCTGTATCAAGTTCAGTACAACTCAGTATAACTCTTAGGAAATTTATCTGTACATAAATCTGCATGTTTTCTAAATGGCCTATGTTTAACAAAATACAGAATATAACCCTCTTTGTTTGAAAGGTTTGCCCTCAATCAGCCAATCAAACGTGACCTGTGATCCGTTCAGCCTATCAAACGTGACCTATGATCCGTTCTATACTCCAGATAAAGTAGGAACTGGGAAGTCTGCTTATGAAAATAAAATGTTGGAATGCTTTGAAAACAGTATTTTAAAAAAAAACTACTATAATCAGGATAAAGAAGATTTTTTTTGCTCCGAAGGCACCAAGAAATCGCAACGATCTTACACCGACTGTCTCTCTCTTTCTTTTCTCTCTCTCTCTCTCTCTCTCTCTCTCTCTCTCTCTCTCTCTCTCTCTCTCTCTCTCTCTCTCTCTCTCTCTCTCTCTCTCTCTCTCAGAGACTGAAGATCACGCATAACAAGTTAAAATAAACAGAGAAATATAATTGTGTTTATTTTATCTTAGGCATCTGATTATGAGTAATAATATTAACTTTATAAATCTCCTTTTAAATATATGAAGTTAGTTTAATTAGTAGTGAACATACATTTGCATTAATGTCTTCTCAGAATGAAGCAATATTGCAGTGACATTTTCATTAAACTGTCCATAACGGAATAGTCTGAGGTAATAGTAAAAGAAAAAGAACGTTATTATGAAATTATTTACGACAGTTTTGTTTTAATTAAATACATTGTTTTCAGTTTAAAGTGACTAAGTCTAACTTCATATAATGTTGTAGAAGACGTAGCGCTAAAAAAACATTTTTAATAGAAATATTTTTTCCAGTTATGATTTACATTTATTTCAACGTGCCGTGGCTATCTAATCGTCAGTCATGTGTGACGTCCAGATGATTGGCTTAATACAAAACAATCTCAAAAAATAAGAAGTATTCGCCCCCCCACACACATCCCCCTTTTTATTTTAGCAGTACTTGCATGCAAATTAATGTCACAGTAAATTACAAACTTTCCGATGCGTGCGTACTAGCGCCTCTCTCTCGTTGTTGAAAAAACAGGCGTGATTCTTTGCCCCTGAGCGACAGCTGCAGCATTTTAAAAGTCTATTACTTCCAGAAGATTCAGTCTGGAATTAGATATTTTATCCTTTCAAATTAAACAACAACAATTTATGGAGAGCTGTCATAAACAATCATATGCACACAGAGGTCACAGGGTTTTTTTATTTTTATTTTGTATTTGATTAGGTGTGTGTGTGCTTTATTTCTCAAAACTGCCAGTGAATAGAGACATTATAACACACATGGCCATGTTTGTGTGTGTGTGTGTGTGTGTGTGTGTGTGTGTGTGTGTGTGTGTGTGTGTGTGTGTGTATGTGTGTGTTATTTCTCAAAACTGCCAGTAGAATCAGTATAACACACATGGCCAATGCAGGATTGCTTCGTTAAAGAAACTCCTTATTTAAGTAATTCTATGTTCACCATTTATTACACTAACTTCTCATTAAGTGGAAATTTTTAAGTTAATATTGCGACGCTTTCCATAATCAAATACGTAAGATAAAATAAACACAAATATATTTCTTTGTTTAATTTAGAAACCCATCCAGCCTAACTGGACTTAACTCGCCTGCAGGCACGAATCAGAAAACGACAGCGCCAGGCGTCAAGAAAAAAATGCGTGCGGAATAATGAATTGGAGATTGAATTCTTTCTTCGAGAAACAGGCCAGAAACCCAATCACACGAGAATGGAAGGGGGAATGATTGGAGGCATGGTGGTTAACGTGTCTCTGTAATTCAGGAAGGAAAATATCTTACATTTACTAGCCAATTTACCAGCATCATGCGAGAAAATATGCCAGCTGACTGGATAGATAGATAGAAAGATAGATAGAAAGATAGATAGATAGATAGATAGATAGATAGATAGATAGATAGATAGATAGATAGATAGATAGATAGATAGAAAGATAGATAGATAGATAGATAGATAGATAGATAGATAGATAGATAGATAGATAGATAGATAGATAGATAGATAGATAGATAGATAGATAGATAGATAGATAGATAGATAGATAGATAGATAGATGGATGGATGGTTGGATGAACGGACAGACAGACGGACGGATGGATAGATAGTTTAAGAATACTAATATAAATAATTCATATATGCATTAAAACTATTTCTGTTTATAAAATCCGTTCATAACTTCATTCCACCATTTTTCCTCCCTTACAACATAAAACTGATACGATCCTGTTAAATATTCATTAAATAATAAATTATTTACTTTCACAGAATTTTATCACATCTATCACATGAAAATATTTTGCATTTCTCTCAAACCACGCAATAAAATAGTAATTTTACAATACCAATTAATGAATGTGCGTGCGTGCGTGCGTGCGTGCGTGCGTGCGTGCGTGCGTGTGTGTGTGTGTGTGTGTGTGTGTGTGTGTGTGTGTGTGTGTGTGTGTGTGTGAATATAGCGACTTTTGTATTACACTAGATATTTTCTGTTTACTGCATAAAGTCCTTTGTCCAGTATGTCATTATTTGTACATCACAGTGTATTGGATGATATCACGTGTACAGCACCGTATCCTTTCAGTTAAATAGTGTCACTTTGTGGAGTACTCGATGGCCCCTAAGATCAATGCCCTTAGTCATCTGTGCAATATTCGATATCCTTTGAGTAAAATATACAATACAGCATTGTTCAAATCATGATTCCTAAAATTAAAAAAATCCTTGGGGGGTGGGGGGTGTTCAGTACACGATGTATTTACAAGAGGTCGTTTTGTAATATAATACAAAAATTCCGAGCAATGTGTGTGTAAGTGTGTGTTTTGGCAAGTGTGAAGATATTTGACAGCATTACTACTGTCTTACACTTACACACATACTACACTTACACACACACTACACTTACACACATACTACACTTACACACACACTACACTTACAAAAACAAAACATTCTAAGTAACATCAGTAAATGTGACATTCAGTGTCAAAAAACAACAAAACATCATTTGCTGTCTGTTCTAGCGCAGAAAAATAAAACATTGCAAAAACAAATTCCTATGGGCTTCAAGCTTGTTTGCGTGATAGATTGATTGATTGATTGATTGATTGGTTGATTGGTTGGTTGGTAGGTTTATTGATTGGTTGATTACTTGATTGATTGTTTGATTGATTGATTGGTTTATTGATTGGTTGATTGCTTGATTGACTGATTGATTGTTTGATTGATTGGTTATTGATTGGTTGATTGCTTGATTGATTAATTGATTGGTTGGTTGGTTGGTTGGTTGGTTGGTTGGTTGGTTGGTTGGTTGGTTGGTTGGTTGGTTGGTTGGTTGGTTGGTTGGTTGGTTGGTTGGTTGATTGATTGGGAGTGTGTCCGCTATCAAACGCATGCTGATTTAGCATACGTTGTGGGTTTCCAACACATAACATGTTTTCTGATGTCAGCAAGAAATTGCACAAAAGGTTGTGAGAGAATGCAGTCATTAATTCAGTAGGTCTTATTATGAAATGTTGACTTGTTCAACTTCATATCATAAACATTATGGAGGTCTTATTATGAAATGTTGACTTGTTCAGCCTCATATCATAAACATTATGGAGGTCTTATTATGAAATGTTGACGTGTTCAATTTCATATCAAAAAGTTTATGGCGGTCACTGTAGAATGCTTTGACTTCGTGATGAGGAAAGTCTGAATGCAGAAAGAATAGATATTGCTCCCGAAGAACCCGTAATTCTTCTTGCCAAGATTCAACCACGCAACGACTACTTTTCAGAGCATAAGCTTGAGTTATCGTCCCCTGGAGCAGAGACTTTACTCTCGGTCATTTATTGGCTGCAAGGGGAGTCACACAGTTTATTTCCAGAGCCACAGGATCAAGTTAAAGTCCCCATCCGCCTCCTGCGACTTTTCATTTACTATAACCTCATGAAATCCGGGTTCATTTGTTGGTATGTGTGGGAAAACACTGATCGAAACATGGCAATCAAATACTTGTCCATGGTGTGTTAGTTTGGATTTTACGTGATATTACATTCTCAGAGAGAGAGGGGGGGAGATGGAGGGGGAGAGGAACAGATTAACATGAAATGTGTGCATGGCTTTCCTTTTTCTGTTCAGAAGTCGAGGCGGAGTGAAATATTCAAAACCATCTCTTTGCCATACGTAAGAATTGAAATAAACATAGGGAAATGATTTTGTGAATATTAATAAATAATAATGTTACATATTGTAGTGGAGTAAATTTGCCTATCCCTATTTTAAATTGAATTGTTATATAAGTTGTTAAATTGTCAGACTGACCTGACCTTGGGCAATCTTTAATCTTTAGTAATACAAACTAAACAGATTTTTTTTCAGCCTTTGGGATATATTAGGTAAGGGGTTTTTTTTGTGAAGTTCGGAATATTTGCTATATGCTATAGTCAAATAGCTTTCCTGCATACTATTTACATTACGCTAAGTTTAATAAGATATTACTTTATATGCAGGCTAGTTAATTTTAAGTTTGTGTGTATGTGTGTCTGCATGCTGTCTGGACGTTATGCTAGTTGCTAGGGGGGTTTTGTGCAGACTGGTATATGACGTTATTTGGTTAAACAGTAAATTTGTGGATGGGTGTCTGCATGCTGTCTGGACAGTATGTTGGTTGTTAGTTTTGTGTATGCAGACTGGTATATGACGTTAGTTGGTTACACAGTAAGTTTGTGTGTATGTGCAATTTGTGTGGTACGTTATGCCAGTTGGTTAGACAGTTTGTTTTTTGTAAGTATCGACTAGTTGGTAAGTTGTCTTGTAGGCAGACATTACGTAGATTTGTACAGTCTTTTAGAACATTCACCAAGATGCTTGTATATTTTTGTTCAGGCATTGTGTTAGGCACTAATTTAGATATGTGTGTACTTACTAAATGGTAAATTATGCTATGTAGCTAAATGGTAAAGTATGTTGGGTAGCTAAATTGTAGTCTTTGTGCAAGCCTTTCGGTACGTTAGGCGATACACTGAGTTAGAGAGCACGTGCAGATCTATTGGTGGGTTAGACTAGGTTGTTAGTGTGTCAGGAGGAACGCCATCCAATGATAAATTTTTCGAATAGCATTCACCAACGGAATGCTTCGCATTTCTCTGAGGACCTGTCAGGTCCATTTACTGCAGGCAAGGCCACGCGGTCGTACTTGTCTGTGTGTATATAATCACAGTCTTTTTACGTCTCACTACGTCTAACGGGCGTAGGCGTAGTTGTGTATGTGTGTGTTTATCTAGTCATAGTTCTTTCGCATCTCACTACGTCTAACTACTGCAGGCAACGCAAAATGAAATTAGTTTCTCTGTGTCTTGCTTACACATCGCTTACATCTTTTTCTCGTACAAGAAGACGGTCGCATTTGAAATCTCTTTAGCATCAACGATACAGTTTGTGGCAGTATCTGTCCGCTGGTAATGAAGAGTTTGCTCCCCTTACGGTGAGTGTGATTTGCGAGACGCTGATGCTGATAAATAGAGACATATCTAGGACTTACTAAAGAGAGCAATTACCGAAGACCTTCACAGCATACTGATGTTTGACTCTTTCCGGTCTTCCGTCGCCTTCGATTCTGTCGGGTTCAATTTAATCTGCCGTCTTTTCGGATCTCGATCTGTCACGATGGATCTTCCGTCTGCAGGATTCCATTTCCTTAACTTACAGACAATGGTTTTTCTCTCGCACTACGTGGACTGTTTCTTGGAATTTTGACTTTGAGCGTGCTTTACATGACCTGACCTTAATGGAACATGTCTTGCTTTCCAATATTCTCTATACTATTTTTACCTTAATGGAACATGTCTTGCTTTCCAATATTCTCTATACTATTTTTACCTTAATGGAACATGTCTTGCTTTCCAATATTCTCTATACTATTTTTACCTTAATGGAACATGTCTTGCTTTCCAATATTCTCTATACTATTTTTACCTTAATGGAACATGTCTTGCTTTCCAATATTCTCTATACTATTTTTACCTTAATGGAACATGTCTTGCTTTCCAATATTCTCTATACTATTTTTACCTTAATGGAACATGTCTTGCTTTCCAATATTCTCTATACTATTTTTACCTTAATGGAACATGTCTTGCTTTCCAATATTCTCTATACTATTTTTACCTTAATGGAACATGTCTTGCTTTCCAATATTCTCTATACTATTTTTACCTTAATGGAACATGTCTTGCTTTCCAATATTCTCTATACTATTTTTACCTTAATGGAACATGTCTTGCTTTCCAATATTCTCTATACTATTTTTACCGTCAAGACAAAAAGACTGAAATATTGTTACGCTTCGTCAAGGTGACGGTAGGTGATGGTTAAAGTGACGATATATATCGCACATCAAGGTGACGGTAGGTGATGGTTAAAGTGACGATATATATCGCACATCAAGGTGACGGTAGGTGATGGTTAAAGTGACGGTATATATCGCACATCTAAGTGACGGTAGGTGTCGGAGTGAGTTGTAATGATTATATTTTCATAAATCAAACTGAGAGCAGCAATGTTCTTATGTACGTATCTTGTAGCCACTAAGAATTAAATACAACCTTTGATGAACTTAAAATCACAAAATCATAGAAGCACAGAGAGCTCTGTAAGCCCAGACAAATATCGACAATTAAGCACACGCAAGTAGATAATCGCAAACAGGCAAGCACAAACAAATAAACAAACACTAAAAGACAGGTAAACATAAACGAGCGCATAAAAAAGCAAAAACTGTCAACGAAGATTCTGACAAATAAAATAAACGCACACACTAACAAACAAATAAATGCAAACGAGTACCCACAGACACAAAAGAAATAGATATACGAAAATGGGTTTTAAAATGCACAGACAGTATGAACCGATAAACAAAAACAAACACTGATACTATGAACCGATAAATAAAAACAAACACAGACACTATGAATCGATAAACAAAAACACAGACACTATGAACCGATAAACAAAAACACAGACACTATGAACCGATAAACAAAAACAAACAGACACTATGAACCAATAAACAAAAACAAACACAGACACAAACAGACTAACAGAGAAGCTAAACAGAAACCAGCGCACATGCTAAGAGAAATGTGTAAACACTGGCACTAAGGAACAGATAACCCAAAACGGGTAAACAAATACACTAACAAATAAACGAACAAAAATGAACAAGTACAGACACAAATCAACGAGCATTCAATCACGTTTCATGGTCACGAAGTTACAGAAACGGGTTCCCAAGTTTATTTATAGCAGTATAAGTAGAGATCATACAAAGTCCTGAGAATCGGACTTTTTGAGAAATAAATAAGCGAAATCAGTGCTTTTAATGACTCTTTTAATGGATAACATCCGGACATATCGGAGCTTCTTACACTTTTCAGAAGCACTCCCTGTTTGTGCGTGCATGCGTGCGTGCGTGCGTGCGTGCGTGCGTGCGTGTGTGTGTGTGTGTGCATGCGTGTGTGTGTGTGTGGAAGGAGGGGAGCATTGTTGATAAACTGGGGATTCCCGGATTTCATTATGCGTTTTAATTGACATTCTATATATAGCCCTGAGCGTTTTGTGCGCATTAACCTCATAGAGTTTATGTGTGTATGGCAGCAAAGTTCAGCAAAGAATAAATAGCTTAATAACACAATGTTTATAAACTAAACTAAACAATTTACTCCTCATAACGTGTTGTTGTTTTTTTTAATCAGTAACCCCTAACTAACAATCAGCTTTAGAAACTCATTCATCACTGAATTCTAGGTAACAATTAACTCGAGTCTTCCTAGGTCATCAAGTAACTTTACCAATTTACTACTACCAGTAATTCTGAAGCTCGGTTATTTTTTTACTATCAATTATTCATTGAAATCAATTCATCAGGTTTCCAAAATAATACTTAGATTATATTTATTTCCAAACCCTCAAAAGATCAGATATTCACCTATGTCAGTGGTCAGTTTACTAAAATAAATACTTAATTTATTTCCTATTTCTCAAGAGACCAGATATTCCTTACCTCTAAAGGGTCAGTTTACCAAACTAATATTTTAAATTATTTCCCATCTCTCACAGGGCGAGATATGTACCGATATCGATTGGCTAGTTTCTAAAATAATAGATTATTTCTTATCTCTCGCAGGATGAGATATGCACCAACATCAGTTGGCTGCTTTCTAAAATAACAGTTTATTTCTTATGTCTCGTGGGGATGAGTGGCGTCCATCTTTCCTCAATGGATCAGAGGACAAAACGTCAAACATTCCTCTCAAATTTTCATTTGATTACGTCATCAGTCTTGACTGGGTCACGTACGATCAGTTTTTCCCTTCACACAAAATCTTTTCAGCTTTCTAAAAACATTTACTAGCAAGCAATGGAATGCCTTAGTTGTAAGGCTTTTTCATCTTGCCTAAAATCATCGTATTAGATTAATTTATATCAGTCGACTTGCTGGTCATTGTGACCCACGTTCGAGCAAATGTTCTGACAGCAAAATGCCTGAATGTTCACCAAGAAACACGGCGTCACATCGATACATGTTGACGACGAACAATATTCACGACCACGTGCATAAAAAAAAATTAAAAAAAACAGGTATCCTTCAACTCTTCTTTCTTTTATTCCATGTTTTATTCCAAAAATAGGAATAAAAAATAATTACAGAAGTCTAGGCATCGAAAAACGTTATGTCACAAATCTAGGCATCAAAGAAAGTAATGCCACAAAACTAGACATACAAAACGTAATGGTACAAATCTAGACACCCAAAACGTAATGGCACAAATCTAGGAATCAAAAAACTAATGGCACAAATCTAGACATCAGAAAGTAATGGCACCAATCTGTCGCGAGGTGCCTTGGCGTGACTTTGTAATAATGTACTGTACCAATGATTTACATGTTAAGAAATGATACATCTACAAGTGCTGATACAGGGCGTGGTCCACTGGTTATAGATATAAATATATCAGCAACTGTTGACGCCGTTAATGAGAATGCGCCACCAGTCAATTTGACTCAAGATCCCCGCTCAGTAACAGACTAAGAAATAAATCTAAACTAGATATGTAGACGAACAGAGAATAAGGCGTTATAATTAGACTATCACTTCAACTCACGACAACAAACAGAAAGAAGTTATGCTACATTAATAGATATGCGATACTGGAACAAGTAAGAAAAAATTAATAAAGTATATCTTAACAATAATGATCCTAATGATCCGTTATCTCGTCACAGACATTCTAAGGACATTGTCATCATAAGTTTAGTCAATTACAGCACTGTAAACTAGTGTCACTTCTCATGAAAGACTTCAAGTCTTGGCGACAGTGTTTCAAAACCGGCAGACTCTCAACCTGACATGTCACAGGAACAAATTCCACATAGGCATTCAAATTAGAAGATGAAAATTTAAAAATAAAACTCTGAAACATATGTAAGTGTAAATTGTAAATACACTGCTATTTACTATATTAATAAATACTTAATTAGGCCTAAAGCCTCTGCAAGAAAAAGGAAGTTAGACACATTAATAATAACATAACATTTTCTAATAAAATCAACCTTTCGCACAATACCGAAATGCTTTGCCTTTTCTAGCCAAGGGTCGGTCGGTCTTTTAGTTCATTTTACAAAAGTGTAAAGCACGAGGGAAATTATATACAATGTGTTCTGCACTCTAGTTCTCTCAAACCCATCTCTACCTTGATTAACTCTTTTAATCAATTGAATTTACGAATGCACCTAGAGCTAATTAATATTTATGACTTTTTCATGACTTCTGCAGCCACATTCTGTCAACACACATCACCTATCCACAAACAATTTCACACTTGCAATAAATATTGGATATCCACATCACTAGGCCTCGGTTAAAACGGGATATAGATTTAATCTGTTTGGTCTACCGTCACCTTACTGCACAGACGCCAAGGAGCTAGGCGTTCTCAGAAAAAAACAATAGCAACAATTCTACTCGCCGTTAACCACTAAATGCGCACCCCTTCCATCAAAACAGTGTACCTTCTCTCCCGACTTTCACTTCATAAATTAACTTTTATCTTAATATTCTAACCTATACAACTTACAAATATCATAACTTTAAATTATAGATTAGAAATGAAAATGTCTGTGGGAGATATGTGGGAGAATTCCCCATCATACAACAAATTCTAGGCATCAAATAAAGTAATGGCACATATCTAAGCATCAATTACATTACTGAATACAATGCAGAAAAAAGGGAAAGACGTGAGAGCACAGAATTCAGACATAAATACATAACATTGCACTCAACGATTTTTTCACATGCTGCAATTTATCACTGAGTGACTAAAGTAACAGACATGGCCAAAAGGTCCAATTCATCAAATGCTATTTCAAGTAACGGATGTAAATATGCTTTAAATTGTCGCTTCCTAGCTATGACCTACACTTGGCTCGGTTTTGTTCTTTTTTTTTTTTGACAAAAGAAAGTCCTTAAGATGTTTAGTTGATGGTCTTATTTAGTCCATGTTGTTATGCAAATGGATTTTAGTCTATAACATTAATGTGAAAAGCAATGTTGTGAGTACATACCTTAAGACTTACTTTCACCAAAATATGATGATGGTGTGTGGTTTTAGGTGATCAAGACCCGGCTAATCAGTTTTCACTGGAAGTGATGGGTCAGAGATGTCAAATGACTTAAAAGTTTTCTTTTTTTATCGAAAACAGAACTCTTTATTTTTTATTTTACTGACGTTTATCTTGTTATCGATCTTGAAGTGTTCAATTAGATTTTAGATCTTGGTAAGGAACATGCAGACTCACGTATGTTTTGTTATGGGCTACAAAGACATAAACATTTCTTAGTACAGGCCATGAAAACTTCATTTTATCTTGTTATGGGCCATGAAGACATATGTGTATCTTATTATGGGCCATTAATACTTAAGTTTAACTTACTGTGAGTCATAAAGACTTAAGTTTATCTTGGGCAATAAAGACGTATGTGTATCTTATTATGGGTCATGAGGACTTACGTTTTTCTTGGTATGGGCCGTGAAGACAAAGTTGATCTTGGTATGTGCCATAAACACTTATGTTTATCTTATTATGGTACATGACGACATACGTTTATCATACTGTGGGCCATAAAGACTTAAATTTATCTTACTATGGGCCATGAGGACTTACAGGTATCATATGGAGCTTGAAGACTTAAGTTAATCAACAATCAGTCTCTATGCAATGTTTCAATGAGATTACTGCGATGAAGTGCAGTTGTATTCAGGATAAATAAACCAGAATTTCCCTTTCATTTACGTGTAACAGATTGCGAAGTTGTAAACAAGCAGATCTTGAGGAGAGTCAGCTCTGCACCCTTAATAATTAAGTTGTGTCAGTTTGTTGTGGCTGCTTTTTAGGTTCCTATTCCTGTCTGCGAACTTGAGATGAAAAATGTCTTCACGAGGATTGTACCTCAGTATCTTGCTTGGCCTGAGATAATATTTGACCCAGCTGAGAGTGATTTGTAAATCCAGTGTCGGCTCACTATAGTGGCGCTGTGCCTTCTGAACGCAGCGCGTCAAAGATTCGTGACTGCATTCTACAGCTAGTACGCACATAAATATTTCACTATTGAATCCTATAGTCAGTACTCACTTCAAAGATTCACTATTGAATCCTATAGTCAGTACTCATGCCAAAGATTCACTATTGAATCCTATAGTCAGTACTCATGCCAAAGATTCACTATTGAATCCTATAGTCAGTACTCATGCCAAAGATTCACTATTGAATCCTATAGTCAGCACTCATGCCAAAGATTCACTATTGAATCCTATAGTCAGTATTCATGCCAAAGATTCACTATTGAATCCTATAGTCAGCACTCATGCCAAAGATTCACTATTGAATCCTATAGTCAGTATTCATGCCAAAGATTCACTATTGAATCCTATAGTCAGTACTCATGCCAGTATTTCAGTACTGACTGAATTCACTTCAATGGTTCAGTACTGAGTTCGACAGCCATTACTCACATCACTGATTCAGTATTGATACCTACCTGCAGTCAGTACTCATGTCAATGTTTTAAGTACTAAATCCTACAGTCAATACTCACATCAATGATTCAGTACAAAATCCTTCTGTCAATAACCATGCCAATGTTTCATTACTGAATCGTACAGTCATAACCCATGTCAATGTTTCAGTACTGAATCATGCAGTTAGAACTCACTTCAGTATTTCAGTACTTAAACCTACACAATCAGCCGTGATAACCCTCCACATAGGGAAAGATGGTGGTTCGATCAATTAATGAAGAGAATATACCTTACTGGCGCTTGCAACAGTCCTTTTCCTTAAGGTAGGGTCTGTTGCGTTGAATACGCTTTAGCGGGACCAGACCCATTGTCAGGTGCATCAGAAGCAAATGGTGCCATTCGCTTTCCTGGCAAGAAAGAAAACGACCCACCACCCTCCTCCAAGACATACATCTTTAACATTATATCGTCTTTCTTTTAGTTAAATGTTTCCAATACGTTCCCCCAATGTGCAAAATCAACGACAGTTTAGGGAAGCAGTAAGTAACCTAATTAAAATCACTTAATAGACCTATCCTTCATAGTAAATTTTAGCTTCAGGAAGATCTGAAATTACATCTTTCTAACATAGAAAATGAACCGAATATTCTTCCTTTATAATAAGCATATGTAAACAAATGCGCACTCCTGTGTTTGTGCATGTGTGTGTCAAGGTAACCAAACACTAGATATAATACTAAACCTCTCAGTATTTTGCAGATGGTTGTTAATTTTATTATCAATTTATCTTGATAAAAAGTAATATAATTATGGCTTTGCAATGTTCTGTATAGATTCTAGATACTTGTCCACGAATATACACATATACAATCACAAATCTGTGGTGAAAGAGATATATAATTAATTATACATGGAATATTCACAATTAATTAAATATCTTAAAGCAGGATGTGTATGATTAAAAATATAACATAAGAAGAAGAGGGGGACGATGATGATGATAATGAAATGATGATGATGGTGATGATGATGATGATGATGGTAGTGGTGGTGGTGATGATGATGGTGACGATGATGTCACGTGCTGGGTTATATTGAATGACCATGTCACAGTATCAGACTCAAAATTATTAATTGTTAAATTTATTATATTAGTTCTAATACTGAAAAGATCCCAGGCAGCCTAATCTATCATTCAATCTCTCTTTCAGACTGGTTGTTTGGGACTCTTATTCATCTAACATAGCGAGAGACAGACTGGTTGTTTGGGACTCTTGTTCATCTAACATAGCGAGAGACAGACTGGTTGTTTGGGACTCTTGTTCATCTAACATAGCGAGAGACAGATTAGCTGACGTGTCTCGAGTTGGCAACTTTATCCTTTTCCTTTGATTAATTATGACTTATATAACATCCACATATTTCTGGTTTTGAAACCCCAGCCAACTCTTCTCAGTCACACTAGCATAATATGACCCATGGTTTGATGATGATGATGATGATGATGATGATGATGATGATGATGATGATGATGATGGTGGTGGTGGTGGTGGTGGTGATGATGATGATGGTGGTGGTGGTGGTGGTGGTGGTGGTGGTGGTGGTGGTGATGATGATGATGATGGTGGTGGTGATGATGATGATGATGATGATGATGATGATGATGACGATGTAGCATTTAACTGTCAAAGCGTTGTAAATGCTTAGAATTAACACAAAACGTAATTGCTTATGGAACTTAAAAAAACACACACAATCATCTTTACAGTTTCCAAATAACAACGTCAAAATTAAATAAAGAATCTCTCTACATTTTAAAAATTAACTACTTCAAATATATATATATATATATATATATATATATACAAGAACGCCTCTACAGTTTAACAACTAACAACTTCAAAATTAAAAGCAACTGTGATTCCAGTATTTATATATACGATTGGTGATAATTTGGTTGGAATGGTAACTTGAAGCTGCAAATATATATTATTATTTTTGTATTTGATGGGTTTGTGAGTAGCTGATGGAGATTATGAAGTTGGGGAGAAACTAAAGCCACCTCAAGCCACACCTTGACGCCGCCACATAATGCAAGGAGATCTCTACAGTTGAAACAAACAATACTGACATATATAAGATCGCTTGTACTCAAGGACGTGTTTGAAAGGAGATCTCTACAGTTAAAACAAGCAATACTGACATATGTAAGATCGCTTGTACTCAAGGACGTGTTTGTAAAATAGTAACAAATGGTGTCAATGTCATTCATGGAGTCTTCAAAACTAGTTTATTACCGTTCTTGATATAAATTCGTACGCTGACGCTCACACACAAACCGTAAAAGATTGACACACAAACACGCTCTCGTCTCACTAGATGACAGTTATTCAATGCGTATTTTTTCACACATGGCCCATAAATCTCTTGAGTGAGAAACTGAATGAGCTGAGCGACATGAATATACATGCAGACCTACGTCTTAAACCTGCTGTATTCCTGGTTTTTTTTGTGAATAAAATGAGAGAAGAATCTACACTAACTCAAAAGTTTGAGTAAAACGTTGGCTTATAGTGCGTAGCAAAAGAGTGTACCTCAGCATAAATATAAGTAGGGCCACTCATAAAAAATATTTGTTACATGCACCTGACCATTAATACGAGTAAGGCCATACATGAACTATCGTTAGCGCATTTCTCTCAAGATAAATATCAATGCGGCCTTATATGAAAACATATATACCCTGAACAAACATTATACAGCCTCACATGAACAACCACAAAACACATTTATTTCACCATAAATATCACTAAATCCACACGAATACGTGAACAACCACAAAACACATTTATTTCACCATAAATATCACTAAAGCCACACGAATACATGAATAACCACAAAACACGTTTATTTCACCATAAATATCACTAAAGCCACACGAATACATGAACAACCACAAAACACGTTTATTTCACCATAAATATCACTAAAGCCAGACGAACACATGAACAACCACAAAACACGTTTATTTCACCATAAATATCACTAAGGCCAGACGAACACATTTCCGTTCGGGTATGGACTATGGCCAGTTAAAGTTCCTTCTAGTTAATAATAACTAACTATGGACATATTGCTTTGCATGAAAAAAGTTTTCTCACACCATCAGCACAGCAGTTGTGTTGCAGTAGTGTATACAAAAGATGTAGTACTGCTAGGCCATGTAAAATACATTCACTAAAACCAGTCCAATATTTCTTCATTGCTTTGTGTAACACCTCGTTTGTAGAATAATCTTTTTATCGAAAACAATACAAATAATCAATAAAATCGTCGTTGTTTTTAATAATAATAGTCGGATCACTCAATATGTATTAACATCAGGGTAATATTTGTTGTCAGTCCTAAAGGAGATGCACAGAAAAGCTGTAGCCCCCATCACCAACACCATCCATCCCCAAGCTCTGAAGCATCTCCGTTTCTACAGCGGGCGACTTGGCCGTATGTAAATAGATTGACTACTTATGCTTGGGACTCCATTCTCGCCAGTCCTTCCAGCTTGGAAGGAAGGAAATTGCACCTCGTACTCATTTTTCTTGTTGCATTGATAGAGACACGCGATAGAATCATTGGCATTGCCTCCCTTTGCTGATGTCTACTTTAGTGGGGCTCTGGGGGCCAACTTCCGCTCATCATGTCATCAGCGCTGCCGGCTTGCCTGACCCGGTAGGAATAAGTCCGTTCAAGACAGAGTCTGCCCGTCCACTTCTTTGAAAAAGATTTCCTTTTTTATGGACATCAAGATCAGTTTTTTAGCTGCGAACTTACCGGGAAATGCCATATTTGAGATTAATTATGCGTGAAACTGAATGTGTACCCACCATGGAATCGCCAATTCACCGGAGTTGTTTAATATGGCAGGATGTTTTGGGCTCTGATCTAGCCGCCTATCTATCAGAGTTGTCTAAAATGTCCGGAAGTCTTATGCTCCATACTAGTCGCCTATCAGAGTTGTCTAACATGTCCGGAAGTCTTATGCTCCGTACTAGTCGCCTATCAGAGATGTCAAACATGCCAAGAGATTTTATGTTCTGCACTAATCGCCTGACTACATATATGACTATATATATATGTCTAATATGTCAAAAATTCTTTAGTGCTGTAGTAGTTTAGCAACCAAAAACTCACGGTGCTTTATGTATTTGGTTGGGATTGTCGTGGCAGTAGTGGATTTTAATTAATTATTGTTTATTTAATTTCAGTTTGAAAATGAAAGCTTTCACATTTATAGGATTATTTTTAAAAATACTTCTACTTTGTAGGATTATTATTTTTAAATACTTCTACTTTGTAGGATCACATTTAAAATTAAGGCTATCCGAATTCCCTCTAATGCCTATATATCCGTTATGCTTACTGTAAAGGTAGCAAAATATGTTATCCAGAATATGTAAAAATATGCTTACCGTAAAGGTAGCAAAATAAGTTATCCAAAATATGTAAACAAATATAAAACAAGAAAGTAATCAAGTGGAAATGATAGACTCACTCACTGGCATTTGAAATAAATGATACTAAAATATTTCATCACTTCAAAAAGTATTTTCTATGCTGTTTAAATATTTATATACAAGGTTATAAATTCAATTTTATTAAATCTCGTCAGTAAAATTATTACTTCTTAGCATTTAATAGTTTTGTTTAAATATTTATATACAAGGTTATAAATTCAATTTTATTAAATTTCGTCAGTAAAATTATTACTTCTTAGCATTTAATAGTTTTGTTTTAAATTTTATATTTTAAGTCTCCTAAATCGGTGAAGAGGCATTTATATGTTTGGGGCTTGTCTCCAGCACTGTAGGGAACAACAATATATGTCAGCGGCTCATGTGACTCTCAATACACGACAGTAACCGATAGTAAGCGAGTAATCAATAGTGTACAGGTGTAGCCAAGTTGATAGTGTGCGAAAGTATGCAAACTAATAGTGTGCGATAGTAGCCAACCTGGTAGTTTGCGATAGTAACGACAGCTGAGTAACCAAACCTATAGTGTGTGATAGTAGCCAAGCCAAGTGACCAAACCAGTAGTGTGTGATAGTATTTAAACCAATCGTGTGCGATAGTAGATAAGCTGACAGTGTGCGACAGTAGCCAAGCCGAGTAGCCAAACCAGTCATGTGTGTTAGTAGCCAATTTGAGTAGACAAGCAGATAGTGTACGATAGTAGCCAGGTCGATAGTATGCGATAGTAGCCAAACCGTGTGACAGTACTCAGTCCAAGAAGCCAAGCCACTAGTGTTCGATAACTAGCCAAGTCGAGAATCAAAACCGATAGTGTGCAATAGTAGGCAAACCAAGTGGCGAAATCAATAGTGTGTTTTAATAGCCAAACCAAATGGCCAAGTAGATAGTATGCAATAGTCACCAAGTTAATAGTATGCGATAGCAACTTAGCTGATAGTGTACGATATTAGTCAAGACGAGTAGCCAACTCATAGTGTGCAATAGTAGCCAAGCCAATAGTGTATGAGAGCGGCCAAACCAATAGTGTGTGATAGTAGCCAAATCGATAGTGTGCGATAGCGGCCAAACCGACAGTGTGCGATAGTAGCCAAATCGATATTGTGCGATAAATGTATCCAGTATAAATCAGCAATTTACAATGAAGACAGCAGGTAGGTCTGACTAATTTCTTTTCCAGACTTTCTCAGATTTCTGTAAATGTCCCTTTAAAGTCCGGGTAATCACAAAGACTTTACATTTCAACTCTTTGTTCTTCCTTACAGTCGTTTTATTTTTTTTTATTTTGTACACAATTGGCTCTCCTTTAGATCTATTACAGTAAATTACTTTTCGACACCATCAGCTTGTCTTTATATACATTGCATTTGTTGATAATTTGTTCTCCTTTAGATCCATGTCAGTTACTGATAATTTTCTGTCTTTTAGATCCATACCAGTTAATGATAAAAGGCTCTCCTTTAGATCCATACCAGTTAATGATAACTGGTTCTCCTTTAGATCCATGTCAGTTACTGATAATTTTCTGTCCTTTAGATCCATACCAGTTAATGATAACTGGCTCTCCTTTAGATCCATACCAGTTAATGATAACTAGCTCTCCTTTTGATCCATGTCAGTTAGTGATAACTTGCTCTCCTTTAGATCCATGTCAGTTAATGATAGCTGGCTCTCCCTTAGATCCATGTCAGTTATTGAGATTACACTTCCTCTCTCTTAGATTCGCTCCCCTCATTTAGACAGTACACTCGAATTTGACTTCATTAGATGAGTTAATTGTTTTTAAGTATAGTCTTTATTTTAAATGTTTCTCTTCTGGATCCGTTATATTCATTAGAATATTTACAAACTACTATCTCCTGTTTATATCAGATTTATTAAATTACTTATCTTTCATATTATTCAGGATCTTTCTCAATTTATGTTACATTTATTATTTACATTCATTTCTTTTTGTCTCTTAGCTTATTTAGATTTTCTTAAACTTTATTTATCGACGATTCTGAAATTTTAAAAAATAAATATTTGCACTCTTTTTTTTTATTTCTTACATTAACCGACTGACACTAAATCTTCGTTATCCATATTGTTTTTATGTATTAAGTTTCTCCCTTTGAATCATCTTTGACAGTTAATGACTCAGAAAGCTAAGATTAGATTGAGTGTACTCATTTCTAAGAGTGCCATCTAAAGATCAAACAACTTAGAAAAGGTCGAAAAGAATTCGCTTTTTTTTATTATTTGTAAGCGCATAAAAATTATAAAAAATATTTAATTGTAGTTTAATGAATATTTTCGACCAAAAATAAAGTTATTACTTTATTCAGCCGCTTGGTAGTGATTAGCTATATAGCTGTAGTGGACACACACACACACACACACACACATACACATATTTGTTCCAAAGTCACTTTGTAATGGCCAGCTATAGAGCAGTAGTGGTCACACACACACACACACACACACACACACACACACACACACACACACACACACACACATTTGTTCCAAAGTCACTGTGTAATGGCCAGCTATACAGAAGCAGTAGCCACACCACATACACACACACACACACACACACACACACACACACACACATAATATATATTATATCTGTCCCACGATCAACGTAATCCGGCTCACTATTAACGCTCTAACTGTTAACACTCTAAATGTTGCAAATGCAATTGGCTTTTTTTACGTGTATGAACATTCATAAACTTATCTCCATTGTTATGTATGACACAAGACAAATTCTTTCACTCCACACAAAAAAAGCGAAACACTAGAATCTCTTCCCACTTCCAATGACTTTGATCTGAATGACGTGTCCGAAAAGCACAATTATTTTTGTGTAAGCATGGACCAGCCCAAATGACGTGTCCGAAAAGCACCATTAACTTTGTGTAAATAGAGAACTTCCCAAATGACGTGTCCGAAAAGCACCATTAACTTTGTGTAAATAGAGAACTTCCCAAATGACCTGTCCGAAAAGCACCATTAACTTTGTGTAAACAGATATCTTACCAAATGATATATCCGAAAAGTACCATTAACTTTGTGTAAGCATAGATTATCTCCAAAATCCCATTATCTATTTCTGAATAACAAGACATTCTCCAAAACCTCATTATTTGTCAGAAAGACTCTTCATTAATAAGACGACAAAATCTACAAACCATTTACCTTTGCCTAAATTATATAATCCCGGTGCATATCTCATTACCCCTATGTGAATGGCATGAATTTGTCCTACAAGCCTCGTTATCTGTATCCGAATGAGATGACACTCTTCAAACCCCATTAGCCTTATCTGAATGGCTTATCCATGTCCCACAAATCCATTTAACTTAGGATGACTGTCACGATTCTCTTCCATAAACTCTACATTCATGTCTGAATCATTTGATCTCTGTCCAGACACTAGTAATTTTTCTCATATTTGATGTTTGTCCAGACACTAGTAATTTTTCTCATATTTGATGTTTGTCTAGACAT
Source organism: Sinotaia quadrata (assembly GCA_028829895.1). Classification (NCBI taxonomy): domain Eukaryota; kingdom Metazoa; phylum Mollusca; class Gastropoda; order Architaenioglossa; family Viviparidae; genus Sinotaia; species Sinotaia quadrata. The sequence goes on along the minus strand of CM054181.1, from coordinate 38,691,185 downwards.
TAGTAATTTTTCTCAAACATCGATCTCTATCAAGACACTAGTAAGTTTGTCTCGCACTCGACCTCTGTCAAGACACTATTATTTATCTCGTATTTTATCTCATCCAGGCACAAGTAATTTTGTCTCATATTTGATCTCTGTCCAAGTTCTAGTAATTTTGACTCACGCTTTATCTCTATCTGGACACTAGGAATTTTGACTTACACTCTATCTCTAACTAGACACTAGGAATTTTGTCTCCTACTTGATCTCTATTTAGACCCAATGAATTTTGTCTCACACTTGACTTCTACCAGGACGCTAGGAGTTTTGTCTCATACTTGATCTCTATCAAGACACTAATATTTTTTTCTCATATCTGATCTCTATCCAGACAACTAATAACGTTGTCTCATTTGCATGACTCTTCCTCGCCCCCTCCCCCCCCCAAGCAAATTTACTTTGTTCTGAAAGACCTGAACCACACACGCAAACCTCTAATACTTACTCACAATGACTTACACAAACCTCTAAATCTTACAATGGCATGACCTCTTACACAAACCTTTATAATTTACTCATGACATGACCTCTCACACAAACCTCTAAATCTTACAATGGCATGACCTCTTACACAAACCTTTATAATTTACTCATAGTGACATGACCTCTCACACAAACCTCTATAACTTACTCACAATGACTTACACAAATCACAATGCCTTTGAATGGAATGACATCTTAAACAAACCCTAATATTTTCAAATGGCATCAACCCTCTCATAAACCCAGTTCCTGTATCTGATTGGCTTGGTTCCTCACTCAAACTCCTCTACCTTTATCTGATTGGCTTGGTTCCTCACTCAAACTTCTGTACCTTTATCTGAATGGCATGTCTCCCAAGCAGAGAAACTCGCATTACCTTTGCAATGAAGTATTTTTTTGTCTTGAGCGTATTTAATGTTTTTTTTGTGTGTTGCAAATTAGTTGATTGCTTTATTTTGTTTTGTTCTTTACCGATAGAGCTTGAGTCAGAATCTTTGCTTCCACATATTTTTTTTTTAGTGGGTGACGTGCAGAGCCATGTTATATTTAGACAGTTTGCACTTCTTGTTCTTTCCGGCTTTCCATTCACCTGAGTCCTGTCAGTAACTTGGTATGTCAGCATTTCAAACAGTCGCCACAAAGTTTAAGTCGAATCACTGAACGCACTGGAAGTGTTCAGTCACGAAGTGTGGCAGCACACTTTACCTATAGACTGGACCCTGAACAAAATCTGAAATTCCGGAATTCCGATGAGCGCTTCAATGTTTTCTCATTCCTGATAATGCAGGTGGCGAATGCAGTAAAATCAAAATTGATCGGCGTGAAACAGTGACGTATTAAATGAACTTCGCATTCGTTGACACTAACTCAGGGTAATGACAGATAGCTTGTTCCAACAAAGATTAAATTACTTTATAGTAATGTATTACATTAAATTTATACTAGTTAAGGCTATAACATATTTACAAAGTGTCGTTTCAGGGTATAAACTACTGGTTGTAAATATAAGCAACTGTTACGCCGATAATATGGGTGATGCTACCAGTGGATTAGACTCACGACCCCTCACTCAGTAACAGACTAAGAAAGAGATAAAATAGATATGCGGACAAACACAGAGGAAGACAATGCAATTATACTATCGCTACAATTTACGACAAACAAAGAAAATGTGCCTTATAAGGATAGTGGAGTATATTAAAGAAGTAAAAATGTGCATTATAGGGATGGTGGAATATATTCAAGAAGTAATAGTATGCCTTATAATGATGGTGGAGTATATTAAAGAAGTAATAATGTGCCTTATAAGGATGGTGGAGTATATTACAGAAGTAATAGTATGCCTTATAAGGATGGTGGAGTATATTAAAGAAGTAATAGTATGCCTTATAACGATGGTGGAGTGTATTCAAGAAGTAGTGGTGCACCTTAAAAGGATGGTGGCGTATATTCAAAAAAAAAACAAATATGGAGTGCAATTTACAGCTTCTTAAAACATTTATTAAAGTTGACTGCACACATGCCACAGTTTTGATTATCCCTCAATAAAGAAACAACTTATGAAATTACTCATTTATTGGAGAATCTAATGTTTTGATTTCCCGTGAGGTTATACCTTGCTTCAGATTTTGTCATTGGCACATAGCAAACTATCTAGAAATTGTTGAACTAGCTCGTGACATCGAATGTGATGATGTCTTTAATGACGATGATGACGTCTTTTGTGATGCTGGTGACGACGACGATGGTGGTGGTGATGATGATGATGGTAGTGGTGATGTTGATGATGGTGATGTTGATGATGATGATGATGATGATGATGATGACGACGACGATACATTAATTTGAATGACGACGATACATTAATTTGAATGACAACATAGAATTTGTAAAGAGGCATAGGTATTGCAAAAAGTACTCAGTAGCATCCAAAATGAGTCAGTGAGGGCGTCAGTGAAATGAGACAGTCCAACAAATAAGTTATCAAAATTTAAAATGATCCAGTGAAAGAAGAAGTCAAATGAGTCAATGAGAAAAAAATTACTTAAATAAGCCATTTGCAGAATAAATCAAATTAGCAAGTTAGAAAATGATTGCAAATGAACTAGTGAGAGAATTAGTACAAAAGAGTTAGTCAGAGAATAACTTGTAGTCCTGTACATTTCTAGTTAACTGCATACACTGAATAGTGAAAGTTAATTGCATACAAATTATCTCAGCATTCATTGCCATTATCAACCACCTGGCATCAGTTACCATTGCCAAATATTTTGCACTGGCAGCAATCTCTACAGATGTAACTGTCATAACCAAAACACTGTTGTCAGAAATTTTAATTTCCATTTACATACATATCACATGTAATTGCCATCAGTATATTCTGTTGAAGCACCAGACATCGACTGACATCCGATATAGAAGCCGCTACAGGAATACGCCCGCTCGTGGTTGTCATGTTTTTCATTTACAAATACTGTATTATATTACCCAATACAACATAGAACTCGAGTGATAAAATCTAGATATGGATGCCAAAACACATAGGACACATAGCCTATTTTTAAAAAATACTTAGGGGTATTTCATGACCAGTACTGCAAACATAATTCAAAACAAACAACCACACACACACACACACACACACACACACACACACACACACACACAAAATAAGGCAAGAAAGGCTCGAAATTGTAACATTAACCGCCTTGAAAATAGCTCACTTTGATATGTTGGTGTACTTGCGTGCGTGCGTGTGTGTGCGTTGTAAATTTAATTTAAATTCCTACATTATTTTTTTATCAGTAGTGACGCTTTTATCGTTAAAGACAAAACTTTAAAGCAGTGCTTTAGGAAACTTGAAGCATTTCAGAATTTTATAGCTGGTACATGTTTTAAACATGAATAAAATCGATTCAAATTGATTTTGTTTATAAATTCTTTAAAGTGGAAATTTCGTTTGAAAACTTTTGAAATGGCTACAGATGAATTTCAACAGTAAAGTGTCAATTGGCATGTACTTCGGCACCAGGAAATGGCGTCCCTTTATTCAGTATAGTTAGATTAAACGCAAATGTGTTTACGCGCTACATATTGTTATCTTAATCAAAATATTTTTTTTTCATCATTTATTTGTTTTTTGTTGTTGTAATATTCATGCTTTCTTGAACTTTGCTTGTTGTATTGCTTTTACATTTACCCATCAAGTTGCTCCCACTTGAAATAAACATTTTCTGCAATGAAAAATTACTATTTGTACTGAACACTTAATACACTAATGAACAATTACAATTTGTAATGAACACTTAGTACACTAATGAAAAATTACTATTTGTACTGAACACTTAATACACTAATGAAAAATTACTATTTGTACTGTACACTAATGAACAATTACTATTTGTACTGAACACTTAATACACTAATGAACAATTTCTATTTGCACTGTACACATTAATACACTAATGAACAATTACTATTTGTATTGTAAATTTAATATACTAATGAACAATTGCTATTTGTACTGAACACTTAATACACTAATGAACAATTACTATACTGTAAATTTAATACACTCATGAACAATTGCTATCTGTACTGTAAATTTAATACTCATGAACAATTGCTATCTGTACTGTAAATGTTGTTATTTGTACTGTAAATTTAATATACTCATGAACAATTGCTATCTGTGCTGTAAAGTTAATATACTCATGAACAATTGCTATCTGTACTGTAAAGTTAATATACTCATGAACAATTGCTATCTGTACTGTAAAGTTAATATACTCATGAACAATTGCTATCTGTACTGTAAAGTTAATATACTCATGAACAATTGCTATCTGTACTGTAAAGTTAATATACTCATGAACAATTGCTATCTGTACTGTAAAGTTAATATACTCATGAACAATTGCTATCTGTACTGTAAAGTTAATATACTCATGAACAATTGCTATCTGTACTGTAAAGTTAATATACTCATGAACAATTGCTATCTGTACTGTAAAGTTAATACACCCATGAAACTCTTCGGACTCTTTACGCCTGAAACTTGTATTTTACGCGAACGCTTACAATTCTTGCAAAAATTCTGCAGGTGTTGCAGAAAAGGTTTATAATTAGAACTGTAAGAAATACTTAGAACCATTCTGTCTTCCGTGAAATTCTTAGAACCATTGCTGTATCGCACAAAATGCTTGAAACCATTGTACATCTTGCAAGAAACACTTAAATCTATTGTTGTCTTGACGAACGGTTTAGAAACGTTGTTAATCTCGTTTGAAACCCTAAAACCAGCGCTTTCTCACAAAAAAAACGCTTGGAACCATTGTAGATCTTGCACGAAACGGAACCATTGTAGATCTCGCACTAAATACTTGGAACAATTGTAGATCTCGCACTAAACACTTGGAACAATTGTAGATCTTGCACTAAACACTTGAAACCATTGTAGATATCGCACAAAACACTTGAAACCATTGTAGATCTCGTACAAAACATTTTGAACCATTGTAGATCTCGCACAAAACACTTTGATCCATTGTAATTCTTGCTCAAAATACTTAGAACCATTGTAGATCTTGCATAAACACTTCGAACCATTGCTGGTCCCGCACAAAAGTTTTAGATTCATCGTTAGTCTCGCGCAAAATGTTTAGAAGCATCATTAGTTTCACACAAAAGGTTTACAACTATCGTTAGTGTGACGTTTTGCTGGGAGATGGGCAAGATCTTAATTCTCCACCACCCCGGGCCACCCCCAACCTTGGGCAAATCCCCAAAACACACCTTCTGGCTGGCCACACATGTTAGAAAGATGAATGATAGTTAATGTAGAATAGAAGAGTGATAGTTCTAGAAGATAGCTCAAGCGCCTGATACATACAGCCAGGATAGTAAGTAAATACAGGTGACAGACTACAACACAGAACATGTAGGTGAGTCACGCTAACACGAATGGTCGAGGTATCAACATTAATTGTATTCAACACGAAATAGCATAAGACAGCATGGTTATATATAGAGAAAATAGTTCAAAAGTTACAATTAGTGTTTATATATATATATATAATTTAAGTTCTTTATCACAATCTTTTAGTGCCAAAAGAGAATGTCTGTTTCAGGTCCTATGGCACTGTAGTAGTTATTTGATTCGTTCATATGAGTGAACTATAATGAGTTTATAAGAGAAAACTGAATAGTTCTGAGTGAACTCTAAAAGTACTTCGATTTAAGTTCAAGTGAATTCAATTGTATCTTGTGAAGCTATGTGACTGTGACTTTATAAATATATACCTTTCAATAGAGCAATGTTGACAAACTCTTCTTAACTTGAGCTGGTAATAGAGCATTGTTGACAAACTCTTCTCAACTTGAGATGGTATTAGAGCAATGTTGACAAACTCTTCTCAACTTGAGCTGGTATTAGAGCAATGTTGACAAACTCTTCTCAACTTGAGATGGTATTAGAGCAATGTTGACAAACTCTTCTCAACTTGAGCAGGTATTAGAGCAATGTTGACAAACTCTTCTCAACTTGAGCAGGTATTAGAGCAATGTTGACAAACTCTTCTCAACCTGAGATGGTATTAGAGCAATGTTGACAAATGCTGTAATCCTTTATAGCTTGAGCTGGTAATACAACAATGTTCACAAACGCTGCTTAACTTGAGCTAGTAATAAAGCAATGTTCACAAAAGCTGCTTAACTTGAGCTAGTAATAAAACAATGTTGACAAACGCTGCTTCACTTAAGATATTAATAGAACAAGGTTGACAAGCACTGCTTAACTTGAGATATTAATAGAACAAGGTTGACAAACACTGCTTAACTTGAGATATTAATAAAACAAGATTGGCAAATGCTGCATTCCTTTATAATTTGAAGCTTCCTAAGAGAGATGTCAACAATCGCCGCAATCCTTTAAAACATGAATCTTTTGCGTCTGATATTCCAAGTATATTGACATCGATAGAACACGTAGAACAATTTAAGCAAATTTACAGAATGCGAAATAATCGAATTCTTACTGTAGTTTTATTTAAATCTTTGAAAGCTACGAGATCGAAACAGAATTAAAAAATAAAAATAAAAAATTAACAAAAATAAACAAAACAAGACGTTAACTTCATTCCAGCTAGACAAAAACACACAATAAACAGAAACAAAACATTTTCAACGACGTTCATGATTTAGGACACGATTTTTGGTGGTTTATTTAGTCCGACCTATAATCCCAACCAAACATTGGAACACGACCAGAGGAAGCAAGTATCAAGTTTGACAAACGCAGACCTGAAGAGCAAAGTCCCCAAAGACCGAACACACCGGAATGCAAAGCCCAAAGAGCGGAGTCTCGTGAGACCGGAAGACTTTGCAAAGTTAAAAGCTCCCAAAGAGATAATTGTCAGCAAGACATCTCATCCCCGAGTGACGAGGAAACCCCAAATCAGGATTCACAGATGAAATCAGCATTGTCTCGGTTAGACCGTGAGGAAAGATGACACTTTTGAGACACTTTTCGGAGAAGAACTAATTTTATGCTGCTCGAGGTCGCTGCTCTTATTTTGGTTTCATCCTGGAATCGATTTCACTTTAGACAAGAATACTGCGTTTAATGAGGTTGATAACCCTTACGAAAACATTTGCCTGGCAAGCCGCAAGATGACCTACTGATAACCACAAGTTTGTTTTATTCAGTTATATCTTTGTCACGTTTGATCAATGCCCATGTAAAAATTGTCATAGTGACAAATATGAGCAGTTAATTAACTTCTCACCCAATATCGCGTCACCAATCGTTGTTGCTGTTTTAAAAATAAAGCGTGATTAGGTTTTGTCAAATTCCTCACTTTGGGGTTACGCTTTCTTGCAAAGCAATCCAAAGGGATAAACTATAATTAATGTTTGGATTGGCTAACTTTTTCCAGTGTAAGAACACTAAAAGCAAATTATATTTTAAATAAAGTGTTACATAAGGTACTAATGGTCACATGATACAAGTTATGTTAATTAAAGAACCACAACTTAGAGAGTTATGGAATGCTGGTAAACCACTTTACTCATATGTTAGTTTTGCAACTTAGATTCTGAGTAAATATATTAAACAAAGTATGTCTTTTTCATTTCGACATTGTGAGTCGATTGTCAGTTGTTTAATTATTACGTCCTTGACTGAAAGTACATTTCGCTTCAAAACAAATATTTCTACAACTACAAATATTCTGTTATTAAGTCATAAATCTAAATCTATTGCAGGAGTATTCAGATTTAGATTTAGATCTAGATCTATTGGCTACACTTCGGACTCGGTTAATCTCCTATTTACTTAACATGGAACCAGTCTAAGAAGGGTCTCTTTAAATAAAGTATTCTGTTTCATCTTATTGACAGACAATGACCTGATAAATAAAAATTATCTTTCGTCACCAAACCCCAATAATGCTGGCAATCCCTCACACTGGAAACAAACACACGCGCTCGCTTCATCACTCAACATGCATACACGCGAATTAAACGGAAGTGGCAAATTGCGCAGAACAAGGAGCAGTTGGGTAGTGCCAAGTAAATCATACCCAGAATAAAAAGAAGATACTATCAAGATTAGGTTCATTTGCTGGATCTCTTTCCAATAACTTCCCCTTCTCAACTGTCTTCTTCACACTTTTCATTTCTTTTTTTTCCTCGGTCAAATTAGATAGATAGATAGATAGATAGATAGATAGATAGATAGATAGATAGATAGATAGATAGATAGATAGATAGATAGATAGATAGATAGATAGATAGATAGATAGGTGGATGGATGGGTGGGTGGATGGATGGATGGATGGATAGATAGAGAGAGAGAGAGATAGGTAGATGGATAGATAGATGGATAGGTGGATGGATGGATGGATGGATGGAGAGAGAGAGAGAGAGAGAGAGAGAGAGAGAGAGAGACAAAACTAATAAGCGAGTACGAACGGAGAAGTTTCTAAAGAAAGAAAAGATTCAAATCCAAAGAAAACAAATGTCAAGGTTGGAATGTTTACCTTGAGCGGTCAAAAGTTAACGTTATTAGAAACTGTTCAGCTTATAAAATTCATTGTTTAATGCTAACACGTCAGAGATTGGAATACATTAAGTCTACAAATGCCATTTTATATCCGATTTCTTAAATCAATAAGACAATAATATTTATTTATTTCCTGCTATCAGAAAGGAAGCAAGAAAGAAAAAAGGTAGGAAAGAAAGAAAGACAGAAAGAAAGAAAGAAAGAAAGAAAGAAAGAAAGAAAGAAAAAAAGAAAGAAAAAAAGAAAGAAAGAAAGAAAGACAATTAGTGCTACATGTCAAATTGTTGCTGTGTAACTGTCCCAATAGTATGGCCACGTCGGGTGACCACTAGTACTGGCATTTATATAACCTTTGACCTAATGTAATCGAAGTTGTGAGCTAGCCACATTAAGGCCTGGCTTTTGTTTTAATTCACTCCAGAAGACCTGAATTAGCGTGAACTTTGACCATCTCTGGGGACTCTTCTATAAACAAACAAGTGTTTGAAATTTTATATTCCAAAGGATTTGTTAGTTTATATATTATGTGAGAGTGTATGTGTGTATCTATACAAACGTAGTCACGCATAGACACGCCCTCAATCACACGCACGCACACACGCACACACACACACACACACACGCACGCACACACACACACACACACACACACACACACACACACACATATATATATATGCATGATTCACAAGACCTTCAAAGACCTTAATTTGATCTCTCTTTTATTCATAAAGCTTTCGGGGGGATACTGGGACAATTTTCCAATAATCCAATGAATACCGGTCTTGAATGAAGAACACACTGGCCCACAAAGTTTCTCTGATCGACAACTGGTTTATTGCAACACGCCGCACCAAGCAGGATGCTGAGGGAAGGAGGAGAAGGGGGGGAGGGGCTCATGTAAATATTCTTGGAGGTAGAACCCTTGTACATCCCTGTAGTCGCAGAACACAAGCTTTTGTTGAAAGAAAGACAGTAAGACAATCTGCAACATGCAGATGCCATGACACTGTGTTGAGCTTTTGTGGTGTCCGCACAGCAACAAATGTGCATACATGTACACTTACTACTGTACCTCCTATTCTAAGATGTATACATACTCAGAGATTTAGAGAAAGTGATCTTTTTTCAGGATAGAAAAGTGGACTTTACAAAGGAAAAGTGGACTCTGCTTTAAAAAGTGGACTTTACGAAGTTGAGTTGGACTCAGCAAAAGAAAGTAATCTTTTGCATGAAAAAGGGAAAGACATTGAGGAGAGTACTGGCTAAAAAGGGGAAGGCATTGAGGAGAGTACTGGCTAAAAAGTGGAAAGACATTGAGGAGAGTACTGGCTAAAAAGGGAAAGGCATTGAGGAGAGTACTGGCTAAAAAGGGAAAGGCATTGAGGAGAGTACTGGCTAAAAAGGGACAGACATTGAGGAGAGTACTGGCTAAAAGGGAAAGACATTGAGGAGAGTACTGGCTAAAAGGGAAAGGCATTGAGGAGAGTACTGGCTAAAAGGGAAAGACATTGAGGAGAGTACTGGCTAAAAGGGAAAGACATTGAGGAGAGTACTGGCTAAAAGGGAAAGACATTGAGGAGAGTACTGGCTAAAAGGGAAAGGCATTGAGGAGAGTACTGGCTAAAAAAGATGAGGAATCGGACTATAAACAAAACAATGTACTCTGCAGAAAGAAGTGGGAATGAACTATGCAGTGGGGTGACTCGCAGAAGAAATGGACTATTCATGGGGAATGGACTAATGTGGGTAAAGTAACAGTTTGCAAGGAAATTTAATTATACATGAAAAGTGAAATATATAAGGAAAAGTGGATTCATCTAGGAAAAGTAAACTATGTCTGAGAAACTATATAGGAGAAAATGGAATATACCGGGAAAACTGTGTAGTAGAAAGTGGAATATACACGAGAAACTATGTAGGTCTTGTAAGAGAATGTGGACTATGCTGAAGAAACTATGTAGGGAAAAGTGGGCAACACGGGAGAATGTGAAATAGATTACAGAAAGTGAAGTATTCGTGATCAATTTTCTATTTCACATTCAATTATGTAAGAGAAAATGGAATACATAGAAGAAACCATGTAGGAGAAAGTGGACTATACCGAAAGAAAGTGCGTTCTACAGAGGGAAATTGGCGCGCACAGAAACAGTCTTTAAATTTTACTGGTGTGTGTAGTTAATTTTTGTTTCTGTTGTTATTTTTCTGTTAATGATAGAATTTTTTTAAAAGAAAAGAATATGATACAATAAAAAGTTAAATTTGGAGTCTTGGCTCAAAGAAAAATGGCTTTGATATGATCATGTTGAAACAATTAAATAATGGATGAAGAGTGACTATAAGGGAAAGGCATTGAGGAGAGTACTGGCTAAAAGGGAAAGGCATTGAGGAGAGTACTGGCTAAAAGGGAAAGGCAGTGAGGAGAGTACTGGCTAAAAGGGGAAAGGCATTGAGGTGACATTGTTATTTTACTAATAAAAAAGTCAAATTTGCAGCTCGCCACTGCTGGATGATTCACTATCTGGATGCTCTGATTTAATCTAATCGCAGTTTCTTTTAAGTGTATGTTATAACCTTTATAGAATGCTGTGAAGATCGACACGTGACGGGTTTGTTTTAATGAAGTTTGTATATGTTAGAGTAATTGTGGGTGGTTGGCTCGTTATATAAATAAAAAGATGGATTTTTATTACTCTTTCAGTAAGAAGTTTCCACTTGCAGAAACTGTAAACGTCTACCTTACTATTGTGTAAAGAGTAGAGTAGACTTATAAATCGCCAAGTGAGAGACATGTTGGTCTTGTGGGAGAATACTAGGATGATTCGCAGAAGGACGATTAATTATGCAGTTTCTATGATAATACATTACTACAAAGACACAGGAAAACAATTACTACAATCGACTTCTGTCAAGTCGATACTGTGATGATCCAGGCAGGCTATTTTATTATTCTTTTTTGTTTGGTTTGGTTTTCCTTGCATCGGCAGACAAAGATGAAAAGATTTCTACTTTATGGCCAGGATTCGAAGCGCTTATATCACCCTCCTGAAGTAAATCCAAAAAATGGACATTATCATTGCTATTACGGAACAGTCATCATTACTATTTTTTCCTGTCGTTTTGACTCCTTCTTATGCATATGATTTATATACATACATCTATCATCCTAAAATGTTCAAATAATAATGTACAATCAGACCTAAAGCTTTAAAACATACCAACACTTGGTCTCTCGTCTCTTCAGAAGTGTTCTACGAGTCAAAATTAAGGTTATGCATGGCGAATAATGTATCCAAACAGTTTAATAAAATCGACTTATGTATAGTGATGTTTCTGTTCTACGAGCTGTGTAATAATCATCTTATGCTTAGTGACGTTCTATTCTACGTGTTGAGTAATAATCATCTTATGCTTAGTGACGTTCTATTCTACGTGTTGAGTAATAATCATCTTATGCTTAGTGACGTTCTATTCTACGTGTTGAGTAATAATCATCTTATGCTTAGTGACGTTCTATTCTACGTGTTGAGTAATAATCATCTTATGCTTAGTGACGTTCTATTCTACGTGTTGAGTAATAATCACCTTATGCTTAGTGACGTTCTATTCTACGTGTTGAGTAATAATCACCTTATGCTTAGTGACGTTCTATTCTACGTGTTGAGTAATAATCACCTTATGCTTAGTGACGTTCTATTCTACGTGTTGAGTAATAATCATCTTATGCTTAGTGACGTTCTATTCTACGTGTTGAGTAATAATCATCTTATGCTTAGTGACGTTCTATTCTACGTGTTGAGTAATAATCATCTTATGCTTAGTGACGTTCTAACCTACGTGTTGTGTAATAATCATCTTATGCCTCAATATTAGGCGGTGCACATGGTGTTGACGTCGGGACACAAGAATGCAGTGGGGTAACCAAGTACCTCCACAGCTAAGACCAAGAACGTCCTCAGACAAAAGGCCACATCCACACCCTGAAGAGGAAATAAGCTGACGGACCCGCCATTACCAGTGTACAACATTGAAAAACTTAAGACTCACAAAAATGGTGTTTACCATTGTATTCTCTTGCTTATAAAGAGAAAAGAAATAACATATGCTTCCAGACATTAACCATTTGTTTAATGAACAGTAGTATACACTTTTATATTACAAAGAGAGAAGAAATAAAATATATTATGCTTCCAGACATTAACCATTTGGCTAGTGAACTGTAGTATACACATTTATATTACAAAGAGAGAAGAAATAAAAACTATATTTCCAGACTGTAATCATTCGGCTAGTGAACAGTAGTATACACATTTATATTACAAAAAGAGGGAAATTGTCATCATTTCAATGATTGTCATCTAATGAGAGATGTAATAATACAGTTATCTAATGGTGTATGTTGATAATAGTGACAAGTACAAATTATCTCTTATGAGAAAGCTGTAGCACTTCAAACGATTTTTGCGATATGACACGTTAACAATTTGGTTTTAAATTGTATTTCTGAAATTTGTATCGTACTTCTAAATATTACTCGTACATCTAAAGACTGTCACCTACTTAAAAATATTCCGACTATATTATAAGCATTTACACTATTATAAATAGTTTTCCAAAGTTAAGTCCGAGCACAGTAGTATAAATAGAGTTTTCCAGGGTAATTTCCAAGCACAGTAGTGTAAACAGAAAGATTCTGATCCTATGACGGACGTTTCACTAATGAAAACACCGTTCTACTAACAGAAAACAACTATACATCAAAAGATTGTGGCCGAGTGACGGATATTTACACTAATGAAAACATAGTTCTACTAACAGAAAACAATCGTACTTCAAAAGATTGTGGCCGAGTGGTGGGGCGCTTATACTGGCACAAAGGTTTAACAAAAAGACAGCAAACTGGAATGAAACGAAATCCTTCCACTGGCATAAACATAGGTTTAGCAACAACAAAATACAGCAGTGGAACGAAACGAAATTCTTCCACTGGCATAAACATAGGTTTAGCAACAACAAAATACAGCAGTGGAACGAAACGAAATTCTTACACTGACGTGCAAAACTGCAAAACATAGGTTTTGCAAAACGACAGCAGTCTGGAATGAAGCGAAATTCTCTTTTCCTGCGTAGACTCCAAATCAAAAGCTTCCTTCTCTTCCAAGTTAGCGGTTTTAGACTCCAAATCAAAAGCTTGTTTCTCTTCCATGTTAGCGGTTTTCCCACTACGCAGAGTAAATTAGATTTTAATTTGCTTTCGTCCCTGATATAACAAAGGATTCTGCCCCGAAGTCTTGCAGTGTACCAGTTTAAATACAGCACCTGATTCAAACTTGGCGCAGTGAACAGCGATTCTTGAACCCGTTACAGAATGTGTACACCTCGACTTCAATAAAAAGCAATATATGGCTTTGTTGACCTTTTTTTTCTTTTTTTATGAAGAAATGTGGAGGTCGTTTTATTGCGCAGGTGTGCACACAGGTAAAGATGGTCTGCTGGATTGCGTCTTACGGCGTGCACAGGGGTCCGAAGGATAATTTGACTTCAATTTGTAATCTTTTTTAATTAAATATATTCATTACACTATAATGTGTGTGTGTGTGTGTGTGTGTGTGTGTGTGTGTGTGTGTGTGTGTGTGAGAGAGAGAGAGACAGACAGACAGACAGACAGACAGACAGTGTTGTTTCAGGGAGAGGAGGGGGGTACTTCAGATCAAAATCATTATGTCGTTTATTTAACATTTCTTTTCTTGTCTGGAGGATTGCTTAAAGAAACAACGAGATTGTTTCATTCATCGAAACCTCTGTATATACTCGTCAAAGTCAGCACTGTGGGTTTGCTTAATGGAACAATGAGATTCTTTCATTCATCGGAACATAATTATGAACTACTTGTCGTCACAGTCAGTACTGTGGGCTTGCTTATTTACTTTCTTCTTACAACGACATCTTTCATGAAAATCTGGGTCGCGTTATGTTGTGAGTGATATGTTTATCCCACTTTAAAGAGACACACATAAAATGCGTCTTGAATTGAGTGAATTTCATTATTTAATAATCATACTGTTTAAATTATTTTATAGATATCATTCTTATGCATGATAAAATACTGAATTTTATTGCCATTTTCCGGACTGAAGCCATGTCGGCGGATCTGCGTGCATCCGACCCTCTGAGGACCGAGTGAGGGCTTATAAAGAATGAGTGGTGCTTTATTAAGACTGAGTGAGGGACTTACCCAGAACGAGCGAGATATCAATAAAGATGAGTGAAATTAGAGTCTAGTCAGCATGCTAACGAATTTCATCTAGCAGACAAAGATCATAAAACCCCAAGATCAATCAACTTTGAATAATAAAGTCTGACCAGTCTAAAGGAATTAACAGGTGTATGCGGACATTCGTTTTAAATGAAACAGGAATCAGGAATAAAACGTTAAGAATAGCATAGGCAATATTTCGTATAGTAGCAAGGCATTTGAGTCCATAGCACTCTAATGTTTTGTCCATAGGAATATAGTGTGGTGTACATAGCACTATAATGTTTTGTCCATAGGAATATAGTGTTGTGTACATAGCACTATAATGTTTTGTCCATAGGAATATAGTGTTGTGTACATAGCAATATAATGTTGTGTACAAAGGAATATAATGTTGTGTACATAGCAATATAATGTTGTGTACATAGCAATTTAACAGTCAGGTTGGAAAGTTTGTGACCATAGCAGTATAAGGGTCAAGTCGGAAAGTTTGTGTCTATAGCAATATAACGGTCAACTCGGAAAGTTTGTGTCTATAGCAATATAAAGGTCAACTCGGAAAGTTTGTGTCTATAGCAATATAACGGTCAACTCGGAAAGTTTGTGTCCATGTAACTGTCAAGCCGGAAAGTTTCGAAAGTTTGAATCGAAACTGTGCGAGAATCTGAAGCAGAGTACTGATTGTCTGGCTAGAAGTCAGTTCCTGGCTCTGGCCCACTACAGGCTAAGATTACAAGTCAGTTCCTGACTCTGGCCCACTACAGGCTAAGATTACAAGTAAGTTCCTTGCTCTGGCCCACTACAGGCTAAGATTACAAGTAAGTTCCTTGCTCTGGCCCACTACAGGCTAAGATTACAAGTAAGTTCCTTGCTCTGGCCCACTACAGGCTAAGATTACAAGTCAGTTCTTGCCTCTGGCCCATTACAGGCTAAGATTACAAGTCAGTTCTTGCCTCTGGCCCACTACAGGCTAAGATTACAAGTCAGTTCTTGCCTCTGGCCCACTACAGGCTAAGATTACAAGTCAGTTCTTGCCTCTGGCCCACTACAGGCTAAGATTACAAGTCAGTTCTTGCCTCTGGCCCACTACAGGCTAAGATTACAAGTCAGTTCTTGCCTCTGGCCCACTACAGGCTAAGATTACAAGTCAGTTCTTGCCTCTGGCCCACTACAGGCTAAGATTACAAGTAAGTCCCTGGTTATTGCCCACTGCATGCTAAGATTACAAGTAAGTCCCTGGTTATTGCCCACTGCATGCTAAGATTACAAGTCCCTGGTTATTGCCCACTGCATGCTAAGATTACAAGTCCCTGGTTATTGCCCATTTTAGGTTAAAATTACAAGCCCTGGATCTAGTCCTTGCAGGCTAAGGAGACAAAAATAGTGTATTCCTTGTCGAATTAAGCGATTGCGTGAGTGAAACTGGGACTTTCTATTGTGTTTAATGAATTATCAAGCCAATGAAAGAGTGTGAGAGGAATTTTACGTAGATTGCATTATAATGGAAACTTTAATTCCAAAGAATTTAAGGTGATTTTTTTTAAGTGCAAAATTTCTAAGGTATAACACTCAAGGGAACTTCTCGCTATATTTTACCAGGGTTTCTGAGTTCCCAATGGTGATTTCACTTTTGCCTCCCAGTCCACCGTATTATTGAATTTCTATTTCCCTTGAAGAAATATTCTGGTGAAATGATTCTCATTCCATTCAGTCGTCTTGAACATTTTAAACGTTACTGTTGCTGTGACACGTCAGCCAGTGGTTCAAAACTGCTGTTTGTAATGGTCGTAAACCTGTAAGTATACTGTGTGTATCTCGTTTGTTGTCACTGGCTTGGGGCGACTTAGTATAAACACTTCAATGCACAGAACACAGAAAGAAAATGGCATTTTAGAAAAAATTATCACGTGTTTTGATTCCATTTTTAGTTTCTTCCCATAATCTTTGGTAAAAGTTGTATATATTCAAACATGTGTACATACTGTACAATGTATGTATTTTACATTAGAGGTTAAGTGGTAATGAACAGTCTCTGAGTCTTGGTAGAGTTATTAAATAGCAAACTCAAGCATAAAATGTTTGTATCGTCATGAAATGAATACAATCACTGCATTAACTATATATTGAATTCGCATGAAAATGTGTATAGTAAAGTGTCTTTGGGTGACCATGTACATAGTAAATTGTGTTAGGGTGACCATGTACATAGTAAATTGTGATAGAGTAACCATGTACATAGTAAATTGTCTTTTGGGTGACCAGGTACATAGTAAATTGTCTTTGGGTGACCATGTACATAGTAAATTGTCTTTTTTGGGTGACCATGTACATAGTAAATTGTCTTTGGGTGACCATGTACATAGTAAATTGTCTTTGGGTGACCATGTACATAGTAAATAGTCTTTGGGTGACCATGTACATAGTAAATTATCTTTGGGTGACCATGTACATAGTAAATTGTCTTTGGGTGACCATGTACATAGTAAATAGTCTTTGGGTGACCATGTACATAGTAAATTATCTTTGGGTGACCATGTACATAGTAAATTGTCTTTGGGTAACCATGTACATAGTAAATAGCTTTGGGTGACTATGTACAAAGTAAATAGTCATTTCGAAGACAAGTAATAAATAAATTGACTTTGCAAAAACTACCTAAGAATCAAATATTGATATCGCAATAAGAGTTTTTTTTCAATAGTAAATAAGGTTTTCGCAGAAGTTCTTATGCAATACTACCAATTTTGGCGAAGCGTCCCTATACAATAATACTGTCTTTGCAAGGCGTCCGTTCAGTAATACTGTATTTGCAAGGCGTCCCTGTATAGTAATACTGTTTGCAATACGTCCTTATGTAAGTACTACAGCATGTAGCGCACTGAAATCGGTGTGTGGGTGGTGGGTACATTCCTGCATGTTTAGCATATTCATGAAAAACGCCGTGCATCCTATTCGAGCCAAGGGTTTTAACTCTCACTACAATTCCTGAAAAAAAGCATTGTGTCTCCATTTTCAGACACGCATTTATATATCACTGATTCCGCGCTGAGAACCACAATTGATTGACCTGTCAGATCTAGCTGTCATATTGCATGTGCGAGCTTGCTGGGTTTGAATTTGGCATCACACCAAAAAATAAAAGTCGACGATGTAACGTCACTTGACCGATAATCGCCATTATTGATGCATTCGACACGCTTTAGACTTTAATATGCAGTACAAGCGCTTAACAGTAAACAACTCCTAACATAAAAGATTGAAGTACTACTTTGTTAAAACAGCTTCGCCAGCCACACATAAAAATTGTCGATGAAAAAGTTCGCCTCATTCCGCCAATTTCCTTACACTTGCATGAGAATAAAATGTCAATATCTTTTGCTGTGTGCTTCAGTAGTCAAAAAGGTATTAAAAAAAATTTTTTTTTTTAAAAAAAGAAGGAGCACGCGCAGATTTGCCCACAGACACCTACTTCTCAATACATTTTTTAGGTCATAGAGAGTTTGTGTGAA
This sequence comes from Sinotaia quadrata, assembly GCA_028829895.1. NCBI lineage: Eukaryota > Metazoa > Mollusca > Gastropoda > Architaenioglossa > Viviparidae > Sinotaia > Sinotaia quadrata. Next base: position 38,672,833 of record CM054181.1, on the reverse strand, counting down.
ATAGACAAAACTTGCTTCGTTTCCTAATGTCGGCTTTCCTCTTTTCTGTGTGTCTTGTTTTTTGGTTTTCTTTTGCGAGACGTCGGATTTCAACACAAAGTTCGTTGCCTGATGTCGGCTTTTTCTTTCTCAGTACGTCGTTAACTAGGCTAGGTCACAAGCAAGCACACTGTTCATTTTCACGTGGAAGATTGTACTGACAGAATACAGCTCCCATCCCAATTTGAAGCACATCTAAAGATTAATGTTAATGGCTCTTTAGTACTTTCTAAAGATTAATGTTAATGGCTCTTTAGTACTTTCTAAAGATTAATGTTAATGGCTCTTTAGTACTTTCTAAAGATTAATGTTAATGGCTCTTTTGTACTTTCTAAAGATTAATGTTAATGGCTCTTTAATACTTTCTAAAAAAAATTAGCATTGAAGATTTTTATTTCATGCACATTAATAGATGTAAAAGTAATGTTAAAGATTTCATTATTCATACGTGTAATAATTAACATTAAACTCGACAGCTGCCTCTTTCCCTTTCCAAAAAAATATTTTAAAAAAATAAATAAAGCAGGCTATTTCTAAGCATTTGAGTCAGGTTTTCAAGAATTCGAGTCTGACGAGGGGATGGGACTTTTAGATTTCGTGCAAGGACGTTGGCACTCCTACTACTAGTATATTATATAACTAATTTTCAATCTAAGGATATTTCTAAATAATTTTATGATTTTGTTCTAGAAGCTTTAGGTAACTGTTTAACAGATAGATAGACAAACAGACAGACAGACAGACAGACGGATGGATGGATAGGCAGGCAGGCAGATAGATATAGATAGATAGATAGATAGATAGATAGATAGATAGATAGATAGATAGATAGATAGATAGATAGATAGATAGATAGATAGATAGATAGATAGATAGATAGATAGATAGATAGATAGATAGATAGATAGATAGATAGATAGATAGATAGACATATATACATGTGTAATTTTGCTGTCTCATCTCAAACTGCATAATGGTTTGTAAAGCTTAAGATGGATTCTCTTTATAACCGCCATGCTAGCAGACGGGAATTTGATCAATTTCTCTCTGCTGTAATCTTTTCTTCCTACGATCTATATCACACACTACATCTCTGTCAACTGTATTTAGTGGGGGGGGGGGTTGCTTCTTTCAACATTTCTAGATGGTTTTTCTTCTCTTTCTTCACTTTCTATAATTTTTCTCTTATATTTCAACTTTTTCTAGACATTTCTCTTATATTTCAACATTTTGTAGACTTTTCTCTTCTGTTCTAGATGTTTTATCTTCTTTTTCAACTTTTTCTTCTCAGTTTCAACATTTTCTAGACATGCATTAGTTTGTTTCAAAATTTGCTATACTTATTTCTTCTGTTTCAACATTTTCTATATTTATCCTTTTCTTGTTTCAACATTTTCTATCTGTTTCTGCCTTCGTCTTGGTTCTTTTTGTCTAAAACCATTGGCAAAGCACTAAACTCAGTATTCAGACGCCCCACGAATGAGCATAAATGATCTTACTTGGTGGGAGGGGTGATAAAAGTTTTGATATTTTTTCTTCTGTAAGTGTGCAATACTGTTCTGTGACATATTTTCACAGATCTAAATTTAGCACTGAATGCCTTCCTTGATGACATCATTATAAAGCCACATTTATTTGCCTTTGTAATTATAGAGATTGTGTTGACTGGAGCTAATTCTGCACTACATCAAATCTGTGGACAGTTTTCTTTTTCATCTGTGCAATATATTATAACACAGCCAATATGTAGCAAGCGTTTAATGTGTAAGCATTTTGCTTAAGATTCTTTGTTTAGGAAGTTGGGACTGTTCACGTGACTTTCACACGTGATCTATCTGTCAATCATACCAGTAGCAATATGCACTGGGGAAAGTTCTTCAGATTTCTCACAGAGATAAGAATGCTCTTCGAAACTGGCATCCGCAACACAGGTCTCCGATGTTCAAAAGCCTTCTCATGATTGCGTTTTGGATTTAATACATAAAGACCAGCAGCATTATATTTCTGATGCCAAATCAATCATATTGCACAAGGGCGTGTATCGATCTGCTGTCAAGCCAGGAGTTATTGCCTCTAGCTCCACGTAAAAGAGAGTATTTCAAATTCTTTTATCATTGGCAATTTTATTTGCACATCTGAAAATATTTTGTTACAAATTTTCTATTTATAACGACTATTTTTCTCATGCATTTATCGTGATGTAAGCATTCATATATTTTCAATTCTTTCCACGTATTTTTCTTGATGTACACATTCTTATCTTATCAACTTGTCCACGTATTTTTCTTGATGTACACATTCTTATCTTATCAACTTTTCCACGTATTTTTCTTGATGTCAGCATTCTTATCTTACCAACTTGTCCACGTATTTTTCTTGATGTACACATTCTTATCTTACCAACTTTTCCACGTATTTTTCTTGATGTAAGCATTCCTAGTTTATAATTCTTTACATGTTTTTCTTGATGTAAGCATTCGTGTCTTATAATTTTTTCCACGTACTTTTCTTGATGTAAGCATCCCTAATTTACAATTCTTTACATATATTTTCAATTGTACGGCGACTCCTGCATTCTTCAATATATTACTGCATCAAAATAAAATTACATGCACTATGGCCTACCTCTTAATGGCACATATATTCAAATTAAAAGTATTTCGACATGCTTCAAGTAATTGTACTATATTACACAAGTGTCATTTGCAATGTCTTCCAGATCATTTACATCGTGTACTGTACTTTGACATGCTTCAAGTAATTGTACTATATTACACAAGTGTCATTTGCAATGTCTTCCAGATCATTTACATCGTGTCCTGTACTTCCAGACGTCTTTCCCTAGCAACGAGTGAACGGGAACCAGCTTTCCTGCCATAATGAACGCCGGTTTGCTAATGGAATTGAAAATGTTCAAATGCAGCTTGTCCTCACCCCTCCCACTTTAAGACACACTATTTATAAACGGTATGGATGTCTTGATCTCACTTTTAGACACAGTATATATAAAGGACATAGACATCTTGTGTCTCATATCTAGATATTGTATCTGTACAAAGTACGGATGTCTTGTATCTCACTATAAGACACGGTATATGTAAAAATTATGGATGTTTTCTAAACACTCTATCTGAACATAGTACGGATGTCTCATGTCTCAGTTTTAGACACAGTATATGTAAATAATATGGACGTCTTGAGTCTCAGACTGTATTGTCAGGAAATCGGGGTTAAAACCTGATGATTGTACAGGTAGATCGAGTATATAGATACCTGGATGTTTATCACCCTACTTCTACCCCGTAGCAGCCCCAATTGTACATGAATACGTACAATTGACCATAAAGGCCACAGTAATGGACACGTCTAGAACGAATTTATGCTTGGTTGTCAGTTTGTGATTCTGAGAAAACCTGTTTGTCCAGTTCCAGTGTCTATGATTCAAACCTGCCACCCAATTGCAGAGAACTCACTAGAAGCCACAAGAAGATAATGCTAATCTGTAGCAGGAAATAACTGACAGAGCCCAAAGAAATGATCACTCCCCAGCCTAGTGCCTTGAACTGGCAGAGTCGGGACATGTTAGCGGTCCACACAAAAATGGCAATATTTTCTTTATTACGAAAAGGGGTTTCTATGTGGTCCATTCCAATGAGGGTGGTGATTATATTCATACTGTGTCAGGTACTCAGGATGGCTGACTCATCTGCTCACGCTGGTCAAGTGGAGATGACTGGGGCAAAAGCCAGTATCACCCAACATTACTACTGACCTAGAATATCGGCAGTACTATAGGAACTTTTGTCGCCAGTGCAATACTGAAAACGTTCAACAGTGTTCCACTAGAGTAGACATACACACGAATTTCTCCTAAACTGCCTCTGCCCTGGAAGGGCCTCTTCCTTATCATAGCAAAGTTTTCATTCACCAAGCACAGGATCAGAACCGTGGGTAACGAATACTTCTCATCAACAGATGTTTACTGTCTCTTTTCTTTGTGTACCAAAGTAATTGCTGATTCAACGGCTAATGCCCCTTGAACGGGAAACCCTGTCACTAAAAAATCTAATCGTTTAGGAAACCCAAATGGGCTAACTCCTTAGTAAATTAGAACGCGTAGTTTCATTCAGATTACTGATATTATTCTCAGCAATCCAGTTGAAATCGTAGAATCACGTTGAGGGTCTGCGTAGGGACAAACCAATCCAAAGCTTGTCCCACTCATTCCTTGAAAGACAAAATGCTTAAATGAAGCTCACTTCTAGAAAGAACAAACCACTTAAAGTAGGATCACTTCTAGAAAGAACAAACCACTTAAAGTAGGATCACTTCTAAAAAGAACATTCTATTTAAAGTGGGACTAATTTATAGCAAGAACAAACTAATAAAAGTTGGACTTCCTTATTGAAAGAACAAATTGCCTAAAATGGGACTCGCTTTTAGGAAGAACAAAATACTTAAAGTGGTGTCCCACTTCTATAATATATATATATATATGTATTTAAAGTGGGACTCACTTCAAGAAATAGCAAATTACTTAAAGCGTGACTCACATGTTTTAGAGTAGTTCTTATGCAAGAGCAGTTCCTGTTTATAAATACATAAAAACAATTCGAAAGAAGATTACACAGAAGCAGTTCAAAAGAAGATTACGCAAAAGCACTTCATAATAAGATTGCACAGAAACAGTTTCAAAAAGAAGAATACACCGAAGCTATTCGAAAGAAGATTACGAGGAAAGATTTCGAGAGAAGATTAAACAGAAGCAGTTCAAAAGAAGATTACAAGGAAGGATTTCGAGAGAAGATTAAACAGAAGCAGTTCAAAAGAAAATTACATGTAAACAGAATCTGCTCAAAATAAGAATAAGTAGACGCTTTTACTCCTGCTTGGCCCATTTCTGGTTCAAGGCTAACAGCAAATTGTGCTACTACACTGACTACCTTCCTACAGGTCCTCGACTAAATTACTAGACTAACTACCATTCATCACATCCTAGACTAAATTACTAGACTAACTACATTTCATAGACTAAATTAATAGACTAACTACCATTTCATAGACTAAACTACTAGACTAACTACCATTCAACACATCCTAGACTAAATTACTAGACTAACTACCATTCAACACATCCTACCTAGACTAAATTACTAGAACAACTACCATTTAGCACATCCTAGACTAAATTACTAGACTAACTTTCAACACATCCGACTAGGCTACTAGACTACCTTTCTACACATCCGACTAGGCTACTAGACCAACTACCTTTCTACACATCCAACTAGGCTACTAGACCAACTACCTTTCTACACATCCGACTAGGCTACTAGACCAACTACCATTTTACCCGTCCTACACTTAGACCAACTACCATTTTACCCGTCCTACACTAAACTATTTGACTAATAACCTTTCTACACATCCTAGACTAAGCTACTAGACTACTACTTTCTACACATCCCAGACGTAACTGGAAAGACATAACCTGCATACTGCAGCTTCTCAGGATTGCCTCTGCTCTTGAGAAATAATGCAATAACTTTTGTATGTGGCATGTATGAAGAAGATTCTTAACCTGCGTTCATTTAATAGGCTGAGAACATTTGATCTCACATAACATTTGCTATAAGTACTGCGTGCACAGACTCTGTGTGTGATGTTGTGTCAGTTAAAGCAGCATCAACTGTTTTTAACTTCTAACACACCCAGTGGCCTTAGTCTCAATTTTTGTTACTTTTTAAAGTTGCGTCTCATTCATCTGTTTATTCTGTCAACTGTCTAAAGTTACTTAGGTGTTACTAAGTATGACTGGAAATGGGGGGAAGCCCTCTGCCTGTCTATCAATCTGTCTGATGTACGACCGATGACGTCAGTTTGTGGATTGTTCGTACCTTGTCTATGGGGTATGGTAGTAGTGTGAATAGCAAATTGTTTTTCTGAACTCAGATATGCAGAGATCATGGTGACATTCCAATTGCTCACAAGACATTGTTGTCAACAGAAATTTGCCTCTATCTCCTCTTTGTCATTATTTAATTTGCCTCTATCTCCTCTTTGTCAATATTTAATTTGCCTTTATCTCCTCTTTGTCATTATTTAATTTGCTTCTATCTCCTCTTTGTCATTATTTAATTTGCCTCTATCTCCTCTTTGTCATTATTTAATTTTCAACTGTAGATAATTCATATCGTTGTAGCATTTCTAAAGCTATTTTGTCATTTTGCTTAATTTCCAAATATTACTTTTGATGTATAATATTATTTTCTCTGCAATATATTTTAAACATCCTGCTGCTGTTCTATAGTGGTTGGATGAAATCTATTTACAGATTAGTCGTCAAGAACATTGTTATTTAATAGTAGTGGTAGTAATACTATTATTATCATTGTTATTTAATAGTAGTGGTAATAATACTATTATTATCATTGTTATTTAATAGTAGTGGCAGTAATACTATTATTATCATTGTTATTTAATAGTAATGGTAGTAATACTATTATTATTCTTGTTATTTAATAGTAGTATTAATACTATTATTATCATTGTTATTTAATAGTAGTGGCAGTAATACTATTATTATCATTGTTATTTAATAGTAATGGTAGTAATACTATTACTATTCTTGTTATTTAATAGTATTATTAATACTATTATTATCATTGGTTTTTTAAGTGTGTCATCTGGTTAGGGAGTAATTTTTTTTAGATATTAGAGTTCTGCAATTATGTATTTCAGCCCTTGAATTCGAATATTTGACAGTAATCGCTAAGTGTAGTTAAATTCGTGTTTTATACTGCGACCATTAGAAATCGCGGAATCTTCCTAAAACGGAAGTGACTTACTGTGAGGTCATTACCTTTGTTTACATTCAGCTGTTCAGGCAATCAGCATCGTATCATTTATTAGTAAGTGACCTTCAAAAATGTGTTTTAGCGGTGACTTAAAAGCTCGAGTAGAGCGGAATTTTCCGCTTCCTAGAAAGAAAACATGTTACTAAAGCCAAATAAGTTTAAATCTAAACAAAAATCCCAAACAAGCTGGAGAAGCAATATCTTTCTTCAGATGAGTAGCAGCTAGGACACAGATGATGTTGAGTCAAACTAATATTATTTTGCATGTTTTTCAGTCTTTCATTTTGACACACTTTACAGCATGAATTAGTTTTTTAACTCTGTATAAATTAATGGTTATTTTTTAATTTTATTTTAGTCCTTGTTGTGTGGTGTATTGTGTGGTAATGGAAAGAAATGTACACGTCAATTATTGTCAAACTGACATTCACGACAGTGATACACATTACCGTTTCCAATCGTCTGTAGACGAAAGTTGACAGGTGTATAGACAAAGAAGACAAGTGACTTATAGTACAGTAAATTTAAATATAAATAGCATAGCAATGACATTTACATTTTCCTCTGTATGAACTCCAGCAGATATATATTCCTCATTATAGCCACAACAAAACAAAAATCATCAAGCAAATTTATAGTGTTTATATATATATATAATTGGTATATATTCTTCATGTGTGCTGTAGTTTCATAATGGCAGAGCTAGATATTTGTTATAAAATTCCATCTAAAACTAAGCATTTCAAATTTTTAATATACATATATTTATAGCGCATACTTTACATGCAGGTCTTCGAAGCTCATAATGTGTACATATTTTTACATTTAGTTTTCTGTCTAGAGGCGTAGACTACTAGTGAATTATGAAAGTACACCTTCACAAACAAAAATGTCTGCTGTTGTATGAACTTCTGTTGATCGTGGTGTGTCAATACAACTCAGAATATGTTGTTATATGAACTTCTGTTGATCGTGGTGTGTCAATACAACTCAGAGTATGTTGTTGTATGCACTTCTGTTGATCGTGGTGTGTCAATACAACTCAGAGTATGTTGTTATATGAACTTCTGTTGATCGTGGTGTGTCAATACAACTCAGAATATGTTGTTATATGAACTTCTGTTGACCGTAGTGTGCAAATAAAACTCAGTATGCCTATGACTGCTGCTGTTCATGTCGCGCCTGGCGGTACAATTGAGTTCACTGCAAAGCATCTCTCGACTTTACCGTGTCGTGTCATGAATGATGAAAATTAAGTGACGTCCAAGCAAAAGCATATAATGGATCGCGGTGCATGACATGACATGACATATGATCTAGCATACACTCTTTGGTTAATTACATATGTTATCCTGTGTGGTTTTTCCCAACAAATAAAAACGACAATCTTTATCTAACAGCGAACGAAAATATTTTTATATTTATTTACTTTTAATCAAATCCCCGCCATTTTTAAAGTCACGAGCTTTACTAGCACGGCCAATTCTTCCTAAGATAACAGTAGTCAATTATCGCTGTCCGCTTGCCTGTAGAAGCCAAGAGTTACCCTCCCATAACAATGGCTGCGTGAATTGATCGAGATGCGTGGCATTCACGTTTGCCACAGATACTTCACCAATAACCGTTCCGTTACCGGGTACAGGCACGCACATGGTTTACAGAATTTCGCGTTGGTTTGATTAAAGTTTGTTTATTTTCTCTTCTTTACATCACAGCGAAGCTTCCGAGACACGCAGGGCGCGTAACTCTGGGATTGTGATTGAAAATAACCGAATAATACCATAATACTCACTTTGTCAATCGCTAAAGCCCAGGAAACGATATTCGGATCTAATTACTCGCAACATGAGCGAAATGTAAAGAATAATTTTGTTTGTACAGTCATGTATTTAAATCTCACCATTCAGTGCGCAGAAAACATTCACACCACGTGTGCATATTTTTCAAAGACACACACACTCATTTTCGTTACCTTTCTCTTCCCTGAGTGATTTCAAACACATCCAGACTCACCGACGGAGGACGGTTGAGGGTGTACGCCAAAGTGGTGCGACCTTTTTCACGCCCTTCCGCCAGCCCTACCGCCCTCCACCTCGGGACGCAATGTGAGGCTTTGGGGTCCTACTGGAGCACTCAAAATCAGATAACTTCTGACGAAATGATCATCCAAGCTCCAGTGTGACGTTAAACTGATATTGATTCCCCCCTCTCCCCCAAAATACATCCGGGGCACTTCAGATCAGAGAACGGCTGATGACGAAATGATCAATGCAAGCTCCAGTGGTGACGTAAAACTGCTATCGACACCCACACACACACACAAATATATCTGAAGGTTGGAGCACTTCCACCGAGAAGTAACAAAAGAATACTTTTGAGGAATGTAGTGGTGCTGACAGTCCATGACTTCTTTTCTGTTTCTTTCTTTCTATCCTTCTTTCTTTCCTTCTTACTTTCCGTTATTAATCGTGTTCCAGTGCAGACTTTTTCATTTGTAGAGGATAAATTGATCTCGACTATAGGAGGTTGCTGCTACAATATACATACAAAATCCGTTTGACATCTAAAGCGTATTATCATCCTGTAACACTCAATGCATCTTCAATATCATAGGCGCCAATACCTACAATCTAAAATAGGTCCAATTCTATTTATCGAATGTGTGTGTGTGTGCGTGCGTGCGTGCGTGCGCGCGCGCGCGCGCGATTGTGTGATGAGGAAGAGACATGTATCCCAAGGTTGTGTCGCTCTTGTTATATGAGTTAGGGAACAGGGGCATATATCTAGATGGTGTGTGTGTGTGTGTGTGTGTGTGTGTGTGCGTGTGTGTGTGTGTGTGTGTGTGTGTGTAATTCTTGCGAACAGTGTCCGTCATATTTCTGGTAATTACGTTAAATATCTACATTGACGTTAAATCTTATTAATATAAATAGATCCGTAAATTGTTTAAGATGACTAAAGCTCTGAAAGGAGACAGTAACGTGTAAGACAGTGAGAGTGTATAAGTGAAAGAATTAATTTCATTCCATCCTTCACTAGTCAGAATAACTTATCTGACTGCTGTCATAATTTATCTTATACTTGTGTCACCCAGTCACGTCCAGTTTTTTCCAGAATAAATGTACACAGAAGGCTTTGTTACATGTGACGACTGAAAATGTACAAAGCGTGCAAAATTATTTTCATGCCATAATGTTCACAATGTTAATAACATTCATAGTGTTTATACTTCTAATGATCAAAGATATTCACATGGTTAGTGTGTTTGCTTTTTTTAAAATGAGCATAAAGTTTTCGTACTACTGTTCATGCAGTTAAAAATGGTGATAATGTTTTAACTGTTTTAAATGTTCATAGTGTTGATACTAATAAATTATTCATTGTTGGAGTTCTCTACTTGAATAGGATGGTGTATGCGGCGTTATCTTCAACTTTTTGAAGTAAAACTTTTTGCTGTAAGTTGATTCCTATGAATTCCTTTCAAGTGCCAATACAGTGGAAATAGTGGTTTTATTTTGGTCTCAAGAACATTCATTGTATTTATAGCGTATGTGAAATTCAGGACGATTCTCTATGGAGTGCTTGGAGAGCATATCGTAGATTCTGGAAGAGTTGTCTAACATGCCTCTAGAAGGGACACGTGGGACCTCGCCTAAATATGAAAGGCAGTAACTTGGTGCAAACCGTGTGACTGTGAAACACGACAGCTGCCATCTTTGAAAACGTTGTATGCTTTGAGTTTAATTATTTATCTGACCTCTACTCTCATTTCGTGATGATAACCATGAATTTGATTATGTATTCATGTTAACTGGCTGCTTATGTTTAGGCTAGGTTAAACTGAACAAGTGTTAATTAAACATTGTTGTGAAGTGATGTAAATGTGAATGCTCTTTGGATTATATTCATAAGATATATATTTGATTGTTATTTATTAAATTTTTTTGTTAAATTTATTGACCTTCTTACACATATTGATAACTATATGTTGGAAAAGCTATAGATTAAAGACGGATTTATCTTCTCCATTATTAAGAACTTTTCCACCTACAGAAATACTGTGTAATGGTAAATGTTTGCCATGAATGTTGTGGAAGAGAGAAAAGATTTACAGTGCCCGCATATCCGCTAAGTGACAGAGGTGAGTGGTGTCTTCTGGAGGATTATTAATAACAAATTATGATTCTCATCATTTGTAATTAGTTATGGATGATTAATTAATAATGATAATAGTCATCAACTCTGTGGCGTTGGCATCACATTAATCAAAATGTTTATGGTCTTCAAACTATTCAAAATTTTCAGAGTTATATAAATAATCAAAATGTTGATACTTTTAAAATTAATAATAAATGGATTTAGTCGTTTCAGTTGGTTTTATGTAGTAATTCAAACATTCAACATATTGCTTGTAGTTGGTTTTACGTAGTAATTCAAACACTCAACATATTGCTTGTAGTTGGTTTTACGTAGTAATTCAAACACTCAACATATTGCTTGTAGTTGGTTTTACGTAGTAATTCAAACACTCAACATATTGCTTGTAGTTGGTTTTGGGTTTAAATAATAAATAATCTGAATAGCATCATTGCACATGAAAATAGTTGAAATGTCAGCGTGTTTGCTTGTTAGATTTTTATTGCAGTAGGGCAGTAAACGTGTGATTCCGATTGAAGAAAGACAGCGCCGTTTCAGAAGTATTCCATGTGAAATTGTTCCAGTTCGATCGAATGCGTGGTTTTATCGTCAATTCTGGGCAAGCACTGAACCGTGTGGCTTCTTTTAAACTTTGAAATTTTTATCTTTTTAAATCTTGCTTTTATTTCAATATAAAAAAACCTACTTCCTGGATTCTGAAGAGAACAGACCAAAAAGAACATGGGGGTGAGCTTACGACTCACTTGTGTGAGCGGGCGTTGAAGCGCGCACAAAGATCTATCAACAGCAAATTGCATGACTCTGTTGTCAATCTATATAACACATTCCTCAGTCACGTGACTGTATTTTCATTTTTAATATACGAGCTATTCAACAGCCACGATATTGTATTACAAGAGTCTATTTGTCATTAGTCCTTTATAACTATCCATCACCTCATTTTCTACACTTCAGGCGATTCTTTAACTGGACCAAGCAAAATACCTCACTTTAATAATGTCTGACGTCAGCGCGTGATTATTTTGTCAACGTATCATAACTATTCTTCTTATACGTACAGAACATGTAAACACGCAAAGAATGGGTAAATGTTTATTGTCACTTTGTCACGAATGTTATCTGTGATGCATTTTATAGGTCATATTAACATGCAGAAAACATATGATGTATTGTCAGTTCATCGCAACTATTGATGAGTGATGTATTCTTATAAGATAACAGTACAGAAAACATCATTGTCTATATTGTAAGATTAACGCAACTATTGATCAGTGATGTAGTCTTTTTAAGACAGTGACTGACATTACAACTGTTTATCATCTAATGCGACCTTTCTCAACCTTTCTACCCTTAGAAAAAACCTTAAAATAATTTTCAGGTTTTGGGGAAACTCTGAATAACAATTGCTATATATATGATGCTTATTTTCTTTTAAACTCACTGTATCTCGGGGAAACCCTAGCGACCCCTTAAGAAACTCTAGGGTTGGAAAACTCTGATCTAAAGTGTACGTACATGTTAACACACCTGATGTATAACAAAAAGTGTTAAGTTCATGTATTCTTTGGTTTAGGGATATAAAAATACGTACAATTTTGTGTATAACAAAAAGTGTTAAGTTCATGTTTTCTTTGCTTTAGGGATATAAAAATACGTACAATTTTGTGTATAACAAAAAGTGTTAAGTTCATGTATTCTTTGGTTTAGGGATATAAAAATACGTACAGGCCGCACAAGATAGCGACAAAAAAAACACGTGACTTGTCAGCATATCGCAGTATTCAACAGATATTGTTGCTATTTTTGCAGGTTAACACTTACAGAAAACAGATGACGTCATGTTGCCACTGCCCTTCATAAGACAATATACAAACAATTATAAATGGGCATAATGCTTAAATCAGTAAACACGTGATATTTCAGTAACTAACTAACTATTCAGTCCTGTGTATATTCGTAAACCTGTGCGAACCGCATCATTATGACAACCCACGAAACTATCATTATGACCACATAAATAACCCTTTATGATGACAACACACAAACCATCATTATGAACATCACACAATATGTCATTATGACCACCCATCCACAAAAACAATCATTATGACCATACACACACAAAGTATCATTTAAACACTCAAACAAAATCCGTCATTATGACCACACACAAATTATCGTTATAAACACTCAAACAACATCCGTCATTTTGACCACACACAAAACCATCCTTATTACCGCACATACATAAATTATTATGGACACACATACATACACACAAACTATCATTATGACCACACACAAAAATCATCATTATGACCACACATAAAAGCATCATTGTTACCATACACACATACACAAATCATCATTTGAGCACACATGCAATCCTTTACAAACACACACAACCAGCATTGTGTAGTCATTGCTTACGTAACAATGACGTGCTGACTGGCTAAGTACAGCGAATCTCGTGGGAAGAACAAAGTAAATTACTCTTCTAGGACTACATTAACTATGCAAAGACACAAAAAAAAATAAATGGTTAGATTTCACAAACTTAGCAGTAAGTAGATTTTACATCTCTAGCTTTTCTTTTCTTGATTTAAGTCTAAAGGTGTTGTTCACTTATCTCCTGCCTGTATTCTGTTCGTGTTTGAGGTTACTGTCTTTACTCTGGTTTGTGCTCCTTGTTTATATTGACTTGCCCTTTAATGACTGCCTATACACTCCTCTCAGTGTTTGAGGTTACTGTCTTTACTCTGGTTTGTGCTCCTTGTTTATATTGACTTGCCCTTTAATGACTGCCTATACACTCCTCTCAGTGTTTGAGGTTACTGTCTTTACTCTGGTTTGTGCTCCTTGTTTATATTGACTTGCCCTTTAATGACTGCCTATACACTCCTCTCAGTGTTTGTAGTTACTGTCTTTACTCTGGTTTGTACTCCTTGTTTATATTGACTTGCCCTTTAATGACTGCCTATACACTCCTCTCAGTGTTTGTAGTTACTGTCTTTACTCTGGTTTGTGCTCCTTGTTTATATTGACTTGCCCTTTAATGACTGCCTATACACTCCTCTCAGTGTTTGTAGTTACTGTCTTTACTCTGGTTTGTGCTCCTTGTTTATATTGACTTGCCCTTTAATGACTGCCTATACACTCCTCTCAGTGTTTGAGGTTACTGTCTTTACTCTGGTTTGTGCTCCTTGTTTATATTGACTTGCCCTTTAATGACTGCCTATACACTCCTCTCAGTGTTTGTAGTTACTGTCTTTACTCTGGTTTGTGCTCCTTGTTTATATTGACTTGCCCTTTAATGACTGCCTATACACTCCTCTCAGTGTTTGTAGTTACTGTCTTTACTCTGGTTTGTACTCCTTGTTTATATTGACTTGCTGTATAATGACTGCCTATACACTCCTCTCAGTATTTATACTCGTGTTTGCATTCAGTACATGTTCTTACTATCTGTACACTATAAACACTGTGCACTTACTGTATGTTCTCACTGACTCTACACTCTACTTAACTACTGTAATTATACTATGTTCCTTCTATCTGTACTATACGCACTGTCTCCACTTATAATATGTTCCTACTCTCTGTACACTACTCACTGTCTCCATTAGTATGCTCCTACTGTCTGTAATTACTCTCTGTCTCCGCTTACTGTATGCTCCTACTCTATGTACACTACTCACTGTCTGTACACTCTACTTACTGTATGAACTCACTGTCTGTAACTATACTCTCTTTCCGTACTCACTTTCGTAGCTTGCGTTCTACAATCTACACAAATGAATGAAATTCATTGACAGCCCACTGTGGTATGTTTGTACTCTACATGTCTGCAGAAAGTCTGTGTGCTACCCGTGTACACGTTTGATCCTATTTGGATTCTAATCTACGTCGTATTTATTTTCATGTGCATTAGGTCAAGTTTATATGTTACGGTTCCTCAAATGTATGCGTCTGTTCTGTGTTTGGTCAAGTTTATATATTACAGTTCATCAAATGTATGCGTCTGTTCTGTGCTAGGTCAGGTTTATATTAAGTTCAAGATTGTACCCCTTTTGCTCTGAATTGCATCATTATTGTAGGATAGGACAAATTTCATAGTCGTCCAGCACCATTAGTGTTTGTATTCTACGCTAGTTCCTAGCTAATTAGAATTCGCATTCTGCACTAGCTCATTATTATTTATAATCTATGTGAAAGCGTGTTACTATATAATAGTCTGTGCGAGATATCGGAATTAACATTGTGTATTGTCGACCCAGCTGTTTAGAAAATCAAGCCCAAAGTCAGCTCTACTTTTATCGACTTTACCTAGCCACAAGCGACTTGGTCTTGAGAAACGTTTCTTGATGAATATTAATGAGGCGGAAGAAAGAACACAACCGGTCCAGGTGCCAGAGGCAGTGTCGAAGTCACAGCAGGCTCTTGTTCGATGAAAGAAATCGTCACTGGACAGTTAGTGGCATATGGAAAGGTTTTAGGGTCGAAAGCATTGCTATTTACTTGCTGTCACGTGACAGCCATTGAATGTTCACACTTGTAAGCACACGCTAATAAATAATGTATAATCCACTTGAAACTATTTGTCCTACTGTTTAAAGAAAATAATAATGTATTTAATATAAACAAGTAAATGTGTCTTTAGTGTACAGGTAATAATAATAATATAATTAATAGTAAAATTGTTCTTACAGATAATAAGGCATTTGTTAAAAGCAATTAAATTTGTCCTTAATTCAAAGATAATGATAATAAAGTATTTAATGAAACAAGAATATTAAATTCTAATACTATTGTGCTTATTATAAATAAATACATTTGCTTTAATCCACAAGTAATAATATAAACAATTAAATTTGTCTTTAATTTCTTTGTTGGCTGGTTTCATTTCTTTATTTTTTTCTTAACAAATAATTTTTTAAAATGGTATAAATTAATTATTTTCCAGTGACCCAGGAGATTCAAATAACATGAGGAGAGAAAGGCTGCTTTACCCTGAGAAATTAATCAGGGAGCAAACCTAAGTCAACACTAAGTTTCCAGTTTATCGCTTATTTTAATTCCATTCCTTCTTACATTCAACTTACAGTTTCCTGCAACAGTATTTATTAGCCCGATACACGCACACAGCATAGTAAATACAGCGTATCAGTTTTATCAACAAGTTCAATACAATCATTCTCAAGTGTTTAGCCATACTTGAGGAGCTTAGTTCAAACACTTTAAGAAATAATAGTCTACCCACATAATACATCTCTATATAAAACACAAGTATAACATATCAGTAGCAAAAATGTATGAAATATTTCTAAGTCCATTCTCTTTCAAACAGTCAGTTAACTCATCATTAAGCTAATGGCCGCCTTTTTAGATCGGACTTCTTTCCACGCCAAATTCAAAGTGATCAGAAAATAGAATTCTCTAAAGCAGGTAAACTTTTTAATCTAAGCCCATTGGCGGGTCTCGTTCTCGTAAATCTTAACCATTGGATAATAAAACTACTCAGCCAGTCGAACTAGTTTGCATTACATTAGCAATTCCTAGCAAATTCTCATCTTGGGTTGTTTACTTCCAACTCTGACAATTAAAAAAATACCATCATAAAGAGTGCCCATGATCGGGTTACTCTGACAGTAAACAATTTATATAGCAATTAAGTATTAAAATAGGAATAGGCAAATTTACTCCACCACAGATAGATAGGTAGATAGAAAGATATATATAGTTAGCCAAATTTACTCCACCACAGATAGATAGGTAGATAGAAAGATATATATAGTTAGCCAAATTTACTCCACCACAGATAGATAGGTAGATAGAAAGATATATATAGTTAGCCAAATTTACTCCACCACAGATAGATAGGTAGAGAGAAAGATACATATAGTTAGCCAAATTTACTCCACCACAGATAGATAGGTAGATAGAAAGATATATATAGTTAGCCAAATTTACTCCACCACAGATAGATAGGTAGATAGAAAGATACATATAGTTAACCAAATTTACTCCACCACAGATAGATAGGTAGATAGAAAGATATATATAGTTAGCCAAATTTCGAAAATGACATATATACTTTGCCCGTTCTGCACATTTCTTTATTCAAATTCAAACAAGTAATAGAAATGTAACTAGCAATATTACACCTGCAACATTAATAATGTATAAAATATGTCTAAAATCAACCAGTTGTTATTACCAGCCATGGAGTCTCTTCTAACAACAAAATATTCAAGGATTAGCAAACAATGAAGCAAAAATATGCTAGAAAATTCTTGCCAATTCTGCTCACAGCTTACAGACACATACGTGAGATTAAGCCTACTGATGTATTATTTGAGGATTCTTTTTATTGATGATTTGACACATTTAATCTGTTTAACATTACTTTTATTTGAACCATGTCTTTATTGGCTTACTGAGTGTAACAATCCACAAACTAGTTGTACTTCTAGCTCAAACGATGCCATTGTTATATAGATATAAGATTCCATTTCATTTCGAAGTTCAACACAATATTACAGAAAGCCATGGTATTGATGTATTAGTATGACATATGTCATAGCATTATGAAATGTCACGTATTACTGAAAGGCAGTATTATAAATGTCCACAATATTATGGAAGGCCAGAGTATTATAGAATGCTGTAGTATTGTGAATAGCATAGTATTATAGAAGGCCTTGGTAAAGCATGTCATAGTAATACAGATGATCATAGTATTACAAATGTCATAACATTACCATTAGCACTAAAATATATATATACATCATAGTATTACAGAAGGCCATAGTGCGATAATACTCCACCACTTGCCTCCACGTATCATTTTGTTATTATATGAATGTTAATAGTCGTTAGCTGTAGTGCATTTCTTTCTTACTGTTTAGTGTTTTCATACCTAACTTGTATATGACGTAGTCAGCAGTGCTCTGCCGTTAAAAACAGTACCAATGCATATTTCGATTTATTCCAAAAGTGAGCGAAACATAATTATCAAGACTGACATTCTTTGCTCAGAAAATTAACCACATGCCACTAAGTGTCAATGGACTGACATTCTCTGTTCAGAAGATTAACCACATGCCACTAAGTGTCAATAGACTGACATTCTCTGCTCAGAAGATTAACCACATGCCACTAAGTGTCAATAGACTGACATTCTCTGCTCATAAAATTAACCACATGCCACTAAGTCTCAATAGACTGACGCTATTCAGACCAAGGCTGCACTCCTCACCCAAGGACAGGTTAGCTAAGGATTAGGCAAACTTGACAGACATTGAGAGAATGAGACTGACTGACAATAGAGGTTCAACCACAGCATACATCATGACTAACCAATGACAGAGTACCCGACAACTGACAATGACCAGTTGAAATTACTAATGTGTAAGAGGCAAAAGTCAGGGCTTGGAAAAACTCCTTCCTAGAACCATCCTGCAAATATATGTTCCTCCAAGTAGAAAGGTGCACTCGTTAGCCAACACAATTTAAATATTGGCGGAACCTTTTCCCCTACATCCAACCTTTGACTTCTAAATCAAGTTCACTTTGAGGTGATTTGGAAATCCAGAGAAATCTGCACTTCCTCCTCATACCAATCAAACCTGTGAGATTGCATGTATTTGCACAAAACTGACATGCCCTTCATTTACAGTTTACACCATAGTGAGACACACCGGCTGAGCTATAGGGGAGATAACTTCATGTCAAATTTTTTTAAAATTCCTATCCTATTTTTCTTCTCACTTTGTGATATAAGCATGTTTGTAATTCTGTATGCTGTTTGATAAATATTATATTTGTAAGAATCCTACCTGTTGTGTAGCAAACTAACTTTAACAGAACATTGAAAGACTTTTGTTAGTTCTTCCTTGTTGACACTATTAGAACATTACTCACCAGGCAGAGATACACATTTGAATATTGATGAAGTTTTGTAGTTATAACATATACAATGTCTATATTTGAAATAATTGATTCAATGCTGTGTGATGTGTAGTATGTGAATGATAACATTTGTTACTTTGTTAAAAATAAATGTCACTGTAATAATTGTTCATCCACAACCCCTTAGTCCCATGTTTGGAATTAATTTTAGCGCTGTGAATGGACATATGAGAAAATAATAGTCGGACATAAAGGAAATCATGGGCGGATGCCTCATAGCGTGTTTTGGAATCTTATGTTCAGTTAGTGTTAGCTGTGAAGTATATATTTGTCAATCGACGGTTAGCATTGGTTGGTGGGGGAGGGGGAGGAGCATTTTAGAAAGGCTGCCCTGTCGTTGGCTCAGTCCGCATCAAGAAATGTAAATATATTAGGGGAGAGAAATCATCAAATTTCAAGGGGCACTACTTAGTAAGAAAATACATTTCAAACAAAGTATTACTATGCATTGCATATCACACTTAACATAGATTCATAAAAGGCTACAGTAATACATGTCATAGTATTGTAGAAGACCATGGTATTATACATGTCATAGTATTGTAGAAGACCATGGTATTATAGATGTCATAGTATTGTAGAAGACCATGGTATTATACATGTCATAGTATTGTAGAAGACCATGGTATTATAGATGTCATAGTATTGTAGAAGACCATGGTATTATAGATGTCATAGTATTGTAGAAGACCATGGTATTATACATGTCATAGTATTGTAGAAGGCCATGGTATTATAGATGTCATAGTATTGTAGAAGACCATGGTATTATACATGTCATAGTATTGTAGAAGACCATGGTATTATAGATGTCATAGTATTGTAGAAGACCATGGTATTATAGATGTCTTAGTATTGTAGAAGACCATGGTATATTTTAGATATTTCAGAATACGCTTTTTGTTATATAGTAATTTTAGGGTGTATCTTTAATTAGTCAAAGGTTTTTTTTTCAAGATTTGCATATAAAGAAAGATATTGGCCATTGGTTTGGGTAATTGTCGATCAACATGTCCATTTCTTACTATTGTTTTATTTTGAATGACTACTTACAATAGGTGACCTGTTTTATAAGAGTGTGACCTGAGTAGGACACTTGGTGCCTGCGTGAACTACAAACACTTCGCACAGTTACGTCACTCAGCTCCTTACTGAAATCACACCACTTAATTCCATCATTTATACATCAGCCACTCCAGAGATTGCTTTCTTTCAACATGCTCGACTTCTACAGTGCTGAGTCAGTAGTCGGTCCGCCAAACGTAGCAATAACGCCATTCGCAATTTAGAGTTGATATTGTTTCCATCAATGTACTCAGTATACAGTCAAACTCTATTTGCACGGTAATAATAATGGATACCTCCAGGTGTACTGCTGCCGATCACGTGACACAGTCAGTATAATAGAATTCCGAGCAGGAAAATTGGTTCACAACTACACTCGATTCTGGTTAATCAATGAACCGACTAGCGGCGCTAATTGCTATTCCCATCTAAGATGGTGCGACAGATTCCGTTCAGACTCTCGGCAAGAGTGCGTCTTGTTGCCTGTCCGACAGGGTACGTCTTATTGTAAGGTGTTCGGAAGGGTACGTCTTATTGCAAGATGTCGGGCAGGGTACGTCTTATTGCAAGGTGTCGGGCAGGATACGTCTTATTGCAAGATAGTCGACAGAGTACGTCGTAATGCTAGAGGTCCGGCAGGGTATGTCTTATTACATTACGTCCGCCAGGCAGAGGGTGTAGTCACTGTAGTGGGAAAAGAAAAGCTGCACTACTCTCGATCTGTGTGACGTCAGACTGAAGGGTTTCAGAAGCGATAAAGAAATAAACAAAACATTGTAAAACCTGCAACACCAAAATAATCGAGAGGAATGCAAGACACTGTTGCATTTCACCTGTTGGTGATTTGATCCCCTCTCTGTGTCTCTGTCTCTCTTCTCCCTCTCTCTCTCCCTCTCTGTCTCTCCTCCCGTTCTCTCCTCTCTCCTCCCTCTGTCTCTCTCCACCTCTCTATCCATCTCTCTCCCTCTCTCTGTCTCTCTCTCTCTCTCTCTCAAAACAATTAACATGTCTTTAATAAGTGGGTGAATGAATTACGTCTAAAATAAATACAAGAATGTGAGAATGAATGACAGAATAGCCGTATCTGCCTAGACATGGTAAAATACTTCAATATCCGTGTGTAGTCTGTAAACCTAGCTCACTCCTCTATTATTCTTCGCACTGGCCCCCCTCCTTCCCCTTGTCTCGTGCAAGCAAGTGCTCTCCTAAAAGCGTTCTGGTTTATGATTTAGTGAATATAATGCTTGGAATTTCGTCATGCTCGGATAATCGCTCGCTTGTAAAGAAGGCATGCTGAGCTGTACAGTGGCAAACCAGAGTTCGTCGTTGTAACAAAAGGGAAGTAAACTTGGCTAAATGGTAATACTAATGCAGTTCACATAGTGTCAAGAATTGCTTCTGTTATAGTGTAGAATGAGATTCGTTACAAGTCTCCTGTATTAGATCTACTGTTACTGTTAGTGGCAGTCCAGCAAGTGTCCAATATTACGGCATACTGTACTGTAATCTAGAGATTGCGAAATATTACTCTTTGTGGAGATAGAGTCTAACTGTTAACGCTGTCAAGTTAGTGTCAAACGTTACTATAATAATGAGTCCAAAGACTGACAGATGTTACTATAATAATGATTTCAAATATTGTCAAACGTTACTATAATAATGAGTCCAAACATTGCCAAACGTTACTATAATAATGAGTCCAGACATTGTCAAACGTTACTATAATGAGTCCAAACATTGTCAAACGTTACTATAATAATGAATCCAAACGTTACTATAATAATGAGTCCAGACATTGTTAAACATTACTATAATAATGAGTCCAGGCATTGGCAAACGCTACTATAATAATTATGAGTCCAGACATTGGCAAATGTTACTATAATAATGAGTCCAAACATTGGCAAACCTTATTATAATAATGAGTCCAAACATTGGCAAATGAGTCTGTAATAATGAGTTCAAGCATTGTCAAGCGTCATAATTATAATAATTAGTCCAAATATTGTCGAATGTTATTGCAAATTCAGCCCAGGAGTTACTTGTAAATCTCATTGTCAAATTATTATTGTAAAGAAGCCACGTTCTTTACAATGTATCTCTGATTTAACGAAATATCGTGTTGTTTTTATTGCATCACTAAACATTTATAATGAAATGTAAGGCTAAACCAATATCCGACACCCCTATGAATGAGAAACATGATAATACCTCGATCCCCCCTAAACACCCTCTACCCACCTCCTACTTCTGACCTCCGGCCTTTCTGAAAGAAAATGATCCAGGCTAAATTAAAAGACGATCAAGTTACTTTTGTATTCAAACATACTCTACCCCCATGCCCACCTCTGCAAATGTATATTGTCTATATGTGTTTGGGGCGATTTTAGAGAACAGCTCTTTGCATTACCGGTTCGAGGGGCTTCGCTGGTTCGCGACCCTTTGGCATGTCTAATCAAATCAGTTCTTTAACTACGCGCTTGTGTGTGTGTGTGTGTGTGTGTGTGTGTGTGTGTGTGTGTGTGTGTGTGTGTCTGTGTCTGTGTCTGTGTCTGTGTGTGTGTGTGTGTGTGTGTGTGTGTGTGTGTGTGTGTGTGTGTGTGTGTGTGTGTGTGTGTGTGTGTGTGTGTGTGTGTGTGTGTGTGTGTAGTGTGTGTGTGGTGTTGAGAGGAAGAAAGCTGACAAACAAGGAGAAAGCATTTGCGCGTTAGGAAAAATATGTAAGAAGTGTTGAGACTGCTAAGATATCCTGGATTTTATTTTTTTCTATTATTTTCGCAAAAGTGTTCTTAAATTCGTGTCCAGACGTTTTGAATTTTCTGTCATGCTGATGATGTTTTCTTCTAGACTTGTCATGCTCTCTATTGGATTTCTGATGTTCTCTATTGGACTTGTGTTCTCTAATGGACTTTTCATGTTCTCTGTTGCATGTGTCGTGTTCTCTATTGTACTTGTCGTGTCCTCTAATGGACTTGTCATATTCTCTATTAGACTTGTGTTCTCTATTGGACTTGTGATCTCTGTTGAACTTGTCGTGTTCTCTTTTGGACTTATTATGTTCTCTATTGGGCGTGTTATGTTCTCTTTTTGGACTTGTCATGTTATGCCATCATGCTGGTGTTGGTGGATAATGATGATGTTTGGTGGTGGCAGTAGGTTATGATAGTAGTCGTGCATGGGTAGTAGTGATCGTTGTTTGAAAGCTTCATGACCACCCTAGCAAGTGGTAATGGCGATAAAATGTTGCCACGCCTTCACGCGAAGATCACCATCACCCTGGATATGGATCGATAAAGTGGGTGGGTGGGTGAGTGAATGAAGGAGTCATTCAGAGTAATGTGTGCACTTAGCAAGCTGTCTCTTAGTAAAGTGGTTTTAAGAAAAACTGTCTATTAGAAAAGGCCCCACACTACGTGATGACAGCAATCGGTGAATGGAGTATTGCTAGCTCGACCATGTTCGCGATGTTTGTAAGAACAGGATTATAAAAGATATGTTTCTATAGACATTAAATACACTTACAGAACTATTTTATAAAATATGAATCTTATCAGTCACTCGTTGTACTTTAATGGAGCCACGTTCAGCCTGCAACCAACAGTTGCCTGTTTGAGGGAACCCAATCTTTCTTTCCCGGATTTTCAAATATTTCTTTCCTGTCTCGGGTGTCAGACGATACATATTCCCAAGAGTTTAGAATTACTCCCGACTCTTTTGTTCACTATAGCTTCAAAGCTACAAAGCAACAGCAGTACAACTTTTTCAAGTTTCCAACAATCATGCACGTGTATAATGTACCACAAATGTATTGTGTGCACCAGTGTTAAAGTTTAAATCTATGTCAGTTGTGCACCTGTATTAAATTTAAAATCTCTACCTTTGTGAGCACTAATATTAAAATTAAAATCTATGGTTTTGTGTTCACCAGTATTGAAATGAAAATCTGTGTCTTTGTGTTCATCAGTATTGAATTTAAAATCTGTTTGTGTGTGTGTGTGCCAGTATTAAATTTAAAATCTATGTCTTCGTGTGTGCCAGTGTTAAATTTAAAATCTGGTTTTTGTGTGTGTGTGCCAGTATTAAATTTAAAATCTATGTCTTTGTGTGTGCCAGTGTTAAATTTAAAATCTGTCTTCAATACAGCGAAGACAGTGTGTGGTGGAGTAAATTTGATTATCCCATTTTCTAAACTTAATAATTATATATTTGTTGCTAATGTTAACATGATCCAACCTTGGGCACTGCTTATGATGATATGTTATAAGTGCCAGAGTTGGAGTAAACAACTCAGGTGGATAATATGCTAGAACTAAGTGGTGCAATCCAAACGACTCCCAAGCAGATGAGTAGGTTTGGATTTTTTTTCTAATAATCTCACATTTGTTCATAACAACTTCATCCAATGGGGATGGATCGACAAGTTATTTTGTTGAAGAAAGTTCTATATTTTAATCATTTTGATTTTGTCATAACTCAAGTCTGGTAATAAAGGTGATTGATGGCTAGCTAATTGCAAGTTAACTGACTGATAAAGAAAGAATGGACTTAGAAATATTTCATACATATTTGCTATTGATCTATGATTTGAATTGGAGAATGCTTATATGTAATTGAACCATTATTTCAATGCTCACTAATTTAATTACATTGTACATTATACTTGTGAATTTTGATCGATGCTCTATTTCTTATGCTGCATATTTATACTGTTGCAGGATTTGTAACTTGAGAATGTTTGTAAGAGAGACATGAGTTTAGAAGTGAAATATGCATAGAATTTAGCGCTGCCTTAATTTGACGTCTGCAGAAAGGAGCACACCAAGTTCTATTTTTGTTTTGTAACCTTGTATCTTCAGACTGAAGTCAATTCCGTTCGAGAGCCAATACGGCGGAAATTGAGGCTTGAGTTTGGTCTCAAGATTTCACAAAACTCTCTTAAACATTCCTCATGATGTGCTGAGTAGTACACACAAACATTCTGGAACATTACTCCTGATACGCTTGATAACAGGTACGAAGTTCTGGACGATTCTGCACGGTGTGCTTTGTGACGCGCATCGAAGATTAACAGTTGTGTAGTGTGCCTAGAAAGGATATGTTGGAGCGTCATCCAATGTGCCTAGAAGGGGTATGTTGGAGCGTCATCCAATGTGCCTAGAAGGGGTATGCTGGACCGTCATCCAATGTGCCTAGAAGGGGTATGTTGAACCGTCATCCAATGTGCCTAGAAGGGGTATGTTGGACCGTCATTCAATGTGCCTAGAAGGGGTATGTTGCACCGTCATCCAATGTGCCTAGAAGGGGTATGTTGCACCGTCATCCAATGTGCCTAGAAGGGGTATGTTGGACTGTTATCCAATGTGCCTAGAAGGGGTATGTTGGACTGTTATCCAATGTGCCTAGAAGGGGTATGTTGGACTGTTATCCAATGTGCCTAGAAGGGGTATGCTGGACCGTTATCTAATAAGAAAGAAGGTGACTTGTTGCAAACCGCATTTTTTGTGAACATTTGCTAGCGACTGCTGCTATCATTGATGAGGTTATGTACGTTGACTATAATTCTCTCTAAAACTCCACTCTCGTTCTATGATCAAACTATATCTATGAATTTGTTGATATATATATGTTCATTTAACTGCTGATGTCTATGCTAGGATAAAATGAATTTAGTGTCTAATGATGTAAATGTCAATGCTCTTATGATTGTATTCATACGTTCAATATTTCATTGTTTATTTAGAAAAAAATATTGTTAAATTTATTAACTTTCTTGCACATATATTAAAACCTTAAGTTGGAATAATAGTGGGTGGATGGGGGCTGGTTAAATAGAAATAAAAGACGGATTTGTATTACTCCTTTAGTGAGAGGTTTTCACCTGCAGAAACATTATGACATTAAACGTCTATCTTATTACTGTGTAAAGAGCAGAGTTTACCACACCCTTATAATCCACCAATTGAGAGACATCTTGGTCTTGTGGGAGAATTATTAATAACTATAAATTAAGATTCTCGATCACTTGTAATTAGTTATGTGTTCTTAATTAGTAAATAATAATCATAACTAGTGAAGAGTGCCCAGAGGTGTCACACACTGGTACCCCCCACAGGACCTTGAATCAAAGATTTCTTGTTTCTAATATACCATTGCGTACCCAATAGACTTTATTATTATAGATCTGTGTATCTAGTCTACTATTGTGTAATCACTGCTATCCACTGGACGTATAATCAGAGATCTCTTATTTCTAATCTATTATTGCTAACAATAGTAGTAGTAGTAGCAATAGTAGTAGTAGATATAGAAGTAGTAACAATAGTAGTAGTAGTAACGATATTAGTACTAGTTATAGTAGTAGTAACAATAGTAGTAGTAATAGTAACGATAGTAGTAGTAGAAGTAGTAACAATAGTAGTAGTAGTAACGATATTAGTACTAGTTATAGTAGTAGTAACAATAGTAGTAGTAATAGTAACGATAGTAGTAGTAGAAGTAGTAACAATAGTAGTAGTAGTAACGATATTAGTACTAGTTATAGTAGTAGTAACAATAGTAGTAGTAATAGCAGTAGTAGTAGTAATAGTAACGATAGTAGTAGTAGTAGTAGTAACAATAGTAGTATTTGTTTTAGTGGTAGTAGTAGTAGTAGTAGTAATAGTAGTAGTAGTATACAGAATTACTATTATTACCTAGTATAACATTGATTAATGCAGCATATTACTAATAGAGAAAAAATTACATTTATTTATATTTTTACACTAAATGGACACATTTTCATACTGCTAGAATTTCATGTGTTTGTTTGAGTAAAAAATTATTAATATTATGTCATAATATATTGTTGCAGTTCTAAATAGCTGATATTGTTTACCACACTTTAAGAAAGAGACAGCAGTTTATGTCTCAGGGGTCTACTGGCAATCAAGGCATATGAAGTCTTGTTCAAGGACTCAACACATCTCTTTTCTGAACTGTACTATTGTAACCGCTTAACAAATGGTTCAGTGAACTTCAGTCGGGGTGAGATCTTTTTCTGATAAGACGTAAGACTGAATGAATACACGTTCATAAATAACCTATAAAGCCCATGACGTAATATGACAAATTACTTCTGTTGAAGTGATATCCTTTTCAGATTGCATTGAAATTGTGACTGAATTAATTTATGTCGGGATGGGGACTTAATGAGATAGCACTTGACATTGTGTGCATGCATGTGTATATGTACGTATATGTGTATATACGTAGGGTGTGTGTGTGTGTGTGTGTGTGTGTGTGTGTGTGTGTGTGTGTGTGTGTATGTGTGTGTGTGTGTGTGGTGTCTGTGTGTGTGTCTGTGTGTGTGTCTGTGTGTGTCTGTGTGTGTGTGTGGTGTCTGTGTGTGTGTCTGTGTGTGTGTCTGTGTGTCAGTGTGTGGTGTCTGTGTGTGTGTCTGTGTGTGTGTGTGTGGTGTCTGTGTGTGTGTCTGTGTGTGTGTGTGTGGTGTCTGTGTGTGTGTGTCTGTGTCTGTGTGTGGTGTCTGTGTGTGTGTCTGTGTGTGTGTGTGGTGTCTGTGTGTGTGTCTGTGTGTGTGTCTGTGTGTGTGTGTGTGGTGTCTGTGTGTGTGTCGTCTGTGTGTGTGTCTGTGTGTGTGTGTGTGGTGTCTGTGTGTGTGTGTGGTGTCTGTGTGTGTGTCTGTGTGTGTGTCTGTGTGTGTGTCTGTCTGTGTGTGTGTGTGTGTGTGGTGTCTGTGTGTGTGTCTGTGTGTGTGTCTGTGTCTGTGTGAGTGTCTGTGTGTGTGTCTGTGTGTGTGTGTGTGTGTGGTGTCTGTGTGTGTGTCTGTGTATGTGTGTCTGTGTGTGTGTGTGTGTGGTGTCTGTGTGTGTGTGTCTGTGTGTGTGTGTCTGTGTGTGTGTGTGTGTGTGTGTGTGTGGTGTCTGTGTGTGTGTGTGTCTGTGTTTGTTTTGAAAAGCGGGGAACGATGGAAGTAGCTCCCATAATTCTTTTCTAATTAAAACGGTTTAACAAAGACAGCCAAACCTACTGCCTCTGCAGAAGAGAGGGTACTTATTTCCAATTCAAAGTGTTCACTCTCTTCATCGACCTCGACAAGAAGTTTATCAAGCCAGTGTCTGTGTTCCTTAACCACGAGTTGATGTGCAAATGACAGGTAATTCACTGGCCATTAGTGTGAGTCTGGAGCATTGCGGGACTTGACGCCGCATTTCAGTCAAAAGCAGAAAACACGGAACAAAACATAGCTTTACGTCTACTCATTCTGGAATGTCTTTGTGCGTAGACACGGCCTCCTCAGTACAATGGGACATATTCACGAATAAAGTATATTCAGGTTTGCTCACAAGCTGGCAACGACATAATTAATTTTTGTCACAAGCTGGCCACGGCAATAATTAATTTTTGTCACAAGTTGGCCACGATTGTAATTCATTTTTGTCACAAGTTGGCAACGACATAATTAATTTTTATCACAAGTAGGCCAAGGCAGTAATTCAGTTTTGTTACAAGTTGGCCACAACAATAATTCATTTTGCAACAAGTTGTCCAGCAGTAGCATATTATTGTGACAATTTAACTATGACAATAACACAGATTTACGCATTGTGATGACAAGATAATTATAAATTATTATTACAATAATACAGATGTAGCTATTTCTGATAACTGGTTAAATATGACAATAACACAGACGTAGCACATTGTGATGACAGGTTAAGTATAATAATAACACAGACATAGTACATTGCGATGACAACTTGTACATTGTGGTGGACAACTTAGCTATGACAGGAACACAACAGTCATATAAATGCTACGTAGACGTTGCTTGCTCCGACATCTTTCAGAGAAAAAAATATTCTATGCAGACAGGTGTGTCGTCCACGAGTCTAAATCCAGAGCGTACAACTACAACAGCTGATTCAGAATTGAATGCTGTTTGTGGTCTATCCGAAAAATTATCCCTTTAATATGACGATATTACGCACATAATCACATGCACCCATGAATAATCCCCATCATTAGTTGTGGTTAGCTTTTAGTGATTTGAAATTAAAAAGTCAGTAAAATATCAAAGGCTAAAAGTTAATTTGTATTTGTATTCACACACTGTTATGTAGCACTGTAATTAAAATTTTGTTTAGAATACATGCAAGCTGCTGGAAAGCAATTCGTAGCAGTGAGAATTTCCTACTACAACTTGACATTAGAGCACGCAAGGCCCGATACTCGCACTGACAAGTGCACGTAACTCCATGGCTTCTAATACTAAGCACCAGATGGCTGTAAGAACGGCAAGACAACAATGCACGCACTACTGCTTGGAGAGGTGGATGCCGCGAGTCAACTAGTGCATGGGAATTTAGTCCAAGACAAGAATGGACATGAGAATGTATGTTCTTGAGTGTGCTGACACCCACAGTGGTTGGGAAAAAAAATAGTGACTGAAGTCGGCAGGTGTCGCATGATCTTTGTAGTAGTCTAGTCGTGGATGACACACCCGTCTAGAAATTAAAATTCGGTTGCAAGTATTTTTGTAATTTTGGAGAAAATCCTCCACAAGTTTTAAATGACATCTCTTTAACTTTTCTTTTGTCGTCTGGTGACTGATAAATGAACATTGACTAATAGAAAGAGGAATTTGAATATACCATTATTTGTGTAATCGTACCAGTGGTCAGGACTGAGTTATAATGTGCACTATTACACGACAGAGTCCTGATGTATTTTAGTTACATTAAAGTTGTGAAATCCAAAATTTGCAAGAATTGCAGAACCCTGTCATGTGGTAGGCACAGCCAAGATGAGTAACTCGTGCACGCAGCACAAGCGTGGAAAGAGATGAACACTTACAAAACTAAAAAATATATAAGAAATAAATCTGGAGACCGTGACTCTGAAGTAATCCACAAGTCATGGCGGTTTATTTTGTGAGCTTGCTGATAATGAGCAACTATTTCATTGCTAATGGGCAAATAATAGGGACATGTTTTAGATGGCTGATAATGAGCAACTATTTCATTGCTAATGGGCAAATAATAGGGACATGTTTTAGATGGCTGATAATGAGCAAATAGTGGTGACTATGTCAAACACGGAAAGCTAAAACTGATGTACATTAGATCTCATTTGTTAATGAGCAAAATAATGGTGATTTGTTTTCTAATTTGCCGATCCTGACCAAATAATTGTGAAGTTTTAATGAGTGTGGTATTAATGATCAAATAATACTGATTTATTTATGAGCTCATTGATAATGAGGAACTTTTTATAATGTAAGAAGCGCTTGTTGTTAATTGATAAATAATAGTGACATTCTTGTAGCTTTCTGTTAATGGTGATTTATATATGGTGACATTCTTGTAGCTTTCTGTTAATGGTGATTTATATATGGTGACATTCTTGTAGCTTTCTGTTAATGGTGATTTATATATGGTGACATTCTTGTAGCTTGCTCTTAATGGTGATTTATATATGGTGACATTCTTGTAGCTTTCTCTTAATGGTGATTTATATATGGTGACATTCTTGTAGCTTTCTCTTAATGGTGATTTATATATGGTGACATTCTTGTAGCTTTCTCTTAATGGTGATTTATATATGGTGACATTCTTGTAGCTTTCTCTTAATGGTGATTTATATATGGTGACATTCTTGTAGCTTGCTCTTAATGGTGATTTATATATGAGACTCAATCATCCAATACCATGACGCTCTCCGTTCCTCGCTATTAATGAGCTAATAATAGTGACCTACATATACATTTGTAGTTAATGACTAGCTCACGGTAATTTATTCGTAGACTCATTATTTCTCAGTAAACACTACTGGCTTACTCCATTACATTAAGGAGCAAAGAAAAACCCAATGAAATACTTAAAAACCTGCGTGCAAATATGAGATTTCAACTCTTACAGGCACACGCACATTTGTTGCACATGTGCAAAGCGAACTGTTTGTTGTCAGATTTAACCAACAAATTATTTTACTTCATTTCCTTTCACACTTCTCTCTAAATCTCATGGTTCGAACAAGGTTCGAGAACTAACCAAGTAAAAATCAATTAAAAAATAAAAATGCATAATTATCCCAGCTATACACTGTCACGGAGACCTACACAGAATAATTATAACTTGCAAGGAATCTTAATTCAATAGCATGAAAGCCATAATATACACGACTTACAGGAGAGCAATACACAGCGTGCTTACTGTGCGCGGAGAGAAAAAAAATGGCTTTCAACGAACGCCAATAATTACAAATAATCTTGTAGGAAGTGTGAATACACATCAGAGGTTATCTAAAACATTTTTCCAGCTCTTTAAAATGATTTTCTTTACTCTATGGATGTTTATAATAGCTACATTGAAATTGTTTTGTGTCGCGTACTTGTCTCCTTCTGAAAGAAAGATAAACATAGGTCCGTGTGTCAAAAATTACTTTGTAAAGTTAAAATGTTTTTCTTTAGAAAATGGATGTTAATAGCTCAACGGGAGATTTTTATGACACGTAGCGTTATTATCTCCTCTTGACCAAACTAAACTTTTGATAAGTAAATCAGGAATTCGTGAAGTTAAACTCAGCGAACATGTAACCGTCCGCACCACGGTATGAGTGACTTTGGTAATAAAACACTTATTTTGTTTTTGTATGTTATAATTCTTTGCAGGTCTTCGTCATTATTACAAGCAGCTATCTCGTTTCTAGAAACTGTGTGTTACATGCAGATGTCTCATTTCTAGAGACTGTGTGCTTCATTCCAGCTATCTCGTTCATAGAAATTGTGTATTATACACACGCTATCTCGTTTGAAGAAACTGTGTGTTACATATACAGCTGTCTTGTTTCTGGAGACTGTGTTCTAAATACAGCTGCCTCGTTTCTAGAAACTAAGTGTTACATACAGCTATCTCGTTTCTAGAAACTGTTACATACAGCTATCTCGTTTCTAGAAACTATTACATACAGCTATCTCGTTTCTATAAACTGTTTCATACAGCTATCTCGTTTCTATAAACTAAGTGTTTCATACAGCTATCTCGTTTCTAGGAACTGTGTGGCACATACAGATATCTCGTTTCTAGAAACTCTGTGTTACACGCATCTGTTTCGTTTCTATACGCTGGGTTGTCAAAGATATCAAGCATGCATAGAAGATACTCTAAGCTTTCTAAAACATAGAGCCTATGCACACAGAAAACAGAGTTATCTCATCTTTGTTAAGATATGGCGGGTATGCTCGTGATTATTTACAATACACTAATTTCATACTTAGAAGCAGATAGATGGATGGATGGATGGATGGATAGATAGATAGATAGATAGATAGATAGATAGATAGATAGATAGATAGATAGATAGATAGATAGATAGATAGATAGATAGATAGTTAAACACTTCTAATAATAGATTTTCTTAAAAGAAAAGCTATATTCTGGAACTCGTGAAACTCAATTACAAAGAACTTCAGGTCATTTTCAACGCGAAACACTCGCTAAGCATGATAAGTGGAGAAAATAGCCAATAATTACAGCACCTAATGGCGTCTCTGAGATTAATGAGCCATGAAGAAATGGTTGTGTGCAAGACGGTACGAGGTCGTCGCATGTTTGAATCAATCTTAATGAGCGACGTGGTGTGACGCTTATTTCCGTTTCCTGTCTTACGCAGCAAGTATGACGGGATGCCTCTGTACTGAGTGTGTGTGTGTGTGTGTGTGTGTGTGTGTGTGTGTGTGTGTGTGTGTGTGTGTGTGTTTGTGTAAGACAAGGGAGGGTGTATAGGAATGTGTGCCAGTTTTCTAGCATTAGTGGCAGGAGGAAAAAAAGTGCATTATTATGATTTTTGTTGTGTTATCTTTTAGTGCTTTTCTAATTTTATTTAAGTATTATCAAACGTATCACTCTGAATTGTCTAATGCTATATTTTTTGTCTCAGTCGGTGTCTCAACTTCTCTTTCTTTTTAAGAGTACGTAAAATGTATTTGTAGGGGTTGGTGTATGTGTTCGTCAATGTGGATAGATAGATAGACAGATAGATAGATAGATAGATAGATAGATAGATAGATAGATAGATAGATAGATAGATAGATAGATAGATAGATAGATAGATAGATAGATAGATAGATAGATAGATAGATAGTGGCTACCGCGGTAGTGGTAGTGGTGGTGGTTACATATATACTGATTAATATATTAAATATATCTACACACTTACCAAACTATCACATATTCAAATATAATTCACTGCCTATCATAACCACACCGTAGTCTAGATATCACACATATAATCATAACTCACTACATCTGATAACCAATTAGAGATATCACATACAAACATAACTCACTACATAGATATCACCTATACAAATAAAGCTCACTACCTAGATATCACATACTCATATATAAATCACTATATAGATATCACGCATAAAAACATAGCTCACTACATAGATAACACGCATTCAAATATAGCTCAAAACATAAATATCATACACAAACATAACTCCATTCATTGATATCTCACATACAAACACAACTCACTACCCAGATATCACACATTGAAACAGATATCACGCATACTAACATAACTCACTACAAAGATATCACACATACAAACATAGCTCACTATATAGATATCACACATACAAACATAACTCTCTACATAAATGTCACATACAAACATACTACAGAGATATCACACATGCAAATATAACTCATTGCATATCATAGTCATGTAGTAGCCTGAAGCCTGTCACGCACCACATCTGTTGGAAATCTGTTTCCAGTCGAATGAATAACCCTTCGTTGATCGATGACATTCTAGCCATTCGCCCAGTAAACCACGCAAGGTCTCCTGAAGCCCGCCAATCACTATTGGCTTTATATTGTTCAGGAAATTGCTCTCGTGACCTTCGTAGTCATAATCACGACACATATTTACAAGCAAATACGCACGCCTTGGTTTCCGGCCACAAATTTGTTACAAATTTCAAAGTTCGAGAATAAGATTTTGAGGCAGGGATTCCTTTTTATTTGTTCTTAAGACTATGGCATTACTTTCATTTGATTCTTTCCTCTTCTTTTCATTTTGCATTTAAATGAAAAAGATTTATTATTTACTTATTTATTGTTAGTTTATTTTTAAATATATTTCTTTATTTTTTATTTTATTTTACCCTCTTAAAGAAATAGAGATGTTGAACTCTTTCAATACTTATTTACATAACACCACTAAAATGTATTATACAGTTTCAATAAACTATAATAAGAATACGTTATGAAAAATTGTATGAATGACGCTCTATATTGATTAAAGTGCATAACAAATGATGGTTTCTGATTTCCAAATAAAATGTTATGAAATTTCTTTTTATAATAATAAAACAACAGATCACCCACTATCCATATATGTAAACAGATATTTAGATGGCTGCTGGCGACTATACTGAGTGCTATCTTGTGCCAACGTGTCTTCTTTCGCAACCGAGACAGAAACTTGTTTTTCCTTCTTTAGTTCTGTTATTTTCATTATTTATCATTTCTTTGTTTGTTTCTTTTGATACCTTCTTTTTCTTTATTATATGTCTCTATTTTTCTTTTCTGCTTTTATTTATTTGTTTGTTTCTTTATTTCTATATCATTTCTTCTTTTTATTTCAATTCCTACCTTTCTTTCATTTTCGCTCCTTTTTTCATTATGTATTTTTTTGTTTCTTTCTTCTTAAAATTATTTCTTTTCTTTATTTTTTCTTTTTTGAACATTTTACTCTTTCTTTCTTTCTTTCTTTCTTTCAACCTTTCTTTTTTTTTCCTTTCTGTCTTTCTTTCTTCCTTCTCTATGACCTTTTCTCCCTTCAATGAAGAGGTGATGAGACATGAAATGAGGGTTGGTCTGTCTCCTCCAGTCGTGTTGAGACACCTAGTAACGGTTCTATTTCCTCCCTATCTATCGTGTTGGGAGAATAACGGTTCTGTCTCTTTTCGTGTCGAGACACGAAATGACGGTTTTGTTTCTTCATGCTTCAGTTGCAATGGTCGATGTCCTCGTGCGTTTGTTGACATTTTAGTTGCATGGTTCTTGAAATTCAAACGTATAGTCGATATCTGTTAATGCATCTATTTCGCATTATTTTCTTCCGTGTCTTCAGCGAGACTGCCTAGAGTGGGGCAATTGTTGACAGAACGAGTGACGTCATTAGTCCGACACTATAGTAGAATAAGTAATGGCATCAAAAACATGAGTGTGATCTCCCTTTATTTTACTCTTCATAACAGTCTCTTGATTCGGGTACTTCTCGCATGCTTTGAATACAGAGTAATGCTCTCGAACAAGCTGTTTCTCGTTATTACTTTTATTTATTAGGTCGAAACTGAAGCAAGTCGCAGTTCAGAAGCACTCATACTGTGATAGCCAGCCAGATAGACATAGATAGATAGATAGATAGATAGATAGATAGATAGATAGATAGATAGATAGATAGATAGATAGATAGATAGATAGATAGACAAACAGATAGATAGATAGATAGATAGATAGATAGATAGATAGATAGATAGATAGATAGATAGATAGATAGATAGATAGATAGATAGATAGATAGATAGATAGATAGATAGATATTCTTCGTAGACCAACTCCAATCTATGAGCCCTGCAAATGCCAGACAGTGAACACTATTTCTATTGCACTTTGACCTCTCGTAACCTTGGTCCTCATGTACCCTTTCAGGATAAACGCAATGACGTCACGAAGCTAGGTTCTGATGCACTGTTTGAGGACTTCAAGTGTCACACAAAATTATTTACGCACGTAAAAGACCAATGGATCAAAGCGGCCCATTTCCAAAGGACAATTCATTTTATCTGAGGCTTAAACGAATAATTTGTTTCCAAACTGCACGCTGCCAGAGTAAGAGCAATGAACACATTTCTAAATTTGTCTTCATCTGGACACTGGGTTTGGGAGTCGGGAAAATATTATCATGTTACATACAAATTAACTGGTAAACTCTTCAATATATATTAATAAGAAATAACTTAAATCTCTATTACTATGAACGATTGCTAAAGATTAACGCATAACTTTACGGGACATGACTCTTGAATATATGATGCTGACTCACCTAAACCAACTGTTCACGTTAATAACCATTCCTGTTTGGCATGAATTATGCGGCAAAGAGAGTTCTCAAAACCGAAGAAAATTAAATAATATTGATGGTCCCCATTGTTGTCTAGTATTTAAATATTCATTTAAATAAAATAAATATTGTTAG
Source organism: Sinotaia quadrata (assembly GCA_028829895.1). Lineage (NCBI taxonomy): Eukaryota > Metazoa > Mollusca > Gastropoda > Architaenioglossa > Viviparidae > Sinotaia > Sinotaia quadrata. The sequence goes on along the minus strand of CM054181.1, from coordinate 38,636,468 downwards.
TTGGTCCATTATTAAAGTGAGAGACATTAAACACATAATGAATGGATTTGCTCCAAACAGTACAGTAAGAATTTTAACTAATTTTGCGTTCACGCTCATTAATAAAATAAGAACTAAAACAAATTGCTTATTGTATCTCTATTAACAAAAGAAGAGTTAAAACAAATTCTGAATCAAATATCCTAAAGTAATAAATAAAACATAAAATAAAATAAATTCATTATCGAAGCTCTATTAATCAATACTTGTATGCCTCAGTTCCAGCTCTCTTGAAATTAAATGTTATTGTGTCGAGGGGTTGAAAAAATAGATCACTGTCAAAATATGAAAGCATCTTAATTACGAATTCTTGTTGGTGCTCTCTAAAATAACTATGTATTGTCTAAATCCTGCTCCAAGTAGAGTACATTTCCAAGTTACGAGCTCTACTATGATACCTCTTAACACTAACTACCAACAGTCTGTCTCTCCAGCAATCTCTCCAGCAATCTCTCAGGCAGTCTCTCTAACAGTCCTTCTAACAATCTCTTAAGCAATATCTCAGGCAGTCTCTCCAACAGTCCTTCTAACAATCTCTCCAGCAATCTCTCAGGCAGTCTCTCCAGCAATCTCTCAGGCAGTCTCTCTAACAGTCCTTCTAACAATCTCTCCAGCAATCTCTCAGGCAGTCTCTCCAACAGTCCTTCTAACAATCTCTTAAGCAATCTCTCAGGCAGTCTCTCCAACAGTCCTTCTAACAATCTCAAGCAATCTCTCAGGCAGTCTCTTTAACAGTCCTAACAATCTCTTAAGCAATCTCTCAGGCAGTCTCTTTAACAGTCCTTCTAACAATCTCTTAAGCAATCTCTCAGGCAGTCTCTTTAACAGTCCTTCTAACAATCTCTTAAGCAATCTCTCAGGCAGTCTCTTTAACAGTCCTTCTAACAATCTCTTAAGTAATCTCTCAGGCAGTCTCTTTAACAGTCCTTCTAACAATCTCTTAAGCAATCTCTCAGGCAGTCTCTCTAACAATCCTTCTTACAATCTCTTTAGCAATCTTTCATGCTATCTGTGACGCCAACGCCACTTAGTTAATGGATATGATTATATAATTATTATTAATTAATTAATTGTCCAAAACTAATTATAATTGATGAGAATCTTACTTTATGTTATTAATAATTCTCCAAAAGACACCACTCGTCTCTCTCAGTTGGCAGATATGCGGGCGTTGCAAACGTTTTCTCTCTTCCACAACATTAAAACAAACATTTACCGTCAGACCAATACTCCGTAGGTGGAAAACTTCTTACTAAAGGAGAAGACAAATCCGTCTTTAATTTATATTTAGTGAGCCCCCATTCACCCACTTTCTTCTTGAAAGTTATCAATATGCATAAGAAGGTCAATAAATTTATAAAATCAAAAATCAAATATACATATGACAAATAAAATTAAATTGATTACTTGACAGATATTTCCAGGTAACCATATTAGAATAATATCAGTTCTACGCAGTCTATCTCTTTAAAAAGAATACAATTCAAAAATAGAGTCAATTCAAATCAAAGGACAGTTCTTATCAGAGAAATGAAATTGAGTTATTAGAGAATGGTGAGGTCTCAAAAGTCCTTCGCATGCTTTTGGTAACAATGTCACAAATTATAGTTCAGTTCAATTTCAGTGTTTCCCTCCATATGATCAAAAAAAAGATGCAGCCACTTGTCCTCTCGAAATCAACCTGGGCTTTTCTGTTGTATCAGTTAATTCAGGCAGAACAGCATTTGTAGTAATTTCTAGTACTCCTCCATACTAGAAATGTTCTTCAAGTATTTAGCATACTTTGCCACCAGACAGCAAAGGAGTGTAGTGTATTCCTTTTACACTTACACACACTGTGGCAGATGATTCCTGCATCTTCCCAGTCATAGTGGTTTATATATAATCAGTGAACCAGTAGATTCATAAAGCACGTCAAAGACATGTTTTGTCTCTGAAAAACATAATCAGGGGACAAAGACTAATTTTTCCAGTTTATTGCTTTATTGCTTTTACAAGTCCATTCTATCTAACATTCAAGTCTCAACTACAATTTCCTGCAACAGTATTCATTAGCCCGATGCATGCACACAGCATAATAATAAATATAGCATATCAAACAATGTCAAGTTTCTAGCAAACTACATGTGAGCAGCCTAGTTCAAACACTTATAGAAATAAAAGTCAACTCACAGAGTAATCTCTACATAAAACACGAGTATAACATATCAATAGCAAAAATATTTCTAAGTCCATTCTCTCTCAATCAGTCAGTAAACTCACCACCAAGCTAATGGCCGCCTTTCAAACTGGATACTTCTTCTTTGCCACTCCAAATTCAAAGTGAATAGACAGTCGATTTCTCTAAAGCAAGTAAACTTTTAGATCTCAGCCCTTTGGCTGGTCTCGATCTCGTAAATCAGAATCATTGGATAAAGAAAACTACTCACCCGGTTGGGATGGTTTGCATTACATCAGCAATTTTCATTATATTCTCACCTCGAGCGTTTACTTCAACTCAGACATTTTCAAAAATACCATTATAAAGAGTGCCCAAGGTCGTGTTACTCTGATAATTTAACACTTTATATAACAATTAAATTTTAAAATAGGGACAGGCAAATTTACTCCGCCACACAATCCGTCTAACAGTCCTTCTAACGAGTCCTTCTAATAATCTCTTTAGCAATCCTTCATACAGTCCATCTAACGGTCTCTTTGGCAATTCTTCGGGCAGTCTTTATAACAGTCCTTCTAACAATCTCTTTTCAATCTCAGGCAATTCTTCTAACAGTCCTTCTAACAATCTCTTAGCAATCTCTCAGACCGACCTAGTATTCTCTTTAACAATCCCTCACAGCCTCTCTTGCAGACACTCAGGAATTCCTCAGAATTCTTAATTTTGAATCCGTCAGTAAAAGCATCGAATAAAAGAAGTGGAGGTTAAATTCAAATTAAACTCACATCATTTACTCAATGAACTGAGCCCACTCAGCTCTGACGTATGACATCAGAGTCAAGTACATCCTGTCAGGGACAATTTAGTCCATTGGTCAGTGACAACTCCCTAGCAGAAATGATCTGATGAGGCGACAGCTCTTTAAAATCACTCGTCGATTAAAGCTCTCGTGAGGCGGGTGTTCTTTGACCTCAATGGTCAGCGGCAGTTCTCTAGTGGAATGGACAAAGTCACGAGGCGAGTGTTCTTTGACCTCATTGGTCTGCGGCAGTTCTCTAGTGGAATGGACAATGTCATTGCAATTTGTATGCTGACTATTTCGGTTGACTTGTTAGAATCCGACATCTTGTGTCTACTTCACTTCGTGGGATAAAGAAAGAAATAGCTTTGAACCTATTGTGCTAATGAAAATCCTTTGTGACAGAAGTCACAGAGGTAAAGTACACATGATTTACCCAGTTCGGATTATAACTAAATATTTGTATTTATAAAACTAGCAGTTATAGTCACTGTGAGAGAGATCTTTCAACAGATGATTATATTTAGGAAAGTGAAAGAATTGATATTTTTATGGCCGATCTTATCAGAACCATACCCTGATTATTACTCCAGAAGCACGCTTCTATCGCCATGTACACATTAAATTAGTTTGGACGCGTGCTCAGGGGTTCAGCTGACTGAGTCCTCTCGCTTCGATATACATTTGTGATTATTTTAACCAGTAGGATAAGCAAGGGATTGTGCAGCATAGTGTGGGCAAGTGCAATCGCAAAGCGGACCACCTCGACAAAAATAAAAAATTAAGCAAACAACTTTTTACAGCTGAGAACTTGTAGTGTAAAGTTACATCGGTAACTTTTAGCTAAAGAAGTTCAATGGCTTCCTACACATTGTGTGTGGTTTTTTAAGCCACTAGTATGTATGTTGTGGTGACTAAATCAAAAATGTATCAGTTAATATTAGTTTAAAATAAATGAATAATTGTTTTTGTTCTATCCTTTGTGGACATTGTTGATCAGGATTGAGCAGCTAGTTGGATATTGTCTAAGGAAAAGGAAAATTAATCATACTTCAAGCCACATAGAACTTTCATCGTAAACACTTAGATTTTGGTATCTAACAACGTCCATTTAGTTTCAAATTATTAAAGACAGGAATTTAATGTCTCTTGGCATAAACCTTATAAAGATTGTAATTTAATAACTTTTGGGGCATGATATTATAAAGATGGTGTCTGTTGGCATAAACCTTATAAAGATTGTAATTTAATAACTTTTGGCATGATATTATAAAGATGGTGTCTGTTGGCATAAACCTTATAAAGACAGTACTTTAATGTCTGTTGGCATAAACCTTATAAAGATAGTACTTTAATGTCTGTTGGCATAAACCTTATAAAGATAGTACTTTAATGTCTGTTGGCATAAATCTTATAAAGATAGTACTTTAATGTCTGTTGGCATAAACCTTATAAAGATAGTACTTTAATGTCTGTTGGCATAAACCTTATAAAGATTGTAATTTAATAACTTTTGGCATGATATTATAAAGATGGTGTCTGTTGGCATATGCAAATATGGAGAACGTTACAATTGAATATGTATGTCTAGCTAATAACAGATTGTTTGTTTATCTGTCGCCTAGTTATTATAAGCTTATTTATTTACTTGTACTCTTCGTATAGATAACGTCAGATTATTTATACTAATTCTGTCTGTCTAATTAACGTCAGATTATTTATATTAATTCTGTCTGTCTAATTAACGTCAGATTATTTATACTAATTCTGTCTGTCTAATTAACGTCAGCTTAATTATTTACTAATTCTCTCTGTCTAGTTAACGTCAGATTGCGTATTTACTAATTCTGTCTGTCTAATTAACGTCAGCTTATTTATTTACTAATTATGTCTGTCTAATTAACGTCAGCTTATTTATTTACTAATTATGTCTGTCTAATTAACGTCAGCTTATTTATTTATTAATTAAATTAGGCTGGTTAATGTCAGCTTGCTTATTTACTAATTAAATTGTCCGGTTAATGTCAACTTATTTATATAGTAATTATATCCTTATATTAAATACTACTTTGTTTAATGCATCTTGTTTATTTACTAATTAAGACTGTCTTTGTTTATCGACCAGTTCTGCCGAAGTTTGTTTCCTTCTGTGTTTAGTTTTATAATTACTTTGGCCGTCTAGTAATGTCCTAAACAATTAGAAATGGATAGCGGCCGAGTATATATTCAAGCGGGGTAATCTGATATTGGAGTTATGTACCGTCTTATGCGATTCCCTGCTACAGTGCTAAATTGTATACTTCGTTAAAAGCAGTTGCGTAGATCCCATGCGGTGGGTCTCCTGATAATAAAGTCCACCTAAGAAATCGGGCTGCACGTGCACGATCTTCCATAATTGCCATCCGACTGTAGACAGGTCTCTCTTTCTCCGGCTCTCAGTGACGTCGAGCTTGGAGAGTTTTCTCCCTTTCCCACCATTCCGGCTTTCAGTGACGTTGAGTTAGAAAGTTGTGTCTTTTTCTCTCTTTCCCTGGCTTTCAGTGACATCTAGTTCGGAGAGTTGTCTCTCTTTCCCGCCGTTCCGGCTTTTAGTGACATCTAGCTCGGAGAATTATTTCTCTTTCTCGGATTTTCTGTTCGCCCATTCGAATTGGATCGCTTTTGTCATCTGGCGTGAGACTGTTGAAGATGCCCTTTCCTTTCTCCCTTTGTGGGAGCCAGCGGATAAAAGCAATTCTGTGCTGACCTGTTTGTGTCAGGGATAGCTTGCAGCTGAGTTATGACTAAGGTCTTTTTAGTTTTCTTTGGTTTTATATTTCTGTTGGCTTTGAGGGGGGTAGTTTTCCTTCGTTTTGTGTTTCTGCTGGGTTATGTTGTGGGTGGAGTTTTATTGTTTGTTTTGCATGTTGACACTATACAAACTAAATAAATTTGCTCAAGCAAAGCAAGGAGAAATACAAAACCAAGAAAGGATTAAACAATAACCTTATAATAAAATTCACTTTGGGGCAATGGCCATAATGATAGCTTAAATTTACTGAACTCGTCTTTTGTGGGCGTGAATTTAACATACAGAGTTCGTGCTTTATTTGTGAATGAATTTAACGTACAGAGTTCGTGCTTTATTTGTGAATGAATTTAACGTACAGAGTTCGTGCTTTATTTGTGAATGAATTTAACATACAGAGTTCGTGCTTTATTTGTGAATGAATTTCACGTACAGAGTTCGTGCTTTATTTGTGAATGAATTTAACGTACAGAGTTCATGCTTTATTTGTGAATGAATTTAACATACAGAGTTCGTGCTTTATTTGTGAATTAATTTAACATACAGAGTTCGTTCTTTATTTGTGAATTAATTTAACATACAGAGTTGGTTCTTTATTTGTGAATTAATTTAACGTGCAATTAGACGAACGGTTCGTGATGACGTTTGACTTTAACGTTGTATTTATGTCTTAAAATGTTGTACTTATTTTGTCTCGTGGCAAAATGCCTTTCACGCTGTAAATATTTTATCCTCGTTGTTTTTATTATTTTGCCACGTTAACCTTATGTTCTTCACGTTGTACTTTACTGTTGTCACGATGTACTTAATATGATTATGGTTATATTTTGACATGTTGACCTTGTGTTGTACTTTACTGTTGTCACGTAGTACTTATTGTATCTATGGTTATAGTTTGCTGCGTTGACCTTATGTTGTACTTTACTGTTGGACTTATTGTGTCTATGGTTATATTTTGACAGGTTGACCTTATGTTCTTCACGTTGTCTTTCACTGTTGTCACGTTGTACTTATTGTGTCTATGGCTATATTTTGACGTGTTGACCTTATGTTCTACTTTACTGTTGTACTTATTGGTGTCTATGGTTATATTTTGCCATGTTGATCTTATGTTCTGTCACGTTGAACTGATTGTATCTAACTGTGCTTACATTTTGTCACGTTGACCTTATGTTGTCTCATGCTTTATTTATTATATCTAGTTATGATTATATTCTGCACATTGTACTTACTGTATCTAGTTATGGTTTCTATTTTGTCACGTTGACCTTATGTTCTGTCATGCTGTAATTGTATCTAGTTGTGGTTTTGTGGTTATATTCTATCGCGTGTACTTTGGTCAGGTTGTACTATATTTTGTCAGGTTGACCTTATGCTTTGTTACGTTTTTATAATTGTCTCGTTGTAGCACATATTGTCATGTGGTACTTATATTTTGTCAAGTTGGCGATATGTTTTATGTTGTACTTGTGTTGTCTCATGGTGGTGAAAGAATATAATTTGATCACATTTATTGACAGACACACAGCAATTTTAATGGAGGCAATAAACACAAAATTCAAAAGCACGTTCATTCTTCATGAGAATTTTAAACATATTTTAAAACAACATTAAAACATACACTTGGAATGTGTTTTAGGACACACAACGCTCCTACAGAGAACTATGAACATGTTGAAAAACAATATGAAAGGACAAACTAAGAACATATTTCAAAATATTCAACATTTCTAATGAGGATTGTGACTATGTTGTAAAACATGTCATTGGAACGTGGAACACACAACATTTCTAATGAGGATTTTGACTATGTTGTAAAACATGTCATTGGAACGTGGAACACACAACATTTCTAATGAGGATTTTGACTATGTTGTAAAACATGTCATTGGAACGTGGAACACACAACATTTCTAATGAGGATTTTGACTATGTTGTAAAACATGTCATTGGAACGTGGAACACACAACATTTCTAATGAGGATTCTGACTATGTTGTAAAACATGTCATTGGTACGTGAAACACACAACATTTCTAAATGAAGATTATAAATTTATTTGAAAGTATACAAAATTCAAAACATAAATTATGATTGACGTCACTGCGAGCACGCAACATGCATAACGTTGAAAATGAACAAATTAAAAGTTTAAAATAAAGTTGAAAACGTTTCATCGCGCTTTAATAAATAAAGAACTTATACAACTTCCTTTAACATATTTTTGAATGAATACAAACATTAAAACAGTCAGTAGCAACTTGTTTCAAAACACAAAACATTCATAATGTTTAATTTTGGCATGTTATAAAATATTCAAAATTCAAAATTTACAATATCATTGTGTTAAATGGCGCAAAACATTTATAACTTTAATTTTTTCATGCATTAAAACAAACAGTGATGATATATTAAGACACAAATATTCAAAATATCCCCAGTGATAATGTATTAAGACACAATCATTCAAAGCAGTCAAAATGTATTAAAACAGAAACATTCAAAACATTAATCATGAAAATTTAATAAGACAAAAGATTCAAAACATTAGGTATATCAGATGTGGGAAAACTATTTTGCATTGGATCTATTAGATGTATTGTATCTATGAACAATTGCTTGTAGAGGTTTTATAATATTGTTATGGATGAACACTAGTTTGTAGTGGCTTCATAATATTGTTATATATGAACGCTAGTTTGTAGTGGCTCTATAATATCGCTCTGTACGAACACTAGTTTATAGTGGCTCTATAATATTGTTCTATGGTTTGTAGTGGCTCTATAATATTGTTCTATAGTTTGTAGTGGCTCTATAATATTGTTCTATAGTTTGTAGTGGCTCTATAATATTGTTCTATAGTTTGTAGTGGCTCTATAACATTGTTCTATAGTTTGTAGTGGCTCTATAATATTGTTCTATAGTTTGTAGTGGCTCTATAATATTGTTCTATAGTTTGTAGTGGCTCTATAATATTGTTCTATAGTTTGTAGTGGCTCTATAATATTGTTCTGTACGAACACTGGTTTGTAGTGTCTTCATGCCCACGCTTCCCATATCCGCTCGATCAACCAAAAGCCATAGATCGATCATGTCAGTTTTAATCGATTTGGGGTGGGCAGCCGCCAACCCCTAGGTGATGGCCTAATACTGTGATTAGTACCCCCTAGGGACAATAAGACCAACGGGATTCGACTCATTTCGTTGACAAGTAATGGAGTATCGCTTGTTTGTGACACGAGACTTTTGACGAGTCTGCAATAGCGCGCCTCGTGGGGCCTCACGCCCAAGAAATAAAGGCCAGCTAAACTGTAATGATGTTCTGACGACGGCATTTTCCTTGGTTCGGGATTTTTGGTGTGATTTTGGTTTTTTATCTTTTTTCAATAATTTCATTCTATTCTTTTCCAAGTCAGTGGCTAGCACACTTGCATCTCACTGATCTAGGATTCGAATTGCTGATTAAAATCTCATAATCATTTGTTTATGACTACGCTTTCCTTATTTTTATTTGTGATGAGTCACATTCCGAAATTCCTTGGTGATATGTGATGAGTCACATTCCGAAATTCCTTGGTGATATGTAATGAGTCACATTACGAAATTCCTTGGTGATATGTGATGAGTCACATTCCGAAATTCCTTGGTGATATGTGATGATTCACATTCCGAAATTCCTTGGTGATATGTGATGAGTCACATTCCGAAATTCCTTGGTGATGTGTGATGAGTCACATTCCGAAATTCCTTGGTGATATGTGATGAGTCACATTCCGAAATTCCTTGGTGATATGCGATGAGTTAGTTCTTATTATTCTTCGTAATATGTGGTGAGTTAAACAGCTATCATTTTTCATGATATGTATTTAAGTTGGCATTATGTTGATATTGTATTTTTAGTGAAGAACCTTTAGTGATATGTGGTGAGTTAAGTTCTTAAACGTATTGATAATATCATGTGGTGAGTTAAGTCCTTAACTATCATGTGGTGAGTTAAGTGTCTAAAGAATCTTGGTGGTATGGATTCGGAAAGTTCTTAGTATGTAATATGTATGGAGTTAAATTCTTAAGATGTTTGTGTCACGTGATGTGTTCAGTTTCAAGAATGCTAAATTGCATTCTTGGTGAAAAAGATAAATAAAAACAGCAATGGTGACGAAGATAAAAGAATAAAAATAATAGTGAAGAGCATAAAAGAACAACAGTAATGTTGAACAAGATAGCAGGACAACAATAATGGTGAAGATGAAAAAAGTCAACAATAATGAACAACAAAAAGACAACAATAATGGTGAACGAGATAAAAAAAAAATAGATTAACAATAATAGTAAAGAACATAAAAGAACAATAATAATGGTGAACAAGATAACAGGACAACAATAATGGTGATGAAGATAACAGGACAACAATAATGTTTAAATGTTTAAAAGGACAACAACAATTGTGAAGGGGATGTTAGGATAGTAAAAATGGTGAAGAGGATAAAACGACAACAATAATGGTGAAAAATATTTATTACAACAATAATGGTGAATAGGATAAAATGACACTAATAAATCTCAGAGTACATTGTAGCTTGTTCTTGTATATTGTTTAATCATTATATACAAATGAGTTTAAAATGTTTATCAGATACAGATATTGCTATATACTGATACAACAAGACATCGTGATTAATTAAATATAGAATTAGTATTTTACTAGTTTTAATTTTCGGTTTATGGAACACCATGGATAACATATGTAGTATACTGTATCTGAACACGTGTGAAAGAGTGAGTTGTGTGTGCTTATGTTTTACATTTATGTTCGTATGAGTGGGTGGGGGGTGCGTGTCCGGGTGCCCGCGTGTTGTGTGAATCCTTAAGTCAATTTTTTAAATTAAATTTTCTTGGCATATATATTAACATGCCAAGTTCTGTTTTCTTTTCCAGAATAATTATTTGAACTTCATATTCATTTCATTTTATTTAGAATGCTCTTGTAATTTTTCAGTAAGAAAGGCATTTTTCAATTCTAAATATAGTCATTTGACAATGAACAATTGATACAATTTTTTGTTGTCAAAGGACGGTCTTCTCAGTGACGCAGCTATATCAAAGAGAAATGAATTCACAACGCTGTTTGACTGTTTTCATATCTACTTGTCAGTTTATTTAAACATTCCATAGACTCAGTGTTTGCTTTGTTCTTAACTTTATACAGAGCAAAGTTTATGGTTGGAGCAACAATAATTATTAAAACAGTCGATCAGTTTCCCAAGAACGATTCCAAAATGGTTATTGATGATTTTGAAATGTGGAGGCTGTTTAATTTCTAATTCATGGCCTCCCTTTATTTATACTTTTCTCCCTCCTCTCTCACTCTCTCAGTCTACACTCAACGTATACATGTCAGCATTAGTGTCAGTGTGTAATAAAACAGTTGTAACGTCAGCATTAGTGTCAGTGTATTATAAAACAATTGTAACGTCAGCATTAGTGTCAGTGTATTATAAAACAATTGTAATGTCAGCATTAGTGTCAATGTATTATAAAACAATTGTAACGTCAGCATTAGGGTCAGTGTATTATAAAACAATTGTAATGTCAGCATTAGTGTCAGTGTATTATAAAACAATTGTAACGTCAGCATTAGTGTCAATGTATTATAAAACAATTGTAACGTCAGCATTAGTGTCAGTGTATTATAAAACAATTGTAACGTCAGCGTTAGTGTCAGTGTGTTATAAAACAATTGTTATGTTAACTGCTGTATTTCACTGATAGCAAACATATTCAAAGATAGATAACCAGAGAGACAGACGGATGGATGGAGGATGGACATCCAGTTAGATAGATAGATAGATAGATAGATAGAGAGATAGATAGATAGATAGATAGATAGATAGATAGATAGATAGATAGATAGATAGATAGATAGATAGATAGATAGATAGATAGATAGATAGATAGATAGATAGATAGATAGATAGATAGATAGATAGATAGATAGATAGATAGATAGATAGATAGATAGATAGATAGATAGATAGATAGATAGATAGATAGTGAAACCCTTCGAGAGGAAAAATATATAGAGCCATTCTTAACGCGCTTGAACTGGACATAACCCCATGACGGGCGTGTTACTTCTATTTCGTTGTCTTCTCTGCTTTGTTTTAAGTTAGTCAAACTTCATCTCAAGTATCAGACAGGATTTCGCCAATGAGTATTCAAGTTTATAATCCTATTGTGTATGTTCTCTGTTCTCTGGTTTAAAGGAACAGCAGTGGGAAAATTTACTTTGTCACAAACACAAATATTTGACAGAGTATAATATTGCTTTTCTCTATTTCTCAGTCAGCAATCAAGTTGTGTGTGTGTGCGTATGTGTGCGTGTGTGTGCGTGCTTTAAAGAGCCTTAACTACTTAAAAATTTATGCTTTTACATAACAACAATTTGATGAAAGTATTTTATGTATCAGATTTTTAACCTTTAAGTTGCCAAGTTTATGAAAGTGTTTTCGTTGTCAAGTTTAAGAAAGTATTTACGTTATCAACTTTAAGTAAGTATTTCAGTTATCAACTTTAAGAAAGTATTTAAGTTATCAATTTCAAGTAAGTATTTAAGTAATCAAGTTTAAGAAAGTATGTAAGTTATCAATTTTAAGTAAATATTTAAGTTATCACGTTTAAGAAAATACTTTAGTTTTCATATTTCTGAAAGTATTTACGTTATCAACTTCAAGAAAGTATTTAAGAATCAAGTTTAAGAAAATACTTTAGTTTTCAAGTTTCTAAAATTATTTAAGCTATCAACTTCAAGAAAGTATTTAAGTTATCAACTTCAAGAAAGTATTTAAGTTATCAAGTTTAAGAAATTACTTTATTTTTCAAAGTTTATGAAAGTATTTAAGTTATCAAGTTTATGAAAGTATTTAAGTTATCAAGTTTATGAAATTATTTAAGTTATCAAGTTTATGAAATTATTTAAGTTATCAAGTTTATGAACGAAGATTAGTTATTAACTCTCTTTTTGCTGTTCTCGTTTTTCTGTTGCTGCTGCTTTGTTCATTTTTTCCAGTGAATTACAAAATTTATTTTGGATATAGACATGTGTTAGGTATTGGGTTTGAGGGGGGGGGGATTTTTCTTTTTTTTTTTTCCTTTTTTTTTTATTTAGGGATTTTCTCTTAAGTTTGCGGTGAACTGCACATTTGTGCTTAAATGTGAGTACTTCTCTCTGCTTCTTCTTGGGCAGTGAATGTTAACTATATTTGTAATGAAGTACTTCATTTATTTTTTCTTTTATAATAAACTTTAAATATGTTAGATAAAGAAGTATTTGATGTATTTTTCCTTTGATACTTATTTCTAAATAATAGTTTGCTGTGACCAATTTTTATTTGTTTGTTTTATTTCGCAAAAGGAAAAAAAATATAGTTTTGTGTTCTTTTCTTTTTGCAGAAATTAGTTCTTTAATTAAAATTAATTATTTTTCAGGGGACCATAGACACATAGCATAGTAAATGTTTATTTTACATTTTATTCTTTTTCTAAGTAACTTACAAATATGTAACACAGTCAATATTTTCCTTTTTCAAAGTAACCTACAAATATGTAACAGTCAATATTTTCCTTTTGCTTACTTATGTAAATGAGTGTAAATATTTTTTTAATTATGTTTTGTTGTAGCTGTTTTGTTTTAGTGTTTCTTTTTTGCAGTGACTGTTGGAAATACTTTTGTTGAAAGATTAAGGTAAAGGTCAAACATTTTCCTTTTCGTTGTTGTTTTACTGAACTCGTAAGATTTTGGTTATATATGTCTGGCACAAGGTGACATTTTAAAATTTTGTAACAAGCTATAAACATGTTTCGCCAATGAATAATTTATTTATTCTTTCATTGTGCAGTGCGTTAAGACTGACGTCAGATGGTGGCAATTTTTGTTTTGCTGTTGCTAGTTTTCGTTTGTTTTGTTTTTGTCTTTTTGCACGGTAGATGTTGTTGTTATGAAGAAAGCTGCTTATCTTCTTAAGATTTGAAGACGTTTTCTCAGCATTTGCTGCGCCAGACAGCTTTGATGGATGGAATGAAAGAATGTTGTAATTCATTCTTACTGCGCCAGACAGCTTTGATGGATGGAATGAAAGAATGTTGTAATTCATTCTTACTGCGCCAGACAGCTTTGATGGATGGAATGAAAGAATGTTGTAATTCATTCTTACTCTGCAGACCTCAAAATTTCCCAGCTGTTTGTTTCACTCCTTCTGTTGACTTTTTAAAAAGTCTTTCATATGACATTATATACTCACAAAAGTCTTTCATATGACATTATATACTCACAATCTCTCTTTTCATCGGTGATAAAACTTTAATAGCGGTTGTATTCACAGCCTAGTATATGATATGATTTAATAGTCTGTGTACTTTGGTGATAAGATTTAATAGTCTGTGTACTTTGGTGATAAGATTTAATAGTCTATGTACTTTGGTGATATGATTTAATAGTCTGTGTTTGGTGATAAGATTTAATAGTCTATGTTTGGTGATATGATTTAATAGTCTGTGTACTTTGGTGATAAGATTTAATAGTCTGTGTACTTTGGTGATATGATTTAATAGTCTATGTTTGGTGATATGATTTAATAGTCTATGTACTTTGGTGATATGGTTTAATAGTCTATGTACTTTGGTGATATGATTTAATAGTCTATGTTTGGTGATATGATTTAATAGTCTATGTTTGGTGATATGATTTAATAGTCTAAGTACTTTGGTGATATGATTTAATAGTCTATGTTTGGTGATATGATTTAATAGTCTATGTGCTTTGGTGATGATTTAATAGTCTATGTTTGGTGATATGATTTAATTGTGTACTTTGGTGATATGATTTAATAGTCTGTGTACTTTGGTGATATGATTTAATAGTTTATGTACTTTGGTGATAAGATTTAATAGTTTATATACTTTGGTGATAAGATTTAATAGTCTGTGTACTTTGGTGATAAGATTTAATAGTCTGTGTACTTTGGTGATAAGATTTAATAGTCTGTGTACTTTGGTGATAAGATTTAATAGTCTGTGTACTTTGGTGATAAGATTTAATAGTCTATGTACTTTGGTGATATGATTTAATAACTCGTGTATACATTTTGTCTAATGCATTGCATTTTGCTCATGTATAACATCGCTTAGCAACATTGTGTTCTAAAGTAACATCCCTTAGCAACAGAATATTGTGTCCTAGATTAACATCGCTTAGCAACATTATTTTGCGTCATAAAATAACATGAGTTGAAGTAAACGTTCGAGGCGAGAATATGCTAGAAATTTCTGATGTATTGCAAACCATCCTAACTGGGTTTTTTGTAGTAAGACGTTTTCCACACACGGAAACATTGTGTGACGGTAAATGTGTTAATGTGGTGGGAGAGAGAAAACGTTTTCAGTGCCGCCCGCATATCCGCCAAGTGAGAGAGA
Source organism: Sinotaia quadrata (assembly GCA_028829895.1). Classification (NCBI taxonomy): domain Eukaryota; kingdom Metazoa; phylum Mollusca; class Gastropoda; order Architaenioglossa; family Viviparidae; genus Sinotaia; species Sinotaia quadrata. Next base: position 38,621,217 of record CM054181.1, on the reverse strand, counting down.
CGAGTGGTATTTGCTGGAGAAGTATTAATAACATAAATTAAGATTATCACTTGTAATTAATTATTAATGAGTAATTAATAATGATAATAGTCATTAACTAAGTGGCGTTGGCGTCACAGTATCATAGAATAGCACAGAATAGCAATGGAATTTGTAATTGAATAACATGGTTTAGGTAAATTACTTTCTGTCATACAATAACATCTCTTAACAAAATTATTTTCTGTCATACAATAACATCCCCTAACAAAATTATTTTCTGTCATAGAATAACATCTCTTAACAACATTACTTTTCTAATACAAACACCGCTCAGTAACATTATGTCTTAGAATAACATCACTTACCAACATTATTCTTGTCATAGAATAATATCTCTTAACAAAATTATTTTTTGTCAAACAATAACATCTCTTAAAATTATTTTCTCTCATAGTATAACATCTCTTAACAAAATTACGTTTTGTCAAACAATAACATCTCTTAACAAAATTATTTTCTTTCATAAAATAACATCTCTCAACAAAATTACTTTCTGTCATAGTATAACATCTCTTAACAAAATTACATTTTGTCAAACAATAACATGCTTAACAAAATTACTTTGTGTCATAGAAAACTCATCGAAAATGAATACTTTTTATCGATGTTAAAAGAGAAATGAAATATTCCTACTAATGATAACGTTGATGAATATAATTAGATTTTCTGCACAATGCTTTTAGAATTCATATCTACGATTTGTTTTATGTTCCTAAAGTTTATGTTTGATTTACAGTTTTGTGACGTAAAATTTTAACTTGTATATGTTATGATGATATTTGTGACAGATTAGTAAGTTGTATATGTTATGATGATATTTGTGACAGATTAGTAAGTTGTATATGTTATGATGATATTTGTGACAGATTAGTAAGTTGTAGATGTTATGATGATATTTGTGACAGATTAGTAAGTTGTATATGTTATGATGATATTTGTGACAGATTAGTAAGTTGTATATGTTATGTTGATATTTGTGACAGATTAGTAAGTTGTATATGTTATGATGATATTTGTGACAGATTAGTAAGTTGTATATGCGATGTCTAATGTATGGATAGATATCTTCTGATTATTTGAAATATACAGCGTTTTGGTGCACATGTATAACTTCTATATGTAATGGTAAATGTTGTGATAGATTCATAGCTTAAATATGTAATGTAACTTATTTATAACTTATAGCTGTTATTATAAATGTTGTGATAAACGTATATATTGCATATGTGATATAAAATGTTTTAACATATTTATAACGGATAGATGGATGGACGGACGGAGAGATGGATGGATGGATAGATGTTGCCCTCTTCCGGATATGTAACCAGCTATAAAACAAGCATGCTCCTCACGTCGGCAACTCGCCTAGGGAGGGTTTCCTGTAGAGTGTAGAGGGTTTACTACAATAATTAATTATAATGTAAAAATAATATCCCTGGAGATTATGCAGAGCTTTGCTGTGTTCTGGTCTCCCTTTCCATGAATGTCGTACGTGTGCTTACCTAGAATTTAAAACGCCCCTGCCCACAACACTAAGACAAACATTCGATAAATTTTCAACTAAAAAGGTAAAGCAGTAAAGATATTTGTTAACCAAGTACACACTTATCTATTTACATATAATCTATAATAATATATATATCTACAAATAATACAAATCATTTCATTCTCTAATTAAACAAGTTTAGCAAAACATCTTCACACACAATTACATATCCTTTAATACCTTCACTTCAAAGAATCAATAAAGGATTTAATTAATTATGGATTTGGACATCGCTAGAGCCAAGCAATTATAAATCGGCAGGAATTGATCCAACACTTGCTTGCTCTCTAAGCAATCATTCAAGAATGTTCAGTAGTCGATTTACTAATAGTCATAAATTGTAATATAACTTTACATAAATTGTAATATAACTTTACATAAATTGTAATCTAACTTTACATAAATTGTAATATAACTTTACATAAATTGTAATATAACTTTACATAAATTGTAATATAACTTTACATAAATTGTAATATTACTTTACATAAATTAAAGAAACTAAATAAGAACAGAAGTGCAGTTAGAAGTCTACTTTAACATATCGACATTTTTCACTGAATTAGCGCCATCACGCACTGTCATCCCAAGACAGATTCACAATGGTATTTCCAAATTCAGGTAATCAAACAATTATCAATTAGTTTAAATTAATTTAAAATTTCACACTAATTTCTTGATATTAGTTACATGCATTAGTTAACTTGAAAAAACCCTGCATTTAGCTTTGCTATCGACGCTAAATAAACCCAAATTTATCAGAACAAGATTATAAACATTAACCATCAAAATTTAACTGTCGAACTTTAAAACTTTGACTATAGCTATAATCATAACGTTAACCATATATTTAGCCAGAAATTTAACCATGAAACTGCATGGTGTATTTGTTTTCTCTTCAGTGGGATAGCAAGAAAGTTCGCTATCAGAATTCTCCCATGCATTACTGGCGATTTTAGCCGTGTGTTCGTTCCGTTATAAAAATGTGTCTAATTCTCTCTACTTTCTTGCCTGTCATGTCGGCGTTCCCAACATGAGTCATCTTACTTCAAAAGTGATGACGTATACACCCTCTAACTTCAAAAGTGATGACGTATACACGCTCTAACTTCACAAGAGATGACGTATACACCCTCTAACTTCAAAAGTGATGACGTATACACGCTCTAACTTCAAAGTGATGACGTATACACCCTCTAACTTCAAAAGTGATGACGTATACACTCTTTTTCACAAGTGATGACGTATACACCCTCTAACTTCAAAAGTGATGACGTATACACGCTCTAACTTCAAACGTGATGACGTATACACGCTCTAACTTCAAAAGTGATGATATTCACTTCGCACATCAAAGGCTTTCCTCTATGTCTATCTTTGTTTATCACTGAGTTATTTATATGATGACGTTCACTTCGTCGATCTAAAGCTTTCCTGCATAGCACACTTTTCTGACCACTCTGTAACCTCAATGCAGCTCGGCAGATAAATCTTGTACTTTTCATTTTCCTACTCTTGTGTTTGGTAACGTTTAATTATTTACACGCGGTACGCTTTGACACAAGAATGCCGATAGTTTAAACTTATTCATTTTGATGAGGGGCATGACTTTCTTTTATTGCACTGCTTCAAGTGGTGGAGGAAGCCTTTCGTGGGCTAAATCAAACTGTATATTGCCTAACTCCCCAACTTAATCAATCCATTTATATACAGCTAACTGCATAACTCTCAAAAACTTAATCAATCCATTTATATACAGCTAACTGCATAACTCTCAAAAACTTAATCAATCCATTTATATACAGCTAACTGCATAACTCTCAAAAACTTAATCAACCCATTTATACACGGCCAAATCAGCACCATGCCGCTCGTATATTTGCACGCAAAAAGAAAAAAAAAAGAAGAAGAAGAAAATCAATGCGGGTTGTCCAAGCCATGGGTACTCTCAGACGATAACTCCTTAAGTTCAATGGATGATAATGTCCGGAAGTTGTTACAGTGCTTAGACTTTTGTAATGGTAACAAAAGAGCATTTTATGCTGAGTAGACTGGTTGTAGAGACTTTGAATTATAAGGGTTGGAAAGTTTTTAGTAGAAGATTCTATTCGTTAAAAAAAAAATCGATAATTTTATAGTTGCAAAACTCTATTCTCTCACAAGTCGAGAGTTTTGAAGCAACTAGACACTTACCTAGTCGTTGATAAAAGTCAAGTGTTATTCAACAGATATACTTTGCTGTCCACGAAGTCGAAAGGTTAAAGTAGCTAGATACCTAGTCTTGATAAAAGTGAAGAGTTTTAAAGTAGTTAGACACTAGTCTTGATAAAAGGTCAGGATGTTTAGTAGCTAGATACAAGCCTTGATAAAAGTTGAGAGTTTATAAAGTAATTAGACACTAGTTTTGATTATGTCCAACGATTGCAGTAAGTAAACACTAGTCTTTGACAAAAAATTGAATTATGCAGTAGATAGCCACTGGTCGTTGATAAAAATCTAATTGATTTACAGTTTGTCTGTGAAGAAGGGAGGGGAGAAACCTACCTGCAATCGAAGTCTTTGGGGTCATTTCTCGCAGCTAAGGTATTCTGAGTATACCTACTCTCTGTACTAAAGTATTCCGGGTATAATTCTCTGCAAATGAAGTATTCATCGTGCAACTATCTGAAATTAAAGCATTCCAAAAGTACCTCCTTTGCAGAGATGTATTCCAAGAGTACCCTTCTTGCATGTATTCCAAGAGTACCCTTCTTGCAACTGATGTATTCCAAGTGTATCTCCTTGCTATTGATGTATTCCAAGAATAACTCCTTGCTATTGATGTATTCCAAGAGTACTTCCCTGCTACTGATATATTCCAAGAGTAACTCCTAGATAGTGATGTATTTCCTTTCTCTGGGTGTCTCTATATGTTACCTGTAAACCTCACTGCGGATAACTGTATACTTGACTTGTAGTAGTAGTGTAGGGGGCGCTTCCAGCTTCCGCCGCTTTCGCGTACTTGACTTGTGAGATAATGAACGACATATATATGACATGCATGCCTCATTGTGATTTACTACGTCACCCATAAACGTCACTGCGGACGACTATATACTTGACCTTGAAACCTCACTGGATGACTGCATTCGGGACGATGGTTTTATTGACCTGTAAGCTTAATGCGGTCATCTGCCTACGTCACGAGCAAACGTTACTATGGACGACTGTATGGCAAGTAAAAGCTTCACTCTTGGTATCTGTATATGTGACCCTTAAGCCTCAATGTGGATGACTGTAATCGTGATCTGTATTCCTCCGAGGACGACTGTGGTGTAACTTGGAAATCACACTGTAGACCTACTATATTCGTGACCTGTAAGTCTTACTATAGACAATTGCTTAAATGACCTGCAGACCTAACTGTTGATGACTTTATACGTAACCTATAAGCCTCACCATCGACAATTTTATACGTGACCTGTAAGTCTTACTATAGACAATTGTATACGGTGGCCTATAGACCTCATGTTTGGATGACTCTACATGTATTCTGTAGTCATCACTGGATTACTGAATATACTATAAACCTCGCTGTAGGCGATTGTACCTATGATCTGTAAGTCTCTTTATGGACGACTGATAAATGTAACCCGTAAGCCTCACTGTGGGCTACTCTAGACAAAACCTTTCAGTCATGGACAATTGTAAACATGACCTATAAACCTCACCTTGAACGTCTGTACATATGACCTATAAGCCTCACTTCGGACGATATAGATACATGAATTTTAAAAAATAGAAAAATTAATTATAAGCATAAATTTAAAAAGTGCAAGTTTACACTAAACTAAAGTATATATTAGAAATTAAACTTAAGAAATGTAAATCATAAAAAATGAGTGTACAATTGCATTTTTTTCTCTAACAATCTGATTAGTAATATCCACAAATTGCTCTCATTTCACTCAAAATGCACAAACAATTACCATTATCTTTTAAAGATTTGTTTCATTAGACACTAAAACCTCTTTCAGGAGAATTATGATAATGACGCATCGAAACCTCTCAAGGGAACTCTGAGGATGAGACACCAAGCCTCCTTCAAGAGATCCAGAGCTAGAGAGCAAAGCCTCTTTCAAGAGATCCAGAGCTAGAGAGCAAAGCCTCTTTCAAGAGATCCAGAGCTAGAGAGCAAAGCCTCCAAGAGATCCAGAGCTAGAGAGCAAAGCCTCCAAGAGATCCAGAGCTAGAGAGCAAAGCCTCCTTCAAGAGATCCAGAGCTAGAGAGCAAAGCCTCCAAGAGATCCAGAGCTAGAGAGCAAAACCTCCTTCAAGAGATCCAGAGCTAGAGAGCAAAACCTCATTCAAAAGATCCATACATAAAATCACCAAAACCTCTGGTATCATACGTCTGTGTATTCTTGTTGTGTCACATGTTTCCTAAACTTGTGTCACATTTTCGTGTCAAACACTAATGCCGCATGTTTGTGAAAACTTACTGTTACATCCTTTTATACAGATTTCAAGAGACACGCGTTCGTGTAGACCTCTAGTGCCCTGCAGCTTGTGTAGGTTTTAGTTGTGCATGTTACATAATCCCTTAATATCATACGTTTGTGTAGACCTCTACAATCACACGTGCACTATAACACGTTTGTGTGGACCTCTACAATCACACATTTACAATAATACGTTTACTTTAACACGTTTGTATAGACAAAGTAAAGCACGTTCCCGTCCCTGCATCCAACAAGCCAAGAAACTGATGATGCATGGATTAACGGATCAAACAAGAGTGTCACGTTAATCTTTTAGATAAAGGAAATGAATAAATTATGTTTGTAGCGCGAAAATTAAAGCACACACGATTCATTGTTGTCACGCAGTGGCAAATACCATCAATAAATCATTACATTTAACCCCGTAATACACTTGAATGGGAATGACCATTATAAATAAGTAAAGAAGCAGAAATTATTACATTAAATTGCGATACTCGAGCAACATTCAGAAAATAAATATTTTGTTACATTCTTCTGTAATTATTTCCCCTTAATTTCACGTACTTTCTGTACTGATTGTAGTCTGATGTGGTTGGCTTTGCTTCGGCTGTATGGTAAGATGATTGGTTGGCTACATTCTTCGTTTATTTATCTATCCGTTGGTTGGCTGTGATTGTTTGATATTTAGATTTGTTTCTTTTTTTAGTTTACTGTGTTAATTGTTGTGATGAAGTGTTATTAATGTGTTTTTTGCGTGTATGACAAGGAGGCATTGTTTGTTTTTGTATCTGACATTTTTGTCGTCTGCATGCTTTTATTATCAACACTTTTGTTTTAGGTCTTTCATATTTTTTATTTTTGTTACTTTTGTTTTAGGTCTGTTATATTTTTTTGTTTTGTTACTTTTGCTATGGATCTGCTATATTTTTTTTACTTTTGTTTTAGGCCTTTTATTTAACTTTTCTTACGTTTGTTTTAGGTCTGTCAAAGAATAAATTTGTCTGTCCCCTATTTCAAGACTTGAATGTTATATAAATTGTTAAATGTCAAAGTGACCTGACTTTGGGCACTACTTATGCTGATACTTTTAAATGTCAGAGTTGGAAGTAACCAACTCCGGTATTGAACGTGCTAGACTTGCTCATGTCATCTAAACCGATTTTAGATGGTTGAATAGTTTTTATTATCCAACGGTTAAGATTTACAAGAACGAGTCCAGCCAATAGGCTGAGATCAAACGTTTACCTGATGTAAAGAATTCTATTGTCTAATCACTCTGAATTTGGTGTGGCAAGAAGTCTTATCGTGAAGGGTGGCCATTACCTTAATGATGAGTTAACTGATTGATTGAGAGAGAATGGACTAAAAGATATTTCGTGCATTTTGCTATTGATATATTGTACTTGTGTTTTACATAGAGATATATTATGTGAGTAGACTGTTATTTCTACAAGTTGTAAACTATATATGCTAAACACTTGACATTGTTTCTAGTGAATATGTTCATAAAATGTATATATTGTATGCGTGTATCGGGCTAATAAATACTGTTGCATGGAAATTGTAAGTTAAGACCTAAATGTAAGAAATAATGGAGTTAGAGATGCAGAAGGACCGCTATGTATGTTTATCTTACAGAAGGCCAAGTATGTTTGTTTAACTTACAGAAATCCCGGTATGTATGTTTATCTTACAGAAGGCCAAGTATGTTTGTTTAACTTACAGAAGGCCCGCTATGTAAATTTGATCTTATTGAAAGATCGATATGTATGTTTAACCTACAGATGACCCAACATGACTATTTAACTTAGAGAAAGCCGAATATGATTGCTTTATTGAAAGTTAAACAAACATTCTGGACTTTCTATAAGATAAACATACATACTGGGCTTTCTGTGAGATAAACATACACATGTTCTTCACTGTAAGTTAAACAAACATAGAGGGCTTTTTGTAAATTAAACACAACATACTGGACCTTTGTAGGTTAAATTAATACATTGGGCTTTCTGGTGTAAGTTAAGCATACATACTGAACCTTCTGTAATTTAAACAATCATACTGGGCAATCAAACTGGGCTGAGCCTAAAATAAGTTAAACAATCCTACTGGACCTTCAGCATAAAAACAATAATATTGAGCCTTCATAAGTTGCTATAACACTGAGCCTTCTGTAAATTAAACAATCGAAATGGGCTTTTTGTAATTTAAAACATTACATGGGGCCTGTACGAGTTAAACAATAGATTAAACAGTCATGCTTAAGAATGTTTTCCTCAAGAAAACAAAACTTACTGAGCCTCCCATATAACAAACACATCATATCATATTCGACCTTCTATACGACACCCCTATCATATCATATTCGACCTTCCATACCACACCCGTATCATATCATATTCTACCTTCCATAAGAAACCTATATCATTCCGTTCGATATCCTTGTTGTATAACCTTCGATCTTCCATAAGGCAAGCAGTTATATCCAGCTTATATGTCACATTCATGCTGATACCTCTCTCTCTCTCTCTCTCTCTCTCTCTCTCTCTCTCTCTCTCTCTCTCTCTCTCTCTCTCTCTCTTTTTGTCTGCCTCTGTCGCGCTTTCTCTTCACTCTCTGCCTCTCTCACTGTCCTTCCCACTCTCTGCCTGTCACATTTTCGCTCTCTCTCTGTCTCCCTTATTCTAACTCTCTCAGTCTCTCACCTTCTGTCTCACCCCTCTGTCTCTCTATGTCTTTCACTCTGCCTCTCTTGCTCTCGCTCACTGTTTCTCACTCTCTTGCTTATAGATAGATAGATAGATAGATAGATAGATAGATAGATAGATTGAGGGAGGAAGGGATAGATAGATAGATAGATAGATAGATAGATAGATAGATAGATAGATAGATAGATAGATAGATAGATAGATAGATAGATAGATAGATAGATAGATAGATAGATAGATAGATAGATAGATAGATAGATAGATAGATAGATAGATGATCATTGCACAGAAATCAAAACGAGGACTGGAATGAAAGATGAATGATTACCGGTCTTCGTCCAGAATCTACCACTAGGACCGAAACATTAACCCTACTGGGTATTCAAATATTCCATCATTCTGGAGTTTATATTTAGATTACTTAGTAAACTCTTAACAATAAAAATTATCATTTATCAGTTCATCAAATGATTATAACACTTAATATTGTCAACATTCTTTCTTTTCATCAAACAATTATTTGAATTTTCTGACATATGAACAACCATTCTTATATTTCCATCACATAACCAATTTCACAGTAAACAATCAAAGTCACTAATTCCTGTAAAAATTACCTTAAGTATTTCATCAAAGAAGAAATGACAGCCTAGCGTGTCCAACTTTTCAATAGCTCTTGAACTCAACTTTTCATCAGTTCTTGAACTCAACTTTTTATCAGCTCTTGAACTCAATTTTTCATCAGATGAACATTTACTCTTCATTTTACATCAAACAAGCAATTATATTTAGTCTTCCAATAAACAAACAATTATGTTGCAAATTGTATCAAATAGATTATTTAACATTCAACATAAGGAAATTATGGATTTCCTTTAAACAAACAAATATTTTGTGTTTGTTACCATGCTGCTTAATATTTTTAATAACCAATCGAAGTGAGTCCTTAATCCAACCGTCACACTGAATCTTGCAGACAACAATCATAAATAGTCTGTAAATATTTGTGCAGAAGAAAGAAACATCAGGAGGGTCAGGTACAACAGGGTAGAGTACGCCATAGATAGAAGAAGGTACGTCAGAAGGGTCAGGTACAACAGGGGTAAAGTACGCCAAAGAGAGAAGACGGTACGTCAGAAGGGTCAGGTACAACATGGGTAAGGTACGCCAAAGAGGTACGTCAGAAGTATCAGGTACAACAGGTTAAGGTACGCCAAAGAGAGAAGACGGTACATCAGAAATGTCAGGTACGTGAGGGGAAGATGCTTCAGATGGCTCGTCATGTACATCGGGATAAGGTAGGCCAGAGGGGTCAAGTGTATCATGGGTGGTACGTCGGGAAGGCCAGGTACATCAGGGGGAAGATACGTCATAAGGGCAGGATATCGGGTTGAAGATACGTCAGAGAGCCAAGTACATCGGAGGGACCCGGTATATCAGAGAAATTTACGTCAGGCGGTAACAGGTGCATGAGGGAAATTTACGTCAGCGGTAACAGGTGCATGAGGGAAATTTACGTCAGCGGTAACAGGTGCATGAGGGAAATTTACGTTAGAGAAACCACGCATATCAGGGCAAGGTACGATAGAAAGGGAGGTGCATCGGGGGGAGAAAGGTAGGTACACTTTTCAGGAAGTTATGTCGCGTCAGGTAGGATATCTGGCTAAATTGTACTACTGTTGTTTAGCATCATATCAGTTCGGTATGGATCAGTTGATATTTACTTTACAAATCTCTAAGGCAAACATTAAACTCAACACTCAGTGAAGGGACCCTCATACGAGCACAGACACATACACACACGCACATATACAACATGCACGCAAACAACACACACACATAATACATATATACACACAGCACACAGTTACGCGCACGCGCATTGTGATATAAAAGTAATCACCGTTTATTGAGGTGACAGTTATCATTTAACGAAAGAGCCTTGTATATAATTATAGATTATATTTATCAATGTCATTCGGTGATAAAATATGTTCTCTGATATTAGCCTCGAGGCTTATTAGTTAGATTAAATGACAGCATGGTTGTTACTGAAAGAGTAGGGGCGGTACTGATCGAGTCAGCACGGTAGGAGACTGCAGATTAATGACAGCGTAGAAATTCTTGAACAGCAAGATATACACTGACTGGAAGAATATGCAGTTAGTAAGAGTGACAAAATTAATGATAAGTTATAATGTTAACTTAAAATAATAATGCACCTCATTTATTATTTGGTCATGAAATTTAATGGCAGTGAACGTTAATATCACCGAGAATGATGGCGAGTGTGAAAATTGATGGCTAAGTTAATGACAAATTACAGAGAATGATGGGTGACTATGGAGGCTAATGACAAAGTATAAATTGTATGGCAAATCAAATGAGGATAAGGAAAGATTCTGAAGCTTAATGATAGAGTGTATGCGTGAATAGCAAGTCATCGAAAATGAAAGACTGTGGATGATGTGATGACAGAATTGCATTGAGGACAGATCATAAATAATTTCAAAGAATGGACGACGACTACGATAACAGTGATGAAGCTGATTTATATTACGTGATGATATAGATGACGTTGACAGAGTGTAACGTAAAACTTCGGGACTGCAAAATAGTACACTCGTAATTAAGAAGCTGATGTTAGTATCGATGGCGTCACGTAAGCGTTTGAAGGAAGCGTGCACTCTTCTTCAAGTCGCCTGACTTCCGCATCTCTGTCAAAATCCGCATAATTTGCTCATGTCAAACCATTACTTCCGGATTTACAATCGAGTGGCAATTCATGCCCTGCCGCCAGTTCACTGCTCTGACGTCTCCCACTTCGTCATGCTTGCACGGAGTTCGCCGTGACACGAAGCTGGATGTGACACACATCTCTTCGCGCGTTTGGGAGTGCCATCATGGCTTCCTACGCATGTCCGGCTCTGACGTGCGAAGTTAATCAATAGCTCTCGGTTACATATTTTATTTGCAGTGGTCAGCATCTTACATTATGAATGAGTAATCAACATCAGTAATGCGTGTACTGTTTGCAAAGTTGTTGCAGGTGTGTTAGCCGGTTTCGCCTGTCACGATCCGTGAGCGAGTTAACCGTCACTAAATCTCCTGACCTTACGTGACTTGGCTTGGCGTTTCCTTCGTCATACAAGTTTCAGAAAATCGTCAGCGAAATGCTGTCACTCCATCCATCAGACAAATATTTTGCATAATGTCTGCAGCCTTTCTCCGTTGTACCTTTTTTATCCCTTGGTAGTCCTAAGAACATAATATTTTTCATTTGTTTAGGTTGCTTTTTTAATTTCTAGCTAAAAATCGAGAAGGGGGAAGAGGTTGTAGTGTGTAGACTACTCTGGACATTCTGGGGTGGGGGTAGGTTGATTTTGATTATTATGAGCAAATTATTATTATGCAAATTGCTTTAAACTATTTTGATTAACTGGCGTGGGGACAGATTTCTTTAGACTATTGTAATGCGCAGACATATCACGCAAATTGCTTTAAACTATTTTGATTAACTGGCGTGGGGACAGATTTCTTTAGACCATTGTAATGCGCAGACATATCACGCAAATTGCTTTAAACCATTCTGAAGGAATGAGGATTGGAAAGGGGAAAGATTTCTTTGGACCACTCGGACGAACAGATGCACTGTGTAAATTGTTTTCAACCACTCTGATAGACAAATGCATTCTTGCAGTTTCTATTGGACATTTCTGGGAGACATGGAGAGTGGTTAAATTATTCCGGATCATTTATTTTGATGCACGAAAGGCAATATATTGTTCATTAAAGGTTTGGGGGTTAGGGCAATATACAGACATAGCAAGTTCATATAATAATAGACTGCCCTGAAAAATGTGAATCAGGGGCATTATAATGGGACTGCATGAGAGAGTGTTATAGTGTCGGAACATGCGTAGGCCTACTGGGAGTCTGTTGTGGAGTCAGGACATAGTACTGAGATTGCATTAGAGTCTGTTATGGAGTCAGGACATAGTACTGAGATTGCATTAGAGTCTGTTATGGAGTCAGGACATAGTACTGAGATTGCATTAGAGCGTGTTATGGAGTCAGGACATAGTACTGAGATTGCATTAGAGCGTGTTATGGAGTCAGGACATAGTACTGAGATTGCATTAGAGCGTGTTATGGAGTCAGGACATAGTACTGAGATTGCATTAGAGCGTGTTTGAGTCAAGATAAGTAACGAGATACTCTTAGAGACTGTTCTGCTACAAATCAAACTATGTGCGTAAACAGAGATTTTTCTACGTCACGTGCTATGTGGCCACGTATTTCTATATTTTACGTATTAAGTTGTGATAGAGCAATGTGTGTAGATGTCGACTGCTTTTGAATATGTGATAAAGAGCGATGTGATTAGATTAAGAGAACTTTTGACTATGGGATAGAGCGATGTGTAGAGAAAGACTATGCTTATATGACCCAACGCCATCTAGATGATGGCTATGATTACTATTAATTAATCGTCCATAACTAGCTACAAGTGATGAGAATCTTAATTTATGTTATTCCTCCAGAAAACACCGCTCGTTTCTCTTTCTTGGCGGATATGCAGGCGCTGTAACCGTTTTCTCTCTTTCACATCATTAAACATTTACCATCACACTATCTTTCTGAATAACAAACTTCTTACTAAAGGAGAAGACACATCCGTCTTTAACCTATATTTAGCAAGCACCCATCCACCCACTTTCTTTCTCCAACATAACCTTATCAATATGTGTAAGAAGTTTAATAAATTTATTAAATCAACAATCAAATATACATATAACAAATACAATGAAAAAGATTACTCGATATCAATAGTTCCACTAATTTTAATTTTTAAACAGCCTTATATCCTAACACGCAAGTCAATAGATCAGTGTCAAAACAAATCACAGGATAGTTCTTAGCAGACACAGAAATGGAATTATTGATGTCAAGTAACCTATTTCATTGTATTTGTACATATGTTTGATTTTAATTTAATAAATTTATTGAGCTTCTTACACATATTGATAATCATATGTTGGAGAAGAAAGTGAATGAATAGGGGCTCGCTGAATATATAGATTAAAAGACAGATTTATCTTTTCCTTTGGTAAGAATTTTTCCACCTACATAAATATTGTGTAACAGTGCATGTTTATCTTTAATGTTGTGGAAGAGAGAAAACGTTTACAGTGCCCGTATATCCACCAAGTGAGAGAGACGAGTGGTGTTTCTGGAGAATTATTAATAACATAAATTAATATTCTCGTTACTTGTAATTAGTTGTGGGTGATCAAATAATTATAATAATCAATACCATTAACTAAGTGGCGTTAGCATCACAAATAATTATACTCGATCTTAATCTATTTAATTCTGATCTACATTTAAATATTTACCCTAATCTTAATCCGTTTGAACACGAGAAGGGCGGTAAGGGTAGAGGCGCAGACTGTGTGTCGTCACAACGGACCAGTAGGTAAATATAGATTACCTCGGGACAAATAATTATACATTTCATAAAAGATACAATACCAATTTTAAATATGCTTCTATATCATTTTGTCACAGATCAGGTCAGGTAACATCCTCCCCCACCCCAACTTGCTATTCATAAAAGTTCTTCCAGTGTCCAGAATTGTCTCTTGATGAATTTATGCGCCTACTCGGAGTTAAAATTGAAATCGGCCCTATCAACATAGTCTTTTGGGCGTGATCTTGCGTGATAAAATACTCCAAAACTGTTAGGCTGTTTCATATTACTTAATACAGGAAAGACAAATGTAGCGGCGGCCTTCATATTTTTCCTTATGCAAATTAAATTGCATGTACGCTCCAATAAAGACAATGACAAATGGGCATTCACATATCACTATGAAAACGTCTGGGATGTTTTCACATATCCCTGTGAACAGACGTTCTGGGTTGTTTTTTATATCTATATATTGTAAGTAATATAATTTAGGTCAAAAGTAAATGGATTTGTGGTGTCATTATTGGCAAATATACAAAAGGTATTTTGCCTGCCAGTGTGGGTAATTTAATTATGTAATATTATTTAGGTCAAAAGTAAATGGATTTGTGGTGTCATTATTGGCAAATATACAAAAGATATTTGCCCGCCAGTGTAGATAATTTAATTAGAGTATTCATTGCCCACTTTCGATCAGAACTAAAGAGATTTAACATACTTGTAACTGGTAATAGATATAGATACAAATAGCAATACTGTTATATTTTCAGGGAAACAAATGTATTATTTACATGTCAGTATAAATAAATACAACACGAAGTAATAGAGATCAATATAAATTACTGACCTTCTTATGCATATTGATAACTTATATTAGAGGAGAAAGTGGGTGTATGGGGGGTCACTAAATTTAGGTTAAAGACGGATTTGACTTCTCCTTTAGTAAGAATTTTTCAACCTAGGGAATATTGTATGACAGTAACTATTTATCTTTAAATGTTGTGGAAGTGAGAAAACGTACAGTGCCAATATATCCGCATATTGAGAGAGACGAGTGGTGTCTGCTGGAGGATCATTAATGAAATGAATTAAGATTCTCATCACTTATAATTAGTTTGGGATTATTAATTAATTAATAATAATAATAATAATATCCATTAACTAAGTGGAGATGGCGTCACACATTCACTAAAACAAATAGTATGACAACATGACGCATTAATAGTAATATTTTGACATTGCCAAACTATTCTGCTATCCATGCCATGTGTGAAGAGAAATTAAAGGAAAATAATATAATTGGATCAGAAGAAATCAAGTCCAATTAGAGAACAAAGAGGGGTGGGATGGAGGTGAAAAGGGAAAAGGGCGAATAAAGTCTAATTCTACATCGCTCTTCTTTCAGAAGCCAATTATTACGAGAGGAAAGCACTCATCAGTGATCCCGGAACCAAAATGCAGCCTTAAGATGTCAGACTGCTGATTTATGTGTTCCTTTCCAGATTTTTTGTGACAAGTGCTTTGTCGGATGAGAAATTACGCTCGGGGGTATTCAGGTCGCAGTAGCCTTATCGTCAACACTATTGTTGTTTCCCCAGCATCAATATCTGCTGTTTATTATGAGACTGCTTAAACATGCTTCAGCATTATGATAAAATAAATATTTAGGAGTTGTTCTTTTTTTAACTGCGGCATGTATTCACGAGAAATAGGTGAGCTAAGCATGATCAAATGCTGTTCTGTGCCTGTCAAACATGCAACATGCAAGCCATATCACATACGTATATACATACACACGCCATATATATAAGAAACGCTAAAGGACTTTCTTAGATAGCTAGACAGACATAGATAGATAGATAGATAGATGGATAGATAGATGGATGGATGGATGGATGGATGGATGGATGGATAGATAGATAGATAGATAGATAGATAGATAGATAGATAGATAGATAGATAGATAGATGGAAGGATGTTGGAGTTTTGTTGTTGCTGTTGCTTTTGCTGACGGGGAAAGTCTCTCCCGACTTGTAGCTTTCTTTAGAGTCAGAGTTGCTTCCGGCCGCTCTTTGAACGGCATTAAAAAAATAATATGTGACCTATTGTACATTTACTTAACCAATGCTCTGTGTACAGGTTAATTTACGTTTAATAACAATTGTTCTATATGTAAGTTAATTTGCGTTTACTTAACAATTTAAGTTTACTTAAAAATTACCCAGAATATAAGGTGATTTAAGTTTACTTAACAATTGCATTGTCTGAGTTAATTTACGTTTACTTAACAATTTCTCAGAATATAAGCCAATTTACGTTTACTTAATAACTCCTCTGTATATAAGCTCATTTACGTTCACTTAACAATTGTTCTCTATATAAGCTAATTTAAGTTTACTTAACAATTGCTCTGTATATAGACCAATTTGCGTTTACTTAAGAATATCTCTCTCTATAAGCTCAATTACGTTTACTTAACTATTGCTCTGTATATTTGCTAATTTACATTTATTTAACCAATGTTCTGTATGCAGGTTAATTTAAGTTTACTTTATGTTTACTTCACAATTGCTCTGTAAAGAAGCCAATTTACGTTTACATACCAATTGCTCTGTATATATGCTAATTTACGTTTACTTAACAATTGCTAGGTATAAAATTTAATTAATGCTTACTTAATTGCTCTTTATATAAGCTAATTTACGTTTACTTAACAATTGCTCTCTATATCAGCTAATTTACATTTACTTAACCAATCCTCTGCATATAGGTTCATTTACGTTTACTTAATAATTGCTCTGTATATAATCCAATTTACGTTTGGTTAACCAATTATTTGTATGTAAGCTAACTTGCATTTATTTTACAACTGTTCTGTATATAAGCTAATTTACGTTTACTTAACAATTGCTCTGTATATATGCTAATTTATATTTACTTAACCAATGCTCTTAATATAAACTAATTTACTTTTACTTAACCAGTGCTCTTTATATAAGCTAATTTACTTTTAATTAACCAATGATCTATATAAGGTTAATTTACGTTTACTTTACTTAACAATTGCTCTGTATATAAGCTATTTTATATTTACTTAACCAATGCTCTGTATACAAGCTAATTTACTTTTACTGCGTTTACTTAACCAATGCTCTGTATACAATCTAATTTACGTGTATTTAACCAATGAATCAGTGCGTTGTTTTAGCCTTGCGCCTTGAAAATTGTAGCCCTCACATACGCGTCGTCAGAAGTCATGAACAGAACTAGAACTGAATGTAATGTAACCTATCATGCGTTTTGACGCTCTAAGGCAACCATACCGATTTATACACATGAACAGCAATAGAACAACGTATATTGAAATCTGTCATTTTGACACTCTAAGGCTACCTTACCGATTTATACACATGTATAACAATAAAACTACCATACCTATTTATACATATGAACGGCAAGAGAATGTAATGTAACCCATCAAGCGTTTTGACGCGCTAAGGCAACCTTACCGATTTACACACATGAACGTGTGTTGCTGTGTATGCTCGCTGTGCTGTCCTCTGAGCTTTAAAATTAGGAAACATGGAAGATTATATCATCGTTTACTTTGGTCATCCTATTTTTTAATTACTTTCAATAAAAGTTTACTCTCTGCTTGGGAGTTTATGTCTTTTCACGGAATCATGTCGTGTGAATTCTATTTGAAATAAAATAGTTTTCAGTGTGAGCTCTAATTATTTTATTTCATTTCAACTCACCATAACCACGGCAACCCGACTCGTGTGTAAATTGGTTTCCAACCGGTCATCAGCTCGATTAAGGCATGGACCAGTACTGCTTATTTTACGAGATGAGAGATTGGGAACAGATAACATGGACCAGTACTGCTTATTTTACGAGATGAGAGATTGGGAATAGATAACGTGGACCAATACTGTTTAGTTACGAAATGAGAGATTGGGAACAGATAACATGGACCAATACTGTTTAGTTTACGAAATGAGAGATTGGGAATAGATAACGTGGATTAGTAGAGAAAGGCGGGATAAGATTAGGTTACAATTTTTTAAATAGATATTTCATCAAATAATTTTAAAATAAGGGCCCATATTTGCTCGCAATATAAAGATTGTGGAATAAGCAATATTCCCGCAGATAAAATCCAAAAGCAAACTAAAAAAAAATTCTAGAAATTGAGGGGGGGAAATGTAAGTTTTCTAACTGGCCCGTCTTTCCCACACGATGGGGTAATTAGTGCTCAGTTATGGGGCAATTAGTGCTCAGTTATGGGGCAAGATGAACACGGCGAGTTCTTGAGATAAATGAAAGAGATCTTCATCGCTGTAACTCACAGCTATTCATGGACCAGGATAAGACGGTTAGCAAATCATTCTTAATAAAATAAGTTTAGTTCAATCCCGACAAAACTAAAATGATGACGACTTTTCCATTACTTTATCACATAACTTGAAATATAATATAGTCAGCACGCACTTCTTGACCTTACGTATACATCACCGTAGATACGCATTCCGTTGTACAAAGAGATAAGCAAATCGCGTGGTACAAAGATATTTTTTAATCAGATTTATTAGACCTTATACTGTATCAAGATCACCAGTAAACTGTGCAACACATGACGCAAAGAGATATTTTTAATCAGATTTATTAGACCTTATATTGTATCAAGATCACCAGTAAACTTTGCAACACATGACGCAAAGAGATTTTTTTTTATAATCACATTTATTAGATCTTATACTGTACGAAGTTCACCAGTAAAGTTTACAGCCGAGGCATTGAATCAGACTTCTGTTGAGAGATCGATGTAAATTTCTGATATCACACAACTCGAGCGTACGTCTGTCTGGATTTTGCCTTTTCCTTTTCAAGTTTTCTTTTTTCTTCAGTTTATTTTTGTGGATTTCTATTAAGATCCTTGTAACAATAACTCTTCTCAATGGACGTCTTCCTAACAGTTCACTCTCTTCTCTTTTCTTCTTGTAGAAGAAAGATTCCACTAGAAATTACACAACAGAACTCGACGTTTCTTCCTCTATGTATACAAATGCATTGAATTAAACTATTTTCAACTTTTCTTTCCTTCAGCCAATTCAAACGCAGATCTGCTTATGGTGTTAATCCGTACAGCATGATTGGCAATTCTATCCAATGTGATTCAAGGTCGTTTTCTTCTTCGGGGTTGAATATTGTTGTAAATGGTGCTCTGATGCTTGAGTTAACTCCCATTCCTATACTTTGATAGAGTAGTCCTTAGGATCCAAAACTGTTTGCAGCCTGTCCCTTTAGACATCATTTTTCTAACTGATTAACAATCATACCAAGACTGACTAAATTTATTAGGTACTGTTTCGACTGACTAATTTCTTTTTAACCACATCATAACAGTACTACTTGAATCGGTTGTCATTCCATATGTATTTTCTCACCAGGGCAAGATTGTAAGATTTCTTAAATCATGAAATGTATCCAGTCTAATTAGTAAGCAAGTGTATGTAATTACATGATTAAAACTAATCTTGACTCATCGGGTTTATCATCAGGCACAACGTTTCAAAAAACAGAGTACAGTATGAGTCTTTGCTATAAAGTTCCAACTGCCTGGAATGTGCTGCCTTTTGAGGTGAGACACAAAGAGACTGTTGTCATTTTTTTATAAGACACGTTCTTCAACAACTCAAAGAGTACTCACTCTTTTGTGTCATTTTTTATCTAGCTTAGCATGAGTCAGTAAATTCAATTTGTTTGACGTTGCTTTTTTGAGTCATTGTTTGATCTAGCTCAGTCGCTGTGCGTGTGTCGGTAAATTCATTTTGTTTAAAGTTGCTTTTTTCTTGTAAATACTCTCCCATGTTATATATTTTCATTTAACCTTTGGATTCATTTCGTTTCAGTCATTTCACTTTTAGTTTCCTTACATGTTTAAATAGTTTTACGTAAGCCTTGTGTATTAATAAGATTGACTGATAATCAAGTCTTCTTTAGTATTATTATCATAATCATCCTTTTCGAAATCAACGTCATTATCATTATTATCATCAATCTTCTTTTTCAAGATGCATACTTAACCACGAAACAAGAAAATTTCCAAAGTCGCTTGCTGTAGGTGCTAGTATAACATTTTTTAATATTTCAGATCTCTTTCCAAACCTCAGAATAGACTATTTTCTATCTTTGTATTTTGTGCTACAAGTTTCAACTGCGTGTCCGATCTATTTATTTACTGCCAAGTAAAGTGAGATCCGACGGGTCAGTGCACCAGCTTGCTCTAAATAATGTCAAGCCTCGTCCTGAACACTAAGAATACACTGCACTTGCTTTTAGAGGCTTATCGCTTACTCTATCAGAGGGAATTTCTTAAGCTCCTGTGACCTGATATTTAAGACACAAAGTCAAAAGAGCAACTGTTCTTATTTATCAAATTCAGGAAGAGATTAATTTTAGTCGCCATCAAGTTTTGTGAACTTTCTGGAATTAGCGAGATCCAGTCACTTTTGCTCTTATTTAATATTCCTTTGCTGAAGTCTAACTATCATTTGGAAAAGTGGCCCATCTCATTTCATTTTCCATATTCTTCAGTCTGCGAGGCGACTTATTGGAAACAGATGACAGGGTCTGGTACTCTTTAGTTTCGGAGAGGAAGGTTTTGGAAACAAATGAAAGAAAGGGTCTAGTACTCTTTAGATCGCGAGAGGCGAGATGGAAACATGTGACACTCTTGGGGCATAAAATAATCCTTACTGTCACATCATTAGTACAAGATACATTTATGTCATTGTCATATCTTTAGTACAAGATGTATTTGGTCGTTCATATCTTTAGTACAATATATATTTGGGTCGGTCATATCTTTTACAAGATATATTTGGGTCGGTCACATCTTTAGTATACATAGAGTGGACAATAATTACAGTGCAAATACTTAGCTACCAGAGCACAGCTTACACTGTATTATAGTTATAATTTTAATTACGGCAAATAGATGTTTGTGTATTTAAATTGTGCAAAAAATATATATTACCATTCGTTCGTTGTTAACTTTAATTTTTATCCATTGATTTTTTTTATTGAATAGTATGACAGAAAGTACAGAGAAGAAAGAAAAATAAAAACTATTAAATCATCAAGGGTGTCGTTAAATAATTCAGGAATGCCCTAAAATTTAAGAAGACTGGCAGAAAGGGATTTTTTCTGGGGGTCTTTTTTCTTGTTGTTAAGTATTTATTTGCATTCATTTTTTCGCATTTTGTGAAATAGAATAGCAACTGGTTGAAAAAATGAATCTTTTAGCACGAAATGCTTGCAATGTACTTGAAGTACTCGGACATGTGGGCTTACATTTATTTACTGTCACTATTCGTATCTTTTCTCGCAGCTTCCTCATTTAGCTTTAGGAATGTGCTATTAATATCCCTGAACTGGCTACAACCTCGTCTTCAGTCTATGCTAATCAGTATCTGTAACACCCTGCAAACGCTTCCTCCGCGCCAGCACAAAAGACAAGTCTACGCTTTACTGTCTTAAAACTATTAAGAATTGAAAATAAACAACATGTACCTCTTCTCAGCAACGAGGAAATTCTCTTAGGGGAAGTTTAAAATAGTGTGAGGACCCAAGTGAGAGAGGGTTTTGTTTTCTTTTACTTGTTCTTATTATAATTTGGTTACAAAAAAATCTCCCGTTACTAAATAACGCCGAACAGACACTTTCCCCATTGTCTTTCTTTTCTTATGCTCATATAACACATACTGCAGTAAATGTGGTCTTGACTAAGATTGAATGTGTGTCTTGACTAAGATTGGATGTGTGTCTTGACTAAGATTGAATGTGTGTCTTGACTAAGATTGAATGTGTGTCTTGACTAAGATTAGATGTGTGTCTTGACTAAGATTGAATGTGTGTCTTGACTAAGACTGAATGTGTCTTGACTAAAAAAATGAATGTGTTCTTGACTAAAATTAAATGTGTTTTTCACTAGAACTGAATGTGTTCAATGAACAAAACTGAATGTGTCCACGACTAGAGCTCAGTGTTTCCATGACGAAAACTTAAAAGTGCTCAGGACTGAAACTGAATATGTCCATTAGAAATGAATGTTTTCATGACTGAAAGTACTCATGATAAAATTAGAAGTAAATATGTGTTTGACTAGAACTGATTGTGTTCATGATTAGAAGTGTATATGGGTTCAAGACTAGAATTGAATTTTTTCAACACTAGAACTGAATGGGTTCAAGACTAGAACTGAATATTTTCATGACTAGAACTGAATGGGTTCAAGATTATAACTGAATATTTTCATGAATAAACTAATAGGTTCATGATTAAATGTGCTCATTGAAAAAAGGTAAATATGTTCATTATGAAACTGAGCTAAATATATTCCTAGATTCCTGACTAGACTGAAGGTGTTCATAACTAGAACTAAAGAGATTCGTGACTAGAAGTGAATGTGTTCATGACTAGAAGTGAATGTGTTCATGACTAGAACTGAACAGGTTCATGACTAGGCTTAATAGGCTATAGGCTGATTAGAAGTAGACACATTCATGACTAGAACTGAAAAAGTTCATGACTAATTTGAACATGCTGTAGACTGATTGGAAGTAGAAACATTCATGACTAGAACTGAAAAAGTTCATGAATGGAACTCACTATTTCAATACTGAAAGGAAATAGATTCATGACTGGAATTGAACTGAATATTTTCATAATTAGGAGTGAACTAGTTAAGTTCATGTCTGAATAGGATAATGAATGGAAATGCGTACATTCGTGAAGGATATTGGGCGTGAATGACATATGGATATCTAATGAATGCAAATGACGTCTGAAGTAGAATAAGTTTATTAACATAACTATGTGTTCGCGACATATATTTTCTTCACATCGAGAAGTATCTAGTACGGTCATATTCTGTACCATTAAAGTGTAAAATGTGTACTTTGTACCCTTCTACACTCAGGTATCTGAATTATTGCCATCTAAAAAATATATTTTTTATCAGGAAGGATTTGAGATGAAATTATTATTTTTCTTAGAAGACTTGTGGAAAGATTCCATTTGCAAACGCATCCTTTTCTCTGAGAAAATAGTAGCCAGAGCGTTGGCCCGATATCAACAGCCTGACACTGCGATTTAGGCAAAGTTTTCTTTCTTCACTGCTGTTTTTCCTTTATCTGCTTTCACTACAGTTATATTTTTCTTTTTTTTTTTTCCAGAACCATGAACTACTCAAATTTATTATCTTAACTAAATATATATCCGTCACGATGGTGCATGCATTTAGATGTGTTGTGTGTATGCCTGCATATATATTTGTGTGCATTTGTGTTGTGTTGTGTTTGTGTTATGTTGTGTGTATGCATGCATATATACGTGTGTGCATTTGGGTTGGGTTGTATGTATGCCTATATATATATACGTGTGTGCATTTGTGCTGTGTTAGTTGTGTTGTGTGAGTGCTTTAGTGTCTGTGAGTGTAAATGTGTTTACTTCCATGTGTTCTGGTTTCAGGATGAAAGTTTGAATCACCACAATTTTTACACAAATATGCTTATCAGAATTAGTAAGTAGCTTACATGGAGAGTGCACCTAGAAATAGTATTCTCAACTCATCTGGCAACTCATTCAGGTAGATCCAACTTATTTTTCTCTCGTTAATTAGGTAGGTCCATCTTATTTTTCTCTCGTTCATGGTAGACCCATCTTAACTTTTTCTCGTTCCATTAGGTAGACCCATCTTAATTTTTTCTCGTTCCATTAGATAGACTCATCTTAATTTTTTCTCGTTCCATTAGGTAGACCCATCTTAATTTTTTCTCGTTCCATTAGATAGACCCATCTTAATTTTTTCTCGTTCCATTAGGTAGACCCATCTTATTTTCTTTCGTTCCATTAGGTAGACCCATCCTAATTTTCTCTCGTTCTATTAGAAATGTAGTACACAGTCATTTCCTCCTTTCTTCTCGTTTGTATCTCATCCTTCAATTCATTTCTTCCTTTCTTCTCGTGTGTTTCTCATCCTTTAGTTCATTTCCTTCTTTCTTCTCGTCAAACGCTGCGATCAGAGAGAACAAGGAAAGTGGTGGGGGGAGTCACACACGTACATCCCATCATGCTATTTGAGGAGAATTCCATGCTTAGAGTCAACAGATTTCATCATGCATTATTATTGGCTCGTTCTCATTATGTCTCATCTTGCATTGAACTCTCACTTCAGAGCACGAGTGGAAACAGAATTGTCAGGATATCGTTAGATCTTATCAGACAAATGTTGTTTTACTTGTTTTCTGATTGGGGGTTGGTGGGTTATGTTTTTGTTTTTGTTTATTTTTGTTTGTTTTTTTGTGTTTTTGTTGGGGGGGGGGGGTTTGGGGAATTGTTTTTATGGGTATCTTTGTCGTTTGGTTCTCTTTTTGTCTTTAGCTTTGGAGTTTGTTTTGGGGGTTTTTTTATGGGGTGGGTGGGTTGTATTTTGTGGAGAGCGAGATTTGTCTTCTCTTCCTCTTGGCCGTGTTGGAAGTAGTAAGGTTACCTAGGTGAACATTCAATATAATCTTGTAGAGACGAAAGAGCATGCGACCGTCTCACAACACGACCAGAATTTATCACAATTCCTTTCAAGGAAAGTGCCTCCAAATCCTCCCACTTTACATCGGCAATTGCATTTACCACGCTTCTGTTTAGTTAATAATGTTGGCAACTGCATACATTTATGTTTTTTTTAATTTTCCTTTATTCTGTAGTAACGCGATCCGATTTTCGGGTAATAAATGTAAAATAATACCTGTGTTGTGAGAACGAGTGTGTGAAAGAAGGAGGTTAGTGCGATGAAAACGCTAATTTGAAGGCAGACATTGAATAACAGAAAGTGTCATACAAATTATATTCAAGACAAACAGCGCCAATTCTACCTAAACGTTTGTCATTCAGGTCATCTTTCTTACTTTAATTTGTTTTCATTCCTTCCCCCCCCCTCCTTCGTCTCTCTCTCTCTCTCTCTCTCTCTCTCTCTCACGCATAAACACACACACACACACACGCGCGCGCGCGCGCATTCGCACACAGCTACTAATCTCTTATTCGCTCGTTTCCTTGTCAATGGATTCGCGTGGAGTTGACCCCGCCATTGATGAATGCATACATCATGATGTACGGTCCCGATGGTGGTCACAACTTTCTCATTGAGAACAAAATATTCACACACGCAACTGCTGTCTTCGCCATTCCCCGTCGTGTCAATCAGCCTGTGGGAAAATCAGTATGTTTAGAAGCATTAGGTATGTTCTCACTTATTACAACACTCGCGTCTGTGAGGAAGCATTGAATTATGCATGCGTACAATGATCATCAACTCGGAGAAAATGAGGCTGGCACAAGGTCAACCTGACTGCCTGCAGGCACGTCAGTGATCGCCGTCATCGGTCATTAATCAGAAACTGACTTCATTAATTATGACTCTAGGATCCTGTTTAGTGCTAGCTTGGCGGCTTGCTGTAACGCCCCTTTCCGCTCAGTCTGACTGATATAACCAGATAGATAGATAAATAGATAGATAGAGGGAGGGATAGATAGATAGATAGAGGGATAGATAGATAGAGGGAGGGATAGATAGCTAGATAGATAGATAGATAGATAGATAGAGGGAGGGAGGGATAGATAGATAGCTAGATCGGTACATAGATAGATAGATAGATAGATAGATAGATAGATAGATAGATAGATAGATAGATAGATAGATAGATAGATAGATAGATAGATAGATAGATACTTCCTTTAATTAGTTATTTGTATAATTAATGCACTTTAACGTAAATACTTGCCTTAAGTATAGAAATATATTTTATTGCTTACTAAGGTGCCTTGTTGTTAGGTTAATTTGCTTTTTTTTATGGGGTTTTTGTGTGTGTGTGATTGGTTCTTATTTTCCTGGGAAAAAATTGAAGATTGAAGACTGAAAACTGTTCATTCAAGTTAATTTTACAAATGAACGTTCACGTAAAACAAGTGAGTATCAACTTCCACTAAATGAAACTAACTCACGAGGCACTGGAGAGAAGAGCGGTTCAACTTAAGTGCCTTAGACGTTCCTTTATGTCTGAGAATGCTTACTTTTTGGTCCACTGCCTTTGCCCGTTATGCATACCAGCTGAGATTGCTTCCCCATGGCTTTGTTGAATTATGAGTTGCGCGTTAAGAAAACTCCACAGCTCATGTTCCATAGATCATGTGTCATTCCTTGTGTGTGTGTGTGGGGGGGGGGTGGTCAGATCTATTTTCAGTCTATCTCCTTGTTGTCAGTAGCCCCGACGTCATCTAAAACTGAGGACAAGCTTAAGGAATTATATTTAAAATTCACTTGCCATTGCAAATGTGTAAAGGTAAGGGAACCTAAATGAAGATAAAGATAATCGGGTATGAGCAATAGCAATTCTTAACTCCGATAAATTCATCGTAAAATACGATCGCCCATGGTTTTTTCCTTGCAATATTTAATGGTATCTGTACACACCTGTAAGACAGGAGTGAGAAATATATGTTTCAATGGTACCTATTGCTTAATAACGAAAGTATGCTTGATGCTCTTTTGTGAAATATTGCTTGAATAGTGCTGAACACACCTTGTGAATTCCTCCTGTTGCGAGCCAAAATGAGATAGAGCGACCGTTCAGCGACATTTCTTGTTTTCTCCAATTGATCTTTTCAAGTGACTGATCCCTCAGTGTCATTACAAGTAATCCCAATTAGTGTCTGTCCACTTTTCAAGAAGCAAATGAAAGTTCGGTATTTGCAAAATTAGCATGTCTTGTGTTCAAGCACGTCACCTAAAATCGCACTTACCACCACTAAATACAGCACCAGACAAGATTTCTGTACAACCACTGTTTGATGAAAAGCACCAGACAAGATTTCTGTTCAACCTCTGTTTGATGAACAGCACGGCAAGATTTCTGTACGTCCACTGTTTGATGAACAGCACGGCAACATTTCTGTACAACCACTGTTTGATGAACAGCAGGCAACATTTCTGTACAACCACTGTTTGATGAACAGCAGGCAACATTTCTGTACATCCACTGTTTGATGAACAGCATCAGAAATGATTTCTGTACATCCACTGTTTGACGAGCACGGCAACATTTCTGTACAACCACTGTTTGATGAACAGCACCAGACAAGATTTCTGTACTTTGTGGTCTGCACATCTTATACTTCGCCTTTTTATTCCAAAATCTTTGAAAATTAGAATATTTGAAAATCAGAGTGGTCAGAACAACTAGGTGTTAAATTAGAATATTTGAAAGTCTGAGTGGTCTAAATAACTTGTTGTTCAATTAGAATATTTGAAAGTCAGAGTGGTCAGAACAACTTGATGTTAAATTAGAATACACATAAAGTTTCAGTGGTCTACACAACTTGATTTTATATTAGAATAATTGAAAGTCTTAGTGTTCTAAATAAGTTAAATTAGAATATTTGAAAGCCTGAGTGGTCAAAACAACTTGACTTTCAATTAGAATACACGAAAGTCGGTTAAAAATCAAGTGATCAAAAACGAAAACTTGATTTTAAAGTATAATGCACCAAATAGGTGTAAACAAAAATAAATTTACTTTTAAAAATACACAAACAAAGAAAACAACATACGGAGTTGGTTTTCTCCACAGTGTGAATCCTTAAATCAAAGAGAAGTTCAAAGTTCACGTCTCGGAATTAGTCCCTTTCTACTGAGAGATTGAAGAATGAGGTATGTTTCCCATAAACGGGCCTGAATTTCAAAAAGAAATGTCAAAGATTCTCAGTGAGGTGTGACAGATGTGACAGTTCACTATTTTCTCAGTGAAGTGTGAAACACTTAAAAATTCTCTATCTTTTCAATAAGCTGTGAAAGACGTGACAACCCACCATCTCATGTGATAAATAGTGGCGAACTTTCAAAGAGGTGTGACCTATATAGTGGCTACTGCAAGCGTGACTATTCTCCAGGTCTTCAAGACCTGTAACAAGAGGTGCAAACGTGCAGTTTAAGGAATTCTCTCTTCCATCTCTTGTTTTATGCCCACCCATCCCTCCTTTCTTCTTTTTCCCTTCCCACCCCCTCTCTCTCTCTCTCTCTCTCTCTCTCTCTCTCTCTCTCTCTCTCTCTCTCTTACTTTTTTCTTTTGATTGAAAGGCGTGGCTCGATATTATATAATTAGGTTGACAGAAGTGATAATTTGCAAATTTCGCGATGTTGATAACCAAGACTACTGAATTTTAATTTCTTGTTGTATATTGATAACCATAGCTATTGCCTATTAGTTTCTTGCTGAGTATTGATAACCATTACTATTGCCCATTAGTCAAATTCTTGTTCAGGTATGAAGGGTACAATAACTCGGCAGCTTTTCGATAGAATAAGGCAAATGTCAGCATATTGTTTTCTAGTTAAGTTATTATCAACATAGCGTGAAGCCAACCTCTCTTTGAGGTACATTTTGTGTGGCAATATGCCGTCTGCTCTATGAGATACATTTCGTGTGGCAAAGGGCCATCTTGTCTTTGAGGTACATTTTGTATGGCAATATGTTTTCTCTTTGAGATATATTTTGTATGGCAATATGCCTTCTCTTTGAGGTACATTTTGTGTGGCAATATGCCTTCTCTTTGAGGTACATTTCGTGTGGCAATATGCCTTCTGTTTGAGGTACATTTCGTGTGGCAATAGGTCATCTTCTTAGTAGGATATGCGTGAAGCGCTCCAATCTCCTTGAGGTGCAATGACTATGACAACTATACCACGTTTCTCAGTGACGTGTGACAGCTGAGGAACTAGCCTGTTTCTGGACAATAGTTTAATTCGTGTGACAATTCGCCACCTATTTACTGAGACACAATTGTGATAGTCTTCAGCTTCTGTATGGTTTTCGTGAAAATAAAAATTCATTTTGACATGGGGAATAATGTTTGACAACTCGACATCTTGTGGATAATCTTATAATGATGATAATTCTGAAGCTTTCATGCGATGACAGGTGTACGATGGATGAAGGTCACTAGAAAACAAAAACAGGAGATTTGCCTACTGAATAAAAATTTAGCTAACTACATCGGTCATCATTTCGGCCCTCAACGCTAAACACGTTCAGAGAACAAATAGCGTCACACAAAAGCATTTCCGATGATAGACCTTGCCCTTGGCTGCTGGTCGACACTTTAAAAGAAGACAATTATTTTCAGCCTCGGGTGCGCGCTGTGTAGAGCGACACAACATACCATAAAGCAGACAAAAACAAATATATTAACAGGGATTTTTAAATATATTTATTCACATTATGGCATCGAGTCAGATACATCAAACATTGCAGCTTTTGATGCAAGAACTGGTGTAAACAGACAGCACAGCATGTATATTCTAGGCGTTCTGAGAAGTGTACTTTTGCTCAATACTATACACAATATCGATCGAATATCGACAACCTTTCAACTTTACTGATTAGAACAAACTCTTAAGACTTGGCTGCATACATTTGCAAAGACGAATATCAGTGGCACACACACGAAACTGAATAGACATACCTTCACTCTCTCTCTCCCTCTCATACACACACACACACACACACACACACACACACACACACACACACATTTATCTATTGACCAACTTTCAGTCATATATACACACACCTACATAGATATACCTTCAGTCACACACACATTTAGACAGACAGAGATAGATAGATAGATAGATAGATAGATAGATAGATAGATAGATAGATAGATAGATAGATAGATAGATAGATAGATAGATAGATAGATAGATAAATAGATAGATAGGTGGAGGGAGGGAGGGAAGGATGGATGTGCGGACAGACGGGCGGATAGATAGATATATATTCTTAATTCAAGCGTAAATACATAGAAACACTTTCCGTCACACACCTGCATACGCATATATTTTCTCTCTCTCTCTCTCTCTCTCTCTCACACACACACACACACATACACACACACACACACACACACACACACACACACAATAATAAATACAGCCTATCGATTTTACGAGCGCATTCGCTAGAAACAATGTCAAATGTTTATCATATTACATACGAGTATCTTAGTTCAAACATTTGTAGAAATAATTGTCTACTCACATAATTAGGATTAAATTCAAGAATTATTGGCGAAGCTTCCACTATAACGAATAACTATTCACAAGACCAAACTTCCATGTTGGTTTTAAGACATATATGCATAAATATTCATAAGACAACAAAAAAAATCTCTGTCAGTTTTAAGACATATGCATAATTAATTCAAGTTTAGAAACCAAAGATAATATAATTTGACATGCCTCAATAATCACTGAGCATTAAAATATCAAACAGCATACTAATTTCTCTCATTATAACGTGGGGCATGGCCCGTTATGTCACACACTTAAAGAAATATAAGGCCAATTTATCACAAAAAAATCACCATAATTTTCCTTGTTATAATTTAGAGACATGTTATGTCTCTACACTTAAGGAATACAAACACAAATTATATGCAAAAATCTTTATCATTATTTCTTTTCTCCTTGTGATAGGAAAATACAACATACACAATCATGTTAGAGTCGTATAAATGAACTCTGGTTAAGATTATTCTTTCCTCTCTTCCGCAGAGAAGACGCAAAATATTTATATAAAGATTTCGCAGCATTTACAGAAACTTATATACTGGATCCTTACACTTCCATTTCTACTGCTCTAGACAAATAGTCTGCCCTTACATTGTCGGTGCCTTCGATGACTTCCACAGTATATCTATACTGTTGTAGTAGTAGTAATGACCACCTGGTCAAACAAAAAAAAAAACCGTTTGCCTTAATTGAGTGAGCTAAGTAGTCGAGAGGCTGGTGATCTGTCTGAATGATAAAATGTTTGCCATGTATGTAGGCTTGGGATTTCTGGAATGCCCAGGCAATTCAGAGACAGTCTTTCTCTGAAGTCGAATAATTCTGTTCAGACGTATTCAACATACGACTGGAGTAGGCTACTGGATATAGAATATCATGTGTTTCTGCATCAGTACAGCACCTAGTTCTGCATTGCTAGCATCTGTTCTGAGTATGAATTCATCATAGAAATCAGGCAAATGGAGGACAGGAGCTTGTGACAGGTAAACTAGCAAACTGGCTACCCACTGCCCGGTCCAAATCACTATCTTAGGTTTGTCTTTCCTTGTCAAACCAATGAGTGGTTTGGAGACGGTACTGAACTTGGGAATGAATTTTCTATGGTAACCGGCCAACCCCAAAAATTTGTTTTGAAGAAAGATCTCTCCATCTCTTCGAGTTTTCTTACTTTTGATGCTTCTGGCCACAGGAGACCTTGAATGTCCAAAGAAACATTGGGTTGGTCGAACACTAAGGTTGCATACCTTTAAACTTCCGTAATACTCGGATGTGTTCTTCCAGGTTCTGGGTAACCACCAATATTTCGTCTATGAAGTTAGAGATAGATTCTTCTTTCATTGGTTCAATGAACAATCTCATCATCTTAGTGAAAACAACTGGCACTGTGAGGATGCCAAATGGCATTACTCGCCATTGAAAATGGCCGTCAGGTGTATTGAATGCTAATTTTGGCCTATTTCCCTAACAGACTGGAATTTGCCAAAGCGTTTTGTCAAAACTAGTTTAGAAAAGTATTTTGCTCCACTGAACCAGGCAAAAAGGTTCTCTGGTTCAGACATCAGTTAAGGTGAAAAAACAATCAACTTATTCATCTGTTGGTAGTCCACACAAAATCAGTGTGTGCTATCCTTATTTTTAACGAGGACAATAGGAGAGCTAGACGGGGACTATCTTCTCAATCATAATTATCTAAGGCTTACATAGAGTCGATTTACTGTTTTACAGCATCCAATTTAGCATAAGGTAAAACATATAGTTTCATGTGGATCGGATTATATATGATCCCAGAGTGCGATCATAATTCACACAAACTCGTTTTTCTGGATTTATCAGTAAAAACGTCACAAGTTTCTTTTATCATGCTCCATAAATGTTAAGTTTCAGAGTCTGAGAGTTACAGATTTAAAATGTCATCAACAGCTTCAACATCTGTTAAACCTGGGTGAGGTAAAGATTTGGCATCGGAAACAGTGATAGTACCATCCTCGATTACAGTAGCAGTGACCATGTTATCTGGGCATTCTTTATATGCTTTCATCAGATTAAATTAAAAATTTTTAACCTTAGATCTGATCTGAAGTCGGAAATTGCACCCACTCAATTTCTCGACAACTTCATAGGGCCCGGCCATGTTATAACTAATTTGTTTCAGTGCAAAGGTAACTCCAACAACACCTGTATACTGACCTCAGTGTTACATGCTTTTGTTTTATGCTTGTACAGACGTGCTTATCTGGCTTTACTTTTGCGTACATTTTTGGCCATTATCTGATGTGAAGTGTCAATACGGTTCACAAGTTTGATCATGTGTTCATATGTACTTTTAACAGATTCCACTAGCCAATAATCTCATAATATAGACATAGGTTCCATAATGGTTCTACCGTATAAGAGTTTGAAGGGTAACCCTTTGTAGAAATAATAGTCTACTAACATAATACATCTCTACGTAAAACACAAGTAAAACATATCAATAGCAAAATGCATGAAATATTTCTAAGTCCATTCTCTCTCAATCAGTCAATTAACTCACCATGAGTGGACTTCTTGCCACTCCAAATTCAAGTGATTAGATAGATTTTTTTACAGCAGGTAAACTTTTGATCTCAGCCCATTGGCTGGTCTCGTTCTCGTAAATCTAAACCATTGGATAATAAAAACTACTCATCCAGTTGGAACTGGTTTGGATTGCTTCAGCAATTTCTAGCATATTCTCAACTTACTTACTTGCTTACTCCAACTCTGACATTTACAAAAATCCATCATAAGGAGTGTCCAAGATCGGGTCACTCCGACAATTTAACAATTTATATAGAAATTAAATCTAGAAATAGGGATAGCCAAATTCACTCTGCCACACACAGACACGCACAGAAACTTCAGTCACATGCCTGCATAGATATACCTTGAATCTCACGTACACCCTCTAAATATATAGACATATAGACAGTCGTGACTTCACGGCTGCATAGTATAACTTGTCGCACACACCCTAGAGAGAGAGAGATAATCTCGCCTTCCCGCCTGCTTCGATATACCTTCAGTCACATATACACTATAGGTCCCTAGACATAGACATTTAGACATAGTGACAGACACGCCCTCACGCCTTCAGATACACATCTTCAATCACAAACGCGTGCGATCCGCACAGACATGTTCCGAAAATATCAATCACTTATGACCTTCGTAAATATTTCTGTAGTCAAATATATCTACGTGGACATACTCTCACATAACCTACTCAAACATATCTCCAAAACATTGCAGATACGTTCAGCCATAAACGACTAACAGTCTTCGTCCCGTCAACTTAGTCACGCGTGACCTGCGAGCACAAACCCTCGCTCATACACGAGATGCGCAGCTCGACAAACCTTTAGTGTCAGTCACAAACAACTGGAATAGACAGAGAGACATATCCCCGTGTGCCGGCATTGTAAACGGGCCGTCCTTGTCGCGGTCTAAAATAGCCAACCAAGCGTATCAACACCACGCACACTCTCGTACAGACGTGCGAACGTACAGTTACATATTTCGTTACTGGGCTCAAAGTTCGTGTCTTGCTATCAATTTCTTTACTCTGGTTGCTGAATAAATCCGGTTTACCTTCGGTTGTCTATAAGAGACTGCTTTGGACTAACTTGGAACTATTTTTCTCTAATTTATTCATTGCCACCATTGTCAGAATTGTTGAGTTCTTTACATACAATGATCGCCCCAGTGCAACGTTCGCCGATACTGACCTTAGTCAGTAAAGCGATACTACAGAGCTCCCAACCCACAATGCTACGCGCTGTATGCATTACAAACCTTTTATATCCATTATTTGCTATTATCTTTAGAGTCGAATAAACTGCATCTTGTGTGTTTGATATGTTAGGACAAAGTTTAAATGTTTCTCTATCTTTCTGCCATGCTGTCTCTCTGTCTTTCTTTTAAACACGCCCATACACACATTCTGAAGCTAAACGATGGAACACTGTGGTGTTTCGCCGCTAATATCGAACAATGGGGGAAAAAAACAAAATGTTCATAAATAGAATTTTCTCAGTTTAAATCTTTCCTCCCATGATTTTCTTTTTAATTATTATTTTTAACGTGCCTGCTATTCTTGTCTCCTGTCGAGTACTAGAGGATGACTTATCCAATGAACAAACAAGAAGTAAGTATTAACGAAAGAACACGAAAATAATCGATCATGATTTGTTCAACATCCAGTGTCTTTCGGAATGAAATCACTCTTTTTCTTAATAAAATGCTTATATTTTAGATCTTTCTTTATTGTTCTGTACTTTAAGCAGAGTAATCTTATGTATTCTACTTTGCGTTAACCAGTTTGGGTACATGTATGTTCTACTTTGCACAGTACGTTTAACCACCCAGTTGGGTACAAGTATTTGTTCTACTTTGCACAGTGCATTTAACCACCCAGTTGGGTACAAGTATTTGTTCTACTTTGCACAGTACGTTTAACCACCCAGTTGGGTACAGATATTTGTTCTGCTTTGCACAGTACATTTAACCAGATAGTTTTGGGTACATGACCATCTATTCTACTTTTTATTTTAAGTAAACTTAATTTCAGTGTATGTTACTAAGCTTTTTCCTTACTAAAAATAGATCTGTCCAACTAGTCAAGAGTGGACAGGATTTAGACCTCTACGACATTGTCATCAGGGCCACAGAAAGTCCGGGCCCTGGTACAAAGAAAGTGCGTGGGCCCTTATACAAAGTTCAATATACGTGTATTTTTTCATGGGTTATCATTACTGGTCGTTGTAAGTAGCGAGAGCAGTAAATATGTCGGATGTCAGACCGTGTCATTACTGGTCATTGTAAGTAGCGAGAGCAGTAAATATGTCGGATATCAGATGGTGTCATTACAGGTCATTGTAAATAGCGAGAGCAGTAAATATGTCGGTAATGACAGTGTCATTAGTGGTCATAAAAACTGTAGAATCCTTTACTTAATTGTTGCTCTCTATATAACCATCCTCCCTATTCGATATAACTGCATTGCACTATACTAATAACCACCCTTGCTGTGCGATATAACATCTTAATACTATACTTATAACCAGCCTTGCTGTGCGATATAGCATCTTAATACTATACTTATAACCAGCCTTGCTGTGCGATATAACATCTTAATGCTATACTTATAACCAGCCATGCTATGCGATATAACATCTTAATACTATACTAATAATCAGTCTTCCTCTGCCATATAACATCTTAATACTATATTAATAATAAGACTTGTTTTTAAAATATAACCTCTCTATCACTATACTAATAGCCAGACTCTCTCTGCGTTATGATCTCTTATATTAGACTAAGAACTAGACTCACTTTAGTATACAACCTCCTTGTACTATGATCATAACCAGACTCACTTTACGATACAACCTCCTTGTACTATGATCATAACCAGACTCGATTTATGAACATGATCTCTTTAAAATGAATGTTCCATATTGTCTCTTGTTATTGTACTAATAAGCAGACTCACTATACGAGATTGTACTAATAACCAGACTCACTATACGATATTGTCTCTTTATACTGTAGTAATAACCACACCCACTACCGGATACTTTCTCGTAATATTATATTACCAGACTCGATGTAAATATTTGTATTGTACTAATAACCAGATTCACTGTTTGATAATATTGTCTCTTTATACTGTACCAAGACTCACTGTACAATACTGTCTCTGTATATTGTACTAATACCAGACTCACTGTACAATATTGTCCCTTCACATTGTACTAATTACTAGACTCGCTTTATTATAGAAAAGAGCTTACATTACAATAGCAATTCGCGAGCGTCCCTGAAACGGTGCAATGTAACCCAGTCAAAAGAATCACTATCAACTTCATTATGTGTGTGGTGTGTATGTAGTCTCTCTCTCCCTCCCCCCCCCCCCCCTCTCTCTCTCTCTCTCTCTCTCTCTCTCTCTCTCTCTCTCTCTCTCTCTCTCTCTCTCTCTCCTTCCCTCCCTTATAAATTTTGATCGAATTACCAGATATCAAATTATAGCAAAGGATTCGCAAAAGCGTCGGAGACCACATCTGAGATACACTTACAGACATCAGCCCAGTTTTGAAAAAAAAACATCAGTCTAATGAGCGCTCGTAACAACGCTAGCCGTATGAGATCAGTTTGACTCTGAACACTGCTCACTGTAGCAAAGAGCTTGTAGTAATCTTTCCGTCATTTTAAATTAACTTTTTGTTTGCTTGTAGCTATAATTTACAATTTTCAGCTAATCATCTTTACTCAGCTATTGAGGTGTAAAATTGCAGGACTCTTCGCGTGAATGCTCAGACTCATTTTCTGGCTGGAGTTTACTCCAGAAGTGCACGTGGATGTTGGCACGTCGTAAACCGGATAAGCGAGGTAGAGTAGTCTCACCTGAAATACTACGATACGGTTCAGAACGATATTTCTACGTGACAGTAAACCACGGTATTTGTACGAAAGAAAGAAATCTCGGCATGACAATAAACCACGGTACAGTTCAGAATGATAGTTCTACGTGACAATAAACCACGGTACAGTTCAGAACGATATTTCTACGTGACAATAAACCACGGTACAGTTCATAACGATATTTTTACGTGACAGTAAACCTCGGTACGGTTCAGAACGATATTTCTACGTGACAGTAAACTCGGTACGGTTCAGAACGATATTTCTACTGACAATATAATTCGGAACGGTTCAGAACACTGTTGTTTTGTAATTATACTAATAGGAAATTGCAAAATGCCAGAGCTACAATGATTTGAAGTGCTGCCATGCACTGGCAGGTGACAATACCTCTCATTATCAAGGTGAAGGGGGGGCTTAGTTCCTAGGACATCACATTGGGGAGATAAATCGGCTTCCATGATCCGTGTGCTACAGGCCGAATAAAGACTGATGGACAAGTCAGATCGAAAAACAGCATCTAGAAATTTCAATAAACACCCTTTCTCTTTGCCAGTCCATCTTTCCTATTTCATCTATTACACCTTTCCAGAACTTCAATCTCTCCCTTTCAGAACATCTATCTCTCCTTTCAAAAACATCTTTCTCCTTTCCAGAACGTTTATCTCTCCTTTCCAGAACGCCCTTTTAACATTTGCAGAAAATCCTTTTCTCCATTCTAGAGCCTCTATTTTGCCATTCAAGAACATCCATTTCTCATTTCCAGAAAATCCATTTCTCCATTCTAGAGCCTCTATTTTGCCATTCAAGAACATCCATTTCTCATTTCCAGAAAATCCATTTCTCCTTTCCAGAATAACTATTTTTTCTTTCCAGAACAGCTATCTCTCAAAAACAAATTCCCTGACGCTTATGCCCGTCTGTTACATCTCGGAAGTTACAAAGAGGACGTAGGATCCTAATCTAGTAAACAAATACACACGCACATTGTGTCACACCCCTAACAATGACAAAACGCGATGACATCATATGTAGTCAAGGCAATTTATCTTAACGGCTTCTTGACCGAAAATTCTTTCTCTCAATTATTCACACGTTTATCATCTGAAGGCGACAAGCAGCACATTCTGAGAATTGTCTCATTAACTGATTCATTTATCCTTCACGTCAACGTTCGATGATTTGGCGAATGGGTATCCAGTTATCCCCCATGTCATACCGTAATTAGTTCATAGGAATCAGCCAGTCATCCCTAAGGTCATATCATAATTAGTTCTAGGAATCAGCCAGTCATCCCTAAGGTCATACCATAATTAGTTCATAGGAATCAGCCAGTCATCCCTAAGGTTATATCATAATTAGTTCTAAAAATCAGCCAGTCATCCTTCAGGTCATATAATAATTAGTTCTAGGAATCAGCCAGTCATCCCCCGGGTCATATCATAATTAGTTCTAGGAATCACCCAGTCATCCTTCAGGTCATATCATAAATAGTTCATAGAAATCCGCTAGTCATCACCCAGGTCTTACCATAATTAGTTCATCAGCCGACAAAGGAACCAAGTTGAATATAATGTACAGAATTAGTAATAATTAACCCAACGGAAGTAATTTTTGGTTTTACATTTTTCATTTGCAAAGAGTACATATGATACACCGTCTACTCTTATAATAGACGGTATTCCTGTACATCAGTACACAGTTTATTTCTTCTATAATTGACGATATTTATGTATATCTTTATGCAGTTCATTTCTATTCTAACTGCTGATATTCGTGTATATCATTATAAGTTCATTCTACAGGCCATTTTCATCATAACTGCTGGAGTACATGTTTATTCTACTGTTCATTTCCATCTTAACTGCTGGAACACATGTTTATTCTACTGTTCATTTCCATCTTCTGCTGGAGTACATATTTATTATAATGTTCATTTCCATCTTAACTGCTAAGTCCTTGTTTATTATAATGTTCATTTCCATCTTAATTGCTAAGTCCTTGTTTATTATAATGTTCATTTCCATCTTAATTGCTAAGTCCTTGTTTATTATAATGTTCATTTCCATCTTAATTGCTAAGTCCTTGTTTATTATA
Source organism: Sinotaia quadrata (assembly GCA_028829895.1). Taxonomy (NCBI): domain Eukaryota; kingdom Metazoa; phylum Mollusca; class Gastropoda; order Architaenioglossa; family Viviparidae; genus Sinotaia; species Sinotaia quadrata. The sequence continues at coordinate 38,582,234 of CM054181.1, read as the reverse complement.
ATGTTCATTTCCATCTTAATTGCTAAGTCCTTGTTTATTATAATGTTCATTTCCAATAATTGCTAAGTCCATGTTTATTATAATGCTCATTTCTATTATAACTATTGGTGTAGTGGGATATTACACAGTTCATTTTTAACATAATCGCAGTTGCACATACATGCGAAACAAACATTAATTAAAATAAATTTCAAATTAAAAAATTCATCCTGAGGTGAAATAGTTAATAGGTATTTGAGTCATCACTTTCTTTCGAAAGCGCACGCTCAAGCTTGTGTGTGTGTGTGTGTGTGTGTGTGTGTGTGTGTGTGTGGTTGGTGTGTGTGTGTGTGTGTGTGTGTGTGTGTGTGTGTGTGTGTGTGTGTGTGTGTGTGTGTGTGTGTGTACTGATATCACAACAGTCTTTAAAAAACACTGTGCAGCGTCACGTGACTTTTGTCTGACCATGATATTAGATTTTATTTAAGGGTCGAGGAGTAATATGGGATGGAACTCCGGTAACTTGGGGGAGAGTCCAGCGTCCAATCGGATGCGCTGTCTGCGTGTCTGATTATTATCTCATAGTAAGAGGAATCAAAGAAGACACGTGAAAAGAAGAAAAGGTATCTTTACTCAAACACTTTCTCACAACAAAAAACAGGACAGTAATATCCCCCTCTGCGACACTAACCTCACACCGAAGCGAATTCGATTCTCAGTCAAGCGACAAAAATCTCTCACTCAAGCGACAATGGATTCTCACTCAAGCGAAACAAATCTCACTCAAGCGAAACAAATCTCACTCCAGTGAAACTAATCACTCACCCGAGCGACATTAATATCTCACTCAAGTGATCTAACATCTCACTCAAGCGACATTAGCATCTCACCATAGCGACACTAATATCTCACTCAAGAGACACTAATCTCTGACTCAAGCGATACTAATATCTGCCTCAAGCAACACTAATATCACACTCAAGTAATGATAATATATCACTCAAACGACGCTAATCTCTCATTCAAGCAACTCTAATCTGTCACCCATGCTAACCTCCCACTTAAGCGACACTAATCTTTAATTAAAGCAATGCTAATCTCTCACTCAAGCAATACTAGCTAATCATCCAAACGACATTAAGCTCTCATTGTAGTGACTAACTTCAAACCCAACTATTGAACTCTCACTCAAACGAAATTAATTTCTCATTCAAGCGACACTAATCTCTCACCCAAAGAACAATAATCTCTCACTCGAGCGACACTAATTTCTCACCCAAGCAACATTAAAACCTCACTCAAACGACACTAATCTCTACTAATCTCTCTCCCAGACGACACTAATCTCTACTAATCTCTCTCCCAAACGACACTAATCTCTAATTCAAGCGACACTAATCTCTCATTCAAGCAACACTAACCCCTCATTCAAGCAACATGAAACACTCACTCAAGCAGCATTAAACACTCACTCAAGCAATAATAACCTCTCGCCCAAACGTCACTAACCTCTCACCCGAGTGACACACATTTAAGCCGAGAAAAAATACCGCTAATTTACTACTTGTGCAAAGTTTACCACTACATATACTACTTGTGCACACAAAGAATGCCATACAAGTACTTATAAAGGACACCACTACATGTCCTATTTGTACAAAGGATACCACTACAAGTTACATGTACTATTTGTAACTTAAAAAAGGACACCACTACATGTACTATTTGTAACTTTAAAAAAGGACACCACTACATGTACTATTTGTACAAAGGATACCACTGCATATACTATTTGTGCGTACAAAGGACACAACTACGCGAACTATTGTGCGTACAAAGGATACCACTACATGTACTATTTGTACAAAGGATACCACTATATGTAATATTTGTACAAAGGATACCATACATATACTATTTGTGCGTACAAATGATACAACTACATGTACTATTTGTACAAAGATACCACTATATGTAATATTTGTACAAAGGATACCACTACATGTACTATTTGTGCGTACAAATGATACAACTACATGCACTATTTGTACAAAGGATATTACTACATGTACTACTTGTGCGTACGTAGGATACCGCTACAAATCTTAATTGTGCGAAAGGAGGATACCACTACATGTGCTACTTGTAACGTACAAAGATACCACTACATATATTACATGCATTTATAACGTACACAGGTTACCACTAACTGTACTACTTGTACGTTGGATACTACTAACTCTACTACTTGTGCGTACACAGGATACCACTAACTGTAATACTTGTGCGTACACAGGATACCACTAACTGTATTACTTGTGCGTACACAGGATACCATTAACTGTAGTACTTGTGCGTACACATGATACCACTAACTCTACTACTTGTGCGTATACAGGATACCACTAACTGTATTACTTGTGCGTACACAGGATACCACTAACTGTACTACTTGTGCGTACAGCATATATACATACAAAAAGAGGCTGACTAGTGATCGCAGTGACCTATACAGTTGACGCATTACACAGCTAACCAATAGCTGTTAACTTTCTCGCAACATTTTTAAACTGCAAATGTTATTTTAATAGAAAATAAGCAGCCAAGTGAGCTCAGCTGGTAAACATACTAATTGGCAGTTTTTCTTCGTGTGTCTCGAACAGCTTTCAGGAAACTTTTTTTCTTCAGTGGAGCCGTATTTTACAGTCGACCAACATTTTTGCATCTCTCTCTCTCTCTCTCTCTGTCTCCCTCCCCTCCCCCGCCCCCCCCCCCCCCGGCTGCCGTTTCACGGCAGGAGCTTACCAGAGTTCCTGCCACAAATTAGCTTTTGCTCAGAAGTCTTGGCAGGGGTTTGAGCACGGTGGCTTAGCTTCTATCACTTTGAAGTGGAACTTTTTTTTCTTCAAACTCTTTGTACATCATTAATCTTTCTAATTGTCTTCTCATTATATAAATGCATAAAGTAACATTTCAAAACCTTTATACATTATTAAGTTTTCCAATTCTTTTCTTATTATCTACATGCATACGGTCACATGGACCACATACGGTCATATGGACCACAGCGAAGAGCGATTAGGAGCTAAACATCATTTTAAATACAGAAGCTTTGTCCCACCTGTCGAGTACTAGAACTAATCTGACTATATATATCCTTTCATACATATGCAGTGGCCTTCACATTAAAAAAAGAAAGAAAAAATGTCCAAATGAGTACTAGATCCATTCGAGGCCTCGTCGTTAAAAGAATCACTAGTGTGGATCTGAAGTTTAGCACACTCAACTCAAGAACAGCAAATGACTAAACGTCCCATTTATCATTAATACCGTTTGAAATATTTCAGAAGTATATATATTCTATATCTAACAAAACACTGAAATATGTTATAATAAATGTATCTCTTTTATCTTATGTAAGGCATGTAGCTAAAATGCAAAACAAAGAAGCCACGAAATAGCTTAGTTTTGTTAAACACATGAGGTAATACTTTCTAGCATGATTTTTGTGTGCTGCGTTTTTCTGAATGCTAGATAACCATCTCGTGCGCAACGCTGATAAAGAATTGGTAACGTCGCGCTAGCCGAGTCTGGAATCGTTTTAGCTAACAGCCAAGCACCAGCATAAGGCTTGACAACACATGCGATACTTGAGTCCCTCGACGGACCTTAAAAACCAGCAAAAAAAGCCCACACACCTTATTACCAATGTATCTATCTTACAGTGAGGGAACACACCCCGAAATTCAAAAGATCTACTTCGAAATTTGATGCACTCCAGTTGAGGTCTTGCGTTCCTGCCTCGCATTTTCACCGCCTGGCTGTCAACTTTTTGATGTCTTCAGACTCGTCACGAACCCCCCGCCTCCATTCGAGGCTTAGGATTAGTCTAACATTAGGTAATAAACGTCTAATCACTGAAAGGGAATATAGTTATATTTTTTATTTTAATACTTACGGATATAAAACTCTTATATCGAAATAGGTTATTTTAAAAATATAATAGAAATGCTAGATGAGGAAACTGAAGATAGCCAAAAGCATTCGGTTTTATACCAAAATCCATCCGACTCTCCCCTCCGCCTTGAATGCGCCGAACCACAGCGACGCATGCGCTGTTAACCCACGTGCTCATAACACATTTGATGGAAAGAGGGATCTGAGGAACGAGAGTTGTGGTTTGTAGTTTGGAATCTAACCCTTCTTAACTCAGGTAGTTTTGCTACAGAGCTCAACGCTTCTTTAACATGGGGACTGAAACTAACAAAGATGATCGTAACAATCCCGAGTACCTAGCACAGTTACTAAAAGATAAGAAACAGATTCAGGCTCTACCAAATGTATTCGTTCATGTGGAAAAACTTTTAGACGAAGGTAAGTCGCTTAGACGTATTCGATTTCGTAGCCATAGCCTATATACATTGCTTAATGATACATATGCCGTTAACGTGAACAAGTTAAACATTTAACTGGAACAGATTAATATTAAATATTTACGTTCTAAATAACTTCTATCCCTGGATGCAGTTCAGACCTTAAACTTACTAGTGGGTGGGTGGGGGAAAAAGTTTGCAACTAAAGAAAAACACTCGCAGATCAACTTTAAAAGTAAAATAAATGTAATATTTATATGATCGTGTAAATTTGGTCTGATTTTCGTCCGCCTGTAGTTCAGTCTGTGTAATACATAGATTAAGCTATTTGCGCCTTGATTTAAAATTTCTAGAAGCTGACGAACCGCATTCCATTGCAATTCTACTGCTCCCGACTTGCCTCCGCCATCTTGAAACGTACACCTCTGGGCTCAATGCCTTTGGCCGAAGCCAAACATTGTATAGTCAGTAAGGCGCGTTTGTTGCCCCGCGTTTCACATGATAATTATTCGAGCAGAAAGTTTGGCCTAGCTTCGACGGGATAAAGAAGCAACTTGCATGAGAAGACATGACAGTTGAAATACTGTCAGACTAGATAAATGGATTCTCCTCCCCCCCCCCTTTTTTAAATTTAAAGTTTACAAACTTTCATTTGTTTGAAAACTCAGTGATTCGGATTTTTAGATCGGTTACTGCATTAGGCCTAACTACATACCTTTGTATTCAGATGTATGTCATACCCAGTAAAACATTATTTCTTTAACGACGTATTGCAATGTAGGCCTATAACTCAACAAATCATTACATTTTCAGTTTATTCAAATGGAACTTAACACAAAAACCCGTGTTTAAGTAGGGCTTTTAACTATAAAATATATTGTACTTTGTACACACCTATTTATTTACTTGAAGTAGATTTAAATTTTATTATTATAGACCGATAATTGATAACAAATATAGTTTGTCATAATATTTATTTAAACTGGAGGAGCAACAATAAATTGTAAAGTATGATTACTACATTGCTTAAACTAATAAATTATAAATTAATGAGAGTAAATAATTAAATTATTTAAGCATATTACAGTTGAAATAAATTCGTAAAACTTAGAATTACAATCATAGGCTACTATTTTTGCACCTTGAGTTTAACATTTTAAGATAAATTTAAACTATAAAAAAATATATTATTATTAAGATAAAATCCTACTATACTCTCTCCATTAGTGTTAATAAAAAAATTTAAATTATTGAGACTTAAATGCTACTACTACTACTAAACTGTAGGCCATATGTAGGTAGAAAATTGGTAAGCTAAGACATTTCAAAACTTTGATTAATTATTTTTTTATCTGACAAAATTAAAATTATATAATGTAAAATAATGTATAATAATTCATTGTTGTTATAATGGTTTTATTGAATTTAATATTTTCTTTTAAATGATTAGCACTGATACGATTAACAGTGTCTTACAAAAAATGTTCAGCTTGAGAATTCTCAGTCATTAAGGCCTAATCATTATGTTTTACATTAGGCCTATATGTACTCTGTATTTCCTGTATTGACACTTAATCTAGGTTTTATATTAATGTTTGTCCAATTAGGATCTAGAAACTGTGCTTAGTGTAAAGTAAAATTATATAAATGGTTAAACCATTTTGTTTAATTTCTATATGTTCCTATTTTATTAATACTATACTTTAATTCTACCAACTAAGATAGCACCTGGAAACTGCTTTATGTACACTATAATTATATAACTTTTATAAGTGAATTCAAAATAGTTGTTAATTGTAATTAATAATAATTTACACACTAAATATATTTCATAGGAATTATAGGATTATAATTATATTAGCTGCACTACCAAAATAAAGTATAAATTACAACACAAGAAAGACACACTTTATGGGTGGAACTTGAAGGTCTTGAGATTCAGATATCCAATCAATCTAGTACTATTAATACTATAGAATTACTGTTAATTGTTACAGTTCTAGGACTATTAAAAGTATTAGTACTAGTACTACAGATGTTTACAAAAGTGGAAGGTCTTGAGATTCAGATAACCAATCATTCTAGCAATATTAATTAATACTACAGAATTACTGTTAATTAGGACTATTAGTACTACTAAATATTTTAAATAATTAGTTACTAATACTATACATGTATTTATCATTTTAAACTTTGTAATATGTTTATTTGAATTCATAGTACTAGTACTTATATTACTATTATTGCTTTTTAGTAATTGGTTACTTAAAAAATACATGTGTAATGTTATCAGTATAGTTTGTAAAAATATATCATGCATATTTACTGGTTTCTTTTTATCAGTGTTTGCTTTTTTGCTAGTGCTATAGCATCTTTTTATAACAGATTAAAACAAGTTATTAATATTAATCTAATTTTATTAATGGGAAGAGAAAAGATTGTATTTATTTAGAAATAATCACTCTCATTACTACTAATAATATAAGTTAATATCTTAAATATTAAGTTGTAATTTATTCTCTGCTAATAAGCTAAAAAAAAAAAAATAAAAAAAAGCTTAGGTAAGGCTGCATGATTTTCAACACAATCACTAGCACTTGACTAAGCACTTCTTTTCTGTCCTTGGCGATGGTCACCGCTTGTTCATTTTCACTTAACATAAAATCATATTCAGATATTGAGAAAATTAGAATATCTGTTTACAGGTTTTACTTTTAGCTATGACCTCCCTAAATGTTGCAGTACTTTGATAAAATGTGTGTGGAATGAAAACATTGGGAGGAGGGGAATTGCTATTCTTTTTCTTTATTGTGTGTGTGTTTGGGAGGGGGTCATTTTTTATGCCATTAACAGTAAAGAAGTACATTGTTTTTCTTCATTCAGTCTTATGCTTGGAACAGTGCTTCACTGCAATTTATTTGTCTTGACAAAAGTAACTCAAGTAATGAAAAACTGTTGAAGAGTGGTAACATTTGTCACTTCTGAGACAAAGATTATTAGCTTGTACAGGATTACAAATGCCTTTAAGAAGGGATAGTAATAACTCTTAATTTAATCCTACTACTTCTTTTTGTACTAGTTATTAGATTGTGCATCTTTGCATGTTGATGTTTCACAATCTCATTCCATGACTTGCTATTTTTCCGTGGCTAGCTTGTAACTAAATGCGAGTTCTTGTTAAAAGCCCATCATTTATTTATGCCTCATTTCTTGCATTGAGTTAACCCATAACTTTGTGTATTAATTATTATCTATAACACTCCACTAGAATACTTTGCAGTTGATTGAAATCCGGTATAACCAATTACAACTAATCACCATCGGTTTTGTGCTTTCTTTTCTTAAAACTTCCCCTTATCAAATTCTACTGGATTTTGTACTAGTTTTAATTGGTTCACCATTTTACTTAGACTCACCTTTTTTTAGCTTTGCACTAGCTGATCAATACGCATCCTCTTTCCAAATAAAAAAAAAACACTATGCAAAAGTTGTCCAGTTACCTTCAAAGTACAATGTCTGGCTACCATGTCAGAAGGTTTTCCAGAATTCGTGGATCTGTACTCAGCTGCTTGTTCAGTTCTGCCATGGTTGATGGTTATCTTGCGTGATGTGGCCGAGGTAATGTACCCTGCCTCTTTATACCTGACCTTTATTTTTATACATGTCCAAGTCATGTTTGAATTTAAATTATAATCAAACTTTATTCAGACTAGCTACTAGCTCTAAAATTGAGTGAAATTTATACTTTGTACATTAGTTGTTAATTGTCCACAATGTGTTTGTAACAGATTTTTTGTGTGTTGTTTGTTACAAAAAGTTTTGTTGTACTTGAATCAATTAATCAGTCAACATCTTGTCACTAAATGTCAGATAGTATGATTGATGCTTTTGACTTTTGTTGCTAGTATTTGTAGTAAAATAGTAATTAGTATTACTTGTTCTACTACTTGTAATAGTATTATAGTACTAGTCTAGCATTTATTTTTTGAAATTGTGGGGAAAATGTTTACTTTTTCAATTATTTATTAAATACAGTAATAAGAGATTAATAATATATATTACAATAAACTGCAATGCTATATGTTATTAGAATATATATTATTGGTTAGCAGATACAGCTTGACAGTTTTAGGTCCTCATCTTTAGTTCAATTGTTGTGTTTGCCTTATGATTATTGTTTTGCCACTAAAAGATTTAGGAAAAATGTTGGGTGTAACCCGGATCTCTTTGTACTTACATAGTACACTGATAATTCAATATTACTAGTTAATACTGCAATATTAATAAAGTAAAGTATAACCACACTGTAAATTCAAGAAATCTAATAATTTCACTTTTATTTTATTTTTTTTTTTTTTTTTTTTTTTTTTTTTTTTTTTTTTAGCATTGTTTAGCAAGTTTTTGAGAATATGTATTTCTCAAGAAATGCTAGTCTAAGGCATACATTGTTTTAATATACTGGAATTATATGACAATGACATTGAAAGGAAAAAACACTTTAACATAGTGGCCTAATTTCCTTTCAGTATTCATCTTGTAAGTTGTATTTAAATTTTGCATACTTCTTTTTAATCATGCTTATTGTTCACCTGTGCTTAAGAATAAGATATGTGATATTAGTTTGTGATAATATCTTATTAATTTATTAAAATAATGTTGCTGTGGTGAGCATGTAGTTTTTTTCTTAAATCATCAGACCCTTATTTGTAATTGATTCTTCAGTTTTAATATTTCTTAAACAATTTAATTTGTTCAGGAAATATTTTTCATAATCATTATTTAATTAATCATACTCTAATCGTAGACTCTTCATTCATAAATTATTGATTATACTTGAATAGTTTTAAGAAACTTATTTACAATACATATTCTTATTTGCTGTGTGAAATAAGTTCTTAATTATAGTAAAGCACTTTATATTTTTTAATGTTTATTAATAAATAATGATTTATATAATTTCTTTAATCTTTTCATGTGAAATTTAGATGGATCAATACTTGTAGTTTTATTGTACACTTGTTTTGCAGAATTTAGTGTTAATAACTCATTAAAGAACCTTTTCTCTTTTCTGCATTTTTCCTTTTTACAACCCACAAAAAGAAAGTAATGTTAAATATATGGTATTTGGATTGCTTTATAAATCCTGTGGTTTATATTCAACTTCAAGGAATCAAGTGATCTTGACAGTGATACTGAACACAGGTGAATCATTTGACATGATTCACTGTTGTTGTTATATGTAAATGTAGGCTGTTACTTATCAATTTAACAAATTGGTTTGAAATAAACATGATCATCATTTTCTATATCTTTATGAGTGAAATTAGAAAGTGTTGAAGGTCTATATGAACTATTGATTTTTAAAGTATTGCAATTTGCTCTTTGTTAATGTACAGTTATGTATCACTAGGAAGAGCAAACTACATAGAAAGTTTCTTCATGTTAATTTACATTATTGTGTTTCTCACTATCTTTGTGGTGTGTCTCTTGTTTAAAGTGTAAATGGGGTTCTCACCTTTTTACAACTCAGCACCTTCAATAAGTAATATTACATGTATACATTTTTATATTGCAAACATTGAATGTTGTGTTTGGGAATAATGTGTATGTGTGCAGTCATGTCCCTCTCCTTTATATCATTTTTATCAGTTTATAAATCAACCTCCTGATATTGTTTGTTATTTGTCATAGCCATTGTGTATACTAATATACCTTCTTTGGAATTTGATTGATGGGTCTTAATTTAGTATTCTTATTAATATAATAATAGTAAAACATTAGTCTGATTTGTTAATAGAATAGTTTTACTATTAGTATTAATATAAATGTATTTTAACATGCAGGGGTTCCCTGAGACCTGAAAATTATTTCAAGGGTTCCTCCAGGGTAAAAAGGTTGAGAAAGACTGGCTTAGTGTGTGTTGATGTACTGTAACTAGGGTTGATGTAATGTGCCTGAGACTTGTGAGAGTGAATCACATTGTTTAATTATTTTGGTGTGTTGGAATGACTAAGTGTAAGATGATTCATTTTTCATGGAATTATTACAGTCTGAAACAGTGAAAGATTGATAATTTTAGTTATTGCTAAGGATTGCGTTCAATATTGGGTGCATGTATGCCTGAATCTCTGTTCAGTTACTTGGTATACGAGATGAATTTATCATGAATAACTTCAATAAGTGTAAAAGTAATTAATTTTTTTTTTAATGAAAATATTGCACATTCTTAATGATTTGAAAATTGCAGTTAATGCTAGAGGTCGATTCACTGGTTTCTCTTTAATATGTGTAGTGTGGTGTAAAAACTAAATAAAGACAGATTTTTTGTAAATAATTATAACTATTTTATTTTTTCAACTATATTTGGTCTGATATTTTGGCCAACTTTTATGATTTCTTGGGTTGCTTGGTCACAAAACTTAATGCAAAGCCACCTATAAAATATGTTATTTGGACTAGAGATATTTGCAAAAGATGTATATTATTTAAAGATATTTGCAGCTATTTTTTAAAGTACTACTTATCAGAGACTTTTTTTTAAAGAAATGGGTGAAAATCTATGCACTTGAAGTAAAGGACTTTTAAACAAAGATATTACATTACAGTATATACAAATAATATACTCGATAAATTTTCAACATTATTGGGCTTCTTAAAATAAATATTTTTTGCTTTTAAAGTTTTAGATATAGACATGTCTGTTGGCAGTGGGAGACTTTTAAATTTTTTATGGAAACTCAATGAGGCTTTTTTAGCATTACAGTATTTCTTATGATATCATAGATTTTAATCATGTTAATAAACATGTTTATAATTATATCACTTATGTGTCATTCTTATATATATGTATACATATTTTTGTATGTGTCGCAGTCTATTTATATAGAGTTTATACTTGAATCTTAAATATTTCTGTGTGCATTCTCTATAAATAAACCATGCATATTATAACTATATAAGTATCAGAATGTGGATTTTTTTTAAAATAGACAATATACAAAACTTAACACTTGACTTCAGGTAAACTTTTGTTAATTACAAGTTAATGTTACTTTTAATATTAGAACAGATCATGATGAACAAGGAATTATAATATCTCAGTTTTTAATAAATAAAAGATGCTAAGTAGTGAAATAACATTTTCCTCCAAACTAGCATTGAGCATTAAGAGAATGTAGTTCTGAATATGCTCATGGTGTGAAAATGTACATTTTAATTTACTGTACTTTTAACATATGCAATGTCTGTTCAGATCATATGTTTGTGTGTGTGTAGATGCATATATATATATAACTTTTTTTTAGAAATAGTACAAGTAATACAAATAGTAGTGCGACTGTCAGAATCATGAAATACTATTCATTATAGGTATTTGTTTCGTTCATAAATCTGAGTTATGTATAAATTATAATGTGCTATTTTACTTATTTAGTGTTATAGCACTAAGCATGGACCTAGAAATATGACTTTGTCAAATTCATCTGTATATTTCATTCATCTTTCTTAGTTTTACTTATTGTGCATGTGATATAGTTGTTTATTTGTTGCCATCCTTCTGTGTTATTTTTTAAGTTATTTCATATCATTTTCCAAATGTTGTAATACTGTGTGTGTGCCTTAATCTTGTCTAATTGTAGAACATTTTTGAATGTTAAAGAATTTAAGGGGTTAAGTGCTGTGTTTCAACTTTCACTTACACTCATTTTCAGTTTTGTTTTTATTTTCTTAATCTACATTTCAAGTTGGCATTATAATAATTAGCTAGTAAAAATGTTTTTATGTTTTAATTTATTTTTTATTTTATTATTTCCGTCTCTACTTTTCCCTTAGTTTGGAAAATAAACTAACATTACCTAATTGTGGTGTCATGATTCAGTTAGACACTTATTGGAGAGTACACATTTTTATTTAATTTAAATTTAAAAAAACTTGCATGAATGACAATTCTACACTAATTGAAGAGAGATCTTTTCATTCAAAATTTTCCAAATTATAAAAAGTGGACAGTAAATTTAAAATTTACAGTCCTTGAAAGCACTTAAAATTTGTTCATGTAAACCTTTCAAAACATTTTGACTTTGTAAATTATTGTTTGTGTTGTGAATAAATGAAAGATCTTTATATTTAAATATATTGATGTCCATTTAAGTTTTGTGTACTTATATGATGAATAGTTTATCATCAGAAAAATTAACAAAATACTAAAAATAGAGTCAATTCTGGCCAGACACTTATTTAATTAAGATTTATTTTACAAATGCAGTAAGGAAATTATTTAAATTTGCAACTTCTATTTAAATTAAATTAATCATGCTTCTGAAAATTCAAATGATGCTTCGTGCATGTAAATGCCAAGCTGCTGCTAATGCTACTGCTAGGCAGTAAGCATTCAGCAGTATAATATGAAATTAGAACAGAATTTTTTATATATTTAGAACATGCGATGTACTGGTTTATCCGTGGATGGCAAATTAAACTGTAAATATTTAAATACTTTTAACTGAGTAGATAGTGTTGAGAACAGGTCCATTTTACAATCCACACCCTCCAAATATCTGTTCCACTGACATACAAAATTAGCCATAGTCTTGCGGAGATTGGTTTTCCCAGCAGATTTGTTGCCTAAGGATGAGTTGGATGATACTTTTGATAGCTTGTGGCCTTAGACCAAATCTGAGCCAAATGGGAGTCAGACACTTAAACCAATGGATGCTCTCTCTCTCTCTCTCTCTCTCTCTCTCTCTCTCTCTCTCTCTCTCTCTCTCTCTCTCTCTAAGTATATATGTTACTGCTTTGGAATAGACAGGGTGTCAGTATATGCCTGTTACAGTATTAGCCATTAACTACATTAGGAAAGAATTGTTTAAGTAACTGCCTAGTTTTAGTTATTGTCCAGTATTTTGTAAATTATATATTTTAATACTGTGATGAGTGTCTTTTAGCTGAATGTCCAGCAGTTGATTCCTCCACCACCCACCCACCCACCCACCACCCTGAATAAAACCTGAAATTTTCATTCATCTCTGTATTATAATATATATTAATAACTTTATTTCTTTTCTTTTGGAGATTTAGCTGTTTTTCTTTCAGTTCAGAATTCTGTATTTTATAAAATAGAAGGCAGTTTGGTCTCTTACTGTTTGTACAGTTTATAACTTACTAGCACTGCTGGATTTTTATTTTTCCCCTTTAACAATATCAAAATATCACTAAATATCAGTGATACTGATAGTACTCTCACTGTTACTTCTTTCACTTTCCTAGTAAGTAGTAGTAGCACTGGCATATATTTGTGGTCAAACTTAAATGGGTTTCAAACACTTACTGACTCATTCATATACTGTATATTATGTTGGTATATGTATTATACAATTCTATTATTGTAATGTTGTATAACTTAAAATCATTTTCTCCTTTAATCTTAAACACTTTATGGTCTTATTGCATTTTTCATCATTTAGAATTAGAATCATGCAATGGATGTTAAAACTATCTATGGTTGACACTTTATAGTCATTTATATAACTTATAAGCTTGTATTTATTACCCATTTCTTACTTTCTGAATTTCGGGGGTGCTTTCGCGATTTTCTTACCCTATCCTAAATATATGTCCAGAAGCAAAAAGAATATAAATTTGAGGAATTGTACACATTTTGTTTACTCGTTGACTGATTGAGTCATTACAATTAATTTCAGCTGGATGTCATTTGCTTTGATATTTTTAGTATTCGTATAGTTGTTTTTTGTTGTTTGCCAGTAAAAATTTGGTTAGAGTATTTCTTTATCTTTCTAATTGTTTTCTTGTACTTGTATATCCATTTATTAGTTATTAATAATAATATTGTCTTCCGCTGAACTTTCTGTAGTATTTGGTGTGGTTTGAAAATAATTGGGTCATTCTCTGCACAAGTGTAAGATTGTACCATTTTGTGACATGAATTGCAAAAGATAAAGTGGATTAAACCTAATTATTTTGCATATGATATAAGTTACAATGAGGCTTAAAGCTCACATAAAAATACTTAAAGGGATTAAAATGTTGATATTATAAAAGTTTGAAACGTGTCAAATGTCAAAAGCATATTTGTGTTAAAAACTTTGACTTGAGATGTGTTTAATCAGACAAAGAGTATTTTTAAAAGAACATAATTAACTCATTACAACAAATAGTTTTTTATTAACTTAAATCTGGAAATATATTTGTTTTAAATGGGTTATAAAACTATAGCTTCACACCACGGAAGTCATATTAATTTCCCAGTGATATAACCATCATTTTTTAAAACTATTTTTCTCAACTAAACATAAAAATTAAAATGAACTTAGTTATGCTGTGAGGGTAACATTAATTAATAAGAGTCAATTTAAATACATTTTTAACATGTAATACTAATAAGTCTGATAATGATATGGATGTTTAAATTTGTTAATATAATTCAGATATGTTTCTGCCCTTGCTCGCTCTTTTTCAAAACATACACACATACCATGTGAAACTTTAAATGCAGGAGAAACCATATGGGTATGTACATAAATATATATGTTATTTACACTGTTAATCAGTTTATTCAGAATATATGGAGATTATCAGAAATCTTGGCTGTTTTTAATGTCACTCTTTGCCAGTGACTCAGAAAATTTAGTTGCATATGTTGCCACCATGATCTTTGATAGAAATGAGAGTTGTCTTACTGCAATATGGCACCTTTGAAATATGTAAGAAGTAGTCTTTGATATTATTGTCATTGTTTTATATTTATGCAATTTTCTTCATCACCTTCTAAAATAAAAGCAAAGACAAATTAGTTTTATTAAAGCTGAATATTTCTGAATACAACATATAAATTTGAAAAACATTATCATATGAATATTTTGATTGCATCAGTTATTAACTTATTTAAATAGCACATGGCATTTATATACAAAATCCCCCACATTTGGATGCTCAGTAACAATTAAAGTCTGGGGTCCGATTTATATGGAAACAAAGTTTGACAAAGAAAATGCCTTATTTAACATATTATTTCATCAAAATATTGACTGTTTCCAGATAAAAAGTATCTAAAAATATTGCTTTAAATTTAATAGTAATACGTTATCACTTCCCAAAAAACACCTTGACGTGGTATTGGTATTATTTATCCACAATGGAAATTTTAAAATCTAGCAATATGTAAGCTTGTCACAAAAAGGCATCATTTTTAGTTCAAAACAATTTTGTATTAAAAATTATTACAAAATAAATAAATACAAATTCATGCAACTATCTTATGTATGATGTATCTCTTGAATATTTTTAAGACAACACATTTCAAATGTACCCATCCTAAGTGGCACCCCACATATCCAGAGAATGACCCATATACATCTGGTTCTAAGGATTTAATAGATCAGTAGAGTGTGTTAGTTCTTATGCAGCTTTTATTCTTGTGAGGAATATTTTGTGTGTGGTTGAGTGTCCAGTTAGTTTAACCTAGCTTTTGGCTTTTTTAAATATTATTATAACTGAAAAATGTCCAAAGTCTCAAACCTGAAATCAATTGAAATCCACCATTGTTTATTAAAAATTGGTCCTAATAATGCTTTTAGAAGTGGAGAATCATAACTGATCCCCACCCCTACCATTTCTTATATATTTTATGAAATTTATTTATTTATTTTTTTTTGCCCTATGTTTTGCTGCTTTTAACTATTTTTTTGTTAAACTCTGCTAGTTTGAGAAGTTATTGTTTCTGGGTATGGTGTTCAATTATTTTTCATTATTAATTTAAATATAAGGTCAGTAGGTATTGTATTTGAATAACTTGTAGTGTTGATGCAGATAAAGTGTGAATATTGTTTTGTGTGTCTCTGTTGAGATGTTTGTTGATCTGAATAAGACTTGTAAGTCTCTGAACATTATAGTTTACACCAGGGGTGCACAAACATTTTAGGCCCGAGGGCCAAATTTCCACTTGATAGTGCATGGAGGGCTTCAAGTCAGATTGCACGTGGATGGCTCAGTAGAAAAATAACAACACAAATACTGAAATAAAGTCCTCTGGGGGTCACACAGAGCCATGTCTCAGGCTGCATGCGGCCCATGGGCTGTGGTTTGTGCACCCCTGGTTTACATCAACCAGATTTTTTTTTTTAATGGACTTAGAATGTTAGATTGGCAATCTAATATTGAGTACTGCTACTTCAGGACTATTACCGTAGTTAAAGGATTGTTATAATAACTAAGCATTATAAGATAGTTGCAGCACTAAATCCTAAAACACTTTATGTTAATGTTATAATGATGTGACATAATACAAGAGATGTTGATGTTTGTGCATAAATAAAGAAAGGGGGAGTGGGGTTACTGGTAAAAACTGCTCAAAGAAAGATTTTATAGAAACTACTAAGTAAAGAGAAACTGCTAGTAATAGTACTATATTTTTCATTTACATTTGAATGTGTTAACAATTTAAAGGCTCTAGTGAAGTTACTGCATATATGTGCAAATAAATAATTTAAGAATAATTAATAATAATAATTTAAGAAACTGAATTTCAAAAATATAGATATGGTATGAAAATGCCAATTATTATTTAATATATTTTTATTTCTTTTCATTAAGGATGGAATGTTATATGTTAGTTACAATTGATGGATAAGAATGAATGGCATATATTGACATATCTCTATGTTCAGAACTATTTCTTATTAATAGTATATAATTTAAAATCTGCCCTGCATGTCGGTTGGTTCTTAATTAGTTTTTAATATTTTCTGAAAATATTGTTATAGGGTGGGTTTGGATTTTGATACTCCTGTTTTTCAGAGATTAACAGAGTTAGGGTATCGCTGTTTCACCATCAAGGAAAGAAAGATCTAAGCTTGCCTGAT
This sequence comes from Sinotaia quadrata, assembly GCA_028829895.1. Taxonomy (NCBI): domain Eukaryota; kingdom Metazoa; phylum Mollusca; class Gastropoda; order Architaenioglossa; family Viviparidae; genus Sinotaia; species Sinotaia quadrata. The sequence continues at coordinate 38,565,007 of CM054181.1, read as the reverse complement.
CCTCATGGACAACCGATCACTTTATCAGAAAAACTTTTTGTACCAGTCAAAGATCATCCAGATGTGAGTGCATATTTATGATAGAACTCTGCTGGCTGATACCTAAATCCATTTGAGAATGTTTGTGAACAGTTGTGAACTTTGTTTGTGTACAATATAAATTAATATAGTTTACAAGGTAAATCAAATGTTGTATGTAAATTGTGATGCAATGTTGTTAGTAGTAGTGGTGATGGTAGTATTGATAAAAATCAGTTGGATTTAGAGTCAGTGTAAAATTACATATCAGTTATTGATAGTCAATTTATAATTTGTGTAATCACTTACTAATGTGTCGCTTATCTGTATAAGCACACCAATGAAAAACACTGCAAGAAGTAGCTGTACATAGTTTGGATTTTCACATTATGAATATTTCTTTTTAAATCCATATATCTATATACTCTTACTAATGACAGTTAACTTTTCATTATTATATTAATCAGACTATTTATCTAAACTACAGATTGTAATGTTTTGTTATCATATTCCACAGGTAGTATGACTTCATAAATTAGTTTTTGTATGCTTATGGTCTTTACACTTAGATGAAATAAATACATTACTCCATGTCTTTAAATTTAATTTTAAAGACTGCATAGTTTTATCAATTGCCTGTCTCATAGAAAAGTGTAAATGATTGAAATGTTGCTTCTGAAGTAAAATATAAGGGGGCTCTTTTATCTTAATTAGAAGTTAAGAATTTTACTGTTTATATGCTTGTCATTATAATGATTATTTATTTAGTTCAATAATATTTACTTTGCAGCATTTCAAAATAAGGGAATTTTATGTATGCATATTGTTAGTCTACAAAGTAACTAAATTGTTTTGAAAGACATTACAATCAAAGCCATATACTCATATAAATTTTCTTGAACATTTGTATAAGAATGTATTTATGGTTTACAACTATAGGAACCTATTTATTTTACACCTATTATGCAAACATGATAAGTAATATGTGTTTAGGTATTTGTATGTATCATGTACATTACCTGAATCTGTGTATTTATTAACATTTTTATTTTACTTCTATATAATTTCTTTTAATTGTTTATTTTTTGTAGTTTAACTTTGTGGGGCGAATATTGGGGCCACGTGGAATGACTGCCAAAGAGTTGGAACAGTATACTGGTTGTAAGATAATGGTTCGAGGCAAAGGATCTATGCGAGATAAAGCAAAGGTAGCTTTTTCTTTATTCTTTTTTCTAAAAATTTGATTTCTAAAAGTTGGATTAATAATGCTTTTTTAAATTAAAAAATATATATAGTAAGCATTCTTGAAGATTTTTTCTGTTAAAGTTATGTATATGGGTCAAAAAATTGAAACTTGCACCTTCCCACCTTTTTTATGCAGGAGGAACAAAACCGAGGTAAAGCAAATTGGGAACACTTGAATGAGGATCTACATGTTCTAATAACAGTTGAAGACACGCGTAACCGTGCTGAACTCAAACTTCAGAAGGCTGTAGAAGAAGTCAAGAGACTTTTAGTTCCAGCTGTGAGTTTATTTTTCATTTAATTAAATTATGTTTCTTAAAGTTGTTTGCTTTTGGTGATGTGTTGTTCAGACTTACAATTTGTTGAAGTCACCCTATATTGGAGTCTTAGATGTTGACAAGAGTATTGTCAGATTGCATTTTCTTAGCTTTTAATGCTAATAGCATGCAATGTTTATTTTGTTTACATTTTGCTGAAATGAATTTTAAAATTGTGGTTATATAATTTTTTACAAATATTGTTTGTTTCTGACTTTTAATCACCTTTGTACTGGTTTGATCTGAAGTGCAATGTTGGTTGTGAGTTTTGTCAGTTGACATACTTTACATGGTGTAGCCCAATTTATATGACATTCAAGTTGTGCATTATTACAGCACGAGCATCACCTTAAAATTCAGACATGAGAACTTTTCAGGAATTTATGTATTTCTGAAAGTCTGAAGTATCTGAGTTCAGATCTAAGGAGTTTTATTTTGATATTTGGTAACTGTTTGCCATATTAAACTGGTTTTCAGCATTTAACTTGATTTTATCAGGAAACTTCTGAAAGCACGTAGTTATCCCATACCTTAAAAATTGTGTTTCCTTAAAAGTGTTTTTGTTATTTTGATTTGAACTCTCTTATTGCATTCATAAACTTTAATGACAATACCTTGGATTGCTTTGAAAATTGATTCATTGAGAGTGGTAGAATTTATTATTATTTAGTTTTAATGAATTAATCCTTTGCTTGGCCTTTGTGTGCTTGTAACCTAAAATTCAATCGGTCCAAAGGAAGAAATGAAACATAACTCTCTATGTATACATGTTTCTTTAACTGAGTTTCAAATAACCTAAAATAATTAAAGCATTTTAAAAAAATTTCTTACCCAGCATATGCTAACCAACTTTTTGTTGGGTGGATTGTTTTAATTTATACTAGTTACTTGACAAATTATTATATTCCCTTTACACTTAAATACCACTGAATACAAGGCATTTTATTGTTTCATTCTGTAAATAATATTAAAAGCTGATGAATTTTTATTTTTACAGACTTTGTAAAATATTTTTTAAGGACATCATGCAGATATATTAGAAATTTTACTTGATAGTAATTCCAGAGCATATTCAATAAAAGTACAATAAATTTAATAATCACTTGGACCTCAAGAATAGTGGAACTACCTACTATCTGTCTGTTAAGTTTCTGTCAAGAGGCTCAACAACAGGTAATCGGAAGAAAGATAGGTTTGATTTATTTCTCTTTAGATATAGTAAACTGTCAATGGTATGCAGAATCGGTCTCCCTAAGATATTAAGATGTAAGTAACTATTAAATTTATTGCTGTAATATGGTTATCTGTGAATGGTTTGCAGAATTAGTCTCTTAAGGTCCAAATGATTATTGAGTTTATTGCTATAAGCAAAGTTAACTGAATGGTATGCAGAATCAGTTTCTTGAGGTCCAAGTGATTATTAAATTTATTGTTATAAGCAAAGTTAAGTGTGCATGGTATGCAGAACCAGTCTCTTGTTCTTAAGGTCGAAGTGATTGGTATTAATCTACCCATATGTTAAGTATTGAAAGTCACTATCATGAAAAATGCATTTCTCCATCCACTGAAATGTGAAGATACTTCTTCAAATGAAGTCTAAAGAAATATGTTGGCCAATGTATTTCTAAATAAAACTGCCTGACACTTTGTGTGCATGACAAAAATTAGTCTAAAATAACATTGGAATGGAGAGTAGAAAAACAAGTAGGCAAATCATAGATAAATGTTGTGCTTTACATAAATCATTACATTATTGGTAAGTTCATTTACAAATTAACATTATTGGTATTTCTATTAAAATGCCGATTCTACGCAAATCTGTTTTTCATAAAAAATCTTCTGCTTTTGGATCATTGATCTTATGCGTCTGCTGGAGAGAGAGGGGTAGACAGGAATGAATATGAGCAGGATGAAGAATGGTAAAAGTAGATTTTCTGATCTGGATTCTCTTTCTTAAATTCTTGAAATGCTTCGAATACTATTCTGAACATGATCTTCTTTTGAACTTTAACCTTCTTGCCAACTTTAACTGTGTTAATGTAGTCGTTATATCTGGACATTTGCCAAGAGATGTGATCATTGTTGTAAAAATCTGCAACTTTTCTGTGTAGATAAGAAGGATCCTTTTTACTTTTCAGTAGACATTGTCCCAAAAAGGACTACAACAACTGTTATAATAAGATATTTTTTCCTAAGGAAGAGAGGTCTTGTGTACAGCTTTATCAAAACCAAAGGCCTTGTAGGAGTGCTGACTCCAGGTCTTATTTGATTTTTTGTCCGAGCTGGAATTTCCTCAATGTGCTACATATATTCTCTTTCTTCTCTGTGTATGTATTCCGTTTAGCTTAAATATTGCAGTTCATTTGGCTGCTCAAACAGCAGACAAAATCAAAAAAAATTTTTTTTTTACATTTACAAAAGATCACAAATTACGGAAAAAAAATAATTAAAATTAATTACAAAGCTAAAAAGAGAAAACTTTAATCCGACATTACATATGGTAGTGTGTATCAAGCACTTCCAAGAAGAAGACTTGACTACAAGATGCATAGCAGTCTTTTGAGGACAGTTTATTAGCAATGCCAATAATAATAAATAATTTTTAAAATATTAAACTTGTTTCATCAATAAAAATAATTATTGGGTGTTATTTATATTGTTTTATCTTAAGCAATAATATAACTGTTAATACAAGCATTGTAGGGACAATGTTGCTATATGCATAAATATTGCGTCCATTATTTACAAACAAATTTATGCTCAAATAATTTTGTAAACTGTATATTTCTATATTTTATTCCAAGGAAAGGCTGGTATTAAAAAATAGTTGCAGAATAAATCAATATTATGGTAATAATAATTTAAAATTTATTATCAAATATCTGGCTGCACCTTGACAATGACATACATGAATGATTCTTTTGACCTCGATTTTAAGACAAGGGGGTATGTTCTTACTATTTTTATTTTTTAATTAAAAAATGTTGAAACATGGTACATTGCTCAACTGCTGATTCTTTTTTATCTTAATTATGATGATATATATTTTTTTATTGTAATTGGTTTGCAAAATTGTGTTTCAAACTTAGACTCTGCAATCCAGCTGTCATATGTACTTACTGGCATTAAATTTTGACGAATATGCTTTGCTGCATGTATACATATTTAAATAACTATCAGTTAATCAACCGTTGTTTAATTCTTTGCTATAACTGATTTTTTTTTTTAATCTACTGAATAAAATGCTTCATATAATAAATATTTATTCATTATACCCCTATCTGTATCATCATTGTTTAATCTGAATTTGTATGATTTTATTGTATCACTGGTTGCTTGTGTGTTAATTGCATCATAATATTTTACTTTATATGTTGTAGCATTATTTTAACACTATTCATAACATAAATATTTATATGACAAATTTTTTTGAATAGAATAACCTTATAACTCTAGCCAATACCAGGACAAAAATTGAAGTCATTATTTTCTTCTCTTAACTTTAGAAGACTGTACTTAAAGTTAAATGCTTTCATCATTCATATAAAAATCATGCATAACTCATTTTAATAATAGTTAGAAATATGTCCATGAGTTTAATTATGACTTTAAATGTATGGCATGTAGTACGGTTATTTTATATTATCGGAAAAATAACTTACCAGACATGGTTGTCATCAATCATTGTTTTCTCTGTATCTGAATCTCCAACATCATTAGAAATGGTATGCAAACTACTATCGGATGATTTGTACCCTTATGGCTGCCTATCCAATTATTCATATGTTGCACTTGTTTTACAGTAGTTTAAATATTTCCTATTAATCTAATACTGATCTATTAAATATAAGAACTCTTGTCTCTGTTGATAGCTTTAAAATAGCCTTCTGTTTAGATCTGTGAATGAGAATGCACTAACATTTGGCTCAAATTCAAGTACTTGTCCAGACTTTAGTATAAACTATAATTATAAAGTCTATAAACTTGAAAGATGAAACTTCAGTATTTTATAAATTATAAATATTAACTTCTGTTGTTTCATTCTTATTGCTCTTGCTCAAAGTCTCTATTTGGTCTCTTGCTCCTTTTTCACTCTTCTGCTTTTTCATGTGACATATCATCTGGTCTACAGTTTTCTCATTTCATCTTTTCCTCGAAAATAGTTTGATTCCACTCTTTCTCATGTATTAGCCTGTGCATTTCTTTCCTGAAGTTTTACCTCAGACTCATCAGAAAGCTGTATAATATCAGCTATTTTTAGTCAGAAGTTGACATAAGGCTAACAGGTGCTTGGCTGTCATTATCAGGCCTCATGCAGAGTGGTGGAGGCTAGATAGATTAGAGGCTTGATACATGTAAAGACAAATGATTAAGGATGTGAAGAGTTCTGATAAAACAAGTATATTCGTCTAATGATATGTACTACAGAGGAAAAAGTAAAAATGTGTGTTTGGGGATGGTGGGTGGTTTGGTTTGTTTTCAATTTAAACGTTAATTTATTTAAAACCACAAAATAAGCTAGAGCAGATTATTTAATAGAAATTTTATTAGGATTTTGCTCCACTGTTATTTAAAAACATTAATGGCTTATACTGATTTCATTTGCTCAGTTAATATTCAAGAACATAATTACATGATAATTGAACAATTTTTGCCCTTGAAATAGTAAATAAATTCTTAACATATGTAACTAATTAAGTAAATTAAACTTGTATATTTGAAGATGTTATGAATACATAGTAATGTGTCATCATTTCCATTCCATTAAAAAATGTTACCTACTTAGCCTCATACATCATTTGTATGACCACTCAAATTTTTATAGGAAAGTTTGCTTAACAATCCAATAAAATGTACTGGCCTTACACTCTTTTGTTTTCCCTTAGTTGAAAAAAGTTCATTATCTGGTTGTTTTTTAAATACTGTTTTCAAAGGGCTCTCAGATCTCACCTCTGCTGAGGCCTAGGCTTACTAATTAATTGACTTAATAGCTTGCCTTGGTGTGAAAGCAGAAGCAGGTATACAGTGCAGATTTAAACCTTGCTAGTTCAGTAGTTGCCTTGATCAGAAAATTCTCACCCTCTCCTTAGTTCATTACTTTTTAACCTTAGCAACCATGATTGTAAGTTTAGTTTCTTCAAGAATTAATGCTTGGTTTTCCACTGAAATACAGTGTTCTCACTCAGTTGCAGAAGAGATTTTGTTTTCGTTTGAGACTAGCATAATGTCTTGTTTTCCACCTGTTCCCTGCTTGCTTTCATGCATTTACCGTATATACTCGAGTATAAGTCGATCTCGAGTATAAGACGACCCCCCCAATTTGAGCCTTAAAAAGTGGAATTTTAATACCGTATTTCTTTGAAGATCGCTACAGTAAACTCATGCCCTGTCAGTCTCAAATTCTCCATGATTTACTTAGCACGGGGCAATTGTTACTAATGAACATTTCCGGTACTGGTTATAGTAAAATATGGACATTATTACGGTACATTAATTACCGGTAAATTGATAATCCGAAAAAATTGTGCTCAAGAGATTTCCGGGAAGATTTTTATGATCCGACAATAATATTGGTGAAAATGCAAAGCGATCGTATGCTTAGCCCAAAATACAGAGGAAATCACGGACATTTTGAATTCAGTAAAAAAATTTTATCAAAAGCTGTAAAGTAATGGTAGATATACCGGTAGGTAGTGCAACTTTTATTACGGTAATTATTGTTCAACTATCGATCAGTACTGTAACCAAAAGGTAGGTGTTTGCTTTGAAATTTTCATCCATACTACAGAAACCTACCGGTATTTTGAGCGAAAATATGACATTTATCATGTTACTGAAAATTTAAAAATCAGTTATGCGAGTATAAGACGACCCCCTGATTTTGGCCTCGAAATTTAGAAAAAAAATCTCGACTTATACTCGAGTATATACGGTAACCATCTTTATTTTTTTAGCCATTAAATCTGAGCTAATGCTATCATTTATAACCTGGATTAAGTTGCTGGTGAAATTCAAGGTGTCTTTTGGCATGAATGCTTTTAGGTGGCTTAAAATTACAGATATATGATCATTGAAGTATGTTCCATTGTATGAGCAATTCAGTGGCAAGAGCCTAGAAAGTAGTTTACCTTTTTCCTTTGTTTTGCAGAATGTAAAGTATGTGCCCAAAGGAAATAGATTATATATCACCCTGTCATAATTTAACTGTCTTTTGGCTGGGGGGTGGGGGGAGAGTTTTGTTTGAAAATCATCTGATTGCTTCTGTTGTTTTGTATGTGGTAGAGGATCTCCTGTTTCTGTTGCTGTTATACTTACCAGTTTTTTTCTTATTACTTCTGGATCATTGATTCAACTGAGGGTTTGTCTTGTCACCTCATTTTTTTCTGTTCGTAATTGTACTGGTGGGATCATCTCACTGCTTCTTTTGCTTATTATACTTAGACAAATGTGGCGCAATTAGAAGTCATGAAGTTACTTGGCACACAAATGTGGGTAGACTGTTCCATGCATTTCATTCTCTACCTGCTGTGCCCCATGCTTCTCAGTTTAATAAGCATGGAGAGATTGCACTGTGTAATTTACTCTCTTTGCTTTCTCAGCTTTGATTGTGTTTGTACAACAGACAGATCAGGTGATAAAATGTAATTATCATTTAATTAAGTAAGCCTCTTTTAGCTTGTATTATCTTTTTACCCCCATAGCTAAAGCATTGTTTCAAAAACTTTCTTGCACTAACCAAATTGCAATTTTCTAAATTTTAATTTTGAGATTGCCTTTGAAAAATGTTGATAATCCTGCTGGCATACAAACTATTCTTAGTACATCAGTTGTCAGTATAACTAGCTGTTGGAAGCATTCAGGATTTTGTTCTTTTTGTTTCTATTTTATAATCTGTTTGCTTGCTCATATCAACAGGTCTACTTGGATTGTATTTCATTTACAACTATGGTTCTTGATTATAGGATTAACTTAAGTTGGGGTTTTCATCTATTTATATTCAGAATTTTGTTGATATGAAATTTGATGGTTAGTAATTGCACATGAATTATGAAGCTATTTTTAGTACTGGAGCTTTCAAAATATTTTGCCTGTTTTTCTTTATCTTGCCTCACTCTCCCATATACAGTTAGGAGGTTGGTGGGGGTGGGTATGCTTGTCACCTATCTTATCAGGCTCTTGGACTGACTGCTGATGATTTCACAGATGTTTCATGTCTTTCAGCTGTTGATGTTAGTTTTGCTAGTGTTACTCAGAAGTCAACTTAATTTAGTTTTAACTTGGCTTAATTTTCTCATGAAATGTTATGTATTCATTCCAGTATTGGTTGCTGGTAAGTTGTAATAAACCGTAAGCTATCAAGCAACCCACCAAATTAAATTATCTATCATTATTTAGCATATTGTCTTCAAGATTTGCTGCATCATTCCTGTACATGCTGCATACTTTGCTTCATTATTTTTGGACAGTTACCTATGTAGAAAATCTCTCTCTCTCTCTCTCTCTCTCTCTCTCTCTCTCTCTCTCTCTGTGCATGTCAAAACAGTGGTGCCATTTTTCAGTTCAAAACAATCTTCAATTACAAAATAAATAAATACAAATACACACAACTGTCTTTTGTATCTCTTACATTAATTCTGAATATATAAAATATAAACACTTTGATAATTCAAAACTTTATTTTTAAGAAAACACATTTGAAATGGACAGACCCTTTGTGGTACACTTGCCCAAAGCCATATATAGGTTTTTCCAATTTTTGTTCGGGGGGGTGGGGTGTTAAATTATTAAAAAAGTGTTTAAATTAATTTATGTATTTACATTTTTGTAATGTGTCTTCTATTCTTAAATATTGTTGTACGTAAATAGTACATTAATTCATGTGATAATTATGGCTCACTAACTATTTTCATTAATCAACAGGCTTTGACTTGATCAGATCTACCATTACTCATGCGGAACTGTAAAGATAGATATGCTTTACATAACGCAGGAATATTTGTTTATTTTCCAATCTTCTTGCAGCCCGAAGGGGAAGATGATTTGAAGAAAAAACAGTTGATGGAGCTGGCCATTTTGAATGGAACATATCGTGATGCTAAAGCTATTCCTGCCATGCACCCGCTGCATCGTAAGTGGGTCTTGTGAAATACACTAACCTTGTCCATGTTTTATCGCCCACATTAACACATTACTTGATTTTCTCTCCCAATTTCCAGCCTGACGGAGAGGATGATTTAAAGAAACGACAGCTAATGGAGTTAGCCATAATTAATGGAACTTATCGTGATACCACAAAACCCTCACCTACTGTTGCGCAGCCATCTGCGTCAAGTCGTAAGTTTTCTGACGTTGACCAGCATATTTTGTGTGCGGTGTTTGGCTTCGGAAAACCTTTTTCCTTTCACGTTACTGTTTTTGGATGACCATTTTAAAAGGACTAGCGGTTATATTCTTGGCATGATCTGGCTTGTATTACTGTATTAGAATCAAAATCTTTCTGGGTTTTTTTTCAAGGCTTGCATTTGTTTGGTTATTTATGTGTTATGTTGGACACAAACTCAGTTTCTTTCAATTGTTCACATTTGTTTTAGCAGTAACTCAATTTAGAATAAATCTTCCATTTGGGATCACCTTTTAAAATAATATTTTAAAATCTCCTGCTTTGGACAGTAATCACATTTGTTGCATAGGTTGGTATAGCTGTGCTTTAGCAAAGCATGTTTTTTTGTTTTCTGATCACTTTTTACAAATATATTTATGCATGAACAAGTTCTTGAGAGTTGTATTTATTTCTAATTTTACTTTGCGCATTTTGTATTTTATTTTTCCTTTTTGTACAGTGAATATGACACAAAATTATTTATTTATTTATTATTGTTGTTACACATACTTTTTGATGTAAATTTGTACTTTTATTAATTAGTTTATTAATTTATTTTTAAACATTCTAAACATTAAAATAAAAGGTCTTACGTTAATTATATTGCACTTTTACATTTTAAAATCTTATACTAAATTATATCTTAGCCCATTAATGCTAGCCCATTCATCTTTAAGAAATTTTGGAAAAAATATCACAATGAACTAGCAGAATAGAATTTGTTCCTTTTGCCAGATAAAGCATGGTACTGAAACTGTATTAAAATGTTACTGTTTCGTTGTGTTGATAATCTGAAGAATATTTCAGACTCATTTAATTCAGATTTATTTTAAATCATTTAAATGTTACTGCCAGTGATAATGAATACATTATTATGTAGATATTTGTACTGTGGTAAAATTAAAATCACTGTTCAATTAACATGTAACACCTTATTTTTAAGCTTGCAAACCAGAAATATGTTTACCTCAAATGTCCATTTGTCAGCATTATTGCATTTAACTGGTGACCATTCCCCCTCCCCCCATTTAGTTAATATAACATTTAGCCTAGATTTATTTAGTGGTTAAATGTAAGTAATTCTGTCATATTCACAAAGTGACTTTAAGAGGAATGTATTTCAGGGTTCTTAATTTTATCTTTTCCTGCCATTTTAATAAAGTCATTACTGGTTGTGGAGAGAAAAGGGTTTATCATATTCATTATTATTACCATTTAAATTATAAATTCAGAGTGGTGCATTATGCACATAGGTATGTCTCTCATATGCCTACATTTGGCTGCATAATTTAACACAAGCAGCTCAACACTTTAAGGACATATAACTGTTAGTCCTAAGTTATATTGTTTAGTGCCATGGTTTTCAGACTTTTTTGCCCCAAGCACCCTTTTCACCATGTGTAAGGATGTCATTGCCCGTTTTCCAAGCTTTTCTGAGTCAAAAGGTGTGTTCCAAATAATATTTATAAAATATTGAAAATCTGTTATTTTTTCTATATTGGTTACATATACATTTACTTGGATTATTTTTTATAGTCACGGTTTACACATTTAATACTATATAATAGCAATAGAAAATGTTGAAGATTTTAGAAACTTTAAGAAAAGTAGATTTTTTATATTCATATACAATTACTTAACAGATTAAAGTTCCACAGATTAAAAGTTAAATATTTATTTTTACTTTCAATTTAGTCTGTGACATACAATAAAGTGTAATGCCGTATAATCTGTAAAATTTTAGTTTATTAGTCAGGATTCTTGTGCAGATCTGGAATTCTGGAACAGGTCTAGAATTTGATTTTAACTTTTCCAGACCTGAAAAAGGCCTTGAAAATCAGTAAAAATGTGAAAGAAGTTTGGAATGGGTCTTCTTTTTTCTTTCTTTTTTTTTTTTTTTTTTTTTGGGGGGGGGGGTAATCATTTTATGTTTGGTTATCTGCAAACTGAAAGTCCCCAGCTTTAGGTCTGAATAACCAGATTGTATGCAAAAGTGTAAAAAGCTCAGTTTGGTTGGTTGAAACGGTTAAACATACAGATCCTTTTCAAGCATTTCTGGAATTTCGTTTGATAGGTCAGTATCAATGGTAGTTAATAAAACACAATTTCACTCATGAATTAAATGTTTACTCTACAGTATGTGTGCTAAAAAGTCAAAGCTTGATGGGTTAAGTAAAATTCAGTGCAGAATGTTTTTACCATAATGCTTGACTGGCAAATGAAGTTTATTATTTCAAAATGACACCTGGTAGTGATGACTTCTACACATTAGACAGTGTCTGTTTCATACTTGTATTCAAATAAATCATATCCACCTCACATATAAGTCAGTAGATGCAATGTTCTGAAGAAATTGTTGGCTGACAAATTTATTCTGCAACCTGTCATAATTATGCTTATATATATATATATATATAATGTTTCTTTAAAAATCTATGTTTAAAAATAATGTTTTTACCTTGAGTTTTGAAGCAAATTTTGCTCTGAATTGGAGAAAGATCAACAATGTCATGCTGGTTCTGATGTTTTGCATGAAGTTTCCATTTTTATCCATTTCTACTACATTTTTCTTAAATATGTAAAATAAGTAGACAGTTTAATGCATAAAACATATTTTTAAAAGTAATATCTGATTCTTGTTGATAAAAATTAATATGGTATGCTTACTGAAGAATATTTTTTTATTTTTTTTAATGATAACATTTAATTTTTACAGTTAGATTTTCATTTTCATTTTCTTAATTTTTCCCTCAAATGGTCATGAAACTTTTGACTCCAAGACACATCTAAATTCTTTAAACACAGTAGACAATATTTTTCATCTTAAATTATTCATGAATAAAATGATGATTTAAAGACTTTGTTGATGTATTGCAAATTTCTTCATTTATAACCATAAAATGTCAGTTTGAAGAATAGATATTTAAATATTAAAAGAAAGCTTTTAAAATATAAATAATAAATATGCTGTTTTAAAAGTAGCAACTGGTATATTTCTTTTGTAACAAATATAACTTAACAATCCAAGAATTGAAAAAATGTAAATTTACATTTTTCCCCCTTCATTAGAAGTATTCTTTTTTTTTTATATAGAAGCTAAAAGATGGATACATTGAGGATATAGAAGACACTATATTTTACTCTGCATTATTAAGAAAGTTAAATGACTAATAGTAATAGTAGGGGCAAAGGAGCATTGTGGTGGAATAAGATATATTTATATATATTTAGACATAAAAGTAAAAACTGACCAAAGTTTAAAGTTCTGTAGTCCTTATTTTTCTTAGTTTAAATGCATCTTTCTAAATTGACATATTTCTCCATTATATTATCATCACACCAAGTTTAAAACAGCAAGAAGTCTTCTCGTGTGGTATCATCACAATAATAAAATAAAATTTTAGATAAATATATCGTAGTCTTATCAGATGGTAATGTCAGTTTGCCATATTTAAGCTGAGTTTGTAATCTTCCAAATGTAACATGAATGGAATTTTGAAAACTAGCAGGGTCACTCTTCTAGGCCTTCAAAACTAAAACAGCAGTGATCTCTTACTAAGTCAGTAATCTCTTATTGAGTCATTGTTTGAGAAAAATTGCTAAGTCTTCATATGAATTTATCCATATGAATTTATATTTCTTTAGTTCATGTGTTTTATTTTCAGTTTATCAAATGCTAAAATGTAAAAGAAATTAACTTTGAAATCTTGTTCCTTTATGAATGCTTGCATTTCACCAAAGAAATTAAAACACAATTCCTTGAGTTTTAGCAATATATTTCCTATTTGAATGGTTTTTGATAACAAAATAATGTATACATGAATATGTCTGTTAAAATCAATACGCATTCACTCACCATGTATTCTTGTGTTGTTGCTCAGCCCCCACAGAGAGGGTATCTTTAGAACACTACTTAGCACAATTTATCATCATGCTATTATTAAGCTCTGCATTTTAGTCATAGTAACAAAAGTGCTTAGCTTGATTTGTCCACATTATATCTATATTTTAGCTAGTATTATATCTTTGTTTTTCCCTCAGTCCCAAATTTCCAAGCTCAATATCTTACACATTTATATTAATTGATGAGTGCATCTATTTCTCAAAATTCTAGTCAGGAGTGGTTTTGTAAGATTAAGCTTAAAGTCTTCTTCACTGCTTTAGTTCTTTACTATGTCACTAAAATATAATAATGCAAATCATTCTCCACTGATTCGTTTATATGTTGAATGTTTCACCATCGCACGTGTATTGTCATTTATTTATAGTTTGTTTCCAGCAGTCTGAGAAACTATTCTCTTTAAAAATAAAAACATAGTAATACATGTATTTATAAAATAAAAGCATCGTTTTCTTAATTACAAAAAGTTGTTGAAACCAAGAAAACTTTTTTTTTAATAGTTATAAAGTATTACAATTAAATGACATATAATTAAGATTAGTTTGGGGGTTTTTTTCTGCATTGCCTTTATTTTCTGGTTTCACCATACAAAGTTTATCATTTTAAATATCGGACATAAATAAGATTTTGTTCTGAGAATATTATATAGGTCTGTTTATTTAGTCTAAATAAACCTTTGTTCTGATCTGAGGTCAGTAGCATGCCACAGTTTAAACAAACTGAACTGTGGGAAATGCAGTAGGCCTCTTATATTTTATTAAAATATTGAGATACAATAGTACTGATTTTCTAAACATTTTTTTATTAATACAAGGATAAATTTTATCAGTTAATAAAACCACAAATTTATGTATTGGGGAATATATGTGTGTATGTACTATATATCTCTACAAACACTTTTAAAATTAATAAAATCACTAAATTTAAAGTACAGATGTCGATTATTAAATGTTTTCACACTTTTAGTAGTTTTATTGTTAATTTTTCTTTCTTTCCACATGATCTAATCTGTATAGATACGTAAACATGTATACCTGTTTTGTAAAACAGTTATAAATGAAACACTTGCTTAGCTTAGTGGAGGGTTTGTTTATTAAAGTGTCATCAACAAAATCCATTTAAGAGAATTTTTCCTAAGTGAACTGTGAACTATGAAATGACTAATGTTAAAAGTCAATACATTTTTTAGTACATTGTGTAAAGCTGATAGTCAGGCTACACAAGGCCATGCCAATCATAAGAAGGAAGTAAAAATAATGGCAGTTTCCTGGTAAGGGTCAATTGATGAATATACAACTTGTCTACACTTATTTTATTTTACATTAATTGTGTTATGTGTATATAAAAGACTATTTAGGAAAATACTAGAACTATTTCAAACTGAGTGTGAGATGCTCGGACTAAGAGTGAGAGTAAATTTATCTTATTTGCAATATTGATTCTTATAATAACAAAATTTACAATGTATTTTATTGATTGGAATCCAATTTTTACATTTTTATTCTATAAAAATGATTTTATTAATGTATGTGTGGTGTTTTAATGTATTAAAGCTTTAAAAAAAAAAAAAAAACACCTAAAAAACTAAAGCTTTGAATGATACAAGGTATAGCTAATAGTAATAGGATCTTGTTTAATTTATAAAAGCTTATTCATATACAATGTATATGGTATAACTCGACAGCACTTTAATTTTAGTAGGTCTAACCATTTTTATCTATTATGTAAATATGAGTTGTTTTTATTCTACTGAAATTAAAGATCTAACACTGTTATAATTTACATAAGTCATCAATGTTTTTTAAAGTATAACAATTGTAAATATTTATTTTATTCAGTATTTTCTATATTCCAGAATGTAGTGTTTAGAGTAAAATGTATTTGTAACATTACTACGAACAGCTTTAAAATCACTTATTTAAGATAACTGGGGTTTTACATGTGATAGAAGTATGCTTGCATTTATATATAGTACACCTGTAGATTTGACATGCAGTTAGCAACCAAGAATGTTTTTTAAGTGACTCCTTCGTTAATAGTAAGAATGATGTGACGTGACATAATAATTAAATATTTTTATCCTCTAAATTTATTCTTAACACTTGTTCTTTCATTAGGTCACATTCCACCTGAATCAAATGCAAGATTTTAATAGTTGTCTGAATCTCTTTGGCATTCAACTGATAAATAAAATAAAACTTAAAATTCATTGTATGTATATAGCTCATTCTCTGGGCAAATATACCATTTTGTTGCTTCAAGTGCAAAAAATAATGTGGATTAAATCTAATTATTTTGCATGTTAAATACAACACACCCTAATGCTCACAGAAAAAAAGATAATAAAAGATTAAAATGTTGATGTTATAGGAGTTTGAAATACATACAAAAAAGCGTATATTTCTGTTGAAAACTTAGAAAGTAAGATTTTACCAGGAAAAATATTATTTTTAAATAAACAATATAATTATCTCTTTACAACGAATATATTTTCTTTATTAACCTAAAATATTAATTTAATCTGGATACATTTTAATTTAATAATACAGTATAAAACTTTAGCTTTGCAACAAGGAGACCATATTAACAGAATTATCAGCCATCATAAAAGCTCTTTTTCTCATCTAAATATAAAATGGGTTAAGTTATTATGCTGCAAAGATAATATTAAGTAATAAACGAAGTACCTGTTTTAATGCTTTTTAATATGTATAATAAAAATAATCTATTCTTGAATGTAATTCACAGGTTTTGCTACCCTTACTCGCCTGGTTTAAAACATACACACAGCTATGTGAAACTTTAAATGCAAAAGAAACAATGTAGATATGTACATAAATGTGTAAGCTATTTATGATAATAATCATTTTATTCAAAATATATCGAGATTATCAGAAAACTTAGCTTTTTTCAAATGTTGATTCCTAAAATTTCCCATCTTTCTTTTGCAACCATGGGATTTGAATGGGAAACAAAAGTTATTTTTCTTAATTGGTACTTAAACTCATCACACCAAGAGAAAATGACATGAGAGCTATCTTTCCAGAGTATGGTGCCTTTGAAAAAATTTAAGAAGTCATTTGCAATATTATTGTCATTATTTTATATTTACAAATTTATTAATTCCATTGTAACATCTTAAAGAGGAAACTAAGTCAGATTAGTTTTCCTAAAGCTGAATGTTTCTGAATATAACAAATTTCAAAAACATTAGCATATAAATACATCCGGTAAGTGAACTATTTAAGAAGCATATGGCATCTTTTGTCTGGCGTATAGCTGTTTGGTTTTGGATCCAGTTTTTGTAAAATCTAAGCAATGCAAAAAATATGCCTTTTTAAAATATTTCGATACAAAATTGACTGTTTACAGATTAAAGGAATATTGAATGATGTTTTAGTGTATTGTTGCTTCTAAGAATACCTAATGGCTAAAGTGTATCGATGTAACAAAAATAGGTGCCGTTTTTCAGTTCAAAACGAATTTATTTTACAAAAATTACATCTAACATATCTCTCACATTGATTCTGAATAAATAGAATAATATAAACACATGATATTTCAGTGCTTTATTTTTAAGAAAACACATCTCATGGTATACTTTCCCAGAAAATGATATATGGGGGAGGGTGCATACACACACATTGATGTAGAATTCAGTAACTAGCTCATGATTGAATATAGGTGGGAATGGGGAATTTACTTTTTATTTCTAAATATATGTATCTTTATTTCATTTACTAAGAAATACAGTTAAAATTCATTAAAGTATTTTATGAAATATGACAGTGTATTGATAGATGAACATTTTTCTTTAAAAAATGTTTTCAATTATTTCATGTTTAAACAAACAACCATAATGATTTTGTCAAAATTTGATTGAAATAGGTTTTTAAAATAAATAGTAGCTTCTGTTTTTAAAGTAGTGTATGTTTTCTTTCAGGGTTTGCTGTGTTGCTTTATTATTTTAACATCATTTATTTTTAGACTTTGGATTTTATTTTTCTTGATGTTCTTTATTTATTAATTTTATGTTAAAACAGATGCTCAGAGATTTTTGGCACAGCCTTTGCAATTGCCAATGAGGGCTCCAACACCTTCTCCTGCTGGTGCACCCATCATCCTTGCCCCACGGATGCAAACACTGGGTGTCACAGGTGCACCTAATATGCTTGGGAGTGGTCCACCACCCTTAGTTTCACCTGGTGAAGGTGGTTTAATGTACAACCCTTATGAGCACCCATACCCTTATGGACTAGCCCATCCAACTATTCTGGAGTATCCTGCTCATCTTGATCCTGCTTCTGCTGGTATGTTTGTGCGATGAAGTGTCTGGAATTAATTTGAATTATTGAGTAATTGGATTTATGACATATAGTTTTAATAAGTAGGGGGGTAAACCACATTTAGCTGTTATTGTTATTGAGAATAAGAGCTTATCTGTGAACATTTTTGTCAAACCGAATGCTTTGGTAGTTTTTTCCCAGGGCTATTTTTTTTTAATATTTTTTATTCATGAACATCCACTTAGTTTTATATTATACATTACCTCAATGCTCAAAATGTTTTTAGTTATATTGCAGTTAATATTTGATGTAATGTTTGTATGCAGTTTTGATAAATAGAATATTATTTATTCGTGATCTGTGCCAAATTATTTTCAAAATATTTTAGAGGAAATGTATTTTCCGGTAGATTTTTAATCATTTTAAAAAGAACATCCTAAATTGTTCTGCTAAGAAAATGATGTTGGGTTCACCTATACACTTATCACAGTTTCAAAGTTAAACATTTCCTTGTTCTGTCAAGTCTCTTTTTAATGCAAACTAATGCACATTATTTTATTTATTTTATAATGTATATAGTTTATAGTGCATTGTTTTTAGCAGTTTTTGTTTACATTCCATATTCAAATCTTTTATCCCTGACTGTTGTGTTGATCACCTCTTAAGCTTAAGTAAAATTTCAAGTGTTTTTAATATCTTACAGCTGACTGATATGTTTATCACATTTTCTTATCATATTGTCTAGCTTTTCATCTGACTGATCTTTTTTTTTTCTTTTTTTTTTTTAATTATAGATTTATGCATAAACATGTTTGATACTTGGCTATGTCTTTCACAAGTACAAATTCAGAAGTATTAAAAACTAATTGGTTGGCAAAATTAGATTATATCTTCATAAAAATTTTATTAACAATGCCTTTCAATGTCATTTTAATGAAAATAGTTATTTAAACAAACATTTAATTTGTGGAAGGTAATTATAGGTATCTCCTAGTCCTACAGATTTAATTTTTTCTTCTAATGTTCAAAATTTTATGTGAATAATTAGGTATTAACATTTAAAATTATATAAATGGTTCTTATTTCAGCTAAAGTTTTCATTTTTCATTTATTTGCAAGTCTGATTTTATTTTTTGAACATAATGCATAGGTTAGATTGATGTTTTTAAATATCTTTTGACCGCTATGCCCTATTTTGACTATTAATCATTTGTTGAAAATGTTTTCTTTTGTTATTTATTGGGAGAAAAGAGCTTTTTTGTTGTCTTTAGAGTTCATTATTATTTTTTTGTATGTTTTCATAATTTTGTTGTTAGTGCTTCCAAACTCTCTTACATGTTGTTTAGACATTATTTCTTGTGTAAAATTGTACATTCCTCTTTTGTTTTTCTACAGTGGTGATCTCAATCCAGCATTTATTTTATTTTCTTTATTTTGCTACAAGTTTTGAGTTAATGGTCTGTGGGGATGACAGTTTAGTCCCTAGCTGGTGAGCCAAATTATGTCAGATTCTTTTATTTGACCTTGGAGGCATTCATATCAGTGCATTATTATAATTTACTTTTTTCAGATTTATTCAATAGCTTTAACTAGTTTCTTGCTTCACCTGACAATTGCAATACAAATTTTGTTCTCTGCTTTATCTCAAATGAATTTTTTTTCACCCCTTTATAAAGACAAACTATTATATACCAGTAACTTCTACAAAGTATCATTCTCTGGGGTATTAAGCTTCTACAATCAGTTAGGATCCCCACCCAGTAAAGTACATTCTGTTTGAATTGATTTTTTTATTATTATTATTAGGATGAGTTCATTGTGATTCAGTAAAGAGTTTACAGCAAGCCATGTGAGTTGAACAAGGAGTGGGTTTTTTTACGGCTATATTCATTGTGATTTAGAAACTGGATTTTAGTATGCCACATTCATTGCAAGTTAGATCCATTTGAAGAGTCTCATTTGTTATATATTGTGGTAGCTAATAAACTTATTACTTTTTGATTTGCTGTTTTGCTCACATTTTTATTATTTAGGCCTGGCTTTTTTTTACTAAAGTATTTATTTTGTGCAACTTAATCTTTACGATTTCTCAGCATGGATTCTTCTTTTAAATTACCCAGTTTTTATGCTCTCCAGAAAGAAATATAAATCCTAGGTCACCTCTTTTTTTCAGAATAAAATATTTCATCTGAAAGTATACTGTCTACAAATTTGTACTCTGGACGTTGATAGTAATTCAAGAAATTAATATAATCTCTACAGCTACTGGAGGATCAGCATATCTCAGCACTCAGAAGGGCCATTGGGTTTCACATAGGCCTTAGAATAAGAGATAAATAATGCCTATGCCTCGTGACAGTAGAACCTATTTAATCCAACCTTAGTAGTTGTAAAAATGATAATTATTTCGGCAAAACTTGTCTTGCATTTAAAAAAAATTATTTTCCATCAAATAACTAGAAGTAATAAGTGTTAGAGAATAATTTCATCCTACTGAGAATGTTTGCTAAACAGATACAGTAAGATTAAACTAAGATCAGACACATCTCCCAAATGAATCTAGCAAACAATGAGAAGAACTTAAGACACTTTTTTTTTTTTAAGTACCACATTTCTATTAAAAAAAAAATTTTTTAAACAGACTGGGAAAAAATTGCCTTTATCTTAATTCTGGAACCTGGCATTATGCATATTTATTTGTTTAATAATTGAAGACATGGTTTGGATAGTCTTAAATCAGAAGGGTGGGGAGGGGAGGGGGATAAGCAAAAATAATCTAGAATTACTCTAAACTGTAATAGCCTGTTCGCCATCAGGCGAAAAAATGCCACTCGGCAGCTCTGTGTCAGGTTGTTTTTACACTAGCAATAATTGAATGGTCAATGTACTAAAAAATGAAAAGTGACTGTAATTATAAATGGATTTTAAAATTTTAAATTACAACTTATTATAGACATACTAATGAATTTTAAAAGTATTATTTTTAATTTATTTTAAATTCAAAATAAATAAATAATAAAAAGTTTCTTTACCTTTTTGTTGAACTTGCGAATTTCAGCATCAGGTTGTTTTTTTTTGACATGTCTAGTAAAATATTAAAAGCGGGCATAATTCTAAAAAGATTTTCAAAATAAGTATTATAGACATACTGAAGAATTTTATAAGTATTTATTTAAATTCAAAAACAAATAAATAATAAGTTTTCTTATCTTTTTGTTGAACTTGCAAATATTTTCATTGGTTTTTGTTGTTGTTTTGTTAACAAGTCTACTAAAAAATTAAAAGCGAGTATAATTCTAAAAAGATTTTCAAACTAAGTATTATGGGGTTTTTTTAAAGTATTTATTTAAATTTAATTACTAAACATGTTGTTTTCCTAAGTTTTTTATTTCTTATTCATAAATAAATAAATAATAAAAAGTTTTCTTACCTTTTTGTTCTGTTGAACATCATCGTTTTTTCCTTGAATAAAATCCAAACACAAATACTTTGTTGAATTGGCCATTGAATATAATACAAAATAATAATTGTTCTTTCAATCTTTGTAAATATTCAGTTTCCAGGAAAAGTTCCATGCTTTTAGGACCACCGGTTTGGTTTTTTGTATTATCACATGGTCACATCCAAAATTTCAGTAGGGTTGAATTTCCTCTACAGTTAATTAGAATCATCCACACAATAAAGTTGATTAGGTAGGATCAACAACTCGCCATCAGAAAAATCAGCCTTGAAACTTGCCATGCTTTACAAAAAAATTTGATTCAAAATGGCTGCTCAACTTGAACAAAAGTGATGGTGGTGGAAAAAATTGTGTCCTTTAAATGACATGGCCATTCCAATAATAAAATCCAATGATAGAATTTAGAACAGATGGCTGCTGAAGCCAAACACTCTTTCCTTTACTCCTGATTGGTTACTTCGAACGATTAGCATCGCAAAAACTGAGCGAGTATGCATGCTGGTAAAGCCTCTTTACTGCAGATACTGGCTAGACACTTTTGACATGGTAAAGCTCCTATACTGCAAATGCACGACGGGTTAAGAGCTATGATCTTACACTAAAAATAGTCATCACTAGAAACAGTAATGGGAGATAACTTTTTATACTCCCAGAAAGAGCAATCTGATCTTGGCCAAAGAGAATAAACTCTGTTGCCAATCTGATTCATCTTGTTTGAAAGAATAAGTCAAGCATGAGTCACAATCACTCTGAGGCTAAAGAAATAGCAAAAACTGTTTTTAAATTTATTACTTTAAATGTCTTGAGCAATCTAGACTTGTCAGTGTGTCTGAGTGAATTGCCAGGCATGAATAGTAGCTAGTGTTTGTTGAAACAATCATTTAATCTCAAACAGCCAAAACTATCAAATCTATTATAACTGGAATAATTACACCTTACGGGTCTTAGTACCCACTTAGCAGTTTTTCACTTTAGCTTTATAAAATATTTCAAGTTCCTGCCCTTCTGTGGAATCTCTTTCATATTGCTAGGATAATCTCCAAAAGTAAAGGACAAGCAGCTTGGGGTTCAAATGAAATTCTGGTTCTCTATTGCCTCCCAATCTGATATACTTTGTCAAGCAAATTGACCAATGCTGAATGACATTTAAAATCTGATGCCGGAATATCTGGATTTCTGTGTTTGTGATAGTTATAAATTGCATTGTGAGCTGGTGGTCTGAATATTTCTAATGCAGCATCCATGGTGCAAGTGAACCCCAAGAGGCTGAATGAAAATAAGAACAGAGAACTGCAACAAATACATTCTTTCTTGGAATGCATGCATATCTGAAATATCTTAGGAATTTTGTCTGTCAACACTTGAAATATGCATCACAGAGATATAGATTTATTACAGCCTTCCAGTAGCATTTAGATAGAATCCTGAAGTACTGGCATGATGCAAATTTGTTTTGTGCACTCAGGTCTATCTCTGGCTTCCAATCTCCCACTGCTTTGGAAAAATAAAAGTTTGGAAATTATAATCAATCACCTCTTCCATAGCCAACAGTCTTTGATGATATCCTTAGCATACACGAATCCAATATGAAGTGCATGGAGATAGGTAAAGAAGGTGTTAAACAGACCTAATCTTCCAATCTAAAGAACTCTTTGGTTAAATAACTTTTTCCTATGCATGTAGGTGTTGAAATATGCACAACATGCATACTATATATATTTAAAGGTTGACAGTCACTATTACTTAGGGTAAAGCCAGGTCTTAACCCTACTAGAACCAGCCTGTTAGTCACCTCTCTTCTCCTACCTGATGTGTTCTGTCAGAGTTCTACTTCCTCTTATTGGACCTTGTGGTGTTTGAGAATGAAGGTACCCAGGAACAAAAAATGGTGAGGGCTTCTCAGGTCATGGATGTGTCAGTGTGGCATTAGTCACAGAAAAATAAGGAAAGTGCACTTAGCAGAATCTGAAGATAATCCAACAGGATGACAAGACACTATGCAAAGCATACCCAAACCTTGGATGGAAAGCCAGCACCCCATGAAAATTATACATCCTTTGAGTTCAGCCATCCAAAACATACCAATGCAACATTTAGTACATGATTATATTGGTTACCACTTTTGCTCACATCAAGAGCGGACTATTCACATTGTTTTATCTTTTTTAACCTGATGTTTACATGGAGCCTTGATGTTCCTGGTAAGTGCTTTACCTTAAAGTATGTTGCCCGCCAGTAAATTAGTTGTTTTGATGGAGAATTATTTTGGTAATAAAAACAAAATAAAACTTTAGTGAAGATCAGATAGTCTTTTTTTTAAAAGCTTAGTTTAATTTTTGCAGATATGCATATAAGGACTAAAATCCTGTCATTTTAATTTTCATAATTTTGTAGATGTATTATTATAAAAGAACCTTTTCAAATCATATGCATTTTTTAAAATGTAAGCGTTATCTTATAAAATCCTTTGTCAGCTCATTTAATTTTAAGCTCTTGAAAATTAAATATTTGATTGAACCAGATTTTTTTCTTTTAATATGGGTACTTATTAAAAGAATTAAAATCAAAAATCAATATTTGCTTCTCTGCACAGCATAGGTATCTTATAATTGGCTACTAAATTCTAATGAGTTCACGCTTTCTACTTAGTATGGGTGAAGCAGAGCTAAATCTAAAGTTGTCTAGGTGCCTTGCTAGGCAATGTTTCCTCTAAGGTGCGTGGTCGTACAGCTCATTAAAAAGTGCCAAGCAGCAGTTTCAAAATTCTGCACACAAGTTTTGGTAGCAAACTCAAACAACCACCAGTTCCATGCACAAAGGAAAAATATTAGAGGGACTGTTGATACCAGGTCTTTTGTATTTTTAGTCTTGCAAATGCTTTATGATCTTTTTCACAGAGAGATATTGTGCATATATGTTATGCTTAAGGAAGATTAAGAAGACTTTTTTCCCCATCTAAAGCACAATGATAATGCTTCTTGAAACCAGACTCAAAGAATAATGACTAGAATGACTAAAGGAAAGATGTTGGTTAAGTTGATCTATAGATCTAGTAAAATAGAATTTGCTGTAAATTTATAGTACACACAGCTAGTAAATGTAGGTCTATTAACCAAAATAACTTAACAACGCCAAAATATTTGTTCATTTTGAATGTATATGGTTCAGACACATCAGCATCCATCCATATACTGTGATAAATATTGGCAATTTCTTCAATTTGTATACATTGGTAGGTGGTACTACATGAATTTAGATCCTAAATGTACTTAATCAGTGGTCCACCTGTTTTAAGTCTAGGATAAATATGTGGCGATTTTTTTTTGTCAGTAACAATAATTGTCAATCACTTGTCATCATTGGCTGTGTTAATTGCACCAGCTGGGCCCATGTGTATTCTTGTACATCAGTGGAATAGTTTTATGGAATCTGTTTTATCTGGCTCAAATTGATATAAGCTTATCTATTCTGATAATGCTGTGGTAAATTAATTACATTCGTTCCTTCCTCACATTCACTGTCTGGGTGGATGGTCATGCTTGCATTCTTTGGTTGGTTCACCCTTGCATTGTCACTCAGTTCCCTGTTTCCAAAAAATTCACTTGGGAAATGGGAATTCGTGTTCACCAAAGTCCAAAAGGAAAATATATTTTAATTCATAAAATGTATTATTCATTCATTTTCAAAGGGATTGCTAGGTTTTGCAAAATAACACTTTTTCTCCTAAAATTATTTTTAAAATGAGTCTGGATGCATTACAAATCCTTTAAAAGAAATGTTGGTTTTATTAGTGCTTACTATCAATCATTCCCTTCTTGTTTGTTTTATTGGACTAAGACAATAGAAGACTAATGCCAAAGTCTTAAAATTCACATAAGTTCTGCTTCATGAGAAATGGCACATAGCTTGGCTTTTATTTTGTTACCAGAGATGCAATATTTTATTTTAGGTATGTGGAATTTTCTTTTTACTGCATATTCATATTCTTCTTCACAGTTTGTGGTCTATTTTCATATCATTATTTATCCTGTGATTGCTCTTCAATAGTTTATCTACATGGTACCAAATCTTTCTCAGGAGTTTCCTTTTATTGCTATCTTGGCTGTCTTTTTTTTTACTTTTCTTTTTACTACTTTGAAGCCTAAATGCTTATTTTAGTTAATATTTCTTACTCGAACCATCAAGTCTGCTATGCTCTTACTTAATCATTTTAAGTGTTAAAAAACATTACTTTAAATATTTATTCCTCTGTTTCACACCTAAAGAATGCATTTAAAATCTGACCACACTGGCTCTGCGACACTATTTTCATTATTAATAAAAAATAAAGATAAATTCTGAGTCTTTTAAAATGCATCTCATTTAGACACAATTTAATTTCAGCTGAATTAAACTCCATTGTTCTTTTAAAGTTCTATTTGTTATCAACTTATTATTAATTAATTCTGCATTCTATTCTCAACTATCTTATTGTTTACTCCGGTGGTATGTCTGTGAATGTGTTGTGTTTGCTCTAATAGTGATATTATATTAGAAAATTTGTCTGAATTTGTTTTGTGATATTATTTATTTAACTTTGATGTGTTGAATTTCTTAATTATTTTAAAATTTTGAAAATGTGGGTGAAGGTTGTGGTAAAGCGTAGCTAAAATACCATAAAGGATATGTTTGAGCAAACAAGCAAAATGGTATAGGTAGATCTGTCATATATATATTTATTTATTTATTTTTAAGGAAGACTGAATTCTAAATGCCTCATTCAAATGGTAGAACTAGAAGTAAGCATAAACATTGGTGAACACTTGTGCAATTTTATTATTTTAGCAATTCTGTCTGTCAGTAGTTTGGTGTTGGTGATTTGTTACTAAAAGTAATGTAGGCTATGTTTCATTGCTTGCTTTTTTTGTAATGATTTATTAATTCTTTGCAATTGATTTTACATTCTAACTATATATATGCACACATAGAGACCTTGCCATTGGTGGATTTGGCTGGTGGCTAGTAATTGACTTTTTGTTTCAAAGTGCCTTGGCATTTTGTAGGTGCAGTGCCGAAACTACGGCGAACTTTAGCAGGCGTGAGAGATCACCCTTACACAAGGGTTACACTCTCATAATTGCAATGCAGGTTGGTTTCTCAAGCCTTTTATTTTTCCTACATCCCTTTTAATTGCCATCATTCATTTTTCTGATATGTAAAGAGGCTATTTGTGATTACAATAATTGTGTTTGGATTTATGTAGGTTTAATATTTTTGTTGTTTTTTTTAAGAATAATGTTCTTGTGTATTCAGATAATGACAATCATTTCATAAAACCTCTGGGGCTTTCATGGTATATGCTTATTTCATCACTTCACTATAAGTTGTTGTATAATTATTTTTGTATTTAATTTTGCTTGAAAATTAAATATTTGAACCATTTTAGTGTATAAAATTGTTTCAGAAGTTGAAAATAACATTTTTGTTGACTGAAATCCTAGTATAGATTTACAATCCAAAGATGTAGTGTTTTATTTAAGTTGTCTTTAAGCTCATTACTGGAAAGACTTTCTCGGTTGTCATGTCTTCAGATCACTGATTATAAAATATAAATCCTGTTCTTCACTAATGGCCTCTTCATTTTCTCAATTAACTTTGTGAAATCATTTTATTTTTGTTTTATTATTTTTTAAAGATTTCAATTCAAAGATTTATATTTTCAAATTTTAATATAAAAAGTTCGCTTTCTTTATATGCCTGTCTGTTTTTCTGCACTTTAAATAGAAAAGCTGGCTTGAATGTGCAACTTGTGTTATTGATCATAAAATTAATTTTGTATTTAAATGATTATATGCATATAGAGAGAGAGACTTAAACATTTTGATTAATTAACAAAGCTAAATAATGCTTTCAGTAATACTGACATAATGATTTAAAAGAGAGCCATCATGAACTGCAAGATACAGTATATTTAAGACGTGCAGATTATTAGCATATATAACATTCTTTGAGAATGTTGCATTTGTTTTTAAATTATCTTGGATATTTTACAGCAAAAATTTGATATTGTGTCACAATGATTAATAAATTTGTTTTAAAAAATAATATAAATTATGCTAAAGTATCTTGATTAATTGTACTATTGTTTTAATCAAGAATGACCCATTTAAGTAATTTGATATTTATGCTTGTTGAATGGGGGTTGTATTTTTGTAACAAAGAGTTCTCTTGGTAAATGACTTTATGAGCATTTGAATCTGAGGGGAATGCACTTTTTGTATGTGCTGTTGATTGGCATTGGTTGTAGAATGGTATTTAAAAATTAATGATGTTTTATTTCTTACAACTTGCAATCATTTAAGTGTCACTGGAGGTGGTACTGATTAGAGTAACACAAGTTTCAATTTAAATGAACCAAATGTAACTGGTAGCTTATTTTATTCATTTTTCTTTAAACTTTTCATATGATCTTTTACTGTATTTATATGCTGAAAAATAATCCATTTTAATTGATGTGACAGATTGAATCAATATTTTATAAGTGTATTGTTTCAATAGATAATAATTTGATAATCCTGCATCAAAATCTCATCCATATTTTTTACGTATGCAGTGCTGTTTGTGGATTCTAGTGAAATTTTTATTTTTGCAAATTATTTATTTTGTAATGTGTTGAGGTTGTTGTTGAATCAATCTTTATTGACTACAATCATACCTTGTAATGTTGTAGCAGATCTTTTTAATATAAATATATGTATTTGCTAAATTAATTAATTTTGGGGGGGTTGTTATGGCTATTTGTCATAAAACCTGCTTGGCACAAATTCTTCAACTATTTGTCAGACAACATAAGCACCATTTACCTTGCAGCATTTCGAAGTATGATCACACATTTTATTACAATATTTTCAAAGTCCATGAAGAGAGTTAACTATTTAGGCTTTAAAATAACATTATTTTGACTGGCAAGTTTCTTGCCCTTTTTCTTATATGCAGTTACGCAGACACACTTATTCACATTATTATTCATACACTAAAGAAGTTTTTCTTGCCCCATTCTTC
Organism: Sinotaia quadrata; assembly: GCA_028829895.1. NCBI lineage: Eukaryota > Metazoa > Mollusca > Gastropoda > Architaenioglossa > Viviparidae > Sinotaia > Sinotaia quadrata. Next base: position 38,536,359 of record CM054181.1, on the reverse strand, counting down.
TATTTCTTGCTTTTAATATAGATTGTTCATTCATTTATGCATGTTTGAAGTGTTGCAATGGTCTCTTTAAAAAAGCATGTCAAACTCCTTACATATTTATCTATGTAATATTACAACCACACTGCTCCTTCCTTCATTATCTTCTAGACAACCTTTGCATTAATTGTATACACATTTACCATTTTATTCAGTTTAACTTTTAGCCAAGTAAGTTAATATTAATAATAATATAATATTAATATTAATATTTTGATTTAATTTTCTACCTTGCGAATGCTGTTATTTTAGATCTTTTTAATAAAACAGCATAAACTAACCTAACACAAATTTTTATTTTTTTTATTTTTCTCATATTTTTCATTAACCCAGCTGGCAACTAACATGGTCACACACAAAGTGCGAATCCCCCCGTGCCTTAAACAAGACGGCTTGGCTGACGGACTTTGCACATCTCCCTCGGTGTATTTCACCTGCCTCTTCACAACTACCTACTCAGTATTACTGAAGCTGGGAGCTCTCACTTGATGCCTACGCCAACTAACTGCCCTAGTGAGGATGAAATATTAACTCACCAGATGAATAATTGACCTTTATTTTCCATTCATCGTTGCCCCCTTTTGTTTGCATCTTTAAGAGGGTGGCCAGCTAAGTGTTGCTTTCTCAGTTGAATCCATCAGACAGAGCTCCTCACTAACTGAAGAGGAGTCAGAGTTAGACTTTGGTTGCTGGGGGTGGGCTGGGATTTTTTGTTTGTTTTTTAAAATGGAGTTTGGGAGTGGAAAATAGTTCTTTGGAAATTAACTGCAAGGCAGGCTGTTCTGTATAGTTTTGATTTTACTATTAATTTTTATCTGCATTAAGTTGCTTTTATGTAGATGTCTGTGAGCTGCCCACCATTGCATGCCAAACAGTAATCTTTGCTTGATGACTGCACAGATCTGACTTGGCTGTTAGTAGTTTGCTTTCTCGGTGCATCAGAAATTTCATTTGTCTCAAACAAGAAAAATTGCATGCATAAATATAAGCATACACTCTTCAGCATTTACTTTTATTAAAATTAAATATTACATATAATATTTATTGCCACCGTAAAACAATACTTAATACTTTCTAATCTTTATTCAGATTTTCAGATCAGCTGATGCTTATAACTTTAAACTGAAACCTTTAAAGTTGTGTATGATTTGAGAATTGCTATTAAGTTAATTAAAATCTGCAAATATCTGGTGGTGGGCAGTCACAGAGATCATTTCACTCATGTTACCCCAAATTGGTAATAATCAAGCTGCAGCGTTTGTAAGTTTAATTGCTATCTTATGCTGTTCCACCTGGATTCTCTTTCCTGAACTTTAAATAATACAACCAAATATTTGTAACGTCGGATCACTCTAATTATTGTGTGCATGTACATAAACATAATTCACTTTGCTGCTGTGTGGTCTTTTTGCTTAAAATTTCCTCAAAGTCTGCTTTAGTGGACCATTAATAACTTCTTGCATAAATTGTGCGAATAATGTGGCAAGTAGCTAAACTGATTTCTTTTATATATATTTTTTTTTTTTTAACACTTGTTTTATTACTATTGTTTTTATTATTAAGGAATACAGTTTTCAGTGCATATCAGCAATCATTGCATCAACCTCAGCACTAAAATTATCAGTTAAATGATTCTGTGGTTTTAGTTAATCACATTATAAATATTGTTTTCTGAGGATCTGGATTGCTCTGAAAAATCTCTAGTACCTGTATTGAACTTAATTATAACCTCAATCAAATTAGATTTATAGTTGATAGGGCTTTGGTTTGTTTTTTTATTTTTATATGTTCATTTTAAAACAAAGTATCCTTACATTTTTCACTTAATTCTTTACAAAATAATTATGATTACCTTGATTTTTTTTCCCTTTCATTTATTGCTTGCTCAAGGGCAACTAATTCTTTAGCCTATATCTTTTTCTCATAATAGCATATTATTTATAAATTAATTTACTTCCTAAAGAGTTTCTTGGGTGGATTATGTATTTTAGCTTGTATAACACAAGTGTACTTAATGCAATATATTTGCCAGAAATTACACTGGAAAAAATACTCACTGATTTGAATTGGCAATTTCTTCCATACAGTTTTCTTGCTTGACCTAAGTTTTCTAAACATAGATCATTTTTTCTTTTTTTTAATGCAAGGATGTTTCCCACTTTGTTGTAATTTTTTAATACCTCAAGCTAGAATATAGTTCTGTGTTTGTGCTTATATATATATATATCATGCGCACACACTAGGCTCTTCAGTATTTGGATCAAACTACAGAGAATCTCAGATTAAATATAATTTTAATATTTCATATCAAATATATCTATGCAAGAGATTGTCATATCATAGAATATCTTTATCATTCATTTTTCTTTTGTTTCTTGGGCAATACAATAAGTTTTGAAGACTTTAGATTTTTTGTTATTGTTGTGTTTTCACCCACTCACAGATGATCAAAGTTTCTGATTATCAGTATCAAACTACTTGTGTCAGCTTTACTTATATGTTGACAGTATACTCAGATTTTCTTTTACATATAATTGTTATATTTTTCTATAATCATGTATGTCACAACTGCAGAATTCAATTTTGTAACATTTTAATGTTGTAATTTAGTTCAGCAGGGTTTTTTTTAAAAATATATATATTTTAATTATATTTTTTATGACCCACAATCATGCTTCTTATAGTTAGCTCACATTGAGAAACATCTTGGAGTTTGTGTGTTGATGCATATTGTTTTCTTGTACCTGTACATACTCAGACAATAGCCCCACCGAATTGTATACTTATCCTTTTGATTAATTTTTAATTTTTAAAAAAAAATCATTTTGTTTCAAAGAGTATAATTTTAATATACTTTAGTGTAGTTGAAATAATGAAAAGTTATATCCCATGTTTGGAGATTGGATCTGGGATGTTCATTGCACCACATATTAGTTTGCTTTCCTTTAATAAGATTTCATCAAAACAACTTGTCACATTGACAGTAATACCTCATAATGAATTCATTTTATAACTTGTTAGATTTAGGGTTGCAATTTTAACTTTTTTTTCCCATCTATTCAAAATATCCTGCTTTGAAAACATTTTAATTGTGCAAACTGCAAGATATTTGAAAAAGCAATTGCTAGTCTCATATATGTTTTATTATAATGTGATTCATATCCACAAGAGAGAAAAAAAACTATGATAAAAAAATTGAAATTTATATTCTAAAGAATGCAAACTTTGATTTGGCCATTTTGAAAAGGCAAGTTGGAAGTTGATTGCAGTTTGAAATTTTTGTGAAAATGATCAATGGCTTTCATATGTGCATATTTCAAGAAATTACACTATTATTTACTACAAGTGTCTTAAACCATTAATCATGAGCTGCAAGGGTCTTAAGCCATTAATCATGAACTGCAAGGGTCTTAAGCCATTAATCATGAACTGCAAGGGTTTTAATCCATTAATTATGAACTGCAAGGGTCTTAAACCATTAATTTTGAACTGCAAAGGTCTTAGGCCATTAATCATGAATTGCAAGGGTTTTAAACCATTAATTATGAACTAAATGAGTCTTAGGTCATTCAATTTTTCAAGTCAAGATATGTATTCATTACAGCAGAAAAAGAAGTTGCAATAATTATAAGTGATGAATACGTTGACTTGTAGCTCATGATAACTGATGTATAATCCTTGTACTTCATGATTATCAGTTATCATGAGCTACAAGTCAACGTATTCATCACTTATAATTATTGCAACTTCTTTTTCTGCTGTAATGAATACATATCTTGACTTGAAAAATTTATTTTTTAAATCATTATTCAGATATGCATTGTCTTATTAGATTGTATCATAAAATTGTTCGACAGATTTAATTTGCTGTGTGCATATTGTGATGAGCTAGTTATAAAGATACCTATCTCTACACATTGTGAGTCATTACTGTATTCAGAAATTCATAAAGTCCAGCAGATAGTTCTCTCTTTTTATGTTAATATTTGTTTTTTAAGAACAAAGTCCATTCAGAGTATCACTGCTAAATCTTTTGGTTGTGCCGCATGTCTACCCCCATCATCATTTAACAACTAATAAGTAGATAGAGTCGTGGGGTAATAAAAATTCTAAAAGGATTGCTTTGGTCATCTAAATTTTTTTTTTTTTAAATTTCTTTTTTGAAAAAATAAAAATGAGAAATGGCATTGATTTAATATGTAGAATACCATCTGTCATGAGAATCTTTAAAATTTGGATTCCTTATAAAGATTTTTTTTATATTATCTTTTCATATTCATTATAAGAATTAACAAAAATTATTTAAATTTCGTCATCTTATATATGTGACAACTTTTGTTTTTCATTTTGTTTATCTGTAGTGGATTTTGACTGCTTTTATTATATTATCAATGTGTTCCTTTGTGATCAGAAATGTGTATGTCTGAAAAAAATAATGCTTTGTACTTAAACATAAAACTTGAACTTAGGCGTGTCTTTATACACAGTTTCAAGTGTTGGCTGCTGTTTGTATATTTATATATCTTATTTTTAATTATTTTTTTGTATCTTTTGCAATGTGATTCAATACTCTCCAGTGTCTTCCTTTTCTGAACTCATTTCATATGCTGTTCACTTGTGTATTTGATTTTGCTGAAGAGGGAAGAACCTTTGTTACATTATGTTTAGGTATAACATTTATATTTTATTTGGATTCAGCCAAATATCAAAGATAATAATGTTTACAGCTATCATGTTAAGTCTTTTTACATTACCTTTTTGCTGAATATTGTAGCTGGAATAACAAACTGGATTGTTGGTTTATTTTTGGTGGGTGATTAATTTTTAATTTACATCAATGTAAATTGATTTAATATTTGCAGCACTGCCACTTGGTGCATTTGTGTACATGTGTGTACACTTTGTCTGCATTAACACTTTGTGGGCCATATTGACTCACATCAGCTTGTGTTGCGCACAAAGCATATATAATTGTCATATATATATCCAAACCTATTTTCTTTAGATTTCATACATACTCAATAATTTGTACATGTTAATAACAACGAATGATTCAGCATTGAATGTGGAACGAGATGCAATTTCTGCTATTGCTTTGAATGACTTCTTTAACATATTCCAATTTGCATCAACTTCAGCGTTGATATATTAATACCAATCATTTGGGCATACTAACAGCTACTGATTGTGATTTTCCATTTTGATCAGGAATGTGCTACTGGTGCTTCTCCTTAAAGGTCAAAATGGCTGATTGTAACTTGTATGCACTCTGATTTTGCTTAAAGTCTATCAAAGATTTTTTTTTTTTTTAAAGAAATTTCAGAGAGTGCCTATACAGCCAGCTATATCCATTCTCTGTATTTTATTCTCTTTAAGATGGTGATCTAGGGTGGCAGATTTAATAGCTGCCTTGTTTACTCTTTTGAATATCTATTAATAATACAAACTTTGTGCAAAATGTTAAATTGACAAAGCTTTGCAAAGAGCTGTTGATAAAAGTCCCTGCAGCTATAAAATGACTTCCTTTTACCTAAAGTTAATAGGAAACTCTATGAGGAAGTAAGGGATCGATTTGTTAAATTTCTATGCATAACTGTTTTGTGTCTCCGTCCCATACAAGGTTGTGGTAGATTTTTATTTGTTTGACCTTATAAAAAAAATGTTAAATGAAGTTCAGTGATATATTTTGAAAATTAGATAAGATTCTTATATTAATTTTTTCCAGCCATTTTGCCCTTGATTTTCATACTTAATCTAACCCGGCAAGTGCCTTATCATTGCATGCCCTTGGATGCAGGGTCATTATGCAAAAAAAAAAAAAATACTTATATTTGTTTAAATCATAAGCATACTGCTGTGCTGTGTGTCTTTAGAGCTGCATTGAGAGGTTATTAAAAATTAATGGCAGGTGCTCAAATCCTGTATCATGACACCATATTTGTAATTTTTTCATTCTCAAATTTTACAGAACAGAAATGCTTGATGTGGATGTATACATGGTTAATTTGAACAATGATGTGCATAATAACTTACTCCATTTCATTTTTTTCCCTTTTGCTTTTTTTAATATTCATAAACCTTAATGATTTATTAATATGTATAGTTGTTTCTTTTCTCAGTCTTATACTTGTCATTTCCAGTCTACTGTTTAGACTTTTTTGAAATCTTCTTTTTCAGATTCTTTTGTTAATAAAACTTTTCCTTGGTAGCAATTGTCATACTATTTTAAACACATGGAATTCTAGTTATATGCCATCTTGAATCTCAGTGTCGCTTTTATTTTCCCCCTGTTTGATTTACTAATACTTGATGTGATTTAGTTGCCCTGACTTTGCATTGGATATTCTAAGTAGAATTGTTTGGAGTTGCATTAACCATTGAATGGCACTGCTTTCATAACCAACCAGCATATTTTGTAACCAATTTTATTGATAATATGCAATAAAGATTTGTACTCTCTGAATCCCATTTTATCTTTTTACACTAACTGGCCCTTCATTGGGTATTTTTCTCTTGTTCAGTCCATATCATGTGCCTGTAGTCTGAGAGCATGTGTCTAGAGATTTCAATTCTCAAATGCTTAAAAACCATTCTTCATTTACTTGAATTTTTATTTTATGGGAGGGTGGGCTACTTTTGTACAAATAAAGCATTTTGCAGTTTGTTGCACTTACATCCTGCTATTGAGTTTAATATAGAGACAAATGAATTGGGGAGTTTTTACAGAATATGAAATAAAGGCACATGAGATGGAAAGATTTTATTTTTTTCTCTTTCATTCATAACACAATTATTAGAAACATATTCTAAAGGGGAAACACTATCACTATCAGCTTTTGTGTTGTGTTGTATTTCTGATGTGTCCAGTTATCTGTGTTATTTTATTATGCTTGATTTCATTCTGTGCTTTAGTTTTCCAGTCACTACTACATCTGCAGTGCCATAAATTTTCTTACACTAACTTGCCTTGTTTTGGGTACATATAGTGGAGTACTGCACACTGCGTGGTACATGGAGGTGCAGGGTTGTATTTGAATGTTTGTGGCGTCTGGAAAATTTTAAATACCGAACTTAACTTAGACATTTAACATCAGTCCTTTTCATTTCATAAACTTAATCAGCCTCAAGATGAATCTCATCTTGATCTTTTTCTTAATTTATTTTCATATGCACTAATACCTACACTGGTAACTACAATGTTTTCTTTAACTATAAGTGCTTATTTTAAAATTATTTTATATAAACGTATTCTTTTAAGGCCATAGGAATATGCATAGCAATCATATTCTGCATGGATAAAACATGAGAGATTAAGACTGAAGTATAATGTTCTGGGGAAGCTTGTTTTTTTTTTAAAAAAAATAATTATATTTCCAACTCATGGGTTTCATCAAAACAATTCCATTTAAATTTTTAAATCTCAGTTTTATTGCATCTGTAATTATCCTCACTGATGTATATGAGGGCATTTTTCACCAGTTACACAATATCGATTAATCTAGGATATTTGAGGCAGAAAGGAATGCCATCTGTGACAGATTGCATCATTATTTAAGATATACAAAATTTTTCTGTAATTATTTACTATTAAGTGTTGACTCTTCTGAGGTCAACAGGATATTCAGTTATAATCACATCTTCACTGTCTGCAATTAACTTTATGTGTATATATAGCAAGTCAGTAACTTACAGGATTTCACTTATTTTATATTTGAATTAATCCTCAGTTTGTTTAGCATAATGGTTTTTTTTTTCTTAAAGATATTCTAACTGTGCAAAAGCTCAGCTGTCATCTACGTAATACTCAATCTTTTTGTTCTGTGGCAAGTGATTATCAGATCACTGAGTATCCAAACTGGATACTGTGTTACATGCACTCATACAGTCATATAGACTTGCCATTTAATCTTGGCTTTGAAAGAAAAATCATACTCTCACACGCGCGTGTGTGTGTGTGTGTGTGTTAAGTTTTCCTGTTAAATTTGGATTCGCTACGTAGAATCATGACTGATAGGGCAATTAAACATGTGCACATTTATATATATTAATGTAGTCTTTCAGTCTAAATTTTAATTAACTTATTTAGAATTATGGCTTTGAAAGAGCACTCTCCTACAATTTGCATATATATATATATATATATATAGGTTCAGACTGAAATAAGTGATTAAAATAATATATACCATTAAAATGGACAAGCAATCAGAAAAGTCTCTGAGTAAAAAAATTGGTTACAATTCAGATTTACAATTTTTAAACCTCATTTCATTCGTTTAAACAAATAGCAGTGTACTTTTAAAATGTAAAATCACAGTATGTTCCAAAGTATGTCAACATTCAAATAATAATCTAAGTTATTCTAGAGTGTGACAGCTTTCACATTGCATTCTAAATAGTTCCCTACTGATGTGTCGTTTTGCAGTATCATCTTTCTGATATGCAATATATGTAACAAACATTGGGGAATATATATATATAATTTTAGTCAAACATAGCATTTTAAGAAAAACCTGCTGTAACCTTTTTAGTTGATCCCTGAATAAACTTGTCCAGCATAGATTTCTTCTCAGTAATCTTGGACTTAAAATTTAACTCATTTTAAGCACATGCTTACATGTAAGCATGTGCTTGTTTGTAGGGAATCTTTATAAAATAAAAAAGCTTTATTTTTTTTGTTAAAAGTCTTTATCAAGGAGATGTTACTATTTTGGCATCCTTCCATAGCAAATAAGTTGCTGTAACCAGCCTTTGAGATACAATTTCAGTGAAAAACAGGACCTTGAGCATTGTTAAATTGTTTTTTTTTTTTTAATTTAATAACAAAATACATTTATTTGGTATGTTATTAAAGTTTGAGTGCAAATACAATTTTTTCCTATGAAGTTTTGTAATACAGTTTATAACTGAATGTAATATAATTTTGTGTGTGCTTTTCCACATAAACATACCAAAATTAATTTACATGCATGTAGAGAGTTAGTTTGTTGAGAATTCATATTTTGTACCATTTTTATCATATCCAAGCTATAATGGATTTTGATGCAACATTATTTACCAACCAAGAAGTAATATTTGTATGTCTTGCAAAGATGTGACATTACTTGTTATGTTTAATAACTGCAGATATTTAGCTCATATTGCTAGAGATTCCTTTATTTTATTTATCCCTTTCACTCACATATGCCAACTGCATAGATCTAGAAATTTTAGATAGACATATTTATGTATGTGTATATATAATTATATTTTCAGACTGCCATTTGTATATTAAATATGCTCAAAGTTTACTGCAGTTAAAACAACGAATCTCATTATCGTTTGATAAGGGCCATTACTTTTCATGCCTTGCTTGGCTAGTTGACCTAGCATTATTTCAAGTTTTCAGAATTTATTGTGCCTTTTTGTATAAAATCATTTTACTTTAGTCTTCCCAGATTTATGGACTTGAAAAAAGTTTACTAGTGATGCAAATAGTTTTGCAAACATTACCTCTGATAGTGTTAATGAGTTTTGCGTGAATACATTTTTTGTAACTCTATGTGCTACATCTATGGTTGTGGTAAAATATTCTTTAGTGTTTTATAGAATTTTTAATATACTCTTTTTTTCTTTCTTAATTTTTCTTCTATTTTTTTTCCAAATAGCTACCAAATGCCAGAATTCAAATGTAGAGCAGATATAATCATATCTTAGTGATTTGCTTTTCCCATAAAGAAATATTTAATTCTTCATAAAAAGTTAATTTTTGCAGGGTGGGGTGTAAAAAAATAATAATTAACAAAATGTTGATCTAACAAAGGTGGCACTATTTTACAGTGGCCCAAATGCTTAGTAAATCCTTTTACTCTTGACAGCTGCACTGTATTAAAGCAGTGTGAAAGAAACAATATTGAATGGCTTGACAACACTTGCATTGATCTGCTTTTTATGTAAATAATTTTTGTTTGTCAACATGTATTGCTTTGCTTTCATTTTCTAAATTTTAAACTCTGAAACTGATCTTGCCAATTTTATTATGGTTCTTAAAAGACTTATGTGATTTTTTTTTTAATTTGCTCAATTGCTCAATTTATTTGAAAAACATAATATTTTTAGTGAACTGCAAGACTAGATAAATATCTATAATAATGTCTGCATTGGGTGGGTGGGTTTGTGTGTGTGTTTTTGTGGATTTTTTAAGTAATTTTTTTTTTATCATATTGATATCCATGACATAGTTGTGCCTAAGTGCAGAGATATTTAACCACTTGAAACCACATTGCTCTCTCTCTCTCTCTCTCACTTTTTCTCTCATCTTTTTCTCTCCTCATAGTGTTATATTTAAAGTTATATGCGCCATTTGTGTAAATGTTTCACCAAATGTATTTGACATATAGTGTTTCATTGACTCTGTGTTGTGTTGCCACTCTTTTACCCTTGTTTTGGGGCCATGGTGGTAGAAATCTTGACATTTAATAATAATAAAAAGTTTCTTGGGATCTCTGGCGTGGAAATTCAAGAATGTGACCTGTTTCAGAAATGTGCAATAGACACCATCATGATCTTGAAGACTACCCTATTTTAGTTTATTAAGTATTGTCAAACATCGGTAACGTGTGCAGCAAATATATTGCACAAGCTTATTTTGCATATGTCGTTAATCAATTCTCAGAAGCAGTACCTCACAAAACTGGTTTCCAATTAAAACTGACCCTATGTTAACTGTAATTTGAATAATTTGTTTCATACAAGATAAAGTATCATGTTATTTTTGTTTGAAGTGTTTGTTTATAAACTCAACAAAAAATGTTAATGAATCTGATGCTGTAGTGCAGCATATATTTTACAGGCAGCTGGTGTAACCTTTGATTTAAACTTTAATTATCATCCTAAGAGTAGTGATCAAATGTAATCATTGTCATTCTAAAACCAGTAATCGCACATTAGACACAATCATTAATTAACATTCTAAAAGTGTTGTTCATGTTGATTGTGAATGTGAATTGTCAAGGGTCAGTCTAAAACCAATGGCTACATATTGAACACCATTATTACTCAGTCTGAACAATTCATCGAATAACAATAGTAAGTACTGATAAAATTTAACATCAGATATGGCCATTAATAGTCAAAAATGAATTATCAAATAACAATAATGAGTAATGATAACATCAGATATGACCATTAAAAATCAAAAACAAACAATTGTATAATAACAGTTTCAAAGAGTACTAATATAAAAATGTACATGACTATAACCAATAATAGTCTTAAATGAATGATCATTTAACACTCAGCTCCTTGAAAAGTAATGATTACAACAAATACCTAGCTGGATGTATGACCCTTTAATGGCCAATCTAATAGCAATGATAAAAATGTGAACATCTCCACTGAATGGCTCAGCTGTCCGTCTAAAAACAGTGATAAAACACTAACCCCATGAATATGAGTATTGCCAGTCATAAAAGTCATTGTGTTTCCATTGACTAGCTTGTATAAGTTAAAAGTAACAATCAAATGTATCCAGCAGATTGTACATATCAAAGTGTAGCCATTGACTGTAGCTAGTATTAAGTCTAGAAGTAGCAATTCAATGTATCCAGACAATTGTACTTATCAATGTGTAGCCATTGATTGTAGCTAATATAAGTTAGAACTAGCAATCAAATGTATCCAGCTATAAATTATTAGTTGGCTGAAATTAGGAACACACAAGTGTGTGTGTATTTTTTCAGTCTTTAAAATGCTTTTGTAGCCTGAATAGACAAATATATTTATCACATTTTAAGTATTAACACTAGTTTCTAGTAAAATCTGGAATTCTTAGAAGAAATGAATGATGGTCATAAATCATATGGTAACACTTGATCAAGTGATATGCATATATGTCGTGTATAAAAACATGACAGGTGTTTTATCCATTAAATATAATTGTTTCATCACAAGAGTTTTCATTTCTCTAATTTATATTACTTCCATTCACACTATTTGTATTGCATGTGATTTACGAAATAAAATATAAACCAAGATGGCACTTAAGTACAAATAAGTATTACTTGTATTAACTACTCCATGTACAGTTATATTTTGTGGAAACCACTTTGTTACATCTTACAGATACTCTCGTTTTTAACTTTTCTCTCTCTTTTTTTTTTTTTTTTTGGGGGGGGGCTTTCGGTACTAAATGCACTGTTACGCATATAGTATACATTTGTACTGTTTTAACCTCTCAGTACTGATTTTAAACTAACAGTAAACACACAGTATAGGAGGACAGAAGAATACCAGTCAGTTACTAAATAGTAAACCCAGTGTGTCATGAAACCAAAGGGCTCGTGCTGACATGCTGGGGAGCCACTCGATGACGTTGCTAAAGTCTCTTCACCTCTAATATTTTGATGTTATAATCAACAAACTTTCTCGGCATATCCATGCAGGATAACGGCATTTAAACTACCTTGTTTTTTTAACTAACTAAACTCGGCAGTTGACTATGTATATACTGATTTCGTTTGCATCGAAAGAAACTGCAAAGAAATCCTGCCCAAAACGGGGGCGAGTGGCAAAAAATATCTAGGTACAGATTTGTAATATAAGTTCGTGTTTCAAATAACAAGATGCGACTTGAACTACCATACCTGGCTTTGCACCTGACTCGAATTTCGTCTAGAGACGAAAAATAATGACAACTATCCTGCTAGTTGTTTTCCGAATGGCGCGCACAAGCAGGGTATATTTCATGTCACTGTCAAATGTGACAAACGAATGTACTGTTTCAAACACTACGAATAAAACCCTTGGTAGATTATTAAACATGCGCTAGCTTGCTGTCTAGCCAGTACAGTCAGATTGAAAGGTAAATCTGGTCACGCGTGCTCATGATTTCTTCCTTGTCCAAAACCTGTGGCTGTTGGCTGAAACCAGGGCAAAATTGCATCAGGTAATCTACTCCTTCTTCCATTCACAGCATGGGTACCAGTACGTTTCACACGCAAATATTTCTTTCTCGGCTTTGAAATCGGGACGGACGTGAAAACTAAATCAAATACAAAGGCCGATTGCTGTCTTGGACTGGGGATGTGGGTCGTTTCATGCTTGGTTGCGGCGTACTGTTAAAAAAAAAATAAGAATGTAAAAATAAATTTGAGGCTTCAATTTTCCTGCAGGAAACAGTGCCCATCATAATGTGTTTTGCAATTAAATCGCTTAATAATGTACCACAAATACTAAAGCAATGTTATATTCATTTTTGTTTCGTTTTAAGTCGCAAAACAACTTAGTGCCTGCTGGGTTCATATAGTCTCCGTAAAACGAACTTTTGTAATCACATTCATCTTGATACACATCAGACGTCACTCCTAGAGCATGAGGAAACCAGATTTTTTTCTTTTTTTTAAAAAAAAATTCTTACTTCATTTTTTTTCTTTTAACTTACACAAATGTCTTATCACAAATTTCTACTCTACAATATGTTAATGAGTTAAGGTATGTGCAAGAATAATTTGTTTCCTATTTAAAACTATTCTTAAATATATATGTTTAGCCACCTTTCTTTAAATTAATCTCTTTCTATTCATAAATTTTAAAAACTCATAAGGCAAAGATATTAAATTTATGTTTAATAGAAAAAATTAATTTATATAAAAATAGGCTAGGTACATTTAATTCAGTTATAGCTTGATTTTAATTAATGCTATTTACAGTATGAATGGACACTTATTGACAATGTTAACAACTAAAAGCCTAAGCAATATAACCTGACAATTGTACATAAGGGTGAAGAAGAAGAAAATGTCACTGACGGTAATGATCAGACTCAAATATAGGCAAAATCATTATACATGTGTTGGTAATATGGGAGGGAGAGGCCTCTAACGAGGTTGCTTGGTCAGTGCCCACTACTACAAGCGCTAGCACTGCGGGCACGAGAAGTTTTTAAAAAAAACTAAACATGGTGTTTCTTCCTTCCCCCCTCCCCCCTTCAATCGTGACCTCTCGCAGAACCCCGGTTCAGAAATCTGCCTTTCTAAAGTTCGGCGACTCAGATAATAATATAATCGATTGTTAATGATACTTTATTAAACAAGAGTACCTTTATTTTAAAGTTGCTGAAGGCAGTGACGGGAGATTATATATATATTACGGCCCCTTTCTGTACCACTAGAGCAGCCTACGTTTGGAGCGTCATGTGTAAAACCCACAACCTAACGATTCTTATCCTAACTGCCCGAGTTGTAAAGTTATATATGTTGTATTATAAAAATGTACTTTAACTGTATTGATGATGGAAAATAATGTTATCTTGATTAAAAGTCGTGTATCTCAAACATTTTATTTTACCTGTGACTGCAAAATGTTCGTGCGAGACTTGACAAAACTCCCAATATCAGGCATGATGGGTGTAGTAGCAAACTCCTTAGCTCCGTGATTCCAAACCTTTTTACATCTAAGGACCACAGGTTGGGGACCACTGCTTTAGGTGAGTGGTCTCGTCATGCACTTCACATGCTTCATCCTGGGCAAGACTTGCTCACATGAATGTGTGCTGCCAATCAGTGACGTCATGCACTTCACATGCTTCATCCTGAGCAAGCTCACAAGAATGTGTGCTGCCAATCAGTGACGTCATGCACTTCACATGCTTCATCCTGAGCAAGCTCACAAGAATGTGTGCTGCCAATCAGTGACGTCGTGCGCTTCACGTGCTTCCTCAGAAACATAATTTTTATAAAAATCCAACAAAGGGAAAATGTTAAACTGTTCTTTCAAGTCGGCCGCACACTGAAATCAACATATTCTGTTTGCAGATGTTTTTGGAACCTCATTATATTAATGGAGATGAAAAGCGACTGAAACTAATGCTATTTTTCTTGAGGTTTTGAAACCTTGCATAAAATTTTTCCATTGGTTCTGAAATAACTCTGAGGTACTTTTGAGAATCGAAAATATCAGACATCATAAGAGTTGAAAAATGCACAAAGTTCTTGTTTTAAACTTGTGTTTTAAAAAACGCAATTTAATTTCAAAACACTTGACCTGATCAAACATAAAGGAACTGACAGCGAAAGAGGGCACTCAAGTTGCTTTGAGTGAATAACAGGGCATCAATGTTTACAACCTGTGTGGAGAGAGACATATGGGGACATAATAATTGCAAATTGTGTGAAAGACAACACTTAATTCCGCTCATGTAAAAACAATTATCACTATCTCTAATAACTCCATTTCTGTTCTCTGAATAGAGCACTCCTGTGATATGTATTGACACTATTGTTGAATTGTATTTAGGATATAAGACTTTTTAAACAGAGAAATTATTTGAACGTGGTTTCTTGGAAATATTGATGTCAAGTAATCTTTTTTTTCATTTTATTTGTCATATGTATATTTGATAGTTGATTTAATAAATTTATTGACCTTACACATTTTGATATCATGTTGGAGGAGAAAGTGGTTAGATGGAGGCTCGCTAAATATATTAAAGACAGATTTGTCTTCTCCTTTGGTAAGAAGTTTTCCACCTATGGAATATTGTATGCAGTAAATGTTGTCTTAATGTGAGAGAAAATGTTTACAGCTCCTGCATATCCATCAAGTGAGAGAGACGAGTGGTGTCTGCTGGAGAATTATTAATAACATAAATTAAAACTCTCATCACTTGTGAATGATTAATTAGTTAATCATAATCATTAACTAAGTGGCATTGGCATCACAATATTACCACCAATAGATAGCTCTTCTACTGCAAGAGCACTGGATTTGCTATTTAGTTAATGAAAATGATTATTATCATTAATTAATCTTTCATAACCAATTATAAGTGATGAGAATCTTAACTTAGTTTATTAATGATCCTCCAGCACCATGTCTGTTCAAGCAGAACACAGTTATTCTAGCAACTTAAGTATACTAGAATTCTCCCAATGTGTCCAGAATATATATCAAGGATGTGTAGCATACTTCCTCACACTTACACACACCACAACAGAAGTTCTCATGCCTTCCCAGTCTTAAAGGTTTATGACTGGTGAACACATGAAGGGTAACTGGGAACTCAAAACTTGAATCTCAAAGTCAAAAGGCCACTTTTTCACTGTAAATTATAATTAAGGAGCAAATCTAAGTTTCCCGTTTATCACAAAAAACCTCCATTCTATCTTACAATCCATCCTCAATTTACAATCTCCTGCAACAGTATTTATTAGCCTGATACACACGTGGAAAAATAAATACACCATATCAGACAATGTCAAATAGGTGGTTAGCACACTACATGTGCAGCTTAGTTCAAACATTTGTAGAAATAAAATTCACATAGTATATCTCTACATAAACAGAAGAATAACATCAATAGTAAAAATGCATAAAATGTTTTTCGTAAATCATGACCATTGGATAATAAAACTACTTATCCAGTTGGGATAGTTTGCATTACATCAACAATTTCTAGCATTTTCTCAACTCAGGAAGTTTACTTCCAACTCTGACACTTACAAAAATACCATCATAAGGAGTGCCCAAGGCTGGGTTACTCTGACAATTTAAATAGCAATTAAGTATTATAATAGGAATAGGCAAATTTACTCTGCCACACATATAAAGAATGTTTTACTACATTGAAATAGAGTAAAAAATTATTTTGTACAACCATTGTGTGATTACACACAGAATTAAAATTATTTTTAATTTATTATAACTTACCTCCACAACTGAAGTATGAGAAATATTTTTCATTTTAATTTAACCATTTTAAGTTTGACATAAATCTAAGTTCACTGCTGTGCAACATTATATTCAAGATTGTTCCTTATGTAATTTTATCTGTCTAGCAGACATATACTTTTTATCTGTGTTTTGTAATGCAATTATACAGTTGTGACGGTTTCCTTCACATTGTTAAAAAAATCATTCATGGGAGTTGTCTATTGTGCTGATTAATAAATCATAAGTCATTTACACTCAGATTTGTTTATATACAGATACTGTGTATTTTTCTTAGGTAATGTGATGTGGTGTGTTATAATGTCAGTTGTTTTCATGACATCAGTCAATATGCACTTGTAGGAGCGAGTTGCACATACCCCTTCCTTTCTGTATAAACTGCTTGCGTTTGTATCGGTGGTTAAAGAGCATTAAATTAACAGTTCAGAGACTGAAAGAACAAAGCATTTTAAGTGGAAATGTACTTGTTTCACAGTGGTTTTCTACAAATGACTTTGATCTCTGTGCCTGATTGTAATTCCTAGGCCAAGTCTACAAATACAATCTCCTAACCTGTGCTAAACATTTTTTTTATTTTTTTCTATATACATGTATTATATACACCCACTCCTGGGTGGAAAAAACACACACATACAAACATTGACACCCTACTAAAAAAGGATGTAAGCCGTAGAAGACACCGACAGGAAATTGGAAAACTACCTCCATACACAATTTAAATTGTTATCTATACAAACAAAATCAAATAATAATAATTAAAAAATTTGCTACACGATTACACACTAACTATAAAAGGAAAACCACATACACTGAAAGGAAGTTACAAAATAGCCTCCGCACACATTATTTTTATTCTATTATTTTTTCAATACACCTACTCACACTCTTTCTTAAATATTTACACATCACAATGATCACTATCAAACTAAAACTCACAAAAACAAAGCTACACCACACTTCCACCTTAAAAAAAACACCACAGGGCCTCCCCATACATTTTTTTATTTCTTTCTATACATTTATACACCCATAACTGGGGAAAAGAAAAACAAGCCACCTTCTCCACACATATTCTCTTATTCAATTAAACATTTACACATCAAAATGGTCACCACCAAACCCAAACTCACAAACACAGCTACACCACATTTCCACCATAAAACGCCCCACCAAGCCCACTTGTACCCGACCCCAAAGGCAAAAGCGAACTCAAACTCTAACAACAATGAATGCAGCACAATATATAACAAGACAGTTGCAACTCAGCTGAAAGTACTGACAAAGTCTCAAACTTATCGGGAAATCGACCGTAGCTCTGCAACTGCAAAAAAAAAAAAATGATTCAACAGTCGCAAACCTGAGCAGTCAAAGAAAACAACAACCAAACACAGCAACTCAGAACAGCACTACCCTTCTTGAATACTAGGGAAAGGAGGAAGGCCCCACAGGAACCCTACAGAAACTGAGAACATCAGGTAGATGATGAAAAGTTTCCACGTAATTCCTGTGGGGAAAAGAAGTTAACGGAAAGAAGAATGTGTTAATCGACTGGCTCTCTGTCAACCCAACAAAGTCTACTCTGTCACCTCTCCTCAGCCCTGAGAGAACTGTCTTTTATCTATCCTCAACCATCAAGTAAATATGAGATAATGTCCTCTGCAAGACTTGGTTGTTTATCTAGAAGCCTCCACAACAGACATACTGATATGGTGTGTATGTATGGGAAGTAAGGGTTACGAACTCTGCATATTATTATAAATGTTCAAGTTCAGAGTGAGCAGATTGCAGAGTTGCTTAGTATTATCTTATTTAACAGAATACGCATTTGTTTACTGTAATAATCTTTTCATTATTGATTCAGAATAAGTGTTTGTTTTATTGTTTACCAAAATAATTTTGTTTACTGTACATAATAATTTATTTATCATATAGTGTGCACTACTATTTTGTCATGATAACACACACAACAAAATATGAAAAATAAACTGAAAATTTTCTAATTGCTTCCATTTTACAAAAAAAAAAATCTGCTAAATAAAAGTTACTCAAATAATGAAATCAAAATTACTGATTAAGGTTAGCTCCAAAGCAGAGCCTAAAAGTTCTGCTCAGTACTAAATAAAAGTTGCAGAAATCATTAATAAAGGATAGCTCCAATGTGTAAAGGATAGCTCTAAAAGTTTTGCCCAGTATTAGATAAAAAGTTGCTGAAATCATTAAATCAAGATCATTGATTAAGGATAGATCCAATGCAGAACCTAAAAGTTCTGCCTATTACTAAATAAAAGCTACTGAAATCATGAAATCACTAATTAAGAATAGCTCCAATGCAGAGTCTAAAAGTTCTGCCCTGTGGTAAATAAAAGTTACTGAAATCAAGATCAATGATTAAGGATAGTTCCACTGTACTGCAGTTCTGCCCATTAATAAATAAAAGTTACTGAAATCATGAAATTAAGATTACTTATTAAGGATAGTTCCAATGCGGAGCCTAAAAATTTTACCCAGTACTAAATAAGTTACTGAAATCATTAAATCAAGATCACTAATTAAAAGATAGCTCCAATGCGAAGCCTAAAAGTTCTGCCCATTACTAAAGTTACCAAAATCATGAAATCAAAATCATTGATTAAGGATAGCACAAATGCGGAGCCTAAAAGTTCTGCCCAGTACTAAATAAAAGTTGCTTAAATCATGAAACCAAGATCACTAAGGATAGCTCCAATTCAAAGTCTAGAACTTCTGCTAAAGCTGTGAGTCCTATGATCATCCACTTGTAAATCTGCGCAAATTCATGATTAAACCTATTCATAGCCTACATGTTTTAGTATGACATTGGGGTTGAGCCATCTCAATAGTTCATCTATCAGTTTGGTGAACTGCCATTGAGTCATTTATGGCCTTGGCACATGAAATTGTCATTTTTAACCTCCATTCAGCAATTTTAGTGATTATAATATTGCCTAGCTCTTTGGTAAACTGTATATTATTTTTAAATACATTTTATTAATATTTACTTTCTTTTAGTGTAATCAGTCATTGAAAACAAAAATTACAATCACAACAATGCTCCAGCAGTGGTAAAGTTTCTCACAGCACAGCCTCTAAGTTTAATGCCTGACAGTGACATCACCACTGTTCTAAAAAATTCTATCCGGACAAAAATCACAGAACTAAACTTGGTTGACCTGATCCACAACAGTTTTTCTCTTCTCTTTCTTCTTTGTCTGACCAGTAATTCACCTACGATATAACGCGATTTTTCACTTTTTCAATTAGCTCCTGGAATAATTTAGGGTATAATTCACTGACGTCAAGAAATACAGACCCACCCACCAACCAAAAGTGCACATTTTTTAACCAGCCTAGCAACAATTACACATACTGACAACATAACTCTTCTGTAATAATGATGCTGTAGCTTGGTAAACTGTGGTGCACAACAAATGAACAATAAATCGCTTGTCTGCCTGGTACCCAATGACGACAGAGAGCTATCTAACTCTAAAGCAATGTTCGAAGTCCCTGTTCATAAATGCGTATGGTAATTTGAGAAATAGCTGACACATAGCATTTACAACAGAATTGTCCTGAACAAAGTTCGATCACTCTCATAGATAGTACGCAGGCGGAAGCTCAATATTAGCTTTGCTAAGTGAACTTTATTTCAAAAGATCAACATTCCACGCGTCGCCGGTAAGAAGCAAAGAGGCCAAGATACAGGTAAGAATACGAAAGGTAATGGCCAGGTATTTTATTTCAAATATAGTGCATTATAAATTTTATATAATGCACTTTTGTTTACTCACAGATTTATGGTTGTATTCAAATACACTAAAAATAAAACGTGTATTTTGGATATGAAGTACGCTTAGTAAGTACTAAGTTAGTATAGCGTGTGAAATGGGTGGGAACTAGAACGTCATATTGTTATTGTACCCTGTTGTTAATGCATGGGTGCTTCCGGCTTTCGCGCATATTTACTATTATATCTACAAATAGTAACACACTTGGTAATATTTAATAGCTGTAAATATGATTATAACTATAAGATTTATATGCATATATTATTATATAACTTAAATTTTCAAATAGTCTTGGGTCTATACATAACTATGGCGCCCGTAAAGATATTTTTGTAATAGGCAGGGCTTATTTATTAATTTAGTATAAAGTAGGACTTCATAGTAAACCTGTTTTGCTGGTGTGACCTAAAAATAAATAGAAAATTAGAAGTGAAGTTCGGTGAGTAAGGCGAGGATGGGATTGGGTGCTTAAGCACACAAGAAAGTAATCAGAAAGGTTAGGCCTAATATTTGTTAATGTTGTAGATAGAAAGTTGGTGATAGGTTACATAAATTATAATTTTAATATAAATGTGTGTAACTTTTATTTCTTTAACATAAATCTAGAAAGACAGTAGTTTAAGAATAGGCCTATAATCTTATATAATAGGCCTGTTGTTAGTATTAATAATTGTAAATCTAGCCATATTAGAGGGTTTGGGACTCTCCTACGGGATTTTTTCATATTTACTCAAATTACTGCAACCAGCTTGTGACAGAATTACTGTACCAGCTACTAAAAGTACCTTGTACAGGACTGATGTTCTTGTTTATACTTTAGTTCATTTTCATAATGGTAGGCTATGCTACACTATATCTTTTTATTTTCTCCAGCACATGCATTTGAAACCTAAACAACTGCAGATTAGAAAGAAGTCTTACTACTTAGTGCAACAACTATATTTGAGCCATCAGAATGCAGCAAATACATTTTAGATTAGAATGAGCAATTTAAATGCTAACCACTATAATTCAGAATCAGCAAGGTCAGGCTGCTTGAGTTTACTTTTTATTTCATGTGAAATTTATAAACTTTTATATTTGGAAACAAACAACAGGCGCATTTATTAAAAAAAACGAACATAAACACAACTAATAACTAAATCAAATGTTTTGGAAATATTAGGCTATATCAGTATATGAGTATATCATTAGAGAAGAATCATTTCAAGTAACATTCATTCTTTTGTGGACAAACCATTAAAGCTATAAAGTTTATATGCAGAAAATAACAGTTTTTACACCCTTCCTCTCCCTTTATTACATGGAGATTTTCTTCCTCCAGCTTGTGTATGTTACTTTTCACACACACACACACACCAATTTCATTATATTTCACTAAATATTATTTTAAAGAATAATTTTCATAACAATTTTCTAAAATTCACTTTTATATATTAATAACATATATTTAAACCATAATTGTATGTATCACTAGTTGATGCCACAATAGTCTTTCGCACGCTTTCATAACAAAGTCACAAGTTCATTATCACAATAGAATTGTCATTTGTACGTGTTTTACTTGCATGTTGTAGAACACTGATGAGCTGCTATTTTCTCTAGGCTAATCTGGGCGCTCTGCCATATTACTTTTTAGTCTCCTCAAACAGAGCAACAATGTAGCAATTTCCAGTAATTTCCTTGTACCAGAAATTCCACATTGTAGTAGAGCATACTTTGCCGACATACATCAACAGAATACAATAATAAACATACACACTGGGGGGTAGAGACAACTCGAATCCACCATGGTCATAGCAGTTTATAAATCAGCAATCTAGGAGGTCTAGTAAAAATATAAAAAAACAAAAGGCTGCTTCTTTCCTGTAAAATATAATCAGGGAACAAACACTAAGTTTCTAGTTTATTCATCTCTGATTCCATTTTTTCTTACACTCAAGTCTTAACTTACACTTGTTACAGTTTCTCATTTTGCATGCACATTTCAATGGTTAACTTATATTATCTTCTAGCTCTCTTAATCTTATGTGTCTTATCAAGTTTGTATTAAAGTATTTGTTGTTTTTTTAAATTTTTTTATTATTTGACATTTATTTTACAAAGATATTGTAATATTCAAATCAGAAATATATGTTGTGTTCCCTACTTCAGAAAATTAACAATCTATCTAATCATAATGACATTCTATTTGTGCTTACTTATTACATGACTAATTAAGTAACCTTTTACTGTTAAACATTTTATTATCAGTACTTAAATATTGTTGTAAATTGATATTAATGTAGAATTAGTTATAATATAAACTCATGTTTGTGTAAACTGTATTAATGATTATATAATCCTACATAATGATATATCATTAATCTAAGAAAAAATGAGAAGCTTTATTAAAACTTAAACTTGTAAAAATAATTTTTTTTTTAAAAAAACACACCTGCAGATGAAGAAAAAATTAACTTCTTTGTTTTAATTTTTATACAAAATGAAATATTTAAAGGACCTACTGTGCACAAACCATGTTTACTAATTTATAAGAGTTATCTTTTCTTAATTCAGTTAAAAGTGTATTAAAACTGTTATAATAAAATTCTTTTTAAAAAATTAGCATCATTCATATGAATTAATGACTTTTGACTAATTGATTTTTAGACTAGCATAAACTTTATTTAAACTAATATGTGGTAGTGGGGTGGGGTGGGGGGAACTCAAATAAGTTGATTTTAAAAATGAATATATTTATTAACAAGTAAAAGATTAGCATATGGCAAAAACAAACATACATGAAGAGGCAAACAACCAAGGCACAGAAAATATTAATAGCTGCATATTCAAAGACACTTAGACAGTAGAGATTTTCAGTCACACTTTTAAATCACAGTATACTTTGGAAATGTATGATCCCTCTCTCTTCCATTTTGCTAAACTTTTTTTTCCAAAGTACTGGATATATTGTTGTTACTTGAATTTTCGGAACAGTATGGAAACCAGACCAGATTTAATTATCCAACTGGATATTTATGTTTAACAGAAACTTTTGCTTATCTGTAACAAATAAGTGCATATATTCTAAAGGTAGTATTCCATAATATATTTTAGTGTTGATTATTTTTCAGTAAGTTCACAAACTTTCACTAACATTCTGATGCAGTTACCACAAGAAACAGGGGAAACGATGGCTAGTGAAAAGAAGAAAATTTTAGTGACTGGTGGCACTGGTCTTGTGGGTCGAGGTATTGAGACCATAGTAAAGGAAGAAGAAAGTTTGCCAGATGAGGAGTGGTTCTTTGCCTCCTCCAAAGATGCTGACCTCTCGTAAGTAGTTTACTCCCAAATATATAAAACTGTAATGTTATTATTTATATCAAGTCTTCTGTTTATACTGTTATTATAATTTTCACTGCTGGTTAATATGTTTTTTCGATCATTTTTTTTAATATAATAGATTTTTATGAATGTTGTATAGAATGAGAAAATGTTCTATGATTTTTAAAAATAACAGCATTTTAAATTCTAAAATTAAAAGATTAAAAATTTTGTTATTTACAGGGTGCATAGTATTTGTCTTGGAGAAGCGCCAGAATTTTTTTTTTTTTTATTGTTTATGCCAATTGTCCAGGTTAAGGTCACCAAAAACCACCCAACCTGTGCATAATTTTCAGTTAGTGCTTTGTAGAAAATACTAGTCTGAAAAAAGACTAAATAAACCCCACTACATTTCTTCACAGCAGCTTATAATTTAGGAGCTACCTTATAACGGTTATTAATAAATCTGTTTTTGTTAAATATACATATAAAGCAAAGGTTTATATTGTTAGTTGGTGTGTGTGCAGTTTTCATCCACACTTGTTTTGCCATTGTGATATTTTAGCAAGGTAATTAATGAAGAGAGTTGTGCCATTTGAAAATACTGATTTGGAGTTATGACCTTTTGTTTGGGTCAGGTGAAATGCTTTCTGATCGTATCAATTGTGAAACACTTTTAAATCTTTGTATGGGTGACAATGTTTTTTATTGAGAGTATTGTTTATTTTGTAATTGTACACACTGTTTTGGATTTGGCATAGTAAAATTTGAAGAAGTGCACTTAGGTACAGGTGTTGTGTACGAGATAATGAGGACAAAGAGACTTTTTTTTAAGATTCACATGCTCTGCATGACAGGAGTATGTAGCATGGCATAGCAATGCAAAAATAAAGATTAGATTTTTGTTTAGTGCAGTGCCCATATGACATGGTTAGACCATCCATCACCTTGTGCATCTACATGTAGTATAGCAGTGCAAAAATAAAAGATAAGATTTAGTGCAGTGCACATCACACATCACCTTATACTTTAGTTTCTCAAATTTTTTGACTATGACTCTAAATACACTTTTTCTCTCAGTCCAGTGACTCGGTTAGTTGATCATGTTAATAATAATAATATTATTTTAAAATTTAGATAAATGCCTTTTTATTTAAATAAACAAAGTTTATTTAGTGGCTAGGAGTAGGATGTTGCTGCTTCATTTTGCAGGTACGCTCTTTGAATTTTGGGTTTTATGTTGATGTATAAAGACAATGGATTGTGACCTCATGTTTGAGAACCCTGAATAAATATTAATTCAATCTGATATCAGTAGTTCTTTCTGGTGTTTTCAATTCACATATTCATTCTTATTTATGCATCAGTAATTTTACTTACTGCAATACCAACAATTTATTGTGTACATTAAATACAGGACAAATATCAGGTCAGTTTAAATTTTAAAAAAATATATTATGAATAGTTTGTAAATTATTTTGAAACTCTACACTTCAGATCAAATTATATGCATATTGTTTCAGTTTTAAAATATTTTTTAAATTTATTTTATTATTATTAAAGTGACTTATATTGAGGTTAAATTGCCAGTGATGTTAAGAATTTTTCTTAAAGTATACAGTGTAGGCATTCACACTACCAGTGCCATAATATAGTTTCTTTACAGATGTGTGTGTGTGGGGGGGGGGAAATGTAAAGTTTGTATTTATAAAACAATATTTTATTTTAACAAAATTATAGTTGTATATTTATATTCCTTTCAAGCAATCTGTATAAAGGAAATAATTTAGAATGTAGACACAGCTATTATTAGCTGCTTTAAGATTTTAAACTGTTTAGACAAGAACATTTGTGTCATTTTTTTAGTTTTAAACAAAGCAAATTGTGTAAGTAGAAAAGAAAAGTTTTATAACTTTTAAATGAAACAAATTGTATAATTAGAGAAGAATATTTATTAAATAAAACAAATTGTATAATTTAGACAAGAATGGTTGTGTGACTTTTAAATAAAACACATTTTGTAATTTAGACAAGAATTGTTGTGTAACTTTTAAATAAAACAAATTGTTTATTTAGAGGAGAATAGTTGTGTCTGCTTGAAAATTCATTGTCTGCATACCAATAGTTAATACACTAGGTACTTTGGACTGGCACATCTGCACTTATATTTTAATTTTTATAGCACAAAATATATAATATAATACTTTACACTGAATTATACCATTGGGACGGGGGTGTCATACAAGAAATTATAAGCTGGCTAAGGGTACAGTATTGAAAATATGTAACATAATTCTTATATTTAATGGATTTAGGGTAAAATTTGAAAAAGGGAGAATACTTTAAATATCAATAAAGGGGTAGGTTTGCTAGTTACATACTAACATTTTAAAAATAACAAAAAGTAAATTCAAATTTATTTAATCCTATACATGTTCTAAAATGTATCAAGAAGGATTAATTTGAATAAAAGCATTCACCACTTACAAAATTATATCCCACTTGTCTCAAAAGAAACCTAAATTAACAGTGAAAAAAGTTATTTCCTCTTAATTGTTGAATGTGTCTGCAATATTTCAAGGGGCCAAGCTTATTGTTGAATGTATTTGCAATATTTCTCCAAGGGACCGAGCTCAGACAGAGGCTTTGTTTGAGAAAGTAAAGCCTACTCATGTCATCCATTTGGCAGCCCTCGTTGGAGGCCTGTTTCGAAACCTTAAATACAATCTTGACTTTTTTGTAAGTATATTTGCCATCAATTGGTATAAGAATGAGTAACAAATAAATCAGCATTCATCCTACAAACTAGTTTTCCTGTTAAGCTGGCTTCTCTTATCTGAAACTTTGTTTATGTCCATTACAATTATATTTCAAATATTACACTATTTATTGTATGCAGATGACCTTTCAGTGCTCGTTTTGTGACTATTATAGATGAGTTTGGCTGCAATACTCTGCAGATTTAATAATCATGATTTTTATTTTTTCCCCAGTTGAATATAATTCCCATTTTATTTTCTTCAGTTTACTTTTTTGTAGATTTTAGATGTGACATGTATTTATAAACATTCCACTTGTTTTGATTTTCAAAGTACATGTACTCCAAATTTTTATTTTCAAAAACTCAAGAGTTCTTAAATACTAACTCCTGAACTTGGTCATTTGAAATCTATTCTTGCAAGTAGACATTTCACTGCCTTATGAAACTAGTGATTATCTTATTTATCACTGTCACTTTTAATTTAACAAATGAGCTCTGCTTGTGATTTAATTGCTAGTATAATAAATTCCAATCTTAATGTTTCCTCTTATATGCTCTTGTTTAGCGCATAAACACACTTATCAATGACAATGTGTTGAATGTCAGCCACAAGACAGGAGTTAAGAAAGTTGTCAGCTGCTTGTCAACCTGTATATTTCCAGACAAGACTACTTATCCTATTGATGAGACAATGGCAAGTCCTTTCATTACTATCGTTGGTAGTTAAACATAGAATAGGCATATTATATGTATAAACGTGATATTGAGTTCATGGTTGAAAAAGAGATACTTTTTCTTATATTGTTTTACTTTATTTGCTTTCTAATGTTCTTTTAAAATCTGTACATAATCACCAATTTGAGTTGTAACTATGTAAGTCACTCAAATGTAATTGATCAGTAATTTGAACTGGAACTTTTAAAAGTCAATAATTTGAACTGGAACTTTTAAAAGTCAATAATTTGAACTGGAACTTTTAAAAGTCAATATAACTACTATTTCCTTAACAATACTACACTTTGGATGTGACTTCTTTTTCTTTTATCGCATTGAACTTCACTTTTTACTTTTATCAGGTGAACTACATTTTTTACTTTTATTACATTGAGCTACATTCGTTACTTTACTTTTATCACAGTGAACTACACTTTTTACTTTTATCACATTGAGCTACATTTGTTACTTTACTTTTATCACATTGAGCTACACTTTTTACTTTACTTTTATCACATTGAACTACACTTTTTACTTTTATCACATTGAGCTACACTTTTTACTTTTATCACATTGAGCTACATTTGTTACTTTACTTTTATCGCAGTAAACTACACTTTTTACTTTTATCACATTGAGCTACTTTGTTACTTTACTTTTATCATATTGAGCTACATTTTTACTTTTATCACAGTGAGCTACACTTTCTACTTTTATTACAGTGAGCTACACTTTCTACTTTTATCACAGTGAACTACACTTTCTACTTATATCACCATGAACTAGCATTTAACTATGAGGCAGCTTGAGGTCTTCCTCTACATGAACTGCAATTTGTTTTGTCTTTTAGGTTCACAATGGTCCTCCACACACAAGCAACTTTGGTTATTCCTATGCCAAAAGAATGATTGATGTACAGAACAGGTAAGACTGATTGATGTGCAGAACCGATAAGAATGATTGCTGTGCAAAACATGTAAGAATTCTTTCAGATGTATGTAATAATAGACATTATATGACTAGTTGCATTTTGGGTGGTGGAGCTACAAGCTAGGGCTTCTATTTGTTCCAGAGTGAAACGTGCATTATCTCACTGGTTCTTGCTTTTTAAGTCGCTGGGGCTGGAAGCAAAAGCTCATAATGATAATTAAGGATTATTTCAAGCAAATGGTTCTACCATTGTATTTTATCTTTCTGTTCTGAATGATGATTAATCTGCATCTTTGGCTAAAAGAGATCTAAAGTCAAATAAAATATTGACCTAATTTCCTTTCCTCGTTTTATTTTTAAACATTTCTGATTCTGGACTTTTATATGTTTGCATTAATTTTCAATTTTAGTAAAATCTTTCAGTTTAATAAATGAAACTTGTTAACAATTTTAAAACCACTTTTTGCAGGGCTTATCACCAGCAGCATGGATGTCATTTTACAGCTGTTGTTCCCACTAATGTTTTTGGGCCTTTTGACAACTTCAACCTTGAGGATGGCCATGTGTTGCCAGGCCTCATATACAAGGCTTACATGGCAAAACGTCAGTTGGACATTTATTACATCCTGTTTTCATTTCTTCACATGTTGCTTAAGAAAAATAATATTATCAATCTCCCTGTACATTCCTAGCATTTATACATTTCAGATTTTCATGTTATTATTAATCATTTATTTACATAAGTAAAGGAAGAGTATAGACATTGTAATGTTAACAACACAAGAACACTCTTTTTAATCCTACAAATCCATGCCATTGTTAATCAGACAGCTATTCAGTGAAAAAGTTGTAATGGGAGAATTCTTAAAACAAGTATGGTAATAATTTGAAATTTCTGAGTTCTCATACCTTATAATGGCATTGGGCTGTTTAGAATAGAATTGTGTGTGTTGTCCTCTGCACCTGGACCTATTTATAATGACAAGTACAAAGTATGCAAGCAGATTGTAAAGAAGCTCACATTTTTATTGCATTAAAAATTGTTTTGTTCTTGCATATTCTTATTCTTGAACTAAGGATAGGTGTGGAAGCATATAGAATGCAAATTTACTTACATAATTCAGTCAGTTCACAGGATGTAATAGTCACAACAATATAGCTAAAATTACAGATGCCATCTTTCTGTTTATCTGATGAATGATTAACTCATAAAGGTGGTTCTGTTTTAAATGGTAACAAAATAAATTTGGGACAGTTTAATTATAATCATTTTCAGGGGTGAACAAACTAATCTCTTAAGTGAAAACGATAAGTCATAAGATTTAAAAAACTTAAAATAAGTGAATACATTTTTTACCTGTAAAGTTGGAAATTAATTCAATTTAATTTGTTATATGATTTTCATTGTCCTGTAAGATATGAATGTTTTGTTTTGTTACATGATTTTCATTGACCTGTAAGATATGAATGTTTTGTTTTGTTACATGATTTTCATTGTCCTGTAAGATATGAATGTTTTGTTTTGTTACATGATTTTCATTGTCCTGTAAGATATGAATGTTTTGTTTTGTTACATGATTTTCATTGTCCTGTAAGATATGAATGTTTTGTTTCAAATCTGTTAATGCTAATGAGAAGTCTTTTAAACAGAACTTGCAAAAGTTAAATACAAATGGTTTTCTCAGTCCTCTTTTTTAATTGTATTACTATATTTATATAGAGTTTGGTTATTAAAATTAAATGTATTACCAGTTATTATTGCCTTAGAGTTCTACTCATGGCCATTGTGAAATCTGATCTTTATGAAATGAAGTTGAAATAGTATTGTTTCATAATAGACAGTGTTCTGAGAATTGCTCCTGTTTATTATTTCAAGAATGAGTTTATTCCATCAAATGCATGTTTAATTAATTTAGACACAATGAATAGCTGCTGTCCAGGTGATTGATTCTATCTTGTCCTCAGGACTGATGTGATCTTGAACAAGGCCATGTGAACTAGTGCTGGCTTTGCAGATCATGTCTCCTGATAGTCCTGTCATAACCAAATTGCAAACAAATTGTAGAAGTGATAATAAGTCTGTTGACTCTAGAAATGATGTTAACAAATTTTTATTTTGTAAAGGACAATGTTTTGATTAAATAAAAAATTGGTTTTGTTGAATCCTTTCTGGATATTTGTTTTGTAATTTTAATTGAAAATCTGATTTAGAGTTGTTTGCCTGGAGAAATAGAAAGCTGATCAAGCATCAGACTATTTAGCACTTGCATTTGTAACAATCAGGATTTTTTTATCTTTTTTACAACAGCAACCTCTTTTCTATCTGTTAGATTCAGTTACAAGATCATCTGAGAAGTTTGTTGACTGGAGGGGAAAGGGATAATTTTACACAAACATTATTTCACTTGACATCAGAATAGGTGATATAAAATGCATTTCAGGAAAAATTAACAATTTTGTACTTCCCAATATTAATTGTTTAGTTGCACTACAGATGCTTCCAATAAAAAAATATTACACTACTAAATTTGTATAATAAAGTATTAAAAAAATGCACCTTGCAATTTTTTAAACATTGCAAAATTTCTACACTTCTAATCTTTTTTTAAAGAAAAGGTAACAAATTTTACAATCTT
The DNA here is from genome assembly GCA_028829895.1 of Sinotaia quadrata. Lineage (NCBI taxonomy): Eukaryota > Metazoa > Mollusca > Gastropoda > Architaenioglossa > Viviparidae > Sinotaia > Sinotaia quadrata. The sequence goes on along the minus strand of CM054181.1, from coordinate 38,505,466 downwards.
TTCTTCTAAGAAAAAGGTAACATATTAAATAAACTGCTTCTCTTGATTGAATATTTTCGTGTAAATCTTATTGGATTTTAGAAGAATTCTTATAAACTTTAGGAAACTTTAAAATTATTATTATAATTATTTTGTTTGCATTTCAAATTAGGAGATGACAAACCATTTGTGATCTGGGGCTCAGGGGCACCAAGGAGACAGTTCATCTACTCTTTGGACCTTGCACGACTGATGATATGGGTATTACGTCAGTACCCTGAAATTGATCCCATCATTCTCTCTGGTTAGTAGTGAATAGTGCAAAATTAGAATATGAAGCATTTGCAAATGTATAGTAGTAATTAGACAATTTTATTTAAATTTAATTTCAAGAACTTAAACTTAGGGTGTTGAATACAAAAATTAACATTTAAAAAGTAAATATGTAAAATATCAATGCAACAAGAAAACACAAACAAATGATTTAAAGTAAGAAAACAATTACATGAGTTAATGTTTTAGTTAAATAGCCTTCTTTACTACTATACAGTGGGGGATAAAAGTGCAGTATTAAATTAATTTTGTTTTAATTTTTTAGAATTTTTCAAACTGTCTCACCTCATTGTTGAATTTGATTAATCCAGATACTAAGCCCAATCATCAGCAGACCGAATCACAATGGTAGTTAAAATATTGTTTCTAAGCAAGCTTTGGAAATCTTGTGTGTGTGTGTGTATGTGATTTACAATTAGCTCCTGACACACCTAAATGCAGTATTAAGCAGTGGATGAATGTGAAATAGTTTTATTTATAACTAAAAATCCAATGTCAAACGAATACAAGGTAAATATTTTCACAGAATGCTGTGTTAGATAGTAGATATTTTCACTGAATGTTCTATTGGAAGACAAGAGAGATATTTTCACAGAATGATCCATTGGAAGACAAGGTAGATATTTTCATTTTATGCTGTATTAGAAGACAAGAGAGAGATATTTTCACTAAATGATGTATTATTTGCAGTGAGTGAGGAACAAGAAGTATCAATCAAGGAGGCTGCTGAGGCAGTATTGGAAGCCATGGAGTTCAAGGGTGAAGTGATTGTATCCTTTTGATTTACTTGTGTAATTTAGAATTATTTCATTTATCATTTACACTTAAATGTTAACATCCACTTGTGTCATCTCCCCCACTTATTCCAGTGATTTCCAATTATTCATAGCAAGTTCATTGTCAGCAAGTTGACATTTGAAGGGATTTACAACCTGACAGTATGTGAATTACACTCTAGAAAGTAATCAGAAAAAAGCTTTTTTGAGTTTGGTCAGATGCCTTTTAACTGACTCCTTGATGTCACAAAGACTAAGACCTTCACAATCTTCCAAAAACTGCTGGCTTTGGAAAGGCAGCTATCATGCTTTGTTTCATTTTCTGGTTCCAGTACAGAAGCTTTGATCCAAAGGCTAAAATCTTTTCTCTTGCTAAAAAGACTTTTATGTTTTTCTCTGTCAGCTAATTATGCAAGATGTGCATGCCAAGTGAAGGTTCTCAACTTGTCAGCAATGACATGGTTTTGGTCCACCACAAAGGCTTTTAGTTTAGATCTGAGCCCACACTCGATTCAGAACATCTCCATGTGAAAGCCACCTCACTTCAGTATGAAAGAAAGGCCTGAATATTCAGCCTCCCCATCCTTACATAAATCACGAAATAGCCGCGTGCTTAGTGCATACCCATTTTGACAGCCTTGACAGTCTTGATCACATCATTCAAGACAGCTTCCAGTTCAGGTTCCAACTGATGCACAAGCAATGGCTGGCAATGGATCATACAGTTGGTAACTTCAATTTTTGGATTCTGTTTTTTTGGTCAAATCCAAAAAGCCACTAACAGAATTGGAACAACTTGCCTTGCAAAATAATAATTTATCTACAAATCTAAGTCAACTGGAGAAAAGGGATTGGAGAAGAAAAGCAGAATAATGATAGCAGTAGCAAAAATGGCTCAAAGGACTTTCGTAAGATTACATCACCACCAAAAATCAAGCCACATACCTTGGAATAAATATTGGGGACCAACTGGCCCAGCATGCTCCTAATTGAGTAAAGATCATGACATTTTTAAGGACTAGCTGAAGTGGTATTTTTCATGAAGTCATTGATTTAATTATCAAGGGGAATTAATTTTATAAAAGTAGGAATTTATTGTTGATCTATTAAAATTGAGGTGAAACAATTAATAAGCAAATGATTTTGAATACCTCACAATACTTTATTTGTATATTTTTAGCCTTTGTAACCCTCCAGATTTCCATTTTTACACCATTTGGGGTAGTTCATCCTGTACTAGAGAAATCTAAGGTATTGTAACAAGAGGAATTTGGGGGTGTTTCAGCCTTATCAGTAGTCTGTTTTAAGTTGAAATTTGTTTAATTTAATATGTTTTTCACCACTTTATCCTGCTGCTATGAAAATATTCATATTTTCCTTGGGGGAGGGGGGGGGGAGATAGAAAGTTGTCGAAGTTAAAACAGTAACAACTTCTATAATTATTTACAGAAACAAATGAAATAAATTGCATTATATTCACACCACCATTTTAATTTTTTTTTTAAAGTTACAGAAGCATTTTCCTGTAACTCTACCGTAAAATAAACTAGTCCACACAACAAAAGACTGATTTTTATATGCTAGATAAAATGTATTCGAAAATATTTTTTAGAAAGTATTAAATATAAAGAAAAAAGAAAAGGCTCTGTAATTCCCTCACAAAATGCTGATTATAATAAAACAAAAAAATTGAGACAAGCCTAAGTAGAACCAGAGATATTGCTGTTGGAAATAAACCACCTGTACCAGAAATGTGAATTGCATGATCAGCATTCATTTGCTTAATAGATAGGATTCATGTACCTGGAATGTGCTGCTTTTTGAGCCGAGACAAAAGAGATCAGGGTCATTTTCAAATGGGCTCTCCAGCTTTCTTTTTCAGCAGTGAGACAATCACCATCTCTCCTGTGTCACTGTTTATTTAAACTGTTCATTGTAAATCCATTTTATTTAAATTTCTTTTTGTAATACATTTATCTTTTTTCAACAGTGAGACAAGCAGTCTCTCCTGTGTCATTTATTTGAACTGTTCATTGTAAATCCATTTTATTTAAGTTTCTTTTTGTAATATATTTATATTTTTTCAACAGTAAGACTAGCAGTCTCTCCTGTAGTGTTATTTGCTTAGACTGTTCATTGTAAATTCCATTTGAAGTTTCTTTTTGTAATACATGTTGAAAAACAATCGCCATCTCTCCTGTGTCATTGTTTAAACTGTTCATTGTAAATTCATTTAAGTTTCTTTTAGTAATACACTTATCTTTTTCATGTAGATTTGTCATATTGTATTGTTATATTTTAGATTTCTCTGACTTTAGCAGTTTCTATGAAGACTGGTGTGTGTTGTGTGTACAAGTAAAAGCACTTAAGAGTTTCTTTTTAAATAAGTGCTGTATTAAATCTTCATCATTATTATAGATACGTAAAGAAACAAAAACATTTATTTGTATGACACTTGAGAGATACACCAGAAACTTTCAATCTGAAGTCTTCTTTAACTATTGCTAGTTTGATACTTCCAAGTCTGATGGCCAATTCAAGAAGACAGCCAGTAATGCCAAACTAAAGACATATCGCCCAGACTTCAAATTCACTCCATTTAAACAAGGTACACAATTATATTTTTTTACATCCCTAAAGATTAAAGAAAAAAGTATTAAATATTTCTAAATTCTAGTAATTCATAGTACAAAGAAAGAATAGTCTTAAGGCCTCTACCCGTGATTATACACAGGTAATACCCATCTGTTGTATTGAACTAGTGTGGTTGTAGACAGGCAAATGTATCGCAAAAATAACTTTGCTATAGCTGATGTATTTGGAATAGAATATGCCCTTTTCCACTAAAGTTTAGGTGATGTCATAATTTTGTAATAAATAATATTCCTGCAGCAGATTACTTGACATTTTGCAAGCTAAGAAAGACAGCTTTAACATCTTTACCTGAACTGGAAAAACTTAACTTATATTCTCTCTGTAGGAATAATAATTGCAGAAATCTGATCATTTAGATTATTTTAACCATGAGAGTAATTATAAGATTGTTTACAGTGGAGTTGCATCTTAGATGCCATTAACTTATGCAAATTCAGCTGTGCATCCTTCGTCTTCTGGTTCAGCATCATACCCTGATGATGCTCCACAATTGTTGTCATGAGAAGAGGAAGCCAAATCATTGCAGCATCCATCTTTATTATTCATTTTTTAGGCACTTTACTAAATATAGTTTTGACTGTATGCAATTTGCTAGTATAGTCAGAAAGTTTAAATCAGATAATACCATAGAAGTGTTATATCATAATTACACATTATGGATAATGTGCAGTTTTATATAGGAGAAAGAAATTTTAACTTTAATTATTACTTTATTCTAAACATTACAAAAGCAATTTAATACAATTGCAACCTCTTTCCCTTTTCAGAATTTCTACACAATGTAATTTTGATGTCCTAATAACTATGTACTTGCAGCCTTTTGTGTGTGTGTGTGTGTGTGTGTGTGTGCATTATTATCCCTTCATTTTATTTTTATTATTAATCTTTCTTACAGGTGATTTAATTTATTTTTGTGCCTAATCATCTGACAATTACTTTGTTTAGTTCCATCCTGCATCCAGGGTTTCTTTTTGTTGTTAATATCATTATTGTATCCATAGTATATTTTATAAAATTTTGTAGTTATAGTGATATCTTTAGTTTGAATTATTTTGCTCAGTCCAGTGAATTCAGTAATCACAGCATAAAATTGAAAAATACTGAACAGTGTAAGTATAAACAATGTCATGTCCTAGTGTGGTATCTGTAGTTTTTGTGGCCACACTTTGGCATTACTATACATTTAGCTGATGGAATGGATTCACATGCAATATCATTATTTCAAGTTAGTGTTAAAATATTTTCTTATTTTGTTTTCAGCAATCAAGGAAACGTGTGACTGGTTTTTGGCCAATGTTCTTACTGTACGCAAATAAAGGTCATCACAGATTTCTCTGGCCAACATGGATATAATTACATAATGAAGACAATGTGCTTGTCTGGCCAATATTGGTACTATATAGATATTAAGAGTGTTATTTGTTGAACTGTGAGGGTATTGTTTTCATTATTTTTTGCATTTTTATCAATTTGCTGTCTATGAATGTTGACATTCTAGAACATATTACTACAAAATATTGTGTGAACCATATTTTTTGCACTTTTATCAATTTGCTGTCTATGAAAGTTGACATTCTAGAACATATTACCCAAAATATTGTGAACCAGTGTTGTAAAGCAGATATTTCCAGTGACTTCTTGGTAGTGATATTGACTCAAAATACATTTTGGTTTACTTCATTATTATTGAAAGAACTTGTAAAAGAAGAAGAATCCAACAAACAAAAATTTCAGAACATTCTAATAACCATATCCAACTTTGTTTTCTTATAATTCACATACTTGATGTTGACCATGGATGTAGAGGGTTATGTAAATGATATAATTATTGCAGATTGTTTTTATTCGTTTTTATTATTTGCAATGTCTTACAAGTTAGTTAAAATCCTCTTGGTCTGTTGGCATTTCTCAGAATTTGAATATTTGAAGTTTATTTCAGTATGATCTCAGTGAATTATAGATTTGACTTGAAAGAATTATGTCAGATGTTGTGTGAATAAAATGCTGTTTTATGTAATTATAACATTCCAATATATTTAGAAACAATTAAATTGACAAACTCAAGACTTTCGTAAAAACTTCATTTAAACTGTAGATTAATACACGATTATTGTCGAATTACATTCCTGACAATCAAGACTATTGAAAGGATTTATTTATTCCAAAAGAAAATAGGTAAATTAGGTTCTCCAGCATCTCTTCATCTCGGTAAAATATAAAACAGTTAACAAGTGAATTTGCATCTTACTTTTTTGTCTGTATTGTACAATATAGCACATTACTGTACAGGAACATTGGAATGTCTGTTTTGTACAATATAGCAAATGCCACTGTACAGGAACATTGGAATGTCTGTTTTGTACAATATAGCACATGCTACTGTACAGGAACATTGGAAATTTGAGAATGAGGCACAAATAATCATATAACATTGATTTACCACATACATTAGAAAGATTGACACTGTGACCCAGAAAAATATGCAGGTAAAAATATTGAAATTATGTGTAGTCCAATCAGACAATGATGAATGTCAAAACATGTATAATTACAATGTTTTTTTAGAATCTTGCTTTCTAATTATTAATGACAAAATACTGACAATAACTATGAAAATGCTAAATGTAGACTTAATATATTATGGAAAGCTACTATATTTTGTTTACTCCATTATTAAGAGACATTTTAAAAAATAGTACTAAAATCATGACTATAAGAGAAATGGATGGAGAGATTTCAAGTATAAAGCATTTATTAGCTAGTACAGAAATACAACAGCATTTCACCAAGAAGCCATCATAGAAAAATATCCGTAATTTATCACTTTAACTGTAAAGGCAAAGAAGTCAAGTAAATAGGACATTAATTTTGTTTGTTATAAAATTTGGATTGACGACATGAATCTGCCAATTGCCTCTGGTTAAGTTACTCCTTTGCAATGAACAATTTTATATATCTTCTATAAGTTTAATTATTACTTGATGTATTCTAAATGGTGCCTTTCATGAATTCCATAAAACTGCTTTTGTTAATTAATTTTTTCTGCACTTGAACAATGCATTTTTTTAAATCTGTTCTATTCTCTGGTTTTGATTTCTTTATTTGTGTTGATTTTGTTAGAATGATTATATCTTGAGAATCATTCTTTGTTGTGAATCTCTTATGTTTTGCACATAGCTTGTGGGCAGATAATTAAATAAAGAAGGGTTACAAAAAGAGCTGAAATATTTACTTTTAGTACTTTGAGGGGAAAAGAATGAATAGTTTGACTATATTGCTATTCCTTCATTTTGTTTTGTCACACTAACAGATAAATTCTCATTTGTGTTGAACTTAATCATAGTGACCTCTTTGAAACTTTGGTTATAGTGATGATGCTATTATCTTGCAGCTTCAGGTTAAAAACATACATTAAATTTAGGATAAACAGGTTTTGTATTTTTACTTTTACACATTTCTGAATGCAGCAGAAACCTAAATTTAACAAGTATAATTATATTCATACCATCTTTGAAAATTATACAGTATATGCCTTTTAAACCTTTTCTAATTTGTTGCAAATTAGGTTGGCTTGAAATTTCTAAAGTTGTAATATTTCGAACTAATTTATCACATCTTTAAACTTTTGATGTATAGAGATTGCACTATAATGTCTATTGCATTGGTGGAAAATTCAGGGATGGGGATGTTACTGTCCTGAAAATGCATTTGGGTAAAAATAAAGTCTGTTTTTGATAGTGGAATTAAATAGTGGAATTATCCTTTTAAGTGTTGATCTGAGTTATTGACAGAAGAGATTCTGCTGACTCGACACTACAATTAAAAATTTGAAATAAATCCTTCACAGTAAAACTGAAAGATACTTAAAAAAGGTTGCTCCTAATAGTAAAGGGTACTTAAGGTAGAAAGAAATGGGTATGTTACTGAAATTAAAAACTGTTTTGTTGGTGGTGCTTTTCCTTTCTCATTTGCCTGAGTTAGCATAATGGATGGTGGCAAATAATTGAAACGACTCTCATTTTCCAAATGCTAATGTTGGTAGATAAGTGGAAAATATTGCTTTCCATATGATAATGTTCTCAGATATGCTAAAATCTATCCTTCTCCAAATGTTAATGTTGGCAGACAAGTGAAAAGTCGATGTCCAGAAATTAACATTTCATTGTACTTTGTACAATAACATTAACAAGACAATTAGTTACATAGAAACTGAGACCTACTAAAGAAACAGACAATTCATGACTCCCATCCCACTCCCAAACAGACGTCATACACTCAGTGAATTGAATGAAGGGGGGGAATAGTTTGAACGATTTTTTTCTCTACACTCTTTTTAGTTGCCAAGCACATATGACTCCACTGTAGAATTTTTTAAATACCACTGTGGTAAACTTCAACCACATTACAACAAGCATCCAACATGTAGTCCATATTTAACAAATAAATGATTACCTTTTTAAAAGAAATTCTTTAATAAATTTGAGTACATATTTACAAAGACCATATATCATGTACAATTTAAAATGTCATTATTATTATTAATCTTAAATGAGACACAGTCTCAAAGTATGTGGTTAAAAATAATTTTAAGACTAAGGCACTCCACACAAACACTCGAACTCTCTGAAATAGTCTTGAAGTATTTTTTAAACACATGCTGCTTGCCATTAGCAATTGTCATTGTCTTTCCATCTAAGGTGCTTCTTTTCACCACTTTTAACTACCTTAGTTTAATAAGCTGCTGAAATACGGAATAAAACAATGAGGTGATGTTTTCTTTCTTAATTTGTATTTTTTCAAAGTCACATTTATGCCAGGGTTTTTTGTTCACCTTCCTAAATAAATACATTAAGCAGCAGATAGGGGGGACCCTGCGTTATACTGCTTCACAACAAACTTAGATGGCCATTAGCAGCTTAAAAGAATATATGCAGGTTTTTGTTGAGTTTTTTAAAGTCACAAACATTCTGGTAAATATATAAAAAATTAATTTTAAAAAAACAACATTATACATGATTTACTTTTAGAACTGCAATGCACTAATCCTCACACCATCACAAAATTGGATACAAATTCTTTGTTGAGAGACTGTCAGTGAAAATGTAGCTCAAAATATACACATACAGTAAACTAATTTTGTCTTCATCATCTTTCTCGAAGCAAATCACGTGATACCAGCATCCGCATCATTTCATTAGTACCTAGGAAAAAAGGTTTAAAATGAAAAAAATATCTCTAACCTGACAAACTAAAAAATACATACTGTCTGTTAGACTTCAGTGAACAGAAAATTTAATACAAAAATTAAAGTGAAAATCAGGATTTTTTTTTTTTACAAAATGGTAGTTAATATATAAAAAAGTATTAAACTGCAAGGAAATGTGCATGTAGCTTTATTTTATTTTATTTTTAATTTTTAAAAAATAACAATCATCCTAGAAGAATAATGTACATGGAGAACTACAAGTGAACAAACTAAATCTTGCAGAGTAACCCTTCTACATAAAAACATACTCAAAAGAATAATATACATGGAGAACTACTGAACAAACTAAATCTTGCAGAGTAATCCTTCTACATCAAAACATACTCAATCTGGCCTACAACATGATATCTATCCCTAAGTTTTATGATTTATATTGTGCTAACAAGATATTTATCTGCAGTTGAAAGACACAACTATGCAAGGTTAATTCAGAACCTAACAAATAACTGGTGCTTAAAATTTTTCAGGTTTATGGAACAGTAATAGTTAAGCTGCAAACTCTTTATACTATTACATTAACTTTAATTAGGATACTCTGCAGCTAGTTTAGTATAAAGTTATGAATTTTCAACACGGAACTACAATATTTCATGTCATGTACATTTATAAGAATAAAATTAACTTTCAATAGAAGCTCTGATACTAGACATGATGTATTACTATTAGATTGACTTTCAGCAGAAGCTTTGTTACTTGACAATTTGTATTATTATTAGATTAACTTTCAGTAGAAGCTCTGTTACTAGACATCTTGTATTACTATTAGATTAACTTTCAGCAGAAGCTTTTTGTTACTTGACAATTTGTATTATTATTAGATTAACTTTCAGTAGAAGCTTTGTTACTAGACGTCTTATATTACTATTAGATTAACTTTCAGCAGAAACTTTGTTACTCAACATCTTGTATAAGCATAATGTTACTTCAACATGAAACTTGATATGTCTACATCTTGTTATCTTTCATTAGGAAACTCTAATACTCCACATCCTGTATTACTATTAAATTTAGTAAGAAACTGATACTCAAAATGTTTTATAAGTGTTAAGATATCTTTCAGTAAGAAGTTCTGATGCTCAGCATCTTAATAAGAATTATAATTATTTTTCATTTAAAACTCTACTGCCTGTTTAAGTTTTGCCATCTTTCAGCATAAAGCTCTGATACTACATATCCTGTACTGTTTAAGAATTAAGTTAACCCTAATATAAAGCTCTAATACTCTTATGTCTTGTATTGATAAAAAATTAAGTTAACCCTTAATATAAAGCTCTAATACTCCATGTCCTGTATTGTTAAAAATTAAGTTGTCCCTCAATATAAAGCTCTGATAATTCATGTCCCTGTTTTAGCAGCTATGATTTTTAAGTTTCGAAGACCAAGTGAAGAGGTATTTAGGTCAACCATCATGGGAACTCAATCAAAATATTTAGTTTTTTTTATAATATACATAAAAATTTTCAATGGATATTGCAATATAAGCACAAAAAGGAGCAAGCCTGTTTCCAAGAGATTTTCTATGCTACAAATGTACACAAGAAGCATGATGATGACAAAGAAGCCATTGTTTATATTGAAGGTATGACATTTGAGAAAAGGAAGTCAGTGTCACAGTCTGATAAAATTGTCCGACTTCGTGACCCACTTGCCTTGTTTACTTCAAATTCGAATATTTGAAACCCTTGGCCCTTTGTTCAAAGCTTCCTTTTTCTAGGTGCTTCTAGAACAGGTCAAGATGTTATGTAACTTTAGGACCATTGTCCAGTTCTCGAACCAACCACATGCTTTGCGAACAGTCACGTGATACGCAATATACCTTTCTATATATGTACCCACACGCTTCCGCTCCCTCACTTCGAGCACATTTTAGCTAATTCCATCAGCTTACTCGGGTCGTGAGAGGCAGCCGGCGCCATAGAGAATCAAGGTACCCTTCGACTTCTCTCAAAGGTATCATTTTATTTAATAGTATTTGCCTATGTATTGTTTAAGTATGTATTTGTGCTATGTATTATATGATTTCCATATACACTTGAGCATGGTTCAGAGAAATAGCTGAAAACCTATATGTTACGGAATATAAATTTATTGTAACCATTTTTCCATTTCTGTACTTTAATTTATATTGTTTTAATTCACTAAGAGCCAGAATGCTGCGCTCGATATGAATTCTTCATGTAATTCAATTATTGCGTGTAATTTTAATTGTAAATTGTGAAGCGCTCTGTCGGTTTGAATTACCTCTTGTATGAACATTAATTTAACGTTGTATCTATTTTATTGCTTCATACGTCATGACTGTTAAATGGAACACATGTGAGACGATTATATTTTTTCTAAAATTTAATTGTAAGCGACGCGAGGTCGAAACTCTTTGTTCAGCGCATTTAATTGAGCCATGCCTAGGTAGGACCTGTTAGGTTGAGAATTATATCCAAACACGTTGCATCCACAGGTCGGCTCATGGTCCATGTTCACCCATGCCTCACCTGCATTAGCTTATTGGTGTAAGCGTGTCGAAATCCACTCTGAGGGCCATGCTGCAAAAATTCCAGTTCCTAGCCACTAACAAAGGGACATCATTCCTTATGCACCACGTGTGTCGTTAAAGGGGGACTGAGGGAACGAATCAGCATGACTGAGTGTTGAGACCAAGGATACAAGAATAGAGCTAAGTGCAAGATCAAGTGTACAGATCTCAAAGGAACACTTTTCTGGCAATTTAGATTGACAAAAATCAGGCATAGGCGCGTAAAGACAGAGTGAAGACTATTCGCGTTGCATTCGATTTATTGTTAATTTGTTAAACTTTATTAAATCTTATTTTCTTTGTTAATACCTCTTAGTAGTTGATTTCTATGCACAATAGACCAATTAGATTAATTCTTAGATTTGAATGGGGGCGGATGAGCAGAAAGATTGATGACGAGTGCATATTAATTTAGAGGGATTTAACTGTTTTCAAATCTAGCTAAAAGTTCGCAGTTTATTAGTCTGTAAATTTGTCGTCTGAACTACAAGACGCACTTTTAATTAGTCAGATAATAAATTGAGCAACCAGTCTGCGTAGAATATGAGAGGAAGAATTAATTATATTTAAAGTCTTTTAATTATTCTAAGCAGGGTCTTTAAATAAATACTGGAAACGTAACAAGTGGGGGCTCGTCCGGGATTGATATGTATTAAATTGTAAATTGTAACATTTTTATACATAGGGCGCATCATAACCTAGAAACGAACGAACGAACAGAATTGCCAATTGTTCTTTTGATTTTTGTATCACTGATTTTCTTTGCTTTTGTTGTGACATGTGCATGTATTCTTTTGCAGAGTAGTGTACATATGTTTTAATTAGTGTAGTATGTTTAAGCGTAGTTAAGCATTGCACTGATTAAGTTGAATGATTTATTTAGTATTGTGTTACTGAGTACTTCATTGTGAGGAGTCGAAGGTTATACCGCCAGCTAGGAGAGTTATCGGTAGTAACAGACTTCGGACTATTATATTTAGGGTGCTAGATATAATGTGTAATGTTGTATGGTAGGAGCCGTGACATTACGGAAGTCTTGGAACAGCGGACACTGTGACAAGCAGGTGAAACGTGTAAAGAGTTAACGCGTAATTTATTTCGGAAGGTGTTCTGAGTAAATTAAATAATTTTTGTAAGGTTGTAGCCTAAAAGTTATTTTCGGGATAAGCGGAGTTATCGCCGACGGTTAAACCACACAATTCACGAGATACATTGTTATTGTAGCCAGCGCGCTAAGACAGTAAAATGGATCGCAAACAGGTTATCGAAGACCTGAAAGAAACCGGTATCATGATAGGATATCAGGGTGACGAACTGACTAGCTACATCAAAACTGAGCTAGAGAAAGCGGAAAAAGCAGAAAAGGAGAGAGTAGAAAAAGCGGACAAAGAAAGGCAAGAGATAGAAAGAGAAGAACGCGTTGCTAATCGCGAACTGAAGAAGTTAGAAGCTGAAAAACTAGCCGAAACTGAAGCTAAACGCATCGCAGCTGACGCAGAAGCTAAAAAGCAAGAAGCTGAAGTTAAAAAGTTAGAAGCTGAAAGATTAGCCGACATTGAAACAAAACGTATCGCAGCGGATACAGAAGCCAAACGCATCGCCGCAGACGCGGAAATAAAACGGTTAGAATGGGAAGTAAAGAAACTAGAAGTTACTAATCCGAACCGTGACCGCCGAAGCAGTGGTGATTCGCATTCTAGCGATGGAAATAATCACAGTAGAATTGAAAATATCATTCCAAAGATAAATATGGTCCCATTTGATGAGAACAAAGATCAAATAGACGCGTATTTAAAAACGTTTGAAAAGTTAGCCAGAGCAACGAACATTCCAGCGGAACATTGGGCGATAAATTTATCGGGGTTATTGCAGGGCAGTGCGAAAAACGAGTTCAATAAGCTTAGCGATTCTGAGTCAGATAATTACGACACAGTCAAGGCCGCATTATTGAAACGTTACAAACTCACAGCAGATACATACCGACGTAAGTTTAAACAGGCCACTAAAGCCAGTTCAGAGACGCACGCACAGTACATACGCCGCGTCACGGACTTGTTCCAAAGATGGATAGATCTAGCTGAAACTCCACAGACGTACGCAGGTCTTAGGGATGAAATGGTAAAAGACCATATTCTCGGGTCATACAAATCAGATCTACTGATTCACTTAGCAATAAGGGAAAAATCTACGCTAGAGGAGATAGGCAACGCCGCCGATCGCTTTGATGACGCACATTCTCGATTCTCGAACGCACACGCGAACAACAAGTCTCGACCGAACGAACCGCAGACTCGAAAGGATAAGAAAAATGACGGGAAGGCACCTAATGAGCGTGATGATAAAACATCTAAACCCGACACTAAAAACAAGTCCGACAAACAGAAAGATAAAAAGAATCTTGCATGTTACACTTGTGGTGATAGTGGCCATTTTTCACGAACATGTCCTGAAAAGAAAACAGCTAAAGTTTACGCAGTAGAAAGTCATACACCTAAAACAGAAAAGTCGAATCGAACACCAGTACAGGCAAACGGTCACAATACAATCGCTTTGCTTGATACAGGGTGTGAGCTAGACGCTATTGTAAATGCATCATTAGTTAACCGTACCGACTACACAGGGGAGACAATCTCTGTCACCTTTGCAAACGGCGAACAAGACATTTTACCAGTAGCTGAAGTCTCGATTGTTTCAGACTTTGTAGAAGGAACAGTCAAAGCGGCAGTTATGGAAAACTCACCGCATGACGTGATCCTTGGTTGCAAGTATGTTTTGCCGTGCAAAAAACAAACTTCAACTGAACCACCACTGGTTAACGCTGTAACCAGAGCAGCGAGTAGTAAAGACAAATCTGTAACTGCACCGATGTCTGCCGCACCAGCCGTAGATAAAGCAACAGTTAGCGAGATTAAAATATTACAAGCTGAGGACGAAACACTATACAAGTTACGCAGACAAGCTGTACTTGTTAGTGACGTCAACACTGACGATTCGAATAAGAAAGCGTGCATTATTCTGAAAAAGGGTTTATTGTACCGCTATTCGAAAGTGGGAGACGAATTTCGGAAACAATTAGTCGTTCCACAAACCAAACGAAATGACGTATTACGATTAGGTCATGAGAGTCTTTTTGGTGCACACATGGGTGTACAAAAAACAACTAGTCGTATTACAAGTGAGTTTTATTGGCCGGACATCACTGCCGATATCCGTAGATTCGTGTTAAGTTGCGACACATGCCAGAGAACACAGTCTAAAAATTCAATCAGACCCGCACCGTTAGGAGAGCCTGAACTGATCAGTGAACCCTACAAGCGCGTAGCATTGGATTTGATTGGGCCTATAATACCCACATCAACGAGAGGTAATCGATACGTGCTGACCACTATTGATTACGCAACAAGATTCGCCGACGCAGTACCATTGAAAAATATTGATACTGAAACTGTCGCCGAAGCCCTTTTCGGTCTTTGGAGTCGTGTTGGAATTCCTACTGAAATTTTGACAGATCAGGGGAGTCAATTCATAGGCAACGTAATGAAGGAAGTAAATCGCTTACTTTCCATCAAACATCTTACTTGCACACCATACCACCCCCAGGCAAATGGTCTGATTGAAAAATACAATGGGACATTAAAAACAGCACTTAAAAAGCTCGCCACAGATAAACCGAAAGACTGGGACAGATACATCCCTGCCCTACTATTTGCATATAGGGAGGTGCCACAATCTTCCACCGGGTTTTCACCATTTGAGCTACTTTACGGACGTACTGTACGCGGACCGATGATGATTTTGAAGGCACTTTGGACTGATGAAAAGACAGATGACGAAGTTAAGACAACTTATACATACGTCACTGACTTAAGAAACCGTCTTGAAACTATAGGCAAGATAGCACGGGAAAACTTGACGATAGCTCAGTCTAGACAGGCAGAATATTACAATAAGCACACCAAACCTAGAGAATTTGAAGTTAATGACAAAGTGTTACTGTTGCTTCCTGAAGCACATAACAAACTTCAGATGAAATGGAAGGGGCCCTTTGTAGTTACCGCCAAGCTAGGGGGACTGAACTATAAGGTGCAGACAGGAAAGAGAGAGAAAATCTTTCATGTTAACCTACTCAAAAAGTACATAAGCCGTGAGGATCAAACCACTCAAGCTGATTTTGTCGTAGCGACGATAGTTACAGAAGACGAGGGGGATACTGATTGCGTCACTGGTACTTTACCAAACTGTCCTCTACAGACGAACGAAACTGTCAAAGACGTTAGGGTAAATGAAGCCTTGACAGAAAGACAGAAAAAAGAAGTGAATGAATTGCTTAATGAGTTCTCATCTACTCTGACAGACAAACCAGGGTTGACAGACTTAATAGAATTTTCACTGAAGCTGACTGACAACAAACCGATACGTTTGAAGCCGTATCCGTTGCCACACGCTAAGATAGATGACGTTAGACGTGAGATTAAGACTATGCTAGATCTAGGGGTCATAGAGAAGACTGACAGTGCCTACGGATCACCCATCGTGTTGATTAAAAAACGTGATAACTCGTTCCGTTTTTGCGTAGACTACCGCAAACTCAATCAAGTGACAGAGTTTTGCGCCGAACCTCTTCCTGATCCGGATCTCATCTTCACTAAGCTAGCTAACGCTCATTACTATACCAAAATAGATTTGTCACGCGGTTTTTGGCAAATCAAGGTCAAGGACACTGATCGACACATACTAGCTTTCACTACACCAGTAGGAAACTACACATGGAAAGTTATGCCTTTCGGAGTTTCAAACGCTCCAAGCATTTTTTCTAAAATGATGCGGTCATTGTTAGAACCACTGTACGGACGTGGAGTTGAGAACTTCATGGATGATTTAATTCTAGGCACCCAGACATGGGAGGAGCACTTGACACTCTTACGAGATGTGCTAGCCAGATTAAAACAAGCCAACCTCACTGCCCGCCCTACGAAGTGTGAAATAGCACAATTCTCCTTAGACTTCTTGGGACACAAGTTGAGTCATGGAACTATGTCGCCAAGTGAAGCTAAGATAGCACAACTTAAGGACACTTCACAACCGCTAACAAAAACACAAGTTAGAAGTTTTCTTGGTCTTGCTAACTACTACAGAAAATTCGTACCAGATTTTAGTGCCATTGCATGTCCTCTGACTGACTTGACACGTAAGAATATGCCTACAAAAGTAGTGTGGACTGATGCATGCCAAAACGCTTTTGACACACTGAAATCTAGACTGACTTCAGATTTAGTTGTTAAACTGCCAGATCTGACAAAACCATTCTTGTTAAGGACTGATGCTAGCAACACAGGATTAGGAGCAGTGTTATTACAAGAACACAATGACACCAAACACCCAGTTGCATATGCAAGCCGTAAACTCACAACTACTGAACAGAAATATTCCACCAGTGAAAAGGAATGTCTTGCAATAGTTTGGGCCATAAAAAAGTTCGAAAACTATTTGTACGGAAAAACCTTTGTCATTGAGTGCGATCACCAGCCGTTGGCCTTTCTCGGACAGGCGCAATTTACGAACAGCCGTTTAATGCGTTGGTCTTTGTTTCTGACACAGTATGACGCAAATATTCATTACATCAAAGGGTCTTTGAATGTTGGCGCAGATTACATGAGTCGTGCTTGATGCCATCAAGTGCCGGTACTGATAGAATGTTGTTTAATCAATTAACTGAACCCTACGGATTCCTTCCTGTAAATATGAAATATAGTTGCACACTTTATTTCTAGGAATGTCGAAATTTTTTTTGTGTAAATTTTTCTTCATTGTGGACTTCTACATTTTATCATACATAATTTGTAGGAGGCATTTTATCTTTGGCAAGATAAACGCCTCAAAAGCAAGGGGGTGTCACAGTCTGATAAAATTGTCCGACTTCGTGACCCACTTGCCTTGTTTACTTCAAATTCGAATATTTGAAACCCTTGGCCCTTTGTTCAAAGCTTCCTTTTTCTAGGTGCTTCTAGAACAGGTCAAGATGTTATGTAACTTTAGGACCATTGTCCAGTTCTCGAACCAACCACATGCTTTGCGAACAGTCACGTGATACGCAATATACCTTTCTATATATGTACCCACACGCTTCCGCTCCCTCACTTCGAGCACATTTTAGCTAATTCCATCAGCTTACTCGGGTCGTGAGAGGCAGCCGGCGCCATAGAGAATCAAGGTACCCTTCGACTTCTCTCAAAGGTATCATTTTATTTAATAGTATTTGCCTATGTATTGTTTAAGTATGTATTTGTGCTATGTATTATATGATTTCCATATACACTTGAGCATGGTTCAGAGAAATAGCTGAAAACCTATATGTTACGGAATATAAATTTATTGTAACCATTTTTCCATTTCTGTACTTTAATTTATATTGTTTTAATTCACTAAGAGCCAGAATGCTGCGCTCGATATGAATTCTTCATGTAATTCAATTATTGCGTGTAATTTTAATTGTAAATTGTGAAGCGCTCTGTCGGTTTGAATTACCTCTTGTATGAACATTAATTTAACGTTGTATCTATTTTATTGCTTCATACGTCATGACTGTTAAATGGAACACATGTGAGACGATTATATTTTTTCTAAAATTTAATTGTAAGCGACGCGAGGTCGAAACTCTTTGTTCAGCGCATTTAATTGAGCCATGCCTAGGTAGGACCTGTTAGGTTGAGAATTATATCCAAACACGTTGCATCCACAGGTCGGCTCATGGTCCATGTTCACCCATGCCTCACCTGCATTAGCTTATTGGTGTAAGCGTGTCGAAATCCACTCTGAGGGCCATGCTGCAAAAATTCCAGTTCCTAGCCACTAACAAAGGGACATCATTCCTTATGCACCACGTGTGTCGTTAAAGGGGGACTGAGGGAACGAATCAGCATGACTGAGTGTTGAGACCAAGGATACAAGAATAGAGCTAAGTGCAAGATCAAGTGTACAGATCTCAAAGGAACACTTTTCTGGCAATTTAGATTGACAAAAATCAGGCATAGGCGCGTAAAGACAGAGTGAAGACTATTCGCGTTGCATTCGATTTATTGTTAATTTGTTAAACTTTATTAAATCTTATTTTCTTTGTTAATACCTCTTAGTAGTTGATTTCTATGCACAATAGACCAATTAGATTAATTCTTAGATTTGAATGGGGGCGGATGAGCAGAAAGATTGATGACGAGTGCATATTAATTTAGAGGGATTTAACTGTTTTCAAATCTAGCTAAAAGTTCGCAGTTTATTAGTCTGTAAATTTGTCGTCTGAACTACAAGACGCACTTTTAATTAGTCAGATAATAAATTGAGCAACCAGTCTGCGTAGAATATGAGAGGAAGAATTAATTATATTTAAAGTCTTTTAATTATTCTAAGCAGGGTCTTTAAATAAATACTGGAAACGTAACAGTCAGTTCTGCATGAACGTCTCATGCTATTATATTCCTTTAAACTGCAAGTGGAACAAAGAAACAACCTTGAGTGAACTACAACCCAGAGCATTTTAGCCACTTTGTGTTGTCATGTAACAATCTCATGCATGAAAAGAGCTTTGGTTTCTATTACATTTTTAACACTAAAATAATGCATTTGTAAAAGCTGATGGCTGCTGAAAGTTAAAAAATGTTGACATTTCTGAAATATTATCTGGTTTGTATAAATATATGTTTGAAATGAAAGCCTGTTCACTTGGTCTTGAAGCCTTGATTCTTTATGTTGCTTTGGATACTGATATTTGATGAAAATGCCAACATTGGAAAAAGAAGAGGGACAGCACAAAACTCACCTTCCAAGATGCAGTGGACACGTGAATCTCTTACATACTGCTGAACAGGATAGTCCTTTAGGTAGCCATACCCACCAAACATCTGCAGAGCATCATTGCACACCTGCACAAAGTGTCACTATCACTCCAGATTTTATGTCTTGAAACATTAATTGAATATCACTCCAGATTTTGTCTTGAAACATTAATTGAATAATATGAATTCTAATTATAAATAATACTTGGTAGATTGTGAAGATGGTACTACAGAGCATTTCATGTTTGTGTTAACAAATTCCTAGTCTTATAGCAAAAAAACCTCCAACAATCTTGGATTTGTTTCTAAAAGTTACATGTAATTCTTTCTTACAATTAGTTGTTTCTAAAAATTACATGTAATCCTTTCTTACAATTAGTTGTTTCTAAAAATTACATGTAATCCTTTGTTACAATTAGTTGCTGAGTATATAAGCTCAGATTTTATTTAATTACTAAATTTAATAGAATGGAATTTAAATAATTCCATCATAAACTATCCTTTTTCTTAGCCCATAAAGCACTCAAAAGAATGTATTTTATATATAGAAACTGATGATATTTTCAATCTTTACCTTAAAACACTCCTCTGTAACAAAGAGTTTGGCCATGGAACATAAAGCAACTGTTTCTGGAGCATTTTCTTGCAACGCGACAGCTGCTCTTCGGACTAGCAAACGAGATGCAACCACTTGTGTTGCCATTTCAGCCAGTCTGAATTGCAAGTACTGAGGACAAAAATTTTAAATATATAATAATGACATTCAAGCAATATAAAAAAACTTCTTTCATTATGAACTGAATTCTATGTCTCATATTTGTCCAATTTAAAATCCAGTCATTTCTCCAATAATTATGTGAGTGCGTGATTAAAAAATAAATCTTTCTGTAGATATTGTCATTTACAGTGAAATGAAAAATAACTCATGTTGAAAGGGATTTACATGAAATAAAAATAATAGCCACACACCTGAAAGTTTGCCAAATTTGTGCCAAACTGTTTACGGACCATGAGATGATCACGAGCCTGTTCCAAGCTTGCTTGTGCTGCACCAAGGGAGCATGAGGCTGCAAACAGACATTATGGTGCAGTAACAACGTTAGGCTGCAAACAGACATTATGGTGCAGTAACAATGTGAGGCTGCAAACAGACATGGTGCAATAACAATGTGAGGCTGCAAACAGACATGGTGCAGTAACAACGTGAGGCTGCAAACAGACATTATGGTGCAGTAACAACATGAGGCTGCAAACAGACATGGTGAGTAACATACCAAATTTACTCTTAGCAAAGTTTTCAAGCTTCAAATAAGCCACAGAAATAAAATCTTGCTAATATTAATTCTTTTCCCTAAAATCCAGAGAAAATCCAATGAAATTATAAAATACTTCAACTGCGGAAATAAGATCTTATTAATTCTGCCCCTTAAATACCAGAGAAGGTATGAAACTATTATAACATATTTAAGTCGTGGAAATAATAACTTACCTATGTTAATTCTACCCCCATTCAAGCCCTTCATGGCAATAGAGAATCCCTGGCCCTCTGATCCTACAAGATTGGACTGGGGTATTCGGCATTCATCAAAGGAGACAATCCGTGTAGGTTGGGAATTCCATCCCACCTAAACGTTATTTAAAAAAAAGGAATCTTAAGAATTAAATAAATAAACAATGTAATCATGTTAATTAGAATATTAAGACAAGGTAGACATGTTTCATATTTACTGTAGTTAACTACTTAAAATAGTCATAATATTATTGTCATTAATAAATTTAATAAATTGATAAAGGTATTCAGATTAATAACAATGAACTAGAAAAAACATGATATTAAGATAAATAAGAGTTACCTAGATAAAATATGATTTTTAGATAAACAGTTAGCTAGATAAAGCATTAGTGATAACAGTTATTAAAATGGATATTATTAATAACAAATAGATTCAACATTATATTAAGACTAATGACAGTTAACCACAAACATATTATGATTAATAACAACTAAAACCTGATATAATAATTGGCAACAGTTGATAAACCATGATATGATGATTCATTCTTTACATCTAAAAAAAATGTTGATTTCCCCCTTTCTTTACTTTACACCTATTAAAAAGAATGATGCTTCCTTCTTCATCATACATAAAAAAATAAAATGCTGATTCAATCTTTACCTTCTTTTCTTTCTTCCCAAAACTCAGCCCAGGTGTGTCTTTTTCAACCAAGATGCAAGAAATTCCACGTGGTCCCAAATCTCCAGTACGACACATTACCAGATATACATCTGTAGAACCTGCTCCACTTATGAAAGCCTGATGAAGAAATCAAATTTCTCATCAATTTATATCTGTACCAAGATTATATACCATTAGTTATGAGATTCAGCAAGAAATTTATTCATAAATAAAATATTTTTTTTGTACATTACAGAAGTGTTTAGGTTTTATTTTTACTTTCAATATGCACTTATTCTGGATGACTCATCAAGTAAGAGATATTATACCACAGACATGTCCATGTCAACCAAACTGTCCCTTGGCATCCCTATTAACTTGGTCCAACATGTGTTGTCTAATACTATTTCCCTTCTAAGTGACAACATGTGTTGTCTAAGATACAAAATTAATTTGAAATTCACATTTATAGTTACCATTGTATATATTTACTTTAATAAATAAAACAAAACATTGCCAACATACACATGCTGTCTACTGTTAATAAAAATCAGTATAAGAGCAAAGTTGCCAACAAGCATTGATGTCTTACAGTACGGGGTCAAAGGGATCACTGAATACTGAGAACCAGGCATGTGAATGAAAAATCGTGAAAATGTGGGGAGAACATAATTTGCATGCAAAAGGATGAGCCTTGCTAGGTGATTTGGGGCAAGCACCCATTCTTTTGTTTATTATTTTTGTTTCATGTGTCAATAATAAATATTTATGCCATATAAGCTAAAAATTAGAAAGAAAATTAATTAATATATTTTTATGACAACATGTGAAAAGTAAAAGGCACACATAACAGTAACAGTTATATGTAGTGTATTACAAGAATGCAACTGTTGAGAGGGAAAGTGAGCAAACATATGACATGCCATAGGGGTTTTGTGGGGGTATTTTTTTTTAAAAACATTTTCAGAATGGGGTAAAATATGTAGCCAAGTACACATGAATGAAATCACAACAACAACAAAAATTTAAAACATCACCAGAATTTAGTAATGGTTTACCCAAAAAATTATAAAAATCTCAAAATGGAATGTATCTGTTTAATGTAGAATGGTTGGCAGCTACACAATAAAAATTGTTTTAACTTATGATAAATCAATATTTAAGCAAATCTCTATTCTTCACAAGTTTCGAACTGAATTTCTAATTCTATCATCTCTCTCTTGTTCACACATTTAACACTCATCTTCCCAGTAAAGTTGTGCTTCATCAGTGCTATTAATATCTTGCATAACCACTAAGCCTTTTTCCTGGAACTCAATATGCAATGGTCGAGTTTCACAGCCCACCAACATAAAACTTCCATATCATATCTGATAACATTTGATTAATAAAGTAACATTATTTTCAAAATAGCACAAAAATTAAAAGATGGATTTGATCATTTCTGCTACAAACACATTACAACAGCATATTATGGTGGTTAGAATGACCATACAGTGGGTTCTTCCAAAACAGAATTTTGATTTCTTGATAAAAATCAAGGTAAAAGATGAAAACTTGTTAAGGATTAATATGACTAATTTGGCATGCAATATTTGTCAAGTCAAATCAGATGATACTGATAAAAACAAATGGGGGTAGAGAGAGGGGACATCACATTTATTAAATAAACAAAAACTTTTATCAAATCATCAGGATATTCTTATGTCTAATAACCTTTGATCCATTTAGTACAAAGTCACCTCCAACCTTCTTGGCTGAAGTTATCAAAGAAGCAGCATCACTACCAGATCCTGTAAAACAAATATGATGATTTAACTACAGAAAAGTCTAATGCTGCCTGCATTTACTAAACTGCACAACCAATATAATGATTTAATAACAGCAGTGTCTAGTGCTATCTGCATTCATATTATAAAAGAAATAAAATGATCAATATATTAATAATACTTTTAATCAATTATTTATTATTTGCATTCTACACTCAAAGAACTTCTATTAACTGCTGTTTCTTTACAACGCTAATTAAAAAATCTCAAAAGATAAAATATGTGACGTAGCAGCTAATGCAGTCATATACAAAGTAAAAAAAGACACTATATTTAAAGTTTGTATTTATGCTCTGATGTTACAAAGCAGCTATTCGTGAAAAATATTTTTGTAGTATAAGATAAATGTTTGTCTTGTAGCACTGAGATGCAATTTAACACTGTAGGCATGATAAATCTTCTGTTTGGGCAACACACTTCTCTACGAGGACAATATAAATATGAAATATTAATATCCATATACAATGCTTCATTAAACAAACAAAGTCCTATAACAATATTATTGTGTTCCTAGTAAATGCATGATTTCCACTTTTATTGAAACATCATTATGTAACACTACATAATCTGACAATTGTATCTGAATGCATTTTATTGTGGAAAACAATCCTGATTTTAAATTCCCAGCATTCTGTACATGCTTGAATATCTCAACTTTCTAAGTCATAGCCACTTTCTGGTGATTCAAATTTAGTGACCTTACTATTCCAACATAGAGACTAGCTATCACAGTTATCCAGTACTCAGAACAGCACATTTTCCTCACCCCACATCTACACAAGAGTAAATACATTTCTTAAGTGTCAGGATATTAATTACAACACTTCACAGGAAGCACAATGGCTGCAAGGTAAAAGACACTAGCCAAGATATTGGATTCAAGCCCAGCATTAATCATTGGGTGTCTCAACCTGCCTATATTTCATACAGATAAGAGAAGGTATAGTAGCTTTTCCATGACCAGATCTCAATTACAGAGGTAAAGAGGTGCTCCTTAATATATCTGTTCTATTGCATGGCATTCGAAAACAGTTATGTAGGAGCTTTTTTGCAACTGGATCTCAGTATCAGAGGTAAACAGGTGATGTTTGATCCTGACTAAATAAATCTGTTCTAATGTACAACATTCAAAAATAATTATGGCTAGTATTAACAAATGAGTTTGTAAGGTTCCTATTTAATGCTATTTTAAATAAATCATTTTGTTTAATACTCTTATCTGAATCATACCCAACACTGATTAATAAACTTGCTATTCTAATAACATCCTCTAGTTTATGATGAAGTTCTGACAGAATGATACATATGTATTTCAGTACAAGTGTCAAGTGCTCTATTCAGTATGCTGGCAGATATAATAAGTATGCATCTCACTGACAATTTTGGTTAAAATAAAACATTTAAAATTATATAATTGCACATTCATTCCTGATAGTACACGAGTTGCAAATTATAAAGTATAAACATAATCATTATGAAAATATTATCTGAATTATCACTGAGAACTTCCTGTTCACACATTTTAAAAAAAAAATACTGCAGCTCTTTCTAATAACTCTACATATTTACAGTAATTTTAGGGAAAAGTGTATATATAATGAATATAAATATTTAATAACCTGGTTCGGTTAAACAGTATGAAGCAAACTTTTCCATGGATGACAGCTGAGAAATCCATTTCTGTTTTTGCTCTTCATTACCAAACTCATCAATCATCCAAGCGCACATGCTGCAATAATAAAGATGTAACAACAAAACCAAATGAATGAAGTCTATTTATTGGTTATATATTAGCAATAATAATAATAAAAATATGTTACTAGCAATAGTTAAATAAAAAATGTAACAGTCAATTCTGTCAATGCTATATGTTGTGCTTTTTTTAAATCAGTCAGGCAAAGTGCAAGGCAAATATCAACACAATTCCTTTATACAAATTCTTACTTATGTATGCTTATATAAGCTGTAGTGCTGCAACAGCCATATGACAATGCCTCAAAGATGATGGAAGCATCAAGTCTTGACAGTCCTGTACCTCCATACTTTTCACTGCAATAAATGGCACCAAAACCCAGCTTTGCTGCTTTTCGCATTGTTTCAATGGGAAATATTTCCTGCAAATGAATCAAGTCACACATATATTATTACAGTTCTTTTTTTTTAAATTTGTTTCTACATGACAAAATGCAGTTCTTTTTATTTCAGGGTGGGTTTTTTTGCAAACTGATAAATCCTTTGGTTTATATAAAATTCATTATGGAATAAGCTAAATTTCTATTAGACATAGTATTAGATATAGCTCTCATTTTCACAAAGGCAAAAGCATACTAACACTGATTTATATAAAATTCATTATGGAATAAACTAAATTTCAATTAGACATAGTTCTCATTTTCACTATGCATAAGACCATTAACATGAGATATCTCGATTTCCCAGAAAAATGCAATACTTTGCTCATTGAATAATTGTACATGGTATATACAAAGAATTATATTTTAATTTTACAATTAAAGGATAACTTCCAACTTTAAATGACAAAAGAGTTTTCATTTTGAAAAAGCAGCTTTTTATTTAAGTGTAAAACGTGCGTGCGTGCTTGCGTGCGTGTGTGTGCATGCGTTTGTGTATGTGTGGGCTTACATGCACATGTTTGTTAGCCTACCTCTCTGTCCCATTTCTCCATATGAGGGAACATTTCCTTTTGAGCAAAGTCTTTTGCAAGCTGCTGAATCTGTTTCTGTTCATCAGTCAGCCCCAAAGATGCTATCACAAATTAGGAAAAAACACCGAAATTTTATACAAAATGCTATTAAGCATAGCTAAACATGATAATTCTTATAATTTTTTCAGGAACCAATTTTAGTTATAATACATTGGAGCTTAATGCTGCCATAACTGTTTCATAATTTGAATTAGTCACTAAGTAAGGGATCATTCATTTAATAAGTACAGAGAAGGGAATTTGAAGTTATACATTTTTTAAAGCACTGAGTCAGGAGCAAAACAAGTAGCATGTATACATGACAATAAAACAATACATGGAATAGTTAATTATCTAACTACAGTTGTACATAGTTCAGTGCTTTAATAGCTCTATACTTAAGAGATGAAATACAACATAATTATATCATTCACTCATCCATTTTGCATCTTTCTTTCATTTCATGAGAAGTAGAGATAGCATGATGCAGCTCTTCAAATATAACAAAACAGCATTAGCTTATCAGCTCTTCAAATACAACAAAATGGCATTAGCTTATCAGCTCTTCAAATTCAATAAAATGACATTAGCTTATCAGCTCTTCAAATATAACAATATGACATTGGCTTATCAGCCCTTCAAATACAATAACATGACATTAGCTTATCAGCACTTCAAATATAATAATAATAATTAATATGACATTAGCTTATCAGCTCTTCAAATACAATAATATGACATTAGCTTATCAGCTCTTCAAAATAAAAAATATGATATCAGCTTATCACTCTTCAAATATAAAAAGACATTAGCTTATCATCTCTTCAAATACAATAATATGACACTAGCCTATCACTTATCAGCACAAACATTCAAACACCTAGTGATTCAAACACCCACCCACCACTTTAGTGTTCATCAGGCATTCAGGTATTCATTTTTTTAAAAATTCTTCTACCAGCTAAAATAATAAAAGTAAAATCAAGCTTGAAAATGCAACTGTTGACCAGAGGCAGAGATCTGTACATTCTATAGCTAGCATTGTCTGCGGTTTTGCTCATGTAAATGTTAGCAAAATAAAGACTGTTAACTATTCATTTTTGTTAATTTACAAAGGTTGATCTAAGTGCTTCTTTGTATACAATACTGTGAGTTTTGTTATCTGAGGTGCAAACAAAGAGATTATTGCTGCTGCTGACCCTGAAGCTCATGACATACAGCTATCCATGCAAGAAGCAATGTCTATCTGTTATATGATGGGAAACTTTCCCAAATATTTTAAATAAATTTTCATGACGTGCAATTTAAATTGAATGCTGTTTGTAATTTGAATGACGTGTAATTGCATCATGCTTGTTTAGGAAGTGAGGTCCTGAACGAATGAGTCGTGCATGGTGGCAGATTTACTGACCGGTGTTTGATATGTGCGCCAATTAGATGAGCGAGTGTTTGTTGTTTAAATGGCCAGTAAACGTAGCAAGGGATTAATGCGGCATATGTGTGTGTTTTGGGTATATAATGGGAAGCATTGTTACTGGACCGGCAGAGGTGGTCAGAAGTTACGAAAGTCATAATAGTCTTAACTCTTGGTAACTGGCCGGATCGGAGGCACTTCTAGCAGATACAGGTGTGACTTCAAGGGGAGATAAAAGTGATAGAAAATGTTACCCTTTTTTTCAATTGTCTCTTGGGTGAGCATTTGAGACTGGGTCCCTCCCTATTTGGGTTGTACATGGAGCAGTAAACCCTGGCTGGATAAGGGTTTTGTTTCTGGTTTTGGTTTTCATTTTGGTTTCATCTTGATCTTTGATTTCAACGTGGGATTTGGAATCTGTTCCTGATGTGATGTCATGTCTTAGTTATAGAGTCTACCAGCATGATGTACATCACTCCAGCGCATCGAGATAAGTTGTGATCGAGAACATGACTACAGTGTGGCTTGAACTTGCTCTATGCGGCATATGTTGAAACTAGGACATAATAGATACTACTTATTTTGTAAATCAATGCATTCTCTATTGAATCATTTAGGTCTACATTTACTGATTTAGTCAATGTCATAAATTAATGCACTGATTTCAAAACCAAAAAAACTCCAAAAATCTATTAATTAATGTGGGGTGGTCAGAATGTTTGCTTTCATTTGAACAGAATCAATTTGCTGGTAACATAATCACAAGTTTTTGTATATAAAAGTTTACTTGAAAAAAGAATTATTAATTAATATACTATAGCCAATAAATATAATGTAGCATATTTCATTTGCTAAATTTCAGCACTCATATCTGCTTAGTTTAAACACAGCATTGCATTTACAAACACTTTTGTTTTTGGTCGTGGTGGTTTGTGCAGCTTATTTGTAGTAAGTAAAACTGTTAAATGAAACAAAAGCTTGCAAAATTACATTAAAATTAGTTAGTTCACTACATGAACATGGCTAGCAATTTGTTTTGGACACATGTACTTGGTACTCTTGAAGTACTTAAAATCAATAGAAAGTTAAAAACAAATTAATTTAATTAAATAATAATCTTCATTTCAACTCTTGCTAAAAATTAGCATTATTAGTTTAAAATCACATTATACTTCCTGAAGATTACTCAGTAATAAAATATTAAACAAATAAACATATATAGTGGCTGAAGCATAACATAAAGTGGAAGTAGTGGTTTGTGCATAGTTTGCTAGAGTTATCTTCTTAAGGTACTTTGAATCCTCTTGATCTAATTAATATCTCTGATTAGTGAAAGAGATGCAGTAGCATCATTAACTTTCTATGTTATTAAGTGAGTACAAATAATTCAAAACTGGAAGTAATTTTGTTAAAATTACTATTACTAATGCATTATTAAAATTACTATTCTGCTCTATTATATAAATCTATTATTGTATTAAAAATAAATTCACATATATTAGAAATATTATTAGTATATTACTTACTCAAAAGGGAAAGGGATGTCTAAAATAGTAAAAACATGGATGACACACTTTTAGAAGAGGGGTACAGAGTGTTTCTTGTGGGAGAGGAAGACATAAACATTACCAGAATACCAGAGACCACACCACTTTATGGACAATCCTTTTACTGGTTTCAGAGCACTGTCAACAATGTGTACCAGTACCCATAATTTATTCCAAAATATTAATAAATTATATACATATATTATAAAAAAAAATAAAGAGTGTCGTTAGGTTATATTTTAATTACTAAACATTATTTTTTTTAAAGAAAATTCGTGGCATTGAGTGTTTTGGGTACAAAACTAATATATACTAATATAGTAATAGTATGTGGTGGATGGCTGGGTAACTTTTTTGCTGTAGAATTTGCAGGGAATGAAAAACATTTTTTTTTTTTTTAATATTATTAGCTCTAGCGATTTTGTTTTTAATTTTTCAATCTTTAAAACAAACTCATTTTATTATTCTTTTCCTTGAGCGTATGAAATTGGCGTTATAACTACGTCAGTATTATGTGCATTATTGTTTTGTCCTTCAGGCCTCGAACAAAGTACTTATTAACTAAAACTCGCTAAATAAAACGCTTTAGAAAATAATTTTCTCACGATCTATGCAACTTCCATTCGTCAAAGAATGGAAATGCCAAGCCAGTCCTGTCTGACATTTCCGTATTTTAGAGGCAATATTTCCAAATAATGCAGTATTTCCAAACAATCTTGGAAATCGTCTGCAAGCAGCCATCACGATCACAACTAAAGCTATTTCTTAAAAATAATATGAAAACAATACTATTTTATTTTTTAAAATAAATATTTATTCGACAACTTTCTGAATTACATTTCTTTCCGTATTGTTAGATATTTGCTTCTTCTTAGATAGATATGACTTGGTATTAGAACAACAATCGAAAACAATCACATAGCTTCAACTAAACTTGTTGGGCAAGTGCAGGATTTGGCGGGACTTGGCGGGCAGAGTGAGGGACAGTTCGGGCAGAAACGCGCTACCACCAACAGGTTTTAATGTACAATTGTGAATGCTCTCAAACCAGAGGCGTAATTAGGGTTGCCCAGGTCAAATAAAAAATGGCGCCCCTTGAAAACTTTTGTTTAAAATTCTGGCTGAATATACTTCTATTGGTAGTCGAACTGGTTAGTATTAATAGAACCGATTACAAGCAAATGTTGTTAACAAAATGAAACTTATGGTGTTGCTAAATTTGGCGTCAGGGCACACACTTTGCCTAGTTACACCACTGTCTCAAACACACTGACAGACAAGCTATACACCATTTTTCACAACATTCTAACAGTGAATTCTCGAGGAATAAATTTAAATAAAATTATTATATATATTCATAGTATGTCTTATGGTACACGCGATTCATTGACAACTAGACACCAATTGTCACAAGATTCCAACTATGCGTTCTCTTGGAATAATTATTTATATAGCGTAGATCTTATGGTGAACCCACCCCACCCCCGACCAGATTTTAAAGTACATACTCTCAAATTACTGACTGATAAGCTATACAACAATTTTCACATAGTTCCAATAATGCGTTCGCTTGGAAAATTATTTAAATAATTTGTGTATAGCATGTCTTATGGCGCCTTCTCTTGAAATGATTATTTAAAATAATATAGTATATATCACATCTTATGTCTCGTTTTCTTGGAATGATTATTTAAATAATATAGTATATCTTATGGCGCGTTCTTTTGGAATGATTATGCAAACAATTTATCTATAGATATAACACAAATTATGGCGCGTTCTTTTGGAATGATTATGCAAACAATTTATCTATAGATATAACACAAATTATGGCGTGTTCTTTTGAAATAATTATTTAAATAATGCAGTATATAGCACATCTTTGAATGATTATGCAAACAATTTATGTGTAGATACATGCATTCGCGACATTACATCTTTATCTCTCATTTGGCTTTTACACTTTTATTTACTTAAAGAAAAATCTATATTAGTCAGCGTCATTCTTCAGACTTTTTAAGCACGAACATTATACAATTAACTTGATTATAAAGTGTACTTAACTCGTGCTATAGATTGAGCGTCCTTATAAACACATGTATTATAGACATAGCTTCATTATAAATCTACTTAAACACGTGTATTATAGACTTAGCTTCATTATAAATCTACTTAAACACGCGTGTTACAGACTTTGCTACATTATAAATCTACTTAAACACACGTGTTACTGATTTACCTTATATATATCTACTTAAACACATGCAGATTTAGCTTTATTATGAATCTACTTAAACACGTATTATAGATTTAGCTTTAGCAAATGAAGAATCAATGATAGCGCTGAAGTTAAGCTCAAGAAGCTCATAGTCTGATAATACCTGAGGATAGAATCAGGCATTTCTGTGTAACAGTAAAATTTTCCTTCTGCTATCAAAATGATGAAAATGCACACAATTCTTTGCAATTTAATATCAACCAATCAACGAGTGAGAAAAAATTTAAAAGTCAATTAAAAAAAATATTCACAGCAAAATGTTAACCACATTTGTATGTATGTAAAATAAATACCTATGTCTGATTTGTGTTTATTATATAGTTATATCATGCATTGGACGGGTACCCGGGCAGCATTTAAAAAAAATTGACAGCCTTACTGTGTATATTACTGCACCTGTGCCTATTTTCTGTGTTGATCCATCTGTGTATATTTTATAGTGGTCTGCGTAGTATTTGTTTATGTTCTAACGCTCTCTGAGAGCAGGTTGGTTAACTATTTTTAAAGGGTAATTTAGTAGAGAGAAATCGGTAGTAGGTGGGGTAATTGTCCAGGGAGCGGGAGTCAGGGGAGGGTTCTACATGTAAAATGTCTAGATTGTGTGTTTTAATAAGTTTTTTGGTGAGTTGGTAGGGGGTTGTCTGTTTTCATTCCATTTTTTTGTTGTTGTTTTTTAGTGGTAGCTGTTTTATATTGCCTAAGTATCCCCGTATGTCCCGTTTGGATAGTTTTAAATGTGTGCTTGTTGGGAGCGAGTCTCTTTGTATGGCTCTGTTTGCTCACGATCTGAGTACCTGTTTGTTCCTTCTTTCAATTAATGTGCGTAAATCCTGTCACGAGAACGAATGTGCCTGTGTGCGTTTTCCTTAGAACAGCAGGAATAAAAGTTGCTTGATGAGGGAACGACAAATACACACAATACGGAATGCTGTTTCCTAAGGACCACACAAAACAAGACATTTAACAGCTAACATGACCCCTGACACATGGACTCATAGTACATACGCTCTCGATAGCCGGTTGGGAGAAATGGTGACCTTCACCCCACTCCTCTTCCGCACAATGGATCTTAGTAAGAGCTATTACTGCACAGAGATGGGATGGACAACAAGTGACTCCCTTCCTCATATTCCTGGTTGTATTTATCAGGGGGTTCGGAGCTTTATTCTAGTCTATTCTGTTCTATCCTACCTATTTTCAACATGTGTGGCCAGCCAGAAGGTGCATTTTGGGGTTAGCCTAAGGTTCCGGAAAGTCCAGTGTGTTGGAGAGTTAACACCTTGCCCCCAACAATTCGTCAGTTGTTTTTATATCTGTGTTTGAGTGTATGTATGTTAATTGTTATAACATTCGCTGGACGCGCAGGTCTGCCCGCACGAGGTGTACATTAATATATGTTCATTTCCATATATAAATTATTTTAAAATGTATTTCAAGAGAACGTATTGTTGGAATCTTGTGACAATTGTGTATGGCTTTTCAATGTAGTTGGATTGAGAGTATTTACGTTAAAACCTGTTCGGGGAGATCGCGTGCGTGTGTCTGCCCGTACTAGGTGCTCCATAAGATATGCTTTATTGATATTCTATACATAAATAATTTAAATAATTATACCAATAGAACGCACTGCTGGAAAGTTTTGAAAATTGGTGGACGCGTTTGTCCGCCCGCACTACATCATATGCTATATTCTAAACTTGTTGGGAGTAGGGGGAGAAATCGCGTGTCTGTTGAAGCTAACGAAAGACAAGAGTGGAGTGTTGTTGAAAGAAAAGTTGTAGTCATGATGAATGAATTAAATGTGACGTGAGCTCCCTCAATGCTTGTGCCCGCGAAGTCCTGCACTTGCCCACTGTCATTCACGGTTGCGGACCCTAATTTATAGACTATAAACTTGTACGAAAGAAAATGTATAAAATCCATTGGATTTAAAAAAAATATCTTAATGGTAAAGCACACACCGCATTTATAAGCATTAACTTTAATACAGTAATAAAAAATTAAACTTATAAAAATCAGTCAATAATTTTCATCAGTCATATATATAAAGTGACCCTCCACTACGGTTTGAGTCTTAATTTGTTGATTTACATTTATTGATACAGCCTAGAATTTTAGTGCTGCTTTTAATGGCGAAAACCGCTTAAAGATCAGACACTTGGATACTGAGCTACGATTTTTTCAATGATGTATCTTAAAACTCATAACCTAGTCCCCTCCGCCTATTTTCACTGCTAGTGCTGTTTCAGCTGAGGCACATTACGACTCAAACTGTGGCGGACGGTCACTTATACACTGTTATAAATGACAAATTAATTTTTTTGTCCAATACTTTTCTATAAAAATAAAACTTTCGAAGCAATGCATGATTTATCTCCTTAATTAATATGGAAAATCAGTAAATGACTGGTTGCTGTGAAATGTCTGTGATCAGTGATGAAAAGATGATCCCCGTGGTTATCACTCAATGAAAGACAACTCTCGCAGACTATTTCTGCAACGCGAACCATTTCGCGATGTTTTGAGTAAATATTAAACATTTTAAATACACGTATGTGTTTGCAAAGAGGTGTACTGTAATAGAAGTATATACAATACTATCCTAACAAATTTACTAAGATGATATTTGTATGTTATTCTTTACGATGCATTAAGATCACATTTTGATAAACTATTTTGTATGCTCTTGTGGGGACTGGGACTAGTAGGAGTTTTATGTAGGCCCTACTACTACTAGTACTACTACTAATATTTACAGCATACTTAAGTCAAATTTACATATGTTCTTAAAACTACTGAAAGATTTTAAGCTTAACCAGCTTACCCCAAACTTTTCAAGTATTTTCAAGCGATGGATTTTACTACAAAGTTGCATGTTGTAAACCTACTGGATTTGCCCTCAGAAATTCTTCTTCATATTTACACAAATGTCAACTACAGCGATCTGTGCAGGTGAATCAAAGCCACTAACTGACTAAGTGTCAGTTTGTATCTTTTTTCTTCTTCATGTAATTGTAATTTTATTTAAATTTAATTATGTTTTCGTATATGCTTCAATTTAGTATTTATTTAGCTGAAACACCTACATTTGCACTACAGATTTATTTTTGTCTTTTTAAACAAAAAAATGTTTTTCTAACAGTAATACAGTGAGAGAAAAATAGTAATCTGTGATGCTACAAGTGCCTTTGAGTTGTGGGCCATATTGTTAATTTTTTTTTTAAATATACAATTTTTAAGATAGCAATTGTGGATTAAAAGTTATAGAATTCCATAAAACAACCTATCTAAATGAAACTTGTATTTAAAAGTAATTATTTATGTTTCAACTTTTGTCTGTTTCTACTTTGCTAATTTCACTGACAGTTATCTACTAGAGGACAGTAACGATTTGAGGGAGGTATGAATTTATTTTTCTCTCAGGCAGTGGTCATTGGCTTACTCTATACATTTTTCAACTACCTAGAGGTCATTAACAATGAAATGTTCATCCTGAAGTACATGGAACATGGAACCTGCTTTATCTTACATCCAATATCCTAGACACTCAGAGCCCAGCACCCTTGAACTAGTGAACAATTACCCATATGTTTTTCACATTAGGCAGGAATCTAGCATAATGCATTTGTTATAACCATCTAGTGTATTAATTAATACTTATATACTAGAAACAATTTTGGACAAATGCCTCTTATTATATTTTCTGAATAGAAGGAAGTTAATTATATTTCAACCAAGTTTTTTATAAACAAAATCTTTGGCATCAAAATGATCCTTTTATTATCTATAGTATATATGCTAATATTACAATATTACTAAAATACTAGTGTTTTGGTAACTTTTAGATTTTTACACCATTTGTTATTTACATTATTTATCATGCTGTTTTAGACAAAATCTTATTTGTTTTGTCATAAATAGTTTTGAAATGTGCTATAGTGTTTCACTGAATTCTCATGTTATTTGTCGCTGGCTTTAAATTAAAAAGATATAGCAGGTTTAGTTTAGAAGCCCATGAGAGTTATATCAATAAATGCTGTTTTTGTAATGAAATAAGAACTGCCAGTATTTATTCATTATGTTTCATTTTTTTTTTTAGGTTTTATGTTTGTATTCATAGTTTTAAGTATAATTTCCTTGAGTGCATATTAATAATAATATTATTGATTAAATTTTAGTGCCATTTATTTCATAATTTAATACAGTACATTAATTGTATTTTTATTTCTTGTTACAGATCAGCACTAGTATGCAGACAACTGAGAGATCTTACTGCTGATGATTCATTGTGGAAAATACAATGCAAGAGAGAGTATCTGTTGGAAGAGTATGTCTTATTTTAAAAAAAATATTCAATCTGTGCTTCTTTTTTTTAAAAGTAGCTTTTCTAGTTTATTTTTCTAACTCTATACTCTACTTTTTCTTCAATATTTTTTTTCTCCTAGATGCTTTTATGTTTTGTTTTTCTCACCCCATGGTCTACTGTTTCTTTAATATTTTCCCCCACTAACTTTTGTGTTTGTATTTTTCACTCTGTGCTCAAATTTTTCTTCAATACTTTTTCCTAAACAGCTTTTATTCTATTTCACTGAAATATTTGGATTTAAATCATTTTTAGTAATGAACATTTTTGTGTGTGGCCTGCTTAATAAGTAGTAGTAATAATAACAGATTTAATAAAGTGCTTATTCTTATACATTATTTAACTAAGAGTAAGAGCTTTACAATAATTATACATAAAAATTAAAATACACAAGGGCTTATAAATGTACTGAAAACAAAATTAATCCATACACACAAAGAAAATATTTTAAAAAAATAAAAAAATAAAACTATATTTTCAGATATATAGTTTGAACAAATAGTGACACAAAAGAGACAATTGCTATTCTTGCTCGAGAACTGTCTTGAGAACCTTCATGAACTGAACATGTTCTCTTTGTATCCAAGATTGAAAGGTAGCAAATTTTAGGTACCCTCATAAGCAAATGAATGTTGACCATACAACTTATACTTTGCTTTTGGAACATTAAAAATGCATGTCTGAGGATTTTTTGCTGTAAAATAATAGTAAAACTTAAAGTAATTAATATAATATTTAATGATTTAGAGACAATTTCATTCAACTATATTCCTTTCTCTTTTTGAAGTTATTCCCCTTACATGCCATTTTTCACTTGAAATTTTCATTGATGCTACTTTGCTAGTTTAATCCAATAGTTTTCTTAATATCTTTTTGCATAAAGTGTGATGTTAACACACTATTTCATGCTATATTAATATTTGTCATAAATTTATTTTCATTCCTATGTAGGTTAAACATTATTTGAGAATCCATTTTTTAAAAATGAAGAGAACACACACGCATGCATGCACACACACCTAGATGAGCATACTAGAGGAGTATTTATCTAAACTTTCAATAACGTGTGACATAAATACTAATGACAGATCTGCCTATGGCTATCAGTTAAACTAAACTGCTGTGGTAAGATACTCAGAATTATTGTATGCTTCAGCATGGTAAAAATTAATGAAATCATGAAGTTGATGTTTGTTCATGTGAAACTGATTTGATTAAAGAAGTTTTATAAAATTTATTAATTCCAATGGAGAATGGTGCATTAAGATGTATGCATACATATTAACTGTCTCAAATGATTCATGCTTGTGCACTCCTCATACTCAGCATTTGTACCATTTTCCCCATGGTTACAGTGCATGCATTATGTGCTCCTATACTCATCCCTTGTACCATTTTCTCCATGGTTACAGTACATGCATTATGTGCTCCTATACTCATCCGTTGTACCATTTTCCCCATGGTTACAGTACATGCATTATGTGCACCTATCCTCATCTCTTGAGATTTCATTACTTGGTAGTGTTTTTGAATATAAGCACAATTTTTTTCACAGAATATTATTAAAGTATGTTTGGATACTACTTTCATAAAGTTTGGGTTTTGGCAGTACTGTATAATTTCTAAAGATAGCAAAATCTGTGGTTTACCAGACCATGTTATATACCAAGGTCAATTCAACACAGAGACCTAAATGTGCTTGTGTACTGGGGTTTTTATTCTAAATTTTATCATTTCTGTTTAATGTTAAAAGAAGCAACAAATAACACAGTGTGAATTATGTGTGTTATCTACTTTTGTAGTTTTAGATGATTTTATAAAATGTTAATTGAATTATAATATTAATAGACTTTTACTTTCTTCACTCTAGATGTGAGGTTGGACAAAAATGGCAGAGTCTCTTTCGTTCTTATCACCAAAGATTTGAGTGCAGTCCTTATTGTACTTCAGCAATTTATAGAGAGATTCGCCAATTGTGGAATCGCCTAGAGGCCTACTTGGCTGACAATGATAAAAAAATGCTGGATTCTCTCAGAGGTGATTGAAAATGAAGTATTATATTTTATTTACAATCATAGATGATAGAGTTGTTTTTGCAATAGCGTGTTACTCGCCATTCTACATATTGTTCTGAATAAGTCATACATGTACTTAGCTCTATGTCCTATAAAATTTAAAGTGTTATTTTTCTAAAGCTCCATTACCTGTCATTCTACACATTGTTCTGGATAGGTTAAACCTGATATTCTTAAAAATTCAAGAGTTATGTTTGCAATATCTCTTTATCCATCATTTTACATATTGTTCTAGACAGTATATACATGACTGTCTCAGATGAAGATTATTTAAAGAGTTATTTTTGCAATTGTTCATTATTCATTATTTTACATATTGTTCTTGATGAGTCATATATATGACTACCATTACAGTATATTAAAGAATTATTTTAGCAGTTTTTTTTATTACCCATCATTGTACATATAGTTGTACTTGTGGATCTTTAGGTTATACATGACTCTTGTCTGATATTCATTTGACCCAGAATGTGACAGGTTTGACTCTCTTAAACGATAATGAGTGATTAATTTTTTTTCTGTATATGACTGCTTTGTATGTCTAGCTCATTTTTAGGGCAAGTGCACCATTTTGTGACTTGAAGTGCAAAAAATAAAATGGATTAAATCTATTTATTTAACATGTTAAAGTCTACAACATAGCCTAATGTTCACATAAAAACATAAGATAAAATAAAAATTATAAAAATGTTGAGTTGATGTTATAGGAGTTTGAAATATGTAAAAACCATATGTTTCTGTAGAAAAATATTTTAAAATAAGCAAAATAATATCTCATTACAACTAATATATTTTCTTTATTAATCTAAATTAGTAAGTTAATTTGTTGTTGGCCAATTCTTTTGGATTTTTTGTTTTGTTGTTGATCAATTCTTTTGGATATTATTATTATGTTTTTTTTGTAGTGTTGTTAATCATTTCTGTTGCTGACCATTTCCTTTGGTTACTTTTTTTTTTGTTGTTGACCAATGCTATTGGCTGCTTTGTTGTTGTTGGCCATTTTTGTTGGCTGTTTTTTTTTTGTTGTTGTTGTTGACTATTTCTATTGGTTGCTTTGTAGTTGTTATTGTTGACCATTTCTTTTGGCTGATGTGTTGTTGTTGACCAATGATTAAATTTCTGCTTGTGTTTTGTTGATGTTGTCTTGGACAGATCCGGCATGCCTTGACGAGATAAGAATTGCAGAGGAAAGAATGAAATGTACCTTTCCACCAGACCTGCGATGCTCTCTGCAGATACATAATGGCCAGGAAGTGGACACTGGTAATGGGTAGGTGAAAAATTGTTATTATTAGATCTATTCATGACTTCTGTTATGTGTCATTTAGTTATTATTATTATTATTATTATTGCATTCAATGCCTAGTTTTATTTGTTTACTATTTGTTTATAACACATTTGTCTGTTTATTATTGGACATCTATTTGTAAAATTTTCTTTTGTAGACTGCTAGGCTGCATGATGATATCTAGCTACTTCAGATCTGAGGGATTGTTAGACTGCGCTTCAATGGCCAGGAATTATGAGGTAATTAGATTAGGACTTTGTCTTTTGAAACAGGAATTGTGAGATAACTAGAATTCAGACTGTTCCTCAGTGTCTAGGCATTATGAGTGTATTAGATTCAGACCTTGCCTCACTTGCCAGGAATTATGAGGGAGATTCAGACTATGCTTCAATAGCTAGGAATTATGAGGTAACTATATTCAGACTCTGCCTTATTTGTAAATATTATGATTAGATTAAAGCTTTGTCTTATTGGTCAGGAATTACTAGATTCAGACTGTACCTCAGTAGTAAGGAATTTTAACTTTCTCTTGAATTGAAAGAGGCATCAATTTCCAATCACTAGGCATCAGCTGCAAAATCTTACATTCAAAATTGTATATACTGCTTGAGGTTAATTAAGATCATCCTTTTTTGCATTTTTACCCCAATACCCAAAAATGCAAAGTTGAATCTTTTAAAAAATTAATAACTTCACTAATTGCCAACAGTTAAGTTGAGAAATTTATTTACACCAATGCTGTACACACCTGTCTGTAATATCTCTCAGATAGCTTGGAAAACAAAAAGTTACATCACCAACAAATATACACCTATCAATGAAGAAATACACTACTTTCATGAAATTTCCTACCATTTAATTCATATTTAAATATCTACACTTCAGAAAGCAACCAGAATTGGTACACTTCAAATGAAATGTATTCTAAAACAGAAATGAAAGACATATTTTAAATTTCTTTTATAATTCCGGAAATATTTGTGTTACCCATCCTCAACCCACCCACCCCCATGACCACCACCGAATTCAGAGATGAACATTTTCATACTTGTACAAAACATCATAATTTTGGAACCAGTGGTCTGATTTTAGTTAAATTTGGATATGTTGTAGGCATATATATCCTATACAATTTTGAATTATTTGATAATTATTCTTTCATTACCTCCAAAGATAATTAGCTTCATTAGCACTCATTTTCCATGACTGCCATTTTCAGTGATGTTGCTTGCTTACTATTGTACATTGTAATGTCACTCTCTTCAATGGTTTTAAAAAAAGTCAACTGCTGATCTTTCAGTTATTATATTATACTATACATATCAAATTATGGACTATATTATAGTTCCTGCAATGTTTTACATTATCCATGCTTTGGGATTATCCTTGTTACTCTTTTTCTGGTCACCATGAATAATTGGGTGATACATGCTCAAATCATTGCATGCTTGTATAAGTAAAATTTAGCTCATTAACTGACTAAAAGAAAATATGTATTAAAATACACTGTACATGGAAGTTAAGCTCATAAATTGATATCTTGTTAATTGAGCAAAGCCTCTATCATTTGTTTCTTCCTACTTGAAAGTAAGAATTATTTTTCACATCTTAATTAATTTTTATTGTTGTTTTTGAGAATTAATTAAAACAATTTTAATTTTAAAACAAAGAATGCTTTGTGCTGTTTGCATAATTTATACGATGACCTTTCACCTTTCAGTTGATTTTCACAATTGTTTACAGGATGATGGAGAATTGCCAGGCTGTGTGCCATTGACATACTGCTACATTTCACGGAAGTCACAGTTCATTACTGTCAGTGACATTGGTGGATTCCAGATTGGGGAAATATTTTATCCAACACTTGACAACATATCTCAGCATGATACAGACCAATTTATAACAGGTTATAAGAGATGCTTTTATGTATTACTTATATTTATTATTCCTTTTAATTTTGAACTTGTTTATATCCTAATGTATTATTTATTTACATCCTTATATATTATTTATATACTTGTATTTGTTACAATTTATTTTCTTTTTTAGTATTTCTATTAATAGTATATTATATCCTTATATAATGGGATGGAGTGGGAAAAATTAAAATTAATTATCTGCTTACTGTGAAATATATTTTGCAAATAGAAATTGAGGTAAATTAAAGAAAAGTAAGCTAAATTTAGGAGCATTTCAACTATGTTGTACTTTTAAAAAATTAAGATTCAAAATCGAAACATTTTTTATGACAAAGTTGAGTTTTGATGTATAAATTGTAAGTGTGTATAATGCCAAATCAATAGTGCTTTGCACTTTTGTAAGTGGCGAAGTCAGGCAAAAACAAAGACAGGAGCAAACAGTATCAAAGGCAACAATTGGTTTAAAATAATGAGAAAGTGCACCCAGAAGTAAATCTGATAACTGCACACCTCTGCCTAGCAAACTGTCCTCATCATGCCAAAGCAAACAGGGATCTTAGGGGGAATAACTTTAGTAATAAGGGGGCTCATTGGCCAGGGAGTACTTGACCTTTTATTTCCCTAGGAAACTTGATTGGCGACTTTCCAGGATTCAACCAATAAAAATAAATCTTATATCAACGGAAAGCTAAGATAATGACCTTTAACATAAGCATCGGTTCGTTGAAATTTAAAAAATTTTTACCGTAGAAAATGAGAGTCCAAATTATGTGTTATGTTTGATGCATTATAACTTCGGAACCCATTATCATCTGTCAGCCTCCTTTATATTGTTGAAAAGGTCATTTTTTGCCCTTTAAAATGGTATATAATATAAGCTGGAAATTATCCTGGACAGATTTGTAATTAGGGATGTACTATTAAGCAAACCGTTATAAGAATGGTTTAGAGGAATTCTTACAATTTGTAATTAGGGATGTATTATTAAGCTAACAGTTAATTAGCATGGTTTACAAGAATTGTTCAGGGCTTGCTAAAGCATCAGAATTTTATTGTATTCTTCAGCTAACAGTTATAAAGAATGGTTCACAAGAATTGTTCATGACTTGGAAACTAATGCATTTCCAAGACTTCAAGATAAAATATTTCGGTGAGTAATTTATTTGTACAGAAACTAGTTTTTCTTTTATTTATAAAAGATTAAATTATGTTTAATCCAGTAAATTGTAGATAAAAATATTTTTTCTTGGACAGAAACTTTTCGGAATTGTTAGATGGTGAAGTGTGTATGTGTATGTGTGTGTGTGAATCCAAAGAAATTTTTTTAAAATAGTTATTGTTCTTTCATTTTCAAATTATATCATTTAATAGCATTGAATAAAAGTTTTAGTATTTCAAATTAGCAAATATTTAGAAATTCAAAATTGAAATGAATTTCTCATATTCCAAATAGAATAGGAGAAAATTAATCTCACTTGGCTTCAAATTTTATGTGGATGGGGAGATAACTATAATGTGGATATATATAATCAAGGTAGAAAGTGTGCCAAGCTTAAAATTCCTACAGTAGGATGGAGATGTATTTGAAGATTGAGATTGTATCATGGGTAAGTTCTAAAGATTAGACCTGGATGTGTTTAAAGAACAAGATTGTATCTTGGATAAGTTCTAAAGATTAGACCTGGATGGGTTTGAAGGTAGAAATTGTGTCATGGATATCTCAAAGACAAGGACTTGGATGGGTTTGAAGGTAGAAATTGTGTCATGGTTGTCTCAAAGACAAGGACTTGGATGGGTTTGAAGATAGAAATTGTGTCATGGATGTCTCAAAGAC
The DNA here is from genome assembly GCA_028829895.1 of Sinotaia quadrata. NCBI lineage: Eukaryota > Metazoa > Mollusca > Gastropoda > Architaenioglossa > Viviparidae > Sinotaia > Sinotaia quadrata. The sequence continues at coordinate 38,462,670 of CM054181.1, read as the reverse complement.
AAGGACTTGGATGGGTTTGAAGGTAGAAATTGTGTCATGGATAAGTCCCAAAGACTAAGACTGGAACGTAGAAGAAATGCTGACTAGCTAGCATCTAGATATTATGACCACTCAGTTCTTGAACATGTGATTCTTTTCTTACAATCATAAGATTTCCCCATTGTCACCCCACATACATATATAGCTCATTCTCTTAGGAAGTGTACTATTTTGTTACATGAAGTGCAGAAATAAAGTGGATTAAATCTTATTATTATACATGTCAAAGTCTACAACAGGGCCTAATGTTCACATAAAAACATAGGAAAAAAAAACAAAAATGGTAAAATGTTGATTTTGATGTAGGAGTTTGAAATCCATAAGAAGCATATATTTCTGTTGAAAGAAAGTAAGATTTTACCAGGAAATTTTTTTTAACCAGAAAAAATATTTTAAAATAAGCAATATAATTATCTCATTACGACCAATATATTTTCTTTATTAAACTAAATTATTAATTTAATCTGGATGCATTTTAATTTAAAATAGGGTATAAAACTACAATTTCACAATATGGAAATCATATTAACAAAATTATCAGCCACCATACAAAAGCTCTATTTTTCTCAACTAAACATAAAAAGGGGTAAGTTATTATGCTGCACAGATAATATTAAGTAATAAACAAAGTATCTATTTAAATACAATATTTATGTAATAAAAAACCTAATTGTGATATTTCTAATCTTGAATGTAATTCAAAGGTTTTTCTACCCTTGTTCAGGTTTAATATTTACACACAGCTATGTGAAACTTTAATTGCAAAAGAAACCACATGGATATATATACATAAATTTGTAAGCTATTTACGATGTTAATCAATTTAATCAAAATATATCAAGATTATTAGAAACCTTAGCTGTTTTGAAATGTCAATGATTCTGAAAATTTTCCCACCTCTCCTTTACAACAAGTTATACAGTAAAGCATTCAGTGAAAGTATGCATTAAACTTTGAAATAGAGTGTTTTGTGAAAAAATGTCAAGCTTTGCAGTCAGCACATTGTGAAGAAAATGTCAAGCTTTGCAGTAGAGCTTTGGTGAAGAAAAACACCTGACAGACTATAGCCCCTGAGGTGAAATTTGAAGATAAAACTTTTAAATGTTACACTGGTGCATTCTAAGCTTTCTGACTTAAAGACTCAAAGCTGGCAACTAATATTTACAAACAAATAATTTGTCTGTACAGATTTTATCATGAACCTAGTTGTGTGGCTGTGACAAATGGATGTTTTAAGGTGTCAGCCAGCACATGTTTCATGCCAGACCTGAGCACTATTCATCCATCCCACTTTTTCTACATTTACAGAATTACGTAAGTCTTATTCCATGGATTGTACCTTAGAGATAATGTCTGCTTTAGATTTGAACCATTCTCTGGGCTCTTTAGCAGTCATTTAATCTTGCAAATTAAAAGTTTTTCCCTTCACTGTTTGCTTGTATATACTTTACACACATATTAATAAAATGTTTGCTTTTTGGGGGGAAATACCTACCTCCTATTAGTGACTCTCGTAAGGTATGCTATCTGATTAATTAATGGAAAGAATTATTTTAAAGAGTAAAATATTGAATGCTACCAGATGCATGTAGGCCCTCCTAGTCACCACGTTTTTTTCAGTCTGTACCTCTCTTTGTGGCACTAAAGAGAGATAAGTCTCGACAAAGGGGGCTTTGTTTATGTATTTTGTTCTTTGTTTTATTTCTTGTCACTGTTTTCATGATTTATTTCTTGTCATTGTCTTTGTTTCTCAGTTCTTGTCATTGCTTTTTTTTTAATTGTTGTTTTTTCATTATCTCCTTAATGCTTTTTGTTCTTGTCATTGTTTTTTTCATTGTCTTCTTAATGCTTTTTTTGTTCTTGTCATTTGTGTGTGATTATTTTAAAATACAAAAATATTTCAAATACAGATTTGCTATCTGTTAGATCATTTTAAACAGAAAACTTTTTATAAAACTAATATATTGTTTGGATTTGGATTTGGATGAGGAAAATAATGTTTATTAAGTGTATATTTTTATTTTACTTAATTCACTTGTATAATTGTAGATTATCTGTTTGCAGTGTATGTTTTTATTTTATCTAATTCACTTATATTGTTAAAAATATAGATTATGTGTTTGCAGTGTAAGTTTTAATTTAATCCAATTCACTTTTAAGGGCACATACGGCACGAGAAATCAATTTTTTTCTTATTTAATTTTTTTTTTTTCAGTTTTGAGATTTTTACACATTTGCATACTTTGATATCTTCTTTTGCAGAAAATATGTGTTTTCTTATTAAAAATTGTGTTTTTTTGTGCAAATAAAGTTGTTTTTCCGACCTACCTGTGTTCAAAAAAAGCGTTTTCTTTGCATAGAATCGCCGATAATAGTCCACTTTGCTTCACAATACCCGCCATTTTTTAAAACTAAACCACAGAGTGTTATATATAGAATTAAAGGGAATTACCTCCCTTATACTAAAAACGTAGGCTCATCGTATTTTAACACGATATAAGCACGTGGTTTGACGAAACCTTGACCCACTACAAGGGCTTGTGTGGTGTGTCACGCAGTACAAAAGTGAAAATCGTTCTTTGATTGGTTAAAAATGCGGTTGCTGCGGGTTACATATCAAATCCGGGCATTTTCAAAATGGCCGCCAATGAATTTTGCGTCACCTCGTGCTCAGTTCTAATCATACAAAATTAGTTTCTCTAAGCAATTAACAATGTCGCACAGGAAACAAAAATCGTCTAAAGGTCTAAAAGCAGTCGAAGTTCGATGGGGAAAGCGAAAAGCAACGCAAAACAATCGTAGTAAGCCTAGCAATCACACTTTGACTGCTGCAGACGACGTGTAACCGAATTTACATGCTGTGACACCCCCACCCCCACCCCTGTTTACCAAAACAAACGATGTTTCGTAGATGCAGACAGTGTACTAACTCCAGATTTTGACAATATCTCTTCAGCCACTTCCCACCCATCTACTTCTAGAGGAACAATGCAAGATGTTTATTCTGCTCCTAGTCCTAGAGCTACCACACTCGTTGCAGACGACGCACATGTTTAAATTTGCAATCGTCCAAGCGATCACCTCCCACCCGCCTACTGCCACAAGAAAACAAACTTTGATTGTTGCTGGCAATGTAAAACATCCTTTTTTGCCTGCTCTACCTTTGGTCAACCCCAATCTGTCTACTTATAGAAGTGTCATACCGGATATCTATAATGTTCCTGCGTTAGCGTGCTGCCGGTGATGCCCCCCCCCCCCTTCCCGACTACTACGTCCGGAAACATAACATTGCTTCAGCTGAAATTAGCAGCCGTTGACACTGCTTCAGAGAAGAATATCAGGTACATTGTTGAATTAGATAATTTGAATGCATTGTTGAATTAGATAATTTGAATGCATTGTTTTCATCGGCTGCTTGATCTGAATGCAAAAGTGTTGGAAGTTTGGGAGAGAATATGGGCTGTACCACATGAATCCAAAGTTGGCTTATTACTTTCTTTTGAAGTTGCTAATGTGCCAATATATAGAAGAATGTCTTACCCCAATCTCCTGTATGGATAAGGCATAGTTATTTTTAAAAAAAAAGTAAATACTGAACACAAAATTAATGTTTTACAGTCTTTATTATACTTTAAATGAGTTTTTCTCAAAATTTTGTTTTTCTGTCCGTGCCACTTACTTGCAGACCTGGAACACCAAATCTAGTAAACACACATAGATGAAACTTTGCATATTTGTTCCCTATATATATGTGCATAAAATCAGGGATGGATTAAAGCCTGCATGCATTATTTTTTTTTTTACAATTTTTTTTACTTTGACATTTTATGTTCATTTTAAGATTTTTGACGGGTATGTCAATAAAAAAAATTGTAACTTTTTTCCTGTTTAAAATTTCTTTAAACGCATCCTTCACTTTTTAAATCTTGCATGAAGGATAATAAAAATGTTATTTAAAATTTTTTCAGACATTTGCAAGTATTTGAACTATTCAATTTAATAAAACGTATTTTGGGTACTTAAAAAAGTCTAAAAATTTAATTTAAAAAAAACTATGCATGCTATTCAAAATCTAACAACAGATTATTCTTACCTAAATCAAAGACAATATGTGTACCAAATTTGAAGGCTATAGCACAACAGAAAAAAGTTTTTTGTTCTTTGCCTGTAGTAATGTGGCCAAAAATGTCAAAGACGCTCAAGACGTGTGCAGTGGAGAAGGCAGTACCTATGGCTCAGGATTATTAGGAGGACTAAATGATTGTTAGGAACTCATTGTGCTGTGGATAAGGCATATTTATTATAATAAAAAGTAAATATTGAACACAAATTCCATGTTTTACAGTCTTTATTATACTTTAAATGCGTTTTTCTCAAAACTGTGTTTTTCAGTCCGTGCCACTTGCTTGCAGACGTGGATTACCAAATCTAGTAAACACACATAGATGAAACTTGGCATATTTGTTCCCTATATACATGTGCACAAAATCAAGGATGGATTAAAGCCTGCATGCATTATTTTATTTTTTACAATTTTTTAACTTTGACATTTCACGTTCAGTTTAAGATTTTTGACGGGTATGTCAATAAAAAAATTGTAACTTTTTTCCTATTTAAAATTTCTTTGAACGCATCCTTCACTTTTTTAATCTTGCATCAAGGATAATAAATATGTTATTTTTAAAATTTTCAGACATTTGCAAATGCTTGAACTATTCAATTAAAAAATATGTATTTCGGGTATTTAAAAAAATCTAAAAAATTAATTTTAAAAAAACTAAACATGATATTCCAAATCTAACAACAGATTATTCTTATCTAAATCAAAGACAATATGTGTACCAAATTTGAAGGCTGTAGCATGAAAAAAAATTTTTTTTGTTCTTTGCGTGTAGTAATGTGGCCTTATATTTTTTCACATTATGAGCTTGCAGTGTAGATTATGTTTGCTGTGTATATTTTTATTTCACTTAACTCAGTTGAAAATGAAGATTATCTGTTTGCATTGTATTTTTTTTTTTTTACTTTATATGCTTGCAATATAGATTAACTATTTGCAGTGTATATTTTTATTTCACTTAAACACTTGTACAGTTAGATTATATGTTTGCAGTGTATATTTTTATTACACTTGTACAGTTAGATTATATGTTTGCAGTGTATATTTTTATTACACTTGTACAGTTAGATTATATGTTTGCAGTGTATATTTTTATTACACTTGTACAGTTAGATTATATGTTTGCAGTGTATATTTTTATTTCACTTAATCACTTGTAAATGTAGATTATATGTTTGCAGTGTATATTTTTATTTCACTTAATCACTTGTAAATGTAGATTATCTGTTTTCAGTGTATATTTTTATTTAACTTTTCACACTTGTAAATGTAGATTAACTGTTTGCAGTATATAATTTTATTTCACTTTATGCACTCACAAATTTAGATTATCTATCTATAGGATGCAGATGGATGCTAATGCTGACAAACACTTGTCATGCCAATTAGAGACAAGGCATTGGGTGATAACTGATGATGAAGGCACAGAAGAGAGGGTAGATGGACCAGGAGTTGTTGGTATGTTGAGTTGTGAGTGTGTGTATGTTTGTGCACTGTTTTTATATACTGTCACCCAGTTTTATTCCTCTTTTTATTGCAGTATTATGTGCATACTTTAGATATGAGCTTGTTTTATATTGCTTCATCATAAAACTGTAAAATTTAATATTTTTCATTTTCCTAATATGAAGAATTATTGATTGGCTTCTAGAACTTTCAAATATGCTCAGATATATTTTAATTTCTGTGCATTATACAAATTAAAAAATAAATAGTCATAAGAGTAAATATTTGATTCTGTTCTCTAGCCACACTGCATGTTTTTGTTTTGAAGACACCCCCCCACACACACACACTCCACCACTTAACCATGTCATATTTATATCTTGGGATCTAGTTGGATGAACACTTTTATTAATGCTATTGCAGGCGAATATCCGATCCTGACGCCTGGAGCAGAATATTCTTGGATTAGCTGCACTACTTTCAGCACCACCTATGGGAACATGACTGGACATTTTACAATGAAAAACTTGAAAACTGGTGAGTTTATGTGGATTTAGAGTTTATGCAGAGTCATATATTCTAATATTATAGTGTTTTGAAAATATGCTTTGCTTTCTTTCCTTTCAAAATCATAAAGTCTGATTGTTGATATGATATGCAAATTTTGTGTACTATAGTGACTTTTCAGTGTCCTAGAATCAGAATTAATGACAAGTTGTGACATTTGTCTTGATTACTCTTGAAAATTTAATGTCCTAAGTCAGAATTGTTGTTAAGGTATGTCAGTTGTCTGTAATTTGATGTCCAAGAGCCAGATTTATTGATAAGTAGTGTCCATTGTCTGATGTTAGATAAGTCTTTGATATCTTAGTCAGAATTGTTGATAAGTAATGTCTATTTACTATAGTCTGGTCTTTGAGATCTTAGTTGGAATTGTTGGTAAGTTGTATGTGTTATCTGTATCATAATAATTTCTAATGTCCTAGTGTGAGAATTTTAATAAGTTGTATCTGTTGTCTGTATCCTGATAAGTTTTTAATGTCCTTGAATTAGAATTGTTTGTTGATAAGTTGTATCTGTTATCTATTTTCTGAAAAGTCTTTTTAATATCCTAGAGTGCGAATTGTCGATAAGTTATATCTGTTATCTATATCCTGCGAATTGTTGATAAGTTATATCTGTTGTCTGATAACTCTTTAATGTATCTATTATCTGTGTCCTAATAACTCTTTAATACTGTAGAATGAGAATTGTCATGAGACTTTGTCTACTATCTTAGTGTGAAAACTATTTGTCCTAGAGTTATTAATATTTATGAATTAGATTACGGCATTTACTTGGTAATTTCTTCGACATCCAACAATCAGAATTATAAACAGGTTTTGTCAGTCATCTGTACCTAGCCTTATCACTTCACCATGCACTTCAGTGTCCTAGTATCAATGTTTTGTAGATTATGACAGTTATATGCATCTTGTTACTCTTTGAGTTTGATAAAACCAGTATCATATTTTTTAAATAGCTTATGTCAGTTACTTCTTTTTCTGCTCCCTTTTTTCACTCTCCTAATGTCAATTTAATTTTTGAATAAAGATTATCTTTAGATTGGTTACTCAATCATATTAATTCTTTTTTCCTCTACTGGATGAGCTTCACGTGCCTGGTAATTATTTCTTCTTCCCAAAGCAGATCTGTTCTTTTTTTTATGTTATATTAACAAGTTATAATGAGAAAATATCAGTTGTAAGCTAGTTACATTCAGCAGCTAAATTATGAAGCTTTATTTCAGTGCTCTCTCATGATGAAGATGTTTCTTTTTTCTTTCAACACAACAGGAGATGAAGTGAACATTGCTTGTCCGGTGTTTCACATGAAGTGCCTTCCATACAAGACAGCCAGAGAGCGCAGACAACTCTTGTTGGAAAGGAAAAAGAACTTGTGACATATTTAGGACAGTTTCTTTAGTAGTAGCTCAGAACTGCTTCATCCTAGTACATAGAATGACTGGAAAGAATTTTTTCATTATACAACAGTAAATCTGAATGTTAACAGCACTGTTTATGTTCCTCATCTGTGGATAATCAACTAGCATGGTTATAATTACATTCATGATGTAGTGTCACTGCCACCCTTCTCTCCAAAGAAAGGGGGTGGTGGTTAGTCGACGCCACATAGGACTTGCATAGATATTATTACAAATCCGCACACAGAATACAAGATGGTTATTTGGCTCAGATTTTATTCTGCATATAGGTTACATATTGCCGACATGTTTGCATGTGTGATTGCGAACGGGTAAGGGTGAAGTGTAGACAGCACATACGATACAAAGTGTAACAATGACCACAATCACTCTTTCAAAACCATAGCAGGAGAAGTCTCATTAACACAAAATATAAATTCAAATTTATTGACCTATGGGTTTCCTCTCACACGTTGGTTAGTCAGCCATCCACAACTCACACCTGTGGGGTAGGGGAAAAGAAAGAAAAGAATGATGAATGATGAAATAAAATAAAAGAAACATAAAACTCAGAATTCTTCATGTAGTACTACTTATACTAAATAAGCTAAGCATTATTCAAAATATTATATATATATATATATATATATAAAATAGTCATTATTCAAACGTTCTGGAGCCACTGCCCCTATATCAAATTCAATAGTTTAAAAGAAAATCAATGTCATTCGTCTTGCAGGTCCTTTTCTACATTGTCACATCAATATTTTCAAACTAATCTTAAAATGATAAACATAGATTTAAGTTTAAAGTTTATTTTTAATTCGAATTTTAATTCTTAAGTAAAATTCTAATCTATAGTTTTAGGTGCTCTGAGATTTTCTCCCTAATTAGTATTTTTCTACTCACATAGTTATTGTCACTTTTTCCTCGTGCTGGGGGGTTTGAAGATACACAAAACACCGTCGACGTCTCGATACGTGTTCGCTCCCTGGAATCCAAAGTACAGCCGTCCTGCTGCTACTGTTTCATTCTCTTGTTATGCTTCAGTCTCAGCTGACTAACATTGGATAATTTATCATCTGCAGCACTCTTTTATTAAATTAAATCACACTATATAATGCTTTTACAAATTCGCAAGTACACTGCACAAAAATAGGTACAGTTAAGCAAGTATATTACTCTACAAATTTAAATTACACTGCAAAATTCTTTTGCAAAGTTGTAAAATACAGCACACAAAATAGATGTATTGAAGCAAATGTAGTGCTCTTCACAAAGTTACACTAAAAAATCTCCATATCACTACAAGTAAAATCTACAGATTTTACAAATCTGCAAATATATTTCTGCCAAGTTTAATCATGCTATGAAAGATCTTTTCAGTGACTACACATTTCACACAGAAATATATATATATATAATAATTCTCTTAGTGCTCCTTACTGAAGTAAATCATATGATAAAAATGCCCTTTAGTGACCACAAAATATAACATACAAATATATATGCATATTTACAACTTATATACAAAATCCAAAATCTACAATAACTATGAATCTACTCTCAATATCAGAGTTAGCTAACCTGAGCATTGATGGTGATTCATGCATCTATCTGTGTGGATGAAAAAATGCAGGATTATTTTAGAAATAACTTTTTCCAAGACCTGACTTTTGTAGGTTACTCTCTGGTATTTTTGATTGGTGATTCTCACTCATTAGGTACTTTGTCAATGTTCAGTTATGACATATGCTTTGGTCGAACCAATACTGTCAATCTGTCTCACTCAATGTCAATCACTCAAGTTTGCCTAATCCTTAGTTAACCTGCCCTGGGGTGAGGAAATCATATATGGTTTGAAAGGTGTTTGCCTATTGAGGCCTTGGGTGACATATGGTTAATTCTTTTAGCAGAGATGGTCATTCTTGTGAGTTAAATCCCACTCACTTTCGGGATAATCAAAATATACATTGGTACTGCTCTTAATGTGCGGAGCACAATTTACTACTTCAGTCACAAGTTAGCTATGAAAGCTCTTAATAGTAAGAAGAAATACGCTGTAGCTAGGAATATTAAAATAGAAGAAATACGCTACAGCTAGGAATATTAAAATAGAAGAAATACACTACAGCTAGGAATATTAAAATTCATGTGATACAAAAAATGAAACATAAGGAAAGGGCAGATCATCACTACACATACTCTGTGCTCTTAGCATTTAGATCTATTACTTTATTGTATTTCATCCTAGTTCTGTCTCTTCATTTATCTGCAGCAACTCATTTGAAGTCAACTGTTTCCATACATAGTTCTGGAATTAGTACAAAGTTTGTAATCTTTCTGGCGGTTCTTGTTTTTCAGGAACTTAAATTGTAAGACCTTGATTATAACCATTTTTAACAAGACACATCACTCTTAATTACCCAGCTTTAGGATTATTGCTAGGACTGTTTGCAGGTTTTCTCATATTTCATAAAATTAGTTTGATCACATTAATCACTCTGTATATGAATTCTTACAGATAAAGTTGGTTGGAGTTTAATTGTTCTGATAATTGTTATGTATATTAATGAAGAGTAATGAATATGCATTCATTTGTGCATATTTGCGATCAGTTATTTTAAATTTTTTTGTACATATTGTTTGATGCATATCTCCTGGAGTTTTCAAATAACAATGCTTGTTTGTACGCTTGTGTATGTGTGTTTGAATGAACATGATTCATTTAAATATTATTATTTTTAAGGGATTTAGTGTGTGTTTAAATGATTAAAAGGGTAAGAGGAAAATTGTAAAGCTCTGACAGTGAGAATGGTTTATGAACGTGAATATAGATCTGCAGTAGAATGTACAAAAATATCTTGTGATGCCAGTAACCTTTACAAGGGGGTCTGTGACAGCTGATGTAAATATCTCCATAAAATATACAGATAAGATGTGTCTTTTATTTTAATTCTGCAAAAACGTATACAGGGAATCCATATCTTCTGATGTAATACCTTCATTAAAATTATACAGGAAATCACCCTCTTTTGATGAAAATATCTACATAAATAAGATCTATCTTTTGAGTGGATAATTCATATTCATATACAGGGAATTCCTTTTGTGTGGGCAGGGGTGCTAAAGAATTAGTTGAAGAAAACATGTTTACAACTGAAATATTCAGCTTATAATTCAGCAGGCATTAAGGCAATGTGCGGCAGTAAAATCAATTTTTTTCCCTGCATAACTTTTAAAAGGGTTTTATTTTTTTTTTATAATAATTTATCACTCTTGGTTCTGTGAATGTAAAATAACTATCAATTTTGTATTGTGGTCATCAGTTGCTATGGAAACCAAGATAAACAGCTTCCATGTTGGATGTCTTAGAAATAATCTCATGAGTTTTCACTCTAATAATTGCATGTTTTTCTTCACTTAGGTGTACATAAAGACTGTATCTTCATCTGTTCTACTTTTTTTAGTTATATTATTTTTGCAAAATGACATACTTTTTAATGCTATTTCCCAGCTTTCAAGTCAAAGAGAATAAAAACTAATTCCTTCTGTCACAATGTAAATAACACCATAATGAATACATGTGCAAATTTTCATTCAGAATAAAACTAGTTTTTGAGAAATCTTGTTCCTAAAATCTGATACTATGCTAAAACACAAAACACAAGAACAAAGAGTTCAAACATCTATTAACATAATTCTAAACCAATTACAACTATGATTTTCAACTTAGCAAACATATCGCAGTTGCTAATATTACAGAAAATGAAGCAGCAGACAGCAGGTGGGGTACACAATATGGCTCCATACATGGGGAAAAATCTCTGTACCCAATCCACAAAACTGAATTAGAAACACAAATTAAAAATATATATACCCCTCCCCCTCTGACCTTCCCAATATATCCCACAACAGAGCAATATATAGGATTTTGACTTAACTCCACAAGCCTCACACACAAATTAAATCACGAACCAAAACCATGCATGCACTGTAGGCCAGACATAAATATTCAATATTTCATCCCCCCACAATGCAGCCTAAACACTGGTGAAAGAAACATACTCCAAGAGATCACATCACTTTTACAACTCCCACTCACAACCCACACCTAACTCTTCCCTCAAGATCACAATCACATCACCCATTCAGCACTAATCACATTCCTTGACCAAACAAATACCATACACCTCCTATAAAACATAGGGTAAAGGCAAAAATAAGAAGGGAGACTTGCTGCAGACCAAGACCAACAACAATCCATTCAAAACACTAAACTAACCACCTCCAGCCTCAACGCCATGCCAACTACTCTCCTTGAAAGCAAGTGATAGGAGGAAGATCCTACAAGAACATACTACAACCAAGAATGCCAATCGAAGTCAAAAGTTCCTATAGTTCCAGTGGGATAAGAAATCAGCAACAACAGAAAATGCCAATGAAAAGCATGTTTCTAGAGATTGAAAATCAGCAATTTCACATAGTACTTGAAAAAAAAATGCTCCAAAAGCATGATGGTTAGCGAAATAAAAGCACTGTTATTATACATGTATAACAAAGACATTTTAATGACAAAGTAATGAATGATTCTGAAAACAGACACATTAAATAATTAAAAAATATAAAAAGCCCCAAATACCCCAAATAATGATTTTTCATGGCCACCCATTGCCTTAAGCATCAGGGTTAAACATTTTCATTCTCAAAAGACCACAGGCATACATAATTTAGACACTAGACTCTACATTATAATAATAATGATATGCATAATAGTAATAATGATGGGTATTTATATGTAGTAATTCTCATGAGATCTAAGTGCTTATAATCAAGGGATAGGTGAGGATTTATCAGGAACAATGATCACAGCTGGACTTGAACCAAAGACTTTGTGCATGTAAGGATAGTACCTTACATCTAATTACCAAGCTATTTCATATACAATAAATATTTTGTATACTAGTGACCAGCATTCTCTATATCATTTATTTAATGAAAATTATTTCATATAAGTATTCTTTCACAACAGTAACTTTTTATGTACTCTAACTTTGTATTTCTGATAGTTCCTGTCATAACTGCACTTTAAACATGCAGATATAAAAAAGATTTTTAAATGAACTAGCTGGTGTAAAGAGTTAATAGGAGATATTTTAGTGTTGAATCAAACTTTACATTTATTTTTTTATATATCCTTGAACTGGTAATCAGATTTATGTGATTTTGAAACTATCAGTAATTTGTAAAAGTATGACTTAAATTAACAGACAATAAAAAGTTAACTAACCTTAGTCACCTTAGACATATTTAAAACTAAACTTTAACCAAATAAATGCTAATATGGTTTTATGATAAAGGAATATATGATAAAAGAAAACTGATAGTAGTTAGATTTTTTTTAGTTGTTTCTGAGATTTTTAAATAGGTAGATTTGTAATCAGTGAAAACCAAACAAATGGACTTTAAGAACTGCCCAACTATTGGTATTAATGGCAGAGAGACTGCACATAATATTTCTGACATTGGAGACACTATAAACACTGATCAGGGAACAATGTCTCTGGTAAATACAGTGCTTTAGTGATCACTGATCAGAGGGTAGTGAAAGCAGTGCTTTATGATTTCAAAAACTAATGGCTGATAAAGAACAGAAAATGGGTTGACATTGGAATTGCTACAGAGCACTGAGTTCCTAGTAAATTCAGTGTGGAACCATCAATATGAAAAACAGAATAATGCATTAGGAGGAAAATTAGATTGTTACGATATTTGGAAAATTGTGAAAAACCCACCTCATATTTGCATACCATTATTATAAGTTATGAAATCTATTATTATAAACATGTGCTATTCACTGAGTATAGTGGTTCAGTATGTGCTCTCTGGTCTGATGCTATTCATGAATGATTGTATTTCTGCTGTATATGGTGTTCATAGTTCATTATATGAACACTCAGTATTGCAATTTCAGTAAAATTTGTGTGTGCAATTAAAAATAGTTGTATATGCATATAATCACCATTACAAATATAATATTTATTATTTATTTATTGTTCCAAGTTCCTTCAGTTGAGGATCTTAAGGCAGGGGGGAAAGCACTGGCCTGCCATGCATGTCTTCAGTTGAGATCCTTAGTGGATGTCGGGGAAAAGCACTATCTTGTCATGCAGGTCTTCAGTTCATTTGAGGTCCTTAATGGATGTTGGGGAAAAGCACTAGCTTGTCATGCAGAAGGTCTTTAGTTCAGTTGAGATCTTCAGTAGCTGTGGGAGGAAAAGCACTAGCCTGTAATGCAATCTATTAGGGTCATGAAGACTTTTTTTAAAACTGAATTTTCACCCACGAATGTTAAGTTTTGCAAACATGATTGTAAGATCTCTTTGGAAAATTAGCACAAGTAAATGCCTATCACTATTATTATTTTTTTAAATCAGTCCAGTAAATAAAATATAGCTCAGTGCCCCAAAAGACACCAAGATACCATACATATAGAAAATTGCCATCCATTTCAGCTTGTTTCATCTTACATTATTTTTTCAAGTAAAATAAATTTTAACCTCATTATATGATCCCTGTATATTATTTAAATTTGTAAGCATTTTAATGTCTTGTTTAATGTTTTTTATGTTTTGTTTCCTTGTCAGTTTTTCTGAGAGCATGTATAAAAATAGTTTGCAGTCTTGTGTTGACTCTTGATTCTGTGGCCCCTTTTTATGTTTTTATCTCCTTTACAAATAAATATTTATGTGAACTTATCATACCTTTACAAATAAACGTAGTACATAATCCATTTATCAAATAAACATTTAGCACATAATTTATACTGTAATCATCTCCTTTACTAATAAATGTATTACAACAGTATAAAAAATATAAAAAACTGATTCATGAATAACAAACAATGCATGCATTATTTTTAGCACATTAAGTTAAACAAACCACTGACCATCTAAATTCTTTGTTTGTGACTTGTGGTACCTTTATAACAGAATATTCTGCTAGATTCTGTGTTCCACCTTAATGCATTTTAAAAAATCACAATGGGGAAAAAGTTCAAAGTTCATGCAGACTAGATGTTTTCTTTCTAATTAGTTTTTCTTTTTATTTAATTTTCCAGGATTTGTGAATACCATTTGAAATTTAAACCTTTATACATTAGTTCACTAATGAATGAATAATTTTGCTTATTTGTTTGCTTGTATGACAGTAAACAATGAAATTCTTTTTAAAAAGGAAAGGACACTGAATTCTGTATAACTTTTAATTTGATTATGTGTTAATTCCTGCTGTTCTTAAATTGATAGTTTTTATGATGATTGTGCAGACTTCCATACAAAATAAATAGACATAAAAATGTAGAATTCTATAAAGTTTCTTTTTTCTCTTTTTTTAAGACCAGTTCTTTTTTTTTATAGCTTTCTCATACAGTCTTCTACATATTTTATTTTTCTCTTTTTAGTTGACTTTCTGTTTCCCTATTATTATAATTATTATTATTTTTTCACATGAAATATGTCTCTATTATAATTGACTTTTTTGTGATTTCTGTCAGTGGTTAATTGGTGAGAGATTAATCCTGTTTTTGCTTGTATATGTGTGTATATATGTATAGCTGTGTGTGCATGTGTATAGTTGTGTGTGTATGTGTACAGTTGTGTGTTTTTATTATACATTTTATATTATCTTTGCACTCATTTATATACTGACAATATAAAAATCAGAAAAGTTAAAGGCAAGTTTATGATATACATCAGTAGCCTATTCCCTAGTCCCAAAAGGTTATAATTATTTCTGGACAAAATTCATTCAAAGAATAATTGACATTTACTGTGTACATATTTATGCTTCTCAACATGTATATTTTAAAGTCTGTAATGTGATTGTCTGCTCTAGTGTGTTTCATCCAAACCAAACATCAAGCATTACTCCAAAGAAGCAGCTGATTCATGATTTAAATAGGAAAATGAGACAGCAGATTTAGGCTGATTTTGACACTTTGACAACAAACCAATGTTGGAGAAAGTGTTATTTTTCTCAAATAAGTAAAAGTGAAATTGCCACAGAGTGTTGACATTGCTTGTCTTGTTTTGGCAGCAGTGCAGGGTGTTATGTTGTGATGTTGCCATGGCTTTATCAAAGATTCTGCACATACTACAGCTAAGGTCAAATCCCCCCCCCCCTTTTTTAGTAGTCTGTGTTTGAATTGCAAGCAGGGCTCTCTTTGCAACCTACATTTCCAGCATATAATTATTGGCTGCTAGGGAGAGTGTGGTGTGTCGGGATGAACAATGCCATTGCTGTCTGGCCTATCCACCCTATCACAGATAAATAAATAGAGGGAGAGAGAAAGACTGTTGTAGGGACCACAAAATTAATTGATTATGCTTATTGTTATTTTTCAAGTCTTTTATACACTCCTTTTAAAAAAATCAGAAATCTTACTTCATCAGTCTAGTCTATTCTTGTTATTGGCTGTCTACCTCATAAAGTATAGCAAAATACTAAAAAAAAAGAAAGAAAAACCTATACCAAAACCATCATGGCAGAGTAATCAAAAGTTCATTTCATAAGTTTGATTTATTTAACCGAGCGTTTCGTTAGCGTTGTTTAGTTAGCTCAACTTTTCATAAGTTTTGTTTTATTATTTAACTGAGTGTTTTGCAAGTGTTGTTTTATTAAGCCGAGTGTTTCGGTAGCGTTGTGTGATTTAACCGAGTGTTTCGCTAGCGTTATTTTATTTAGTCGAGTTTCCTAGCGTTGTTTTATTTAGACGAGTGTTTCGCTAGCGTTGTTTTATTTAATCTAATGTTTCGCTAGCGTTGTTTTATTTAGACAAGTGTTTCGCTTCCGTTATTTAACGAGTGTTTCGCTAGCGTTGTTTAATTTAATCTAGTGTTTCGCTAGCTTTGTTTTATTTAGCCGAGTGTTTCGCTTGCGTTGTTTTATTAATTTATTTAATCTAGAGTTTCGCTAGCTTTGTTATATTTAGCCGAGTGTTTCGCTAGCGTTGTTTTATTTAGCCCAACTTTTCATAAGTTTTGTTTTATTTAACCGAGTGTTATGCTTCCGTTGTTTTACCTATAAGTATGAAAGAACTTTTCGTCGAGTTCACATTATTAGTTACGAGATGGCTATGAAGCTATATGAAAGCACATATCAATGGTGTGAGTACAAGCTATATGAAAGCCCATATCAATGGTGTGAGTACAAGCTACATGAAAGCCCATATCAATGGTGTGAGTACAAGCTACATGAAAGCCCATATCAATGGTGTGAGTACAAGCTATATGAAAGCCCATATCAATGGTGTGAGTACAAGCTATATGAAAGCACATATCAATGGTGTGAGTACAAGCTATATGAAAGCCCATATCAATGGTGTGAGTACAAGATATATGAAAGCCCATATCAATGGTGTGAGTACAAGCTATATGAAAGCCCATATCAATGGTGTGAGTACAAGCTATATGAAAGCCCATATCAATGGTGTGAGTACAAGATATTTACGACAGTCATAATTTTATATACTACCTATTTTCCCTTCGTCGGGCTTTGAAGCGTCACATACTTCACTTTTTGATTTTGTGTATTTTATTACACATTCTTTTGTGTGTGTGTGTGTGTGTGTGTGTGTGCCAGAATAAGAGAGTTTCATACGTTTTCTTCATAACGTCTTTGCAAATGCGCCAGGCAGGGCGTGAGTAGCGTACATGATACAGCACTAGCCATTCAGGGCACCAGCACGCAGACTCTTAGTACACACCAGCACGCAGACTCTTAGTACACACTAGCACGCAGATAGTACACACTCAGCATGCATATTTAGTACACACTCAGCAAGTAGATCTTAGTACACACTCAGCACACAGGCATATAGTACACACTCATAACATAGATACTTAGTACACACTCAGAATGCCGATATTTAGTACACACTCAGAATGCCGATATTTAGTACACACTCAGCACGCAGACACTTGGTACACACTCAGCACGCAGATATTTAGTACATATCCAGATTAGCACGCAGAGTAGTAGTACATACTCAGCACGCAGACACTTGGTACACACTCAGCACGCAGATATTTAGTACATATCCAGATTAGCACGCAGAGTAGTAGTACATACTCAGCACGCAGACACTTGGTACACACTCAGCACGCAGATATTTAGTACACACTCAGCTTGCAGACAGTACACACTCAATACGCATTTAGTACACACTCAGCACGCAGACATTTAGTACAACACTCAGACATTTAGTAAACACTCAGCATCTAGACACTTAGTAAACACTCAATACAGCAATGCGTAGTACAGCATTCACCAGGCACTCAGGGTCTAAGTATATCAACAGCCAGTACAGAGGCACTCAATAATCAAAGGTTTAATACACCTCTCTGTTTTTCCTTGAAATAAATTATGTTTAAATAGTTACAACTAATGTAAATGCATATTTAACTTTTGTGGCAACACTAATAGCAGTATTTAACAGTGATACAAAATGGAAATATAATTCTTGTTTTAATATAATAATGCAATGTTATATGTATTACACTAATCAGTTTAGAATTATTCATACATAACTTAAGTATTTCAATATTTCCCGAACATTTTCTGGTCTGTCTCTCTCTCTCTCACACACACACATTCTCTCTTACACACACTCCCACTTTGTCTCTTAGACACTTTCTTACACAAACACTGTCAAACACTTTCTCTTTCTGACACACGCTTTCTCTCTCTCTCTCTCAATCTCTCTCACACACATTCTCTTTCTGACACACGCTTTCTCTCTCTCTCTCTCACACACACACACATTCTCTTTCTGACACGCTTTCTCCTTCACAAACACACTTTCTGATACTTTCTCTCTCTCTCTCTCACACACACACACATTCTCTTTCTGATACACACGCTTACACTTTCTCACTCTCACACACAAACTTTCTCTTTCTGACACACTCACTCTTTCACACACATACCTTCTCTTTCTGACACACTCTCTCTCTCTCACACACACACACACACACACACACTTTCTCTTTCTGACACACTCTCTCGTACACACACCCACTTTCTCTCACAAACACTGAAGCACGTGCACAAACACCTACACTTTCTTTATCTCTCACGCGCAACGAGAACATTGCACACTAACACAAGAGTGACTAAACAATTCCTGACAAATTGAAAGTTGGCCTACACTATGCAGTTCAGACTCACAGTACAATTCGACAAAAAAGACTGACTTGCTTATTTTGCAGTGTTGATACAGAAATCTAAGGGGCATTGGATATCCGAATTTGTTCTTGTGACATTAAAAGTGATATCAGTGAGAGTGAACCATGATATTAAATGTTTTCTTCACGCATGGAACACAGAATGCTGCGAGGAACATGCTTTTTTGTTGTTAGATTTTGTAAAAGACACTTTCTTCTCGTGATTCAACAGTTCATGAACAGTATTTTAAGACTTTTGGTCTCGCTGAGTACATAGTTTCTGAAACAGTACTTTAAAAGTCTTTGGTCTCGTTAAGTACAATTTCAGTTTGTTCTCATGAGTGTTGTTTTAAAGTATTTCCCTGGCTCAAAGACAGCGAAAAAACCCTTCCGTCTGATCAAGTCTTCTCGTATCCAGCCAATGAGAATAATTTAACAAACCGACTCCTCTCCCTCTCGCTTCTCTAGCTGGGCGCGAGATTTTCCCACCGCTGTACGCAGTCGTGTCCTGAACAAGTGCAATACACGGGCGCGCCATTGTTGAGGTTGCTAAGAATCGTACTTATTCATTTGAGGCTGCAGAGGGACTGGAGGGCAATCATACTTTTTCATTAAGAGGTGCACAAGTTCTTTGGCAGCTTTGTAGGACCAGAATATGTACACAGATTTTATTCACACACATGTCGGTACTGAGGGTAGCAAAGTATAACTTTAGTTTCGGCTACACATGATCACAGCACGTTTTCAACATTTGCCAAGACAATTTTAATTTGGCGGTGACGCCAAGTCGTGACGTGTATCGCGATATAAAGTTGGTAACGATTTGAAAACGGCATTGAGTGATGATAATACTCGCACATATAAATGCACACGCCTTATTTCCATACCATCTTTCGTGCTTCTGTTTAGCGGGTCTAATGCTTTCGTTGTCATTAAGACAATCCTATTTTTGTTGTCAATAAGACAATCATACTTTTGTTTGTTGCGCTATCAAAATACTATAGACCTTGCTCACTTATGGTTGATTTTCACAGACCGTTTCAAATGGCGACTTTGGGCTTCTCCACTCACGAGTGTATCTGCTAGTGTCTCGAGATCAGGTCAGGTTGCAGTCTTGATATCAACACTGCGACAAAACAGTCTTCAACTCCACACACCAACGCTAGTCCCGATAAAGTCACGAGTAAAATTTAGTCTTTCAGGCTTGGAGTCACCACGAGTGAAATTCAGTCTTCAGGCTTGGAGTCACCATTAGTAAAATTTAGTCTTCAGACTTGGAAGTCACCATTAGTAAAATTTAGTCTTCAGGTTTGGAGTCAAAAGTTACAAGACTGGAGTCACTGCTAGTATAATTTATAATTCTTCAGCTTTGGAGTCAACACTGCTAAAAGTCAGTCTTCAAGACTGGAACCACCACTAACAACATTAGCCTCGTCTTGATCATGAAAAAAGTGGCTTAATTTACCTCTTAACAGATGCTCATCAATTTTTGATCGATTTACAAGCCATGTTGGGGTTATACTGGATCGTCATGAACTAAACAATGTTTACATTTCACACAGTATGTTTGCTTTGAAAGTGCCTGTAGAGTTGTATTTCGCTGCAAAAGGCATCACCTCTGGCATTTTGTATCTGTCCTAGGCAACATCGCCCCTTTCCATGAAAATGTTGGACGTTGTTGTTCCGTTTCTCTTGGAGCACTGGGAATCGGTGGTCATATTTTTTTTTGTTTTTATCTTGAGCTCTTGGATTCTGGATTACCATCGTAAAAACAGAAAGTTGCCACCGGGACCCAAATCATTTCCTGGATTGGGCTGTCTGTCCGTTCTCACGAGTCCAGACAAACGAAGGACATTCGCAGAAATGCAACAGAAGTATGGAGACGTATTTAGTTACCGTCTGGGCTGTCGGCTTGTGGTGGTCATCAATGGCTATGAGATGCTGAAGGAGGCGTTCGTTCATCAGAGTGACGCTTTCCTACACAGGCCTCGTGTGTTCACGGTGACGCACATTGGACAAGGGAAAGGTAAGTGAAGACAGTCCCACCTCTCCGCTAACTTTGTCGCCCATTAATCCATTTTGTCGTTCTTGTTTTTCTTTTACCTTCACGCCCGAGGGAAATAATTATATTTCATTCGCATTCATTTCATGTACTTTTCTTTTTTTTTTTTTTACAAATAACTTTGAATCCCGCTTACAGGTTTTCTAGTCCAATCACTCCTATTGTCTCCACAGCTTTCACTCCTATTGTCTCCACAGCTTTCAAGTCAATATTGTCCACACAGCTTTCAAGTCAATATTGTCCACACAGCTTTCTAGCCAATATTGTCCACAGCTTTCAAGCCAATATTGTCCACACAGCTTTCAAGCCAATATTGTCCACACAGCTTTCTAGCCAATATTGTCCACACAGCTTTCAAGCCAATATTGTCCACACAGCTTTCAAGCCAATATTGTCCACACAGCTTTCTAGCCAATATTGTCCACACAGCTTTCAAGCCAATATTGTCCACACAGCTTTCAAGCCAATATTGTCCACACAGCTTTCAAGCCAATATTGTCCACACAGCTTTCTAGCCAATATTGTCCACACAACTTTCAGTTCTGTTACTCCACAGTTTCATTCCTGTTGACCCACATTGTCCTCGTAGTTTTCAATCCTTTTGTCCCCTATATACAATGTATTCTATCCCAAAATTCTTTCCACATGTATTCTATATCATAAGCTCAGGTATATGTTCTGTCGCCATAGCTGTTCCTAAGGCTGTCCAAATATATGTTCTCTCTCATAGCTGTCCAGATATATATATATACTAAGTCCTCAAAGCTGTCCAAATATATGTTCTGTCGCCATAGCTGTCCCTAAGGCTGTCCAAATATATGTTCTGTTGCCTTAGCTGTCCCTAAGGCTGTCCAAATATATGTTCTGTCGCCATAGCTGTCCCTAAAGCTGTCCAAATATATGTTCAGTCGTCATAGCTGTCCATATATATATATACACTATGTCCTCAAAGCTGTCAAAATATATGTTCAGTCATCATAGCTGTCCCGATACGTACTCTGTCCGCAAAGCTATTCAAATATATGTTATGTCGTCATAGCTGTCCAGATGTGCACTCTTTCAACTCAAATTTTCCAGATATGTGTCATGCCATCATAGCTGTCCGGATATGCGCTCTGTCCCCCAAATTGTCCAGATATAAGTCCTTTCGCTATAGCTGTCCAGATATGTGTTCTGTCCTCATAGCTGTCCAGATGTGCTTTGTCATAATAGCTGTCTAAATATGTTCTGTCATTATAACTGTCCAAATATGTGTTTTGTCATCATAAGTGTCCAGATATGCGCTCTGTCCCCGCAAATTGTCCAAACTCATGATGTCTCTAAGGCTGACAATGGAGACGCTCGGTCTTTAAAGTTGTTCACTTGTTTTTGAGATGTGAACACACACTACCTGTCCCCGAACCGTTTTACAAAACTGTACAAGAATCCAATCCGGAGATCTGTTCCCTAAATGCAGCTTATTCCACGTGTTTTTCAAAAGTGAGTCACTGAGAAATGTTATTGGAGTAACAGTAATTTTTCTGTTGTTTTCGTGAAAAGTACGTTGCGACATGCAGGTATGTTACACACGTGACATCTCTTATAGCAGTGTTTCCCAAATTTTCTCGGTGTACTGATCAGGATTTTTTTCTAAGGCGCCCGAAGTCAGAAAACACCTACCAATTTTGTGTATGTTAGTGCGGTCCGGCATAACATACCCGTGCTCTTTTCATTACTTTTACTCTCACACACTTTCTCTCACGCATGCGCACACTCAAACCCCACCCTACGACCATAGACACACACACATACACACGCACGCCAACGCATGCAGATAAAATAACTGTCGAAAGGAAAAGAACTACACTGGGACGAAGAAAAATACAGGTAAGATTGTTTCAACTATCCCAGTCTTTCTGCACGATCTGGTAGTCCGGAAATTTAATTCATTCCGGTGACCGCGTGGGTTCAACACTAGTTGTCTTCTGTTCGACACTTCCGGAAACTAGCGTGGCGTGTGCACTTGGCTGTAGTGATGTCACTTTAGTCACTTCCTTTCTGATCGACCTTGTGCCTGTGCGGCGTTCACGACAAAGCCTTCTCCGGCAAAAGAATCAGTAATTTACAGTGCCCCTTTCATCTGCAATTAGATAAATTATCAAATATAGGTGTGATTTTGGTTTTACGGAATAAAATTATCAATGTGCG
The DNA here is from genome assembly GCA_028829895.1 of Sinotaia quadrata. Lineage (NCBI taxonomy): Eukaryota > Metazoa > Mollusca > Gastropoda > Architaenioglossa > Viviparidae > Sinotaia > Sinotaia quadrata. Next base: position 38,439,628 of record CM054181.1, on the reverse strand, counting down.
CGCTCTCTCTCTTTGTACGTAGGCTTACAATTCGCGTGACTTATTCTCAGTATCCACTTAGGGAGCTCTTTCGCTGTAATAAGCTTTCATCGCTTTGCTAAGAGCACATCATGTCATCAGATTGAATAAATGGCGTGCTTGCTAATGTAGGGGGCGCTTTCGGCTTCCGCCGCTTTCACGCTGATAATAAATGGCTTGTGAATGATTTATTTTATACCTGCCGTTTCAACGAAACCACACAATTTTGATTGCTCTGGTGACGTGGACCCGTTTCGCACTTGGTTGTATTGTTGATGTCGTGACTTTGTATTAGGTTGTAATAGACATTGTTGATGTCGTGACCTAGGTTGTAATAGACATTGTTGATGTCGTGACTTTGTATTAAGTTGTAATAGACATTGTTGATGTCGTGACTTTGTATTAGGTTGTAGAAGATGGCACGTTGGGCTACAAGACATTGTTGATGTCTTGACGCTGTGTTAGGTTATGCAATATGTTTTATTTTGACGTCATGACGATCCGGTAAAATGTAAACAAAATTTTATTGTGGTGTGCATGTGTGTTCAGGCAATTGAATTGAAATGCATTATTATTTGAAAGCAGCCAATTTTAAATGTCATTTTTTGGTTACAAAGGCATTACTATTTGAAAGCATAACTCTGAAATGGAGAGTTTATGTTGCTAATTATTAAATCTACATAATTCCTGAGTTGTATCTAATTTCCTTTCTACTCATGATGCCTCCTTGGTATCCTCTGGTTCGCCCCCCCCCCCTTATCCCTTGCCCAATCTATTGATTTGCCACCACGAACGTCATGACAACATGTATACCAGGAGAACACTTAGATTCACAACAGTTAAGATCACTTCGTAAATTATTAATTTGAGAGAATGCAAAGAATACATTAGACAAGTCCCAAAAAATTAAAACAATATGGCTAATGTTAAAAATAATAAATTCCAAGAAAAAAATCAACTCGAACCAATAACTAACTCTATAACGAGTAGTTTTAAACATTAGATATTACAGTTAACAGTTTTACACATAGCAGAACAAACAGCTCATGACGGCTACACTCAGCACTGTATACCCCATTGATTTTCTGGCCGAGAAATTCACATCCCACTAGTATTTCTATGATTTATTCCCAAGTCTCGCTGTTCAGCAGCATGACCTTATTTAAATTAAGTTAGCATTTAGAGTTGTACAACCAATTACTACAACACTGATGACATCCCCACAACAAAGAATGTGACACCTGGCCTGCTTGTCGTGGTATCCAGAATTTCTGAGTCCAGTGGCAACTCAAAAGTCGAATAATTAGTGATCACTGGGGTACCGAATAAAAAGATAGTCCTTGTGAATTTGCCACCTGGCTCCGAACTAAACAGTGCAGATTTGTTTAAACATCTCCGAGGGGAAGGGTCCCTCTTGACCATTTCTGTCAGACAGCTTTGACAACCCTTGCAGGCTTGACAATGATTGATGAACTCGACATGCACCCATGCCTCAACAGGACATCTTGTCAAAACTAACAACAGGTTACAACAACAACCAGGAAAGTCAGTTAAATAAGGGCGTATACAAAACAACCACATCTAACTTACAGGCAATATATGACCACAAAAATTGAAAAAAGATATGTAAATGTTTATTAACGTCGATCATAAAACAAAATGGCTGGGATTATTTTTGTTACAGAAAGCAGCTAATTTTAAATGTCTTTCTGGTTATAATAAATGCTTATAATGGTTTGTAGCTAATTCCCACGACTCGATGTGTTAAAATATTGGCCGTAATAATCGTAGTACATCAAAGAAATGGCTTTAAACTTTAAATGTTTGAAAGCATTTGGCATATTATGTCTGATATAAAGACAAATCGCTTGAAGGATCGTATTTAGTGTGTCAGAGAGTTGGAGACAGAGAGAGTGGAAGAGAGCCAAAGAAAGGGAGAGAAGGGAGAGATAAATAGAGATGGAGAGAGAGAGAGAGACATTGGGATAAGAAGAGAGAGAATAAGAGGAAAGACTGAGAAGAGAGTGAGGGAAAGAGGGAGACAATCCATTATTCAAAGAGAAATACATAAATAAAGATTGGCTGACTTTACATGTGTAAAGCATCCGCGACGTCCCAAAATGGTGTTTATTTTATGGTGCCCTGTAAGTGACGTCTCTAAAACAATGTGTTTATTGGTACTCTTTAGGTGACATCTATAAGGGAGTGTGTTTATTAGTGCTCATTCAGTGACGTCCCAGACTAAAGTGTTTATTGGTACTATTAGTGATCTCTCCAAAATAAAGTGTTTATTGGTACTCGAAGTAACTTCCTCATAATAAATCATTTATTGGTACTATTGGTGATCTCCCCGAAATAAGTGTTTATTGGTACTCTTAGTGACTTCCTCAAAATCAAGTGTTTATTGGTACTCTTAGTGACTTCCTCAAAATAAATGTTATTGATACTCTTAGTGATCTCCCCCAAACAAAATGTTTATTGATACTCTTAGTGACTTCCTCAAAATAAAGTGTTTATTGGTCGTCTTAGAGACTTCCCCAAAATAGTGTTTAGTAATGATTTATAATGACCTTAAGATAATGTTTGTTCAGTGCTGCTTTCTAATGAGTCCCAAAATAATGTTTTCATATGGTTTCAAATGACATCACAAAAGATTTATTTTGTGATGCCCTCTAGTCATAAACACAAAATTAATATATGTTTATTTGTTCTCTTAAAGTTTGACGTCCCGAAGATAATGATTAGGTGTGTTTAAAGTTTGACGTCCCAGAGTTAATGACTAGGTGTGTTGAAAGTTTGACGTCCCAAAGTTAATGCTTAGGTGTGTTCAGAGTTTGATGTCCCAAAGATAAACAATGTTAGGTGTGTTCAGAATTTGACGTACCAGAGTTAAAGAATGTTAGGTGTGTTCAGAGTTTGACACCCCAAATTAAAAATGTTAGGTGTATTCAGATTATGACGTTTGCTAAATAACAAGTTAAACATTGTTAGATGTCTTCAGAGTTTGACGCCCTAAAGTTAAACATTGTTAGATGTCTTAAGAGTTTGACGACCTAAAGTTAAACATTGTTAGATGTCTTCAGAGTTTGACGACCTAAAGTTAAACATTGTTAGATGTCTTCAGAGTTTGACGACCTAAAGCTAAACATTGTTAGATGTCTTCAGAGTTTGACGACCTAAAGTTAAACATTGTTAGATGTCTTCAGAGTTTGACGACCTAAAGTTAAACATTGTTAGATGTCTTCAGAGTTTGACGCCCTAAAGTTAAACATTGTTAGATGTCTTCAGAGTTTGACGCCCCAAAGTTAAACAATGTTAAGTGTCTGCTAACTTCGACAACAGTGACGTCTACTAATATTGCTAACTGTGACGTCTACTAAATTTAACCTATCGTCTACTATCATTGACAACAGTGACGTTTGCTAACGTAGACAACAGTGACGTCTACTAACATTGACAACAGTGACGTCTACTAACATTGACAACAGTGACATCTACTAACATTGGCAACAGTGACGCTTATTAATACTAAAAATAGTAATCAAAGACTAGAAGCGTCTGCCACCATTCACTACAAAAAATGGCTGCTATCACTCACTAATGATTAACTGTTATCACTCTCTAAATAACGACTGCTTACTCACTAATGAATGACTATCACTCACTAATGAAAGACTGCTATCACTCACTAATGAAAATTTTCTGCTGTCATTCACTAATGATTGCTATCATTTACTCATAAATTATTATCACTCACAAGAGGAATGACTGCAATCACTCACTAATGAATGACTGTTACTACTCACTAGAGAAATGACTGCTGTCATTCACAATCATAGGTTTCAGAGAAATGTTAGTTTATGTAAAATGTAAAGTTTGGATATGTATAGTGCTGTTAATAGGGGTATATAGCTAGAATGCATGCATAGAGATTTAGCAAAAAAGTGACAAAAAGTGAGGTGTGTTAAGAATTTCCTGTCTGCTAATCAGTATTTTCAGTCATTTAAACTATCCAAATGCGCATCTGTTCTACATCAAGACAAAATGTTGTAAGGTCAGATGAGCTGTATAGTTGTGCACTTGAAATTGGCATCTCTTGTCTTTCTTTATTTGTCTATGTGGCAACATACACTTTTTTTTTTTTTAGCTCTTGCTTAGTTTGGAAATACTTCAGCAAATTCTGTTAAAACCCCTTCTACACTTGTACATTAGCCCCTAGTGGTTTTGTAACATCCATCTTTCTTAATACAACAGAATGAACTTGCAACTAGAGCAAGAATAAGTAATTCAATGATTTGTTTTAATGACAATTAAAATCTTAGTTACTTGACATGTTACTCACAACACAATATGCAACATTGTCATTTGGTGTCAATCAAACAGTTCATGACAACAATAGAATAAAAAGGTTCAAACATTTCACTGTTGTATATTACAATTTCAAATACAAGTAGCTATAATTTCATAACACTTTACATCATGTACCATTGTCCATACAATGATAATTCTTTTTCTCATACTTGATTAGAAACCACATATCATTTACAAAGCCTACAATAAAATCTACATAAATAATGTTCAGTGTAAATAATAAAATATAGTCCCCAACACAACTCACATCATTTACAAAGCCTACAATAAAATCTACACTAAATAATGTTCAGTGTAAATAATAAAATATAGTCCCCAACACAACCCAAATCATTGTCATATTCACACAGAACCCACCCGCTTGACAAATACCTAACCTCATCAGAGCACCTAACCAATAACACAATTCAACACTGTCAATGTCATGCATTAACTCATTCATTTATTTAATGATAATCTTCATCATCCTAATTTCTAATAAATCAAAACAGTTAAAGTCATTTATCTCACATTGCAGCTACAGTATCAAATCTGTAATTATAATTTCATATACTGAAGTAATTTTCTCACTTCAAGTAGATTTCTGTACTGAACTTTTACTGTACTTGCTCTAAAATGAAATCTACAGCTAAATATAATTTTAAATATAATATAAACCAAAAGGTCTGTGGCTTACATTACAACATACATATTTAAATACATCTGTAGATATATTCCTGAGTATTAATTACTCTATCAGAACAACTTCAGATAATAAACACACACACACACACACACACACACATGAGATCACGGCCATACTAACAGTAACAAATCACGGACTGTTGGCAAAGTATAATTTATAATTTTCATGTTCACTTGAACATTTGATTTGCTGTTTGATTTGGGTGAGATTATAAACATATTGTGGTTTTGCCGGATTGAGCGGTTGTTTCGTTTTGTTTCTATTTTTAGCTTGTGTTCAGCGCGGTTGTCTTGAGTTGGTGTGCAAGAAGTTCTGCTAATAGCATTTGATTTTACTCTCTGCACGTGTTTTACGGAAGTTTTTGGTTCGCTGATAAATAAAAGATGAAATGGCAGCTACAGGAATCTTGAGAAACTGCTATCAGATACGAAACAGGGATCGAAACGCACAACAACCTTGAAAATGACCTTACCGGTAGGTGTATTTGTAGCCCTGCTTCTGGAGGCTGGCAGAACTCGGTAGGCATACAAGGGACATAACCTTTGTTTGGATAATAGAAGTGATGTACTGTGTGGCACATCTAACTGAAAGTTTACTTTTAAAATTTATTCATGTTTGTAGCGGTAAATCTCGTTAGGAGCCAGAAAAGGATTTTATTTTTCATAAAAAGTAAAACTTATCAATTAAATTAAAAGAACAAATTTAAAGACATATAATTGGTATTTCCGAATTTAAAGTATATACAACTAAAAGTAGTAAACTATGAGGTGCATGCAAATTTAATGAGCTTTTTTTAAAAACTTGAATTGACATTACTTTAACAAGCCATGTAGGATATAATATTTAATGAGTGTTTTTTAAAACTTGAATTGACATTAATTTAACAAGCCATGTAGGATATAATGAGCCACTAGAGGTCTGCAGGAATGTGACTAGCACTGAGGTATTGGTGAATTTAATTAGCTGTGGAGAGTATCAGGCGTTCATAATTGAGGTATTGGTGAGTTTAATTAGCTGTGGAGAGTATCAGGCGTTCATAATTGAGGTATTGGTGAGTTTAATTAGCTGTGGAGAGTATCAGGCGTTCATAATTGAGGTATTGGTGAGTTTAATTAGCTGTGGAGAGTATCAGGCGTTCATAATTGAGGTATTGGTGAGTTTAATTAGCTGTGGAGAGTATCAGGCGTTCATATTTGAGGTACTGGTGAATTTTAATGAGCCATGATTTACATCAGGCGTTTGTGAAGCATAAAGTGTGTGTGACTTTGACACAAGGCACTATCCATCAAAGCATAATGCGATTCGAGGATGCAAGTTCGATTGAGCTTAAGCACCGGGATAGAATCTCATGCATGTTATAAGTAATACAGCAACGTCCTCTGCGATAGGTCACGCTTCCAGCGCGTGCCATGCTCTTACGTCACAGCCAGGAACACCTGTAGCGATGCTAGTTTGCCTCACTACCCTCGGTCTCTTGGAATCAACTTCATACACCGTCACGGGCAGGCATGCAAAGATGCCAGCATGCCCTTTTGTTTTCAATTTAATGTTGCTAGGGTGCGTGCTGGTGGGGCATTTCTTCTAGAGGACAAAACAACCGAAAGTATTTTTTTTTCCTCCAGAAGTTATGCAGAGTAGTTATGGCGTAATAGGTACTGCACGTGCTCTGACGTATACTTCTTGTCGTTTTCATGACTCGAGAACTTAAGCACACTGAAGAATACACACCTAGATCAGGAGACATGCCATACACCATTCCGACCACTAAAGAGGCGTCTTGATTGATGCCATTAATAAGTTCCGTTATATTAACGGCATTTGCCGATACATAATTAATTCAACACGTTTTAGAATCAAAGATAATATAATTTTACATGCCTCAATAATTACTAAGCAGTAAGATATCATATTAATTCCTCTCATTATAAGCTGGAACAAGACCAATTATATCTCCACACTTAAAGAGATATATATATTAAAGGACAATTTATTATGAAAGTCACCATAATTTTCCTTGTTATAAGTTAGGGACATCACCCATTATGTCTCTACACTTAAGGAAATACAAACGCAGGTCATATGCAGGTCATATGCACAAATCATTATAAATTTTCTTTTCTCCTTGTGATTGATGAATACAACATATATAATCATGTTAACATCATATAAATGAGTTCTGGGTAAAATTATTCCTTCCTTGCTACCTTAGAGAAGATGCAAAATTTTTGTATGATGATTTTGCAGTGTTTACCTAGACGTATGTACTGGACCCTTACACTTCCATTTCTACTGCTCTGGACAAATAGTCAGCCCTTACGTTGTTGGTGCCTTTCATGATTTCCAAAGTATTTCTATACTGTTCTAGTAGTAATGACCACCTGGTCAAATGCCCATTTGCTGTAGTCGAATGAGCTAAGCAGGTGACAGATTGATGATCTGTATGAGTAACAAAATGCTTGCCATATAGTACGCTTGGAATTTCTGGACTGCCTAGACAATTCTTGTCTATTCTTTAACAAGTGATGCACATCTTAATTTATGTTATTAATAATTCTCCAAAAGACACCACTGTCCCTCTCACTTGGTGGATATGCAGGTCATGGCGCTGTAAACGTTTTCTCCCTTAACAAACATTTACCGGCACGCAATATTTACATAGGTGGAAAACTTCTTACTTAAGGAGAAGAGAAATCTGTCTTTTAATATATATTTAGTGAGCCCCCCTCCTCCCACTTTCTTCTCCAATATATGATGTCAATATGTGTAAGAAGTTCAATATGTTTAGCAATAAATTTATTAAATAAACAATCAAATATACAACCTTTGAACATAGTCCAAAAGAGCAATTGACATTTACTTCAGTTCACAACAATGTTCACTTAACACTGGACAGTTATTCACTTTATCCTAGCATAGTCATAAGCATTCAATTAATATAAATACGTAATCAAATTCATGGATATCATCACGGAAATTAGAGTAGAGTTTCCAGAGAAATAATTAAAGTCAGAGCACATAACCTTTTCAAAGATGGCCGCTGTCTCCAGCACATGTTCACACTCACGTGGTTTGTAATCAGTCCCTGTCTTTCTTATTCAGGTGAGGCCCTACATGTCCGTACTAGAGGCACATTACACCAACTGTTCCAAACAAAATCTTTGACTAGTTCTCCAAGCACACCATGGAGAATCGTTCTGAATTTCACATGCACTATCAAGCACATCAAAAGGAATGTTCTTGAATTTCCGCGTGTGTTTACTCAACACACCATGAGGAACATTGAAAATAATCTTCAAGAATTCTCGAGACCAAACTCAAACCACATATTTCCGCAATATTGGCACTCGAATGGAATTCACAGGAATCAACTAAAGCTGCATGTTTTACTGCTAAGTTTGATGAAACGTTGGTTGCACACACCAACGTAATGAAGTAATGTACAGTGGTCATGATTAAAGAAAAAACACATTTTAATAATGCAGACTTATAAAACCCCAGAAATTCTGTTTCATTACACATAACGCATGTATATGCACACACTAATACTTGGAAATTTATTACCTTAACACGCTCGGTTTCGCAAAATGTTTTCAGTGACATAACTTGGCTTTCTTCTTTTTTTTCCACGAGATACCAAAATGGTGACAAAAATATTCCGAAGTACCAACCTTGACCTGATTCTTCATTGTCACACTCGAACCATTCTACAAGTCAAACACTTTGACTTAGGTTTGATTGTCACATTTAAATCATTCTATAAGTCAAACACTTTGACTTAGGTTTGATTGTCACATTTAAATCATTCTATAAGTCAAACACTTTGACTTAGGTTTGATTGTCACATTTAAATCATTCTACAAGTCAAACACCTTGAATTATGTTTGATTGTCAAACTTGAATCATTCTACAAGTAACACCATGACTTAGATTTCATTGTCAAACTTGAATCATTGTACAAGTCAAACACCTTGACTTAGGTTTCATTGTCAAACTTGAATCATTCTACAAGTCAAACACCTTGACTTAGGTTTCATTGTCAAACTTGAATCATTCTACAAGTCAAACACCTTGACTTAGGTTTCATTGTCAAACTTGAATCATTCTACAAACGACATTGACGTTAGTCGAGTTGTACTGAGAAAGATGCTCGTACTGTCAGCCCTCCACCGATTTACGTCACACGTGCAGCCATTATCATCTTATCAAGGTGGCAATGATAGTGTCTGCCAGGAGTGCCATGTACCGTTATCTGAAGGTCTCCGATTCAATTTCCAAACAGCTCCCGTTCTTACCAAGCATTCAGCGTTCAAAGAATAGTTCATCAACAGTTTTTGTCAAAATAAGTGAATTGCTAACAAGAATAATTCATCAACAGCTTTACTGTATAATTATTATAAATGACCAAACCTAAGAATTTGAAAAGTATTGTAAAATATAGATGAATTGCCTACAAGAATAATTTAAACAGCTATTGTAAAAATAATATGGATTGCTCTCATGAAAAGTTTTATTGTAAAACTTAATATGAATTGTACACAAGTATAGTTTAATAAGCTATTGTAAAATTAATATGAATTCTATGCAAGGCTAATAAACAAACCCAACATGAAATCTAAGTAGAAAATATTAGAGACAGTGAATGTGTCAAGCAGATATATAACAACACTGTGATAGGTTTAAATATCATGTGCAAAAGAAACTGGATTTAACTTAGTAAGCAACACTATGATGGGTTTAAATATCATTTAAATATCTTTTACATTCAAGTCTCAACTTACAGTTTCCTGCAAAAGTATTTATTATCCCAATACACGCACACAGCATAATAAATATATAGCATATCAATTTATGAACAGGTTTACTAGGAACAATGTCAAATGTTAAGCATCTTAGTTCAAACATTTGTAGAAATAATAGTCTACTCACATAATACGCCTCTACGTAAAACACAAGTATAACATATCAATAGCAAAATGCACGAAATATTTCAAAGTCCATTCTCTCTTAACCAGTCGGTTCAATCATCCATTAAGCTAACGGCTGCCTTTCAAGACCAGACTTCTTGCCACACCAAATTCAAGTGATTAGACAATAGAATTCTCTACAGCAGGTAAACTTTTGATCTCAACCCATTGGCTGGTCTCGTTCCCATTGGATAATAAAAACTACTCATCCAGTTGGAACTGGTTTGCATTACATCAGTAATTTCTAGGATATTCTCAACTCGAGTGTTTACTCCAACTCTGACACTTACAAAAATACCATCATAAGGAGTGCCCAAGGTCGGGTCACTTTGACAATTTAACAATTTATACAACAATTAAGTCCAGAAATAGGTAATGGCAAATTTACTCCGCCACAATACTATTATATGCTTAATTTGAAAAGTAAAAATGGACCCCAAAGTGAACAGCAGCTCATTGGCAGCCAAACGGTTTGGCGATGAACCAAATGTTGTTTGATATCACTGCTAGTTTAGGTTTTTTTAAAATTGAATTTAGTAAACTATATACATTAAATATATTCAGTTTACAATTTATCATTATTAGCCATGAAATTTAGATCAAACTTCATATTTACAATATATCATTATTAGCCATGAAATTTAGATCAAACTTCATATTTACAATATATCATTATTAGCCGTGAAATTTAGATCAAACTTCATATTTACAATATATCATTATTAGCCGTGAAATTTAGAATAAACCTCATACGTTTCTCATAAAATGTTACCATTTTGTTACTGCGTACTGTTTCGTTTCTTTCCCTCCATAATTGTATGAAATTTCTGTTTTCAGGTTGAGTATACCAGCGCGTTTTTAGTCGCGTATACCAGCGCGTTTTTAGTCGCGTATAACAGCGCGTTTTTAGTCGCGTATAACAGCGCGTTTTTAGTCGCGTATAACAGCGCGTTTTTAGTCGCGTATAACAGCGCGGTTTTAGTCGCGTATAACAGCGCGTTTTTAGTCGCGTATAACAGCACGTTTTTAGTCGCGTATAACAGCGCCTTTTTAGTCGCGTATAACAGCGTGTCTAATCAATGTAGAAAGAAAAGACACCTAGGTAATCGCAACAACACGCCCTGTCAAGTGCAAGAAAATTATGATGATTGTGCGGGCAAATGAAAAAAATAAAATGAATAGAGCGTTCTATTATTAGAGACTCTTCTTAGCTAACGCTGCCATGTAGAGTTCCCTGAAAAGAAATGCAAGATGCAAATCCGAGATTGACCTTTGCTGGCAGCCCAAAGTAACACCAGACTCTAGGTATGTCTCGTTTGCATGCACAAGCCAGTGCTGCACAGACAGCTGTTAGGCTACCGTGGCAACACGCTTTGTTTTTGGTTAAGTACGCGGCATTTTCCATGACGATTGAACTTTTTGGTTTCCACCACCTAATATATGTACACACACACACACACACACACACACACACACACACACACACACACACACACACGCACGCACACACACACACATGCACACGCATATACACACATATATTTTTTTCATTTCTCCTGTCCCTCATTCCCAAGTTTATATTTATTTTAACTCTTTTTCTTTTGCTTTCTCTCTGTTTAAATTGCTTTTAGTGGTTGCTGCAGAGTGATGAAAACGGGAATGATGAATGCAATGTAGAACACGATGACACTTTCATTATCACGGACACGGTTTGGTTTCTTCTTTACATGCACTGAATGAGCCCCCTCCCCCCTTGAGGAAGATTTTACTGTACAAACTGCACTCTGTGAACCTGACCAAGACTTCATTAGTAACCAGTATAAAATAGTATACTTTACCAGTCTACAATAGCACACTTTACCAGCCTAAAATAGCACACTTTACCAGCCTAAAATAGCACACTTTACCAGTCTAAAATAGCACACGTTACCATTCTAAAACAGTACGCTTTACCAGCCTAAAATAGCACACTTTACCAGTCTAAAACAGCACACATTACCAGCCTAAAACAGCACACTTTACCAGTTTAAAATAGCACACTTTACCAATAAAAATAACTAGAATTAAAAAGCACACTTTACGTCTAAAATAACACACAATCCAAAATAGTAGACTTTACCAGTCCTAAATAATCGGTCCAAAATAGTACCAAAAAATCCATGATCAGAGACACGGTTCAAAGTTTAAATGATCTAAAATTCCAGCAGTAAATCAAAAGTTAAGAAAACTGAAAATTGTTCCCAGAATTCTTGACCTATAGAGGTGAAAATTAATTCGAAATGAGTTATTCCACGACTTTCATTTTTCTTTGTCTCGACGTGTTGTCGTCACGTGACGACGATTGAACTGGAAGTTCGCCGAGTGCAGTATTCCACAGTTAATGGTATATTGTGCAATCCAGCGTTAAACAAATCTAGGGTCCACTTGACACAGGAGAAGTGAGAAATTAAGTGCAGTCTTAACGCCTGACGCATTGCTTCATGTTCTGGATATGTTTCTAAATATGTCACAAGCAGGGCTCATATATACTAAATACGTCACAAACAGGGACCATATATACTACAAACGTCATAAATATGGATTATATGCTAAAAATAACTTTAACGTTCTTAATACAGTTGTTGTCTTACTTGACTTGATGTGGTGATAGACTCAGTAACGTACATGTCTAGATGTGTGCATATATATATACTGATGTGGTGATTGAGTCAGTAACGTATATATCTTGATGTGGTGATAAAGGCAGTAACGTATATGTTTTGATATGGTGATAGTAACGTACATATCTTCATGTGCCTATACAGTCAGTAACATACATGTCTTGATGTGGTGATAGAGTCAGTAACGTACGTGTTATAATAAATGAGTAATAAACGTAATATAAAAATGTAATATAAGTTCAGATTTAAATAAATAATTATATTTGTTTAATTCTTTGAGGACATATTTTTTAAAGTTTTAACCTTAGAAGAATAGTGTGTGTGTGTGTGTGTGTGTGTGTGTGTGTGTGTGTGTGTGTGTGTGTGTGTGTGTGTGTGTGTGTGTGTGTGTGTGTTAGAAAAGAGAAAGTCGATCAACGTACTTAATATTTGTGACAATTGTCTATATTCAAGAGAGAACATGACACAAGTTTAATGGCAGGTAGGGAAAGAGAGAACAGGGCACTTTGTTAATAACTCGTGAATGACCTAATGCATCTGTTTATGGGATATGACAAATACAGACAGCCCATTTCATAAGTCATCATCAGGTCATTATTTTCGTGTGAATTGTTTTTTAACGACAGACTTTGCATTCACTCATTCATATTTTACGTTTTCAAAACTCTCCACATATAATTAATTATTTTTTTATTTGCACTTATACTGACTTACCACCGAACGATATATCGGAGGGAAGGGGGCTTCCGGTCAAAACCAATTTTTTGTCAGTACTTACATGTGATGATCCCCTTCTGTAGCTTCTACTTGTTAATGATCTAGTGGTGTCATAAAACACTGGATACATATATCATGTTTATGTTTTGTAGCTGCTATTCTATATTAATGCTTTAATGATGTCATTAACTAATATGGTACATAGCTATTCTATATTAATGCATTATGATGTCATTAACTAATATGGTACATAGCTATTCTATATTAATGCATTAATGATGTCATTAAATAATATGGTATAGAGGTCTTCCATATTACTTGTTCAGTTATGTCATAAATTGATATGGTACATGGGTATTCCATGTTAATGTTTTAGCAATGTCATAAAATTATTTGATACATTAAATCTTTAATGTTAAAACATGGCACTAAAACAGAAAGCACTTTGCTGTCAATGTAAAATTTGGAATTACACGAGTAGTTTAGTATTGTCTGACAAACTTTCCTTGTTTAAATTAAAAGAAATACCGGAATAATTTCTGGTCGATGAAAATTTTTACTTGTTTAATTAAAAGAAATACCGGAATAATTATTGATCGTTGCATTTCTGCACTAAAATGAAAGCATAACAGTCTTTAAATTAAATCACCTCTTCACACTTTCAAAATATTGCAGATTTCTTTTAATAACCTGCAAACTGAGCTATTTTTTGGCGTTGTTACAAAAATTGTAAAAATTTGCAGAGTGACCTCCCCTTTACCTTTCGTTTTGAAAACATGACCTCTCCTGTCCCTTTTGGCAAGAAACAAATAAAAGTAATGAGAAAAATATCTATTTCTCAACGACCTTCCTTAACCTGTAGAGACGTATTTGGTCTAGAAGTGAGAAGTCTTGGAGCGCAGCGAGTTTTTATCTGCATTTGAAACCTAATTGGCCTGCCAACACTTTGTGACTTTATGTGACCCATGTTTTAACTTTATATCCAATAATTCAGTGAATGTACATTGCACTAGCATACATGTGTGTGTTGGGCTCCTCAACCAGCTTTCTATAATTACCGTGGTTTTTTTCCTCAGTAAATGTAAAATACCACTGTCATTTGGGGGTATTTTGGTTGAATGTTCGTTTTTTAGTGCACTATCAATGTCAGATAATCTCTCTACCTTAAAATCCTGTGAGAGAAATTCTATACACTTTCTGTATGATGATAACTGAGAAGTGTCAAGGAGCACTCATTTTTGCAATGACCGAAGTTTGCTTTGGTTTTGAGATTCAGCCCGAATAAACAATGTCACCATAAAGGTTCAACATCAACATTTGTCTGGGCGTTAGAAAACAATTATAGCAGACGTGTGTATTGCTTAGAAACGTATTTACTTCTGCTGGGTGTTGTTCTTAGTGTTATGTGTCTCTGATTTCCAGTTAGCACTGGTTGTTGTTTTTTTTTATGAGTCCTGTTTCTCTGTTTTCTTGTTAATGCTCTATATCTGTTCTGGAATTTCTTTGAGTGTTGCTCTTAATTTAGTGCTGGATGTTTGTTTTAATATTAGTGCTGAGGGGGTTTTCTTTTGAGTGTCTGGCACTTCTGGGCACCCTTCACTCGTTATGAGTATTATTTTATTAACCCAGAAGTAATTACAAAGATCGAGAATCTTAAATTATACTTATTAATAATTCCCCCACAAGAACAACATCTTTCTCATTTGTTGGATTCAAAGGGTGTCGTAAAACACAATAATAAGTCAGACGTTTTACTGTCGTATAATGTTTCTACAGGTATAAAGTTCTTACTAAAGGAGTAATAAAATTCCGTTTTCTTATTTATATTTAACGAGCCCCCATCCACCCCCTATTACTCCAACATAAGGTTTTAATATATGTGCAAGAAGGTTAATAAATTTTAACAATAAATTTATTAAATCAACAATCAAATATACAACATATGAATATAATCAAAAGAGCGTTGACATTCACACCACTTCACAACAATATCTGATTAAACGTTAGACACTTATTCAGTTATCCTAGCATAGACATCAGCAGTCAAATTAACCCTTTGAACTCCACGCGCCTGTACGTAACAAACCCCTAACCAGAACTCCGTGAGCAAAAAAAACGTCAATTTAAAAAAGTGTTGTTTTTTTAAAAAAATTTCTACGTGAAGCCAGTTAGCCACTCAATGTGTGAAGCACTTTATCACTAAAATTCCTTCTTGGAAAGATAATCCGACCAACAGCAGCTGTTAAATGCACAGGTAGTCTTTGCATGCAGAACATTGAAAGACCGTCACCATATTTAGCCTTGTACACTAACTGAAGTTGCGCGCCAAGACGGAGACACAAAATCTTTGGAAGAGTTCATTTCTAGGCTAAGTCGGCATATACCGATGTAGTTTATCGGGATATAATTTTATATGTTTATACTGCTTTTGCGGGCCACCTGGGAAATTCGATTTTCTGGTAATCCCGCTAAAGTGGGATCTCAAATTTAAAGGGTTAACGTATACAAATAATCAAGATAATAGATTTGGTTTCATCTTAGAAATGAGAGTGGAGTTTAAAGAGATAATTATAGTCAATGTACATAACCTTTTCGATGATGGCAATTGTCACTAACATGTGTTCACAATCATGTGATTTGCAACACGTCACTGTCTTTCTTATTAGATGATGGTCCAACTTACCCCTTGTAGGCACATTACACAACTGTTCCAGAATCTTCAATGTGCTCACAAATCACACCAAGGAGAATTGTCCAGAACTTTACATGTTCTATCTAAGCACATCATGTCGAGAATCTTTGGGTGCACTACTCATGCACACCATGAGGAAAGTTCTTCGTGAATTCTTGAGACCAAACTCAAACATCAGTTCCCGTTGTATTGGCTCTTGAACAGAATTCATAAGAATCAACTTACAGCAACATATTTACTGATAAGGTCGACGACAACTCTGGATACACACCAATGTGATCCGGTAGAGTACAGTAGTCACAGCAATCTGAAGCAGATACAAGGTTATGAAACAAAAAAATAAAGGCCACTCCTTTCTGCAAGAGTCAAATTAAGGCAGAACTAAATTTCAGGCATATTTCATATCAAAACCCCTTTCTGTCTTACACATTCTCAACTTACAAATCCTGCAATTATTATAATTATCTGTTAGCCCAATGCACATGTAGCATTAAAATTATAGCATTGATCAAAATTCATAAATATAATGTACAACATAATCAAGTTAGTGAACATAGAAATAATGATTCAATACATAAAACATAAGTCCATTCTTGCTTTGTTAGTCAGTTAACTTACTATGAGCTAATGATCGCCTTTATGACTGGAGTTATGTCAAAATCAAAGTGATTAGACTAAAGTGATTAGATTTTCTTCAACAAAATAACTACTGGATGAATTTATTATGAGACTGTTAATCAGAAAAAACTACTCATCTGCATAGAACTGGTTTGGATTGTATCAGCAAGTTCTAGCATATTCTTCACCTGAGTTGTTTACTCCCTGGCACTTACAAAAATATCATCATAAGCAGAGCCCAAGGTCGGTCACATTAACATTGGCAACAAATATATAATTATTAAGTTTAGAAATAGGGATAGACAAATTTACTCTGCCACAGAGTGATGTGTCTATGGTTTTCAAGTTAATGATGTTTATCTGTTCTGGGTGTTACTATTAATACTGAGTGTCTCTGTGCTTGGTTTTCTGTTGGGTGTTCTGCTAGATGTTCTGCTGGATGTTCTGCTAGGTGCTCTAAAGCTGTATGTTTTTCTGCTAGGTGTTCTAATGCTGGGTGTTCTAATGCTAGGTGCCTATTGAGTATAATGCTGGATAGCTGCGATGAGCAATTATTTTTATATTTTTAGTATGTACTGGGGTTTTGGTTAGGTGCCTTTATTTGCTTGTGCTCTTGTTAGTGCATGGCGTTTTATTTGTCAGTGCTGTACCTCTTAATTTACGAGTGCAAGGGGTCTGTATTTTCTAAAGCTATTGAGAGTATGGGATCTTTATTTACGAGTGTTATTGCTTTTTTGCACCACAGTAAGTGCAGTAAACTTTTCATCCGCGTTAGATGTTCTCAGTTTTGGAATGTTCCTGTGGGGCCTTCCAAGTGCTAGGGCACGAAATTTTCAACGTCACAGACCATGTGACATCATCTGCTACTGTTGTTTAGGGGCAAACGGATATCCAACTTAGTGAAAGCTTAATCATTTAGAATTAGTTCAACAATACATTGTAAATATGGTAACAAGCTGTTGTACACCAAATTGTGCAAAACGAAGGAAAGCAACAGGAGAAAGAGGCGGATATTTGCTTGAAAAAACTAATAAACTGTATCGGTTAATTGACCTATTTATCGAAATCAGACATGTTTATTTTAAACTGTACACTCAATGCAGTCGAAAGGTTGTCATATGCTTAACGAGTTATGGACCCTTTGTAATACATCTTAATAGAAATTATTATTTTTCAAATCATTACTTGTAAATCTATGACTAATAACAAGACAAGAAATAGTGAATTGAAGCAAAAAGAGGTTATTGTTTGTAAAATAATCCCTTCGCGAAATAACTTAACAAAACAAACAGCTTTGCATCATTGCTAATTACTATTGTTTGTATTAGACTAGTACATTTAAATATATTTTATTCAGTGGATCTAAACATTAATTTTTAATAGTGTACTAAATACTGATAGAATACTAACACTGTGTAACAAACAGCATTAGCGAATTGTTTATACTACACTGTATTAGAATAACATAGTAGTTATAATTACCTTTATT
This sequence comes from Sinotaia quadrata, assembly GCA_028829895.1. Lineage (NCBI taxonomy): Eukaryota > Metazoa > Mollusca > Gastropoda > Architaenioglossa > Viviparidae > Sinotaia > Sinotaia quadrata. The sequence goes on along the minus strand of CM054181.1, from coordinate 38,421,414 downwards.
TAATAAATATTGTTTGAGATAATTAAAACTTTGTTTAAATTAATTACCATAAAATAGTGAATTGATTTTTAACAATAGACTCGTTAACAACGACTCCAGTCCATTCTAAAGCCGATGTTCCTTTTGGATTAAGAAGAGTTATCTTATTGCTATCTATTTATAATGCTTCTCCTCATGGCTTAGTTGTGGTCTGGCACCAAGACGCTCAGTGTAAATTATGCTGGCAGCTAGCTGAGTTTCACTACACATTCTGAAATCAACAAGTGTAAGGTCAGACGCATTTTTGCCTACCACTCTCCGGCACATGTGCTGAAAGACCCCGGATGATAATAGAAACAAATTACGTCCCTTTATTAGAGCTATTGCTAGCGGTGAACGTTTTAATTTGCTGGTGCCATCGACAATGCCAAACTCTTTGTTTGCTAGTGTTGCTGCTAGTGCTAGGCATCTTTATTTACTAGTGCTTTTTCTAGTGCTGTGGATATTTATTTGCTAATTTTAATAGTGTTCTTATGTGGCACTTGTGTTATTACTAGTGCAGAGGCTAATTACTGGTTTTGGTCCTACTAGTGCTGACGTCTTTATTTGTTAGTCTGTTTCTAGTGCCTGACGTCTTTATTTACTAGTCTGTTTCTAGTGCCTGACGCCTTTATTTGTTAGTCTGTTTCTAGTGCCTGACGTCTTTATTTACTAGTCTGTTATTAGTGTCTGGCGTCTTTATTTGATAATGTTGTTTTTAGTGTTAGAGTGCTAGGCGTCTGCGTAAAAGTTAAAAATGAGTAAAATTACAAAATATTATAAACACCATTTAAAAGGGGGGAAAGGACGTTATTTAAAAGTATTTACCACACTCTTACTGCACATAATCTGAGGTCGTGAACTTTTTACTCGACTCCTGACAAAACAGGCACGTCAAACTAATATTTTGACATCTTACTTTTTTACTCGACTCTTGACATGATAGACACCTCAAAACATTATCCTGACATCTTATTTTATACTCGACTCCTGACAAGACTGGATAAATCACATCATTGTTCTGACATCTTACTGTAATACGCGACCATGGCAAGACAGGATATGAGATACCGGTGTTATGACATCTGACTTTATACTTGACTCATTAGACTGGATGTCATACCTATGCTGTGATATCTGAATTTATACTCGACCCTTGACAAGACTGGGCACATCATACTATACACGTCTGATGTCTGACTTCCTACTCGATTCCTGACAAGACTGGACATGTTACACCAATGTTTTAGTGAAGACAGCCCGGGCACAAAGAACTCTAGACCAGGAAACCGGACAGTCACAAAAAGAACAAATACAGAAATGCACAGTGAACAAAAAGTACAAATACAGAAATGCACAGTGAACAAAAAGTACAAATACAGAAATGCACAGTGAACAAAAAGTACAAATACAGAAATGCACAGTGAACAAAAAGTACAAATACAGAAATGCACAGTGAACAAAAAGTACACATCATTACAAGCCAAATGCAAATGGCAGCCAGAGATTAGAATAGTGAGACACAAACAACAGATAGCTGGCAAGACACACCACACTGAATGAAGCATTCATACAACAAGAAAAAAGAAGACAAAGTGAATATATGACCAGCACAAGCAGGCAGCCTTCAACACCAGAATGGAACAGCATAGCACCAACTCTACGGAAAATACACACACAGGACCTCAGCAAAGACTACATCCAACAGACCTTCTGGGTGGCTCCACAAAGCATACAAAACCCACTATGCACCCACTCAACACAACTGCCAAAATGGAAAGTGATGGCGGCCACAACAAACACATGACGGGAACTGATGGCGTTAATCACTACATAGAAATACCAGGCAAGAGCTTGGAAAGTTGAGGACAATGTAACTCAAGCGAAAGTATTGCCGGTCTCAAATGCAGTGTGAAATCGCCTGTAGCACCTCAACTGTTCAATAATGGAGCCTCAACTTTATTTTTAAAAGATACCAAAATAATTCAACAACAGCCATGTCAATGATGCAAGCACAACTGCCAGGAAAACAACACCAGCAGCTCACCTCTGTCTGCCCTCCCTGAATACAAGCAAAGGGAGGAAGGCCCCACAGCCACAGGAACCCTCCAAACGTGAGAGCATCCAATGCAGATAAAAAGTATTCTTGCAGTTCCTGTGGGGTACAAGTAGTTAATGAAACAACATCATATTTCAAAACATCTGTATAGCATAGAAGTGGGTTTTTTTCCATTTTGTTGTTGTAAACTTTAAGTATGAAGCATGTTTGGTTAAAGCTGTATGCCATTTCTAACACTTTTTGCTTTTAGGAGTATCGGATTTTGTAGAGTTAAAAAGGATTTAGCAGTTAAATTGTGAAATATGTTCACTGAATATATTATTTGAAGTGTTTGAGAATTTATTAGGATAAATAGAGCAGTTTAAAATAAAGTGCACTGAAAAGTTATTTTTGTGCCTGAGGCCTGGACAGGGAGTACAAAGAGTATCACATGTACAGCACGTGTGAACAGTACCTGCAGTGGGGAGACAATCCTCCAGGTTATCAAAATGGAGCTTAAATGTTTAGTATCATGAAACAAGCAGCATCAAGGAGAGTTTGTAAGAACATTTAATGTTTAGTTTGTCCTGAACAGGACATGAAAGCACCATGATTTAATATTAAGTGTTTAGTTTCACACAACCAGCTTGTGCTAGCATCATCATTTCATTAGTACACTTATGTTTTAGATGATACACACTTTATGTTTTAGATGATACACACTTTTGTTTTAGATGATACACACTTTATGTTTTAGATGATACACACTTTTTTCTATCCAATGAAACAGCATTGTGTTTATCCATCAGAGGGCGCTACATTGAAGTGAATATAATACTTCTGTTTTTGACTGAGAGTCCAGGAGACCAGAATTATTTTTCAGTTGTGTTCCCCGCTTCTCCCCTTCAATGACATGATTACAGCACTATATTTGCCCTGTATATTTTGTTGTCTATAAAGGACAGTGATAGTGATGACAATAGTCACTATTAATGTAATATTTTGCTTGGCCTTCATATTCTGTTCTCTTTAAAGGATTGAGATGACAATAATGATGATGCTGATGGCGAAAATGATTATTGATAATGATTGTGATGATAAGATTTGTATTTCCTTCTCTTGTCTTGCTGTTGCCAGGTATTGTCAACGCGTCAGGGAGAGTGTGGAGAGAGCACAGGCGATTTACGGTCAATACTTTCCGCTCTTTGGGTATCGGCACGACTTCCTTTGAAGGCAAGGTGAACGAAGAACTCGAAGCTCTCTTCAAGGTCCTTAACTTCACACAAGGTCAAGACTTTGACCCATCGCACACCCTGCAAATCGCCATTGCCAATATTATTTGTTCAATTGCTTTCGGAAACCGGTTCGATTACGAAGACCCCTTATTCATCAAGTTTCTGCAGATATTTGACGAGAACATGAAGCTGGCAGGCAGTACAGCCATACTCAATTTCTTTCCATGGCTAAGGTTTGTGCCCGGAGACAAATTTAAGGCGGCCTTGTCGTTGAAAAATGTTTCATACGTGCAGACATACTTGAAGGGGTGGATAGAAAACCACCAAAAAATATTTGATGCAGGTAATATTCAAGATTTCATCGATGTGTATCTGAATGAAATCATCGAGAGAGATGAAAAGATGAAGAGGAAACATAAAACAACGTTTAGTTGTGAGTATTTCACTCGTCTTAATAAGTTTGTATAATTATGTCCCTTGTTATTTTATTTCAATTGTCAGAACAAGTGTGTGTAATTATTTCCCTTGTTATTTTAGTCCAAATTTCAAAACAAATTTGTTTAATTATGTCCCTTGTTATTTTATTCCAATTGTCAGAACAAGTTTGTGTAATTATTTCCCTTGTTATTTTATTCCAATTGTCAGAACATGTTTGTAATTTCACTTGTCTGAACAAGTTTGGGAATTGTGACCCTATTATTTTGTTTCAGTTTTCTTGACTGTATCTTGTAGTTATGTCCCGTGTTGTTTTATTTAAAGTGCTTTGATTAGTTTGTGAACCACATATCTTGTTACTTAAAGTAAATTGTCTTAACTAGTATAGTGGAACTAAGTAACTTGTTACTTTATTTAAATTGTAATAACTTGTTTGAGAAATTAAGTAAATTGTTACATTATTTAATTTTTTTCTTAAGTAGAGTGGAGAATAATGTCCATTGTCATTTTAATTTTAAATTGTCTTAACTAATTTGTGCACTTATGTAACTAGTTACTTTAATTAAATTGTCAGAACTATTTTGAGGAATTATGTGACAATACTTTATTTCGATTGGTTTAACTACTTTGGGAAATTGAGTTACGTTATTTTATTTAAAATTTCTTAATTATTTGGAAAATTTTGAAAATTGTATTTTACTTAAAATGTTCGTCTGAGTCAAAGTTATTGTACAGTGTGTTGCATAACGATGCGTTTGAATTGTGCCTTTCGTTACATATACTTATTTCAATAAGTTGAAGTTCGTCGAGTTGTGTCCCTTTGTACAAAAAATGATATATCATAGTATGTGGTATCCATTCATTAAAAATAAATGAAATTAAATCAACCACATAGCAGGCCTTATAAGTTATGTAAACGAGAGTGAAACATTTCTATTTTCTATTAATAGAGTCTGCCTCAAAGAAGGAAAAGGGGCAACAATCTAGTAATTTTTCTGATAGCTATTTACACGGGAAAAAGTATGATTTCTAAAAGTGTGTTTAAAATTTGAAGGCTGACCCCCCAAAAAAATAAACTTATTAAATTTATTCCATTTGAAGGCGTATATCTATTTAAACTTCTAATAGCGATTATTTTTGGGAGGTGCTGATGTGTTTGTTGAAAATGTCAATGATTAAAATTTAATAAGGGCTAACGTGTCTGTTAAATTCTAAGAATTCTAAGAATAATTAAGTTGAAGACTGACGTGTGTATTTAAACCTGCAAGAGCGATTACATTTGAAGGCTAACTCGTCCTTTGAGACCCATAGACTAGAGCAATTCAAGAGTGCAGACCGACATATCTATATAAAACATTTTTTTTTACAGTGTTGACAATTTTTGACAGTTGTCTGGCAGTGCCTCGTGTATAGATACTTCTCTGTTGACTGTGAGAGTTGTTTTCATACTGTGAACTTTGTTCCTTTCGTTGATCAATCATTCCAGACAAAATTAGTTTTCCTTTTCTCCATACCTATTCTATGTCTTTGTGCATCTCTGCATTTGATGTTTGTCTCTCATCTGTTTGCACTTGTAGTCAGTTGTTGACATTTAGCAATCAGTTGTTTCCCATCAATGTCATCCATGTTTTGCAGTCTGTTGCTTTGATGTTTTCAATGCATAGATCTATTAGATTTCTCTCCCTTGGCTGTCTTGTCTGCTTGTGGCGTTCTATTTTGCCGTGCATTGTTTATAATCTGTGCCATCGGGATTGTTACTTTGACGTTTTCCACTTAATCAAATAACGACGACCACCACGAAATGAAATGTAAGTAATATTTTGGACACTTCAAAATATTGGCATCACCCAACACTAGAAAGAAATGTTATTTAATGTTGCAAATTGTAAGAAATTCGGACAATTAGCGACTGAGAAATGTTCCAGAAAATAAAGTACTCCTTGAGGTCTTCATTTTGAGAAAAATACTAACACCTTCGACTGCTCTAACAATCTCATTTCCTTAACAACCACACTAATCTTATTTTCCTTAGCAACCACACTAATTTAATTTTCCTTAACAACCGCACTGTTAGAAGCACCTTTTTTTGGCACAAGCAAACAATATAAGTATATAGATTTCTATGATTTACTGTAGTTGTTTGCTTGCTTTTAAAGATTTAATTTTTTACAAGCGTTAAAGTAAGATTTTGAGAACGAAAATTGGCAGAAAAGAATGAATAAATGTAGAATTAATAATTAATTTTATAACTAACTAGACTATGATGGTATTTTTTTATATCTAAATCAATTGTGGACATAGTTGTGTCAACTATAATCTCATTTTCATCGTCATAAGATTTATATTAGGACCGATTTGCCTCCCTTATGGCCACATGACTTGCCATGCCAATCAGCAAAGAAATCCCATCCTACTGATGCATTGTTTCACCTTATATACTGAGCTTAATATATATATACTGGACTAATATTTTCAGGTCATTTTATAAAGTCTAACAAAGTATGTTACAATCTTTCAACCAATATATACTTATTAATGGGTCATTCTGAGCAAACCGGAAACACATTTTAACAAGATAGCATTTTGACCTAAAAACACAGTTCTACTTTTATTCAATATTTAAGGGTCAAATATTGCCAAAGTATTACACATTCTTACAGAATAAGTGTTACACGTTCCAGACTAAATAAAATCTCAAAACCAACTCGACCACTCTATCAGGGCTGAATTCAGTTTATAGTGAGAAAGCCGGTCAGGTACATCCCAATTCATTTCGTGGTGGCAAGTCATGTCCTGATCTTTCAGTTTTTGCAAACTAGTGGAAGTGACATCTTTAACTTCATTTTTTGACTTGGTTACCCATTGTTCATATTAAATGTTTGCCTGCTCATTTTCAAATAGTCGTTTGCTACATCTTTCACAGTTAACCATTGCATCTTTCACACAAGTGTTTGCCATAAAAGGACTAATTCATCGATGAATGGGAGTCACATAGGTCCCATTTCTAATTAAATTGTTTGCTTTAACCAGGTGTGAGTGCAGGTAGGAGTTAAAGTGTGGGGGGGTTGTTTTTGTTTTGTGTGGGCGTATAAATGTGTGGGTGTATAAAATATATAGATAAAAATAACAAAAATAAAAATGTGCGAGGAAGCTGATTCGTGTGTGTGTGTTTTAGTTTTCTTATTTCCTGACAGTGTCTGCGGGCTGTGGTTTTACGCTTACCAGTTAGGGTGTAATGTGTGTGGGGTTTTCTTTTTTTTTTTTTTAGTTCATTTTTATTAATTTTTATAGGAGGTGAAGTGTGTTTTGTGTGAATGAGGTACGTGATGAGAGCTTGGTGAATGTGAGTTTGGTGATGTTTGGTTGGGAGTGTTTGTGTGGTGAATGGCAGGTATATGGCAGGAATCCTACAAACACTGAGAACATCTAGCAGTTGAAAAGTTTTCACGCAATTCCTGTGGGGCAAAGAAGTTAACGTAAAGAAGAAGAAGAAGAAAGGTAGGAGTTAAATAATGTGTGAAAATATTTTTCAGTGATCACGTGCAGTAGTTGATTTATTTATTGTTTTAACGATCACTTCCACTATTTGTTGATTTCTCAAATGATTTCATGTGAATTGGAGAGATTATTTTTTTTGAAAGGATAGAGTTAAGGTTCATTGGGGAGTTTGTAGTATTCTACACAATGATAATGCTTGTCCATCACAATTGTTGACTTATCTTTTTTTCACTAGCATTTCTGGAATATCTTTAGTCCGAAATCCAGAGCAAGTGGCATGTAGAGTCTATGTGGTCTTGAATCATTAGCCATTGTGTTCAAATCCTGCTGGGAGCACAGACCGTTGTCTGTTCGGTGTCATAATCAACTAGTCTCTTATTTGAAAATGAATTTCACATTTTGCCAGTCAACACTTTATACTTACTTTTGGGTATAGTTTTACATCGTATTATTAGTTTTATCATCCAAGTGGTTTTTGGTACAGTTACTTGAATCTATTCCAAGTACTAGACCAGAGTTGTTTTGGATACAGAAAGGGACCAGAGGTTGTTTTGGGACAGAGAGGGACCAGACGTTTTGGGACAGAAAGGGACCAGTAGTTGTTTTGGGACAGAAAGGGACCAGAGGTTGTTTGGGGACAGAAAGGGACCAGAGGTTATTTTGGGACAGAAAGGGTCCAGAGGTTGTTTTGGGACAGAACGGGACTTATCTGCTAAGTGCAGACAGTTTTTAAAATAGGACAAACCATCGTTGGTGCAGTGGGTTTTGGGTGAAGAAAAATATGTTTAAAACAGGACAGGAGATTAAATAATAAACACTGTTTAAAACAGGTCAGGAGATTAAATAATAAACACTGTTTAAAACAGGTCAGGAGATTAAATAATAAACACTGCTTAAAACAGGACAGGAGATTAAATAATAAACACTGTTTAAAACAGGTCAGGAGATTAAATAATAAACACTGCTTAAAACAGGACAGGAGATTAAATAATAAACACTGCTTAAAACAGGACAAGAGATTAAATTTTAAAAAATACAGTGGAAGCATTTAATGTTTCAGATGAATCTAATGTTGTGGTGAGATAAAATGATTTATTTGCATGTGCTTGTACACGTCAATGGCTTTTTCTGTAGAAAACCTCAACATTTCCATTTTTTCTGGAAGAAACTTTAAACTAACTTTCTACAGCATTTTGTATTGTAAGTCACAAGTTTTTCACAAGCTTATATTGTAATAGGCCTACCTATTTTCGTATTTCTTGCAAAGGCGGAAATAACATTTTATTAAATGTTCTGTACATACTTTTTCCTGTATAAGTCTGATAGCTTCGTTATTGACCACAATATTTCCATAACCTGTTCTGGAATAGGCCTACAAGACTTTTTAAAATTTAACTTTCTATAATCGGCATCCACAATTTCAATAGTACTTCCATAAGCGACCGTTAGATATTTATAAAAATTGTCTCTAATTGGCCTAAACATGTGTCTAATAGGCCTAGATAATTTCCACATACAGTTCACGATAGGAGGCCTAGGCCCTACACGACTCTCTTTGCCTTTGTCATGGCATGCTTGTAAGATTTTCATAACTTTTCTGTCGGACTGTTTGGTTTCTATGCAGCAATTGTAATACAGCTTGCACAACTTTATTATTATTTTTGGGTTGGTTGGTTGGTTGGTATACTTAATCGATCAGACCTGTTGATCGCCCTATTGAAAATCAAACCTGCACGATTCGTGTAGCAATTTCCATACATAAACAAAATCTGCAAGATTTGTGCTGCAGTTTTCAAACTAAAAACGAATCTGTAATATTTCTGAAGTAGGCATTTCTACTCCGCATATTTCAGAACATTCTAATAGCCCCACACAATTTCTATAGTTTTTCTATTATCGGCCTGCAAGATTTCCAAGCCGTTCTCCATAGTAAGCGTGCCAGATTCAAGACCTACTTAAGCTCTGAACTAACAGAAGCTTGTATGACTACCCGAATATGCTAGAGGTATCTGAAGTGTGGCATTCCATGGAAATAATGTTTCTGTCACGCAAAATTACATTTGTGGAATCCGAGTTCCTGGCCAGAAAAGGGATACTACTCTGCTGACGTACTTTGGCAAGGAAAAACATTTGCAACGCGGTTGTCTGACTTTCTACGATGTCTAGTTCGACTCATCAACACGTGTGCAAAGCGCTTGTTAGGTCATTCATAGAGCTGTGAGTGTGTGTGTGTGTGTGTGTGTGTGTGTGTGTGTGTGTGTGTGTGTGTTTTGCAGACTCCAGAATGTCTATAGCAGTAGCACAATCAAGCACTGCCCAGTTTGCTTTGCTTTTGACGACCACTGATTTAGGCTATATGCTGTATATTTAATTCCTTACCGTATTCGGTAACATGCATGCGTGAATGTGTATATTCTCTATATAAGTCTTTGCGTGCATTTATGTGTATGTATGACCTCTGTATATGTCCGTGTATATTTGATTATGCAAACATGTATGTTCTCTGTATTATATTATGTGTGTGCGCGTGTTTGTGTATGTGTGTGTGTTTTTGCATTTAAGTGGTTACATTGTATAGATTATATAAATTTGTCTTATAGCTGTTTACGTATAGTCATAAAATACTTTCTCTGCATGCATATATAGGCCTACATGTCGGATAGTGCACATATATGTTGATATAGAGCAAGTAAAAGTGAACCTTGAAAACAAAACTATTTTCTAAACATGCGAATAATAGAAGAAAGAAAGAGCGTGCTATGTATGTGTCTTAAATGTCATTGTTGCCTTTCCATGTAACTATTTATAGTACCTTATTGACGTCATGTCTTAATGTCACTGGGGCCTTTCCTTGTAACTATTTATAGTACCTTATTGACGTCATGTCTTAATGTCACTGTGGCCTTTCCTTGTAACTGTTTATAGTACCTTATTGACATCATGTCTTAATGTCACTGTGGCCTTTCCTTGTAACTATTTACACATCAATGACGTCTAGTCTTTATGCAATTTTAACCTTTCCTTGTAACTCTTCAGACTGATTCATCAAAGTCTTATCTTAAGGTCACTGTAGCCATTCTTTGTAACTCTTTACAATGTCTCATCGTAAAGAGTCCTAATGTTATTGTATTCCTTTCATTGTAACTCCTTTGACGTCTTATCTTAATGCCATTTTAGCCTTTCTTGTTTTGTCTCAGAAGACTTAGACATGTCCCTTAAACTCTCTAATATTAAAAAATGTTCGGGTAATTTATGGTTATAATAAACACACCTCTGTGTCTTTTGTTTGTTGCCAACAGTTCTGTGTCTCTAACAGAACAAAATATAGTATTCCCGTCTTTCTTCAATTTTTTTTTAACCCACAAAAGCCGAGTGTCTTTGGTATCGCTATTTTGAGATCAGGAAAGTATTTTTTTAACCTACAAAAGCCGAGAGTTTTTGGTATCGCATATTTTGAGATCAGGAAAGTATTTTTTAACCCACAAAAGCCAAGTGTTTTTGGCATCGCTATTTTGAGATCAGGAAAGTATTTTTCTGTTCCGTCATTATAGGTGATTGTATGATGACGTCAGTGTTTAGTTTTTAATGCTGTAGGAGTGTAGGTCCTCGTGCATTCTTATTAAATCTATGTAGAGAATAGCTCTAATAATTAAGCAAATTTAAGGAAAGCCAGTGTTGATACAAATGTGTATATTAGCCCTTATAATTAAGCAAATTTAAAGACCAAGTTAAATGGAATCTAGGTCAAACATAGTTTGTGAACGAGATTTGCCCCGTTACTAAGTTACATAATCCCCAAGCCCATGGAGTAAAAGCAAGCAGAAGTGACGTCAGGCAAGAGGGGGAGTCAAATGACCTCCAATTTAATTTTCTCTCGTACACTTTACGACTTTGATCCGATTCGTGCTGATGACAGCGAAAGTTCATCTGCTAGTAGTTCGCATACCATTTCTAATGGTGTTTGAGATCCCGAGGAAACAATGACTGATGATGACCATGTCTGGTAAGTTATTTTTCTGATAATATAAAGTAACCATACTACATGCCCTACGTTTGTAACTGTAGCCATCGTTTAGCTCACATACATTTCTATTATTAAAATTAGTTATGTATGATTTTTATATGAATGACGAAATTATATATATATATATATATATATTATATTTATTAGTGATATTTTTTACTAGCAGTGATAGTATTAACGATTAGTACTAACATTTTATTTAAAGAATAGCAGTATAGTTGTGTTTTAAATAAGTGATTATCATTCAGTATATCATTTAAAATTACTTTATTTTGTAACGATGAACAACATAGAGAATAACAGTATAGTTGTGTTTTAAATAAGTGATTATCATTCAGTATATCATTTAAAATTACTTTATTTTGTAACGATGAACAACATAGAGAATAACAGTATAGTTATGCTTTAAATAAGTGATTATCATTCAGTATATAATTTTAAATTACTTTATTTTGTAACGATGAACAACATAGAGAATAACAGTATAGTTATGCTTTAAATAAGTGATTATCATTCAGTATATCATTTAAAATTACTTTATTTTGTAACGATGAACAACATAGAGAATAACAGTATAGTTATGCTTTAAATAAGTGATTATCATTCAGTATATAATTTTAAATTACTTTATTTTGTAACGATGAACAACATAGAGAATAACAGTATAGTTATGCTTTAAATAAGTGATTATCATTCAGTATATCATTTAAAATTACTTTATTTTCTAACGATGAACAACATAGAGAATAACAGTATAGTTATGCTTTAAATAAGTGATTATCATTCAGTATATCATTTAAAATTACTTTATTTTGTAACGATGAACAACATAGAGAATAACAGTATAGTTATGCTTTAAATAAGTGATTATCATTCAGTATATAATTTTAAATTACTTTATTTTGTAACGATGAACAATATAGAGAATAGCAGCATACTCTTGTTTATAAGTGAGTGATTATTATTCATATTATAAATATAGTCATATACATTTTAATTATTTTATCTGCTAGTAGATATATTTTATATTTCTCTCCATATATATTTGCATGTTTGTGCATGAATGTCTGTATAAGTGTTAAGTGTGTTTATTCTTTGTGTATGTACTGTTTTATTTAGTTAGTATTGTAAATCAAAAGCTTTTAAATTTAACAATTAATGGCAGATGTTATATTAATTTAATATTTGGAGCTTAAATATATGCATTTCTTGTTATTTATTTTACAACTATTAGTATATTGTGTATGCATGATCTAAAGTAACAATCAAGTACAGTTTCAAAAAAAGAAAAACATGGCTAGAATTCTAGTGAAAATAATCCCACCTTACTAATGGTGGTGTAATTAGTGCAGCAAAATTCTATAACTTTGCTGATATGCAGTAATATGAAACCATAAACTGTAAAGTAAAATATTTAATTATGATAAAGTAACTTCAACTATTCATTTGTACACAAGTAGTTTTGGCACATGCATAATTATAATGATCAAACTCAATGGACTTACCAACTAAAGTTAACAGCAGAAAATAAAGACTTCAGTTTTTGTCCTGGTACTGGCTAGAGTAATAAGGTTATCTCTTCAAGAAAATTTGTCATATACATTTATGTTATGAATAGTGTTAAAAGTAATGATACACTATATAAAGTAAAATATTATGAGGCAATTATCACACGAGCTACCACAATTTACATGTTTAATATTTTGTTTTAAAATTTTTTAATTAAAAAATAAAAACAGGAAGAACAAACAATACTCCTTGTTTTCAAATTGAGGTCAAAAGAATCATTCATATGTGTCAAGGTGTAGCCAGACATTTGATTACAAATTTTAAATTTTTATTTACAAATTGCAAAGTTTTGCTACCATAATATTGATTTATTCTGTAACTATTTTTAAATACCATACTTTCCTTGGAATAAGATTATAAAAATAAATATTTACAAAGTTATTTGTGCATACATTTCTTTGTAAATTCTGGACCCAATATTTACGCATATAGATATGTTGTCCCTACAATACTTGTTTGTATTAGCAGTTATATTAGTGCTTCATATAAGCAACAAAAATAACACACAATAATTAAATATTTTTAAGAAGATTATTTATTTATTAATAAACTGTCCTGAAAAGACTGCCTGCTTTACATTTCATAGTCTTCTTCTTGGAAGTGCTCGCTACACACTACCGTCTGTAATCCACCTTTCATAATTTGTTATATTAGGGAAATGTAAAAAATTAATATATTTAGTTCGTCTGGACAGCGCATGCGGATTGTATTTCCACGTCGTGACGTCAAATGTTATGTTGCTATGGTGAGAAGTCATGTCTCGCAAATGAACGAGAGCTCTGATTTCCTTCAGAAATATTGACTTTCAATATCAAAATAAATGCATTTCTATAAATCTCTGAAAGTTTAAATTTTGCATTCTTGGTTCTAAGAATGGGAATTACTAACTTCATACGGATTTATTTTTATCTGTGACTGACGTAGATTCCATTTCACTTGGTCTTTAAGGAAAGCCAGAAAAGTTACAGATGTGCATATTAGCCCTTATAATTAAGCAAAGTTAAGGAAAGTCACGAAAGAAACTTGTATAGTAGTCTTAAATGCAAACGACCGGCAGAGAGATAACAAAGTTAAGGAAAGCCACGATACAAACTTGTATAGTAGTCTTAAATGCAAACGACAGGCAGAGAGATACAAAGTTAAGGAAAGCCACGATACAAACTTGCATAGTAGTCTTAAATGCAAACGACAGGCAGAGAGATAACAAAGTTAAGGAAAGCCACGATACAAACTTGCAAAGTAGTCTTAAATGCAAACGTAAGGCGTGGAAAGGCAGAGAGATAACAAACGTACCTAGCAGCTAATTTAAGGAAAGCCATGTTAAAGACAGAAATTGACATAGCATTTCAAATAACTTCGTCAATTTCAGGAAAACCGTTTATTTCAGACGGTATGAGACAACGTTATAACATGTACAAACACACTTCGGCTCTACTTTCAGACGAACAGCTCTTGAAGACAGTGGGAGATCTTCTCGTCGGAGGCACTGAAACGACTGCAACCACTCTTCGTTGGTTCCTCATCTTTCTCGTTCGCTGGCCGAATGTCCAGAAACGTATGCGGGAAGAAATTGATACGGTGTGTCCGGAAGACAGTCTCATTAACTACTCCGACCGTCTTCAAATGCCTTATGTGGAAGCCGCCATATTAGAGTGTCAGCGCTTTGCGGATATCGCCCCATTCTCTCTCGCTCATGCGGCGTCACGTGACGTGACGTTGATGAACTACGTCGTACCAAAAGGAACTTTCGTCATCCCTAACCTTAGCTCCGTGCACCAGGACCCCGTACTGTGGGAAAACCCGGACGCGTTTCAGCCAGAAAGATTTCTAGATGCTGATGGGAAACTTAATAAACCAGATTATTTAATTCCATTTTCAATAGGTAAAGTATTATTCCTGTTATTGTCCAGATGTGTTTGTATTGTTCTTGCAAACCTAATTTTCTCAAACTGTAGTTGTTTATTTTTATCATTTATTCTTTTATTATTATTATTATTATTATTATTATTATTATTATTAAAACAATACTGGACACTCATTAAACATGTTTTTCTTCACGTTCTTGGTTAATACAGATAATGATCGTTTGTCTTTCAAAGGTAAGTAATTGTGACGCTAATGTTTTCCTCATCAGTTAATTAGTAAATAATTCTGACACGATGTTTTCCATTGCCATTCATGGGTAAGTAATTCTCTTACTAACCATGGTCACTCATGGGCAAATAATTCTTGTTTTAATGTTTTCCTTTGTTATTTATACATATGTAATTCTGATTCCAAAAGTTTCTATGTCAAGGATTGGATTCTTTCAAGAGTCATTCTGATAGTGATGGTTCCCTTTGTATTTCATCGATAGTTATGATACTAATTTTCTTGTCCTATGGGAATGGGTAAAGGTGTAGTCCTGTTGGATTATGAGTTATGTTGTGATCCTTTGTAATGATGAGTAATGTAATCCTGTGGGGTGATGATTATACATGTATGTAGTTTTGAGGAATTTTAAGTAACGATATGATACTTTGGAATCTTGAACAATGCTGTAGTCTTATGAGTAATTTTGTAGTCTTATAAGTAATTTTGTAGTCTTATAAGTAATTTTGTAGTCTTATAAGTAATTTTGTAGTCTTATAAGTAATTTTGTAGTCTTATAAGTAATTTTGTAGTCTTATAAATAATTTTGTAGTCTTATAAGTAATTTTGTAGTCTTATGAGTAATTTTGTAGTCTTATAAGTAATTTTGTAGTCTTATGAGTAATTTTGTAGTCTTATAAATAATTTTGTAGTCTTATAAGTAATTTTGTAGTCCTGGTGATGGTTATGAGTAATGTAGTAATCTTGTAGAATTTTAATTATTGCTATGATCCTTAAGATGGTGAGTATTTTGAAGTCCTGAGGATTTAAGAGTAATGTTCTAGTCTTGTGGAATTATGAGTAATCTTATGATTCTTCGGCATGATGAATATCTTGTAGTCGACATGATCTCAAGTAAAACTGGTTATCTATATGATCTCGTTTAAACTAATTAACGATATTATCTCATTTAAACTCATAAATGATATGATCTCATTTAAAGAGAAACTTATTTAATGTTATCTCAAATTAAACTATATAGTGATATGATCTCAATTAAACTATTAACGATATGATCTCATGTAATACAGGGTGATGATATGATCTCATATAAGACAGGGTTATGATATGATCTCGAGTAATGCTGGGTAATAATGTGATTTTAAGTAATACTGGCTAATGATATGGTCTCAAGTAATAGTGGATAATGACATGATCTCAAGTAATAGTGGTTAATGATATGATCTCAAGTAATACTGGCTAATGATATGGTCTCAAATAATGCTGGTTAACAATATTTCAAATAACAGTGCAAGGATATGATCATGTGTTAAGCAGAGAAGATTTTTAATTTAGTGATTCTTCCTTGGACACAGTTGCCAGTTTCTTCCATTGTAACCGTTTAAGTGCCACTAATGCTAAACAGATAATCAATATGTAAACAATGCCGAAAGTCTTCTCTGCTAAATATTCTTAGTCAGGAAATCTTTTGACTAATCAGAATGGATGGCAAACATTGAAATGTACACATCTCCTAATTTGTGACAGAATATCTAAATGGATGGCAACAAACCTTAAGAGAAACCGAAATTAAGTTTCAAGGCAACAATAAAATATAATGGAGACAAAAAAAAATAAATATATAGTAAACTTGACTGAGGAGCAATTATAAACGAAAGAGAAAAAAGAAAAGATAAGAAAATAATAGTTTGGCCGTCTTTCATTTAGATAAGTTTTCATAAACTATCATTCTCCATTCTGTCTTTCCGTCAGCCAAGATCTTGTCCTCATGACGCCTCATGAACCACATATTGACCTTTTATAATATTATTGTTTTTTTCCTTTTGCATATCTATAAAACACTTGGAAATTTCATTCTGCAAGGTTTTCCTTCCTTTGTCTACATTCTATATTATTTTCTGTTTTTCTTTTCTTTGTCTAGATCAATTTTTTTCCTTATATACATCCATTTTTTCTGTTTTCTTGTCTTTGTCTACATCTGTTTTCTTGTCTTTCTCTATCTGTTTTTGTATTTTCATGTCTTTGTCAACATTTTGTTTTGATCTGTTTTCTTGTCTTTGTCTGTGTCTATGTCCTATTTGTTCTATGTTCTTTCTCTTGTCTACAGCCCGTTTTTCTGTTTTCTTGTCTTTGTGTCTATGTCCTATTTGTTCTATGTTCTTTCTCTTGTCAACAGCCCGTTTTTCTGTTTTCTTGTCTTTGTGTCTATGTCCTATTTGTTCTATGTTCTTTCTCTTGTCTACAGCCCGTTTTTCTGTTTTCTTGTCTTTCCATGTCCTATTTGTTCTATGTTCTTTCTCTTGTCTACAGCCCGTTTTTCTGTTTTCTTGTCTTTGTGTCTATGTCCTATTTGTTCTATGTTCTTTCTCTTGTCAACAGCCCGTTTTTCTGTTTTCTTGTCTTTGTGTCTATGTCCTATTTGTTCTATGTTCTTTCTCTTGTCTACAGCCCGTTTTTCTGTTTTCTTGTCTTTCCATGTCCTATTTGTTCTATGTTCTTTCTCTTGTCTACAGCCCGTTTTTCTGCTTTCTTTTCTTGATGTACATTTTGTTATTTTCTCTTTTCTTTTCTTTTTGCCTACATCTTGTTTTATCTGGAGGCTATTTTTTTTAACATCCTGGGGTTTTTTTTTTGTTTTCTTGGCCTAGTTTCTGTTTTTTCTCATTTCTTTTCTTTGCCAACAACCTGTTAATTTGGGATTTTTTTTTTACATTGTTTCTTCTTTGTGGGGTAGGAAATATGAATTGATGATGTAATTTTTAACATCCCGTTTTCTATTTTCTTTTCTATATCCTGTTTTTTCTGTTTTCTTTCTCCATATCACGTTTTTATTGTTTTCTCTTTTGTTGTCTGTTTTGTATATAATTTTGTACTGTTGTCCGTTTTTACATTCTGTTTTTTTTTTGTTGTTTTTTTTTTTGTCTATTTTCTTTTCAATAAGTTATAAGAATTCAGTGAAAGACTGTAACAGAATGTAAACAGAAAACTTGCAATTTAGTAGTATGTTGTCGTTTGGTGTTATTGAATTGGAATTAGTTAAACATAATACTTGGTTGTAATTAAATTGGATTAAGTTAAACATAATACTTGGTTGTAATTGAATTGGATTAAGTTAAACATAATACTTGGTTGTAATTCTAGTAGAATATTGGTTTAGGTCTTTAAATACAAAGCGTTGTCATTAACTGAAATTGAGATAACGGCCAGTTTATGAGTACAACACATACCGGAATGGGCTCGGGCCAAGCTAAAGAATCTCATCCTCCTATGAGAAATGAGTAAACTAACGAATGTTCTGCATGAATGGTGCATACATCAACACGACTGACGTGCAGCATAATTTGTCTTCCGTTTTTATTTTTATTTTATTTTATAACCAGAGCTGAAAATACTATCTTTTTCATTCTTAATTTAATGTTTACATTTCCACATTTTTAATCTTAAGCAATTTCCTTTCTAAACTTTCTGTACTCTCTTAGGCAAGCGGTCGTGCCCTGGAGAGGGTTTGGCGCGAATGGAGCTTTTTCTCATCATCGCGAATGTTCTCCAGCGTTTTGAAATCAAGCCCGCAAAGCATGGAAAATTGCCGACATTGCAGGGCACTTTAGGCATCACTTACACACCTCAAGAATTCCAAGTCCGATTTGTCAAACGTGTTGCATCATAATTTTCACAAATGCTATTTTGTGACATGTGTCTGTTGTGTCTTTGAATGAGTGTAGATTGTCATTGTAGGAGTTGTAAGTACATCAGTTATTGTCTTTGTAATCTTTGCATATGTGTCATTATCTTTGTTATGATTTGTAAATGTGTCATTGTCTTTGTATGCTTTGCACATGTGGCATTCTCTTTGTATGGTTTGCATATGTGGCATTGTCTTTGTATGGTTTGCTTATATGTCATTATCTTTGTATGATTTGCATATGTGGCATTGTCTTTGTATGATTTGCATATGAGGCATTGTCTTTGTATGATTTGCATATGTGTCATTGTCTTCGTATGATTTGTGAGTCTCTATTTGTGGGATTTGTAAATGTGTCGTTATCTTAGATTTGCATGCTTGTTACTTTCCTTTTTTTGTCAATGCAGTATTTGATTTGATGGTGCCATTATATTTATATATATATATATATATATATATTTATATATATTTGTTATTTATTATATTTATAAGATTTCTATATTTGTTATTTATTATATTTGTAAGATTTCTATATTTGTTATTTATTATATTTATAAGATTTGTAGTTGTGTTTATGCTCTTATCTTTGTATGATTTGTTATCTTTCCCAAGTACACTTTTCTTTCTAATTATGTACATTAATACATAAAGATATAAAAAGTATGGCATTCACACAAATCATATAAAACAATAATACAGAATGGATATACAAAACCATACGAAGACACAATATTCACATATCTTACAAAGATATTAACACATATACGGTCATACAAAACAATAGTAAATATACAGTTCATGCAAGTAAATTATATATATATATATATACAAAATTATATACAAAATCAATAGCATGCATACAAATATGCAAGGGAACAATACTTGTACAAATCATATAAATTCACATTTCATGATATTATACAAATTCAAAAGTTAAAGACACAAAGATAAATAAGAAAAATTTAAGCAAAAATGAATATGTATTTTTATGATTTAGTTTGTTTTTGTTGCACATGTGTGAATTGCAAATGTTGTTTTCAAATTGTCAGAAAAGTGAAAGTTGTCTTCTTTTAGCTCTGTTCTTATGGTAAGTGTATTTTTCTCTCATTTTCTTTCTGTCTGCATCTGAGTTCATTTATGTCTTTATATAAGTTCCCGACTGTCTTTATATAAATTTATTATTGTCTCTGCTTAATGTTGTGTCTGTTATGTGTTTCTGAGCATTTTATTGACTTTGTATTAGATGCATATGCTTTCATCTTGATCCGATATGTATATGCAGTTTTTAATATATTATTTCTGTGTGCTTTTGTCTTTCTATTATATTGCACCTGTGTCTATGTGTGTGTGTTTGTGTGCATGTGTATCTGTGTCTAGGTGTCTGTGCACATGTTTGTGTGTTGTGTATGTATATAATTCTTTTTATGTACAAGTATAGTGTATTTTGTCCTTGTATTATTATTTGATTTGCCTTAGTTTGATTTGTATGTATTATTTTGATCGGATTTATTTGTACATGTGTCATGACTTTTATATGCCACACATGCTTTAATATCTGAGTCACTCCATATGATATACATGCTCCAATCCTAATGTGTTAATATCTTGAAATGATTTGTTATTGTTTGTGTACATGCTTTATTTCAATTCAGCACTATTATATGGGTACATATTATAGTCTAAAACCGGCCATAGTTCTTTTTAATGATACTTTCCTTCGTCAGAAAATGAAATAAGAATTAGTTCCTTTTTCAGGTTTCTTTATTGTAAATCACGTGATCAGTAGAGATATGTGACATTTTCACGCTGCTTTTTTCCTCCGGGTTTTCTCAGCTGTTAGTTTTTCCTCTTAGTGTTGATTGTTACTAGTAGACCCAAGTATAAGCTACTCTTACCAATAACACTTTCAGCCCCACGTGCATTGTTACAAATAACACTTTCAGCCCTTCTTGTACACTTACCAATAACACTTTTAGTCTCACGGTATGCAGTTACAAATAATAATTTCAGTCCCAGGGTGTATAGTTAGTTACCAATTACACTTCCAGTCCCAAGTGTACAGTTACAAATGCCACTTTCAGTCCCAAGTGTACAGTTAACAATATGACCTTCAGTGTCGAGTATATTGCTACAAATGCCACTTTCAGTCCCAAGTGTACAGTTACCAATATGACCTTGAGTGTCGAGTATATTGCTACAAAAGATACCTTCAGTCCCATTTGAATATTTATAAATGTCTTCCTTACACAACTGAAAGTTGCAGGTTTGATTAAAAATAAGAAAAACCACATCAAATTTCAACTACACTTTGTATGGAGTGTTTGAATGGAAAACTGAAGTTGACAAAGTCGCCTTGTTCTTTCCTTTTCTTTCTTTCTACATTTTTCAGTGTCTTATGTGTGTTTACTTATTTTAATTGTGAGTACTTCATTGATTTTTTTTAATTTTTGTCTTTCCATGTTCAAACATAAATAATGAATGCTATTAAGAGAGAAAGGGTAAAGTTAGACTAAAACCTGGTTTTAAAATAATAATTGTCTTCAAATCATTTTAAATTATACAATGAAAACAGTTGAAAATTGGGAAGAAAACAACAAAAGCTAACAAAACCCAACAGAATTTTTTTAAAGTTGCAACGAATCATGAGAAAAGCTTAAGCAAAACTAAATATGCATTATCAAATACAAATATAGCAAACAAATAAAATATGGAAGAGAACATAAAGCAAGAACATTTAAATAAACAGAAATGTATTTTAAGGAAAAAAACCATGGACGAAACAGTCTAACAGTGCATCTACTATAATTCATATTTCAGTTTCATCAACTTCAAATAGCTGTATGTCTGTTTTACGACACAACTTTCAATTTATATTCCTTTTTCGTAATTATGAAATTTGTACTTCGTTTTCGTCACCATAAATTTGTACTTCGTTTTCATCACCATCAAATTTGTACTTCTTTTTCATCAATATCAAATTTGTACTTCGTTTTCATCATCATCAAATTTGTACTTCATTTTCATCATCATCAAATTTGTACTTCGTTTCGTCACCAATAAATTTGTACTTCGTTTTCATCACCATCAAATTTGTACTTCGTTTTCGTCACCATCAAGCGTATGTTTCTTGTACATGTATGTCAATTTCAAATATATGTTCTGTTTTCGTCACCTTCAAATTTATGTTCATTTTATGTCAGTTTCAGACTATGTTAACTTCAATATCAAATTTATATCCCAGTTACTAAACTGTAAAATTTTACTTCTTTTTCGTAAATTTCAAATTTATATTTTATTTCATTAAATTCACATTTATATCTACTTATTATAATTATCAATGTAAGCTATTTCAAACAGCCAGATATTGTATATTATGAAAAAATATTAACCAAACATATTTAGTGGAACTAAAATTATTTAAGCAAAAAATTGATACTGAAACAAGAAAAGAAAGATTAGCTAAGAATTAATGTCATAACTTGTGAGACATTATTAATGTCATAATTTTTTAGACATTATTAATGTCATAACTTGTGAGACATTTTTAATGTCATAATTATTTAGACATTATTAATGTCATAACTTGTGAGACATTTTTATGTCATAATTTACTAGATGCTACCTGCGTAAAATAATTGATTAATTACCGCAATATTTATATTAATTATGAAATTACACAAATATAAACGAATAACGGAATGAATGAGATAATAACTGATAAGGAATTAGATAATAACAATGAATGAGTTAGATAATAACTGATAACGAATGAGTTAGATAATAATTGATAACGAATGAGCTAGATAATAACTGGTAACGAATGAGTTAGATAATAACTGGTAACGAATGAGATAATAACTGGTAACGAATGAGTTGGATAATAACTGGTAACGAATGAGTTAGATAATAACTGGTAACGAATGAGATAATAACTGGTAACGAATGAGATAATAACTGGTAACGAATGAGTTGGATAATAACTGGTAACGAATGAGTTAGATAATAACTGGTAACGAATGAGATAATAACTGGTAACGAATGAGTTGGATAATAACTGGTAACGAATGACTTTGAGAATAACTGATAACGAATGACTTTGAGAATAACTGATCAACGAGTAAGGCAGATAAAAATAATGAATTACTTCTATACAAACACGTTCATACATAATTTCAACCCACATAAGAAAAACCGCTAACTGAAATAAAATCTAATTAAACAAATTCATTGTACTAAATCTGGTAATTGAATACCATCACTGGTAATATAGACAATAATTATCGAAAAGAAAGCTAAGCTATTGATTTAAATATTTGATAAATCGTGACTGTTGTACTTAAATAATATATGATAAATTTTGAACATAAATAATAACTGATATAGATAAGTGTAATTTATAAATAGATCACAAATGATAAAATAATGACTTAAATGGTTTCTGACTTAAACAATTATAGATAAACGAATGCATAATTTATAACTTAAATATTAACTAAATAAATCGATGGGTTAAATAATCTTTAAGAAATTAATGACTTAAATTATAAGTAATAAATAAAATATTTTATAACTGATAAGTCAGTGAATGAAATAACATCTGATATATGAATCACTTAAATAATAATTGATTGATGAATGAATCATGTAAAATAATACTCAGTGATAAATGAAAGATTTAAATAGTAAGTGATAAATGAAAGATTTAAATAGTAAGTGATAAATGAAAGATTTAAATAGTAAGTGATAAATGAATCATTAATAGTAAGCGATGAATGAATCATTAAACAGTAAGTGAAGAATGAATCATTAAATAGTAACTGATTAATGAATCATTAAATAGTAAGTGATGAATGAATCATTAAATAGTAAGTGATGAATGAATCATTAAATAGTAAGTGATGAATGAATCATTAAACAGTAAGTGATGAATGAATCATTAAATAGTAAGTGATGAATGAATCATTAAAGAGTAAGTGACGAATGAATAATTAAACAGTAAGCGATAAATTAAGATTACTTCAATATTACGTCCTAAACCGCTTAAATTAAAACTAATATATTGTTGATAAATAAGAATCCACAAATGGTTGACTTTAATAATGATAAAGAAACAATTACATTATAAAAAGTTTCGTATTGTAAATTATCAAAATATTCATTGGGCTAAAGATCAACAAGGATGTCACAACGTGCAGAAGTAATTTCTTTTCAACTCAGAATAAGAGAACAGACTCTACTCACGGCTGAGAGACACGATAACAGACTTTACTCACGGCTGAGAGGGACAAGAAAGACTTTACTCACGGCTGACATGATAATGAAGTAGGCCTAAAGTTTGCCATAAAATATTTTAAGTGTCTTGTGATTACAAAGTACAAAGTTCCAGAGAAGGAAAAGGTCTAATGAAATGGAGTGTTAATTGTTAATGACACTTAAATATGCTACAAAATTAAGTGACTGCCTAAACAAGAAATAGTATCTTCCATGTCTAACTCAAAATTCATTTTATAAATTTATAAAAAGTGTTCATTGCTATAGCAAATAGTTTAAAAGAGCATTGTGGGAAAATATTTTGTCATATCTCATGGCTCGCCCCCTCCACCACCCCCACCACCCCGTTTCACACTTCAGTAACGATACGATGCTGTCTACAGTAACGATACGACACGATTTCTGGAATTATTAATATATTCTACAGTAACGATACGACACGATTTCTGGAATTATTAATATATTCTACAGTAACGATACGACACGATTTCTGGAATTATTAATATATTCTACAGTAACGATACGACACGATTTCTGGAATTATTAATATATTCTACAGTAACGATACGACACGATTTCTGGAAATATTAATATATTCTACAGTAACGATACGACACGATTTCTGGAATTATTAATATATTCTACAGTAACGATACGACACGATTTCTGGAATTATTAATATATTCTACAGTAACGATACGACACGATTTCTGGAATTATTAATATATTCTGCAGTAACGATACGACACGATTTCTGGAATTATTAATATATTCTGCAGTAACGATACGAAGCGTTGTCTCTAAATATTACATGACAACAAATCTACAAATTAAAAAATCAGCTTTGGTTGCTGCCAACTTTTTCCATGACCGATAACTCTTACTGAGCATTGACACTGCACCAATGACAAGCTAAGCATAAATGTTAAAAAGAGAGTTATTCTCCCTTCTCTTTGGAAAGCACGGATGGGTTGGGCGGGCACGCCATTACCAATGCGGGATATTCATACCGCTTTGTCGCCTTTTTTCCACTGAGTCAAGGCAGGTAAAGAAAATGGGTAGAGTCACACGCACAAACATAAAAATGAAATTTCTTTCACTAAATATATTCTCTCTCTCACAACTTCCATATTTAGAATTGGCAAACTCTGGGAAATTAAGTGTTAAATGGGGGGGGGGGAGTACACATTATAATCTGATTTAGTTTGCGAAAATTTTGCATTGACACTTTCATAACCTTTGGCCTACTTTTGTTCTTGTACAGTTTGAAGGAGGACGCCGAGGATTTTAGTATCAGAAGAGTTTGTATTTTTGCAACATTGCTCACATGAGCTGTCAATGACATAATCCGTTGTAAAATTGCTCACACGAGCTGTCAATGACATAGTCTGTTGTGATATTGCTCGCATGAGCTGAAAACTACATAATCTGTTATAAATTTGTTCACATGAGCTGTCAATGACATAGTCTGTTGTGATATTGCTCACAGGAGCTGTCAATGATACAGTCTGTGATAAATTTGTTCACATGAGTTGTCAATGACATAGTCTGTTGCTCACATGAGTTGTCAATGACATAATATGTTGTAAAATTGTTCACATAAGCTTTCAAATTTCGTAGTCTGTTGTTACATTTGCTAACGTGAGCTGTTAATGATATAGACCCTTAATAACATTGTTCACATAAACTTTCATTAGATTTTAGTGACAATACTGCTTATTACTATATTGATAATTTTAATATTTCAGTTTTTATGGTCTGTTACTAAAATTGATTTTGTGGAGGACATTTCAGTGACTTTATGTCACGTGATATTTCAGTTTTTATGGTCTGTTACTAAAATTGATTTTATGGATGACATTTCACTGTCTGCACGGTAAGTCAATAAAAGTGATCAAGAGAAATTTCAGTATCTATAGTCAAGTATTAAAAGTGTTCACGTGAGATTGTAATGACTGCATAGTTTGATACTAACGATGGTCAAGAGAAATTTCACTGTCTATGGTCAGTTTTTACCTAAAAATGTTTATGTGATATTTTAATGACTGTATAGTTTGTTACTAACATTGATCACGTGTTATTTCTATGACTATATATTTGTTACTAGCATTGATCAAGTTAGATTTCTATGACTGTATAGTTTGTTACTAATATTGATCACGTGAGATTTCTATGACTGTGTGCTCTGTTGTTGTTCATGTGAGATTTCAGTGATTAGTCTCTTACTAAAATTATTTACGTAAGTCTTCAGTGACTGTATGTACTGTTGATAACAGTGATTACATGGGATTTCAGTGACTGTATGCACTGTTGATAATATTAATTACATGAGATTTCAGTGACTGTGTGATCTTTTGCTAACATTGCTAACGTAAGATTTCAGAGACTATAAAGTCTGTTATTAATATAACTCTTATGGGATTTCAGTGACTGTAAGATCTTAATCTAAAATTCCTTAAAGTCTAGAATTTTCAGACTTTCTGTACGAATCTTATGTAGGATCTTGGATTTAATTTAAATATATTGGTTTATTTATTGTCTTAAAACATAGGTCTTAGTTAGTGTCAAAACACTGGAATTGTAAAAGTATTATTGTAAAAAAGATTGCAAAACTAATGTGTTCGTCTTTCAGACGTTTTTGAAACTGCAGTCTAAAAATGCAGGTATTACCTTCTGTCAACATACTACAATCAGAAAGTATGGCCTTATCGTGACAAAATCCGGC
The DNA here is from genome assembly GCA_028829895.1 of Sinotaia quadrata. Lineage (NCBI taxonomy): Eukaryota > Metazoa > Mollusca > Gastropoda > Architaenioglossa > Viviparidae > Sinotaia > Sinotaia quadrata. Next base: position 38,394,828 of record CM054181.1, on the reverse strand, counting down.
AATCTAAAAGTATGGCCTTAATGTAGTAAAATCGTGCAATTTTAAAGTATGGCCTTATCGTGACAAAATCCGGCAATCTAAAAGTATGGCCTTATCGTGACAAAATCCGGCAATCTAAAAGTATGGCCTTATCGTGACAAAATCCGGCAATCTAAAAGTATGGCCTTATCGTGACAAAATCGTGCAATCTTAAAGTATGGGCCTTACAAACAATTGTAAAACCTGCAGTCTAAAAGTAAACAAAACAGTAGAAATTCGTCTCAAAATGTGGTTTTATTAAATTGTTTTCTTTAAAATTAAAAATAAATGAAAGAAAATTTCTTCTTGAAGCATGGGTTTTACAAACATTCTCGAAACTTTAGGCAGGGAATATGAGTATTACTTAAAGCCGGCCACAGTCGTTAGAGAGTAAAGGGTCCTTTTAAAGGCTAGACTCAAGTCGTCTAATAGGAGGGGTCCTATTAAGGCAGATCACTCAATTAATGCCAAGTGTGTTATGTAAGGTTAAACATATTCGTCTAAGAGTAATGATTTTATGAAAGGCTAAAAGCTATCGTCGAATAGTAGGGGGTTATGTCATCTAATATCAGGGGTCTTACGTAAGGCTAAATACGGTCGTCTAATATCAGGGGTCTTAATTAAGGCTAAATACGGTCGTCTAATATCAGGGTCTTGTGAACAATCTAACAAATGCAAGTCTGAGTTTACTAGTTCTGACAAAAAGTCTATTCGGGGTCGAATATCGAATTTGATACATAACAACAGTTATTTCGCTAACTGACCTGCTTTCGATAATGGCTATATTTTGTTTGTTTTTGTAAGATCTATTGTCAATTTTAACAACTGTGTTAAGAATTGGTGAAAAATATATACGAGTTTATTTTAAATATCGATGATATTTAGTGAAGTTAGTAATATCGATGAAATGAGGACTTTGAAATGCAAGGAGATAGGGACTCTGTAAGATCTAGATGGGGACTATGTAAGATCTAGATTCTAGGCGATAGGGACTATGATCTAGGAGATAAGGACTCTCTCAGATCTAGATTCTAGTCGATAGGGACTATATAAGATCTTGGAGATTAGGACTCTGTAAGATCTAGATTCTGGTCGATAGGGACTATGTAAGATCTTGGAGATTAGGACTCTGTAAGATCTAGATTCTGGTCGATAGGGACTATGTAATATATATGTGACAAATATTTCCATCTCTTCCTTTATTTGTCTTATGATATACTCTTGTGATAAAATTGTAGAACACTTTATTTGTCTTATGATATACTCTTGTGATAAAATTGTAGAACACTTTATTTGTCTTATGATATACTCTTGTGATAAAATTGTAGAACACTTTATTTGTCTTATGATATACTCTTGTGATAAAATTGTAGAACACTTTATTTGTCTTATGATATACTCTTGTGATAAAATTGTAGAACACTTTATTTGTCTTATGATATACTCTTGTGATAAAATTGTAGAACACTTTATTTGTCTTATGATATACTCTTGTGATAAAATTGTAGAACACTTTATTTGTCTTATGATATACTCTTGTGATAAAATTGTAGAACACTTTATTTGTCTTATGATATACTCTTGTGATAAAATTGTAGAACACTTTATTTGTCTTATGATATACTCTTGTGATAAAATTGTAGAACACTTTATTCATACTTCTGATATTTATGCAGTAAAAGTTTAAAAGTAGACATCATGCACTGCGCGTTAAGCAAACACGCAATGAAAACTCGCAGAAATTCATCATAAACGGATAACTAGATATTATCTCAATGACGTCATCGTAAGTAAACACAAGAGTTATAGTTCTAAAATTGTCATTTTCATGTTTCCTTTCAGCTAATGTATTTTAATTTTCCTGTATAATCTTATGTGCTGCTTATAATTCTAAGATATCTCTTGTTATTTTATTTAGTAGAAATGTCATGCAATTAATGTTGATTTATTTTTAACTAAAATCGCCATATTTGGAAACATGTATCGAGTCTGATGCAACAAATTTAGATTGTAAAATATTGTTTTTGCTTCAGAGATCTTTTTATCACAAACTTGATCTGTAAAATATTGTTTATAACTCAGGGATATTTCTATTTCCATTTTTAGTCTGTTAACATTACTTCATTACTAAAATGTGTATGACTGTATTTAGACGAGTATATAACTTGTAAACGGCATTAGCCTGAGTTCATTGTCCACTTGTGGTGAACTAAATAATTGTAAAATATAGTCTAATGAGTTATTAAGGAGAGAAGCAGTTAAAATCTGTCCAGGCTGAATTTCTACAGAAGACCATTTTGTTTTTCCAGAGACAAGGGTAGTACTCCCCAAAATATCTTTCTTTAAACTGGACTGGTTCTAGTCCTGCGCTTGGCCGCCAGTGTGCTAAGAGCCCCATGAACAAACCAGTGAAGGCACGTGACGTCATCCACTGCAGTCAGAAAAGGCAGAGAGGCAAAACTTCCATTCAGGTCATGTTGACATGTCATGAAACAAACTTTGAACTTTCCTTACCTTGTGATGTGCATATTTTTGTTGTAATAAACGTCATTGATTGAAGTAACATTGTTAGAGAAAACTGTTCACACTAGGAGCCTCTAAAGGAGGGCTGGAGAACATTCTTCAGAACATTTACAGATGATTATTAAGAGAGCATTGGTCTCGAACTGCTAACATATATTTACCTTGTTTTATTAAGTGTATCTCTATAAGTATTTGTTGTGAATGTCGTTATTTCTACTTAATCAAGTGAATTGTTGTGTAGAATGTAGTCAATTATGTTGTTAATAAATTCTATTTCTTGTTTTATCAACACCCTTGACCTCGTGTTTTAACTGGGTTAAAAGTTCAGGAGTAGTGGTGGGGGTGTAATAATTAATAAGACGGGTGTGAAGAGGATGTCCGCTATTCTGTTGGACGTTGCCAGGTCAGAGTCATTTTGTAGTATTTATTTACGATACTGGGGATTGCTCTGTGGCAATATAGGCGATTGGGACTATGTAATGTCTAGGAAATAGGGATTCTGTAAAATATAGGAGAGTAAAGAGATATTGTGGGGAGAATGGGGGGTACTTCATTATGTCAAGAAGAGGGAGGACTTTGTAATATTTAGGACAATGACAGTGTGAAGACTTTGTAATATTTAGGACAATGACAGTGTGAGGACTTTGTAATATTTAGGAAAATGACAGTGTGGGGACTTTGTAATGTTGATGAGAGTGAAGGTGTTGTGAGACTTTGTAATGTTGATGAGAGTGAAGGTGTTGTGGGACTTAGCAATGTTGATGAGAGTGAAGGCGTTGTGGGACTTAGCAATGTTGATGAGAGTGAAGGTGTTGTGGGACTTAGCAATGTTGATGAGAGTGAAGGCGTTGTGGGACTGTGCAAAGCTGGTGAAACTAATGCCAGTATGAAGAATTTGCAATATTTAGGAGAGTGCAGGCGTTGTAGGGACTTTGTAATGTTAATGAGTATTTGGAGGTGTGGAGACTTTGCATTGTTGATAAGTCATATCCTTATTAACCGTGGAAAGTGTAGGTTTTTAAAACTACTAAAATTTAAACAAGGAAAAAGATTAATTTCTATTTTAAAAATATGTATGCAAGCTTAAGTAATAAACTGTGTTCATTTCAGTTGTTCATACCAGTCTAATTTTACATTTTGATATTTAAGTTACAATTGTAACATTTGAGAGTTATTACGACAATATTTTACTGGTTATTTTACAATTTAAAAATAATGTAGAATATTCTCAGTTGAAATTATACTGGAATTAATATATACCATAATTTTCAAGCTCTACAATTCAGTCTAGAAAAAACAGCACATATTTGCTGGTGACCATCACGCTATACATAGTAATTTTCATCAGAGTAGCTAATGTCTGTCGCGTCACAGAGAATGCACGTCACACTGTACAGCAAATAATATTCGTCATACTATAGAGCTGGTAGTATACGTCAGCAGCATATTCTCACACTATACAACAAGTATTTTGGTCATACTATGCAATAGTTAATGTTCGTCACGTTGTAGAGCGGGTAAAGTACATCACACCATGCAACAGGTAATATTCGTCACGCTATAGAGAAGATAATGTTCGTCACACTATAGAGCGGGCAAAATTTGTCAAGCTATAGAGCGGGTAATATTCGTCACGCTATAGAATAGGCAATACTGGTCATCTGTAGTAAATGTTCGTCACGCTATAGAGCGGGCAAAATTTGTCAAACTATAGAGCGGGTAATATTCGTCACGCTATAGAGTAGGCAATACTAGTCACGCTGCATAGAGGGTAACAGTCGTTACGCTATGAAAATGCAAGCAAGTATACACGTAGTGCCAATGCATTTTAAGTGCTAATTTAAAACATAGAACAAACAATAAACATTTTGTCTAACATACAAACACTTGTGTCCAAAATATAAACATTTATACAAACACTTGTTTCCAAAATATAAACATTTAGTGTAACATGCAAACACTGAGTCCAAGCATTCAGTATTCTACAAGTCATCTTCCACATTGCAACCTTTTTATATATATATATCATTCACCTCTAAATAAATTAATTGATAAACAAATAAAGCTGGGGTTCTTTAATTTGTTCTGGTAATTCATGGCACATCTGTCCGATTGATACAGAAAGAGTGAAGAGTTGTCTCCCTCAGATTGGGGATATAGAGCATGAACAACTCGAATCTACTTGGATCCAGTTCCAGTCGTAGTGGCTTTCACTGGGCTTTCGAACCAACGCCATCACAAACGACTTTCTAGTCATGCAGTGAGAGTGGTATCTGCAAAGGACAGATAAAAACATACTCTTGATTATACTTGAACGACGATTTGGGATGTTAAACCAAAGAGAATATAAAAAGGGAGACAAAAAGAAGATACAAATATGCAAATATTTCCTTTTTTTTAAAATGCTGTTATTAGCATTCACCAACTTTTCTTCTGTAGGTCGAGATTTTTGTCCAATATTCTTACTGTGTAGCAGGTGTTCGCATTCAATTGCAATTAAAAATTGATACACCGTCAAGCGCTTGTGTTGAAACAAAAAAAATCTTCTCTAAAACATTAGCAGAGAATTGCTAACATCCAGATGTCTGAAAATGTGTGACAGTTAATTAAAATTTCTTTGTCTAAATGAAAAAATCATGTAAAACTATAACGCTCTATAAATCATACAAATAAAATTCATTTCTATCTCTCGAAGGAGAAATCAGGTTAAAAATAACTGTTTTTAAAAAGCAAAGAACATCTATTTCTCTCTCCCAGAGGAAAAATTAGGCTATAAAACTTAGAACTAATTACATTAATTTCTTTTCTTAAGGGAAGATCAATGATTTGTATATATAATCTGGAAAATATAGGCCATAAAATAGAACAAAAACATTAATTTATGTCTCTTATAAGAAAGATCCTGCCTGTACAGTGTAATGAGGCAAACTGCAGAAATGGAGAGGCATAGGACGACAACTTTGTCATCACACTCTTCCATGTTAAAAATAGACTAGAAGCATACCTTGCTAAATTAACCTTCTACATATATAGTCACTTTCTGGAATGGTAATACTGAGTTTTTTGCTGATAATTTTTACAGTCGAACTACTTAAAGTGTTAAAGCGTGTTTCTATATGTTAACCGAAGAGAGAATAGTCGCCGAGATTTTAAAAAAAAATAGAGAAGTATGAAAAGAAATCAACCGAAAGCCTGTTCTCTTCTAGATTCACGATAATCAATTCATTTTCATGGATCGCTGTGGATTTTTTATACATAAAAGCATTCTTGTAATCACTTATAATAACAGTATTCTTGTAATCAATTATAATAATTGTATATAGTAATTTGTTTTAGAGCGCAAAGCGCTGCGTTTCTGTGTTGGTCATAACTTTTACAGAGCATGAGGTCAATTCGACAGTGAGTGCAGTTTTTGTGTCTGTGCTGGTCATAACTTTTATAGAGCATGAGGTCAATTCGACAGTGAGTGCAGTTTTTGTGTCTCTGTTTTGTGGAAGCCGAGTGCTTCGAGAGTCTAAGTATGTTTATTGTGTTGTCTGAGGTTTGTTGCTGCTTGTCTTGAGGTATCTTTTTTTTTTTTTTGACATTTATATGCGTTATTATGAGTTCTCGTGCATATTTAAGTTGTGTACGTTATTATTTCTCGTGAATATTTAAGTTGTGTACGTTATTATGAGTTCTCGTGCATATTTAAGTTGTGTACGTTATTATGAGTTCTCGTGTATATTTAAGTGGGTACGTTATAATGAGTTCTTGTGCATATTTAAGTGAGGTTTGTTTGGCACCGTATATGTGATGTTTGGGGCGCCAATGCCTGATCCAGTTAAGTATATATATATTAGTGGGATAATCTAGATAGATAGATAGATAGATAGATAGATAGATAGATAGATAGATAGATAGATAGATAGATAGATAGATAGATAGATAGATAGATAGATAGATAGAGATAGACAGAGAGACGGACGGACGGAAAAATAAATAGATCAGTGGGAACATTTCAGTTATTGTCTCAATGACATTTCGGTTCACGTCAAGAGAATGAAGTTTGACATCATGCGGGTATTTTGTGACGAATAGCGTGATTATGCTTTAGTAGCCTATCTTTGCAAGCAATGAATTATTTAAAAAACGAAATTAATAAAAATTCACACCCATGGAGGATCTAATATTACTTCATTTCTAACCCACCTAACCTGGGTAAAATGGTACCGATTCGACAAGACTTCATTCGCCCTGAATTCCATTTTGTCTTCAGTCACTGATTTTCTGTATCACCTCAGTCAGTGTGGTTTTCTGTATCACTTCAGTCAGTGTGGTTTTCCGTATCACTTCAGTCACTACTGAACTCATTAATGCTGAAGTCACTACTGAACTCATTAATACTGAAGTCACTACTGAACTCATTAATGCTGAAGTCACTACTGAACTCATTAATACTGAAGTCACTACTGAACTCATTAATGCTGAAGTCACTACTGAACTCATTAATGCTGAAGTCACTACTGAACTCATTAATGCTGAAATCACTATTTCGGTCTATTTTGAAATGACATCATCAGCCTCCGCTTAATACATGAAAACGGTGATTCACCATATTAACGGATAGCAGCAAAGCGTCGTTAGGCCCTGTTTACACAAGATGATAGGCCCTGTTTACACAAGATGATAAGCCCTGTGATATAGTAAGAGAATATACCCTATGATAACAAAGAAAGTAGGTTGTACGATGCGTTAAGAGAGTAGATCGTATGATCCATTAGGCCAGTGTTAGCCAACCAGTTTTGCTCGCGATCCCAAAGTTAGAAAAACATATTTGCCGACCGATCCAACTTATGTCAGTTAAGAGAGAAATAAAAATAAAATATTAATACACCAATACAGGGTAATGAAGACTGTACAGTTTGGAGATTTCATTTTATCCATCATTCTGTTTGAATTTAGAATTTAGATAGAAAGTTTGATTTCTTGTCATAATTATCGAGTTGTACATACAGCCCTCTCGTGACTATAACACGGGCCCCGAACGACCATGATTTTGGGTTGTGACGTGAGTTTGTAAACCTCTGCACGAGACCATAAGATGCATTAATAAAAAAGGCCCCGTGAAACATGAAGAATTTAGGCCTTATATTACAGTAAGAAGAAAGGATCAGTGATACACTAAGAAAGTAAGCGCCATATTAAACTGTCTTAACAGTAGAAATTTTATGTGATAATGTCACACCTTCCTCTATTGATTCCCCGACAGCACCGCGGGCAACTAGAATCCACCATATCTCTATGGCCATTGTCACAGACAGTAGTGTAGAACCACTGGTGTCCATCGGAGCCATCGCTTGGTTGGAAAACCTCTACGACACTGTCGTTAATGTCGCGTGCCACTCGAAGTAGGCGCCATTCAGTCTTTGCTGGACATACTGGCACTGCATTTAGGGGACTGTATGACCGCTTCTAGCAAATAAAAGAAAACATATAAGCGTTGATTTCTAAAACAGAACAAAACATTCAAATGTTGATTTCTAGCAAACAGAACAAAACATACAAATGTTGATTTCTAGCAGACAGAGCAAAACATACAAATGTTGACTTCTAGCAAACAGAGCAAAACATACAAATGTTGACTTCTAGCAAACAGAGCAAAACATACAAATGTTGACTTCTAGCAAACAGAGCAAAACATACAAATGTTGACTTCTAGCAAACAGAGCAAAACATACAAATGTTGACTTCTAGCAAACAGAAGAAAACATACAAATATTGATTTCTAGCAAACAGAGCAAAACATACAAATGTTGACTTCTAGCCAATAAAACCAAGCCAGTCACGTGTTAGCGTCTAGCGAACAGAACGAAAAATTCAAGTACTGACTTCTAGAAACATATAGACAACCAAGTGTTGACAATGGTTTACAAAAAATGGGGAAATATGTAATTGAATTAATATTTTGTTTTTATTTCTAAACACTGTAAGGTACTTACACTGAAATACGTCGATCAGTTGAAAGAAAGAGTTTATTGTTTTCAGACATTATACAGCACACAGTTTTTCTTCGTGTCTTTTGGATAATGGTCTCTTTGAAGAAAGTTATTTTTGTTTTCAGACTTTACACAAGAAAATGTTTTATTCCGCGTGTTTTTGAAACTGATCCGTTTGAAGAAAGTAATTATTGTTTTCACACTTTACATAGCAAACCGTTTAATTTGCCTGTTTTGGAAACTGATCTGTTTGAAGAAAGTGATTATTGTTTTCAGACTTTACATAGCAAACCGTTTTATTTGCGTGTTTTGTATACTGATATGTTTGATCGACTGATCTATTGTGTCAAATTACCGAGCCCTAGGACTGCTTTTAGTGACGTCAGTCTATTTTTCATCTATTGATTCTATTCCATACAACACTCTACGATGACACTGCCCTCGTACAAATTCTTTATAACAGTTACAAAGCTGTCTTGGGCAAATTCTTTATAACAGTTACAATGCTGTCTTGGGCAAATTCTTTATAACAGTTACAATGCTGTCTTGGGCAAATTCTTTATAACAGTTACAATGTTGTCTTGGGCAAATTCTTTATAACAGTTACAATGTTGTCTTGGGCAAATTCTTTATAACAGTTACAATGCTGTCTTGGGCAAATTCTTTATAACAGTTACAATGCTGTCTTGGGCAAATTCTTTATAACAGTTACAATGCTGTCTTGGGCAAATTCTTTATAACAGTTACAATGTTGTCTTGGGCAAATTCTTTATAACAGTTACAAAGCTGTCTTGGGCAAATTCCTCAAAACAGTGACACTTTCTTTGGGCAAATTATTTATAACAGTGACACTTTCTTTCGGCAAATTCTAAGTGAAACATGCCTTAGGTAAATCCTTCCTAAAAGTGATAATGCCTTGGACAAAGTCTTTTTTAAAGAAAAAATATTTCTCGAGAAATTTCATCATAAAATTAGCAATCATTGTTTGGACTAATTTCATCATTAAAAGAACGATATAACTTTTGGTAAATTTTATCATGAAAAGTAGCAGTGTTTAATGGACAATTTAATCACATAAATAGTAATAGCGATAGATTCTTTCATTAAAATTTACCGTAAATAAATGGCAAAAATTTGATAAGAAAAAATTAATCACAAGAATTGCAATAGATTCCTTCATTAAATTCTTGTCATAAATATACCAAAGTTCTAATAGGATAAATTTCATCACAAAAGAGAATTGTTGTCTTTGACCTTTGGAAAAATGTAAATCACAGAGACGTTGATTTACTCTTGCAAATTAGACATAAACCTAGCGATGCATTCTTAACAAAATTAGACATAAACCTAGCGATGCATTCTTGACGAATTTCACATACAATTAGCGATGCATACTTGGACAAATTATATATAAAACGAAGGATACACTCTTGGACAAATTATACATAAAACTAGCGATGCATAATTGGACAAATTATACATTAAACTAGCGATGCATAATTGGACAAAATATATTTACAATTAGTGATACACACTTGGACAAATTATATATAAAACTAGCGATGCATAATTGGACAAAATATATTTACAATTAGTGATACATACATGGACAAATTATACATAAAACTAGCGATTTATTCTTTCAAAATCATAATTAAAACTTGCGATACATTCGTGGACAAAATATACATAAAACTAGCGATTTATTCTTTCAAAATCATAATTAAAACTAGCGATACATTATTGGCCAAATTATACATAAAACTAGCGATACATTATTGGCCAAATTATACATAAAACTAGAGATACATTATTGGCCAAATTATACATAAAACTAGCGATACATTATTGGACAAAATATACATAAAACTAGCGATACATTATTGGACAAAATATACATAAAACTAGCGATACATTATTGGCCAAATTATACATAAAACTAGCGATACATTATTGGCCAAATTATACATAAAACTAGCGATACATTATTGGCCAAATTATACATAAAACTAGCGATACATTATTGGCCAAATTATACATAAAACTAGCGATACATTATTGGCCAAATTATACATAAAACTAGCGATACATTATTGGCCAAATTATACATAAAACTAGCGATACATTCGTGGACAAAGCATATATAACACATCGATATCTTCTTGGTCAAATTATGTATAAAAATCTTATACATAAACTAGCGATACATTCTTGGGCAAATTATACTTAAATTGAGTGATAAATTCCTGGACAAATTATATATAATTTTAGTGATATATTCTTGGACAAATTATACATACAAAGTAGTGATACATTCTTGAACAATATGTACATAAAATGTAACGATACATTTTTGGACAATTTTAAAGTGGGCAAATTATACATAAAACTAGTGATGCATTCTTGGTCAAATTATACAGTGGGCAAATTATACATAAAACTAATGATATATTCTTGGGCAAATTATACACAGACCTAGCGATACATTCTTGATCATAGCATACATTATACAAGCGACACATTCTTGGACAAATTATGCATAAAACTAATGAAACATTCTTGGACAAATTATACACAAACCTAACGATACATTCTTGGATAAAATTATACATATAGCTATCGATGTATTCTTGTACAAATTATGTAGAAAACTAACGATTCTTGGACAACTTGTACCTAAACCTAGCGGTACATTCTTGGACAAAATATATATACAATTTGTGGTACCTTCTAGGACAATTTAAAACTAGCGATACATCCTTGAAAATAATTATACATAAATTAGCGATACATTTTTTCGAAAGTATGCATAAAACTATTGATACATCCTTGGACGAATTATACATATAACTATTGAATCATTCTTGGGCAAATTTTATATGAAACGAGCTATACATTCTTGGACAGATTATACATAAATCTAGCTATACATTCTTGGACAGATTATACATAAATCTAGCTATACATTCTTGGACAGATTATACATAAATCTAGCTATACATTCTTGGACAAATTATACATAAATCTAGCTATACATTCTTGGACAAATTATACATAAATCTAGCTATACATTCTTGGACAAATTATAGATAAATCTAGCTACACATAAAAAAACAGAAGTAGATGAACTCTCATCAAGCGACAGTCTTTTATTCAGCTAGCTACAATCAAGCATGTTAAAGTTGTAGGTAAATGAACTCACATTAAACGGCCGTCTTATTTAGCAAGCTACAATGAATATTTTACATTCAGAGATAGACAAACTCTCATCAAACGACTGTCTTTCAAGCTACAATCATACATGCTACAGTTGGAGGTAGATGAATTCACATCAAACGACTGTCGATTCAGCAAGCTACAATCCATGTTACAACCAGAAGCAAATAAACTTACTTCAAATGACCATCTTATACAGGATGTTTCAAAGATGGATACATTTACAAAGGTTGATTGGCTTATACAACATCTTATAATCAGATGTTGATGAAATCACACCAAACATGTCTTATAATGCACATTAATGGGAGAGGTACAGTATATTATAGACAGAGGTACAGCACATTACATGTAAAGGAATAGCATATTACAGTTAGAGGTGCGACATATTACGGAGGTACAGTACTTTACGGTTAGGGGTATACGAACTCACTTCAAGCAACTGTTGCGTGATATTGACATGTGGTTTCCTGGAGCCGACCTGCAGGCGTCGATCCATAAGGGCGGGGTTATTCTTCAGCAGCGCGTACAAACCTTTCAGCTTCTCCTTAAGCTCCCAGGCCTCCTCTGGACTCAACCGATCCACGGCCCCCGACCCGGACTCGAAAATCCTCTTTCCTATGTTATCTGTAAGAATGATCCGTAATCACTGTGGGCACAGCAAGACACAATTATACTGATCACGTGATTGATTATCACGTGATTTCCCACCTTGCTGCTCGGCATATCTTATTTTTTCGCCAAGTCACAAACAATTACAAAGCACCAAACACAGAGTGATTGCAAACTGATGGAGCGCTAAATTGTATGAGTTGGGGGTTGGAGTGAATAGAATGAAACTTGTACGAGTAAAGTGTGTGTGAATGGAGTGCAAAATTGTACGAGTTGGAGGGTGAATGGAGTTCAAAATTGTACGAATTGGAGGGTGAGGGGAGTGCAAAATTGTACGAGTGGAGGGTGAATGGAGTGCTAAACTGTAGGAGTTCGGGTGGGCGGGAGTGAATAGAGCGCAAAATTTACGAGAAGGGGATGAATAGAGTGCAGTATTGTTTTTATTGGAGGATGAATGGAGTGTAGAATTGTACGAGTTGGAGGATGAGTGGAGTGTAGAATTGTACGAGTTAGGGGATGAACTGAGTAGGGCGTTGTGCGATTTTGGAGATGAGTGGAATGCTAAGATAGCTGATTAGTGACTGTGTATGGAAAATCTAGAATAAATTAATGGCATTAAATGTCTTTTTATTGATAGATAGACAGACAGATAGATAGATAGATAGATAGATAGATAGATAGATAGATAGATAGATAGATAGATAGATAGATAGATAGATAGATAGATAGATAGATAGATAGATAGATAGATAGATAGATAGATAGATAGATAGATAGATAGATAGATAGATAGATAGATAGATAGATAGATAGATAGATAGATAGATAGATAGATAGATAGATAGATGGTATTGGAAGTATACACACTAGGTACAGGTTTGGCATGCTACTAGTCTGGGCTCTGTAAGACACCCACCCACCCTCATACTTCAACAACCGGAACTACAGCAACAACATCCACCACACCTTTAGCCCACGGATTACCGGGCTAAAGTTTAGTTCACTGAATAAATACACCCAACATTTAGTAACAAATGACTACAAGTTTAGTTCACTGAATAAATACACCATCATTTTTACTCAGTAACTGAAGCCAAATTTTATTTCAGTAACTGAAGCCAAATTTTATTTCAGTAAACGACTTTGTTGAAATATATTTTACTCTATAATTGAGGTCAAAGTTTCTTTAAATAAACAACTTAGTCGAATTATATTTTACTCTATAATTGAGGTCAACGTTTCTTTAAATAAACAACATAGTCGAATTATATTTTACTCTATAATTGGGGCCAAATTTTATTTCAATAAACAACTTAGTTCAATCATATTTTACTCTTCAACTTAAACAAATAAAATAGTTTCGGTGAACAAGCACCGAAATTTTCATAATTTTATTATTTTCATGCCTACGAATTTCTTATAATTTTCTGGAACCGTATGAATTTTTAATGGAATTTTGTTAATTTCTGGTTTTATACGGAGAAATTTCAACCGTATCTTTCGTAACTACATATGTATGAATTTCAACTGAAGCTATCATAATTTTAATATCGTAAATCTACAGTAGAAGCTTCATAGTTTGTGTAGCAGTATGGGGAAAATTTTATCGAACTTTTATATTGATACTGTAAAAGTTTCAATAAATCTATTGTTTCTTGTACTGCGCGCAGTTCTACATTCAACCTTTCTGTCACTGTTGGTACTTTGTGGTACAGATTTTCAGTTAGTAAAGTCAATGTTTTACGACATTTAATCATTTCTGTCACTGTTGGTACTTTGAGGTACAGATTTTCAGTTAGTAAAGTCAATGTTTTACGACATTTAATCATTTCTGTCTCTGTTGGTGCATTGTGGTACAGATTTTCAGTTAGTAAGTCAATGTTTTACAATTCCAAATATTATTTCTAAAAACTGATTTTCAAAATGTTATACAGAATTAAATATCAATTCTAAAAACTTATTTTCAAAATGTTATACAGAATTAAATATCAATTCTAAAAACTTATTTTCAAAATGTTATACAGCCCTAAATATCAATTTTAAAAACTGACTTACCGTCATATAAAAGATCTGCAACATCGTCTACATCGTCATCAAAGAGGGAGCTTGAAAGAGATCCTGCTAAAAGAAAAATAAACATTGTATTTAAAGGAAAATTGTATAAGTGTGTGCGATAACAATAAGGTAAACATCCCATTCAGAAGGAAACCTGTAAAAGTGTATGCGATAACAATAAGGTAAACATCCATTCAAAGGGAACGCTTGTAAACTACTTGTTAACAGGAAGCAAGTTCGTCAATGACAACGACATTTTAAGGCCAAATTCTGGCACCAGGCTCACAAGAGGATATAACTATAAATATAATGTTTAATATCTCAGCGTCTTTTTAAAAGAACTGGAAGAAACTTTAGAGAATGCAGAAGCAGTATCTGGCCAAGAAAATTCCAAATAGAGAGAATTAACAGAATTTTATTAAGGACAATAATTACAGGAAGATGTGAATTTTACAAGAGATTCTTAGAGACTCACACTGTTCTACAACGAAGAGGAGAGAGAGAGTGAGTGAGGTGAGAGAAAGCAAGAGAGAGTGACAAAGAGGAAACAAAGTGAGAGATGTATTTATCAAACTGTGCCGGAGAAATCAATAACTACTTTGGCAGTATTAATATTAGCAATAAACATCACAACAGTATCAGCGGAAGTGTCATTTGTTATCCCCCTTGCGAGATAGAGATGTTAAAAAACACGACTTCAACGCTCGTTAGTTATCGAGCTGTAATAATTATGTGCACGTCTGCGTCTACCACTTCTGTCTATATTGCCCACGCTCTTAACCGAGTCAGTGAGTGCTTTCCTATTAACAACAAAAATTATGATTGTTTATTAAAAAGAGATAATCAGTCAGTGGTTCTAATTACGGAATTATTCAAGATGATTTAAAACAAACATTTCTTGCTACGTTTACAGTTCTCAAATCCCTTTCAATAACGGTTCACAGTTTACAAATGATTCCAATACTGTTTCCTTGTCATTTCAAAGACAGCAATTCCAGCAATTCAAGGCTAGTTTTACAATTTTATTAAAAGCTAGTTAAGATTTATTATTTATTATTAAGTTTAATTTCTTGCAATAAGTCGTCTTTAGATTGTTATGTTTGTTTGCCTTGTTCCCCACACCCACCCATTTTGCAATTGATTGCCAGATATTGGAGTCCAAATCTTGTGTTCATTCCAGGTCTGGGGCTTGAAATGGTGTGATGCGTCAGTTCGAGGGGTCTTGGTTGGAGTCTGGGATTTATTTTAGGTTTTACTTTGTGACGTTATGCTGTGTGGGTTGGTTTTTGTTTTTTGTTTTGGTCTATGTATAGTGTTGTTATTTCTGGTAGTTTGCAGTGCGTTATGGGTTTGATATTTCTGATATTTCTGATAGTTTGCAGTGCGTTACGGGTTTATTATTTCTTGTAGTTTGCAGTGCGTTACGGGTTTATTATTTCTTGTAGTTTGCAGTGCGTTACGTGTTTATTATTTCTTGTAGTTTGCAATGCGTTACGGGATTATTTCTTGTAGATTGCAGTGCGTTACGGGATTATTTCTTGTAGATTGCAGTGCGTTACGGGTTTATTATTTCTTGTAGTTTGCAGTGCGTTACGTGTTTATTATTTCTTGTAGTTTGCAATGCGTTACGGGATTATTTCTTGTAGATTGCAGTGCGTTACGGGGGGATTTTTATTTCTTGTAGTTTGCAATGCGTTACCAAGTTTGATATTTCTGATAGAGTATAATATGCTACGAGATGGGATTTGTAATGATCGCAAGGAATGTGGGGTTGTGGTAGGTATGTTGTTATTATCGCCATGGATTAGTGATGGATGTGGTGTTGTGGTAGGTATGTTGTTATTATCGCCATGGATTAGTGATGGATGTGGTGTTGTGGTAGGTATGTTGTTATTATCGCCATGGATTAGTGATGGATATGGTGTTGTGGTAGGTATGTTGTTATTATCGCCATGGATTAGTGATGGATGTGGTGTTGTGGTAGGTATGTTGTTATTATCGAGATGGATTTGTGATGGATGTGGTGTTGTGTTAGGTATATTACTTTTATACGTACAGGTTTGAGATAGGACACATTTAAAAAAATTCTAATGCTGTGTTATCTACGCTGGGATTTGTTCCAAGCAAGCTGCCGTGCACTCAACTTTCTGTTAATGATTGCCATATTTGTACAATAATATTTAAAAGTATAGCGTATAACTTTCCCTGGCGTGCTAATGATTACCCTATATGCACAATAATATTTAAAGGTATAGCATATAAATTTCCTTGGCGTGCTAATGATTGCCATATTTGTACAATAATATTTAAAGGTATAGCGTATAACTTTCCCTGGCGTGCTAATTAATGACATAATTAAAAGGAGAACGTATAAAATACCGTCTTCACTAACTGATGGGAGATAGTATTTTACATATTTGCTAGACACACAGCAGAATAAAAGAGATAGTATTTACAAGATGACAATATAGTATTTACAGAGTTGCTAGGCACACTAACAGAGATAGCATTTTACACAGCTGATAGACATACATCATACAACAGAGATAATATTAGATAGTAGCTAGGCACAACACGACAACAGAGATAATAGTTTGCATAGTTGCTAGACACATACTACAACAACAGATATGGTATTTACATAGTTGCTAGACATACTACAACAGATATGGTATTTACATAGTTGCTAGACACATACTACAACAACAGATATGGTATTTACATAGTTGCTAGACACATACTACAACAACAGATATGGTATTTACATAGTTGCTAGACACCAACCACAACAATAGTTATAGTATTTACATATTCAGTAGACAAATGCAATAAAAACAGAATAGTATTTATATATTTGCTAGACACATACCACCACAAAAGAGATTTAATTTGCATAGTTGTTAGACACACACCACAACAACAGATATACCATTATTTAAATATTTACTAGACACATGCCACAACAACATAGTTGCTGGAAACACTACAGCAACAGAGATTGTATTGTCATACTTACTAGACACACACAACAACAACAGAGATATTATTTATACAGTTGCTAGACACACACAACAACAACAGAGATATTATTTATACAGTTGCTAGACACACACAACAACAACAGAGATATTATTTATACAGTTGCTAGACACACACAACAATAACAACAATTTTATTTAGATAGTAGCTAGACACACACCACAACACCAAAGATATTTTTTAATAGTTTCTAGACACACAGCCCAACAACAGAGATAGTATTTGCATAGTTGCTAGACACACACCACAACACACAGATAGTATTTACATAGTTGCTAGACACAGACCACAACAACAGAGATATTATTTACATAGTTGCTAGACACACACCACAGCAACAGAGATAGTATTTACATAGTTGCTAGACACATACTACAACAACAGATATGGTATTTACATAGTTGCTGGACACACACCACAATAACAACAGCGACGACGACATCCTGTTCATATTAGAGCAATCTATGATGACATCTCAAATTGCGCGACAAGTTTTGCACAGAATTAGAACAGCCTGGTTTAATATTAAAGACATATAGCTGGCTGACAAACACTTGACAGGAAAATCTAGCAGCTAATTCCCTTGACTGCTAAATCACCTGGATAAATATAACCTTTATTTATTGTGTCACTGACTAATTCGTGGAATTTATTTCTCACGTATTCTGAATGTATATTGTATTCTCTTGGTTTTAAAAAAAAATACTTTTTTTTTTTAATTTTCCCCTGATGATTGTGGTACACGCTGTCTGATTAAGATTGTGGTGTGTGCGGTAAAGTTTTCATTTTTCTGATGATGATTGTGGTGTTGATTGAAATATTTTATTTTTCTAATGAACTTATGTATGCTGACAAGGTTTTATTTATATTTTATTTTGTTTCTCAATAACTATGTTGCCAACAGATAGTGTAAATAAAAATAGTTTCATTAAAAGTAAGATTTAAAAATACCATAAATGTCTTAAGCACAACAAATTGTGAAATACTAATTTAGGCAAACACAACTTACTTAATCTGCGGCCTGTTCTTGATGTTACGTCTTCATCATAGTCACTATTGTACGTGTGACATTCTAAAAATATAATGAATAAAATAATATATAATATGTCTTATAATAATAGTGATGATGCAGATTATGATGATGATGGTGGTGATAACAATGATGAAGATGGATGATAATGATGACGACAACGATGGTGGTGGTGGTGGTGGTGATGCTGCTGCTGATGATGATGATTATGATTGCACACGATCAGTTCCTCAAGAATGGTATGTAAAATGTATTTCAAGGAACCTGAAAATTGCTTTTGTGAGAACATGAAAAATACTTGAAGGAAGAAATGTGAGAACATGAAAAATACTTGAAGGAAGAAATGTGAGAACATGAAAAATACTTGAAGGAAGGAATGTGAGAACATGAAAAATACTTGAAGGAAGAAATGTGAAATGAAAGGATGTGAACGTTTTCCTCAAGACACCAAAATGCCGGAGGTGAACATAATTCTTTAGTGAGGGGAAGAAAACTCACGAGAGCAGTGAAGAACACTATAATGTCAATAAAAGAACCAGTGGGAGGACTCCCAAAGTGATAGAGGGAGTGACAATGAGAGGGCTCACTAAGTGATAGAGGGAGTGACAATGAGAGGACTCACAAAAGAAGACGTGCAAACTAACTGTGAAAAAGAATGAGGAAGTGACTTTTTAAGGACATACGCAATTTTTGTAAACACGGACAAAATTGTTTGACAGCTGTAATAATTTGATTCTTGTGACCATTGGATGGCTGTAATAATTTGATATTGTAATTATTTGATTCCTGTGACCATTTGATGGCTGTATTTATTTGACAGCTGTAATAATTTGATTCCTGCGACCATTAGATGGCTGTATTTATTTGACAACTGTAATAATTTATTCCTGCGACCATTGGATGGCTATATTTATTTGACAGCTGTAATAATTTGATATTGTAATTATTTGATTCCTGTGACTATTGGATGGATGTATTTATTTGACAGCTGTAATAATTTAATGGAATATACCATATAACATTTTCAATCATCGAATACAATGAATTTACAAATGTTCAATTTGTATAAGAGAAACACAAATTCAATGAATTTACAAATGTTCAATTTAAGACAACAAATTCACAGAGGAATTATGCTATTATTACCGATACAGAGATATGAATATAAAACACGACATAGTTATATGTGATTTGGTCTAAGTAATACATAAACAAGCAATATACACTTGCCCTTGACATAATGAACTGTGATTTGGTTCTAGTAATGTATACAAAAGCTACTGTCAAGTGACCTTGACCCACTAACAAATAAAATTCCAACTATACGAGATTAATCTGCATTTACTTGACACACCATAGACATCGAACTTGACAGGAAGTGTGAGATTAATACGAAATGCTGGCACAACTCGACATCACTGCAGTAATTGTGCTTTTTATTTCCAGATACGCCTTACTGTCTGACAGCATATAACCTTTCTAAAGACATCACGCACTACGTAATTGACCTATTTAAGGCTAAATCTTTACAGCCTTCCAAATATTTCTACTACGCCCTTGTCCCATGGGCCGTTCGTTCACAAATGGAGTTAATTTGATTGCATCTACAGATTTATGTTACACAAGGACCATTCAAGCCACTGATAAAACGATTTGCAAAATGTAAATCGTAGTGAAACTACAGAATGAAAATCATTGATACAATCGATTAAATCCGGCCAGCCAAATTTTTTTTTTACGGAGAACGCACTTCCACTTCAATCGTGTTTGGCCTTTCTGTCAGCGCCCGAGCTGATCAACGGGAATTGGGACAATTGTCAGTTATAGCAGGTCAGTGCAACAATAAACAATATTATAGTACAATAATACACGCAAATTACATCCAACGACGCGCGAAATAAAATGCAATAATAGACACCAATAACAGAGAACGATGCAACAGCAATAAAGTTGAACAATATGCTATAACATAACGTTAGCAATAAAGAACTGCAGAGCCAAACTGAAACAGGGATACATAATGTATCTCTTAATGATTATTTTATTAATTCCACGAACAAAGAAGTGGAAAGACATTTTTAAAATAAAAAATTTAGACAGTAATCTTGTTTTTAAAACAGTAAAGCCAAAGAAGGTGAAAAGACAGTTTATAAAGAATTAAGACAGAAAGCTTGTTTACAGAACTGCAAAGCCGTATTGATGCACGGATTATATACGCCACAATCGGTCACATTATTAATTGAAGAAGGGGGAGGGAGGGGCACAATTTTGAAGAAAGAATTAAGACAGTAATGTGTTTCGCAAAATCAAAATGGCAAATTAACACATAGGTACACAATGTATACTAGAATTAGTCACATGATTTAGTTCCAACAAGGGGGGACAATTTAATGTTTACGGCAAGAATTAGAATAGGTATTGTCTTTTGGAGAATCTCAAAGCCAAATTGGAACATGGATATTATATGTACACTACAAATTAATGGTCGCATGATTCATTTCAAGCAAAGAATGGGGTACATACATTTCTTTTAAAGAAAGAATTAAAACATTAATGTGTCTTGTACGATACCAGACCCAGACTAAGACAGTATAAAGTGAGAAAGCCATGGAAGAAAGACATTTTTCAGTCGGACGTGACAGGCTACAAAAACATACAGTCACGGCAAACATGCACTTCACGACAAGGAACAGGGATTATGTAGAACAGAATGGAAATAAATAAAGCTAGCAGAGAGAGAGAGTTTAAGAATAAACCCACTACAAAAGCTTAATAAATGAGTGAATTTAACACGTTTTAAATATATTTATGCTTAACAGTCCTCAATGTGTCCACCTTTCGAGACAGGTGTGTGCGGGTGTGCGCATATATATAAATTATGTACAACTAAGTATTTATCTATATGTTTGTATGTATGTTTACTATTTTATGTCACTCGTTGTAAATCCCTCCGGTGAATACAGAAAGACTAAACAATGAAAAAATAAAGTAGATGTCTGCAAATACGATTCATTCATTTAACTTTTGGTTTTGCTAGCCACGTTATGTGCATATTTGCTCTTTTTTTTCCAGTGACACGGTCAAGAATCTTATTCAAGATTGTTTTATCACAAATGGCATCTATAACCCATTTTTCATAATCATTATGTCACAAATCTTTTCAGAGTAAAGAAATAAAATTATATGGTAATAATACAAATATGAACAGATACAAGAAAACATCAAACAAATGTACATTTAAAAGTATAAATGTTTAATTTTTATGCTACTTCTTTTATTTTTCTACTACTCTTTATTAAAATTTATTTATTTTTTAAATGATGGTTTCACTTATATGAACTCTGCTATATTCCAAAATCTATATGAATATCAATATTTTGTCTTGAGTGTGTGTTTGTGTGAGTGTGTATTTATGTCTGTGTGTGTTGTTGATTTCAGGTCATCTCGATATACTTTCTTGAAAAGGAAGTGTTATTTTCAGGTCTTGAAATATTTTGTCTTGAAAAGGAAATTTTATTTTAATGAATCTGAATGCAGACAAGAATGGAAATAAACTCTTTCCTCACGAAGAGAGGTGGAGAAAATACTAGCAGATTGCGTGCTGAGATAAAAAAAAAAATGTACATGTTGTCACCATTAATTCTGTTGATCATGTAAACTGAAAAGTTTTCTAAATAAAACTTGTCTCTACTCTTTCCTCAATAAAGTATTTTTTCCTTCGCGTCTTCTCAAAATATCTTAGAGACATCTAAACTTTTATTGCATTGAAATTGTTCAGTTCTTCAGTATTTTTCATGTGTAATTAGTGCGGAAGCACGTAATGCGCATGCGTACTTAAATAATCATCTGACGTAATAATCACAAGACTGTAGCTTGGAGTCGCCATCTTATTGCATACAAGATGTATGTCTGCCATACTATATGTTTCAAGTGGAAACTAAATAAGACTATTAGACAAAGAAAGTATGATCAATGACAAGGTTAACTAATTTCATTTGTAAGGGAGAAATTTAATGGTCTCTAAATTTAGAAAATTAAATTAAAATTAATTCGTTCTACGATTTTCATTTTGTCTGCTGTGAAAGTTTTGTTTTGAAATCGTTGTGCTATTGAGAAAACCTTTAGACAGAACTTGCAAAGTAAAATTATAAATAATTTATTTATCAGTTCTCCTTGTTACTGTCTATACAATCAATCAGTCTATCTATCTATCTATCTATCTATCTATCTATCTATCTATCTATCTATCTATCTATCTATCTATCTATCTATCTGTCTGTCTGTCTGTCTGTCTGTCTATCGGAGTTTAAAGGGCAGTTAATTCTATGAAGAATTCCTGAAGAAAGAGAAATAACTTTGAATGTTTTTTCGTTTTCATGATGAGTCCACTTAGGTTGCAAGTACAGGAGGAATAGGATAAACATATATTTTAATTTTAATAAACAAAGTAATTCCATTTAGCTTTTTATTTATGTTTAAATTAAAAAGAAATGCTGCAAAAATCTCGAGTATTAAACATTAAAATGTTATCTAAACCCTCTTTACGTGCTTCTTAACCATATTTCTCATTATAAGTACGGCCATTGCACAAAGTTCGATTTCTTTAGATAATTGTTTATGTGCAGTCGTTTTGAAAAAAAAAACTTCGGTATACTTTCACAAACATATTAATGACGATGATGACTATGAATATAGCTATTTGACTTTGTTGTAGATAATAATGTTGATGAATGAAATGGTAACGAATATGATGATGTTGAATATCAAATCGATAACAATGATGATGCGTGTCTTTCTCTAAACGTCGCTTAACCGAACATTTTTATAAACAAACCCGCTCGCGCGGGAACACAGTTTACAAAAAAAAACAAAAAAAACCAGTTGTACAAGCACACAGATCCAATGTACAGTTTTTGCAAGCGCATAAATAAAAGAATCAAGTTTATAAGTGCACAAACAATTCAAACATATTTACAAGAATTGACAATGTTGGATAACTTTAAATACACACGCAAGCATACGAATATTTCTCAAGGAAAGCATTGAAAAAACACACAAAAGAAATGTACAATTACACGACCAGAATAAACAGATTTGCGAACGACCCGAATGAACAGTCTATATATATACACGACCCGAAAGAACAGTTTATATATACATGACCCGAATGAACAGTTTATATATACACGACCCGAATGAACAGTTTATATATATACACGACCCGAAAGAACAGTTTATATATACACGACCCGAATGAACAGTTTATATATACACGACCCGAATGAACAGTTTATATATACACGACCCGAATGAACAGTTTATATATACACGACCCGAATGAACAGTTTATATATACACGACCCGAATGAACAGTTTATATATACACGACCCGAATGAACAGTTTATATATACACGACCCGAATGAACAGTTTATATATACACGACCCGAATGAACAGTTTATATATACACGACCCGAATGAACAGTTTATATATACACGACCCGAATGAACAGTTTATATACATACTCGCACGTGACCAGTATGGTAAGCTCTGCTAATCACTGTAATTCAGTGGAGTTGTTAGAGTTGACGTCACTTTCAATAATCTAGGTCAGGGTGTTGACGTCACTTTCAATAATCTAGGTCACGGGGTTGACGTCACTTTCAATAATCTAGGTCAGGACAAGTAATACTAGATAAGAAAGCTGAAACGCTCACTAATACCAGGTCTCTTATTTACATGAAAGCATCAAGTCAAAAATTTACAAAACAATCCAAATTTAATGGGAAAGCATATTGTCGTAAGACTAACACGTCATATATTCGTACCTATTTGATATATTTCGTATATTCTAACCTTGCATCGATCACGTGATCGTAAGACCGAGTGTTGCGCAAATTCGCAACAGTCACAGTGGTAATATTAACGTTCAAGACGGAAGTAGGTGTCGCTGCCTCAGAAGGTTCTCTGGGTATTTCGGGTGGCAAGTAATTTTGAAATTTTAAATTACGACAGCTTGCAGTATGGATAATTTTTACAGAAACAAAGAAAAGTACGCGATATGTTTTTTTAATGACTGCTCTTCAATTAACAATTTCTCACTTTCGTCATGTGTCTACTGCATCTTTAAATACTCACGTCACACAACACAAATAAGAATTCTATTAAACTGTATGCAGCATTGTATAAAATGTCACTTACACAACACATAAGGTTTTCTAAAGTATGATTAAAGGTAGTATGGTTGTTACATCTGTCATAATTTTAAAGTATAAAAGTCGCACAAGAGATAAGGGTTTGCAAAGTCACTTTTCAAAGAGTTTGGTTACTATAATTAATTGTTATACCTTTAAATGATATACGTCACACAAAACAGAAAGGCTTGTAAAGTCACTTTTTCAAAGAGTTTGGTTACTATAATTAATTATTATACCTTTAAATGATATACGTCACACAAAACAGAAAGGCTTGTAAAGTCACTTTTCAAAGAGTGTGATTACTATAATTGTTATACCTTTAAATGATATACGTCACACAAAACAGAAAGGCTTGTAAAGTCACTTTTCAAAGAGTGTGATTACTTATAATTGTTATACCTTTAAATGATATACGTCACACAAAACAGAAGGGTTTTATTAATACAGATGACTGCGGTTTTACTGACTGGCATCAGCACCAGTGGGAGAAGAAAGTTAGTATTTGTTAGGTGCGAATTTGCGGGGTGGGGGGGGAGAGAGTTGTACAACATATCAATACTTTCCGTAGAAAGTGTTTACGACATGTCGATATCCGTAGCAGAGAGCTTAGGAGTGAAAAGCGTGTTTGTGTGCATAGGTCTCGCCACCCGAGCACGCGAGTTG
Organism: Sinotaia quadrata; assembly: GCA_028829895.1. Lineage (NCBI taxonomy): Eukaryota > Metazoa > Mollusca > Gastropoda > Architaenioglossa > Viviparidae > Sinotaia > Sinotaia quadrata. The sequence continues at coordinate 38,369,496 of CM054181.1, read as the reverse complement.
GAGTTCCCTTAACACCAAATGCGCTGACAACTAATAAAGTCATTCCAGTCGCCATATCGATTTTGTCTTTTTAAATTATTTTAAATTAGCAGTATGTAAGCCGTGACAAGGTTGGAGAATTAAAGCAAATCCATAACTTGCATTACTGATATACAAGAATGGACATCGTCAAGGAGAAAGACGGTGATGAAAAGTATTCAGTGCAAACAGTAAAGTCAGACAAGTTCTCATCGAGGAAGACTGAACAGGGCGATTACCGATCAATAATTTTGAAAGTTAATTTATGTAACGTTCATTTCGCCGATTCTTTTCTCAAGGAGACTTCCTTAAGGATACCTAACCAATGTGAAATGTTTGAAGAAAGCTTTAAAAGACATTTAAAAATATTTGACTAATGTCAAAAGGAAACTACAGAAATATTTGACTATTGTGTAATGTCAAAAGGAAACCTCTATAGAAATATTTGACTATTGTGTAATGTCAAAAGGAAACTACAGAAATATTTGACTATTGTGTAATGTATAGATGCGCCCACACGTTGCTTAATAATGCGTGCAACTTGCGTTATTAATCTAGGCATTTATTATTTATAAATACGAAGTGTTTGAGTGATTTTATATAATGCGTTTGGATGTGAATTTGTTATAATGTGTTTATTTTGTGTTTATCGTGTATGTGGTGTATTATATGTTTGTGTATAATATACGCATATTTGTGAAAATGGAGTGTGTGGTTTTCTTTGATTATATTATAAAAGTGTGTATAAGTATCAAATCAATAATGATTATTATATAAATACATAGAGACATTTACTGCTGTCCAGATCGTAATCTCAAACTATTTAAGGAATACGTAGTGCATTAAACCCCCAAATATACAAATAAAATGGACCAAAGCATAATTAGTGATTCTTAAAGTGCCATTAATGATAGTAAACTAGCAAAAGTATTTTCGAACTAGAATAGTGACTGTAAACGGACATAGTGATTTCAAAGCAAATCAGTATAAGTATTTGTAAACTAGCATTAGTGACTGTAAACGGACATAGTGATTTCAAAGCAAATCAGTATAAGTATTTGTAAACTAGCATTAGTGACTGTAAACGGACATAGTGATTTCAAAGCAAATCAGTATAAGTATTTGTAAACTAGCATTAGTGACTGTAAACGGACATAGTGATTTCAAAGCAAATCAGTATAAGTATTTGTAAAGTAGCATTAGTGACTGTAAACGGACATAGTGATTTCAAAGCAAATCAGTATAAGTATTTGTAAACTAGCATTAGTGACTGTAAACGGACATAGTGATTTCAAAGCAAATCAGTATAAGTATTTGTAAACTAGCATTAGTGACTGTAAACGAGCAATAATTATTGTAAACTAGTATTAGTCATTGTAACTAGCATAGTGGGTGGAGTAAATTTGCCTATTCCTGTTTCTAAGCTTAATAATTATGCATTTATTGCCAATGTTAGCGGGACCCTATCTTAAGCACTGCCTATGATGATATTTTTGTAAGTGCCAAAGTTGGAGAATATGCTATATCCAAACGGATGAGTAGGTTTTCTGACTAATAGTCTCACACTTGTTCATAACAACTTCATCCAATGGGGATAGACCGAAAGTTACTTTCTTGAAGAAGTTCTAATCACTTTGATTAGAATATAGAACTCCAGTCATAAAGGCAATTGTTAACTTATGATAAGAGTACTGACTGATAAAGAAAGAATGGACTTACATGTTTGCTATTAATATATGATTTGAATTAAATTACCCTTATGTAATTAAACCATATTTTCTATGTTCACTAATTTGATTACGTTGTGCTATTTTGATCAATGCTATATTTCTTATGCTGCGTGTGTATCAGGCTAATTAATATTGTTTAGGATTTGTTAGTTGAGAATGTTTGTAAGAGAGAAAGGAATTTAGAGATGAAATATGCCTAAATTTAACATTGCTATTAATTTGACTTTTGCAAAGAGAGCACGCCATTTTGTTTTGTTTATAACTTTGTAGGTGGTTCACACTGCAGTGACTACTGTATTCTACTGGATACTTTGGTGTGTATCCAGTTTTGTCGTCGAACTTATCAGTAAACGTGTTGCTGTAAGTTGATTCCTGTGAATTCTGCTCAAGAGCCAAAACGGTGAAAATTGAGGCTTGAGTGTGGTCTTGAGAATTCTTGAAAGTTTCTTGAACATTCCTCTTGGTGTGCTTGGTAGCGCATATGAAGATTCTAGAACGCTCCATGTGATGTGCTCTGATAGCGCATGCGAAATTTTGGATAATTCTTTGCGGTGTGTTTTGTGAGCGCATTGAAGATTTTGAACAGTTGTTTAATGTGCCTACAAGGGCTATGTTGGACCGTCATCTAGTAACACAGTGACTTGTTGCGAACCACGTGATTGTGAACATGCGCTAATGACAGCTGCCATCATAGAAATGGTTACCACAGGGACTATAATTAATGATCTCTCAAAATCCACTATATCATTTCTATGGTGAAAACCATATCTATGAACTTGAATATATATATATATATATTAATTTGACTGCTGGTATATCAATGCTAGAACGAACTGAATGAGTGTCTAATGTTTAATCATAAATTGTTGTGAAGTGATGTAAAGGTCAATGCTCTTTTGATTTTATTCATATGTTGCATATGTGATTGTTGACTTAATAAATGTATTGTTAAATATATTAACCTTCTTGCACATATATTAAAGTCATTCGGGGGGGGGGGGGTAGTAATAGTGGGTGGATGGGAACTTGTTAAAATAAATAAAAGGTGGATTTTTTTATTACTCCTTTAGTAAGAAGTTTCCACCTACAGGAACATCATGCAACAGTAACCTGCTTTACTTAGTATTAGTAGTATTGTGGTTAGACGGTTTACCTACATCGGATGTTTATAAACTGCTCTGGTTAGACAATCTACTACATCGGGTGTTTAAAAACTGCTCTGGATGGATAGCCTGGTCAAGGGACAAGTGATAGCGAAGAATGTCAAGTGATCGGGGTTCGATTCCCGCCTGAGGATGGGATGGTCGCATTGGGTGTGATTCTTAATAACTTCGTAAATTAAGTTACTGGTTGCAGTGCCTGCAGTCGGCGAAATGAAAAATAAATCGTGTCACGTGATCTACAGGCTGCTGACGCTAGAGACCCCTTGTCAGTTAGTTAACAATGGAAAAGAGCAGAGCGTTGTCGCTACTCGACAAGTTGTGCCTGAAACAATCTACCCGAATATCTACTGCAATCGTCACTCTCAACACCCGTGTCTATATTCTTAAACATGAATTACTCTCTAGGCGCTTGCACCCGTCAGAGAAATCAACTAAATTTGGAAAGCAAATTGAAACAAGAAACTGCATGCTGGCAAACTACTCTGGCCGGACAAGCGTAGACACAGGGTCTGAGAAAGTAGAGCGCGTGGGAGAGTCTTAATTTAACTGACACATAGCCGTGGGCGTTTTGACCTACATAGTGTTTGTGAGAGGTGCAATTAAAAGGGGTTTTCCTTAACGCCGGGCCGCGTGAGCGCCCACTTGGAAGTCATTATGTTCAGGATTATCCAACACGGCGACACTTTCCATGCCGAGCTCCGTCATTGATCCGCCATTAACGGTGGTCACTAAACGAGGTGACAAACCGTTAATAACTTGACCATTTTTATAATATGTTCAAACCTTTAATAGCTTAGACATTTCAGACAATAACAGTAGAAGTGTGTTTCTGGGTGCATGCCTGTGTGTGCATGCGTTGTATGTGGGCGTGTGTAAATAAGTGTGAGCGTGTGAGTTTGTGTGTTTGACAGAAATATCTGAGAAATTAATTCCTGTTTATTAAAAACTCCTAAAAGACGACAGACTGGTAATCGGGGTCAAGTGGTTCAGAAGTGCATGGATGTTATGTTTCTATTTCTTTCTTTCATTTCAATCATCAATTCAGTGCAAGTACATTATCTATCTATTTCGTTTTCATTTCAATCATCAATTCAGTGCAAGTACATTATCTATCTATTTCGTTTTCATTTCAATCATCAATTCAGTGCAAGTACATTATCTATCTATTTCGTTTTCATTTCAATCATCAATTCAGTGCAAGTACATTATCTATCTATTTCGTTTTCATTTCAATCATCAATTCAGTGCAAGTACATTATCTATCTATTTCGTTTTCATTTCAATCATCAATTCAGTGCAAGTACATTATCTATCTATTTCGTTTTCATTTCAATCATCAATTCAGTGCAAGTACATTATCTATCTATTTCGTTTTCATTTCAATCATCAATTCAGTGCAAGTACATTATCTATCTATTTCGTTTTCATTTCAATCATCAATTCAGTGCAAGTACATTATTTTTCTACTTCGTTTTCTAAATCCATCATTTCAGTTCAAGTGCATTATCTTTCTATTTCGGTTTTTTTTTTATTCATCATTTCAGAGTAAAATCAGTATGTTTCCATTTCCTTATTATTGACCCGAACTTGGGCACTACTTGTGCTGATATTTTAAAGTGAAGTAAACAACTCAGATAAAGAATGTGCTAGACTTGCTGATGTAATCTAAACCGGTTTTAGTTGGATGAGTATTTTTATTATCCAATGGTTAAGATGTAAGAGAGCGAAACCAGCCAATGGGCTGAGATCAAAAGTGTACCTGCTGTAAAGAGTTCTATTGTCTAATCACTTTGAATTTCTAGTGGCAAGAGTCTGGTCATGAAAAGTGGCCTTTATGGGAATTTTCACTCAAAATGTGTTTTAATCTATACATACCCATAACCTTGACCCTCCTGAGTAGAGTAATGCATGCTACTGAACAACTTGGTTAACGATATAAACTGAGTATAGACAATTAGCAGGTGGTGCAGCGTGCTTGTCCCACAAACATGATAACAATCAATCAATAAATCAATCAACAGTTTGTTTTTGACATGATTTATACATCACGCTTAAATGCCATCATACACAACCATGTGTACATACAACAGGCACCAACATACCGTACACACCATACGTATACACCACACATACACATCATGCAGACACACTATCATACTTACCACACATATACACCATCATACCACACATACAACTTACACATGCACACCACACATACATCCAAACATATACATCAACACCATCATACTAACTACACATACAGACTATGCATTCAATCCACAAATGCACACCACATATACACGCCACACATACACAAAAACATACACACATACACGCGACAAATACACATCACCACAATCTATTTATGTGTATGTGTGGTATGTTGGTGCGATTGTTGATGTGTATATTGATATGTGTGTGTTGGGATGGGGGTTGGGGTCAAGACAGCCTCATCACTTGGTAAAAAAACTGACTTAATAAATGACTTTAATAAATGACCATTGGTTATACGAAGGAACCCTGTGTGGACAATAACCGTTACTTTTGCTGGTCGCAGTAACGACTCATAATTGTCAGCTTACAGCGAAGCTATCAGAGAACCTTCCAACGCCTACACTAACAGACAACACATGGGTCTGACAGTCAGTGATCGGGAAACGTCAATTCAACGTATACCCACTTAATCTCTACCAGCAATAAATCGGACCTGTCGCCAGGAGAGTATTTCTGTCTTTTTCCGTTTCCTCATGGGTGGGAGCCAAGAAATGTTCGTCTCTTTTGGCGGGTGCGTGAATCTGCATATTCCAGAACCGCCTGAAAAAGACTTCAAATACGCGACAGGACAGGCCGAATAAGATGTAGCTAGGTGTGATGATTGCACGTCTCTCCCAGTGTCCTTTCTTGACTTCTCGTTCCCTAGCTCTGCTCTTGTCCACTCTCCTCCGCTTTTTTCCACCCTCCGCAGTTCTTGTCCACCCTTCACACTTTATGTCCACCCTCCACAGTTCTTGTCCAACCTCCACAGTTCTTGTCCAACCTCCACAGCTCTTGTCCCCCCCCCTCCACAGTTCTTGTCCCCCTCCATAAATAATTTCTTTCTCGATGCCGAGTTTGTGCGGCATAGCACGTACGACATAGCTGGAATCAATACATTATATGGCTGACGTTAGTTAAGACGCTTCTCTGAGATCTACTGCTTAAAATATATTTCATAGCTGGCGTCATTTAGAAGATTCTGTCCTGGCTCCGAGATATCCTGACTCAACAGATATATCATAGTTATTTCAGTCGCTTTTGCCCTAGTTCCATGACCAACTGACAAAGCACACACTTCGTAGCTAAACTAGTTATTACTCTTGTGTCTAGGCTGTTGTCGCGCTCTAAGAATAGTACACACGTCATAAGTGACGTCTATGCTATACATGTCCTTGAAGTAGGTCAGGACATTTCCGTACTCAGCTATCATGCTATTATTAGACAATTCTAATGCGATTACTGGTTAGTTTTGTTAGAGTAGCCATTATATATTTATTACTAGTCGAAACTGCCACAGTATTATTATGTAATAAACAACATATACTATAATTAGTCATATTACTAAATTTAACGGAAACAACATGTATGGCGACGAATTAAAATTGTGTGCCTCTAATATTACTGGGCTTACGAAAGATAATATTACCTCTATGTATGCTTTTAAAAAAGCTATTTTAACTATTGTTGATCTTGTATAGAGCTATTTTTACTATTGTTATTGTTGTAGAGAGTTTTATTTACTAATGCTACTGTTTAGCAGAATTAATTTTACTATAGTCACTATTGTAAAGAGTTATTTCTAGTACTGTTACTGTTTTATATAGTTATTTTTACTATTGTTAATATTGTATCCACTTTTACTTTTCATAGTGTTATTTTATTACTGCTGTACAGTTATTAGAGCGCGTTTTAATGGCGTTATTATTACTACTAGCTTAAACAGAACTACTATTACTACTACGTCCAATTTGATTATTTACTATTACTAAAAGTTTTAATGGCGTTATTATTACTACTAGCTTAAACAGAACTACTATTACTACTACGTCCAATTTGATTATTTACTATTACTAAAAGTTTTAATGGCGTTATTATTACTACTAGCTTAAACAGAACTACTATTACTACTACGTCCAATTTGATTATTTACTATTACTAAAAGTTTTAATGGCTTTATTATTTGTATTATTGCTAGTTAATTATATTGTTTCTATTTTACAGAAGTTATTATTACTACCATTTATATTTTTAATGCTGGTGGCGCGATGGTGGTTCCAGTAGCTTCCTTCCTGGGTCCTTTCGTCTTGTGACGTTCTCGACCCTGTATAGCATGGATAGTTCTTAAAGGACTTGGCTCCTTTACAAGCACAACGTGGACCTTCAGTATCTAATTCCTTGTTAGGTGTAGCCTAAACTAAACGAAGTCATTGCTTATTTAAAATTTTAATGGATTTACTACAACAAGATTAAATACAGTTATTACAATTAGTTTTAGTTTTAATGGGGTTATTATTGCAGGTTTTAATGGCGCAGTATTCGTGTATGTATGGTACTTTTAATAGGCTTAATAAGACAATACTGGCCTAATACAAATAGTTCTGGAGAATGTCAGTATTAAATATTCATTACAAATCTTTCTATGCCCTTGCTGGAATTAAGGTTAGTTTTAATGGAGACAATTACATCCCCGGGACTCTTACACTCTGGTACCTTTAGTCTAGCCCCCATTTTCTTCTGCCCTGCTGATTGACCATTTCCGGCCTGCAGTCCGTGAGAAGGCCCGGCACTGTGCTAGACGTGACTTAACGCCCTCTACCGGCAAGACAGGGAACATTCTCTTGGAAGGCTTCCTGACACGGATATAGATCTTGTCGGGAATAGTTATTCCGCTAACGTGGCTAAAAGGCGTATAATAATCATTCCTCTCAGGTGGCTAACAGGCAAATAATAGTTATTCCGTTAAAGTGGCTAACTGGCAAATAATAGTTATTCCGCTAAAGTGGCTAACAGGCAAATAATAGTTATTCCTCTAAACTGGCTAAAAGGCATATAATAGTTATTCCGTTAAAGTGGCTACAAGGCGTATAATAGTCATTCCTCTAAGGTGGCTAAAAGGAATATAATATTTATTCCTCTACTGTGGCTAAAAGACGTTTAATATTTATTGCTCTATGGTGGCTAAAAGGCGTACAATATTTATCGTGTACAGTGGCTAAAAGGCGTTAAAAGAACCTATCCTCAAAGGTGGCTAAAAGATGTATAATAGTTATTCCTCTAGGATGGCTAAAAGACATATCCAATACGTATCCTCTAAGGTGACTAAAAGACACACACACACAGATATATATATATATATTCCTCTAGGGTGGTTAAAGAACATACTGTGACAGGCACGCCACGTACAATAATGAAAATTATTATTATCATTAATTAATCTTTCATAACTAATTGCAAGTGATAGAATATTAATTTTATTATTAATGATCCTCCAACAGACACCACCAGTCTATCACTTGACGGATATGCTGTAAACGTTTCCTCTCTTCCACAACATAAAACAACATTTACGGTCACATAATATTTCTGTGAGTGGAAAACTTATTAAAGGAGAAGACAAACCCGATTTTAATCTATATTTAGCGAGCCCCCATCCACCCACTTTCTTCCCTAACATAAGATTATGAATACGCATAAGAAGATCAATAAATTTAACAATAAATTTATTAAATGAACAATCAAATATACTTATGACAAATACAATGAAATATATTTCTTGACATCAATATTCTATGAAACACACATTCAGATAATTTTACATTACACAGGCTCTATATATAAAAAAATAAAATTACAGTTCAACAACAGAGGCAGTACAAATTGCAGGTTAGTCCTATCAAAGAATGGAAATAGAGTTATTAGAGGTAAGTAATTGTAAATTTGTTACATGACCTGGATTAATCACAACTTTGACAATCTTTCACTGACCTTTGCAACAATGTCACAATGTCTGTTAACACGTGTCTCCTGCTACAGGCGTGAAAATCATTGATGCACTGTTCTATTCTTGACAGACTTGAGAGCTCTCCTCAACATGTCCATTCCTTCAAGCAGAACACGATGGTTACAGTAATTCTAGTAACTTCAGTATACTAGAATTCTCCTATTATGTCCAGAATATATATCAAGGATGTGTAGTGTACTTCCTCACACACCACAATAGATGTTCGTGTGCCTTCCTGGTCATATTGGTTTATGATTGGTAAAAACATGAAGGGTAACTGAACAAGAAACTTGAAACTTGGAACTCAAACTCAAATTCAAAGCTTGAAACCCAAAGTCAAAAGGCCACTTGTTCACTATCACACAATCAAGGAATAAACCTAAGTTTCTCATTAATCACAATATAACTCCATTCTATCTTACAATCCATTCTCAACTTACAATCTCCTGCAACAGTATTTATTATCCTGATACATACACATGGAAAAATAAATACAGCATATCAAACAATGTCAAGTGTCAGCACACTACATGTGTAGAACTTAGTTCAAACATTTGTAGAAATAAAAGTCAACTCACATAGTACATCTCTACATAAACACAAGTATAACATATCAATAATAAAAATGCATGAAATATTCCTAAACCCATTCTCTCTCAATCAGTCAGTTTTAACTCACCATCACGCTAATGACTGCCTTTCAAAGCCAGACTTTCTTCTTCCACACCAAATTCAAAAATGATTACAGAGCAGAATTTTCTACAGCAAGAGTACTGAAACTCAGCCCACTGGCTAGTTTCGTTCTCGTAAATCATGATCATTGGATAATAGAAAACTACTCACTCAGTTTGCATTACATCAGGAATCTAGAATGTTCTTGCCTGAAGCTGTTTACTTCAACTCAGAGACTTTCAAAAATAACACCATAAGAAGTGCATAGGGTCGTGTTACTCTGACAATTTAGCAATGTATATAACTATTTACATTTACAATAGTGAGGGGCAAATTTACTCTGTCACACGTACAATACTCATCCTCTAATGTGGTTAAAAGACACAATATTTATATCTCTAAAGTGGCTAAAAGGCGTGCTATAGTTATTCTGTAGAGTGGCTAAAAGGCGTGCAATAGTTATTCTGTAGAGTGGCTAAAAGGCGTGCAATAGTTATTCTGTAGAGTGGCTAAAAGGCGTGCAATAGTTATTCTGTAGAGTGGCTAAAAGAAATACAATAGTTGTCGTGTAGAATTGCTAAAGGTCGCACAATAGTTATTCTGTAGAATGGCTAAAAGTTATACAATAATTATCAAGTGGCTAACAGGTATACAATGGTTATTCTGTAGTGTGGCTAAAAGACGTACAATAGGTATAGTGTAGGGTGGCATAATACGTGGAATAGGTATCGTGTAGGGTGGCTGAAGATTATACAATAGTTAACGTGTATGGTGGCCAAAAAGCGTACATATTTTTTTTTTGTTGGGTTACAATATTTATTTTGTTGGGTGACTAAAAGGCGTACAATATTATATTGTAGTGTGGCTAAAAGACACAATAGTTTTCGTGTAGGGTGGTTAAAAGACGTGCAATAGTTTTCGTGTAGGGTAGTTAAAAAGCGCACAATAGTTATTCTGTAGGGTGGCTAAAAGGTACAGAATAGTTATCGTGTAGGGTGGCTAAAGACGTGTAATAGTTATTCTGTAGGGTGGCTAAAGACATGTAATAGTTATTCTGTAGGGTGGCTAAAGAGGTGTAATAGTTATTCTGTAGGGTGGCTAAAGACGTGTAATAGTTATTCTGTAAGGTGGCTAAAAAGTGTACAATGGCTATCATACTGGTTGGCTAAAAGACGTACAATAAGTATACTCAACGGTGGCTAAAACACGTATAATAGTTATGCTCTAGAGTGGCTAAAAGACGTCTAATAGTTATACTCTATTGTCACTAAAAGACGTCTAATAGTTATACTCTAATGTCACTAAATGACGTCTAATAGTTATACTCTATTGTAACTAAAAGACGTCTAATAGTTATACTCTATTGTCACTAAAAGATGTATAATAGTTATACTCTATTGTCACTAAAAGACGTCTAATAGTTATACTCTATTGTCACTAAAAGATGTATAATAGTTATACTCTATTGTCACTAAAAGATGTATAATAGTTATACTCTATTGTCACTAAAAGACGTCTAATAGTTATACTCTATGGTGGTTAAAAGGCGTACAGTAGTCATTCCTCCATGGCTTCTTCAAGGCTTAACATAATCAAGTATTCATTGTCATTCACGTTTCGTATTGCACCTAAATGAAATTATTGATTTACTGATTGTTGCATTCTGTTGTCGACACAAAAATATTGATATTTGTCTTGTTGTATAAAATTATTAGTATTTATTCTTGATGTCTGAAAGAATACTGGTATTTATTCTTCTGGTCTAAAGAAAATTTTATATTTTTTCTTGTGGTCTAAAAATATACTAGTACTTATTTTTGTGATCTAAATATATATTAGAACTTATTCTGTGGTCTAAAGAAAATGTTATATTTTATTCTTGTGGTCTAAAAATATACTGGTATTTATTCTTGTGATCTAAAGTAAATGTTATATTTATTATTGTGGTCTAAATATATATTAGAACTTAATCTTGTGATCTAAAGTAAATGTTATATTTATTATTGTGGTCTAAATTTATATTAGAACTTAATCTTGTGGTCTAAAGAAAATGTTATATTTTATTCTTGTGGTCTAAAAATATACTGGTATTTATTCTTGTGATCTAAAGTAAATGTTATATTTATTATTGTGGTCTAAATATATATTAGAACTTAATCTTGTGATCTAAAGTAAATGTTATATTTATTATTGTGGTCTAAATTTATATTAGAACTTAATCTTGTGATCTAAAGTAAATGTTATATTTATTATTGTGGTCTAAATATTTATTAGAACTTAATCTTGTGGTCTAAAGAAAATGTTATATTTTATTATTGTAGTCTAAAATATACTGGTATTTATTCTTCTGGTTTAAAGAAAATTTATATTTTCCTTGCGGCCTCATGAACAAAAAAATCCGGTTTGTGTATAAATGTTGTGACATAGTAACAATACAGTATTGTGACTTTTTATTTACACACTCTTCATTCACCTTGTTTGGCAAACTTTTCTTGCTAAAATGACCTCAATTCATTAGACTTTGGCAAAGTTTTATTTCTAAAATGTATTCAATTCATTTGATTTTGGCAAACTTTTGTTTTTAAAATGTACTCAATTTATTTGACTGGCAAACTTTTGTTTTTAAAATGTACTCAATTTATTTGACTGGCAAACTTTTGTTACTAAAATGTACTCAATTCATTTGACTGGCAAACTTTTGTTACTAAAATGTACTCAATTCATTTGACTGGCAAACTTTTGTTTCTAAAATGTACTCAATTCATTTGATTTTGGCGAACTTTTGTTACTAAAATGTGCTTAATTCATTTGACTTTGGCGAAGTCTATCCAAATAAGATTTATCTTGAATTTACTTGACAGATGCTAAAAAACAAAAGTATTCATTCCATTTACACCAAATAGTTAAGAACGTTCATTTAAATTTACCTGAGAAATGTCACATACTTCCCTTTTCTTTCACTTAACCATACACGCACACACGCATACACAACAGACACGCCACCACTCATATATACACACATCACGCCCACATGCATTCAAACATGCAAACACACACATAAATACGGGGACGTGTCATGATTTTATATATATATATATCGGGTGCAATATTAGATTGCAATATTTTTTCAAGGTGCCATAAAAAAAGCGGAAAGGAATAGATATTGCAAGATATAGAGAACACAAAATAAATCATTTTTTAAAAAAATCATTATTTGGATTTTAAAATATTTACAGCATATGTATCAAACTCAAAATAGTTATCAGCGTAAAGTAATCATTAAAATTAATTAAATGTAAAGTAATCATTAAAATTAATTAAATGTAAAGTAATCATTAAAATTAATTAAATGTAATATAAGTGTAAAGTAATCATTAAAATTAATTAAATGTAATAGCAGTGAAGAACTAAACATAAATGTATATTTTGTAAATGGCTGATTGATAGTTTAATTGGCAGACTGAATGATAATTTGTTCGATTGATTGATTGGCTGAATGATTGATTAATTGATTGATTGATTCATTGATTGATTGATTCATTCATTCATTCATTCATTGGAATTCTGCGAAAATTCTTCTGAGATTTATTTTGAGACGTTAAATCGGGGAGAGAATGAATGCAAATCCCAATTTAAACTCTTCCCCTGTAATTTCTCAAAAAGCCAAGACTAAAAAATATTTTGAATTAAGTACAGTGAGACTTTTCATATTATTGACATTAATTAATCAGTTTGATGAATCCACATTAGAGAAAAATGTTCTAACTATTTATATGCGAGAATTTTACAGTTATAATGACACCTTGTATTACACTAAACTGTTTATAACTGATGACCCTACATTATTTGTCTTCCTTTCTTTTTTTTTTCGCAGCCACAGACCTAAATCAGTAAAGTAGATTTAAGCTTTACCATACAAAGAAGTACTGATTTCCGTATTTCACTCTATGGAATATTAATTCTCGTTATACATTCCATTCCCACTCGACGTTCGTACTGAAAACATTCCGTTGGCCGCATGAAACGACATATCAAGAAATCGATATTTCTTAAATGCATTGTATTGTTGCACGGAATGTGAACTTTCTCATTTCAGTATTTTTTAAGGTAGGGAGTCGTTATCTTGCTTGAGTTCCTATTTAGATTTATTACCCAGAACTTACTAACACTATACTATTTAGATTTATTACTCAGAACTTACTAACACTATACTATTTAGATTTATTACCCAGAACTTACTAACACTATACTATTTAGATTTATTACCCAGAACTTACTAACACTATACTATTAAAATGAAAATAAAACTACTATGTTTCATTTCCACACCATTAACAGTTCTCTTTTAAATATTGTAGCATTCAAAATAAAGCAGATATTCTTTATAAATTACCAACAGAGAGGCAAAACCGTAATTACATTAATGTCTAAGAAACGCGTGCTTTGAAATAGTTAAACACATCAGAAATAATTCTCTGGCTAATTAAAATACTAATTAAAATTCATATACAATTATTTTTCATAAGCCTTTAAATATAACAGCAACACCCCCTTTATCTTTTAACGTACTGATACGTAATGCAAACTAATAGATTTATTGACACGCATCCTATACAAACATACACATCTTACATAGCTGTATAATTTTAATAAACAGGAAAGTAATAAATCTAATCGCACCAGCAACTTATATCTTTTAACTAGTATGTTGCTGTTGTCACTCACTGCCCCTCCTCGTTCTTACACAGCAGAACTTTCCGTAGTCCTTTGCCTTTTGGTCATGTCTAAGTGTTCTTTTCAGAACAAGTACAGAACTTTCCGTAGTCCTTTGCCTTTTGGTCATGTCTAAGTGTTCTTTTCAGAACAAGTACAGAACTTTCTAGAATCTAAAGCCGAGTTACTTTCGCTAATTGAGTTAAGGATATTCACTCACTCACACACACACACACACACACACACTTGAAATTTTATTTTAATATATTTTATTAAATCTTGCCTATTTCTCCCTTACATTTTACTGACACAAGTTTTCCAATTTGTAACAAATTTGTTTCATGTATTCTAACCTACTGGGGAGATCTCAGCTACAAGAGTCTATATATTGTTACTGTGTGCCCATTGCAATATGAAAAATCAAAGGTAAAGTAATTACAGGAGTCGAGATATTGTTATTATGTGCCTATTGCAACATGAAAATTCAAAGCTAAAATAATTACAAGAGTCGAGATATTGTCACCCTGTGTCCATTGCAACATGAAAATTCAAGCCTAAAGTACTTACAAGTCGAGATATTGTTATTATGTGCCTATTGCAACATGAAAATTCAAAGCTAAAATAATTACAAGAGCGAGATATTGTCACTCTGTGTCCATTGCAACATGAAAATTCAAGCCTAAAGTACTTACAAGAGTCGAGATATTGTCACCCTGTATCCATTGCAACATGAAAATTCAAGCCTAAAGTACTTACAAGAGTCGAGATATTGTCACCCTGTATCCATTGCAACATGAAATTCAAAGCTAAAATAATTACAAGAGTCGAGATATTGTTACTATGTGTCCATTGCAATACTGAAAAATCAATACAAAATACCTACAAGAGTTGACATTTCTGTTAAATAGTCTTCAACAGTCTAAGTATTGATAACAATGATACAATCAAATAAATAATCCTAGAACAACTTGACATTCAATCGTCTTTCTGCGAAGGCCGAAAACATTTTCTGTATGTTTGTATACTTTCTGCGAAGGCCGAAAACAGTTTCTGTATGTTTGTATACTTTCTGCGAAAGCCGAAAACATTTTCTGTATGTTTGTATACTTTCTGCGAAGGCCGAAAACATTTTCTGTATGTTTGTGTACTTTCTGCGAAGGCCGAAAACATTTTCTGGTTATTTGTATATTTTCGAAGTAGGCTGAATGCATTCTCTTCAAAGCTGTATACTTTCAGTATAGACGGAATACAGTCTCTTTTATTTGTTCATACAAATCTTTAAAGATTATAAATAGTGACGAGTTATTGATTTTCTTTTCATCTTTAATTTTTATTGTTTCGAAGAGGAGTTATTTATAAAAAAAAATTACTGGAACTGTAAGATTGTATCTCACCTTTCTGTTTTAAATTAATTTAGTTTGGAAAAAGAATAATTTCATAGCACTTATTATCTGACCTGATATGTTTCTTTTCTTTTTCAAGTAAATTAAGATTTTTGTGGCATAGAGTACTGCAATCAGTATGCTCTCCCTTTCCCCTCCCCCATTATTTTAAAACGTGTATTTATTTAAATAAGAAAAGTATGATTGAGTGTGTGCTTATTATTAATATCTATTATGCATTCGTACACGCACACATACACTTTGTAATTGTTTTTAAATGTATATTTACTGAAATATTTAAAGTATCCTTTTTGTGTTTATAATTAAATTCTGTCATAAAATGTTATATAGTATATCTATGCAATGTGTAACTTTTCCAGCTGGATATTTGGCTAACGTAACACAAGATGTGTTTGATTAAGTGTCTTATTAGGCTAACGTAACACAAGATGTGTTTAATTAAGTGTCTTATTTGGCTAACATAACACAAGTTGTGTTTGATTAAGTGTCTTATTTGGCTAACATAACACAAGATGTGTTTGATTAAGTGTCTTATTTGGCTAACATAACACAAGATGTGTTTGATTAAGTGTCTTATTTGGCTAACATAACACAAGATGTGTTTCATTAAGTGTCTTATTAGCGGTAAACTTCAGGAAAAAAAACATGTGCTCGTATTCAAATATTCCACGTATGCCTCTATGTCCATCATTTCTACAATTTGCTGCCATTAACGAGTTTGTAATAAGAAATTGTACATTTTGAAATATGTTGCACGTCCAATCTGAAGACTTCAGACTGAATTGTATCCTTTCTAAGACTAGGACGTTGACCAAATCAATAAATATGTTCGATCGTTCATCTTTTGTCCTGTGTGTCATCATCATCATCATCATCATCTTTATCATCCATGGAACCATTCTCTACATTATCTCTACTTTAATTTTCCAAAGTTCGCATACACTTCTCTGTTGATAATGAACACTACAAGACAATTTAAGCAGAACTAAATCAATGAAGTGAACTCTTTGAGACGACTGTAAGCATCCCTGATCAAGCCTGCGAACATTTCAAGAATTGCTAATCACTTTGTGAACATTCTCAGCATCATTAAATAAACCTATGAAAACCATAAGTACCACTGTTCATTGCTGTGAACACCATATTCACTTCTATGAACAATATAAACTTCACTTGTTCACACCTGCGAGTAACATTCACATCAATAATCAAGGCTGTTGGTACTACAAGCACCACTCTTCACATCTGTGAAAACGATATGCCAGAGTAATTTCTAAAACTAGAATCACCGCAGTCGCAAACTGTTGTTCAATTTAGAATAATAACTAGCACAGGAATCAAGTAACATATTTTAATCATCCAACACTAATCTTTTTTTCTTTTCTTAAATCTCTCTTACTACTTTGCCTTTCTTTTAATTGCCCGAGATGCGAATGTCAGTTCGAGACAGTCCCAGTCTGCTAGTTAGAAATAGGCTTATCTTTGATTACGTCACTTGCTGGAATAGACAGCAGCCGGTACGCGCCATGACACTTGGGAACGCCGCTCTAAAGGCGCGATTTACTCCGACATAGTTAACTGCATCTGATTAGCGAGCTGCCAGCCAAAGCCCGAGATGAATCAGTAATTCGCCGTGCTGTGTTTTGCATATCTGTTTGTCATTTCCATAATTTTAATGTCTGGGGTTTTGAGCATGCAGCCATACAAGACGCCTTTAGAGCCGAGACTTGTCTGACACGTCTCGAGCTTTCATTCACTGTCTGTCACCATTCACCGTGTCTGTCACCATTCACCGAACCTTGGGTGACGATCTGAGGACCTTTGATCCTCCTTTGCTCCGCACTTCATTCTATTAATATTAAAGAGCTTTCTGCACACGTCACTAAAGCCCTTTTGGCGCACGTCACTAAAAAGCTTTCTGCACACGTTCTATTTCATCAACGCTGAATGACAACTATGGGTCTCGATTTTTCACGCTCGGACAGCCAGTGTCCATTAATCTCTGAAGCATAAATGACCGCAGCAAAATTTAATTTAGCGTGAACATATTCTAACAAGAAGAAACTATCATACCGAATAAATTAAATAGACTCTAATGTTCTTACCAATGCTATCATTGCGTTTTAATGGTGGATAAAAGTTGTAACAATAGTTGATATTGCTTGCCGATGTATTCTTACTATACATCTTCCTGATGTAGTAGCATAGATTCATCATCATTAGGACATTAATAGTTCGAGAAAATATAGTCATTCCTTAGAAAGTCTTGAATGATTTGATCATTATTTAACACTGAAGTTAATCATCGAAGAATTTCAATCATTCCTTGAAAGTTTTACAAATGTGAATGTTTATTTTCTTTTTACAATGACGTTATATCATCAAAGAAATTTCAGTCATTCCTAGAACTTTTTACAATGTGAATGGTTCCATTTCTTACTATTAAATCATCACAGAAATTTCAGTTATTTCAGCAATTCCAGAGATAAGACTTTATACGATTTGATTATTTAATTTTTAATTTAGTTAATCTTGAAACGAATTCCAGTCATCCCTAAGACAAATTTGATTATTTAATTTTTAACTTAGTTAATCTTGAAACAAATTCCAGTCATCCCTAAGACAAATAACGTGACTGGTTTAATACTGACGTTAACCATCAAAGGGTGTTAGTGTATAAATAGAAACTTGACATGTTCTACTCCTATCCCAAATATAAATATTTGCTTTTAATTCTATCTATCAGCTCTAGATATCATAGTGGACCAGAACCGTCATGTTTATCATGCAGTGGAGAGCTTGGTTATTCTGAAGTGGTCAGGAGTCGCATGCGAAAGGACTTACGTTCGAGCCCAGCTCATTCATTGGGATTTTTCTCCATCGATTAACACCCACTCCCTAGCTCTCGAGCTAATAAATGTTTTTTATCATTATCGTTATTGTTATTGTTGTTATTATCCTCATCATCATTGAACCTATTCTCCATGTGGTGTCTGGGATGACGGTCGATTAACACCCACTCCCTAGCTCTCGAGCTAATAAATGTTTTTTATCATTATCGTTATTGTTATTGTTGTTATTATCCTCATCATCATTGAACCTATTCTCCATGTGGTGTCTGGGATGACGGTCAGTCAAGAAGCGTCTTTGGGGTCCCTTGCTAACAGAGGTGCAATAGGGCGGGGAAGGAGGGGGGCGGCGTCCCCTTATAGTTTTGTATGGTGGACACACCCCCCAGTACTTTTGTTCCAAAAATTAACGTTGGCAAAGTGTGCGTAAAATAAAAGTTTATGAATTTCATTTGGTCTATAACTTTCATTTAGTCGAGTTTCTGGCATCCCGCCGCCCCCACCCCCATACACACACACACACACTTCTTTTTTTCTCTCATTTAGTCGAGTTTATGGCGTCATCCCCCCTCCCCCACACTTCTTTTTTCAGGACTACATCCCTGCTTGCTAATATCGAGATTGCAGTAATCAAAGACACCCAAAGGTTCTTTTTCAGTTGTTAATTTAAAAGTAAAATTACTCTCTTTAACTTAAAGTGCACCCAGTATTGGTTCCATGCAACAGTCTATGCATTTTATTACATACGTATACTTATCAAAGAGTGATAAACCCTCTTTCTTTTAATTCTTAAGTTGTCTTTAAAACAATAACAAACATACCAACAATTTTAAAAATAAATAAAACTAATTTATATTTAAAAAATCAACAGTTTTCATATGTTTTATGTTTATACTCTTAAAGCCATTCACATGGGTACTATTGGTGTGAGTGAGGAGACAACTGGTGTGGAAAGGGGGGACTACTGGTGTGTAGAAGGACATTACTGGCTTGAAGATAGATTACTGGTGTGCCGAGGGGGGATTAGTGGTTTGAAGAGATTACTGATGTGTAGAAGGGGATTATGGTTTGAAGAGATTATTGATGTGCAGAGAGGGGAGGACATCACCTCAGGACATCACCACAGGACATCACCACAGGACATCACCACAGGACATCACCCGGCAGGCTTTGCAGTGGAACCCCCAGGGAAAGAAACGGGTCGGTCGCCCTAAGACTACCTTGAGACGATCCTGCGAAGAGGAAATGAAGAGCTGCAACCTGTCATGGGGTGAACTGAAAAAGGCTGCCCAGAATAGACTGTGATGAACTGTTGTTGAGGCCCTTTGTTCCACGGGGAATCCAAGGAAATAAGTCAAGTAAGTCAAGAGAGGGGAGTACTGGAAGTGAAGAGCTATTACTAATCTGCAAGGTAGACTACTGAAGGGAACAAAATAAACTACCAGAGTGAGCAAGATAGATTAGTGGAGTGAAAACAATTGGTTTGTGTAAATAGACTTCAGATATGGTGAGTTGGGGGGGGGTATGGGAATGCTTACAGGACTACTTGTCTGATAGCGGTCTACGAGTGTGCCGGAAGGAAGTTTAAAATTGTGCAGAGTTTCTACAAATGATTACGGGACTACAGACTGGTGGAAAGGACTGTAGGGATGTTCAACTTGTTGGAGGTTAATTCTCCCTCTTTCTGAGGGTTCATGCATGGTGCTTAGAACACTAGTAACCTCATAAGCTAGTAAGTTGGCCGATAACTAATACATGCACACATATAAAACACAAAAATAATAAAGCAACTTTTAAAAAAATGTCTGTCAAAAGCCTGTTTAATCACAGTCAGTATTTTGTCAGAAGTCTCTTTGATTAAATATTTTTCAAAAGCTATTTTGATCACAGTAAATATTTCGCCAAAACTTTGTTTAAGTAAATATTCTCTCATTAGATTGTTTGATTTAATTGTCTGTCCAAAGTATATTTGAGTAAATGATCTGTCAAAAGCAAGTTTGGTTAAATAGTCTGTCAAATGCCTTTTGTTTAAATATGCTGTCAAAAGTTTGTTTGTTTAAATAGTCTGTCAAAAGCCTGTTTGTTTAAATAGTCTGTCAAAAGCCTGTTTGTTTAAATAGTCTGTCAAAAGCCTGTTTGTTTAAATAGTCTGTCAAAAGCCTGTTTGTTTAAATAGTCTGTCAAAAGCCTGTTTGTTTAAATAGTCTGTCAAAAGCCAGTTTGGTTAAATAGTCTGTCAAAAGCCTGTTTGGTTAAATAGTCTGTTCAAAGCTGTTCGATAGCATAATCTGTTTAATCGGTCAATATTCTGTTCTATAGAGATCGGTGCACTGACAGTTATAAAAATAAAAATTTAAATAAATTTAAATAAAGCTGATTTGTCCCCAAATTTTAACTAGTAATAGACTACGAAAAACTGATTAACAATAAATTTCAATCATATTTATTCAAACTCCTTTATATACAGTGCCAGATTACCAAACAGACAGAGTAGGTACCGGCCTATGAGTCCCACGCCTTTTAGGGGTCACATGACAACGGGTCAAAATAATATTGAAATGATTGAAAAATACAATCAAGCTTTCTTAAATTGTTTCCAAAAGATAGAGAAAAAATGTGAATCAACTCAAAGAAATGAAAACTTTACATTAAAGACTCTAAAGAGAAATACTGTATTAATGTTATGTACCCATTAACGACTTAAAGTGCATAAACCATAGAAAATATTGTATTAATGTTATGTACCCATTCACGACTTAAAGTGCATAAACCATATGCATCAGGTTCACAATACAGTTTCTCTTAAAAGCTCATCTTCTGTCAGTTAGTAAAATATTTCGGTGCAACCCTATGTACGTGTAAATGTGTAATGTACAGTAGTGATGGTCATCGCCATCTAGCGGCCGACGTGCACACTATTTAGGCTACTTAGTTCAATGCTACCTCATTAGATTGCGCGCGCACAAGAAACCTCCAGAAACGAAGCTTTTTGTGAGATAGTGTGTCGCGAGTTCCCGCCGACTCGAGATCCTAGTAAAATATTCGCGAGTAGAAGCTTCGAGAACACCGAAGAGTATATGTATATCTGGCGTCTGCGTTAGTAAGTTAGCTTTTCTGAGTTATAATGACGTTCGATTAACTTCACCATCTAATTTCTACCGTAACAGAGCGAATCTATCTTGTTCGGGCAGTTTTACTCATTTTTAGTTGACTTAAGAATTCTTTCATTTTCTTGAACAAAGCATAAATATTGTTTGTCGTCACTCTTGTGTAGACGCAGAATGTCGGCGCCCGAAAAGAAGAGATACCAAAGCGGTGTGCAGACAAACGAAGAAAAAAAAACAGCAAGAGAAAGCGAAGAAGCTTTGATGAACAAAAAAAAAAAAGACACATAGTCTTTTCCAACATGGCTTTACTCGTAAGTCAACAGAGGATCAACTCGAGGCCTCTTCAAGTACGTCTGCAGCGATGTGATGGCGGTAGACCTTCCCCCTGAACAAATTGATGAGGATGAGGATAGGGTTTAATTACTGGATGCAGCTGAAACTGAGCCGGAAGTTCAGTTATTTCATCAAAATAGAGATATTCTGGACTAGAATATCAAAATGACATTGGGATATAGCGAAACATTACCAATGAAGTTCAGGATTTTGGGTGTAATAGAGACCCTATGGAAAGTAAACGTTTTTATGGAGTTTTTTTCTGCTTCAAGCAGGCAGTATGAAGATTGTAAAAGAATTTGTTTTTCCTTTCATGGTCTTTTAAAAACATGCAAGTGGTAATCAAGTCAAAAGAGACTGGCTCATATACTGTTTCGCATGCATCCTATCTGGTGAAAAACTTAAAGGTGGAACTCAATTTTCAGATGAATTTTCTGATTGGAAGAATACCTCGCAACGAGTGAAAATGCACGAGGACAGTACAACGCATCGAGCACGTGTACAGACACTGATCAGTAGATACGCACGCACGAACTGACAGCTCTTTGGAAATTCAGAAAGAAAGAAAGAAAGAAGTGAAACTATTTAGAAAGAACCGTATGCCTTTAGAAATGAGTGAAATTAAGAACACTGAGCATATACAGATTAATGAATTAAAAACACTGAGCAGTGAGAGATTAATGAATTAAGAACACTGAGCAGTGAGAGATTAATGAATTAAGAACACTAAGCAGTGAGAGATTGATTAATTAAGAACACTAAGCAGTGAGAGATTAATGAAATAAGAACACTAAGCACTGAGAAAGATTGAATTAAGAACATTAAAAAGTGAGAGATTAATGAATTAAGAACACTAAGCAGTGAGAAAGAGTGAATTAAGAACACTATGCAGTGAGAAAGAGTGAATTAAGAACACTAAGCAGTGACAGATTAATGCATTAAGAACACTAAGCAGTGAGAAAGAGTGAATTAAGAACACTAAGCAGTGAGAGATTAATGAATTAAGAACACTAAGTGTGAAAGGTTAATGAATTAAGAACACTAAGCAGTGAGAGATTAATGAATTAAGAACACTAAGTGTGAAAGACTAATGAATTAAGAACACTATGTGTGAAAGACTAATGAATTAAGAACACTATGCAGTGAGAGATTAATGAATTAAGAACACTATGTGTGAAAGATTAATGAATTAAGAACACTATGTGTGAAAGATTAATGAATTAAGAACACTATGTGTGAAAGATTAACGAATTAAGAACACTATGTGTGAAAGAGTGACTGAATGAACAGTACGTCGTGAGATATGAATAAATTAAGAACATTATGCCGTAAGGAATGAATGAGTCAAGAACACTATACGCTAATAGATGAATGAATTCAGAACGCTATGCCTTGAGATTGAACATGAAGTAAAAAGCAAATAAAAAGTCACTGTCACTTTGGTGAAAAAAGAATTAGAAAAGAGGTGAACAAAGACAGAAATCAGTGTTGTATGCGACTCCCATTTACAAGTGCGCTGAATACAGAGACGGTTGGTTAGGTACACGTATGCTTGTGTAACGAAACTAATTGATATAATTTGCGCGAGGGCGGCATACGCCTGAATACATTACCCTTTCGCTCTTCGAGTGCAAGATGTCTGAATGAAAGGAGTTTGAGATATATTTAGTTCTTTTTACTCATATCTTAAGCGCTTCATTTGTCTCTCTAAAGCCGTCTCTTTTTCCAGAGCTGTCTCTTTTTCATAGCTCTCTTTTTAATAGCTGTATCTTTTTCTATATCTGTCTCTTTTTCCACAGCTCTCTTTTGCTATAGCTGTCTCTCTTTCCACAGCTGTCTCTTTTTCTATAGCTGTCTCTCTTTCCATAGCTGTCTCTTTTTCCATGTCTCTTTTTCCATAGCTCTCTTTTTCTATAGTTGTCTCTTTTACTATATGTCTCTTTTTCTATAGTCTCTTTTTCTACATGTCTCTTTTTCTATATGTCTCTTTTTCTATAGCTGTCTCTTTCCATAGCTGTCTCTTTTTCCATGTCTCTTTTTCCATAGCTCTCTTTTTCTATAGTTGTCTCTTTTACTATATGTCTCTTTTTCTATAGTCTCTTTTTCTACATGTCTCTTTTTCTATAGTTGTCTCCTTTCTATAGCTGTCTCTCTTTTTGTCTTATCTTTGTGCGTGTGTGAGTGCGTGTGAGTGCGTGCATTATAGTGTGCTTATGGTTTTTGTTTGTACTTTCTGTTTCTTCCTTTCTGTCTATAGATTTGTCTATCTGTTAAGAATATCCCTCCTTTTCTGTATCATTGTGTATGCTCTAAATCGCTGTAATTCTTTCTATCTTTCCTATCACTCTCTCTTTTCTCCCGCCCCACACCCCTTAGATATAAGGGTGTTCAAAAAGAAAATGCAAACAATGCATGTTTCTAAGTAAATTAAAATATGAATGTTGTACACATAAATTTACTCAACGATTCATGTTATCCAACAAATGTCTTAACGTTTCATTTGCTTTTTCAGTAATATTAATTATTATTTTAATTTCAAAATGTGCATACATTATATATGAGTTGCGTTTCTTTTTTTTAACATATATATAAGCGTTTTATATAGATATTTTATGGATTTGTAATAGCCTTTCAATACCCGTATCTTTGAATTTGTAATACTCACATCTTTTTATTTGCTGTGTTTGTGCAAATTATTTGTTTTTCTTTCAGTAAGTGTTAAGACTGGTTGCACCATAAGCTACAATACTGCTATAAAATCTGGCTACACCATTGGTTATAAGACTGGCTGCCACATCACTCGTTACGAGACTGCTAAAGAACTGTCCCTTCCACTGGCTGGCTACATCACAGGCTATAAAACTGCCTGACTGCTGGTTACGAGACTGACTATAGAAATGGCGCCACCATGGGCAATAAGACTGCCTATTCCACTGGTTACAAAACTGGTTAAATAACTCGCTACACCATTTTCTATATTCAAATGTTATAAAATTGGCTAACAGTGCAAACAAAATATCAATGATGCACAGCGGAAAGCGGAAACGGAAGTCAAACAAAGCAAACAACGTTCCACAGCAGTCAAACAGCGCGAACAACTTCACACAGCAGTCAAACAGCGCGAACAACGTCACACAGCAGTCAAACAGCGCGAACAACGTCACACAGCAGTCAAACAGCGCGAACAACGTCACACACAGTCAAAGAGCGCAAACAACGTCACACAGCAGTCAAACAGAGTGGTAACAAGAGTCAAGCGGAAGTTAAACAGCGGAAATGAAGTCAAACAACGCAAATAACACTCAAATAGAGCAATCAATAGTCAAACAGCGTAAACAGTAGTTAAACGGCGCAAACGACAATTAAACAGCGCACAGTCAAACAGCACAAACAAGAGTAAAATACCGCAGTCAACAAACAGCGCACAGTCTATCAGTGGACAGTTAAACAGCGATTAAATAGATCAAATAGCTGTTTAACAGTGCAAACAACGGTTGAACATCGCAAACAACGATTAAACAGGGCAAAGAGCGGTTTAATCAAAGATGAACATCATTGAACATTGTAAACGGCTTAAACATGTATCAACAAATGCTTGTGTAGAAACAGTAACATTCAACTGCTTCTGATCATCAAAACTTTGCTGGGCAAACATTAGAAATTATATCCAAAATGTTATGAATAAATGAGAACAAAACCTCTAGATCACTAAAATATTTCATTTCATTCAAATAACACTTGTACACAAGTCTTACAGTATACTATATGAGAGAAAGTGTATACAGTTTCCCTGTCAGTGAGACTGGAGGAGAGAAAGTGCCCACGTCATTTTTACAACTGATGACAAATGAAATAATCACTTAATCTAGGCCCCCTAGGTCTTCTAATATAATTGTATCTATTTATTTTCATGTTTTCTCCAAAAGCCAAAGCCAGCATTTAGTAGACAGACAGACAGACAGACACACATAAATAGATAGATAGATAGATAGATAGATAGATAGATAGATAGATAGATAGATAGATAGATAGATAGATAGATAGATAGATAGATAGATAGATAGATAGATAGATAGATAGATAGATAGATAGATAGATAGATAGATAGATAGATAGATAGATAGATAGATAGATAGATAGATAGCTTAAGTGTGGTGGGATCAACTGAGTGGAACTGCACTAAATGTAAGACATTGTTTTTGAAGTGAGGTGTGCTACAACCAGTACGAGATATAGTTAAGCTCTAGATATTATTTTTGACGTCGTTGCTGAGTGATTTGCATAACATGTATTTGTTATTGAGTAATGTAGACAACAAGTGTTTATTGTTGAGTGATGTGGACAGCATGTATTCGTTGTTGAGTGGTGTGGACAACATGTACTCATTGTTGAGTGATATACTGAAATGGGAATCATTATTATGTGTCTTTTAGAACTTGTATTTCTTTGATGACCTACTGACCATGGAATGATTTACCTATGCAATTCGCGAATGTGATGGATTAGCCTAAAAATGGTGTCAGCAGTTTAAGTCAAAACACTAGTATATTAATAAATAAGCTGGCAGTGTGAAAATATATTATGGCGGAATTGCTTCAGGAGTTAAAATCATATTATAAGCTGTGGTTCATAAAGTGTAAGCCTTTATCTCAATTTGTCGTCATTGGATAATGAAATTTACTGTTTTTAGCCAATACGAGGCTAAAACAGTAATGCTGATTAAATGGTGACCACTGGCAAACAAAAGAAAAAATATATGGCGCTTTGATATTCATCTATTATATAAATAGAAAGAAGGACCTTTTGCCTTACATCTAGTCTAAAAATAGCAAACAAGGCTCTGTCGTTTTCATCTAGTCTATAAAAAGCAGCGTCTTTTGCCTTACATCTAGTCTAAAAATAGCAAGCAAAGCTCTATCTTTTTCATCTAGTCTATAAACAGAAAGCATGACCCTTTGCCTTTTTTCTAGTCTATAAATAGAAATCAGGGCGCTTGCTTATCATTGCTAAATAATAGCTTTGTCTTTTCATTTAGACTAAAATTGTTTCTGTTAGATTCTGAAAGAACTCATTGCTAAATGATCAAACCCGACAAAACAATTAGACTTTCCTACGAAAAAATAAATTTTGTCCATAAAATTACAATAAACCACAACTTTTAAAAAAATCTGAAAATAGTCTTTATCAGAAAAAAATACACAATTCTGCATTCAGCCTTTAAAAACTTCAAAACATTCTATATTTGGCGAAATATAAAATAATTACCATTACAGCCATTACAACTATTCGCCTGTCGGAATTTTTAAGACTTCAACACAGAACAGAAGTCTGGTTACTAAGACTATTAGTGCTGCAGTTAGAGTTTCACTGAGACTATTAGTGATGTTTTGAGAGTTGCTGGGCTTAAATCTACAGGCTTTTCTGTCCTGGTGGTGCCGGAAGCACCAATTAAAAGGATAGCCAAGTAAGGAGAGGGGTGCTGAAGAATGAGCAGAGGAGAGATGGAGGCAGGAAACATACATGCAGATCATGATGATCTTGGATTGTAAGTAAGGCTCAATTTCTCTTCTCAGTGTGTGAATTCTTCTGGCCAATAACTGATAACTAAGGCTCACTTTACTCTTCCAGGATGTTAATTTTTCTGGCCAATAACTGATAACTAAGGCTCACTTTACTCTTCCAGGATGTGAATTCTTCTGGCCAATAAACTGTAAATAAAGTTCAATTTCTATACCAGTGTGTGGATTCTTTTGACCAATGACTGGTAAATATGGCCCAATTTCTCTTCTCAGTGTGTGGATTTTACTGGCCAATGACTGGTAAATATGGCCCAATTTCTCTTCCCAGCGTGTGGATTTTACTGGCCAGTGACTGGTAAATGTGGCCCATTTTCTCTTCCCAGCGTGTGGATTTTACTGGCCAATGACTGGTAAATATGGCCCATTTTCTCTTCCCAGCGTGTGGATTTTACTGGCCAATGACTGGTAAATATGGCCCATTTTCTCTTCCAAGCGTGTGGATTTTACTGGCCAATGATTTATGAATTTTCTTTCCTGTGTGTGGGTTTACTGGCCAACGATTTATGAATTCTCTTTCCAGTGTGTAGATTTACTGGCCAATGACTGGTGAATGAGGTTCAAATCTCTTCTTAATGCAGATATGTCACTGGCCAGTGATATGTAAGCTACAATCTATCGCGACTTTCTTAAATCAATACCATGTCATTAGTTGTGCTCTATTGACTGAACAAGCGTACGTTTGACATTAGGGGAGATAAATCTACTATCATCAGTATACGTCATAACAAACGTAATATTTATACGTGCCCTCCGCCAGAACGTTTAATTTTTAAGAAGCACATAAGCCCGCCTTCAAAGTATCAGAACATTTAGAGTTCTGATAGCAAACCATAAACCTTACCCTACCCGGAGCCTGCAGGCTTCGACATCGTGTTTGTTAGTGTCTCTATTCGTCATGCACGCGTTCTGGTGTCGAGATTTTCCTATCAGACAAACTCTCACTGTGCGATTGTTGTACTTTAAGAGGATAATATGCTTTTAAAAATGAATCCTGCCGAAGGGTTTATGTAGGAAATATGTTTGGTATCCGGCCAAACTCCATGGATTTTGCATAGTGTATAATTAGCAATTTTTTCGTGTAAGTTTTTAGGTATTTATATAAGTATTTAAGTAGAATATATAGAGAAATAAATAACCATTACTAAAATACCATTAAAATAAATCGCTGACTCCAGCTCTAATTTAGAAATGTTTTCAAAGCTGGATAGCTCACTGCCTGTCTAACTGGGCTGTAAAGGTTTATTACATTGGGTCGCTTACTTCAGCTCTAATAAACTTTATCTATAACCTAATGATACATTTTGTCATTTGTAGTAAGCCTATATCGATTTTTTCGGTAATTAAATTAGAGAAGATGAATGCAGAACCTAAAGTTCAAATTATTCATCTTGGATGAAATCGTCAGGCTCTCTACAATATCTCAAAGCAGATGTCCCAACACATAATCAAAAAATCAAAACACATAACGTCCGCGCTGAGCAGACCAAACCTTACTATAATAAATCAAGCGCCGAGTGGGATTATCCAGCTATCTTATCTCAGTAGTTGTCTTCTCCTTATCCATCTTGTATCTTAAAGGCCTTCACCTTTGCATTCTTGACCAC
Source organism: Sinotaia quadrata (assembly GCA_028829895.1). Lineage (NCBI taxonomy): Eukaryota > Metazoa > Mollusca > Gastropoda > Architaenioglossa > Viviparidae > Sinotaia > Sinotaia quadrata. The sequence goes on along the minus strand of CM054181.1, from coordinate 38,340,288 downwards.
AAGCTCTCTCCGATGCAGAGCACTCGTCTTTGAAATCACCGTTCACAGGGAAAATGACGTCATAAACAATCACCATACCATTCAGAGAGAAAATAACCTCATATAAAATCACCATACCATTCAGAGAGAAAATAACGTCATATAAAATCACCATACCATTCAGAGAGAAAATAACGTCATATAAAATCACCATACCATTCAGAGAGAAAATAACCTCATATAAAATCACCATACCATTCAGAGAGAAAATAACGTCATATAAAATCACCAAACCATTAAGAGGGAAGTAACGTCATAAACAATCACCATATCATTCAAAACGGAAATGACAACATAAACAATCACATACCATGTTGGACGGATATAACCTCATCAACATCTAATCGTGAGTGGATAAAAAATGCTAGCTCGGTTAAGATTAAGTAGAATCCGGAATGTTATGTTGTTGTTTTTTTTAAGATAACTGTGTGGTTTGCTTCAAATAAGACAATGGAAATATTTTATCCGTACTACCACTATTTGGATTACTTTCGTTAAATATAAGAAGGAAACATGTAACAGTTACCAGCACTAACTAGATCACTTACTTCAAGTAAACTAGTGCAAATGTTCTACTATAACTACAACTAGTGGGAGTGCATTTTTCAAGTACAACAAACAAAACTACTTCTAAAGAGATCACTACGACTAACACCAATACGATATATTTCACTTGTATTCTCTTTTTTTTTCCTCCACCTGTTTGTAGAACAACCCTGGGAGATATCTTTTTCCCGTTATTTTTTGTTGTTGTTGTTGTTTTAGAAAATGTCTTTTGCCATCTTTCTTGAGAAACTGTGGTGTTGTGAATTGTAGGGATGTTATTTTTTCACCTTTTCATATTTTGGGGTTGGGGTGGGGCTATTTAATTTTTGGGGTGAGGGGATGGGTGGGGTGTTTGTGTTGGTTTATTTTTTTTTTTGCTTGTTTGTTTTACAGTTCAGAGATAAATTGAAAATATTTGCCAAATTAAAGATACTAAAAGTATGTAAATAGATACAACAAAGAATATTTTATTCATTTATTCATATATTTTCATATTTTTGTCCTCTAGACCTGGAATAGACCAAAATAACGCTTTGGAATCATAAAATTTATTATTTCATTTCAATACTTGCCCAAATAAAAGACGCAACTAAATCATGCATATTTAATATTTTGTCTAGAATAAAAGAAAAAATGTTTATTTTTAAACTTGGTCCAAAAAATAAGTTGCAAATTTTGAGCATAAGAACTTGAATGCAAAACAAATAAAAGTCTATAAATTCATGACTCGAAAATTCTCAGTTTCATTGTAATTATTTGTGTTTGTTATTTGTCTGTGGAATTTACAAACTTAATATAATTCTTTTATTCATTCTCAAAAAATTTGTAAAACTGATTTTTTTAAACAGGAATTGTATTACAAAGGATACTGTTTGATTCTTTTGTTTTTGTTTTTTGAACGACTGTAGTTTCGCTCGATTTTATTAATGACCTTTGAATAGGTTGAAATGATTCTCAATCTCTGTGATGCCATCATAATTCTATAATGTTTCCTTCTTAAGTATTTTCCCATATCTCTCTTCTTCAAACCGGCACTTCATGTATTCATTTATCTAATTTCCCTCTCTGTCTATTTATTTATCTCCCTTTCTTTCTCTTTCCCTATGTATCTAACATAGGTCAATCTATCTACCCTTCTTCTTTTATTTACCCATCTATTATTACTCTCTTTATCTTATTATCTATCTATCTAGCTTCGTATCTGTTTATCTATCTATCTAATTATCAAAGAGGTCAATATATCAATTTATGTATCTGTGCATAAAACAGGGTCGTGTAGAATTTATGAAATGGCATCTGGCTCCGTATACAAGCCTTCATTAACTCGGTCCTGTTAAATGAGGGTCTAAAGGAAATCTGTCCTAACATAATGTCTCTCTTGTGTTTAAGTAGGGGCAGAAGTCGTGAATATGATAATTCTAAGATATTTTATATTTGTGTGTGCGTGTTCTTTTTGTTAAACAATCATACTCTGCAGCCCCTTCATTCGTATGCAGCGTCTTTCTCCCAGCAAGAAATTTGGAAATACTTCGTCAAACTGATGACATTATACAATTTCATTTATGCTGAATGACTTACCATAACGAATACATATTATGCTGTGTGCATATTAAGGTCTGATGAATGAATGGCCATTCTGAGTGCATATTAAGGCTTGATGAATGAGTGACCATACTGTGAACATATTAATGTTTGATGAGTGAATGACCCATATTGAGTGCACATGAAGGCTTGATGAGTGAATGGCCCATACCGAGTACATATTAACGATTTACTAATGACTGGCTAAAGGGAGTACATTAGGGGTTGACTGGCAGATTTTGATTGATTGACTAACTGCTCTTTTGTGTCACGATAGTTAAAAGCCGGAGGTAAACTATTTATGCTGGTTGTGTATTGCTTCTGACTGAAAGTACAGACAGACAGAAGGCGGACTTAGTGTTCGTTTGAATGTTTAGTTTATTTGGGGAGGGGGGGACGCTTGATTGTTTGTTGATTATTTTCTTTAATACCTTTGTTTCGGGGGGGGGGGGGGATTTGTTTTGTTTGAGGTGCTGGCTGGCTGATTTATTTTTGCTTATCTTTAAATTCAGTAATAGCTTTGGTTTTTTAATTGGATGGGCAGTTAGTACATTGATCGGCTTGTTTCTCTTTGATTATTTTGTAGTTATTTTTCTGGTTGGTTTGTTGCTTGTATGAATAGTTGCCTTGCTTGCTTGATTTACTGTATTTTCTTTTCTTTATTGATTCGAAATTAGAAATAAAACATTTCCATTAAATTAGATTTAAACATCTGTGAATTCATTTCTTAGTATCTTCTGGTGCAGAGTTTCTGATATTTACAAACACCTCGAGAAATCAAAAAGTGATATTCATATATTTCCTTTCAGTTTAGTTTAACGTTACAAGTATCTGGTTGTTCTCATCGTCATAAACCTTAACTATTGGATAATCAAAACTATTCATCCACTTGGAAGTAGTTTGGATTGTATCAGCATTTTCTAGTATATTCTCAACTCGAGTTGTTTACTCTGACTCTGACACTTACAAAAGTACCATTATAAGGAGTGATCAAAGTCGGGTCACTTCAATAATTTTACAATTTATATAACAATTAAGTCTAGAAATAGGGATAGGCATATTCACTCCACCACAAATAGACATAGAGATAAAATATTGAGATAAATGCAGAGATACTGAGATAAACAGAGAAATACTTTTTCAACATAGATAATGTAGGAATTAAGTTTATAAAATATTATTAAACTATTAAAGGATACAATCGTTCTGTTTAATTCTTGAATAGTAAGTGTTGTTGCTAACCAATGGTTTTAGGAAAATATTGTCATGTATACACTTATGGAAATATCTCATACTATATAGCTTGTGGTAACACAAACTATTGCTAAATGTTTGTTTCTAACCAAATCTCGTCCTGCACTAGATACAATAGTAAACTCTGGCACTCCAAATTGTATGCACGATAACGTGTAAATTATTGCGAAAAGTTTGTTTCTATCTAAATCTTAGTTTTATAGGGCAAGAGAGGGGTATAGATTGGTGTTCTACTAATTCTGGTTGTTCTTCTCCATTTGCAATGTTATAGTGTAAGCAAGGGCCAAAGACTTCTGTGTTCTCCTAATTCTAGGTCTCACCTGTTTCCGACATTGTCAGTTCTAGTATAAACAAGGGCCGTAACTGGCTAAAAACTGTTGGCATTAATGTCATTACGGATGTCAAACTGACCTTGAGGCCAATTGCAATCGTGATTGCTAGCTATGCGATACGTTCTGACTCATTTGTATGGTTATTCAAGATATTACTGTTAAAAACTGTAAAGAATTGCTAAATATTTTCGAAGAGGACTGGGTTGTTGGGGATTTTTTTAAACTACATTCGTTCAGAAACTGTTTTTTTTAAGAAACCAAACACAGCACGCTAGAGCAGACTTCCGGGTACTCTCAATGTCGCGGTGAAAGTGAACAACAGACGACAACTGTGACGTCAGTCTATAACACCGTTTCTCATTGGGCACGAGATTCTCAGAATTATAAAGTCATCTATATTAAACTCAAATTGAATTTTACTAATTTTACTGTACTAATAGTTTGCGTTTCAAGTAGCCAACGACAAGACTGGCCTACAAAGTGTGCAAAAGAAACTCTGGAAAGCAAAAATGCAAGAATAGACATTTTTCACTGTTATAATTTCCATGTTATCCAAGATTAAGTGAAAACATTTTAAACAATTTCTGCTAGTCAAAATTAACAGAAACACACTTCCTGGTATTCAAATTAACCAAAGATACATTTTAAACAACATTTCGGTAATCACAGTTAAACAGATTTCCATTTTCAATGACTTTCCGATACTCACCGCTAGTCAGAGATGCATTTTAAACAACTTCCCGCTAGTCAGCTTACCAGAACTACACGGTGAATACATTCCGCTAGTCTCAGCTAACCACAAATTCATGTAACAAAATTCCTTAGTAATTATGTACAGATACAGAGAACATTTCAGCTGAAAAGTGAGAATTGTTGAATATAGAGAACAAGTAAAGATAGGCAAACAGAACTGTTGGATATAGTTGCTAGTGATGCAATGAACAGTAGAGATAAATAGAATTGTAGAATATAATATATTGAAATATAGAGAACAAGTAAAGATAAACAGACAGAACTGTTTGATATCATAGCTAGAGATATAGAGAACAAGTAAACAAAAACACGTTTGTATATTATAGCTAGATATACAGAGAACAATTAGAAATAAACAAACAGAACTGTTGGATATAATAACTAGAAATACAGAGAACAATTAGAGATAAACAAACAGAACTGTTGCATATAATAACTAGAAATACAATTAGAGATAAACAAACAGAACTGTTGGATATAATAACTAGAAATACAATTAGAGATAAACAAACAGAACTGTTGGATATAATAACTAGAAATACAGAGAACAAGTAGAGATAAACACACAGAATTGCTGCCATACAAAGTGAGTTAAGCACAAAATGCAGGCTAACAGAATCTTATTCTTTAAATTAAAATTGCAAAATTTGATAATTATATTAAGACTACCGTGGTAAAAGAAATCAGAGACAACGACCTGTTGCTGCAACTAAATTGGGCCTGTAAAGGTAAATTGTACCTTATCAGTACGAGCACACGCTTAGGAAAGCAGTGGCTAAAAATAGCCAATCATGGCTTCAAGAAGTATAACATAACGAATCAAGTCACGAATGAAAATGATGCAGTCGGTGGAGCCAGGGAGGATTAAGAATATTCAGCGTTGATTCTTTTTGGACTTATTTTAGTGACTGGCGAACTTGGAAATATTGAATTCATTTGTATATCAACTATGGTGAGTTAGTTCTTTCTGGATTGATTTTAGTGACTGACGAACTGTTGTGTTACAACCCTGCTTACAGCATGCTGGTGACTGCCCTGAGTTAGTTCATTCTGGATTGATTTTAGTGACTGACGAACTGTTGTGTTACAACCCTGCTTACAGCATGCTGGTGACTGCCCTGCGTTGGTGACCGTGGCATTATGATCAAGTCGGATTTGGAAACAGTTATATTTATTTGTTGAATGATTACCATGAAGAACAAAAAGCAAACAAGAAAACGCATGAAAGTGTAATTAAGAATACCACGGTCACGTTTTCAAACAAAAACAAAATCGAATGAATTGCTTGTAACAACTCTTCATAAAGAGAAAATAAACTTGCACAAATTAAGGTCCTGTTCGCTCTTTCTAGCCTCTCTGTCATCTTTTTTTATTCCGTCCTCCATTTCTTTCCTCTCTGTCCTCCCTTTTCTTGTCTTTTTTCTCTGTCCTCTTTTCATTTCTCTCTTTCTTTCCTCTTTGTTTTACATGTCCTCTCTTTCTTTCCTCCATGTCCTCCCCCAACTGCCCTCTCTTTCCTCTTTGTCCTACCTGTCCTCCATATCCTCCCTCCCCCAATTGTCCTCTCTTTCTTTCCTCCCTGATCTCTCTTTCTTTCCTCTTTGTCCTACCTTTCCTCTATGTCCTCCCCCAACTGTCCTCTCTTTCTTTCCTCCTTCCTACTTTCCTCCCTACCTTTCCTTTCTCTTCTCTCTCTTTCCCCTGCCCCCTGCCCTCTCTTTCCTCTCCTCTCTCTTTTTCCTCTCTTTCTTTAATCCCTGTCATCTCTCTTCTTTCTTTCTTTTGTCCCTGTCCTCCATTTGCTTCACTCTGTCATTCTATTGACTTGTTTCACACTCTAAATGAATTCTTTGTTTGAATTGTCATAAACTCCGTTTCCCCCCCCCCCCAAAATAGAATGAACTTTAATTTGTATAATCATGTACTTTCATTTAAACCGTTGATATTCATACTTAAGTAATGTTTGCTCTGTGTTCAGGAATGCCTATTTAGGCAGAGAGAGAGAAGTTTGACTAGGTGTGTCTTGGAGAAACATATTTAGTCAAACATTACTATCTTGGTGAAAGGCATTTAGCCTGAAAATGACAATTGTTTTAATTATGCGTGTCTTAGTCAAGACTACTTAGCCAGACATTAACATCTGTTTTGACTGTTTTGGTGATGGTTAATTAGGCAAAATATAAGTACTCCATTAAATAATGATTACCAGTGACAAGTAAGAAAATCCAGAATAAATTTTAATTTAAAACAAATGGGAAATATGAAAGAGTCGAAATGTAAACGTTCATCTTCACACCGTAATGAAATTATCTTCAGAAACAGTAAGGTCTGGCTTCTAATTAGTTGTAGTAACTTTTGCCATTAGTCATTTTTTGCCTTAGTCTCTTAGGTGTGAATAAGTAATGGTGAAATATAAGAAAAGTGCATAGTTGTTTCACTATTTGTTTGAAAATAATCAGAGTATCAAATGCACACACAACTGAGTTAGCGGACGTACTGACGGATGAATGGGCAGGTGGATGGTGTATGATGGATGGGTGGGGAAATGGATGGATGGGTGGTTAGATAATGGATGAACGGAGAGCGGACAAATAGAGACATACAGATAGATGGATAATGGATGAACGGAGAGCGGACAAATAGAGACATACAGATAGATGGATTAAGGAGTAGACAGAGTATATTAATATACCAATGCATACAGACTGACAGCCAAACACACTCATGTACAGTATCGTCTTAACGCATGGGTATGCTGGGCAGATATCCGGGGGCCCCTTGCTAATCTATACATGTAGTGATTTGCTGTCAATTTTTATTCCCGTGAGTGGTTGTGTGGATAGGGGCCTCAGTGCACTGCTTTCCCGTAAGCCTTTATTGCTGTTAAGACGGCCCTGCGTATATATATATAGAGAGAGAGAGAGAGAGAGAGAGAGAGAGAGAGAGAGAGAGAGTATGTGTGTGTGAAGAGAGAGAGAGTCGGACAGACAGACTGATTCTTGATGTGCAGGAGAATCAGCAGACGACGAAAAGAAAGATATGGAAAGAAAAACTTTAAATACATTTATTTCTAAACAAATTAAGAAATGGACGGTACGGGACATGAGCGACACCGCTAATGGAGAGATATAGGTTCTTACCTGAGAACATGTGTGTCAGTGACATCCAGATTAAAAGAGCAAAGAAACTTTGTTCGAGGTGCACAAAGAACTGGGACCACATCGGAAAGCAGTAGTAGTTGAGTCGTGAAATCGAGAGCGTTCAGTATCTTGACGAGTGTCCAGTCGATTTAGTCGACTACGGGATGTAAACTTTGACCTCAGTATCAGGCACAGCAAGACCACTTTATAATGCAAACCTCTTTATAACAAACCTGTGCTGGATACCCTGTTGAAAGCTGATTATAATTAATTATTTTAGACTTGAAATATTTATTGGCAATGCTTTGTATTATTGTCAAACAATTTATATAACAAATTAAGTCGTGCTTAAGTAAATTAAATCTCACTTCGATAAATTAAGTTTCCATGAAATAAATCAAGTTTTATTTAAATAAATAAAAGCTTTTTTCATAATATTAAATGAATTTTAAATGAAATCACCTGATTTATTTAATTTTTTTTTTAGTTTAGCAAAAATAAACAAATCTCAATTTTTGCTTAAGTAAGGTTTGGCTTAAATGAAATAAATCTCATGAAATCTAAATCCCATTTAAATTGAGTTGTTTCAGGAGAGCAATTTTAAACCTAAACCAAAACAAGAACACTAAACAACAAAACAAGAGAAAATAGTTATCAATTGTACATGTGGCAAGAAACTGTCAAAATTTATAGAAATTTACTACGATTAAAAATGTTTATTTTAGAATAAAATGGATTGTGTGTAATCATAGTAAAGTAGATATTATAAACAAAAACAGCATTAAGATCGACGGAAAGCTCATTTAACATTAAGTTGATATCATGATCTCTGTATTGCAGTGCATATTTATTAAATAAGCTTTGTTTTAGTGCCAGTGTTAAAGTAGTTCAGCATTATATTTATTTATATTAAAACTCAACAACTGTATTATTCTGCATAATAAAATATATCCCCAAAACTCAAGAACTCAACAATACAATACAAATAATTCTAGTCTTTATGACTCGCCATTTACGTCACTAAGCGAACAAAGGCTTGATGTTACAATGCAAATCATTCTAGTCTTTATGACTCGCCATTTACGTCACTAAGCGAACAAAGGCTTGATGTTACAATACAAATCATTCTAGTCTTTATGACTCGCCATTTACGTCACTTAGCGAACAAAGGCTTGATGTTACAATACAAATCATTCTAGTCTTTATGACTCGCCATTTACGTCACTTAGCGAACAAAGGCTTGATGTTACAATACAAATCATTCTAGTCTTTATGACTCGCCATTTACGTCACTTAGCGAACAAAGGCTTGATGTTACAATACAAATCATTCTAGTCTTTATGACTCGCCATTTACGTCACTTAGCGAACAAAGGCTTGATGTTACAATACAAATCATTCTAGTCTTTATGACTCGCCATTTACGTCACAGAGCATAGAAAGGGTTGAATTCGATGATGACGTTGTTATAAAAGAATGTGTGTGTATGTGTGTACGTGTGTATACGTGTGTGTACGTGTGTGTGTGTGTGTTCTTATTTGTACGCGTGTGTGTATGTGTACGCGTATGTATATATGTGTATGTGCGTGCGTGCATGAGTGCATACGTGTGGAGGTGCGTGGGTGGGTGTGCAATAAATAAATTGCATCCTAAATGAAAAAGATGTAACTCTGCTGCTTTTTAGAACAACTTAGGATGTTGTTCCTTATACCTAGCATTTGGAACATTCTGCTATATTTCCTGTGACTGTTACCAGTAAGGTGGCAGCAGCAAATATGAAGAAACAGCCTACTTTGTTAAAGCTAACACAACTTGGGCGTCAAAAGTTTGCAAACACACCAAACTCACCAAGAGTACATAAGTTTATACCACACCAAAACTTCCAAAGTGCGTGACAAAGGTTTGCACTACGCCATAACGTCCAAAGTGTGCGACAACAGTTTGAATCTCACCAAAACGTTCTAAGTGTGCGACAAACATGAGCATTACACCAAAACGCCCCAAATGGGGCGCAAGGGGTGCATCACATCAATATGCTCCAACTGTGCGACAAAATAAGCAACACACCAATACGCCCCAAGTGTGCGACAAGCTGAGCAATACACCAATGCGCCCCCAATTATGTGACACAATGAGCAATACATCAATAAGTCCCCAACTATGCGACAAGTGAGCAATACACCAATGCACCCCATGTGCGACAAAAGTGGGCAACACGCCAATATGCCCCAAGTGTGCGACAAATGAACAAAGCAAGAACGCAGGACACACTGTGCGACAAAGTGCGATATATATTAGAACACTCCAAAATGGCAGATGTCGACACTGTTTGACACGATTAATCAATCAAAGCACTAATCGAAAGGAAATATCTGGATTTAATTATCACAATTACTAGAACTCTCTGTCTTACAATACGTGAAAAATTTTCAGCGCGCGTGGAAATGGACAGCTGGTGCCACGTGCTGCATCACTGGTCGCAACAAAAATGTTAAGAATTAATGACTTGCAACTAATTCGCTACACGAAACAAAATTCAGAAAGATGTGATAGAGCAAATGTATTTGTTAGGTATCACTCTTCAAGTAACAAATGCATTGTGTTTGACTTTATGCTGAATAATTCAATATTACACTTTTAAAAGCTCTTAACCTCTTCTGTATTTTCCTAATAACCATTATCTAACAGCCACCACAATTCAAGGGGTCAGTGAGTATTAGTGCTAAATCTAACGCATTCAAGGGGTGAATGAGTGTTAGTGCTAACTCTAATTTACTCAAGGGTCATTGAGTGTTAGTGCTTACTCTAGTTTACTCAAGGGCCAGTGAGTTTTAGTGCTAACTCTAATTTACTCGAGGGGTGAATGAGTGTTAGTGATAACTCTAACGCATTCAAAGGGTCAGAGTGTTAGCTCTAACTCTAGCACAACATAAAAGACCAATAAATATTAACTCTAACTCTAGCATGTTCAAGTGATTGTGAGTTTTGGCTCAACTCTAACATATTCAAGGAGTCTGTGAGTGTTGGCTCTAACTGTAAGCAGTTTAAAATTCCAATGAGTGTTGGCTCTAACTGTAACGCAGTTTAAAATTCCAATGAGTGTTAGCTCTAACTGTAACGCAGTTTAAAATTCCAATGAGTGTTATCTCTAGCTCTAACGCATTCATCGGGTCGGTAAGTGTTATTTCTAACTCTAAAAAATCGACCATCTTTAAAGTTAAGAATACCTAACGAATAGTGCTTGTGAAATTTCTTTTATTTAAATCAGTCAGCAAGATCCTTGTCCTACATTTAAACCTCAAAGTGCGTACAACTGTGAAACTGCTTAGAAAGTGTGTCTTATGAATATAGTGATAAACACATTGTTAATAACTAAATTTTAAAAAAGTATGTCATATGAATATAGTGATAAACACATTGTTAATAACTAAATAAATATAAACCTGGAAGTAAGTAAATTTCTTTCATTACAATCGTGTGAGTCAGTATCCAAGATTATGAGTGAAGATTTTCTTGAATAAATCAACCATACCGAGACAAAGAACTTAACTTTCATAATGAAGAGTAAATCAACCATACCGAGACAAAGAACTTAACTTTCATAATGAAGAGTAAATCAACCATACCGAGACAAAATGCTTAACTTCCATCATTAATAATAAATCAATATTACCGAGACAAAGTGCCTAACTTTCATAATAAATAGTAAGTCAATTCTACCGAGACAAAGTGCTTAATTTTCATAATGAATAGAAACCTTTATTTACTTTCTTTCCTGTAACTGAAGAGTTTTATTACCAGACACTACATGTATGACTGTAATAAACATTCCTAATTTGGCAATACACTTGAAAACTATACAATAAATGCAAAGATGCCGTTTACAAAAAAGATTTGTAAAATTTGGGGTCTTCAATGACATACAATATTGGTATTAAATGACATACAATATTGATCTGCGACGGCATGCAATATTGGAATTAAATGATATACATAATTGGTATTAAATGACATGCAATATTGGTATTCAATGACATACAATGTTGGTCTTCAATGGCATGCAATTTTGGTAATAAATGACATATAATATTGGTCTTCAATGGCATGCAATATTGGTATTAAATGACATTTAAAATGGGTATTAAATTATATACAAAATTGGTTTTCAGTGACATGCAATATTGGTATTAAATGACATGAAGTATTGGTATTAAATGACATACCTGAAGGTCCAGCGACAAAGACATGGAAGAAACAGTACGAAAAATGTGACGTAGAGAAGACAAGTGTCAGCTGCGCGTTGTCTTTAAGCCAGGAACTGCTCGCGAGCAGCGAGTCCACAATTAACAAATCAGCTTGTAAATGGGAAGCCAACTCTTTTATAGAGTACTCAGCAACACTCCCAAAATTCTGTCAACTTCTACGCACTTTTTCCCCCCTTTCTGAATTATTTTGTCTGTCTTTCTTCTGTTCATCTATTCTCTTCCGTTTTGCACGCTCTCCTTTCCTCTCAGGCAAACCCCTCGCCCACTAGCGTTGTCGCTGTCCACCCCCGTATTTCACGTGCCGAGTGGACGTGACGTGGCTAGGCAGCGCGATTTAACGCCACGAGAACTGGACGGGGTGAGGGGGGTGGGAAGGAGATCTGCAGTGTCTCTAGCCAGTTGGTTCTTTTATTTCTTCTTTCCTTTCTCTCATTTTATTCACATTTTTATTTTATTACGTTTGTTGGAAAGCATATGGTACGAGGTTGATCGGTTTCGACTCTTTTGGTAAACTTGTTTATATGTGGTATTTTGGTAAACTTGTTTATATGTGGTATTTTGGTAAACTTGTTTATATGTGGTATTTTGGTAAACTTGTTTATATGTGGTATTTTGGTAAACTTGTTTATATGTGGTATTTTGGTAAACTTGTTTATATGTGGTATTTTGGTAAACTTGTTTATATGTGGTATTTTGGTAAACTTGTTTATATGTTGTATGTTGTATTGGTGTGGTTTTGTGACGGAACATTTTCAGCCTAAAGAAGGAAATCTTTTCAAGACAAAGAAACGCGATAAAAGTATTAGCAGACAAGAAAGGATTAGACAGACAGACCCCAGAAGGAAAGGAAAAGAGACAGCGAGGATTAAAAAAATATGAGAAAAAGGAAAATGCTGAGGGAAAAGAAGAATCAAAGTCGTTAAAAACGAAGAGAATCAGCAGTGAGGAAGAAAGAGAGAACGGAGAGAGATCAAAATCGTATTTTTTAAAAATAAAAATGGAAAACATTAACAAAATCTCACAAGGGCAGAGAGGAAGAAAAAAGTTTGAAAGGGCGAAAAAGTCAATTGGGTGGAGCCAGAGACAACTCTCTATGTCACCTTACGTCAAGTATACGCACGTGCTTGTGTTTGAAGTAGTGTGGGGGAGGGGGTTGCGCATGGATGTAGTTGAATGAAGAGAAAGGGGAGGCAATCGTGTGTACCGCATTTAACGAATGGAACGTGCTACATTTTCGTACACAAGTCATATATCTCTGAACAGCAAGCAGTAATGACTTGATCTCAAAGTAGGCAACGAGTAAATTAAGTCTGATTCCTTATAATAAAGTCTGTAATATCTGATTTATAAACAGCTGTCAATAACTTCATTCATCCAAAAACAACTTTCAAAAGAGGTTTAAGTTATCTTTAAGTAGACGTTAAAAGCGTCTTCTCTATTCTTTGAACAATCTGTAATAGATTTTTAAAATCTTAAACAGTCTATGAAAGATTTAACATTTGTGATGTTATTTTACTAGAAATATACGTAAGGGTGACTTTATTTAACTATTAACATACATAAGAGTGATCTTATTTAACTATAAACATACATAAGAGTGATCTTATTTAACTATAAATTTACGTAATGGGGATTTTATTTAACTATAAACATACATAAGGGTCATTTATTTAACCATAAGCAAACACAAGGGTGATTTTATTTAACTATAATCATACATAAGAGTGATTTTATTCAACTTATGTAATAGTGATTTTATTTAACTATGAACATACATAAGGATTATTTTATTTAACTATATACATACATAAAGATGATTATATTTAACTATAAATATACATAAGGGTGATTTTATTTAACGATAGAGGGGTACGGATGGGTAATTTAATTTTACCATAAACATACTGAAGTGTTATTTTGTTTCCAATATAGCCAAGTAGAGAAAACAATAAGATTAATATTTTTAATGGTGTGTAGATATTATATAGAATAAGGAAATGATAGTCAACTGAATAAATAGTTTTAGAAAAGAATTCTATGAATTTGGTTTCGAAATAAATGCAATAAAATGCTACACTTAAATAAAAATAAATAATGATGAGACAGAATTGTACTGAAGAATAACTGTCTGATTTTAACAGCTACAGTCACTGTTTGATCCCTAGCACTGACATAAAGGCCGCGCAACAGAGTTAGTGAAATATTGTTTACAAGGTACACGTGGTGTTCAATTTATGAAATTGATAAACATTGGACATATTAAGAGTGAAAGTAAAGGGTGAAAACTGATAAACATTGGACATATTAAGAGTGAAAGTAAAGGGTGAAAACTGATAAACATTGGACATATTAAGAGTGAAAGTAAAGGGTGAAAATTGATAAACATTGGACATATTAAGAGTGAAAGTAAAGGGTGAAAATTGATAAACATTGGACATAATATTATTAGACAAAGGAATGTAACTGCGCAATAGAAGCATTAAAGCTAAGTTCTAAAAATAGATTATTATAAACAGAGGTTTTAAAGGTGTTGGGAAAAGAACAACAATTGCGATGGAAAGGACTGAATAGCGGTAGTGTTAAAGCTGGTTTATATGATATTGATGATAATGTGAAAGGTTAAAAGACGGAAACTAGGGTCGTAATAGATAGCTCGGACCTTGCTTCTCAAACTTTTTTCAGTCACGACACACTTGCAAAAAGACATTCATAAAAGTGACACACCTACATCGGTCTACCGGACTCTACCAAAATTTAATCATTTTAAAAGAATTTAGTCACCAACTTTAATGAAATAAAAAAGAAGTACCTGTGAAAAAAATTAAATGGAACATAACTGAATATGAAAAATGACTGTCTTAACTCTGTGGACATGTAGAGTGTAGACTTGTTGAGTCACTAGTCTGACTAGTGACTAGACTCAAAAGTTCAAAAGTTCATATTATTCAACATCAGTGTGACACGTGAGACTGATGTGCTGCACACAAGTTTTCCAAACGAGGATGAATAATCTGACAAACTAACGCACATCTCACTATCAACACTAAGAAGTGTCGACCGAGTCTTTCATTTAATTGTTTTCATTTCTGACAATGCAGCCTCACACAGGTAAGATGAGGAGAAGGGAAGTAAAATATTTAAAGCTTTATTCACAATTGCAGTGTATTCATTTACAAGAGAAATTCAAAACGAATCGACATAGACGTCCTGAAATTTGGATTTCACATTTGTATCTGAAGTAATTTCTATTAACTGTTCCTTTTCTACAATGGTTATATCTGAAGTGATTTCTACATTATGTTGACAAGAAAGACCAAACGGCGAAATAACCCATTCCGTTCCATTTGTTGAAATTGATGGTAAGTATTTCTTCAAGCCTTCTTGAAGACAAAAAATGTGTAATTATATTGTTCTTTAACCAAGTTTGATGTTTTATTTCCAACTCAGCTGAGACACTCAATGCAGATGGGAAAACTGATAAGTCATCATTTTCTGTAGCTGATATCCACAAAAGTATATTTTTTTTTGCTGAAGCTGTTCAGTTTATCACTTGCTGATATCAAAGTTTCTTTTCTACCCTGAATACTAGAATTCAGATAGTTCATCTTATTGAAAATATCGGCCAGATAGACAAGATCAGCACACCAAACAACATCTTTAAGTTTGTATGAATACTCAGGCTTTTCTGTTTCAAAAAATGAACTATGTTCATTTATAAGTTCTAAAACACGATTTAATATTCAACCCTTCGAAAGCCAGAGAATGTCAGTATGTAACAATAATATTTTGTGTTCTGCACCCATTTGTTCATATAGTCTTTCAAAAAAGTCTGCATTTAAGTGGACGGGGTTTTTTTATGTAATTGATCATGCTTATCACTGATCCAATAATTTCTTCAAATTTATTTCCGCCTGGGCTTTTCATCATGAGCGCCTCTCGATGTAGAAAGCAATGAGTTGTAATCAAAAGAAAGGTTCACTTTTTGTGCAAAACTTAGAAATCCTTTCATATTCCATGTCACTGCTGCTGCTCCATCAGAGCATATTGATATAAAATTAATCAAAACAAATTATTTTTTTGAAAGTGTTCACTTCAGTGAATATATCAAGACGGGTTGGTCTTGCTTTTAACTGCCGGCAAAATAAATATTGCTCAATGACTTCAGACCCGTCAATGAACCTGACAAAGGGAATTAATTGAACTTTACCAGAGATGTCTCTGCTTTCATCTAACTGTAAAGCAAACTTGTTAATTATTTGTAATTTTCCGACATTTCAACATTTCGTCGATGGACTGTATCATTTGATAACGGCACCTTTGAAATCAGTTCTGCCGCTTCAGTGCCAATAATCGCTGAAACAATTTCTTTACATGTTGGTAAAATTAATGAGTTCTTCCCCGATATGAACTTTCTTTTTCTGCGAAATTAATTGAGAAACTTTAAATAATGTAAAAAAGCTTTGTCAGATAGTTTTAGACGTTTTATCATCATTGCCGAGGTTAATTGCAATGAAACATGCAGTACACCGAAATCTATTGACCTGAGAAGAGGTTAAGTATTTTAATATATATCAATAGAATTCACTCAATACACGGAAATATGTTGACCTGAGAGGAGATTAAGTATCTTAATACAACAGAATTCGCTCAATACGCTGAAATCATTGATCTGAGAAGAGGTTAAGTATCTTACTACTGAAATCAACAGAATTAACTCGATACACTGAAATTTATTGACCTGATAAGAGACTGTCTTAGTACTGAAATCAACAGAAGATATTTAGGCTTATGATTTGAAGACAAAGGTAAAAACTCGCCATTTTTTAGATCACTCAGAGTGATCCGTTGAATAGCTGTTATTAAATACGTTTTGCTGTGTGATTTGTTTTTATATTTTTTTTAGATTGCTGTGAAAGACAATGACAAACCAGACATCGTGGATCTATTGTAGTCTCTACATGTTATCTTAAACAACTGATTTAGCACTGATTGAAACATGGGCAAAACAATCTTCTTGGAGAGTATTGTAGTCTTCACATCTTTAACATTTCAGATAATATTCCGATGTATAGGCAAAAACAGCTATAACTTAATCCATGTAGCACTTATATAAAAGGTCCTTAGCACTGAAATAAAACGTCATTATGGATTGCTACTTGAATCTCAATATCTCTAGCTTATCTTTAGACAGCACAGTTAAATGTGGACCAACAAAAATATGTTTGAATTCTGCTTAACTCCACATCTATAGCTTAAAATGTGTAACATAGTTAAATGTAGGCAATACTGATTAGTCTCAGCATCTCTACATTAATAATCTATAGATATAGGTAAAAATGCCCTGATTAACACTGCATTAATTAAACCTATACTTTGGTGGGCTGTGATATATGTGGGTATAAAGACATGGTCAACATTGCATTAACTCCATACCTACTCATCTGTTGGAGCGTATTATCTGTGGGTAAAAATATCCTTGTCAAAACTGCATGAACTCTAAACCAATTTTCTATTGGGTTGTAACATACGGGCAAAATGTCCTTGTCAAAACTCTAAACCAATTTTCTATTGGGTTGTAACATACGGGCAAAATGTCCTTGTCAAAACTGCATGAACTCTAAACCAATTTTCTATTTGGTTGTAACATACGGGCAAAATGTCCTTGTCAACACTGAAGTAACTCTATACATTTACCGTATATCTATTGGGTTTTGATATTTGCGGGGTAAAAGTCCTTGTCAGTACTGCAATAACTCTCTGCCTATGAATCTAGTACATGTAACATGGTATTTGTATACACACAAAAACGCTTGTGAACAGTGAAGTCTATAGATGTCTATATATATGAGAAAATTTCCTTTGTGAACACAGCATTATCCTATGCCTAGATATTCTTAATACTATGACGTTAGTGTCCTTGAAAACACCATAGTAGTTCTGTTAACTATAATAATGTGACATATATTTGTAACGTGTTCTTGTGAACAATACATGAACTCTTGTCTGTATCATTACAGTACTGTGACACATGCAGACAAGAAATTGTACGTTAAATTCAGCTTGGTTCCAGTCCCATAACTCGACCTGACAAGAGAACGGAAAACATCATACCTCATCGCGCAATCGCACGCACTGACGTATGTAATCGAAAGTGATATGTCGCTGCAAGCGGTCCACTTCCGCCATTATCATAGGACAGTGTTTTACCGTCTGAGATCCACGTAAACATCATGCACAATAGACAGCACACAAGTCTGACGCACAATAGACAGCACACAAAAGAATGATGCACAATAGACAGAAAAAAACAAATTGCCCTTGACTTGTCAATAATAAAAACTAGATGTATCCAAATCTCAAGCTCATAGAAATAAATATAAAGTTTGAAAACTCTCACAGATTCTTAGGAATTATTGATAAATTATTACTTTTGTGAAAATTTCTCAGAACACATAACAAATTGTGGCGGAGTAAATTTGCTTGTCCTTATTTTTAAAATGTATTATTATATAGTTAATTAAATGTCAACATGACATGACCTTCGGGTACTGCACATGACGATATTTCTCTAAGTACCATAGTTAAAATAACAATTCATGTAAAGAATCTGCTAAAACTTGCTGATGCAATCCAAACCAGTGCAGAGTGGATGAGTAATTGTTTATATCCAATAGTTTAAGGTTTACAAATAATGAATTAGCCAGTGGTTAGAGACCAAAACATACCTGTTAAAGAAACTTCTATATTCAAATCACTTTGATTGTGACGTAACTCAAGTCCGATCATGTAAAGGGCAATTGTTAGCTTAATTGTGAGTTAACTGATTGATTGAGAAAGAATTAGTGAGTGCACATAGAGTAGTAACTGCAGGGTAGGACTATTGCTATTGTTTGTGAGAATGCAGTGCTGTCGGTTAGATCTCCAATCTTGGTTTTGATCCAGTTAGATCAGGGGCGGGCAAACTTTTGAGACCGCGGGCCAGATAAAACTGTTGGAACAGTTCGCGGGCCGGATAGACGACCAAATATCACAAGTCCAGCAAGTTCAGAATATAAAATGAGAACAAAAGTAATTTTTAAAAACTAACTCTGTTTCAATGAAAGATTAATGAGATGGATGGTGTTGCTTACAATAAATAAGTGATTCAATATCTGGCTGAACTGATGAGGTTGACAAGCGAAGAATGTCATTTAGATGACGGTCAGAGAGTTGAGAGCGAAGGCGACTCTTTGTATATTTCATCTTTTGTTCATAGCAAAATGTGCTTCCGAACATAGCTACAATGCGCTGAGCACGTTTAATAAAATGTGGAAACTTGCCTCATGGTAGGATGACATCACGAAAAAAAGAAAGAGGAGAAGAAGTGCGGAACTTTGCTTTTAACTCATTCTTTGAGCAAGGAGTAGTGAAACTTCATAACTGGCACCTGTCACTTTTTCATGCACAGATGTTTGCTTATGAAACATCAAACTGCTTTTCTCTATATTGCCTGTGAGTTTAGCAATAGTAGTCTTTTTCTCAGAGGCAGACATTAAACCAAATTTCGAAGTGTACTGTTTCCCAGTGACAGCGCACATTAAACTCTTTGAAGACAGCAACAGTTTTCAAACAGATCAGACACTGAGCTTGTCCAAATCGTTCTATGAAAAAGTACTTCTGTCCACTCAGAGTTTAATGTCCGACTTTCCATATCCACTTTAAATTTTTTAGGATGCTGGGGTTGCAGACATGATTGTGGGGATGGGGGAATAATGGCAAAGAAATAGCAGAAATGCAACAACCAGTTCGGTTGTGATGGCAGAAGACTGCGAGTTTCAAATTCGCACACCTCTGTTCACCTCCAGCCCTCCTTCCTCTCACCAATTGTAGCTGTGAAGGTCAGGTCACAAATGAGGCAGAGTACAGATGCTGACATACATTATTATTGTAGATCTATCCTAGGCGTAGGAGAGTTCAAAAGTCAACGAACTATAAAGAGATGCTAGTGTAATATATATAACTGCAGGCATAAATTGTACATGTGCACACGATTCTGTGCTAGTAATTCAAACTGTTAAAATTACATGTAGTCTTTAGACTAGTTTAGCCTTGGCTGTTTGACAGTGTATAACAATGCCCAAGTGTTTTAGTGACTTTTGTTTTGCGGGCCAAAAGCAATAAGTGTGAATGGCTTGGCGGGCCAAAAGCAATAACTGTGAATAGCTTGGCGGGCCAAAAGCAATGTTAACTGTGAATAGCTTGGCGGGCCAACAAAAAATGCTTCGCGTGCCAGGTTTGGCCCGCGGGCCAGAGTTTGCCCGCCCCTGAGTTAGATGGTTATAGCAAACTTTAGATTGATGCAACTGTGAGCTTGTCTTATGATAGATAACATGTGTGTTGACAAAATGAAGGTATGGAAGATGTAAGAAAGTCATAAATATTAATTAACTCTATGTTTTTCTTAAATTTTATTGATTGTAACAGCTAGCGTAGGCAGAGATGGATACTGTTTCTTGTCTGAGAAAATCAGGGTAAAGATTATGTTTTTCTCCACAAACGACGACTATTCGGGGTAGGCATTGTATGAATCCCTCCTGTATGATAACAGGTTGTAAAAGAAACAAAGATGATCTTTGGCTAGATAGGAATGTGCATCTTTTGTTAAGTCTTATTGTGGGTTTTGTGTGCTTCCTTTGGTGTTATAATTGTGTCCTGTTGAGTGTCTGCGAATCTTTGTGTGATGTATCCTGTGAGTGTTTCCAGTTTCAATGCTATGGGAAAAGGCTGAAGTTAATTCTTGTCGAGAATAGTGACTCCAGTGAGGTGTTATAATTGAGTGAGCTTGAGACTTTTAGTTTCTACGTCAGTATTGAGAAAATTGGATAGTTTATGTTTGCTTTATACTTTTAAAAATATTGTTAAACTATTTTTTTATTTTTAATAATTTTTTGTTAATTCTTTCAGCCTTGCGTATCTGTTAGTGTAACGTAACTTCTTTAGCTTGTTGTCGTAAAATATTGTGAAAGCTGAATTATTACGTTCTGTTCTCATTCGGTCTACATCTAGTTTTAAAATCTATTTCTCAGTCTATTTATTGATTGGTGGCCGTGAGTCAAACCGTGTCCTTACTCCTAAATAAAAAAATAATAATACTGACTCATCAAATTCTAGAACGAAATAAGACACCACACACTACATCAAGAAACTGGATAAAAACAACATTAACACCACATTACTATACACCTAAGCTTATAAAGGAAACGAAACAGCACATAAAGGGGCAAGGTGTGGTACAAAACATAACAGACAGTAACGCTCCCATATACAATAAATCTAAGCACATAAAGGACATAAAGGAAACGAAACAGCACATAAAGGACATAAAGGAAACGAAACAGCACATAAAGGGGCAAGGTGTGGTACAAAACATAACAGACAGTAACACTCCCACATACAATTCAGATATGCATGCACAAATTAAACAGATTTAAAATTTACGCCAGATCTCCTAACTTAACCCAACAACTTACCCAACAAAGCCATTGTCAGATCAATACTAAATTCAACACTTCTAACACACAAGATTGCAGGTCAGACAAACACATGCAATCACTGTAGAACAGAAAACTCTATACAACACTTTCTATTGTACTGTCCACTATACAACACTTCTTATTACATTGTCCACTATACAACACTTCTTATTGTACTGTCCACTATGCAACACTTCTATTGCACTGACCACTATACAACACTTCCTATTGCACTGACCACCGTATAACACTTCCTATTGCACTGACCACCGTACAACACTTCCTATTGCACTGACCACCGTACAACACTTCCTATTGCACTGACCACCGTACAACACTTCCTATTGCACTGTCCACTATACAAGGAAGAAAGGAAAAACAATCATTTGACGGGACAAATCTGTTACAAGTCCCGCTCTCCACGCAATCACTCCTTTGTCCACAGCCGCAAACAAAAAGAAATTAAACCAAAAATTACTAATCAATTTTTCTTTACAGAAACTAACACAATACACCTTCTCTAAAACATTTTAGGTAGTTACTTTATTTTTAAAAAAATAAACTAACAAAAAGAAAAACACAGCCACCACCTGCAGTATAAGGAACTAACCACATGAACTATAACAAGTAGAACGTCCTCTTCAGAATACATTGAGGAAAACCTCGCGGGAACAAACCAAGACAGAGAACATCAAAAGATGAAAAGTCTATTGCGGTTCCTGTTAGGAAAGAAGTTATCGAGAAAAAAAGATAAAAGACACATTGTCACAGATTGAAACTGCTTTTTAAAAGAATCATTATAAACTAATCATTAACTGTCTTACATCATCTCGTCAAACTGAGTGAGTGAGTGAGTGTCAATTTTTCCTGTTTTATTCCTTACCAAGAATTTTCAATTAATTTGATGCTTTTTCTGATAAATGCAGCAATTACAGAGTGGGCAGAGCAAAGAATGCAAATATCATAGCAAATCATTGGCCATTTTCTGCTTAATAGGATTTTCTTTTTGCCCAAGGGACCTCTACCGGATGGAAAAATATACTGAGTAGGGTCGATATACTGACCTAACAATTAATTCTTCATAAATCCCATAATGCTAAAAATACTTAGTGCAGGAGAGTTTTTGATTAGCATTATTGGGCTTAGGAAGGTTATAAAGAAAATATGTATATTATTTGGTGTGTATTTGGTATGTATTTGGTGTGTATTTGGTATGTATTTGGTGTGTGTTTGGTATGTATTTTGTATGTATTTGGTATGTATTTGGTGTGTATTTGGTATGTATTTGGTGAGATGTTGAGATACGGAAACATCTTTGATGACCGCTCACTTCCACTTCAATCTGTTCGTTAATGCAAGCGTCCGTTATATTTTATAATACTGTCTATGCAAGCGTCCGTTATATTTATTTATCCACCACTGTTAATGAGAGAACTCTTTACTTTTTCTCACCACTTTTAGTGCAAGTGCTAATTATTTTTTTTACTAGTGATAATGCAAGTGTTACTATTTTTTTATTAGTGATAATGCAAGCGTTACTATTTTTTACTAGTGTTAATGCAGGTGTCCATTATAGTTTTCTACTGTTAATGAGAGAGTTCGTTATTATATTTTAGTACCACTGTTAACAAGTGAGAATGTGTTATATTTTTGTACCTCTATTAATAAGTGAGAATGTGTTATATTTTTGTACCACTTTTAATAAGTGAGAATGTGATATATTTTTGTACCACTGACGTAATAATGGCAGACAACAAACTTGTGTCTTTGTTGAAAAAGTGTAGGAAATACTATTGATATAGCACTTAACTGCAAAGCAACAATGCCTTATCAGAGGCCTAGAGTGGAGTGGATCATACACTGACCTACATAGGAAATGTAATGGTCATTGCATCCTACAGTTTTAGTTTTGGATGATTAATAATAATAATAATAGCCAATAACTAGGGTTGCATTGTGTCACTCAATTATAACATGTATCAGAAAGAGCACATTATACATAGTTATCAACTCTTAGCATGTCTCTGAACTGGCATATAAACTATAGTTATCAACTCTTAGCATGTCTCTGAACTGGCATATAAACTATAGTTATCAACTCTTAGCATGTCTCTGAACTGGCATATAAACTATAGTTATCAACTCTTAGTATGTATCAGAACTGACACATAATGCATAGTTATCAACTCTTAGCATGTAAGCATATATCTGAACTAGCATATAAACTGTAGTTATCAACTCTTAGCATGTATCAGAACTAGCATATAAATTGTAGTTATCAACTCTTAGTATGTATCTGAACTAACATATAAACTATATAGTTATCAACTCTTAGTATATATCAGAACGGGCACATAATGCATAGTTATCAACTTATAGTATGTATAGTTATCAACTACCAAATACTGTATCTAAGCAATCGAATAATGGGAATTTATTTACATTAGTTCTCTAGAGATCTCTAAGAACTTTCAAAATCAATCTCCAGTTGTCAATGCTGGTTTCGAACCCGAGCTCTGCATTTGCTTCACAGCCTCCAAGTTTCCACCACCAACCTGCCAAATAACAAGGAACTATCAAATACTGCAAGTTAAGGAACTGACACAATACTTATAATAATCAAATGTTAATAATTGTGTGTTAAGAAACTATGTTGTTTGTTAATTTTAGATTCTGTATGAAATAGTGACTACGAAGTATCAAATGTCTTACAGGACTTACACAGTTAAATAGGAAAACTATACATTATGAAGAAGCAAGTCTCTTCTTTGATTCATCAAACTGTACACTGTAAAATATCAAATCCTATACAATTTCCAATATTGTAATGTTGGCTTTAAGATATCTAAAACTATGTATATTTGTAAAGTGTATGATTTAAATTAGGCATTGTATGCTTATGAAATGTCAAATTTGTAAACTGTTACTGTCATAAATTGTATTTTGTGAAGTGCTAAATTATGCAATAGCAGATACTATTAAATATCGTAAACTGTAGTTAACTTTATTTGTACTGTATGTATGTCTATGAATTGTGTAACGTTTATCAACGGAAAATGTGTGAAGTTTTACCAAATTATAAAGACTTTTACGTCTCCTCAGCTGCGTTATGATGTCACGAACTGTATTACGTCTTCTTAAATAATAAATTATGACGTCCTGTAAAAGGAAGCGTTGTGGCTCTTCACAAAAGTAGTAATGTCTTGTCAACTGACTAGTCTGAAGTCTTCTTAAGTGACGAACTGTCAATTGAAACATTGTATGACGTCTTGTAACGTGAAGCAGTGTATAAGGTCATGTAATGTGAGGCATTGTATGACATCTTGTAACGTGAAGCAGTTTATAAGGTCATGTAATGTGAAGCATTGTATGACATCTTATAATGTGAACCAGTTTTTAAGGCCATGTATTGCATCTTGTAATGTGAAGCATTGTATGCCATTTTGTAACGTGAAGCTGTTTATAAGGTCTTGTAATGTGAAACGTTGTATGACATCTTGTAATGCAACCTGTGGTTCGCGTGCGTTATCATGTGGTCCACAGCTGCATGATCCAGTATGGTTGTAACCAATAAATTGTATAGTGGTGGTCCACAACTTAGTTGGAAAAGTGGTCCTTAGATGTAAACAGTTTGGGAACCATTGTTGTAATGTGAAGCATTGTATGTCTGCTTGCAATGTAAAGTATTCTAATGTAAAGACTTCTAATGTGAAGCATTACATGAGTCTTGTAATTTAAAACATTGTATTACGTCATATAAAGTGATTTAGAATGATACGCAAAACAAAGTAAACTAAGTTTGGCATACTGTCTCAGATTCGGTCTCAGTCAAGTACTTCAAGTACTTCAAGCATCAAGATAGCCGAATAAGAATAGCAATTTAGCCAGCAGAATGCATTTTGTTGGTTGGTATTTTTCTCACAACACCCGATAAAGAAAAAGCTTGTACATCAATGCTTGCTCGTATCAAATTTATTCATTAAACTTTTGTCTTCTTCTTTTATTACATTAGTGCTTGTCTTGTTCTGTTTTATATATTACTGTTTGTCCTTTAGTTTATACATTAATGTTTGTCCTTTAGTTTATATATTAATGTTTGTCCTTTAGTTTATATATTAATGTTTGTCCTTTATTTTATATATTAATGTTTGTCCTTTAGTTTATATATTAATGTTTGTCCTTTATTTTATATATTAATGTTTGTCCTTTAGTTTATACATTAATGTTTGTCTCCTTAGTTTATATATTAATGTTTGTCCTTTAGTTTATACATTAATGTTTGTCCTTTAGTTTATATATTAATGTTTGTCCTTTAGTTTATATATTAATGTTTGTCCTTATATATTACTGTTTGTTCTTTATTTTATATATTAATGATTGTCTATTCTTTTATATATTAATGTTTGTTCTTTATTTTATATATGAATGTTTGTTCTTTATTTTATATATGAATGTTTGTTCTTTGTTTTATTATTAATGTTTGTTCTTTGTTTTATATATTAATGTTTGTTCTTTATTTTATAAATTAATGTTTGTCCATTGTTTTATATTTTATTTACTCTTCGTTGATTTTTGTTATCTGTCCTTTGTGGACATATTATTTTCTGTCCTTTATTGATAAATTGTCTGTCCTCTTTCTAATTTTGATCCAGGCGGATAACCATGGACATGATTTTCAAAAAAGTCCAGTGTTTGAGTGTTTATATATTTGTGTTTTGCTTTATATATATGTATATAAATGAGAAAGTGTGTGTGTGTGTGTGTGTGTGTGTGTGTGTGTGTGTGTGTGTGTGTGTGTGTGTGTGTGTGTGTGTGTGTGTGTGTTTGTGTGCATGTGTGTACCTGCGCTATTGTGCGTCTTTTTTCTGTATATGTGTCCGTGAGTACGTAGAATTATAGTGGCCTGATCATCTTTCAAGGTATGCTAGCTCATTTGCTGTCGCTGTCTGTCTACCTAGGATCAGATATGAAATGTCACGTTGATGTTTACATCTTAAATGAAAGGGCGAAACCTCATTTAAAGGAAATAAATTGTGTTGTCATGGATTTCTTGGCATGTTAATCTCTCTGTATCGACCTGATTTCATAAATATGTTACTACACAAAATATTTTACGATACAAATAGTCACAAACTGAACACCTAAGCAACTCCACTATATTGAAAGCATTGTAAAATACACACATTGTTGCACAACGCGCACATTTATACTAACGCACAAACAGGAAGAGCGACTCATTACTTGTGGTACTTTAGGTCTGTAATGGTTACTTGTGGTACTTTAGGTCTGTAATAGTTACTTGTGGTACTTTAGGTCTGTAATGGTTATTTGTGGTACTTTAGGTCTGTAATGGTTACTTGTGGTACTTTAGGTCTGTAATGGTTACTTGTGGTACTTTAGGTCTGTAATGGTTACTTGTGGTACTTTAGGTCTGTAATGGTTACTTTGTGGTACGGTACTTTAGGTCTGTAATGGTTACTTGCGGTACTTTAGGTCTGTAATGGTTACTTGTGGTACTTTAGGTCCATAATGGTGGCTTGTCGTGCTTTAGGTCTGTAATAGCGGCTTGTCGTGTAGTCGGCTTGTTGTGTTATTGACTTGTGGAGCTATGGACTTGTGGTTCAATCAGCTTATGGTTGTATCGACTTCGAACTATTAGCTTATAGTTATATAGACTTTTAGTGCTCGCGATTTATGAAGTGGTGTTATCGACTTGTGGTAGTGGTGCTATTGACTTATGGTTGTATCATCTTGGTGCTATCGGCTTATAATATTATCGACTTGTGGTAGTGGTGCTATTGACTTATGGTTGTATCGTCCTGGTGCTATCGGATTATGATGTTGTCGACTTCTTGTGCTATTGACTTATGGTTGTATCGTCTTGGTGCTATCGGCTTATGATGTTATCGACTTGTTGTGCTATTGACTTATGGTATTATCGACTTGTGCTGCTGTCAGCTTAAAGTGTTATCAACTTGGTGCTATACGTTTATGCTGTTATCGAATTGTGGTGTTATTGATTTGTAGTGATATCTGGCTTATGGAGTTATCGGATTGAGGTGTTATTGACTTGTAGTGATATCTGGCTTATGGAGTTATCGGATTGTGGTGTTATTGACTTGTACTATTGACTTATGGTTATATCGACGTGGTACTATCGGCTTGGGGTTGTAGCGATTTATGGTGCTATATGTTTATGAAGCAATTGGTTGTAGTGCTGAAGAATGTGCGTCTATATGTTGCAACAAAAAAATAGCTGCGTTGCTATCATCTTGAGACAGATTATGTTGCTAACATGTTGTATTTGATTCTGTTGCTATAAATATTAGATTGTGTTTCTATCATATTCAGAGAGAGCCTATTGTTATCATCTTAAATTAAATTGTGCTGTTGTCACCTTGGGTAAGCTGTGTGGTATATTTCTTTGTTAGATTGTTTATCATCTTATATCACTATAATCTTGCGTTGCTATCGTCTTGGATAGTTGTTCGTTTTTACAATTTTTATCTGCTGCCGTGACAAAGAGGAGAGGTACAGTATTTTGTGTCTATAGTTGATTCAATAATTAAAATTAATCCACCCTCTTCTTCTCCAAATTATTCGAACTTTAAATACTACAACACCTCTGCTGTCAAATCTTGTTTGTATGAAAGGCGCACTAAAGTGATAAATTGACAGTCTACACACAGCTGTCAAATCTTGTTAATATGAAAGGCGAACTAAAGTGATAAATTGACAGTCTACACACAGCTGTCAAATCTTGTTAATATGAAAGGCGAACTAAAGTGATAAATTGACAGTCTACACACAGCTGTCAAATCTTGTTAATATGAAAGGCGAACTAAAGTGATAAATTGACAGTCTACACGCTGCTGTCCAGACTGTGCAACTGACTTACATACGATATTTAGAGTCAGAAAAACAGCTTTTATTTGATATTCTGAGTCGGAAAAGCATAGCTCTTTTTATACAGTATTCTGAATCAGACATACATAATACTGAATCAGGCAAGCGGTTTTATACAAAATTCTGGATATGAGACATTAGTTGCATTAACACAGTAAACTGGAGGATACATTAATTGTGATAACACACAACACAGATAGAAGATATATTAGATGTACTGTCACAATCAAATTTTATACAACATTCAGAGTCAGAAAGGCGCTTTATGTATAACATTCTGAGTCGTCGGACTGGCCATTGTTTATACTCTATTTCGAGTCGGACAAACGGTTTTTATACAATATTAACTGAAACTGAAATTTTTAATCAAAATATTCAGAATAAACAAGTGTTTATATACGAGCGCAATGTTATACAGCTGGAGGTTTTAAAAATAAAATGCAGAATAAACAAATGTTTATATACGAGCGCAGTATTATACAGCTGGAGGTTTTAAAAATAAAACTCAGAATAAACAAATGTTTATATACGAGAGCAATGTTATACAGCTCGAGGTTTTAAAAATAAAATTCAGAATAAACAAATGTTTATATACGAGCGCAATGTTATACAGCTCGAGGTTTTTAAAATAAAATTCAGAGTAGGACAACTGTTCTTAAAATAGAATTGTAATTCAACAGAACAAATCAAACAGTAAGCAGTAAGAATATGTAACAGAAATATGGATAAAGATGAATATATTAAATATTATTAAACTTTGCCATAAACTTAGATCAGTGTGTATTATGATTTGGATTTAATTAATTTAATTGATCGCTGTGTTGCAGTTCAAATAAAATCAATAGCTGCTGAATGAATACTAGTTCTTGTAACATGATGCATTAATTCTGTTGTGGATGAACGAACAGCATGAATACTACATGCGTGTGCATAAATTAATGTTGAAAAAATATTGAAGGCCCCTAGCTTGACAAATTCAAGAAAACGCTTACACATTCTTTTTAAATGGTAAAGAGTAGAGTTTCTTTTTGTCAAGCGAATGACGTTTATAAAAATTACCAAAATATTCTTCAAGGACCATGTGCATTTGTTTTCAACTGACTGTAATTTATTTATTTATTTTTGCCTTCTTAATTTCTCCATCTAATTTATTTATTTTTAACCTTCTTTATTTCTCGATGTCATTTATTTTTACTTTCTTCATTTTTTTGATACGATTATCTATTCATAACACGTACACTAATAAAGTTTATAATTGTAGCATTATATCAGTTTACAGATATTTTTCACATTGTCAGCCATATGCCTGTGATATCACCAAGCATCAATGTATCAATCTGTATCAATGTACGGGTATTACAACTGTCATACGGCCATTTATATGTCTGTTATATATACTAAGCTGATATTTTATAGTCACATAGCCAGTTGTATTTGATATATACACAGCATAAGTGTCTACTTACAGATATTTTACACATTGTCATACAGCTATATGTTACTGATATCACCAGGCATTTGTGTCAGTTTACAGATATTTACTAGTGCTGTCATATATGCCGTTATGTGTCAGTTTATAGATATTTCTTAGTGCTGTCATATAGGCCGTTATGTGTCAGTTTATAGATATTTACTAGTGCTGTCATATAGCCACATGTCTACCGATACAAATAGTTACTAGTCACAACCTTAGTGTAACGAGACGCATCACTAAACATATGTAACACTGTAACGAAACGTATCGCTAAGCATATGTAACATTGTAAATATATGTTATTCAAAATAGTTACAAGTGTATCCTTGTATATATATTTGTGCCTTGTGTATTTATGTGTGTATCAATTGTTAACGTGAGTAAGCGACGGGGGCTGGGAAGGATGTCAGTCATGACTGAACAATTACTCAGCTTGAATGAAATTTGAGAGTACTTCTACAACATTCATATACTTTACAAAGAAAACATCTAAAACGCCATTTTATAATTTTTAACTCTGCAACTGAAAGAGAAACATCTATAACACTTTTGACATTACACGGTGTGTGTTTTATAATAACGGTGTGTGTTTTATAAAAACGCGATATATCTACAGCACTTAATGATAGTACATGTATTTAAGTTTGACATTTTCATATAATCCTTCTTACACGGTGATATTCTGTTACAGACATAATGATTTATCATTGAAGTTTGACATTTGTATATAATCTTACACGGTGATATTCTTTAAAATACATGATGATTTAGTATTAATTTGACTTTCTTATATAATCTTACAATGTGATATCCTGTATGTATGCATGATGATTTAGTATTAATTTGACTTTCTTATATAATCTTTCTTTCACGGTGATATTCTGTTATATATAATGATTTAGTATTAAGTTTGATATTCTTATATAATTTTACTCGGTGGTATTCTGTTATATATAATGATGATCAGGTACTGAAGTTTGACATCCTTATATAATCTTGCTTGGTGCCTCTCATAAGATCTTGTTTGCAGACTACGATGCTGCTGGGCACACCAGAGTATTCCTGCTCGCTGGTGATTGGCGCTAATTTGGTAAGCAACTAACAGCCACTAACAGTCATTTCTCAGCTTCTCCCCTCAGGCACCGGAGGGAAAATGTCTTCAAACGCCGATTGCCGTATGCAGCCGACTGCCCATTTTGCTAATACAAGTGTAATTAATGCTCCTCTAACTGGGTCTTCGCCTCAATGATTGGTTCGTTTTACATGTACTATTGGTTTTACAGAGTGCTATATTGTGAAATCATTTACTTGTGTAGATAATTGCATGGTCTACAGCAGTGTGTTGTATACAATCACTTGTGTAGAGAATGGTGTGGTCTACAGTTGTATGCTGTATAATCATTTACTTGTGTAGAGAATGGTGTGGTCTACAGTTGTATGCTGTATAATCATTTACTTGTGTAGAGAATGGTGTGGTCTACAGTTGTATGCTGTATAATCATTTACTTGTGTAGAGAATGGTGTGGTCTACAGTTGTATGCTGTATAATCATTTACTTGAGTAGCCAATGGTGTGGTCTACAGTTGTATGCTGTATAATCATTTACTTGAGTAGGCAATGGTGTGGTCTACAGTTGTATGCTGTATAATCATTTACTTGAGTAGGCAATGGTGTGGTCTACAGTTGTATGCTGTATAATCATTTACTTGTGTAGAGAATGGTGTGGTCTACAGTTGTATGCTGTATAATCATTTACTTGAGTAGGCAATGGTGTGGTCTACAGGGATATGTAGTACAATAATTTACTTGTGTGGAGAAATGTGTGTTCTACATTTCTGTTTTGTACAACCACTTTAGAATGGTGTGGTTTACAGTTGTGTGTTGTACAATCACTTGTGTGGTGTAGTTTACTGTCAGTTTCTCCTGATAATAGGGAGTAACTTTTATCCAGTTTCATTTCAATAAATATTAAAATAAAAAATAGATTAGTTCAAGCAGTATGAGGTGTACTAGGTTTGAAGTAAAACGTAACGCATACACGTTTAGAATACATCCAAATTTGCATGGAGAGGCAGACCAGATGTTTCTCAGCTATAGTACAGTGTAAGGCAAATTTGCATGGAGAGACAGACCAGATGTTTCTCAGCTATAGTACAGTGTAAGGCTAATTTGCATGGAGAGGCAGACCAGATGTTTCTCAGCTATAGTACAGTGTAAGGCTAATTTGCATGGAGAGACAGACCAGATGTTTCTCAGCTATAGAACAGTGTAAGGCAAATTTGCATGGAGAGACAGACCAGATGTTTCTCAGCTATAGTACAATGTAAGGCAAATTTGCATGGAGAGACAGACCAGATGTTTCTCAGCTATAGTACAGTGTAAGGCAAATTTGCATGGAGAGGCAGACCAGATGTTTCTCAACTATAGTACAGTGTAAGGCAAATTTGCATGGAGAGACAGACCAGATGTTTCTCAGCTATAGTACAGTGTAAGGCAAATGGAAGCTAACTAAAATATATTTTTTATTTGTAAATCTGACCTTGACATAGTAGTGGGCCAAACCTCGGTCAGTATCAATGGAAAAACGGAAGTGAAACTAGAGCTACAGATAGAATTAAGGTAGCGTGTTTCTGTCCATGAATGAGTATGCCTGGAGAATACCTTACCTATGGGTCAAAGGGTGCTGTAAACATCACGTGACAGAGGTAACAACTTCGATTGATGAACGATATTAAATCAGTTGTCTCATAACTAACCCCACACACATAGATATAGATATACCGATAGAGAGACAGATAGATAGATAGATAGATAGATAGATAGATAGATAGATAGATAGATAGATAGATAGATAGATAGATAGATAGATAGATAGATAGATAGATAGATAGATAGATAGATAGATAGATAGAGAGGGTAGGTAGGTAGGTACATTTTTTTGCTAAGTATTGGGTTGACCTTGGCAAAGAGAATTTAGTGGAGTAAAAGAATTGAGTGGAGGGGTGTTACGTTTCCAGTATTTATTTATAGACCCTGCTTAGAATAATTAAGGACTTTAAATATAATTAATTCCTTCTCTCATATCCTATGCAGACTGGTTGCTCAATTTACCATTTGACTAATTTAAAAGTGTGTCTTGTAGTGCAGACGACAAATTTACAAACTGATAAATTGCGAACGTTAGCTAGATTGAAATCGTTAAGTTCCTCTAAATTAATATGCATTCGTTATTATCATTCAGCTCATCCGCCCCCATTCAATCTAAGAAGAATCTATAGGTCTATTATGCATAAAAATTAACTACTAAGAGGTTTAACAATGAAAATAAGATTTAATAAAGTTTTAACAAGTTAACAATAATCAAATACGAGCGCGAATAGTCTATTTCTCAATTCTTTGCACGTACGTGCTTATCATTCTTTAGCGAAGAGATAGCCAATTGTTTCCAAGTGATTATTGAATTGTCTGAGGAATACTCAGCTGTATTGTCTGTATTCGCCTGGTCCCTTTTTTATCCAGTCCGTCCGTCTATCTCACTGAGTTACTCTAGCGGCGAAGCACGTGGCCTACAGGAAAAGGTGTCCCTTTTATGTCGCTAGTGAACTTGAGTTTTCAGTGGCGTGGACTCTCGGAATAATAGAACTCACACTTAGAGCTCAACCAGTTCATACCAGTCTTCGGTTGAAGACAAAGACAACTTGTCCAATTCAAAGGTGCGGACAACAAGCAAGGCAAGGTAAAGCAAAACCAAGCCCCAAAGACAGAACCGACCTGAAGAAAGTAAACGTGTCCTAATATAGTTTCTGATAACACGTTCCCTACTCAAGCACGTCCCAGTTTAATGCTCTGAATTAGAAATTCGACCTCGCGTCGTTTACAATTAGATTTAGAAAAATGTAATCTTCTCATGCATGTTTCATTTAACAGCATGACGTATGAATCATAAAAATAGTTACAACGTTAAATTAATGTTCATACAAAAGGGGTAATTCAAACAGCAAAGCGCTTCACAATTTACAATTAAAATTACACGCAATAATTGAATTACATGAGAAATTCATATCGAGCACAGGTATTCTGGCTCTTAGTGAATTAAAACAATATAAATTAAAGTTACAATGGAAAAGAGTTACAATAAATTTATATTCCATAACTTATAGGTTTTCAGTCATTTCTCTGAACCGTGCTCAAGCATATATGGAATTAATATAATACATAGCACAAATACATACATAGTCAAGATATACAGAATACAATTAGATAAAATGGTACCTTTATGAGAAGTCGAAGTGTATGATTCTCATCTGACTCGCCGGCTGCTGTATGACCCGAGTAGCTTAACGTGGTGACGTGAGCTAATTGTTTCTCGCAGTAAAGGAGCGGAAGCATGCACCCACATTTATAGAAAAGCATAAAGCATATCACGTGACTGATCGCGAGGTATGTAGTTGATTCTAGAACCTAGACAATGGGCCTAAAGTTACATAACGTCTTGACCTGTTCTGGAAGCATCTCGATAGGAGAGAGCTTTGAACAAAGGGTTTTCAAATCTCAATATTTGAAGTAAACAGACAAGTAGGTCACCAAGTCGGACATTTTTATCAGACTGTGACAAGGGGAAAACCATATGACAGGTATAGAATTAACGAAATTTTGACTGATTTCATAAATTCATTTCTTATTTCAGCTGGTGAAAAGTATATAAGAAAATACGAATGATGTGTGATTATTTAACATTTTTAAAATAGAGACTTAGTGCTACCTCTTAGTGCTACCTCTTTCTGATATTATAGGAACGAGTAAGAGGCTTTATGTTTCTCTAGTTTTTCTATATTATGATATACAATGTGTGACGCGCCTGGTGCGTTAATATTAATTATGCATTATTATTTATGAATTGGTTTATCATTAAAAACTATAATCGCTTATCAGTGATTAAATTTAGGATTCGTTTCCTAATATGAATTTCCCACTCACATACCACTATAAACTTACACACCACCGGTACATAACTTCTATTTGCAGGTGGAACTTCTTGCTTAAGGAGTAATTTACAATCAAAACATTGATTAACTTTCATTCAATACTCTAGCTCCCGAACCCCCATCCACACACTAACTACTCCAGACATGCGTCAGTGCATGCGTAAGAAATGGATAGCGTACAATAAAGATTTATTATAATATAATATCTATTTCACACAAATACAAAATAAGTTTAGAAAACAGTTCACGTATTAAATGTTCGATATTTCAAAACTATAATTTATAGTTAGTCAATATTCTACAAATGTCTGCTTGAGGTACAATCACTAATGAGAGTTATGATTTTTCATTAGATCGAGAATAAAAGAGTTTTTAGAGTTTTTTTAATATAATATTGCGACCTGAGTAATAGATACAGCGTCATAGAGAAGGTATGAAGATGAGTTGTCAATGGAATACTGATCTACTGTTCCTCTCGTTCCATGACTGGTTGAGTACACTGGGAGTACCAATGGCGGTCAGTTGTCAGTCTCACACCACCCTGGGATTCCGTGGTTGATCGTGGTCTGCAGATTATCAAAACCTCCCCAATATGTACACACAACGTCGGACTTTCACTGCACGGACCCGATGAGACGGCTCACAGGTGAATGTAGCTGTAGCAAATGACCAGACGAAGACTGAGTCTGAAGACTGGACCCTGAAGAATTGAACCAGTCTGTCAATTGAAGTCTTGGACTCGAACCTTGGGCTTTGAATGCTGTCTTTGAAGATGGAAATCGAAACTTGTAAGGCACATGTAATGGAAAAATGCTAATTACTGCACTTAAGTAATTAAATTAATTAATTCACAGACAGAAACCTTGCCACAGGACTCTTTCACTATAACATCTGAGAGTGTAGCACTTAGATACAATTCATAATTCTCTTATCCTCCTTGCTCTCTCATCATTCATTCAACTTGCATTTTATCTGCAAGAGAATTATTTAGCCCATTACATCCTTCATTCATCAATACATCATGAACTATACATATTAATGAATCAAAGAGAAATTTCTAACATATCAAATTGAATAAAATATTCTAACGTATATCAAACGAAAAGCATGAACAATAATTTAACACAAAAATCATTCTAAGTCTATTCATAGATATCAAACAGATTGCTTACCAACGTGTTTTCATGGCTGCCTTCAAACTGGACCTGAGAATATTGTTGAAAATATTGTCGCAGTGTTTTGCCACGAGGCCTGACGGGGTATTTATTAACTTGTCCTAAATGGGCTGGAATCGTCCATCTATACCTTTTTTTTTACACCTATTCATCTCTATACTATGCCCTAACCATTTCTGACTGGAAGCGGTCTTGCTACAAACAAGCCGGTAGGTCTTTCTACTTCCCCCACCCTGTCTCCCTGGGTCGATGGTGGTCGCAGGCTCCCTTCCGGTTGCAATTAAGAGGGCTGACCTGAGAGCTCTCACCGTTTGCTGTCAATCAAGCGTGACTGCGCTCACCCTTTGACTCAGAACTGAGCATGAGTCAAAACTGTTCCCCCGGTTTCGTCAGCGCAGAGTGCAAAAATTAAATGTTAGTTAATTCTAGGCCTTAATTAAATGTTAGTTAATTCTAGGCCTTAATTAAATGTTAGTTAATTCTAGGCCTTAATTAAATGTTAGTTAATTCTAGGCCTTAATTAAATTAGTTAGTTAATTCTAGGCCTTAATTAAATGTTAGTTAATTCTAGGCCTTAATTAAATGTTAGTTAATTCTAGGCCTTAATTAAATGTTAGTTAATTCTAAGCCTTAATTAAATTAGCAAGGGCGAAAATCTGTCACACAATGTATCATGGGTTGAAAAGGTGTTGCATTGTTCTAATCTAAATTCTTGTAAATTGAAGCTGATATTTGTTTCAGAAGTCGGAACGTTTATTGAATATAGTTTGAGAAAATGTTGGTTGAAAACAATATCTGTAAATTGAAAACTGATTCTTATTTTAGCATTAAAAGACATATTTCTCTGCTGAATATGAAATTTTATTGAAATGCAGTGGTCCACAATCTGTTCAGGTCTGTTCAGGTCTAAGTGCAGCGGTTACATTTTATACAGTTTATCAAATTGCAATGGTTGATGGTCTAGCTATTTTTCCACAAATGCAGTTTTGTTTAATACAGTTTCTCTTGAGTGGATCGAAGCTGATCGTCAGTTTGGTCCTTGTGCTGGTTGCTGAATATGTATGGATCCAGGTGGATAGCAGAAAATCAAGACTTGAACTGAAGGACCCTTGTTATTTGACAAGAACAAAATAAGGTCACCCCCACTCCCTTCCTTTTCTTCACAAGAGACGAAACAGCGCGCGCTCAGATTTCAGGGGGGAAATAATTCTGCACACTTGCACTTTATTTTAGTTCCATTTCTATTCTTAATGTTTGATTAGTTGGGAATTGTGCATTAGAGTGCCTGGTTTGATAATTTGACACGTTAGAGTTCCTGGTTTGATAATTTTTCACATTAGAGTGCCTGGTTTGATAATTTCATACATTAGAGTGCCTGGTTTGATAATTTCACACATTAGAGTGCCCGGTTTGATAATTTCATACATTAGAGTGCCTGGTTTGATAATTTCACACAATAGAGTGCCTGGTTTGACAATTTGACACATTAGAGTGCCTGGACTGATAATTTCACACATTTCAGGAACATTTGACTGAACATTTCTATCTGTGGCCAGAAAAACGGGCCAAGTGTAACTGAAATTTTTTCTGCATCTTTATTTTCTTTTCCTTCTTGTTTGTGTGTGAAAATAGTAAAGAAATGATTTTAGTGAACGTATGTAACAATTTGGTTTCTAAATAAGAGAAAACCTTAAACCTATATGCATTTGAATATATTATATACTTTTAGATATTCATTATAATTATGTTTGATTTTGACTAAATTGTTCATTATTTACCTCTCTACGCTTTGTATAATGAATATATATAAAAGTGTATAAGTATTTTGATGTTGACTAAATTGTTAAATATTTACCTCTCTACGCTTTGTATTTGATAAGGTGAGTATTGGTGCGTTCTGATTGCAGACTCTAGCATAGAGACGTTATTCATGGCAGTGGCAACAATAATTTGAACGTAATCACATGACCCAGGGCATAGTCATAATCATAATCTAATTTCCAAAATGCACAGAGAATCCAGCGCCCCAACCAGTAACTTGGTAAATGACTTGGCTATAGAAAGTTTGGCCTACGTTAGTGCGTTTTACAATGGTTCATGTGATTGGAAGTTTGGCCTATAATGACACATTTTACAATAGTTCACCTAATTGGAAGTTTTGGTCTATACTCTATACTAACGCGTTTTAATAATAGTTCATGTGATTGGAAATTTGGCCTATACTGACACAGCTTATTTGTTCATGTGATTGGAAATTTGGCCTACACTGACACGTCTTACATTAGTTTATAATTATATGATTAGATTGTTTGGGTTCACAATGCAATAGTTGCTTGACTTGAAAATAGTTTGACCTATATAGCACACTGTTCAGATGTTTGCTTGGTGTTGAAAAAAAATGTAGTCTATCTTGGCACGTTGTACAATAGTTTGCTTGACTCAAAATAGTTTGATCTATTTGGCTGTTTTACAATAACCTGTTTGATTTTAAAATAGTTGACCCACATCGGAAGTTGTACAATAGTTCACAATATTAGACACTGAAAGTTGTACAATAGTTCACGTGATTAGACACTGAAAGTTGTGCAATACTTCACATGATTAGACATTTGTTGTACAAGTTGTACAATAGTTCACAGGACTACACACTGAAAGTGGTACAATAGTTCACATGATTAGACACTGAATTTGTAGTCTACAATGGTCGCTGAAGAAAAGGTCTCATGATTAGAAAATATCTTGGTCTACGTTGCCACTTCAAGTCTGACAAATACCATAGACTTTCCGGGACAGATAAAGCAACATGGTTCACATAAAATGAAAAGCACCTGACCCATGAAACAGGTTTTAAAAAAAAATTTGATTATACCTTTTAAGATTGTCTTCATTGGCCATTTAATAGGCTTGACCACCTGTCTCGAAAAAAGTAAAAACATTTCGGTCATTTTGGGATGCAATTTATAAAAGTTCTTTCTCGTTTGTTCTCTTTCGCAGAAACCTAGGAAGCTCGAAAAGTTGCAATATTTTCCATTGGAAGCTAAAGGGGGCTTAACTCTAAAAGCGACCAGTATTCTTATTCTCTTCAAGGAGGAAACATGCAGTAGCGGCGCCTGGGGATAGTATCTGACAAAACGCCTCCACCGGAGCTCAGTGAACAAAAATATTTTACCAATCTCTGTAGACGAACACGTTTTACGACAATCTTTCCTTACCTTCGACTTACACATAGACACCACATGCGCGAGCACGCAAGCAGAAACACACACACACACACACACACACACACACACACACACACACACATACGCACATACACCACACACACACACCTTTCCGGCCGGGAGAAGACTAGGAGACATTTTCTTAATCACCTTGACTTTTTGTGTATTCTTTGTTCGAAGAACGCCATAACATAGGCCCTATATATATGAGGGGAACCCCCAAACAGCCGGCACTTTGGACAATATCCATAAACAGAAAAACCCCAGCACCACCACTACTTCGCGCCGTCATTGTGTGCACAAAGGTGTTGATGAGTTCATGAATCAGCCACTGCAAGGCTGCTAAAAAATAAACTGATATGAATAGAGTTCAGACAGCCATTAAAACTGGTTTCACTGGACTTCGTCATCACTGGAATGATGAATTCATTAGACTGTTTAGATATAAATATAAATACACCGGAGCTAAGAAATGCAATACTGGTAACATTAGATGACTTCTGATATGAAAGCCATTACTGTTAGACCTCAATTACTACTTAAAGGAACTTCATTGCTGT
This sequence comes from Sinotaia quadrata, assembly GCA_028829895.1. NCBI lineage: Eukaryota > Metazoa > Mollusca > Gastropoda > Architaenioglossa > Viviparidae > Sinotaia > Sinotaia quadrata. Next base: position 38,300,546 of record CM054181.1, on the reverse strand, counting down.
AGACATCACTGACTTCTGACAACAACAAAAAAATGTGTCTCTAGACATCACTGACTGCTGACATGAAATTCATTGCTGTTTAATATTACTGGCTGCTAACAGACGTTGATTTAATAGGATAGACGTGATTAGAATGAGATGTTTTATCAGACGTAATTAGAATATGAAGCATTATCATATATAATCATACTATAACGTTAATAAAACATAATTAGAGTGTGATATTTTTCAGAAATAATTAGAATGTGACGCTTTGTCAGACAGCTCCGAAACTGAGTTTATATAATAAAGTTTTAGATCACCTGTCTTTTTTGCCTCCCTTTCTTTCTACCTTTCTCTCTCTCCTCTCTGTATTCTCTCTCCATCTCTCTGTCTTCTCTTTTCTCTATTATCTCTGTGTGTGTGTGTGTGTGTGTCCTCTCTCTTCTCTCTGTCCTCTCCTCTCTCTTCTTTCTGTCCTCTCTTCTCTGTCATCTCCTCTCTTCTCCCTCTCTTCTCTCTGTCCTCTCTTCTCTGTCCTCTCTCGTCTCTCTACCCTCTCTCCTCTCTGTGTCCTCTCTTCTCACTGTCCTCTCTTCTCTCTCTGTCCTTTCTCTCTTTCCTCTCTCTTCTCTGTGTCCTCTCTCTCTCTGTCCTCTTTCGTCTCTCTGTCCTCTTTCATCTCTCTGTCCTCTCTCTTATCTCTGTGTCCTCTCTTCTCTGTCCTCTCTCGTCTTACCCTCTCTTCTCTCTGTCCTCTCTCTTATCTCTGTGTCCTCTCTTCTCTCTGTCCTCTCTCATCTCTTTGTGTGTCCTCTCTTCTCTAAATCCTCCTCTCTCTCTCTTCTCTAAATCCTCCTCTCTCTCTCTTCTCTCTGTCCTCTCTCTTTTTCACTCTCCCCTCTTTCAACTTCTCTTACAAATTTCTATCAAATTTTCTCTGTCCCGTCTCTATCTAGTTCTCTCTTCCTTCTTTCAGTGTCTTCCACTCCTCCCCAAGACCGTCTTAACAGCATTATAGGCCCACGGGTAAAGCAGTGCACTGGGGCCCCCTACCTACACAACCACTCACAGGAATAAAAACTGACAGCAAATCACAACATACATAGATTAGCATGGGCCCCCGGGCAATTACCCAGCGTGCCCATGCTTTAAGACGGCACTGTCCTTCCTTCATCCTGTTCTATAATTAAACTGCTCTCAGCAATCGTGGTGTAATATTTTTATAAATAGCTCGACAAAACAAGAAATGAAACTTAAATTGTATCGTTTTATAGCACGAAATTTTGTTGGTTCATTTTAATATTTTTATTAACGTTGTTTATATTATTTATGCCGAAGTGTTGTATTTCCAGTGACAGCTCCAGATTTGTATATAAGAGGGGCTTATGGACAAAAATGTCGTGGACTAGGAAACTGTCTGGCAGCTTCGCTTGCACTCTTTTTTTTCTTTTTCTTTTGTGTGTGTGTTTGTGTGTGTGGGTTCGGGGGGGGGGGGGGGGATTTGGGAGTGCTGATGAGATTATTGTGTGTGGTTTAGACACAGACCCATTCAGCCCTTGGCGCCATATCTATGTGCCGCTATGATGTTTTATGATGTGACTGCTGTCTATAATGTTCCACTATGCTATTTTATTATGTGACTGCTGTTTATAATGTTCCACTATTCTGTTTTATGATGTGACTACTGTCTATAATGTTCCACTATGATGTTTTATGATGTGGCTGCTGTCTATAATGTTCCACTATGCTGTTTTATGATGTGACTGCTGTCTATAATGTTCCACTATGATGTTTTATGATGTGACTGCTGTCTATAATGTTCCACTATGCTGTTTATGATGTGACTATGATATTTTATATATACCGCTATGCTGTATTGTTAAAGTACTGCTAATTTGTTTTATATGTGTCTATGATGTATTATTATTGTGCCGCTGTTGCTATGGTGTATGTTTTGTAATATGCCGCTATGTCTTCTTTAATTAAAACTTTGAATTGATACTGCATCACTTGTTTTGGCTCATTTGTCAAAGGAAATAAAAAAAATAAGTGAATAAAGGGAACAATGAAATGAAAGTAGAGCGAGTAGAAGGAGAAATTAAGTTTGGGCGGATATTGAAGACACAGTCTTGCATACCCAATGTACACGCATTTACACCACCAGTTCTTCCACCCCCATCCTGATGCACTTGGCCTGAACCGTGTCTAATGAAAAGATTGGCAAGCCTCGTCTGCATTCCAGACCATGAGCAGCTGATTATCTCCCTTCACTACACTCCTGTTTGTCCTCTCCCTCCCTCTCTCTTTCTCTCTTTTGTCTATCTCGTGTTCCCCTCTGTCTCTCAGTCTTTCCACTCTACTAGCATTTACCTTCTGTTCCCTCTGTATGTGTGTTTGTTTCTTGTAATCTACTATCATCTGTCTTTCTCGTGTCCCTCTGAGTGCATGTATGAATGTGTTTATTTGTCTTCTACACCGATACCATTTTCTCTCATTCTGAGTGTGTGCTTGCGTGTGTGTGTGTGTGTGTGTGTGTGTGTGTGTGTGTGTGTGTGTGTGTGTGTGTGTGTGTGTGTGTGTGTGTGTGATTTCTACTCTACTATCCTCTTTATTTTCTCCCTCTGTGTGTGTGTGTTCATGTGTGTCTTCATTCTGCTCTACTATCACCTACTTGCGCATTTCTCGCCCTCACTCTCTTAGTCCGCCAGCATTTTACTGTTTCTTGGCTTTTTCTGCTTAGTGTGCCACTTAAGTTGAAAAACAATAAATAAATCATGAACATATATATGTCGTGATGAAACTACAATGTTTATCGTTTGAAAACAACTCTTGGCTCACTTGTAATGATGAATCAGCAGTGTGTAGTGTGTGATGAATCAGCAGTGTAAGGTGTGTGTTGAATCAGCAGTGTAAGGTGTGTGGTGAATCAGCAGTGTAAGGTGTGTGGTGAATCAGCAGTGTAAGGTGTGTGGTGAATCAGCAGTGTAAGGTATGTGGTGAATCAGCAGTGTAAGGTGTGTGGTGAATCAGCAGTGTAAGGTGTGTGGTGAATCAGCAGTGTAAGGTGTGTGGTGAATCAGCAGTGTAAGGTGTGTGGTGAATCAGTAGTGTAAGGTGTATGGCGAACAGAGATGTTGTGGTAAGTCGATGGCGGTGAGCGCTCTCTAGATGTGAAACCTTGTATTCATTGTAATTAGAATGATCATTTATTAGAAAGGCCACCTTTTTGGGTCAATTAGGAAATTGGTCATACATGTGATCTCAGTTCCATAACACAGAAGAAGGTGGAAATAAATAAATTTAAAAGAATACTTTTAAAATTCCTTAGTATGTCTATAATAGGTAATAATTTAATTTTTTAAAATCCAAATTCAAAATGATCAGAGAACAGAATTTTCTGCAAGTAACTTTTTAATCTCATCCCATTGGCTGGTCTCGTTCTCGTAAAGAATAATCATTGGATACTAGAAAATACTCACTACTCACGTCAGCCATCATAAATGTTCTTGCCATCTGTTTACTTCAACTCAGACACTTTCAAAAATAACACCATAAGGAGTGCCCAAGTTAGAGTTACTCTGACAATTTAACACTTTACATGACCATTTATATTTAAAAATACTTCTACTGTGAATGATACTTCTGTGTGAGTCACAAGAAAACTTTGCAGTCCAAAATACTTCTACTGTGAATGATGCTTCTGTGTATGACGTCACTAGAAAACTTTACAGCCCGAAATACTTTTACTGTAAATGATACTTCTGTGTGTGACGTCACTAGAAAATGTTGCAGCACAAAATATTTCTACTGTGAATGACACTTCTGTGTTTGACGTTACTAGAATACTTTTCGGCCTGAAATACTTTTTCTGTGAATGATACTTCTGTGTGTGACGTCACTAGAAAACTTTGTGGCCCGAAATTCCTCTACTGTGAAAGATGCATTTGTACGTACGTATTTATTTTAAGAAGGTTCGGCACCTATATAATGGCCTTAATGATATATCGGATATTCCCGATGAATGACCCATTACCGGTAATAAAACTGTTGATTCGTATTTAACGCTCCTGATCAGAAGGAAATTCTTTTCCTTGGAGAACAATCTGGGTTCCATTCGTTTGGTAAGATAAGACTTGGTTGCTAGTCTCGACTCTCTCCACTGGTAGCACTAAAGCCTGCTGAGGTTAGGAGCAATAAAAATCTTAGCTGATAGCATTGACTTCAGGGATATGTCAAAGTATGCATACATGTGCAAAGTGATATCGCCACATGACAATCATCTCACGGAGAACACACTGCACCACTCGACACGCTTCCGCCCATAATCACTCACTAGAGAAAGAGTTCAAGAGAAAAAAATTATTACCCTACGAAAATAAATTAGACTTCGCAATGGTGTTTTTAATTTATTGTTTAGTTGTAATAATTTAACATTAAAAGCACAAAGGTCTCCAAGGTCTTCAATACACAAAGGCTTCCCTTGATTTGTTAATCGTTAATACAAATTGGGGGGTGTTTTTTTTTTGCGATGGAACTATACTTCAAATTTGAAAGCAACATAAGCAGACCTCGAAATCAGCAGACGCGTCGGGAGAGCGATAGTAAGTAGTGCAAAATCAAACCATCAAACATTATAAATACAACACACGTCATCTCTGAGACTGGAGACTGACAGTTGACGCCAATGCCACCTAGTTAATATGATTATTATTATTAATTAATCTTTCACAACTAATTACAAGTGATGAGAATCATAATTTATATTACTAATAATTCTCCAGCAGACACCAATCGTTTCTCTCACTTGACGGATATGCAGACGCTGTAAACGTTTTCTCTCTTCAACCATATTAAAGACAAACTTTGAGTATCACACAATATTTCCATAGGTGGAAAACTTCTTACTAAAGGAGAAGACAAAAGAGCCCCCATCCACCCACTTTCTTCCCCAACATAAAGTTATCAATATGTGTAAAAAGGTCAATAAATTTAACAATAACTTTATTAAATCAACAATCAAATATACATATGACAAATATGAAAAAGATTTTTTGACATCATTATAATACAGACTTATATCCTAAATACAATTCAACAATAGGGTCAATATAAATCACAGGATAGTTCTTTTCAGAGAACAGAAATGGAGTTATTAGAGATAAGTGATAATAGTTTTTACATAAACTGAATTAAACACTGACTCAATAGTCTTTCGGGTGCTTTTGCAACAATGTCACAAGTTATTGTCCACATCAATATATCTCTCTCAGCACATGTTGAAAATACTGACGCACTCTCTCTCAAAGCCAACCTAGGTGGTCCCCTTTTGCTATGTCAGATTCTTCAAGAAAACAATTGTAGTGATTCTTGTAACTTCCCGGTACCAAAAACTATGCCTTGCAAACCATACATCAATGGAGTGTAGTGTATTCTCCACACTTATACACTCCCAACATCTACAACGGTCAATCATAGCAGTTTACATTCAGTAAACCAGGAGGTTCAAATAACACAAAGAAAGGCTGCTTGTCTCTGTAAATATATAATCAGGGAAAAAATGCTGTTTCCAGTTTATTGCTTTATAACTCTACTCTTTCTTACATTCCAGTCTCTACTTACATTTTCATGCAACATTTTTATTAGCCTGATACACACACACACACACACACACACACACACACACACACACACACACAGCATAATAAATACAACAGAATATTTATGAACACGTTCACTAGGAACAATGTCAAGTATTTAATAGGTTAAACACACGACATTGTTTCTAGCAGAAACACATTCATAATTGATTAAGTTGTATTTATTATGTTGCATGGATGTATCAGGAATTGTAAGTTGAGAATGATTATAAAAAAGAATTGAGAATAGAGATGATTAAACTTGGAACTTAGTGTTGCTCTCTGATGTGGTGTTTCAGAAAGGAGCAAGCTCCCCGCCCCCTTACTTCTTCGTATGCTTGTGGTGATTCAAGAAGTTTCCATCCAACAGTGAGATAGTTGTGTTGATTCACTGCACCCTGTTTGTGTGTGTCTGACTCCACTGTGGAACTTTCTAGCAAAAGGAGTGCTAGAAGTTCGTTAATGTGACTGCCTACTTGAGAAGCTATCACAGCAAAGTGTGCCTAGATTAGTCTGGATGTATCTACAATGTGCTTAGTAGAACACATGGAAGAATGACTATTCTATTGTGAACAATAAACTTGTGACCTTACAAAAGCTTGAAGGACTGTTGCAGCTTGCATCAATGAACAGGTTATGTACAAACTATTATCATAGATAACTCCATTTCTTCTATGATAAGAATAGTCCTGTGATTTATTTATATACTAATCTGACTACTGAATTATGTGTTAGAATATAAGACTGAATATGTATTGCAATTACTTGAACGTTGTCTCACGAAATATTGATTCTCATTGTATTTGTATATATGTGTATTGATTGTTGATTTAATAAATTTATTGTTAAATATATTAACCTTCTTGCACATAAATATAAACCATATGTTGGAGTAATAGTGGACAGGGCTCGTTAAATATAAATACTAAAATGTTTATTATTTCTACACTAGAGAGCTCTCTAAAGAAGTTGTGAGGCAGTAACGGCTGAGGAAATAAATGATAGTATATGTAATGCAATATTTATACTTCTGCACTAGAGAGTTCACTAGAGAACAGTAAACTACAATATTTATACTACTACATTAAAGTATTCTCAAGAACAGCACTTCATGTGAGAAAATAAGAACTTGGATTGCTATCTTCACGTTCACTTTTAGACCAGACAAAATAATTAGACTTTAGTTTTATTTTCCCATCTGTTGAAACGTTAGATATTACTAAACTTTTGAAACAACCTAAGTGATGAGTCGTCATATTGCCTCTCAGGCGATTGGTAACTTTTCCTACTACTTTTCCAAAGAGCTTTTCATTTTATTCAGTAACCACCTACGTTCAAACCCAGTCGCTATCTACAGCTAGTTTTGTATTTTAAGTACATCTTATTTAGCAACTGCTTGCAACGTTTAGCCTTTAATTCATGGCTAATGTCTGTCTTCTCCACACCAGCTGAGGATTTACGTGAGGCGAATTGTGTTCATAATAATGACAAAAAGACTGCTGTCGTCGTGGAGAAAATAAGGAAGGGAATTCATTTTAAAAACATTTTCTGTCTTGACAAATTTCTATAATTTTCTTCAGGCTGGACAATAATAGTTTATTAATGAAAATATTGTCTAGATAATAATAGTTTCGTGTATGACATTTTTTAATGTTGTCTAAAAAAAATATGCTTTAGTTTCATGCTTGCTAAAAATGTTGCCTTGAATAATATAAATAGATTGAAATGCATTGTCAATAATATTAAATGAATGGTGTATATTTGGTCTTGACAAATGCTTTGTTTTAAGTGACTGTTGTACTTTTGATTAGGCATACTTCCTTAGATTATATGAATATGAATAATGTGCGTTATCTTGGCATAATACCTAAGTTTGAATGAATAAAGTACGTTATCTTGACATAATACCTTTAGTTTAAATAATAATGTACAGGTTATCTTGACATAATACCTTTAGTTTAAATAATAATGTACAGGTTATCTTGACATAATACCTTTAGTTTAAATAATAATGTACAGGTTATCTTGACATAATACCTTTAGTTTGAATGAATAATGTACGTTATCTTGACATAATACCTTTAGTTTGAATGAATAATGTACGTTATCTTGACATAATAACTTTAGTTTAAATAATAATATATGTTATCTTGACATAATACCTTTAGTTTAACTTTAGTTTAAATAATAATGTACAGGTTATCTTGACATGATACCCTAGTTTCAATTATTTATCTATATATTTTGACGAAATAATATCTTAATTTAAATGATTTATGATAATGAATCTCTGACGCTAATACTACAGGTGCTGGAGACTGGTCATTGTTTACTTACGTGTGCTGGAGACTGGTCATTGTTTACTTACGTGTGCTGGAGACTGGTCATTGCTTACATACGTGTGCTGGAGACTGGTCATTGTTTACTTACGTGTGCTGGAGATGGTAGTAGAGTAAAAGATAGGACATCAAAACTCTCGCTCAGAATATCGGGTTCGATCTCCAATAAAACAATCGATTAGGATGATCCATAACCATTTCGTAACTCGAGATTGCTGTCCAGTTTGTCAAATGGAACGATAAATGAGGTGTCGTGTACTACAGGTTCCTCGGTGCAGATTTTTAAGATACCTGGAAAATTCAGAATCTGAATTAACTGATTTCTCATGCAAACTGCGCACATAGAAACCCTACATCTTCATTTTCCCTATTCGTAACTCTCTCTCTCTCTCTCTCTCTCTTTCCCCAGAGCAGAAGCTTCCCCAACCACCACCATTCCCCAATTAGTCGATTGCAAACGTCTGCGAAAGTTGAAAGCGGATGCCAAGTTCTAAAGAAACAAACCTAAGCCCTGTTCGAACAAAACCGAAAAGGGAATATCCGTTTCTGCGCGTCCTACAGAAACTGCAAATGATAAAATTAATACATTTGGTTTGACTAGTTTTTAAAGTCACTTTGCTATAATCGTCTTTGATTTTCTTTTATTAAAATCATGCTTAACTAAAAGAACATTCTGAGTTTACTCAATATTGCTTAAATATAAAACAAAAACGAAAGAGTTCCGCTAAGCTGAGTGGTCATATCCAGCGATCATTAGCTTTAAATTCGAAATTCAATGCAGTTACGGTCCCTGCCCATTGCGCTAGGGAAATGTCACTGGTAATGTGCCTGTTTTTGTTCACAGACTTTGTGATGACGTGAATTTCTAGATTGTTTCTGACACTTTCTCTCCTAGCACCTGCGCTCAGGTGTAACAATGGTCTAGCCATTTTAATTATCACGTGCAATTAATGACCCAGGTCATTCTGTGTCAGTTTAGTATCTCAGTGACTTATCCATTCAGTGTGTCAGTTTAGTATCTCAGTGACTTATCCATTCAATGTGTCAGCTTAGTATCTCAGTGACTTCGCAGACAGCCGCACGTGCAACAACTGCTAACCAGAAATGGCCACATTTAACTGCTAACCAGAACTGACCGAGTTTAATGGCAGCTTGTATGATTGTGAGAAGGTATATTCTGTGGAAGAATGAGTGTGAATGACTAATCAAAATTAATAATAGATTGTCCTATGACAGTACTATTGCATGACATAAACATCATTGTCTAAGACATCACTATAGCACTGAAATAAGCATTACTGTGTAAGTACTAATATAAGTCAGTACTAATGCACTATTATAAGCAATAAGCATTGTTATCAATACCGAATTAATATATATATATTATCATTATATGGTAGCCAGACAGTAATATATACATATATTCTGTCAAAATTAATATATATCACTGTCTGTTAGCCAGACATAATCAAGCAAGTCAGTATTAATGCACTATTATAAGCAAGGAGCAATATTATCAAATACAGAATTAATGTATAGATAAAAGTATCAGTGTCTGTAGCCAGACAGTAAAAAGCAAGTCTGTAATAATTCACTTATATAAGCATGACTCATCATTGTTAAACAGAAAACTCTTATATCCGCCTGAGATTCGGGTAAAACTGGAGTTCAAGAGAGATAAAACAGGCTTTCCGTAGATAATTTTAATAACTTTTAAATCTTTGAAGTAGCAGTTTCTTTCTTCTTCTAAATTCTTTAGATCATTCTCTGCACTTTTTATTAAGCCTTTTAAATCTGACATCGTAATTTAATCTTACCTTTGTACTTTTCACTGATTTTGTGAATAGTCTCTAGTCCCAGGCGTGTTGAGCGGCACCTAGCATGATTGCTTCCCCTTGATTTCAGCACCATAGTAAATTGTGCAAAACGAGTTCGTAACAGAGCTATTGCGATCAAGACGCGCACTCATGTCTGCGTGTACAGTGCATGCAATGAATGGCGTGCTTGTTCCTAGTCTAGTAAATGGATGGATATTTGCGATGATAGCAGCTTCCGGCTATCAGCCGATTTCGCTGTTTGGTACGAGGTATGCCGCTGAAAGACAAAGTGAAGTGTTGTTGAAAGTTTATATAGTCTAGTAAAGGAATCCGCTTTTCCAATTGTGCGAAGCTATCGCGAATACCAGATTACCATGATTAGGAAACCATTTTGTAAATGCTCGTTGTTTAAATAACAGAAAGAACTACTCAGACTGTAGCGGGTAGGGTAAGGCATTCAGGGAAAGAGCTCTAAAATAACGGAAAGGCATTCAGGGTTAGGGGCTGTCCTCTCTTGTCAGTACAAGTATTAACGTAAAGGTATCCTGGAAAGGACTGTCCTATCTTGTCAGAGAGTTTAACTACTAGCGTAAAGGCCGTCAGAGATGAGACCGTCCTCTCTTTATGTGCAAGTACTAATGTAAAGGTGTTCAGGGATGGAGCTATCCTCTCTTGTCAGAGTACTATCGTAAAGGTATTCAGGGATAGGGCTGTCCTTTTCTTGTCAGAGTACTATCGTAAAAGTATTCAGGGATAGGGCTGTCCTCTCTTGTCAGAGTGAAAGTACTATGTAAAGGTATTCAGGGATAGGGCTGTCCTCTCTTGTCAAAGTACTAATGTAAAGGTATTCAGGGATAGGGCTGTCCTCTCTTGTCAGAGTGAAAGTACTAATGTAAAGGTATTCAGGGATAGGGCTGTCCTCTCTTGTCAGAGTACCAGTACCAGTACTAATGTAAAGGTATTCAGGGATAGGACTGTCCTCTCTTGACTAAGTATAATCGTAAAGGTATTCAGGGATAGGGCTGTCCTCTCTTGTCAGAGTACCAGTACCAGTACTAATGTAAAGGTATTCAGGGATAGGACTGTCCTCTCTTGACTAAGTATAATCGTAAAGGTATTCAGGGATAGGGCTGTCCTCTCTTGTCAGAGTACCAGTACCAGTACTAATGTAAAGGTATTCAGGGATACGGCTCTCCTCTCTTGTCAGAGTGAAAGTACTAATGTAAAAGTATTCAGGGATTGGGCTGTCCTCTCTTGTCGGAGAACAAGTACTATTGTCAGAGAGTACAAATACTAACGTAAAGGTATTCAGGAATGGGGCTGTCCTCTTTTGTCAGAGTACAAAGTACTAATCTGGAGATGAGAGGTTATCTTCACTGTTGTCAAGAGTATAAAGTGCTAGTATACAAAGTACTAGTGTGGAGGGGCTACACTCTTTCTTGTCAGAGTATAAAGTACTAATGTGAAGGGGCTACACCTCTTTTGTCAGAGTACATAGTACTAGTATACAAAGTACTAGTGTGAAGGGGCTACACTCTCTATCAGAGTACAAAGTATTAGTGTGAAGGGGCTACAATCTCTTGCCAAAGAGTACAAAGCTTTTGACATGTGCAAAACCCATCTTCTGGCCTTAAACCTTGTTTGAAATTTTAGAAATCGTGTGTAAAATCTGGAGTACCAGAACATAATACTGATGAACAATTCATGACTGAAACACACGTTTCTGTCTCATTCCTTTATCATAATATTACATTCAAACGAGGCATTACAAATTTGTCTCAGGTCATGTTCTGTCACATTCCTTTATCATACGAAACGGTACATTCCAAGTTTCTTTCTCTACAAGTGCTCTTGTCCTATTCATTTAGATTTATTAACAATTGCTATAAAATCAGAATAATGCCATCATCACAGTTCTCTCTACAGTCAGATTGAGGATAGATTTACCAGTACCCTTATCTGATGCATTACTTCAAATACTGTTGTCTACAATGGTTATCTTCTTATATCCAGTCTAGACTTATCAGCAATGTTACAGTTAAACAATAGTACATTCCTGTATTAAACTGCCATTGATAGTAGTACTAGGAAGATGTTTGTTAAATAACTATATATGGATATTAAAAACTAAGTTTAAATAAGAAGCATGAAGGTTTTGTTTTTTAAAAACTGTTTCCCCAGTGCCAGGAACTATTTTTAGTAATCTATAATATAGAAGGCTTTGTTCTCCCGACTGCCTCCAAATTCCCAATAGAAAGAACTTTTGCACTTTGCTAAATCAAAATGGTATCATGCAGATATTTAATCTAAAAACTAATTTTAAAAATATCTACTAGTGTAATTGAATTTTTTTTAAATATATGTATTTATATTTCTTTTTCTTTACTGTAAATCTGTGTACGTGTGAAAGAGAGAGAAAGTGTTGAAAAATTTTCCAAATGAATTAAAAATGAATTATTTAACATTATTGACACTTTAAAACCAAAGTTCTTTTAAATTCAGAATTACATAACAGTTATTAAACAATTTCTTCAAAACACATTATTTTCACTTCTCTGATCAAAATATTTGGTTGAAGTTATAAAAAAGTAATGTTGACTAATGGTACAACATATATTAGGAGAAAAACATGTACAGCACAAAGAAAAAGAATGAGCACACCAATGAAAACAACAACAAAAAAATGATGATATTACTAGCAGCTTCAAGCATACTATATTAGATCTGCAAGAAAATGCAAAGCAGCATTTACCCAAATAGGTACATACAAGACATTCTACGCACTTAGATACACACATAGAAGGGAAGAGAAAAGCACTCAGAAAATAAAGTCGAATACACAAGTAAATCAAAAAGAATTTTACTTTAAAAATTACTTTTACATGTACATTAAAACATATCTATAGTCTAAAGGATATCCGTTCAACGATATTAGGTTCTCCAAAGTTCCATTTCCTAAGTTTAAAGCAAAAATAGGACAGTCATGAAATTTGATAAATATACCAATGAACAGTGAAAATTGCAAAAACAATCTGAATGTATCCATTCATTCAACATACTGATCACGCACACACAAACACACACACAAGCATGTGCATGCACATGCATGTACGCACATACAGGCAAATGAAAAGGTGAAAATAATTTTTACATACTTTTGCACACATACTGCATTGGTCATTAAAAACTGAAGGTGAATTAATCTTCTACATGGATTTGGGCTTTTAAAACTTGAAGAATAAAAAAATTTGATCAAGCAAAGATATATATATATAAAATAAATATTGTCAGTGTCATTTATTTCTAATTTATACATTGAGTTTTGCTACAGGAATTTTATTTAAGTTCATGAGATTGGTGCATACATAATCAAGCAATAACCATAATGAGAAACACGTGGAATATTACTAAGCATGTTACTCTGCACACATAACATTCTACAAATCATACTCCAGGACTCATAATTGCTATTGTTTACAGTGTAAAAATAGTTCCTCTTAAAATGAATCTAAAAGAATACAATAAATGTACTTTATGAAGAGAATATAACAAAACTAATCACTTACTACACTGTTTTTTTTTCTTAAATTGTTTTGTTATTATCTGTTTATATATTTATTTTTCCAGTTGCAGAGATTCAGGTGATCGTTTTGCATAAATCATTATTTTCGGTGGGTAAAGAAAACAGGTGGAAAGGTATACTAAGTTTTCTTTATTCTTGTATACTTATTGGTATGGATGACATAATTTCTTAAAAAAAACAAAAAAACAACCAAACAGAAATATTTGGGTGATTTTTATTTGTCACAAAATGGACGGAGGCAATGAATTAAGCTATATGATTGCCTACAAATTTTACTAAATCTATTTTTAATCTACTTAAGAAATATACCATCTGTTACTTTTAATGCATTAGATCACTATTTATTTATTTTTCTTTTAATTAATTACTGGCCCTTTTTTCAATTTATTCTGCCAATAATTATAAAATTATTTTAAAATATTAAAATAGTCTGTTTTCTTCAATGATAAGGAATGAAAGGCAAATGGGAAGTGAAGAAGGAGGAATAATAAAGATGTAACAAAACATCAGGGTCAAGAATGTTTTAATTAACAATTAAACTAGTTCTTACAACTAGACTCATCTCAAAGGACAAAATAATCATTAGCAGAACATTTTAAAAGACAATTCATTAAAAAAACAATTTAATGAAAACTTGAGAATGCATTTATTTATATTTTTATTAAATTAAAGACGTATGCAGTGGGTCTGTATAGTTTTTAATGAAAATGGTTTAATAAAGTTTTTAACTGGTAAGATTGTAATAATTAGCTGAATTTCGTTTTACTGACTGTTGCAGAGAGACTAATCTCAATGAATTCATATGGTGCTCTTTTCAGCAAACATTTTAACAAATGAGCAAATTACCCTGTCTGAAAGCTCAAATATGTATGAATGGGGAAAATCTACTGTTTGTTTGGGTTGTTTGTTTTTTAAATTTATGATAGACCTTTTCTTTTATAAAATGTGATGCTTAGATGATAATAGTTAACAAGTAACTAGGGGTTGTTTGTTTTGTTTTATATAAAGTAGAGCTAAAAAATATCTTATATGCATAATCATAAACCTTTTTTTAAAAGAAACTTAAAAACCAACAACCAAAACCCTTAAGACACTCCTTTTCTGCATTATGATCTATCAAATTAAGCTATTATTAAATTATCTTGTTGAAAAAATTCACATAATATTAATGTCATGTTCCATGCTTAGATGATGTTCCAGGTCAACATTATGATCTATCAAATTAAGCTTCTATATATGCTGACAAAATTCACATAATGCCTTTCTCAGGTCCCATACTTAGATGATGTTTTAGGCCATCTGGTATAAAGTTATTGAATACCAACTGGTATGTAGCTCTATAGCCCAACTCAAGAGGTCAGTTTTCAGGCCAACTGGTTTACAACTACATTGTCTGACTCAAGACATCTGTCTTTATGCCAACTGGTATAAAGTTACTGAATAACAACTGGTATACATCTGTATAGTCTGAATCAAGAGCTGTTTTTCAACTGGTATGTAGCTCTATAGCCTGACTCAAGAGCTCAGTCTTTAGGCCAACTGGTATGTAGCTCTATAGCCTGACTCAAGAGCTCATGTCTTTAGGCCAACTGGTATGTAGCTCTATACCTGACTCAAGAGCTCATGTCTTTAGGCCAACTGGTATGTAGCTCTACAGCCAGACTCAAGAGATCTGTCTATGCCAGTTGGTATGTAGCTCTATAGCCTGACTCAAGAGATCTGTCTTTTGGCCAACTGGTATGTAGCTCTACTGCCTGACTTGAAGAGTTCAGTCTTTAGGACAACTGGTTTACAACTATATTGTTTGATTCAAGAGCTCAGTTTTTAGGTCAATGGCAATCAGTTGCATAGTTTAACAAGGTGTTCATATTTAGACCAACTGGCAGTTACATACAAATTAATTCTCTGAAGCTTTATTTACCCAAGTGAAATACAGTTTCAAGAGAGTCAAGACTCAATTACAGGCCAATTGGTATACAGCTGAACAGTCTGATTCAGCTATTTCTGACTAAACAGAATTCTGATGAACATACTGATTCAGGATAAATCAGTTTGGCATCATTGACAATGAACTAAGCAGTGTTAAGTGAATTATCTTAAAATCATAACTTTTCCATTAAAATCAAGAAAGCTAAAAGGAAGACCATGCAAATTACTAGATGTGATAAATGATAAATTATATGTGGTCTGAAGGTATATAAAGATAATTGTATGTTAATTTTTTTTAAACTTAGGAAAAAACAGAGCTAACATATATCCTTGACCCCCCAGAAATATTGCAGCTTCTATCAGCAGTATGCAAGAAACTGGTGTAAGCATTTTGTGCATACTGTATTTGCAATGTTCAACAAATATGTCCTCAAGACAAAAATTATATGGATCACACTCTTCAGCAGTGAGATTAAACTCTAAGTAAATAACACTTTGTTGTTTATTATTTAATTAGAAAAGATCTATTCTTGACAAACATTATGAATGACTATTTGATCATACAGGCTGCAAGCACTGCAATCTCAAATACCATTGCATTTACATTGGCAATACCAATTAAAGTGACATGAATAATCAAGCAGAGACTGTGTGTAAGCTTTCCTAACAAGTGAGAGAGGAGTAATAAAGAGTAAAGAAGAGTAAAGAAGGATAAATGATAACAACATATTACTATATGACAACAGTACAGTTGGTGAGTTATATGAAAAATTTGAAAAACATAACCTCTGGTGAAATGGAGATACCACAGATCTGGTTAGAAGAGGAACCTTTACAAGATTATACATAAGCGCTATGCAAAGTACTTTCAGTACACACATACACAAGGCTGATTCAAATGAAAATAAGTTAAAATAAACCATCTATTGATGAGCGAAAAGATACATCTAAAGACATATTTCAGTCTTTAATGTTCACTTTTTGACACTGAGTGAATAAATGTGTTCTTATTAGATTTCTGAACAAGAAACGTAAAAATATTCACCACCAACTTGAGATTTTTACAAGGATTCTTGGATATTTTTCTGTGAACGTACTTTTAAGAAAATAATAATCCTTTTATGGCACTGTCAGGTGAACATGAAAAGAAAAATAATACTACTTTGAGTAATGTCCACTGCTCTACCTATTTAATACTCAAAAGATGAATTACTGCTCACCTGTCCAAGTGCAGTTATAATGGAAAATTAGGTAGCTCTTATAAGACATTTTCAGCAGTGCCAGCAATCTCTATGCAAAAACTATGCTACAAATACAATTTATGGTGATTGAGTTTTCATTTCAATCATCTTTGTAAACATACTTAAGTTTACCACAACCAATTGCTTTTTCACTTTTTGTGCAACTTTTAAATTTGACGTTATAACAGCTTTTTATCCCACATAGAAGTATTTATATACTAAAACTGTTTACACTAAAGAAGTCATACATACATACGTACATCAAAATTATTTCACTCAACCAAGACCTGTGAAAACTCCATGGGAGCAATACTAGAGATAAATTTGCAGCTACAAAACTATAAAATGGTTTTGCAGGAAAGAGTAGATTTGATGAAAACATTTATTTATATTCAAAAAGAAACAAAGTATTAATTAACACTTGTGCACACTTACAACAAAGTTTAAGAAAAATGTTCAGTACAAAAACAAAACACAACTGAAACAAAGCAGCCACACCTACAACACGCACTTGTATTTATTATTAGCAATTATACACACACCTCTGATTAATAACAATTTACATATGCAACAATAAAAAAAAAATTGCTGAATGAATATAAAAAAGATGACTAAAGTATGCACAATATTTCAGTACAAAATGCACTTATCAACAATTGACAAAAAAACCTGCATTCTGCAGAAAGTCAGACTGACAGTACTGGGGGTTGTTAGGACTTATATTAGTCAAACATGTCTAAAAAGAGTGAAGTAATGTCATAAATATAAAAAGAGGCAGTTGTGTCCAAAGGTTCTTTTATGGCTAGATATGCACAATAATAATAATAATAATAATAATAATAATATGCACTATAAATATACCTACATCAAGAGATGTAAAGTCATTTTGGACATTGGGCAAATAGATTTGTGCATTAAAATTTTGTTAATAGTTTGATAATATAGAAATGAGCCATTTCTTTTTAAATTCAGCCACAATGGCAAGTCATTATGACACCAATACAATAATTTAGCCAAAGATTGTCATTATGACACTAATAAAATAATTTAGCCACAAATGTAGTCATTATGGTACAAGAAGTAGATCAATGCAAAATGATCTTCATAGGTTGATGCACCACTTTCTTCAAATGTATTAATATAAGCTAAAATTTGCAATTTCATAATGCTTTTCCATTACATTAGAGAGAGAGATATTAATACAGCTCTTTCTAATAGCAAAATGACTACATTTCAGACCTGAAAATAACTACTGATCACACTATACAACAAAAAAAAATTAAACTAAAATACATTTTTAAAATTTAAAAGCTGCACAAGAATCCTTTATGAGGATGTACTGTTCCTGGGGTAATGTTTATCATTCAACTTCTTTTTGCTTCTGTTGAAGAATATGTTTTGCTAAGATGCATGACAAATATATGATGCAGGTCTTCAGTAAACTCTTTACAACATCCAGTCATCTATGTGTCATGCAGAATTTCCCATAAACAATTTGATAGTGCTGAAGAGGACTCAACTGCACTCATTGAAACATAACTGAGGTGTCTCTCCCAACGCTTGATTTGGCTGCAAATCAAAGTGAATATTGTCAAAATTCTCCAATGGAAATATTTAGGGGTAAATAAAAGTGAAAATAATCAAAATGATATTTTGTCCTATTGAAAATTAATCATTACAATGTCTCACAATGCATTCGGGATATAATTTAAAAGAAAAATAGTGTATTACCAATGTTATTTGCAAAACAAATATGCAAAATTAGTCTTGTAAGTAGGAAATGCACTGTTTGCAAATTTATGTTAAATCAAGCTATTGTTTTTCAATATATCTTTAAATCACCTGGTGCTGATGCTGATGCAAACACAAATCAATACAGGAAAACATTCTGTTATCTATTGTTGAGACTTTGATAATTTTGACTTAGCAAAGTTTCTAAAATTTATGAGGTAGAATGTTAATGATTGGAAATTCCATTATAGTGATTAATAATTTAAAACAAATTATTGCAAATTATGCTGCTTTACAAAATAATAGTTTGGTTGCTACAAAGACATCTGCCTATAATTTTTTCTTCTTGGCTACTACATTCAACGTTTATCGTTTATCTAATATCCTAGTCCTCAAATTATATAATTTCTGTATAGTAAAAAAAACATATTGTTTCAGTCTTGTAATATCATGCTTGTAACAGCATAGCACTATCAGCCTATAACAAAGTTCAAAATATACCAACCCTCAACCAAGAAATTTATTTTTTTAATGAATTACAACAAAAACAGTTAATAAAATGACAAGTACTATTAATAAACTATCTAACCTATCCTAAATTTTAAAGTTTTATGACAAATGTGACGTGAAATGGAAGATCATTGAATTAATATAATGACAAATATAATTAAATGTTTAATTCCAGGCATCACAACTCATAATGTGACAAGGGACATATTACTCCCAAGAAAAACAGCTAAGGGCTACAAGGGTAGAATTTAGGGGGTTGATCTAATTTTTTATAAAATAAATAAATAGTGCCAAAATTTGTTACAGGCATGCCATTATGTTGTGCAGGTCTGTTATACCCTTGTAAAATATTTTATAATAAAATGTTAAATGAACATATTCCAACATTTAGAAATTCTATAATATTATAAAACAATCTATTAAATTTTTTTCATCTTGCAAGAAACACACTTCCAAAACCAAAAACGCCAATACAACTGTCAAATTTCAAATTTTTGTCTTCATTTATCAAAATGCTTCAATTCACAACATGCCTCAAACAAATATTCAATGTGATCAGAAATAAGAAAATATTATCCTACCTTGCAATGATGGAAATTAAATTTGATAGTCAAGACTATTGTTATATGATCTTCAGAAATTGTAAACTGCCTTCTATATTTGATAAAATTCTGAAGAAATCTAAAACCAGCATTATCACTATATAAGATTGTTGTTTAACCATATGGCTGTTTATTTCTCGATTTCTTTCATAAATCATCTTTTAATATAGAACAAGTTTGATATTAGCTGATTAGCAGTTTTTCTGTTTGCATATAAGTTTTTTTTTTTAAATCAAGCTCTAACTTTAAATTCTTTCTGAACAGATCAAAACAACAGAATTCAAATGTTTATATCCATGGGAAGAAGACTCATTCTAAAAGTGAAATATGATGTTTGAAATTAGATTTCCCAAAGTTTTCAGTGTTCCAAGAGGGAATTCAAAGTACAGTATCTCAGGCTTTTGAAATCACCCACCAAGTGACGAATGTTAAATAATTTTTAGATACATATCTACATAACAAAAGATGTTTAAACATATTTTTCTATTTAATTATAATATTATAATTATTTAGATACATGTCTACATAACAAAAAATGTTTAAACATATTTTTCTATTTAATTATAATATTATAATTATTTTACTATCTTCTCTTTAATAATGTACAGAAATGTTCTTTATTGTTTGTGGAAGAAGAGTCAAAGTTTTAACTTAAAAATCAAAGTTTGCAAGATTTCATTGCAGACAAAAGAGAAAGACACTTAATAATTTAAACTGTTAAACAGTTTCCTATTTAGAAACCAAGCAAAGCTGTTAAATCAAGGGAAAATAATCAAAAAAGAAATTAAAACACAAAGCAAGAAAGTCAAAGCCTAACCTTTTTTTAAATTGGAAAAAAAAAAAATCATACATTCATGTATAAAATGTTTTTAAAATAATTTTTAATGAATTACAAGGTCAAGGAATGAAGCATCTGGCTTTTTTGTGTGTGATATACATACATAAATTAAATTAAAACTAACTGCTTTGGGGCATTGTGCACAAAAAATGTTTCTTTAATGTTACATTATGCAAATGATAAAAATCATAATTTCACAGATTATGCACTGATATCACTATATATAAATTTCAGAAATAAGGAATAAAAAATATATACCTCCTTCCATGGGCTGAATACCGGGCCAGGTTTCTCAGTATAAGTGCAGATGTTAAACGTATGTGTTTAGTAACAGGGCCTTCTACAGTTTCCTACAAACAGTGAAGACAAGAATGAATGGAACTTTAAATACATAAATCATTTAAGTGTATTTTTTTTAAAGTAAGGATATCTCTTATCAAATTCATCACTATATGATTTATGTTAACAGTACTATAGATGATTACATGTTTTTTATTAATTTTCTAGACAAATGTAGTTCAACATCAGCAATAGGTTTGCCTTACACAATAATAATAGCAATTATAGTAAGTTACATGTTCTCAGTAATTTTCAAGACAAATGGACTCCATGTAATTCAACATGAGCAAAGGGTATGCCTTCCAAAAACTTAATCAGCTTTGAGAACTGTCACAGCCTAATAAAACATTAAGCAAGACTTTACACTCCAATCAGTGTACACATCATTCTTTCTCAATCAACTACTTGTGGACTAATTAGCAATTCAGAAGCATATACTTTGGTGGATTTGAATCAAACAAGAACAAAACAATTGGTCTTAATGCCAAGATATTTGATTTGCAATGACACTATAAGACAAAAGAACAATTAGTCTTGATGTCAAACCATTTGATTTGCACTCATAATATACAAGTTTGTGAGATGATACTTTTGGAGGATTTGAATTAAACAATTAAAAGAATAACAATTAGTCTTGATGTCAAGCTACTCAATTGATAGTGACATAGTAGTCTGTCAGCATAACTTTAGAAGGATATTAATGAAACACTTAAAAACAAAACAACTGATCTTAATGTGGAGCTAATCAATTTGCAATGATGTAGCAATTTGTGGGCGATTTTGTGAATTCACAAATGAAAAAAGAAAAATTAGTCATGATATGAAACTTGATTTGCATAAAAGACTTCAGAGTGGATGAAGAATTTAAAAAACTTAATGGAGAGACACAATGTATGGTGTAAGATCTGTGGCAATGCCAATCAAATGAAACAAAGTGCTGAGCAATTAGTGCTAAAACTTTAAACATTAAATGCTTCAGTGGAAAACACAGAAATATTTATTTTCATGCAACGAACGATTTATGCTGTAAAATGTAAAATTATATTGAATATTAAAGCCATATGAAATCGATTAGAATTATAATGAAATTAATAACATGGGTTTTAAGGGGAAAAATCCTGATTTGTGCTATTTAACTTGTGTCATTTTTTTAAGAGAATAATAAAAAGTAACAAAATAATATTTTATCACCAAAATATAAAAATGGATAAAAAATTTGTAATAAAGATCTTTGAGGAAAAGAACATGGTAACAACTGTCAGACAGAAATGAAATACACATCCTATTCCCCAAAACAAGTCTCGACCAAATAAAACATGTCCTATTCCTAACATACATCCCTACCAAATAAAACAAAACAAGGCCCGTTCCTAACATATATCCTACCAAATAAAACATGCATTCTTATCAAATAAAACAGAGCATAAGGCCCAGTCCTAGCATACATCCCTACCAAATAAAACAGACAAGTCTCAATCCTAACAAATAAAACATACATCCCTATCAAATAAAACAAAACCCAAGCCCCACTTCTATCATACATTCCTATCAAATAAAACAGAATACAAGTCCCACTCTTTAAGCAGGCTCCTACTAAGTGCAAATGTGGTGAGTAAGAGAGAGAGAGAATTTAGTATTAAGATGTAGAATGGCTCTAGTTCCTAAAGATTCTAATTTATTCTGGCATCATGGTTAAAATATGCTTATGATGTATTTCCTCTCTAACTTGTTTGGGCTTATTTCTTCAAAAGTATTAATATTTATCATTATCTACTTTCAAACAAATACATTATTTTTATTCATTCTATAATGTATTACTATTACTTAGTAAAACCTATTATCCTAATTGTGGCTTTTATAAATTATGCTCAATTTTGGATATTTGCCTATAACAGTTGCAATGTAAAATCTTCTAATTTTTAAATGCTATTTCTTTAAAGTGCTTCACACAGATATCAATTACATATTATATATAAAAGTTCTGTAATTAATTACAATACAAAAGAGCATGATTTTCCTTTCATTTTTGCTGTATATTTTCATAACAGCATGGTCATTTTGCTACATTTTAAAAATTAATTTCAATAAAAGTTATCATCATAATAATAATAAATCTCTATAAATTGACATTTCTAAACATTTCTAATAAAAGTGAACTGCAAAAGGTTCAAGGCCCAAAACTTACTCTTTTACTTGTAACAGGCATTAAAACACTATATCAGTGCTAAAAAAGTTAATACTAATACTAAAATAAATAATTATGATTAATTTATTTTTAATAAACTAAATTCAACATAGGTTACAAATGTAGGGTAGAGAGGAATGCATAAACAGCAAAGAATGCAAAATTGCTTAGACTTGTTTTAACAACTTCAAATTCATGTACATTATGAATTCATAAAGACAAGCACCTACAGCATTACTTACAGAAAATTCTGCAAATGGAGGACGAATATGGAATCGTTTAATGGCTTGAATGGCAGCATCTGGTGGGTAGACAAGAGCTGGAGCAGGGCCAGCACTAGATGTAGGATGTTGTGGTTGTATGATTCCTGACTGAGCTGCCTGATAACGTCGCTGACTGGCTGCTCGTTGTGCCATTTCAGAACAATGATGGTCCTATATCAAAATATTCAACAAAAGATAAAGAACCACATCATCAATATTTCATAGGCTCAAACAAATCATAATCTAAACCACCCAACAAATACCAATCAATCTAACCCACTCAAACTAATCACAATCCAACCCACCTAAACAAGTTGCAATCCAACCTACTCAAACAAATTCCAAATGCAATCTAATCAAATATGTGGTGACCATTCAAAAGTCAGTCATTTGTAAGCAACCTTACAAGCAATGTTAATTATGTATTAACAGTTAAGAGTTGCTATGAAAGCATGAAGTGTTTCATAAGAATACAGGTATATTTTATTGTCTGTGTACGTGTCTTAAACCAAAGAAAAAATTAATAAATGATGATGAAAAAGGTCTTTCCAAAATTATTAAATAATAATTTTATCCTTATGTGTTAATATTAAATGAAGTTCTACATGAGACAATAAATATACATAAATTTTATTTGTAATGTGTAGCATTATTATATTATTATTGGTGGTAGTGGTGGAGGTGGTGGTGTTATCACAGACAAGTCTGGATAAAAATGTGAATTGTGATTTAATAAAAAGATTTCAAATTTTATTATTTTTGTTGAAATGCATCTCATGTACTATCTAAATATGTATCCTTATATTTCTAAAAGCTTTGAAGCCCACAAGCATCTCTAAAAAGAAATGTATCCATATCATAATGGATATTTGATACATAAATACCTTGACAAACAAGTCATTTTCTTTCTTACTAGAAACATACCCCCTCTAGGCACATTATACAACTATTTCAGCAAGTTCTAGCACATTCTTTACCTGAGTTATTTACTCCCTGATACTTTACAAAAATATATCATAAGCGGTGCCCAAGGTCAGGTCACATTAACATTGGCAACAAATATATAATTATTAAGTTCAGAAACAGAGAGATAAATTTACTCTGCCACAGGTGCTTTAAATTGTTATGCAAACAAAAGAATTATGCAAAAGAAAGGACTAATAAAGAAACATTATCAAAGTTATGAATTTTGTCACATGACTGGGTGTTTGTTTTTAAACACAAGGAAGTTGATGTTCTCCAACAGCTAGCATCAGCAACCCAAACTGTCTTAATAATACCATCAGTGGCCATCTCACAAACTCGATCAGCAGCAGTATTTCTGCTAAGGCTTACATTTGCAAACATCTGCTTTATATCTGAACACAAAACGTCACACACTTTCATCATGCAGCTCTTCAGAAACTTCCTCTGTAAATGGTCGGGCTGATTTGGTGATCTCCTCTGCCACAATAAAACTTGCTTTCACAGCAGCCTCACTTTGTGATTTTGCTTTGGTGAAAAATGTCTGCTGTGATGTTAGATTTTGTTTCAATTCTTCTACCTTTTGTAGTTTCTGCTCTGCATTCAGGTTTATCAACTTGTCTTGATGTTTAGTCTCACAGTGCCATCTCAGATTATATTCCTTGATCACAGCCACATTATCTCCACAAATTAGACACGCGTTTACCGCCAATATCAGTAAACATATATTCACCCTCCCAGGGGCTTTTCAGAAACAACTTTTCTCTCAGCCATTTTAACAGCTAGCTTTGATTTAAAATTAAGATTGTTCATCTACTGATAGAAGCTTGATTCATGATTGGTATGAGGTAAGTGGGAAGGAGTGATGTAATATCCGGGCAATATACAACTTTCATTTCAAATGCGCCAATCCAAAAAGAGCAACAGGACGTTGCTAAATTACTGTAATGACAAAATCCACCTTTTACACAGCTTTCATTTTCACTTATTCTGATCGACTCAGGAATGATCTCAGGCAACCTTTCGTTCGGCAAGGTTGCTACATTAGGGAATTTGATTTGCATTCCATATCGCAGGGACATTAAAAAAAAATTTTTGCCTAAAATTCTCTCGCAGGCCAGATATAATTGTATGCCAGGTCAGATGTGGCCCCCGTGGGCCCTGGGTTCGACACCTGTGATCTAAAGTAACAGTCATGCTTTTATTCCAGATATTTAAATGTACTATTTTCCATGTTTTATAGTTGTTTCTAAATAAGATTCGCATGGTCCCAAAATTAACATGAAAGAGCAATGAACTTCCAATCAAATTAAAGCATACATTAAGTCATACATCTCAAGTTTTATAAAATATACAGTTCAAAAGTCATATCTGTTAAGCTGCTGAATAATGTCACAGCCTTAGTTAAATGTATGTATATAGTATTTGATTTTGAATTACACCATAGCACTTTTGTCTCGTTCTTCAGGCAAAATTCAACAGTTTTTGTAAAAGAAAGCATATTAAAATAGCAATCAACAAGACCCTGTGTTAAATTTCATATGATTTTTATAGCTAAACAATTGCATATTTCATTGTGTAGTTTTGATTAAATGAATAACTTCCAAGATATATTACGAGATGCTAATAAATATCACTAATTACTGAAACAAAGAGGTGATTACTGATTTGTTTAACCCACCTTATGGCACAATATAAACAAATAGGCACTCCTTTTAAATATTATAAAAATTGTGTATATATTTTATTTATCAATGTGTACTCTGCAAACAATAAACGTAATAGTGATTATAATTCACAATCAATTACTTCTGCAATCTTCCAAAGCTATTAAACAAATGAGTCAAATCTGTGACTGCATATGAATTTATTTGTACATTAATGAAAATGCAGTACATTCAACATAATAATACCCTCTGTTGGGAAAAATAATTGCCTATCAATTACCACACTTAACAATTATTAACATAATAAACATATTTAAAATACATCTCTATTAAAAAAATCTACCAATCAATGGCCACAATGACACACTACTATTCTGAGTTAACTTTTTTGATGTTATTTAGAAACTGAGGAAGTAAAGAAAAGTTAAAGTTGTTTCTAAAAAAAGGAAACTACATCTATGAACTCTACCAACCTGTATATGTGTAACAAGAGACCAACGCTTTCTCTGCAGAGGTTCACAACCATCCCATCTACAAACACCATCTACAGCTATTGGTATGTGTGTTTTCACAGCGTGCAAGTATACTAAGCGCGAATTCTCAAAACACCTGTGCAGCCAAAACAAAACAATAAAAATTAGTTTATAGCTGTAACATTTTACTTTTAAATTCAATTACATAATATCTATATTTGGTCTTTTTTAGCAAAACATTTTCTAATAATGCAAAATATAACCACATTTTGTGATAATCAAAGGAATCATGAAATTAAATCTGTAATATATGTTACAAAGTAATCTAAATTTTACCCAATCTTAGGTTACATCATCACAAAGGTAAACCACTTATACTATTTAAATATAAATGTGTAGTTGGAGCAGAATACTGAACACTAAATTTAAACTGGTATTTTTTCCTCTTGTCTTGGGTTTCAATGACATGTCTCACGAAAGAGCAAATCATAAAACCACTCAACTAACAAGAATAGTTGTTAATGTAAAGAATTTTAATTTTTATATTAAATAGCTTTGAAAGCTGAAGTTTGAGAACAAAGCAATGGTGTTGTGGCAGATTCAGTTTTACTTTACCTACTATCGTTTCTCTTTTTGTACATGTATTTCTCACTTATATGAAGACTTCTTGTGCATTCTGTATTTTAAGAGTTCAAAAGTATAGATTTGTTAAGATAATTTAGCAATATAATAGAAAATATTTACTACTGCATAACTTGTTTTAGTGTTGTTTCTAATGTTTAGCAATATTTGCATGAACTCTTTGACAAGCTACACATCACTTGGTTTAGTGCTATTTCTAATGTTTATTGTTTAGCAATATTTCATTTATTTGTATTAACTCTTTGATGAGCTAAACAACATTGGTTTATGATGCTGATTCAACTTTCTATGGCCATATCTTTAGTTTCTATAGATTTGGCATTTGTTCATCTAGAAAGGTGAAAAACTTGGGCCAGGAATATTCATATAAAAATTCTGTACTGTGGTTGCGTATGGCAGGTCATGAGTTTCATTTTTATTTCTTTAGAATAGGACGAATGGCTGAACTCTACATTATTGGTTCACTAGACCCTCCACATGAGTAGGGTTTGTTAAACCTAATGGTGAAAGAGAGTTTTTTCCCTCATAGAAAGATTGCAGATAGGACAAGATGTGATCCAGCCACTCTGCATGAATATGATTCATTAACCCTTATAAGGATGATGGAGGGATGACTTATAGGAAGATTGTAGGTAGGGAAGAGCCATGCTCCACCACATTGGTTCTCCAGAAATTGTTCAGTAGACTTTGTTGGAGAGGGAAAAGTTATCTCAAAGATATGTGATTGTAGGATGACCATTTGAATTAAGTTGTAAATCTAAAACTGAAATTGATTTGTTTTGTTGTAATGTCTGCTATATGGTTATTAGCAGAGAGTAGTTACTTTTGGTCAAAGAGAGTAAAAAAAATTTTTCTATTTGTTCAGTTTTGTTTCTGTTTGTACATGTGACTTTTCAGAGGATGACAGGCTGGTTTGGTTGGTTCAGGCACAGAGATTAATATTAAATCATTATTACATAAATCTAGGCATTCTTTATAGTTTTTTTACAATACCAGTTTATGGTTTTCTTGGGTTTTAGGTCACGAGTCATCTTGATGTAAGATGGAGTTTAACTGATCCCTTCAAGACACCCATGAAGTGGTTTTTCCAACTGTTCAAGCGCAAACTGACATTCTTAGGTAGTGTATGAAGCATGAACACATAAGCATCATTATTAGGTTAAAATAGAACAAAACTACTTCAGCACTTTAGATTAAAGTACTGGGTTAACGCAGGGCAAAACTACTTCAGCACTTTATAGATCATAGTATTGGGTTAACGGAGGACAAAACTACTTCAGCACTTTATAGATCATAGTACTGGGCTAACAGAGGGCAAAACTACTTGAGTACTTCAACACTTTATAACATCAAATTCAAAGTACAGTGATAAAATAGGGCAAAACTACCAATAATTTAATTGAGCAAACATTGGGTTAAAATAGGGTAAAACTGTTCCAGTACTTAATAGATCAGAGCAACTACTTCAGTACTTTATAAATCAAAATACTTAAAAATTTAAATAACAGTCTTCTAATAATTGTTGCATGTATGTAAGATTGACAAAATAAAGGCCTAGCATAAGTAAACTTATATGTTTGCCATTGTATATTAAATAGTACTCATATTAAATAATTATAAAATATTTTGTCGGAACCTATTGGCCATTCATCAGCAGCAGCCACAAATCTCCCCAGATTGTGTATATCATTATCAATTACTTTAGTGTGGTAGTTTACAATTCTGCTTTGATTATTCTTTAATTACATTTCAATTTTTCTATTTTTTAAATCCCATTTTACATATCAATTTAAATGTAGGAATGAGTGTAGTAGTAACTTTTATTAAAATGGTATGCTCTTTTCCAAATGGATGTATATAAATTTCTGTAAACTGTTGCCAAAATTGACTGTTTTTAAATTTTGTATATAAATTTTATAAGAACTGGTAAGTACAATTTAAGCACTCTCTTATATTACAGAAAAAAGTCTTTCTATTCTCTCTTACAGTTTCAATGTTTCTCATAAATGCTCAATATCTCACAAACACCCCTCTGTTCTCTCTCATAGCTTAAAATTTTCTCTATTCCCTCTTTAGTTTCAAAACTCATAAACACTCCTATATTATCTCTTATAAAGTTATAGCTTAAAATTTCTTATATTCTATCATATAGCTTAAAATTTCATATTAAACATTCCATTCCCTCTCAGTTTAAAAACTTCTCATAAACATTCCTATATTCTTTTCTACAATTACAGTTTAAATATTTCTCATAAACACTACTCTATACTCTCTGATAGTTTAATAAAACTTCTCATTAACACTCCTCTATTCTCTCCTATAGTTTTCTACTGATATTTTTCCTGTTAAAAAAAAATTCTCATAAACACTCATCTATTCTCTCTTACTCTTAGTGTAAAACTTCTCATACACATTCATCTATGAAGATTTATATGACTAGATGACTGGTATCAGCATCTTTTATCAAACTGATGGTGATGTTTACTTATCTAACTTTTTAAAACAATTTAAAAAATAAAAATAATAACACACCTAACACTTTATTTCAAGATAGAGCATTTCATGCAATATTTTTGGTACATGAGAAATAGAAATATCTATAAAAGAATTAATTGTATAAAATTTTTTTTTTTAATTCTGCTAAAAAGAACAAGTATACTTACTTTCTACAACCAGCCCATTCACACATATAATCTGGGACGAATGGCACACAAGGCATAGCAGGCAAGGCTGTGTCCACATGCATACTGGTTCCAATGTTTCCTTTTCGCTTCTTGGATTTTGATGGTGGTCTTTCCTTAGCAACACTCATATTCCTATCTTTTGAGGTAATGGATTTACCATTACCATCTAATTTCATGCTGCTATCATTTTTAACACCGGATTTCTTTTCAGGCTTTTTGTTGCTACGTTTACTGGTCAATATATCAGAAGGTATGTCCACTGTGGCATTTGGTCCCTCTGGTAGTGAAGGTGCTGATGATATTGCAGTAATTGGAAGCCTTGGGAAAGAAGAGTGCAACCCAAAGCTGGAATGTTTATCACTGATGACAGACTCAGCATTGGAAGAAGCAAAGCTGTCAGAACTCAAATCACTGTCTCTGGAGCTGCTCGGGGAAAAAAGAGGCCTACCTATTTCACAGGATTTCACATCACTCATCATAAGTTTGCCACCTCCACTCGATTCAGAAAAATCTGCTGCATCCATACTCACTTCTTCCATGCTCATTTGTTTTGCAAATACCTGTTCACGATCACGATGTGGAAGGGGTACTATTGCACGTCCATCTCTCATGCTATTGTCTACTGCACCATTCACCTGGCTAGAACTGAAGCTGCTTTGAGAATCTTCCATATCTGTTTCTAAAGGTCCTGTGAAGACCTTTTCACCAATTCTAGGGACTCGCCAGTCATTCTGAGTGCCTACATATTCTTGGCTACCTGCCCTACTATCATCACTTTCTTGCACAGTGCCATTCTCAAAATGGCGCACAATTCCATTCAATTTAGCTGCCTTGCTCAAAAGACTGTTGATCTGGTCTTTGGCAAGGGAAAACTCTTTCAGACTGCCCATTCCATTAACCATGAGATCCTCACTCTTCTCGTTCCGTCTAGATGTGTCCAATGGTGAGGGTGGAAAGTCATTTGACTTTGAGTCTGGTGATCCAAGAATTCCATTAGCCTCAGCACTGTTTAGAAATATGCTGTTTTTGTCACTGTTGACAAATCCATTGCATTCTTTGTTTGTAGATGGTGCAAGGTTTCTACTATAAATGAAATGCCCATTATTGTCCTTGCTGGCTTGGTCCTCTAAACTGGTTTGACTGTCTTTTGAAGAACTTGCCAGCCTAGGATTTGATAAATGGAGTACAGAAGCTGCTTGAGATTCCAAGACATGTGTGGCCAGCTGTGAATGTAAGCTTCCTACTTTGCTATTATCACACACATTGCTGGCCAATATAGTCTGAGTGATAGACACAGATGGTACTACAGCTGATGACAGTGAAGATGAAGCTGATAAAGATGGGAATGATAATGGTACTGCTGGTTGTGGGTGAGACAAACAGGACTGGGATGAAGGTGATGAAGAAGAAAATGTGGTATATACAGATGATGACAAAGCATTCTGCACACTCTGAGTTCCAAGTGAAAAAGAAAAAGTGGTTGAACAAGATGAGTCTCTGTTTGATTGCAGCACATTTCTACCGACTTCCATCACAGGTAACTCTGAATTTATGGACGGAGCGGTCAAGGCACGATGATATGAGAGAGAAGTGTTAGCATTTTCTGCTAATCGCATAGCATCTTCTGTATGTTGTCGAAATGTATCTTTACAAATGTTTTCTTCTGCCCGACCTTCTCCCTCCACCTTCGGCATTTGCAGGGTGCTGACTAAAGTGGATGGAGATTCTGGTCGAGAAACTGATGCCAGTTTAGATTTGATCACAATTTGGGGAGAAGAAGGGCAGGAATTGCTGCTTTTGTTCTGCTGCATCTGTAATGATTTGCTGCCTAAGGGGTTGGGAGCCAGGGTTCTCTGACTAGAGTTCATCGGTGAAGATAATGAATGTGGATTAGGAATGATAGCACGGTAAGAGGATTGAGGAAGGGAAGCATGAGATTCTGAAGTAGTCTGTACCACTGATGTATGCACAAGATTTGCAGTGTTGGCTGTAAAAGTACCCTGAACTGAAGCAATCTGTGTGGTGGCTATTTGGGGTAGACTATATAAAGGCAGTTGAATCTGGAAAGTTTGCACCATTGCTTGCTGCGCTTGTTGCTGCTGAAACTGTATCTGTTGCTGCTGGGGCTGAATCTGTAATCCCTTTTGGGCATGGAGCTGAACAGGCTGATGAAGAATCTGCTGTATAGTAGGTTGTGACTGAATAAGCAACTGCTGCTGTGGTTGAAGCTGTTGCTGCAAAATTAAGGGTTGTGTCACATGCTGTGCTCTAATCTGAAGTGACTGCTGAGGGTGATGTTGCTGCATAATCACTGGTTGTGCTTGCACTTGCAATGTTTGCTGCTGCTGCTGAACCTGCTGCAGCTGCACCTTCTGCTGCATGTGAATCTGCTGAGCCTGCTGCATATGCAATTGCTGCTGCTGCTGCAACATTTGAGACTGACCAATAACTTGCTGAATCTGAAGCACCTGCTGAACTGGATGTGCCTGCTGAATCTGTATCTGTGGTTGTAATTTTGGAGGGAATTGCTGTTGTGTAGTCAGAACTTGTTGGTGTTGATTTTGCTGATGTTGTGCTGTCACAATCTGATGCTGATTGTGTTGTTGCTGTTGTTGTGAAGTTGTGACTTGTTGATGTTGACTGTGCTGTTGTTGTTGTGAAGTCAATATTTGATTGTGCTGCTGCTGTGAAATTGTGATCTGATGCTGGCTGTGCTGTTGCTGTTGTGAGGTAGTGACTTGCTGATGATGGATGTGATGTGGTTGCTGTGAAGTCACAACCTGATGTTGGTTGTGCTGTTGTTGCTGTTGTGAAGTCATGATTTGTTGGTGTGGACTATGCTGAAACTGTGGTGAGGTCATGACTTGATGCTGATTAGGCTGATGAAAATGAACCTGCTGGTGGTGTTGCTGTATTTGCCCATGCATTTGCTGCTGCTGAAGTTGTTGCTGTGGCTGATATAGATGCTGAATATATTGCTGCTGAGTTTGTTGTGGCTGCTGTACATCCTGCAAATTGTGCATCCCTATCTCAGACCCAGCAGGCAGTAGGAAATCCCCTTGAGTATCTGGAGGAGGAGGGCTTTCAGACAACCCACTGTTTCCTCGAACCATGTTTTGACACAGTTTCTTAGCAAGCAGGCTTTTAATTAGGTTAGTGTCATTGCCCTGGTCCTGTGCAATCAATACAGCCTTACTGGCACTGACATGAGGTGGGGTTACATCTCCCTGAAGGGCCTGGTGAATGAGAGGAAACTGGTGACCAGGACCAAACATGGGAACTGAGCTCGACGATGCCACAGTGATATGTGGAGAGGAACATGTGGAGACTAGCTGGGTAGCTGAAGAGCTGTTGGTAGATGCAGCATTTGTGGAATTTATGACTGGGGCTGGTATGATGGATGATACTAAGGTGGTCGAAGAGGTAATGGGGAATGTTGAGGAGGAGGAGGTAACCAACTGTTCAACAGTAGATGTATTGCTTGCTGTTGATTGTGGAGCTATTGCCACCAGATGTTGCTGCAGCATTGATACAGGACGTGTGATGTTTGTCATCAAAAGAGGACGTGGGGTGGCCATTCCTGAAATCTGGGACCCTACATTAGGCTGACTGGGTCCAGGTCCAGGTCCCGGTGGAGGCATAGGGGCAAGCTGACGTTTCTTGGCAGATGCTTTTCCACCTGTGTCAGCTGGTTTTGGTGCCAGAGGTTGTTGCTTGTTACTTCCAGTTGCTGGCTTGGTTGCAGGTAGAGAAGTAGCAGCACCTGTATGAATAAGCTGGTGTTGTAAAGACATCCGAGGTGGCTCCATAAGACGCTGTCGCAAAGTGGGGGTTTGTGTTGGAGATGGACCCACAGCTGAGGAGGTT
The DNA here is from genome assembly GCA_028829895.1 of Sinotaia quadrata. Taxonomy (NCBI): domain Eukaryota; kingdom Metazoa; phylum Mollusca; class Gastropoda; order Architaenioglossa; family Viviparidae; genus Sinotaia; species Sinotaia quadrata. The sequence continues at coordinate 38,267,255 of CM054181.1, read as the reverse complement.
GTGGGATTGGGTGTTAACGCTAACTGAGACCAGTGCAGACCCCGGGGTGAGTTCACAGGCACATTTAAAGATTTAGAAACTGAAAACAAAAGAACATAAAACACAGTGCTACCACAACAGCCAACAGCGCACACAACAATCTAGCAGACTACAGCTTGAAACAACAGCATGCTTTTAGATAAAAAGTCAGTTTTGTTACACCACATAACATTTTAAAAATAATTTTCTAAATTAAATAAAAAGCTTCCAAATGTCTACAGTTTTTAACTTTTTGAAGAAAAAAGTTTAAGTAGTAGTAGTTTTCTAATAGTACTACTAGTAGTTTTCAACAACAAAATTACAGACTTATCTTCTTCAAAATTACTCTGCCAGAGGGCAACAAATTCAGTGCTTAGCACATACTTTAGGATTATCTATAAGGCTGAATTTATGAAGATAAAAAAGAGCAAATTTGAGTATGTACATACGAATGCTGACAACTGTCTTTTAATATGCTAAAGGCCTCAAGGGGTAAAACAAGTAATTATATGAAGAAGAAGAAAAACTATTTAAAATTTTTTATGCTGACATTTACGACATTTACCTTAAATGCTGAGAGCTGTAAGATGGTAATTATAAGTTGGACTTAAATTATTAAAGGCATAAAGCTAAGTGAGACAATGAAAACATGCAGATTACAAGAAACTATTCATTAACCTGGAATTAAACTATTATGTTAAACAATATCTTAAACAGACTGAAGACTGCAACTGCAAGAAGATACTAACAACTCTTAATTATATGTGGATGGCTATTAGTATGTATAACAACCATGCTAATGGCAGATTTATTTATCTGCCATTAGCATGAAAAGATATAGTGCATAATCACTACAACTTTGTACTTTCATGCATTTAAGACATTTGCATATATAAGTGATTGCATTTTTCTATAAAATGTACTATATTATATTGCTATGATAAATTATTTTACCTTTCAAATGCAAGTGCATAAACCTATGATCATAAACCATAAGCTAAATTTAAACTGAGGTACAAAAATAGGAGAAGAATGCCAATAGCCAAATATCTTATCTCATTTAACAACAACAACAAAAGTGTTTTCCTATGGTTTTTTGTTTCTTTTATTTTCAGTTCAAAATTCTTGAAGTTGAACTTTCGTTTTCAGTTCAACAATTATTATGTTGATTTAACATGATGACTGAATGAAGACAATAATCACTTTGCTGATATTTAAAAATACAATAAATATGAGTCTTCTTTAGAGTGGAAGATGCATGGCAAAGAGGTAAGTCCTAACTCACCCTTTGTTCATACAAGCTGCCTAGTCTGGGATTAAAATGGTAGGCATTTAAAATTTTATGAAAGTAGTGAAAGAAAAGTATATTATTTATTTTGTACATAAAATTTGTTTCTAATTACAAACAGACAAAGACATGATTTAAATATTTAAACAAAGCTCTGTTTAGCCAATGAATTGTTTAAAAATCAATATGCTGATTTAATGTTTTGACTGGTCAGGCTATAAGCTAGAAAATCATTAGTCAGGCTATAAGTAAATCACTCATAGTGAATGAAGGCAAACCTATATGATTCCATGACTTGCCCCGCTATACATTAGTAAATCATTCACAGAATGAAGTAAACTAAATGACTAATCAGGTTATAAGCTAGTAAATTATTCACAATAAATGAAGATAAACCTGGCTATTTATAAGTTGGTAAATCATTTACAATGCAAGAAGTGGAACGTTAATGACTAGCCAGGCTACCAGTTGCTATAGCATTCAAAATGAGTAATTAGCCAGGCTCTCAAGCAGCAAATCACATCTTATCGAGGGGGGGGGGGAGGTAGAAAAAAAGGGTGGTGGTGGAAAGCAGTGAAATTGAAACTCATTTGTGCTGACAGTTTCTGTATAACAAAAGGAATGGAATGAGTGGAAATTTTAAAATAAGTGATGCTTTATGAATGAAAAATTATTCATTTTGACAAAACAAGTGTAGCTCTATTGAGACAAATCTCATCTTCCTCAATAGTCCTGTTTGGCCGTCTCATCTACTCTAATTCTATTCAAAGGAAATCTAGAATGTGACCATGAATTCAGACAGTACAACGTAGATTCTGAAAAGTCTTAAATTTCTTAACTAGCAAACCAACATTAAAACTGAATATGAACTCAGTATTAACAATGAGTTTTGAATGAATCATAATTTATAGAACCCACATAGGCTTTTCCCTCAATTTCTAAACACTTGAACTTATCTTGGTATTTGTTTTTATTTTTGCTCTTGATTAATATTTTACATTTTTTACTTTATTAAAAGTTGTTAATTTACAAACTTTTTAGTGAGTGGCTGAATATTTCTTTGTGACTAAAATGTTCAATGATTTGAGATTTTGCCACTATCCTCATCATTATCAGTCTTGAAGTGATATAATCAGCAGCCACCAGGAGTGAGGGTTCAAGCCAAAAGATTAATAAGCATAGAAACTGATAAATAAGAAAAAAAAGCCCTCTAGATAAAATAAAGCTAGCCTGTAACTCAGGGTTATAAGTTATCTAAATTTAGTAGGTACAGTATTTGGCACTAATGACATTTTTAAAACAAAAACAACAAATACATGATAAAAATTTGAATGATGAAAAGAACATAAAAAACCTTCAATGTTCTTCATAAGTACTTTTCTTATGTTTATTTTATTTCTGTATTTCTTGCCCTGTATAAATAATTTCAAAACCTGCTTTTACTCCCTAATGACAAATTAGTATATAACAAAATTGCAAGAATCAATTTTACTATAATTATTTTCTTTACATTATAAAACCATAAATTTTAATGTTTAATATTTTTAAAGTTCTACCTCTGGTGCTGTCCCTTGACATACAGTCGAACCCACTATCTCGACATCAGTTAACTTGCCAGCCCTAGGAAGTCAACGTTTTTGAAGTGGAACCACCAAATTCCCTCTTTGTCTTAGCATTTTCTCATCGGTTACGTCGATTCTTTTATGTCACCGAACCCTACTATCTCGGGCACAAAATAGGGCCAAAATCGCATCTTAAATCGGTTATCTTGACACCCGTCACGACTTATCACTGGCTTTTGAAAATGTTTACTTACCGATGCCCACTTCGCCATCTTGCTAACGATAAATGGTCATGGCTTGTTTAACAACCTGAAGTTTAAACTCAGAAGGGCATTGTTTTCCTCATCGGCGCAATGTTTGCCACGGGCAAAATAGGCACACTGTTGCCCTTCAACTGGCTCACACCTCTTTAGTTAGCCCACTTTTGAAGTAACCGCTTTTATGATACTTTTCAGGGGCAGCTTCCACCACCACCCCACTGTAAGAGAGCGGTTGAGGGTGTACACGTTCACCAGCAGATTTTTTTGATTTTGGAACAATCTTTGTGTTTGCAATGTTGGAGAATTCATGTACAGTATCTACCTGTGTAATGAAAGGTTTGTATCAAGAATCGATGGTGGGCCAAATTCCCAATTGTCTAACAATTTTCTCATCAGTTATGTCGCTGAACACTAATACAATATCTGTTTCTTTCTTTCTTTCTTTGTACTGTACATGTATCTCGAGCACAAAAGGCCCAAATCACCACTTAACATCAGTTATCTCGGTCCCCATGACTAATCATCACCGGTTTTTGAAAATGTTAGTTATCAATGTTCTTCAAGTGGCTCACACCTCTTTTGTGTTAATTAGCCTGCTTTTGAAGTAACTGCGCATACGTACTTTTCAGAGGTGTGTCGGAGCGAAATGTCGGAGTGAATTTAATTTTGACACTGGTTAGCTTTTTGTAAAAACGAACTACAGTGTATATCCCACAGGTTTTATGTGATTTTATGAGTGATCTTTGTGTTTGAAATGTTGGAGAATATAATGAAAGGTTTGTACATTTTATTGTAAACATGTATGGGTAAATCTCTGCTGTTAGTTGGTGCACATAAGCCTTTTGTTGTTAGCAAACAATGTACAGTGTATTTACATTTGTATAACCTGCCAATCGCGTCATCAAACAAATCGCGGCAACACTGTTGTGTAAAAAATCAAAAACGTGCAGGTACATTCTCATTTATTAGCGCACATCATGTACATAAAGAAATTTCAAGCACGTTACATGTAATATTGAAGCATTTGTTTTCAAGTAGACTGTTAAAGGCAAAAAGCAACAAAGCATTTTAGACTTTGTAAAGAAACCATATTAACCGCGTGTACATAAACCTTTTGTTGTTAGCAAACATGTACATGTATGTACATTTTTATGGCATGCTGATCGCGTCATCAAACAAATCGTGGCAACGCTGTTGTGTAAAAAAAAAAAAAAAAAAAATCACTAAACAACTGCATGTACATTTTCATTCATTAACACACATCATGTACATAAAGAAATTTCAAGCGCATGTTATAGTACTGTAATATATTGCCGTTATATTGGTTTTTGGTACTCTCGATCATCAGTTATCTCAACACTTTTTGGCAAACCCAAGGCTGTCGACATATCTGGGTTCGACTGTACATCCAGATACAGGTATACCAACACAACATAAGACCAAAATAACTACAGGTGTTGACATTTCAACTAAATATCCTTCAACAGGAGATTCAATTATTAATACCAATGACACAAACAATACAATGAGTTAGCCATGTTAGGTATTACAAAAAAATTATTATAATAATTTTTTTTAAACTTTCTGAACAGTCACCATCTAATTTTTAAAAAGCAGTTAATTATTGCATATCTTTCAAAAAATAAAATGGGATTCTTGATAAATAATCACTATAAATAAAGTATGATGGAATTACAGTCCTGTTTAGGGGCAAATAATAGGGGTTTTTTTTTAAGTTTTTAAAAAATTAAATACAAATTTGACTATATAAATAATGTACAGATACTCTAGAAATCCAAGTCAAGATTTTAGCAACTATTTACTCTATCCCAGACTAATTTATTACCTGCACCTTGTAAAATCAGAATTGAAAATATAAAATAAATTATCAACAAGCAAGTGAAGTAACTGATTGAACTTAAAATTAAATAAGATATATTTTATTTTGGATTTATGAAATTATTACAGAAGCTAGCAGGATAAAATGTGGATGGAAGCATTCTCTGCAACCAAGGGAAATGAGTTTGCAAAGTAGTGTTTACAGACTGCTTCAACTATAAGTGTTTGAATTCTTATAGGAAACATAAGAGAAATGAGATTACAAAATATTGCCTAACTCTGCTTCAACTACAAATGTTTGAATTTTTATAGGAAAACAAGAGAAATGAGATTACAAAATACTGCCTAACTGTTCTACAACTATACATGTTCAATTTCTTATAGGAAACATAAGAGAAATAAGATTACAAAATAGTGCCTAACTGTTCTACAACTATACACGTTCAATTTCTTATAGGAAACATAAGAGAAATGAGATCACAAAATAGTGCCTAACTGTTCTACAACTATACATGTTCAATTTCTTATAGGAAACATAAGAGAAATAAGATTACAAAATAATAACTAACCATACTACAAGTGTTTCAATTCTTATAAAATTATTGGAAAAGAAATGAGACTACAAAATAGTGCCTAACTGAACTACAATAGTTTTAATTCTTATATATAAAAACATGAGTGAGTTTTCAGCACTCCAAATAATAATCTTTTAGAGCATTTATTGAAGCACATAGGCAAAGAATGTAGCAAAAATGTATATGTGATATAGCTACAATTATGGTATGGATTTTTTGCTTTTGGAAAAAAAGAGAGGAGTAAGATCATACTGTTGCTCTATAATTAATTACTTCATGAATTTCAAGTAGCAAAAATATAAATATGAAAATAGGGGCAAAGGCATCATGGGTAGAAAACTGAATCATCTGGGGATTAGCATCATAGGCAAAGAAAAGTACATGACAGTTTTATAGTTTAGTAAGTGTACTGACACCCTAAGTACTGGATAAAGTTTTGACAGAGATACCCAGCAGTAAGTGTACTGGCATCATAATGAATACTTTAGCAGTTTTATACAAACATCATTTAATAAGTGTTCTTACACGAATCCAACTATGCTTCATAACTATTAATATACTGTATACAAAATTTTCATAAATTACTGTCTTGAATTATATGTAATAAAACTTAATAGTGAAACAAGCTATGCTTGAATGTAATTTTTCTCCAAGATAAAAAAAAAAATTAATATTAAAAATACATAAAAGCCTGTGTACTTTAGAGTTAAATGATGACTAAAAGCCTGAGAACAATGAAGTAGAGTTAAATAATTCACAAAAGCATGAGCAAAGTGAAGTAAAATTACACACTAAAGAGAAATGGAAACTAGATAAATGACAAACAACAAAAATCATAAAGCAAAGAGCACCATGCAAATAAACACACTGCTGCTTTAAAATCAGTGCCTTACTTTAGAAAGAAAACTACTCTTCAACAATGTTAGTTTCTGGACTTTTTTGTCAAAATAAAAATCCTCCATGCGCTGGAAGAATAACAGTACTAATAAAACGTCTGGTAACTCTGAGTGTTTGGGAGGGGGGGAGGTTAATTTATAGAAAGGTACATTACTAATAACATTATTTAGTCCAATGAAATGGTAGGCATAATAAAACTGAAAGAAGTTATACTAGATTGTGTGTTATCTCCCCATGAATATTTGGGGAGGATGCAATCAAGGGGTTAATACTATACTACTACTGACAAAGGAACAATACTAACAGTACAAAATAATACTTTTATTAGTAGTATAAATGCTGTAACTTATCTAACAAAGGAACAATATTGCCTAGTCTAGTAAAAATACTACTTGCACATACAAATGCAAAATCTCATTAATTGAAATATTTCTGAAAAAGAGATAACTATTTAATTTCTTTCTTCCTTTAAATTTTATTTGCAATTACTGATCCTACAGCTGTGATCCACTAATGTAAATTATAGGAACTATTAATTTCATTATACCATTTGAATATGTTATGCCCCACCCACTCACCACCGCCTCCCCTACCCTATCATGTATTTAGTACAAGTAAAATCACTGATAAAATTGTGAAAATATAATATGCTCAGATTCACAATTTGCAATCTGGTTTAATGATAAGAATTTTTAAGTGGCTTTATTTTAGAAAATAATAAGAAAAGGCATAACTATTTAATTTTATCTATTATCCAGAATGAGTTCAATTCATATCTGATCTAATAAAGAATGAACAAAATGAAATAAAAATTATTTCTGAATATAAAAAATATACATATTTATGCTAAATAATACAGGCTCACAATTTAAATTGCTGTTACAAACTCATTACTCTTTTCAGCAATGAAAAATGAATAAAGGAATAAATGTTTATTAGCAGTTAGTACAAGACATACCCAACATGAAACATTAATAAGAAAAATATTTACTATGCATGCAAAATATTAAATAGCAAAGGTTAAAAGTTATTTATTACTATTACAAAAGCACCCCTCAAATTATTTGATATAATTTATGAGATTTAATTTATAAGATAAATATATTTAATAATGGATTTTCTCAAAACAATCTGAATTTCAGTGACATGAGCATGAACTGCTACAAAGCATGTCTACAGTACACTTGTAACTGTCGCAACAGGTTCGTCTATAGAAATGACAAACATAGGATATTAAGGTTTTGTAGTGTTCTTACTGTGACTGCATCCTTATTTCATTTGAATTATCATCTTTACAAAAGCTGCATCATTTTAATCTAGTTATCTGTGTAATATTAACATATTTATTTTGTGCATCATGACTCAAAATGTTTTAACAAATAATTTAATCAAATTAAAAAAGTAAGGCAATCATTACCTACTGCATAAATTCTGAAATGTTTCATCTGCCATTATACATACATGCATATATAAAATTTAATGCAGATTTACACTGTAACAAGAAAAAAAAACATTCCTTTCTAAGTTGACCAAAACATGTACAATTATCAGTCAACAATGCTCCCTCCAAGTTTCCTATCTGTGTTTATCAGTAAAAAATATAAATAATCAAGTTTGATAGCTTAAGTACATCTAACAACAGATAACAGAATTGGTACAATGAGAACAAGAAGGAATATCCACTTGTTTTATTTGATAACCTAATAAAAATAAACTAAGTAAAAATAAGTAATAAAATAACCTCATGTGTTTGAAGTGATATATTAATATCATGAACTTCTAAAACATTTCTGTTGACTAATTAATGCACATTAAAGAGATATTAGAGATTTAAAATGTTCTACCTTTTATAAAGCCACACTTCTCACTTCTCTTTTTTAATTAGTTTAAGAGGTACTACTACTAGCTGAGCTTTTGTCTGTGCATGAACAAATGAAATATCCGAAATGTCAAACTGTTCATTGGACATTTTAAGTAATGTACATTAGAAATAATCAAAATACACTAACAGAATGGGGGGGGGGGGAGGTGCTGTATTACTACCAGAAATAAGTAGGTATTATTTCTACATTAATACTTAGACAATAAGTTATACTAAAATTTATTTATTATTTCACAAGTATTTTATTAATTTTAAGAACTTATTATATATTTTTTTAAATTTAAACTAATGAAAATGTAACCATTTATGAGATTTACTTTACTATATTTTTCTATCCATTTGTGAGATTTTACTTGCAACCAAATTTTTCTGAACCAAATTATCTTATAGTTTGAGGGTTGCTTGTACCATTTATCAGAAGCTAATGAAGTATAAAATGAGTAATAAGTTCCCATTAGGTTTTTTAAACTGTTTCTTTGTTCTTTTAAAAAATCTCCAAGAAACGTTCAATTATAGACAACACCTGCTGACAACTAAGAGATTTTAATTTTAAATCTATATGAAGCAAGAAATACAAAGACAAGTAAATAATAAATTAATTAATTAGGATTCAAGAAAAAATTCCATGTTAATTGTACCATTACTGATAAAAAAAAAAGAGGCAGTACTCATGTATCACTATATCATTATAAGGCATAAAAATGAGAAACTCAACTATATCTGACTAAAGATATACTAATTAAATTAAAATGGTAAGCAGAAGACATTTCTTAGAACTAAGATTTCCTAATTATGCATGTAATATGGTATATGTGATTTTTATAAATTAACTCTTAAGTATGCAAACTCTTATACAGGTGTGCTCCTAAAGTGACTGATATTCCAGGCAACTAAGAGTAGGCTTTCCAATCATGTGATCTATAATATTTTCTAACCTTACAAAGCTGAAGCAAAACAAAAAACTGTTTTTGATTGCTCTTTTTGAATTTATTTATACTTTCAGTTATAAAGAACACTTCTGACTAATCTGTGAAAAAAAACTGCAAGAGAGTTTCCTGAGCAAATGGTGTAACTATTAAACTATAGATTTTGTTATCATGTTATTAGTAAGATTAAAAGTAAGCATGGACAGAACAGAAATCCAATATAATGACAGTGATTTCTTAAGTTCTGACAGAATCTGAAAATAATAACCCTCTGCCAGTGGTCCAGTGAGAGAAAGTTAGGCAAAATATGTCAAAATTGAGTAATTGTAATTATAGTGGAAAAGTGCTCTGCAGCAGAACAACAATGGAATATAACTAAAGGTAAACATCATATTTCCAACTAAAAAAAATCTTAATGTTGAATTTTTAAAACTTTTTGTATCCTTATATCATAATATATATATATAGTATATTCCCTTTTCAGCCCTATTAAACACAAAACAAAAAATGATTACTGAGTAAACACACCAATTACTCATTTGAAACCTCACTATCTTCTGCTATTCAGAATTATTATTCTTTTTAATTATATATGAAAGTATTTTTAAGCAAACAAGTAGCAAAAGTGACTTTTTAAAATGAAAAGCACAAAATCAAATCATGAATGTGCATGTGTGAGTATGTGTGCTTGCATATATATCTTTGAGGATTGACAGATAGATTATATCATCATGCAATAACACAACTCCACAGAAAATTACAAATAATCTACAAGCTGCCTGACTGGTCCTCAGCTATTATAGGTAAATGATCACTTTGTGTACCACATCAAATCAATAAACAGCAAATTAACACTCTAAAAATATTAAGAATAAAAAAAGAAAGCAGTGAAGAAACAGAATTAAGAGGCAAAAGATAGTTCAAATATTTTTAATTAATATCACAATTTTTATCTTAGTATTATTAAGTAACTGTTAAATGCCAAATATTAGATCAAGGTCCATAGACATTATGTATAAATGTTTTCTTAAAATAATTCAAGTTTAGACCTTAATTTAATCCAGCTCATTCTTGCTCTGCCAGTTCAAAACTAGAAAATAAAATTATACTTTTATGATCAAAACTCATGCACACACAAAATGGAAAAATGTTGAAAGTTGTAAAAAGAAATGTGAAACATTTAAAAAGATAATAAAATTCAGTGATCCCTGATTATACTGCAGATTATATGGACTACATGGTGATTGGCATTATAAGGTCTACAAAGTATAAACACAGTATGTGTGTGACGCAGAGCAAATTCAAAGTTTTCAGGGTTTTCAATGCAAACTTTTAATGTGAGTGTTCATAGAACTCTCTCTATTTTTGATAATAATCATTAGGTATATTTATCAATGCTTACCATCATTACAAACAACAAAATCTAGTTAACAATTAAGTTACATTTAGATTAGAAGTAAAAATTTGAAGTAGCATAAAAAAAAAAGAAACTAAAATGGCAATAATAACAATACTAAGATGATTTAGGCACTAAAAGGAAATGAGTACATATAAGGGGATACAGGGATCTGTGGAATATAAAAGGGGAAAATTGTAGTAATCCATACCATAATAACAGTAATAATCAGGGAGCTTTGAATTGTTAGAAATAGAGAAATAATCCAATTATTTATTCTTTTAAATAACTAAAGATAAAAAAAACCCAGGTAAATCAGCACTTCCCTAAATGTTTTGTTAAAGAGTTACAGTGTCTTGCTGAAAGAATCAGATACAAGATATGATCAAACAGTTCAGTCACTAATGAATGGAGAGACCTTTTCAATAACACATCTTACATCTTATGTTTAAATTGACACCATGATGAACTAAACTGAAGGAAATAAAAGCAAGTCTATTAAGCTAGCAGAACAATGGTTATATATCAATTAGCTTAATATATCAAATCTTTATAAATCTGTATTCTGCACTATCTCAGTAGCTGTCTTGCTAAGCTTAAAACAAAATTCCATGTATGAATGTTCAAAACCTGACATGTGTCAATGATGGTGCAAAGACATGAGCATAAATGAAGCACCTGACACACTCAAAATTGATAAATGATTTAGAAAAAAGTATGCTCATAAAGAATTGCCATAATAAAATCTATTTCAATTATTCCATCAAATACAGAGAGATTACATGCCAAACACTTTGACCACAAATTGTACTGTGTGCTTGTGGGCCTATAATGAGTTCATAATCAAAACAAAATTCATTTATTTTATTTATTCATTTATTTTTGTAAATTAAAAACCTATTATTTCTTGCTAAAATATCAAACTTTTAAATATTATAAAGTAAACTTTACCAAAGATTCTATTAAAGAATATTAAATTAGAGGAAATGCAACATAAATTTTTTAAATACTTAAAATGAAGAGATTCTACCTTTTTCAGCGCCCGTGTGAATAGCAAATGGCCGAGGAATGGCTCTTTTTGATAAACCTTTCAAGACAACATCCTTCACCCCAGATGCTTTTTCAACATTGGCTACTTCTGCTTGTGAAAATGTACTCCTAAGAAAGAATTTCCAAGATTAAAATAAACAGCATATATGTACTAAATGTATTACGAAACAAATAAAGTTATATAAATGGTTCATATTAAAGAAAACTTTAAAATTTTTAATTTTGGAATATAGAAGAAGATATGTAATCCCCAAATTAATAGTATGTCTTTTGTCACGAAAAAAACTGTGAAATAAAAACATTTGTTTATTTATATTATGTATAAACCAATAGAACTCCAGTTATACAGGCTAATAAACTTGGAAATGGATGAACAAAGGAGCAATTTTTATTTTGTAACTATATTTTTCTTAATGAAATACTAATCATTCTGCTAACCTGGCTGCATTGAGTTCCAATGAATCTACTCAGATATAAATCTTTTAAATCATAGGAGATATGGAGATATAAGTAATCAATTTCCCTGATACTGGAAAAGTATATCAAAATCCACTTGCTTTGCAAAGACTAACAAAAACATCTAAAGCATTTATAATTACTCACCTAACAATACTCAGAAAATCACCAGGTGCCAAAGTGTCATGGATGTTGAATTTGCGACAGAACTGCTGAAACTCTGTGTACAGGTCTGCTTGTGTGACACAACTACCTTTCTTAATTTCAAAAGTTCCTTGTAACCTACAACATATTATAATTATACTATATCAATCTCCAATCTTATTTTAAAATATTCCTTATAATCTACATACACATTATACCAGTGGTCTCTCAATACAATGCCCATGGGCACCATAGTGCCAACCAATGCATTTATATGCAACTGTGAAAAGGTGTGACAAGTAGTGCATGTGTTGGCAGTCTTATCCAATCTCTTGTCATTCATTTCAGGTTCTATAAAATCATTAAAAGTAAAGCTGATCTTGTCGATGTCACATATGAAGATAAAACCTCTTGTACATTTCGCAAGAATGAAGAAAATGGTATGTGACATTCATTTGGAATATATTTGGAGGATTATAATCAATTACAAAAATAAAAAATAACAAAAACAAAACTCCTTTTGCAAAAGGAAATGATTTTCTTCTTTACAATCATCTGTAAACATTAAAAGAACTGACCAGTTGGCAGTTGTTGCCTCTACATCAGCTTTTCCTTGCTCAGGAGGTGGTGGCTGTGGTGAGGGAGCAGGTGAATGCTGCATAAGATTACCTGTAATAAGAAAATAGTTTTGTGAGCAGTATTGCCTGAGCTATGCTTCATTCTTAAATAATACCTGTCTAGGAGTGCAGCATAAGACTAGCTGTAACAGGGAAAAAAGTTTTAATGTGAGCAGTATTGCCTGAGCTATGCTTCATTCTTAAATATCACCTACCTAGGAAAGCTGCATTTTTTGTTAAAAATAAAGAAGTAATAATATATAAGATACACTTAAGCATGCACTCTATTTCACACAGTAGCCAATGGTATTCATCTAGTGACTAGTTATGATCATATGTACAACGCAAATTTTTAATATTATCAATCATTACATAAACTAAAGTAAACTAAAACTAAATAAAATGTCAAAAACAATAATGTATTTAAAAATAGGGCATCAAGTTCAATCGCCCTTCACCAATAAAACTTCATCGCACAGATTGCATTTCGCTGTGTCACTATCCAATTGCTTGGTATTACTCCACACAGATGATGTCTTCCCCATATTAAAAATATTACAATGTTATTATTTAATTTATTGACGTTAAAATACTGACAAGTTTGTTTACTGAAGTCTTATTAATATCAATAACATGCTACACCTGTTAACAAGCACAACAACCACAAGTGAAAAGAAAGGGCACGAGCTATGGTGATTGGTGATCTATGTCATAAATAATTAGATCTAGATACAAGGCTTGTTCAGTGCGTAAGCCAACCACGGCTGGCACGATTTAGCAGGCCACCATCTAAGGGCGGGATGAGAGTGTGACCGGAGGGGGAGTGTGCTAAATCGTGTATAGACATAACGGCTGCAATTACCACGATTACCCGTTCTCAATTTTACTACCCGGGTATTAGCACTAGTTTGATGAAGGTGAACTAAAAGAGGTCTGTCAACTGAGACATTTTTTTTAAATCACCATAAATACATAACTTACTTAAATCATACTTATTTTAATTTTTAATTCAAACAAAATGAAAAGTCTCAACATTAATCTTCTTCATTATAGTTTCTACACCATTTGTTTCCTACAATACTGCTCTCAGTCTGGTCAAATTGCAGTTCAAGTAGTAGCAGTATCATCTCTGGAAAATAGCATTATCGCTTACTAAAAAATGGTTTAATATTGCAAATGTGATTAGCTTTACTAAGGAAATCTTGATTATAGATTTCTTCATCTGGAATCAGTCTAGTCCAATTAAGCTAGAAATGAGAAAAGTACAAACTTACTCTGTGATAATGAAGGTGCGATAGGCTGAATCATGTGAGAGTGTGTAGTGCCAGAATTAGATGGAATAGACCCAGAGCCTGCATTATCTGCCAAGGGAACATACTCTACCACCTTGATACCAATTAGTGAGTTTGGGCCATAGGCTTGAGCTTCTACTGAAATCAGGTTCACCAACATTGCTGCACATATGGAAAAATCACAGAATTGATATTGAATAGGCCTAAATTTCCACAGAAATCAGATTGACCACTACTTCTGCAAACATGAAAATGTAGAGCTGAAATGCAATAGGCATGAGCTTATACAAAAATAATGTTTGTCAACTGTTCTAGTAACTTGGACAATGCATAGAGCAGAAATTCAGAAATAGCCTTGAGTTTGTAACAAAATCAGGTTCACCTATAATCTACACATACAGATAATGCCTAGAGAAGAAATTCAATAGGCCTGAGTTTCTACAAAAATCAGTTTATTAATATCAGCAATAATATATTTTAATACTTTTCAGTTTCTGTCAAAAAAATATAATGTCACTCTTATCAAGTCTAATGATAAAGTTAGCATGAGTACAAACAATAGGCAAGAGCTCCAACAAAATGTGTTCCTGAAAAACACTTGTCAACATATATTACTCTACAATACATACTAACTGAATACTTGTTATCAAATCAGATCAAAGCATATTTACTTGACAAACTAACAGTAATACCCTACAATACCTACTAACTTCATGCTTGTTAACAAATCAGTAAACTAGCATATTTACTTGACACTAACAGTATTGATCTACAATATCTATCATCTGCATGTTTATATTCAAATCAGTAAATAAGCATATTTACTTGACAAACTAATTGACACTAACAGTATTGATCTACAATACCTACTAACTGCATGTTTGTATTCAAATCAGTAAATAAGCATATTTACTTGACAAACTAACAGTTAAAAATAATCTACAATATCTACCAACTGCATGATTTTTATCAAATCAGTAAACTAGCATATTTACTTGACAAACTAACAGTTATACCCTTCAATACCTACCAACTGCATGCTTCACATCTGCAATCCTAGTAGTGGTGGTTTCTCCAAGTTCAGAAAGCTGATAGAGGGTCTCCAGGGTATGAACAATGAGTTGAATGTCATGAATGATAAGAAGTTGAACAATACGTTCATAAGTCTCCTCATCAATATTTTCATTAAGAATAGCTTCATTTTTCTCCACTTGACAAAGTCTGCTTAACATCTCCAGTGCTAAATTTAAAGAAAAGAAGAACAATTACTTGCATTTTGTTTCAGTTTTCAGAAGGTATATATTATCAGGTTGATCTTTTTTAAAATACTGGTGTTTTTGGTATAAAGTGGTTTGACCATTTTCCTTTTCTATAAAAATAAAAGAAATAAGCAATTACTACATAAATGAAACTTATGTATCAAATGAATTTTAAGGCCTATTTAAGCATGATTAACATAATCACCCTTTGTTGTTCTGAGTGTAACAAGTCATGTAGTATCAACCAATTAATTTGAAATGAATATTCAAATAAACAAATAAGGGGTATTGTGTGCTGGTGTATCCGAAGAAAAGCCTATGTTACTATTGCATCACTTTATTACTATTATTATCATTTTTTTATTATTGTCATAATTATTGTTATTCACACACATGCAGAGCAATGACAGTCCTCCTAATAATAGTAGCAAAATGATATTAAATTTGACAAGAGAATAAGAAAATATCATATAGAAATACATGTTCACTTTATCTGATAGTGATATCGGTGTATTGCTGAGATGGGGGGGTTGGGGGGTGAGACTGCTTATAAGAGCTATCCATCACTTTACCATTTTATAATATTTTAGTTCATTTTTACTTTTTTAAAATGATAAGGCAAGATAGAGCATAAGAATTTTATTATTTACATTTTGTTCAATTATGAGACTTTTATACTTTTGCAAATTTTGGTATCTTCTTTTGCTAAAAAGTATGCTTTTAAAATATGTGCAAAATAAATTTTAAAAAATAAAAACAAGCTACCCATGTTTAAAAATGTATTTAATGGCCAACTGTTAAAAACACATAATTTGTGACAAGTGCCCATTCTTTAAAGCTTATACAGGAACATGGCATATGGAAACAAAAGTAATATATCCCCTTCAGTATTAATGTTAAAATGTTTTAATTACTGCTCTGTGGACCTGACATTAGAGATTTTCTTCCTTAAATACAAAGTCCTTTGATTACATCATACATTATGAACTTGTTTATAAAAGCCAAATTGCTTTTCTGTATTCTTCGAATACCTGGAATACTGAATTTCACCATACAAAGTGAACAAAGGCAAATGTGTGAAACCAGTGCTTTATTCCCATTGATATAATGCAATCTGTGACATGGCATGATCCCTGTAATCTTTTGACCTTTTTAGTGCTGATTTTATTT
Organism: Sinotaia quadrata; assembly: GCA_028829895.1. Classification (NCBI taxonomy): domain Eukaryota; kingdom Metazoa; phylum Mollusca; class Gastropoda; order Architaenioglossa; family Viviparidae; genus Sinotaia; species Sinotaia quadrata. Next base: position 38,250,624 of record CM054181.1, on the reverse strand, counting down.
TAATAAATAAAATGAGTAATATTACACATATTTAAAACAATAATGAAAGAGTGAAATAATAGCATACATGTACCAATTGCTGCTGGGTTTTTTAACAAGATTTAAATTGACTGGCTTTAAAGCAGAGTGGCAATTTTCATAATCCATCTATAATGGAGTTCTATTTATTTCGTGATCAAAATTTAAGGTCTCCAATTATTGTAATTTAGCAGGGCTTCACTGTAACATCTACTCCACTAGCTCCAAGTGTCCTTTTAACCTTTGTTTTGCAAACCAGAAGTGACACACTAAATGTACAGAAACATTCTACTCCCCTAGCTCTAATTATACTAAAAAATAGCATGGCTTTGTTTTGCAAGCCAGAAGTGATCTACAGTAAATGTAAAGTAACATTTTAATCGACTATGTGAACTAATTACTTTGTTTGGTTTTTGCAAGCCAAAAGTGGTCTACCTACACTAAATATACAGAAACATTACTCCACTAAGTGGACTAACAAATTTGTTTATGCAGGTTAGAAGTAATCTGCACTAAATGTACAATAACATATCAGCTCCAAGTTTTCAACTGGATATGAGAAGAAGGAAGTCAGAGACAAGCAAACATAACAGAGACAATGAGGGAAATTGCAATTAGTGTGATTCACTCATGTTTATCGACTTTAACAATATAAATTTAATGTTTTTGCAACTGTATATGAGGACAAGAGAGAGACAAGCAAAAATAATGAAGACATTGTGGTTGGTTCAATCATGTCACACTGACCTCTAACAATAGAGAACTTGTCCTGGTCTCTAAGTGACTGTTTGATGAGATTCATTGTGAGATGTGTTGTCATACTGCCTACTGGCTCAAGCACCAACTGCAAAGAAAAACAAAAACTTAAATATACAACTGTGAAAGCAAAGTAAATGGTGGTATCTAGATAACAAAACTAAATCTGCTGTTTAACCTTAAGCCACTGCGCGATAACTATCCAATGATAGCTACTATAGTACTATGAAAATCATGTTAAAGAGCTTTAGAGAACCATCTTAGTTTTCTACTATGTGTTACAATCACATCTAACTTCTAATAAATGAAAAATTCTGAAAATAAATGTATGAATGTTAGTGAAGCTGTTCCAGATGCAGACAGCCAATCTTGGATTACTAATTTTAAAGTCAAATCAAGGTTGCAAATTTGCCTAATGACAATGGCAGGGTCAAAATTTCTACTTATATATGAAATGAATGATTCATATTTTATGAGATATGCTTGAGAAAATAAGTATGAAAATTAGCAAGATAGGTTTACACCCATAAGTTTGTGGTAAAACTGTTATGGAAATTACCATTTTCCTTTGACATAATGTTTGTCATACAAAATCTACTGGTCAATCTAACTACTTACTGAGATGCCAGATTTGCAGGTAAAGATGTCCCATTTTTAGCAAGTTTTGATATTTTTTCTGGTTGTCATCAATAATGAAGTACAATCATGTGATCAATAGAATCAGACAGAAAATTATAGACTCATAAATAGATTGATTCTATCATAACAGATATTTTCCCCTGGAAAACAGGTGGTTAGCTCATGAAAACATGATTCAATTTTAGAAGGGTAGATGCGATTTGATGTAGAACACAGTTTCTAAAACCAAGTAATTGGTGTCTGAAAGCATGGTTTGGGAATCTGCATTTAGGAAGGATAGCACACCCTTGAGAAAGAGGTGCTAAATATACCGTTACTTCTTTACTGCATAAAATTTATGGGAAAGAATGTGTGAGATATATACTGAGAAAATGGTGCTAAATGTACTGTTACTTATTACTACATGAAATTTATGGGAAAGGATGTGTGATATATGATATTGAGAAAGTGATGCTAAATGTACTGTTACTTCTTTACTACGTGAAATTTATGGGAAAGGATATGTCACTTAAACATATAATTATTTTTCTTCTAGTTCTCTTGTCCATGACTTATCAAAACAAAAAAAGAAAACCCAACCCAAGAGTAACTGCAAAGGTCCTCCCATTATAATTAAAATTGTTAAACTTAAATCTAGTGATTCCTAGTAAATGAAAGAGATCAAAATATCTTTATAATTTTTTTGCAAGATAAAAATCAGTAAACCTCACAACAGGACACTCATCTTGACTGGTAAGAAGTAAATATACTGCTGTTTCAAATACAACAGAATACGGAGTGGGGAGGGGGAGGAGGAGATAGAACAAACCAACTTGCATCTGAAAGAAATGTATTTCTAAATTATTAACTGCTCTGAGACAATTATAAAAGTTATGACACTAGATCATAATATTTTGATAGTTATCAGAAGCCTTTACGAAGGCATTATACTACCTAAAGTTTATAGTGCTTGCGGTCAAACTGATATGACAGTTGTCTGAAACATTACAATGCCTATAGTTCCTAGTATTTGCTGTCTCAAACTGACATTTACCAGAAACATTACACTGCCTAAAGTTTCTAGTGTTTGCTGTCTCAAACTGAAATGACACTTACCTAAGACATTACTCTGCCTAAAGTGTCTAGTGCATGGTGTCTCAAAGGCTGACATGACACTTACCTGAGATGTTATATTGCCTAAAGTGTCTAGTGCTTGCTGTCTCAAACTGCCATAGCTACTGTGCACACACAGCAACAGAAATCTGCAATAATAATCATATTTATTTATTAATTAGTAAACGGTCAAAATAATTTAAATAGATTGTGATACTGGAAGATTAATGTGTTCAAATGAAAAATGAAGACATTTTGAATGGCTAAACTATAGTAGATATGTAATTTCCAAAAATACAAATATATGTTAATATCATGGATAATTTCTGCAGGGGTGAAATGATTTTTAAACCTAATAAACCTAAATTAAATATATCTAAAGAATATGCATGCACACTTTCTAGGGAAATCAGAGGAATGCCCAGAAATGTTTTTAATTAAAATACTGTTATTGTGTTAAAAACATGATGTCAGTAACAGAATCAGTGCCAGATCACTATTATAAAAACTCCATATAAAGTAGCTTGCAACTTATAAAATTTTATAAAAATATATACATTTGACTGATTGACATACTGCATGTCTCAGTTTGTGCACATTATTGCACTCAGCTATAATCAGACTGATCATGTGTATAGCAGACAAATGGACCAAAGTCTACACAGATAAGTAGACCGAAGAGTAATTTACTCTAAGTTAGGATTACCTGAAAACCAAGGCATTTGATGCCAGGACACCCTGGTTAAACTCCTCAAAAGACAAATTCCTGAGCAGCATGGCAACCTAAAATTAGTAAAAATTTAGAATTTTAAAAATGTATTAAAAAAATCAATAAAATTGATTTTGAAGACCATTCAGCATCAAATAATAAATGATAAAAATTGCAGGAAACCTACTACCTTATTAAATGAAGAGAGCAATGGTAAGAAATAAATTGTAATTAATCAAAATATCTGAGGGTATTGTTTCCCATTTGGATTCTCCAAATAATTTGTTCTGACCTATTTTCCTTCCTTCAACCCAAACTTCCTATTTTTAGGAAAATCAATAAGAAAAAAATCAATAACCTCAGATCATTTTAACAGCAGAAATTTTAATGTAACAAAATTTTTTTCTCTTCTGGAAAAAAATGCCACAGGGGAAATAATGGAGGACTTCTCTCTAGGCTTTTAATCTAGATTGTTATTTAAATTAAAAGGTTGGCAATTTCCAAGATTTCAGAGCAATGATCTTTGCCTGTTGTCACTTTTTAACACTTTAATGGTTCTAATATATCAAAGAACTTGTCAACCTGTATGACAATAAGGAAGGAGAAAGACCTAAACATTTTTTCCTTTCCTTCTTACTCACCTGAGTTTAGCATTTATGGTAATCTACATGCATTGGAATTGTTATATTTTTGAGCCACTGAAAATAAAGTTTACAATGTAAGAGATTTTCAAACTTTTTTCCTGTTCGTTCAACATTAAAAAGCCTACAGGAAAAGTCTAAGAATTCATGAAACATTATCTTCCTCGGTCATGCATTAGTTAAGATGGCAATGGATCAATTTTTCCCTGGCAAAATATCAGATCAGGGCATCCATTATCTCCCCTTTGCTAACTTCAGCAGATGACAAAGCTTCATTCATGCTGGATAATGAGCTTAATCTATATATCTTTCATACTTTAAAAAGGTATAGCTTTTGACTATATTGCCATACTTAAAGACATTTTATATTTTTTAAACTTTATATTCTTGGCTTGAGAAGTTGTAGGAGATGCATATAAATACACCCCACAGACATACACAAATTGTCAGGACCCTAAAATTTGAACTAGAATCCTCTAGTGTAGCATTTGAAAGGGCTATAACCTTGAAGGACATTATAATAGCAATAGGATGGAAAACTCTCCTTCAATATTCTCATCTTGTATTCTGAAAAATTACTTATAGAGAAAAATTATTTTTGTTTCTGAAAGGCCTAATGAAGGCCTGATATTCAAATATTACAATTGTCATATTAGCATTGACATAAATACAATAGCTACAATATTCATTCAATTACAGGGGGGTTTTGTTGAGATGTTTGTAGAATTCCTGATCTTGTGAATTTCAGAGTGTGCTACCATTATCATGCCCTGTGTATGTTACATGATATATCACTATTAAATTTATCAAACTGTTTTAATAAACAATGTTTTAAAAAAATATATAGGATCAAGATTTATGTGAATATTTTAAACTTCTGCTCATAACCATATATAATCTGCAAATTTTATTTACCTGCAATACTCGCTGCCCTTCTGCATCCTGAGCTCCCTGCTCACGCCCAAGATTTAACACTTCATATCCCAAAGCATCTTCTACACAAAAAAATTCAAAATACTATTTTTTTTTTTAATTATAAAATAAATAAATTTAATATATTATTAAGTAACAGCAGTCCGTAAGGCAATATGGTGGAGGGAAGAGTTATGGCACCTGATAGCAATCTTTCAATGCTTGTATTAGATATCAATGATCAATGTTTACCTTAAATAGTTAATTAAAGTAAATTCTATACTTTCATAAGATCATGATGTCTGTTATTTTTATATCTGTTTGTTAGAATTTGGTTTTAAAGTGAGTTATTTATGCAGGTATGTAAATAAGCTGAAATCAGGTAATTTTAGCATAAATTCATCACCCTGCAAAACTGCCATCTCAGCTCAGCTTTTTTTAACACATTTCAAATGTAGCTTTTTTCAAAACTGCTCTCTTTCATTTACTCAAAAAAAAAAAAAACAACAGTTTAACTAGTAAGAGAATTTTAGCAAAACAGTGCAGTAACAAGTGGTTAAAAAAAGTACACTCAATGCATTCAGTGTGTAAATTTGATTATTTTAGGTTAGAAAATAGTGTTGCTTTTTTTCTTCTAAGTTTTACCGTCAAAAAGCCTTCTTCCACAAACAGGCATGATGAATCTCATCTAATTACTTCTGCAATTAACTTGAAAGACTAATTAAATATCAAACAAACCCCCAAAGAGAGAATGGAGGGATATAAAAGAAATGAAAGTCCTCTTTAAAGGACCATTCATCTTTCAATTCGTATTTCCAAGACTGACAACTCCTGACCAACCAAGCCCTTTTTCTGTGGATAGTAAATGATTTGGAATAGGCCATGACCTATCCCACCTAATCTGGCTTATTCATCTTAAATTAAATCTTCTATCAAGTTTGGAGCTCTGTTCTCTTCTGCAAAATCTATTTATCCCTCTTCTCTGGCCACTGTGCAATGGACTGACCAATTGTTTCACAAGGACATACTAGATGGATACTCCTTAGTCAAAATGACTGGCAACCAAACAAACAATTTGTCAGAACCAATAGGGGCACTCATTAATTCACCCTTAACTAGTGGCTTTGGACTTTGGATAAGCCTGTCTTTACTCTCTGCCAACCTGAAATTTGAAATGGCTTACAATAGCTGTTACTCAGAATGAGAAGCAGATAAATGTCTCCTATTCAAAACTAAAAAAATCAAACAAATAAAAAACCTTCATAATCAAGTCAACTGCCTTTGCATCTAACATAAATGAGGCTAGAGGCAAATATGCTTTGTCACAACAACAAAGCTTTGCCATTTATAATTACAATCACTCTAAAGACAGACAGAAGGATGTCTCTAAAAAAAAACCAAATGAGTGTCAAGCATGAAAAGGAAAGGATAAATATCTTACCAGAGAAGACGTAAATAAATTACAAGACACTACTGGACCAAACAGTTAACAAATATGTGGACAGAAACCATAGGCCTGAAAGAAAATTGTGAAAATAGTGCAATCATCAAACTATTGATCTGTTCAGTACAAAAATCGATTACAGAGAGGGAAGACAAGAGATAAAAGGAGTTTGGAGGTGTATACTTCTTTATTTCTACTTTGGGACTGTAATATACCCAAGCAGCAGTGAAGAGCCTGAATGCATGAATATGTTCAATATCTTTACTTACATTGTACACATCTAATTATATGACAAAAAAGTAATTTGCAAAATATTATTAGCAGACTCAAGATATTCACAGTGCAGATATCATTCCTGCTAATCAATATCTAGCAAACTGTAACATGGTGGCTCAAAAGTATATTTTCAGTGACTTTATAATCTTCAATATGATGAAAAAAACAACTAAAAACAGAATGTTTAATACATTTGTTATATTTATTGAAAGATACAATACACAGTATTTACTGATATACCTTATATAGCAGTCATAACATGATTATAAAGATTTGAAAAAATAAGATTTTAAAAATTACTCACTTCTAGAGTAAATTTTCCCTTTCGTCTTTATCATTTTCCGCATCTCATCATCAGTCACATTTTCATGCCAAAACTGGGAAATATAAAATGTATATTACCAGAGTGCAACAAATACCATGTAATGTTAGCTTTAAAAAAAAGTAAGCAATGAAGTCAGTCAAACATAAAATAATACTATTAAAAATGTTTAAATATGTACAAATTACAATGTATACTAAAGAATTATCAGACTTATAAGTTTACAGTTAAATAATAAGTTTTCCAAAATATATTAAGTTAATTGCAATCTAATTTATGCTTTAGAAAATAATATGAATTATTTTTCTTAGTGATTATATAGAGGGGAAACTCAATGGCTGCATTAGCATGAAGTGGAGTGCATAGATTCAAACCCTGTAAGGTCACCGGAATTTTTTTAATTGATCCTCACCCACTCCCTAGCTCAAGAATGTTGAGTTTAGAGCCATGAAAGATATGTGTTTTGGGGTTGTTTTTTTTTGTTGTTTTTTTTTTGAGAATTAGAGCAAATAAACACTTATCTTGCTTTTTATTTCTGAATCAGCAGAGAAAAGTAAAAAATATTGCTTAAGCATTAAAAATTTTATTTGAAGTTTCATGTTTTCATTTTTTGAGACTTTAGGCATGCTTCACAGATGAAAATCTTCATGCTAGGAGAAGGTAAATTAAGTAAATTAAATTGATTTGAAGTATAATGGGAGCACTGGAGTCTGAAGTGTTAGAGTAATACTGAATATATATAAGTAAATTAAAAATGTATAAAATGATCTTTGAAGACTTACTCGCAGAAAGTCTCTTTTTGATCCTTTTCTCCAGCTATCTTGGAGCACTTCTTCTAAACTTGCAGGTCCTGCACACCACAATGTCAACAATAACTTGTCACAATACAATGACAAGTACAACTGCATTAAAAACAAATAAAATGCCTTTTAATATCTGGCTATAGCTGTTTTCAATTATAAAAAGGACAGATAAATGGCCACATAATGAGAAAGAAGAGTGAAACTTCAAAACACAAATAGTATCAGTTCTGAATAAAAGAAATCTTGGCTTTCTTATTATTACTATCAGTAGATGTGATAAAAAATTACCAATTGGAATCTAAATTTAATAAATTTTATTTTTTTTAAAATCACACAAACAAAATCACAATAAACTGCATGTATTACTATTAGATCCAGTCAATGGAAGGGTTTTTATTTAGCAATGGTTCAAGGAATGGGATTTAAAAACTTTGGTGGTACCCAAGATTTCTCCAGGTGGGTCTATACAGTTTAGAGTATATGTATTTATTTTTTCAAAACTGACTGTAGTTTTGAATATCAAACCATAACACTATGCTTAGTAATGATTTGCCAACTGTGATTCCATTGCACAAATATAGTACTTTAAAGATCCAGTGTAGTACTATGGAATGATAGCTATGAACCCACATTTCAGCATTCCTCAACAGTTCATTATTTTTCAGAAAGTCTAGAATTGTACAAATTTGTTTAGCAAACCATTTTAATGTCATACTGCAACGTTTGATCAATAAATAACAGAGTAAACATATAATGAGACAATCAGATCTATAAAATATCAAAAGCTTTATTTATACAAAGTAAAAAGTATATAAAACACCAAAAGTGTGAAACATATTTTCTCAGCTGCCAATGGCATTCAAACAATAATACAATGTCATATACAATTCCTACATCTAGATGTTCATTTGCAGTTGAATATTTTAACTAATCAAACCAAATCTACAATAAATTTATCTTTGGAAGAGAGATTATTGACACTTTTTTCCTTTGAAATCCACTAAACAGATTTACTGCAAATATAGGTCTAAGAAAGAATGCATCATCTACTCAGTGATCACAGACATAAGTTTAGCATTTTCAAGCACAAAGTATCTGTTGAATATAAAATTCTCCAAAAGAAACAATTATCCATTACGGACTTCCAAAAACATTTTTTAAAAACCGACTTTAGTATTTATAAGAGTACAGAAGAAAACTTTATATCATGTGTTTCTACTGAAAACCTCCTAGTCTTCAGAAAACCTCGTCTAATTCTGAAAAAAATAATTTTAGAGAACCTATTTCTATACTTGCTTTTTTTTTTTAAATTTAAATGTTTTTAAATTCAGATGCATTTGACTTAAATAAAGGTCAGGTGCCATCTTAAAAGCATTATAGGCCCACAGGGAAAGCAGTTCACTAGGGGTCCACACCAGAATAAAAACTGACAGCAAGTCAGTCACAACACACATAGATTAGCATGGGTCCCACCTTCAATTGGCAACTGCCCGGCAGCATCCACAGGCATTAAGATGGCACTGATAAAGGTGGCAGCATTATTTCTCTAAAGTCTTACACACAAATTTTAACCAGCTCATCAATTCACTGTTTCTGAGAAGCAGGGTTTAAGTAGCTAATAACCATAACATAGTATTTAGGAGTTCGTTCTATAATTTAAAATAGTGCAAAAAACTTACCATCTTTATTAAGTACAGATTTTTTTGATTTTTAAAAATAAAAATGTAACATGATCTGAGACACAATAAATAAATAAGAGCTAAATTATTCTTTAGTGATAATTTTTACTATCTATAATTTTCCTAAGTGGATACTAATTTTAGTACTAAATGTCATGACAGGAACTTCATTTGGGTGAAACCGTGATTAGGAAGCCCTCTTTGAAGGTAAATGAATGACTGTGGGTTGAAGCGAGTAGAATTTAAATTATATTTTTATAATGAATTTTCTAGTATTGAAATGACGAATTGCAGTCAGAGATCAGTAATTGTAAATAGGATAAATCTACATAGTTCTGAAGAAGGGACTTAGGGCTAATTTGAAGGGACTTGGTGTACAACAGAAGTGCACACTGTGTGGTTTGAGGCTTGAGGCCAAAGGACATTGACACGTGCCAGCAGTGGGAATGGCCAAAGCTTCAATAAATGACGCGAAAGTTGAGATAATATGAAATGAGGAGTTGCGACCCTTGTCTTACTATAATCTTCCTTTTAAAAAACATTGGTTATGAACAATAAAAACAATCTGATCATTAAGAAACACTATAGTGATCGCTGAGAAACCTGTGTAAACAATCTTTATGCTTTTTATGATTTATTTCTTTTTTAAATTAAAGTTTTATTGTTAATCATTTTACAATTATTATGTGTCTTTATTAATGTAGCAGTTAAATGTAAATCGGTGCCATAATTGTAGTGTAGTGTCTCTTTTAGTGTTAGCGTCTTTCTTGAATATTGTTATAAATTTTTCTTATGTAGTTTCTGCTGGGGACTGGGGAGTCAAATAAATATATCAGGCCATCGCCCCATAATCAGTAAGTCTTACTGTTTGCATCAGCACTCGTAGATGGATTAGGGTGCAGACTGGATTGATTTGATCTAATCACATAAATATGAGTCATCCCAAGCAGCATACAACACTAATGGATGCTTAATACTTACCATCTTCAAAGATGCCAACATTTGCCAGAAGAAGTGTTAACAGATGAAGTGACTTTCCCAATTTCAACACATGACGACCCTCATTGGAAAGAAGCAGGCAAACATTGAGAGCAAAATCAACCTCATTTGGTAGGCCTGATCGAAGAGCCATTTCTAATTTCTCATAGTCACTAAAACGTGCCAGGTCAGTGCTCAAACGACCAGCACTTCTTTGAGAATCTGAAGATTACATATTAAAGACTATAAGAAATTAGGAAATCCATGCATAATTAGTATAATTATTAAATATAATTTCTTCAACTGAATACTTCACTTAAAGCACAAATGATATATATGATTAAAAGAATTAAAAATACCTACCTTTACAATGATTAAGAAACAATAATAAATCAGCAATTTAGATATATCCAAGTAATGGAACATAAAGAATAACCACTTTCCACTGTAATCTTGATTTGATTTTTTTGTTTTGTTTTTTGAGGCAGATACAGTGTTTCTAAGATACAGATGGTCCACTGTAATTTGAGGCAACTTATTGATATACAAAAGAATTAATAAAAAATTAGTTCAAGAAATAAAACTTTTCTGGTTCTCTCCTATTTCAACATATTTATTTAGTGTAAACAGTGCCTTAAGTTTGATACCAACTCCAAGTGTTGTACTTTTAATTAACCTTTTCCCTGATTATACTTAGTACTTACAAAACAAAAGTAAAGAGGAATTCATGATCCTTTATTTATAATTACAGAGTTCAAATAAACAAGTTACATGTTTTCAAAATGTTTAGAAAAAAATTAAGAATTCACAAACAGAGAAAAATATTTTATTTTAGTACAGAAAATCAAGCAAAATAAAAAATCAAGATGATGTCCAAGACTGCCACATCAGAGAAACTTGATATACAAGAAGGCCTAAATGCTAATCCTTTACCCAGAACAGTGCTAACTTTTAATTTGTCAGGTTTAAGACAGCTATTCTAATAAGACACAATTCTGCACATGAAGTAATCATTTTTATTCCTGCATAATATTCTTCAATATAATTGTCGCATTAAATGGAAAGATTTATCAACTTTTTATTTTTATTTATTTTATTTATTTATTTTATCACCTTCCTTTTAAATTAATGATATCTGATGGTTTCTTGTTTAGTCCAGTCCATAGTTATGTTGACAATCTCTTACTTGTTTCTCAATGATTTATGATCTGCAATATCTCAATATACTCTTGCAGATGACATTTTGCACTGTCATAAACTTTGACTAAAAAAAGTGTTTGAAAGCGTATGTTTATAATGGTGAAATACAAAATCTTGCATAAACACTCCTGCAATTATTTTATTCAATTAAAAATTTATTGACTTTGAAATTTACTGTATGTGATCACACCACACATTTATTCAACATATCTTCACTAGTGACCTAGATTAATCCTCACTGCTGCATGTGGTGCACAATAATTCTGACCTGTAAACACACTTCTATTTTAAAAAATTTAAGTACAGGTATCCCCTGAATTATGAGATGTTGATTTATGTGTCGTCACTTAAATATTATCAGCAAATTTTAATGCTGGTCTATATCTCAATGAACTCATTTTGCTTTATTCAAAATGTGGGATGTTCATAGTGTGCACTTACAGTTGACTCTCAGACAGTAATAAGTAATTATTATGGAAAGGAGTAATGTTAAGCAAAAGGACAGCTGTTCTAGTCTATAACTAGTATAAGTGAGATTTATAATATATGTACAAAAGGTTATTAAACTTAGAGGTCCCGTTAATTCTGAAAAAAGACTTTGCATCAAGAAATAAATTACTATAAATTGTGTACCAAAGTTGACATGGCAGTGTTTGTTCGTTTGCTAATCAACAGATTTATCCTCTTATTCTTAATCACCTTTGAAAGTGATAAAGGTATATTTTATTTATTGGTGATTTATGTTTACATGATTAATGTTTATTTTTCCAGACATTTTTCTTTCTAGTTTCATTCACTTTACATCATCTAATATATCAATCCTCAAATTAAATGACAGGTTTCTGGAATTAGCAAATAAATGTTTTGGAAATTAGACAAACTGAATATGATTATACAAATTTACCCCTGCTACAAAAACTGTTATATTATTATAAAACAAAGTGATTCAAACTTACACTTACTCAAATACGTAATTTTTAGTAAAAAAATTTACTGCTTCTATTTATAAAGAAAATGTCTTTTTAAAAAATGTCTACAATATGCAGAGTCCACAACAGTAAATCCTAATTCCTATCCATGTTAAAAGCAATAAATATAGATAAAATATTTTATGCTTATGTATTTCTAGTAACAGACAACAGAAATGGTAGCAAGAGAACAGCTGATTATATTTGAATTTTATTTCTGAAAATGAACACTATTAAAGCAAAAGGAAAAAATGTGGCCAAAAAAATTTAGATATTTTTTAATTTAAAGTTTCTCATTTTTGTAAAGCAAACATCAGAGACTTTTATAGGTTCTTTTCTCTTTCAGTAGAAAGAATGGATATTAGTTTTGCAGGAATATTTATACAAGTGCAGCATGTGAAACCTGTAATTGTTAGAACTGAATCAGTGAATGCTGAATGTTTGAGGTACAAAACATAAAGTAAATTAATCACAGTTCAGAAACAGATTAAAAGGATAATGACACTATAAGTATAAACTACCAGAAAATAGTAAGAACATGATCAGTTTCATACTTAGGTAATTTGCTGCAAAAAAGAATAAGTTTAGCTCTGGGTTTTCTAGACCATGGAATGTAGTGAAAGGTCTTAAGAAAAAAGCAATGAAATTTAAACTTTATAAGAATTCAGTTTTGAGTAAATTTTCTCAATCAATGAGCTGATAATCGATGAATGCCTGTACTTGAAGTTGATCATCAATTACATACACTATCTCACATGAATATTTGTTTTATGACCAGTTTAAAATTTATGCATAGTAATTCTCATAGGAAATACAGAACATTAAAAGTGCTATTACCTTTAATTTAAAATAAAAGCACCAATGATACTATATAAATTTGCAAGATGATTACAGGGTGTAAGAATAGGTAGTCCCACTCAATTTTTTTTCTATATGATATGTACAATTCTTTTATGCTCAAAATGAGTGTCTGGATAAAATAAAATTGAGTAGAAAAAAATATGATCATAGCTATCATACTTTTTTTAGATATTGTTAATTTAGTGTCATAATTTGCTATCAATGTTTTTTAGACATAACGAATGTGCAATTTGTCAAGTACAGGATAAGTAAAATATAAACCACAGTGATCAACAGTCCAACATTTTAAATTAATATACTCACAACAAGTAAAAACAGACATAATGCAGAATTGAAATTTAATTTTTTTTATAAACTGCAAAAGAAAAACATGTTTTTGTTTAAAAAAATTGTCAATATGGAGGAAATTATTTGAAGCTGAAAATCACCATTTCAACAATTTTTAACAAAAAAAAGCAGTAACCAAATGTAATAAACAAAACATAAAAAAAACAAAATCAAGATATTTTTATTCTGAAGGTTTTATGACCAAAATATTAAATCACTGAAAAAATGCATGAAAACTATTTTGTTAAAACAGTGCTCTATCCATGAGTACTTGATTTAAAGAAACAGTATTGATATTTTATATAATCACAATATAGACTATGAGTATGAATAGATCATTTCATTTCTTGCATTGTGTCATAGGTGGAAAGGTGTTGAAATGCTGAATAAAATGATATTTTTTCCAAGGATTTTGTGGTAAATATTTCATCAAAAAAAAAAATGTCTTGAACTTGTTATTTAAAATATTTTTCCTGTATTCTTCACACACAAATATGAAAAGAGTATGGGTGTCAAGAGTTATCTCTCCTCTTTTTAATGGACCAATCAAAATTTATGTTACAAATCCATGCAGGTCTTGCAAAATTCTTAATAAACACAAAATTTGACTTTCTGATGAGAAAATATGAGAAATTTTCGACTTGACTCTAAGGTATTTTCGTCAAAGTTTATGGATACAATTGTTGTGGGTCAAGGACAAATTATGCCTGACCTCCTATCTAAAATTTATTTTTCATTGTCATATTAAGCTCTCTTGATGTCATCGCCTTCATTGTATTATACATTTCTTGTACTGGCGAACACAAACGGTGACGTAACTACCACGCTGGTCATGCATCGCACAGAAAGCCTATTACAAGCAATTAAGGGAAGTCAGTGCAAGTAATGTAATACACTCGAACAATAGCGGATAGGGGGTTGTTGCTCAAGAATGACACTCGACCGACAGAATTCCTGCCATAATCCTTAGATATGCATAAATACCGTGAATCTGAATTGGGAAATTATTCACAAGGGAACTGTGCCTAGATTTATAAGGGTTGCTCATATTCCGTGAATCGAAGATAAGCCCGTTAAATATTCAGACAAGGTAACGCATTGATTTCTTAATATTTGTTAACTATATTTTATTAAGAATGTTGTAGCGTGATTTTGTATATTTATTTGTAATTGACTGAATTGTTACTATTTTTCTGACGTGTGGCCAGAGAATAGTGACCAAGTTAACATGTGCCCCACAATTCTAATGATTACTGAAATGTGTAATGATATAGTGGAACGTTATTTTATCTCCACTAAAGAGTTGACTAAATTGACAATTGTAAAACACTGTGCGCATTTGAAACATTTTCGCCAATATGATAATTTTAATCCATTTGTGTGTGACATATTTCTATTTTAATTGTAACATGTATGTGCATGGTTTAAACCTTATTTTATCTTCCATTGTAAAATTATGAATAGAGGTTAATTGTAATAGGACACCTCTGTCAGGTCAGCGAACTATAGGACTATCGCTCATAGAAATGATTGCTATTGTTTCAGAGTGGGTTTTTGTTTTGGCTTTGTTTTGTGAAAGACAAAGTTGGTATTCAGTTAACAATGAAGTTCTACGGCTATTGAGCTGAGGACTAATGCCGAAATACACTATTCAAGTGTGATGAGTTATGCGGACAATCGGCCAAACAACCAACGATGAACTGTTGGGGCGTGAACTGCCATAGGTGCAGATGATGAAAAATAAGTGGGCGTCTGATAGACTGAGATCAGAAATTCGTGTTACGATCCATACAAACTTATAAAGACAGAATAGATAGTCCTAACAACCTTCGTATTGAATGCACTGATGTATGGAATTACCATTTTGTTAAATTGTTAAAAATTACATTTTTATATTTTTGTTATCCAAATAACAGTTTTAGTCATTATTGGGATAACGTGCCTAGTTCATGCAATATTACACAGATTCATCTGTCACTGTAATCAATATCTAAAGCGAGAGAATTAATTAAGGAGATTGAAGAGTGAGTCTGACAACCAGTCTGTCGTCAGCATAGGTGTAATGTTAAGAATTAACAAACTTTAAATCCTCATACTGAGGCAGGGTCTCTCAACAAACACTGGAATGTAACAACAATAATAAAGTTCAAAAGAAAAACAGCAACATACTTTAAAAGATGAAACATAGCCCTTAATTTTTATATTAAAATGGTTAGTTCAGGTTAAATGTGAAGAAAACTGCTGTGCAATAAAGTTTAGTAAATTTGCAGGCGAAAGTGCATTTGTCCCCAGTTGGGACTACCAGGTAAGAACAGAATTTGGATAATGAAATATGGCAATCATTTCCAAAAACATTTTGCAACATCAGCAAACATTTCAACCAGACCTTAACTCTTTGATATAAAAATTTCAAAAATAACTTCGGATTACCTAAAAGAATTTAAATTTGATTTGCTAGAATACTTCAAAATTCTAAAGTATAAAAACACAAGTTAATCACAAATTAACTTACCTGCTATTTTGTGCTGTCCATAACTGTAGGTCAGGGGTACTGACTCCACAGGCAAGCAAACCTTTTTCCTAGCTGGCCCATCCTCACCATCTTCTTCAGTCTGATCAGGATCAACACCCAAGAAGTGTACCTTTTCATAAATGTTCAGGTATCTGAGGAATAAAAATTAAGGACTATATATAAATGACATCACAAGAAATAGCATGCCTCGACTGTCTGTTCATCTAGTAGTGTGCCCCTGTGTTTGTAGAGTTTGAGAATTAATTTTATTTTGATCAGATTTTGTGCTAAAAATGAAAGAATGCAATGCTGAGTATTAGTTAGAATTAGCATTATTTGAAACATTAGTCATAGTATTGCTGTGAGTGAGCAATGGTTTACTACAATTAGCTGTGACAGTTGAGATAACACACACATATCCACAAGCAGACTTTTATAGTGATGATTCAACAGCCAGCATGAGAACACAGTATGATCTTAGAAGAATATGACATCACTAAACTTCCAAGACAATTCTGAGGAGAGTGGATTAAAGGAGGACTTTACAACTTTTTTTAATGACAGCTATAGTTACATACAGGTGATATAACTAAGGTCATTACTCATTATGACCTTTGGATTTCAGGTGAGATAAATCTTCACCTAAGAACAAGCAACATTTCCAAAAGGACTGTCACTTTTCCAGCTAGGACCACCCTGCTGTTGCTGAAGAGGGTTGAAGCCAATTTTGGACTGACCACTAATTAAATTAATGTTATCTATTAGTATTATTACTATTAGCAACTAACAGGAGCACTCGCTGTATATTCTGAGAGGCAAATAAGACCAGTTTGCTGTACTGTTTTCTATGCTAGCTGTGCTCTTGTGAGTATGATCAAGATCACTCCTCAGAAATGCTGAATCAATTATGAACAATGTATATTCTACAGAGCCACATTTTCTATTCCAGGTTCCACTTAAGATTGTTGTACTTATAAGTCCCATAAACTAAAGGTATGAATTCATTCTTTACTTCTACCACCACTCATGCAGTCATAGCCTTTAAGCCCTTAACATTTTCTAAACATTTATTTAATCAGATATTTATTCTCATAAACAAACTCTGTATTCAGATTATAATTTATTTTTCATTATTAGTATTTTGGTACCATAGATAATTAATATGAGTGGGTTTTCCCCTTTTTCTTGAATATTCCTTGTGAACAAGATATTTATGTCTATAATGCATTGTTTTTTATTACAGCTACCAGAATGAAGATATTAATAGTTATTATTATATCTCAGGGTGTGTTTTAGATAGTGTATGTGCAAGTTTCTTTTTAGTTTTTCCAAATGCACATGAATGGAGCTCATTAACTGTTAATCTGAATTTCTGTTCCTTGAGTTTTTTATGTGTGGTTTTGTTTTTCCTTCTTTTACATTACCATACAACAAACTACACTCACTCTTCCTATGCGCCACCCTTTGTCATGTGCATATCCCCAACTACAATCCAGTGCCTTTATTTGTTCACAAAATAAGTATATTATATATTAATCAGGGCTAAAATCTTGAGCATACCTTTTCATGCATTTTTATTATATATATGTGGCAACTTTCAAAATGTAAACTCATATATATATATATATATTCCCAATCCCAATTCATGCAAATAAACAACAAAACATTCTTATATCGAAATACCTTGAATTCTTAATCGTTTACCCAGGCCGGGGGTGGGGTGGGGGTAGGTGGGGAAATTGACATTTCTACAAAAGAGCCATAATCAGGACAATGCAATTATTAATAATAATTAATGATATATATGAATTGGACAGAACTGCCTTGTGTTCTATTCTAATATGTGCTCATGCCAATAGGCATACTAATTTCACTGAACATGTCACTGTTATAAATAATGTCCTGAGGAAGGCTATTTAGCCAAACTGTTGATTCTTGTGTAAGTTTTGTTTTGTAGACCTAAAAGTGTTTTGAATTTTCATGCTGCACTATTTCTCTATGAATACTTAGCAGTATAAACATTAGTTACCTTACAAACTTGGACTGATCTGTACTGAACGCTTGCAACAATTTCAATTTCAATTCAGTTCATTCATTGAATTTATTACATATCATTGCATGTTTAGTAAGTTATTTATATCTAAGTCAACTCCAAAGTTGGGTACAAAAAGTGTGACAAAAAATTGATAAATCACAATATTCTTGTTTTTCAACTAATTCAAGCTTATCATGATGACTAAAGACTTTCACCCACGATCATAATTTTGTATTTACTAACTGTTTCAATGAATATTTATGTCCATATGCAGGCCAATGTATTGCAAATATGACCTCACAGAAGCAAGGTAACGTATGCTGATGTATTATTTCCACCACAGAGAGAATGAGCAATACCACAATGTTGTAATGAATAGCACGTTTGGAGCAAATCATGAGACTTCCCTAGCAGCTAGAAAATTGTATGTTAATAAATGAACTTTAAAAAGATGTTTGTGTATTCTGTAAAGTGATTTTTTTTTTAAAGCAAAAATCCAATGATTAGATTATTTTAACTAAAAATTATTATAATAAAAGAGGAAAGATTAAATCTATTATTTACTTCTGCAGAATTATAACTCTTTGTACAAGAAGTGCAAGATAATGATAAGGCCAACATCATATAGGCAACAGTAAACTAAAGGTACTTGAATTGACAGGGGTTTTGATTTGCTAACATTCAGTGCAGGTCTAAAGATTCTACTCTGGATGGGGATATACTCATATAGTGTTTATAGGATTAATACTAGTCTATTAACCCTGCTCATCACATAATTGGGAAGCTGAGGATTTACAGTAAAAAAATTAGTTGTGACAAGTTAGAATAATTGTTTCAGAATTTTTTTCACACAGTTGTTAGTAACTGTTTGAGCCAATATGAATTACCTACACATAATGTGTTGTAGCTCAAAGGCAAACTGAAACTGAAAAGAAAAAAAAATATTCTCTTCATGATTTGTAAATATTTATATTAAATGTTTATATTAAAAGAGATATGCATTTATATTGTCAGATATATAGGAGATGTCTGCTATCGTATAAAGGCCAGATCTACCTACTACAGTCGAACCCGCTTATCTCAGCATCGGTTAACGTGCCAACCCTAATAAGTCGACATTTTTTAAGTGGAACCACCAAATTCCCTCTTTGTCTTAGCATTTTCTCATCGGTTACATTGATTTTTTAATGTCACCGAACTCTACTATCTCAGGTACAAAAGAGGGCCAAATATCTCGACCCCTGTGACACTTATCGCTGGCTTTTGAAAATGTTAGTTACCAATGCCACTTCGCTAACAATAAATGGTGATGGGTTATTAACAGCCTGCAGCTTAAACTCCTCATGGGGTGCAATGTTTGCCACAGGCAAAATAGGTATACGGTTGCCCTTCAACTGGCTCACAACTCATGTTAGTTAGCCCACTTTTGAAGCAACCGCTTGTACGATATATTGAGAGGCAGCTTCGCCCCACTACACCACCACCACCATTGGAGAGCGGTTGAGGGGGTGCGCCTAATAAGCGTGACCTGTTTTACACCCTTCCTCCTGCCCTCCACCTTAGAAGCAAACCAAGACCGAGAACATCATGAAGATGAAAGGTCTATTGCGGCTTCTGGAGTGAGTGTGAGCGAAACACACACACACACACACAAAATGACTTGCGACTTTAATTTGATACTTGGTTAGCTTTTTGTAAAAACGAACTACACGTACACCCCGCAGTTTTTTTTGATTTTGTGAGCAATCTTTGTGCATACGTGTATAATGAAAGGTTTGTATTGACGGTGGGACAAATTCCCAAATATCGTAGCATTTTCTCATCAGTTATGTCGCCGAACACTAATGCAATGTCTGTTTGTTTCTTTTTTTGTACTGTACAAGTATCTCAAGCACAAAAGAGGGTCCAAATCACCACTTAATATAAGTTATCTTGATCACCATGACTAATCATTGTCAGCTTTTGAAAAAGTTATTGATGCCACTTCGTCATCTCGCTAACAATGCATGTAAATGGTCATGTCTTGTTAACAACCTATAGCTTAAACTTAAAGAAGGGCATTGTTTTCCTCATGATGTTTTCCATGGGCAAAATAGGCACAATGTTGCTCTTCAATTGGCTCACAATTCTTTTATGTTACATGTACTTAGCCAACTTTTGAAGTAACTGCTTGTATGATACATGTACTTTTTAGAGGCGACTTCAGCCCCCCCCCTCCTCCTGCCCTCCACCTTAGATGCGTGCGCGCGCACACAGACACACACAATGACTCGTGAATTTAATTTTGATACTGGTTAACTTTTGGTAAAAATTAACTACAGTGTACACCCCGCAGGTTTTTTTTTATTGTGAGCAATCTTTGTGTTTGCAATGTTGGAGAATATAATGAAAGGTTTGTACATTTTATTGTATATATGTATGGGTAAATCTCTGCTGTTAGTTGGTGCACATAAGCCTTTTGTTGTTAGCAAACAATGTACAGTGTATGTACAATTTTATAGCATGCCGATCGTATCATCAAACAAATCGCAGCAACGCTGTTGTGTAAAATATCAAAAACATGCGCATGTACATTCTCATTTATTAACGCACATCGTGTACATAAAGAAATTTCAAGCATGTTACATGTAATATTGAAGCATTTGTTTTCAAGTAGACTGTTAAAGGCAAAAAGCAACAAAGCATTTTAGACTTTGTAAAGAAACCATATTAATCGCGTGTACATAAACCTTTTGTTCTTAGCAAACATGTACATGTATGTACATTTTTAAAGCATGCTGATCACATTATCAAATAAATCGCGGCAACGCTGTTGTGTTAAAAAAAAAAATCACCAAACACATGCATGTACATTCTCATTCATTAACGCACATCATGTACATAAAGAAATTTCAAGCGCATGTTACAGTACCGAAATATATTGCTGCCATATTGGTTTTTGGTAATCTTGATCATCAGTTATCTCGACGCTTTTTTACCACTAGGCCGTCGACATATCTGGGTTCGACTGTAACAGGGTTGCCTAATTTGTCATACTCACATTTTTGGTTAAATATAAGTTTTTATTGAGAACAGTTGGGTCTTAAAATGTAGATTGACTTGAGGGCCAGGGTACATGCTTTTGTAAGCAAAAATATAAAACATCGGACATTAATTAAATAAAATTACAAAAATAAAGTTGAAGTAATGGTATAGTTACTAAGTTAGTCATTACTTAACTCTGAAGTCATACAAACATATTTTGTAGGCTACATTTTCTAATAATATGTTATGCTTTTAGCTTTTTAAGTTGTTGTTAAACTAATGTAAAGGTTAAAATTCTTTTAACAGTAAGGAAAAGTATACGTTTGAAAAAGCCATCTATTAGACAACAATCTCGAGAGCCACCTCAACTCAAGACCTCTGAAAGAAATTCCTGCAACCAATTCGAAATGGTTGAAGGAATACAGACTATTTCTAAAGGTAAATCCAGAAAAATATGCAGCACACTTGGAGATCAACCGCCAAAGGTGCCAGACATATTGTACCAACTTGACAAAAGATAGAAAAAGAAATGCAGATTTGTCAAAAAAAAGAATGTGCAGAAGCAGGGAAAGGAAGAGAGAAAAGCTGATGACCCCTTGCAGAATGGAAACTATGAAGGATACTAAAGCAGTGGAGAAACAAAGAAGGAAATGGAATGAAGAATACAAGAAAAGAAGTCAGAAAATGCAATCAAAAAGCCATTAATTCAAGGAGAGAAAAGTATCAACAGAAAAACTTGCAGGAAAAAATCAGTCCAAGAGTCTACAACCAAAGAAGTCCAGTGCAATGAAGCTCACCTATACCCACCAATGATTTGGAGAGTGAATTAGTCAATGACCAAACACCTATTGCTAAGAGAAAAGGCATTTCAGTATACCAAAGCTGGTACGCCATTGAATCCCACCAAATAGTTTTTGATCTTATACAAGAAGACAGGAAAAGAAAGCAAAAGAGGTACAGAAGCTTGCAAAGAGTTTTTAGAAGATACTGTTACTCCAATTCCTGACAAGAAACTTGTTAGCAAAAATAAGTGGCAAAGGGGAATCAATACTACAAAAGTCACTGTAGGAAATGCACAAGGAGTTTTGTCTTATGCCAAAAGATAATTGCAATATTGGCTTCTCAATAAGCTAAGTTTTCAAAGTAATCTGTATTAAGATAATAACTAGAGTATATTTAGATTATTAGAATATTGTGTTGAGGTTTTTTTTGTTTAATCTTGAAATTTTTCTTTTATAGCATGAAAATTAAGAAAGGGAAGACAAAACTGTTTACAGATATAATGTTAAATTTTAAAAAACATATTCTTTTAAAACTCACCTAAAATAAATATATTTGAAAGCCTGGGTGCCATTTGTGCAGGCCCCTGGAATTTTGAATTCTTCTAGAATATCTTCCCAAAGTTGCTCGTTGTTCACCTGCAGAAATAAAAACAAAAAAATAAAATAAAAATTGAAGCATTAATCTAAAAACCTACAAAGAATTTTCAATCCCAATACTTATGTTGCCAAGTCAGTATCAATTTTCTCCTCATATTTCTTCTTCAGACATTTCAGCAAAAAACATCAAATTTAGGAGAAGATAAATCTCAAATCCTATGGAAATATGAACTCCCTCTTTGAACATGAGTAAAAAAAAAAAAAAACTGTTTGTGTACACTAGAGCAGTGGTCCCCAACCCCCGGTCCGCGGACCGGTACCGGTCCGTGGACCATATGGTACCGGTCCGTGAACCAAATGGTACCGGGCCCCCCAATTTTATTTTTACTCTGGTGTATTTCTTTCGGGTTTGTGCGACTTTCCATGGACGAGATTGAGTCTGAGCATTCATTCTCCCAGTTGGTGCACGATCATCAGTCTTTGCTTTTAAAGAATTCGAGCTCTACTTCCCAACCACACCAACACACTTCGCTTCGAACCACCGACGAACGCACTCCATCCATTGGACCGCCGGGAGGAGAGTCATGTCAAAGCGCCACCCCAGACAAACCAGCACTAAGACTCAGCCCTTTTCGGGGCTGGCAAAAATGCCACTACTGCCCACTCCACCAAGTGACATTTTACGCGATTCTGAGTCAGTCACAGAAGATGCGGACGGCCCTTTCTGTTTCACAAACGAGCGCATAGCCCAGCTGAGACAGATACGGCAAAAGAGGCTTGAAGAGGTGCAAACATTAAGAAGTACAAAAAGACTGGACAAAATACTGCTGTGAAATCAGCAAACCAACCGAAAATGGGGGCATACGAAAAGTTACCCCCTTAACCTTCACACTAGAAACTGAAAACGTTGAACTAAAAAATGCGTTCACTAATTTGCTGTTGACCCTCTTCCACACAAAAACAGAAGATGAACTTAACTAGACAACAAGCCATCTTAACCGCAATTGGTCTCCATAAGATTTTAGACAAGCACCTGACAAGACAACCCGAAAAAAAACTACATCAACAGACTTTGAAACAAAGACATCTGGAAAATAACGCCGACAACAAAAACACGCTCTTCACAAACGGAAAAGGAGGAAAACGCGAAAACCCACACAGGAAGACGGCACAACTCAAACAGTCAAAGGACAAAGCCACGTTTCCACCCAAACTCTACAAGCAACTACAAGAGAAAGTGAAATAAACACCAACATCATCTGGAAAATTCCACCTACGGCCAAAGTGAATTCAACTCAAACAGCAAAACAAGAAATCAGCCAGGCATTCTCGCAAACTCCAGAACCCACAACAGATAATAAGAAAACTCAGACTACAAGCTCTATCAGCAAACAAAATGAAATTAAAACAACTACCACCGAAAATAAGAAGAAACGCCAAAAAATCTCCAGCACACAAACGGTACATATCAAGACGCAAGAAAGAAAAATACAAACAGAAAAAGAAGTGAAGACAACTGACGCACAGACCGAAACAGAAGTCGACAACGCTCCAACTACATCACAAGAAACAACAACAACGACTAAACCAACTGCCCCCAATCCACAGCCAGAGTCACCACCAGGGACTGCAGCAAAGACAACCACAACAGACACACGAGAAAACACTACAGAACGGAGCCCCAAATCAAAAAGAAGGCGCCCGCCACAACACATCAGACGACAACAACAGTATCATCTACTACAGCCACAACAACAGAATCTACAACAACAACGGCAGCGCTGCGACAACAACCACCGCCGACAACAACAACAACAACGGTGGCAGCACAGGGAGCAACATCACCTGCAGTGGGGATATTATAACCACCCCATTGCGGATCTAATTCAACTAATGCTTGCCGCCAACACCCACCTACATACAGTCCAACGGATACCGGGGACATCAACAACAACAGTGCCAACGACAAAAACAACACCACTGGTGAACATTACAGGGTGGTGAGTGAACATCCTGGGCGCACATACACACTAAGTACAGACGATGTGGTATTATCCTGGGCTCTGTAAACCCCCTCACCTGCCAATACAACAACGGCCACCAAAGCACTTAAATCCCTATTGCCATTTCCGAATCCTATTTGTGTGAAGCGGGGTTTTCTGCAGTCACAGCAACCAAAACAAAACAACGGATGGACATAAGCAACTCACTTCGGGTGTAATTGTCTCCTATTACCCCCAGATGGAACCGTCTCGTAAGAAACAAGCTCAGGGTTCTCGCTGATTTAGCGTTCTAGTGAGTTAAAATGTTAAATCACTTTATATTCATTTTTTGGTGTAACTGTATTTTAATTTGAAGGCACGTTTAAATACAATTAAATTAAAATTATTAAATCAAAACAATCTAAAATATAAACAATCAATGTCCCCCCACATCATCGGTCCGCGGTAAAATTATCAAGCGTTGACCGGTCCGCGGCAAAATTATCAAGCGTTGACCGGTCCGCGGCGATGAAAAGGTTGGGGACCACTGCACTAGAGTGTTAACTGAATTGAATAAAGATTATAGTAGTCTTGGGTATCAGATTCAGAATTAAAAGAATCAAGAATTTAAAAGGTTTGGATAAAAGTAAAACTAAAAAGTGAGGTTTTACGTTTAGTATCCAACTACAAAATTAATTATTTGTATTTTTTCTTTAATTGTTGAAGGACCTTACAAAATAGCTACTCCTGTTAAGTAAAATTGCTAAAAGTAACACAGTAACAGTGAAAAAAAATAAATGGCATAAAGTTCTAACTTAGAAGATGCATTTTTGTAAAGTTATCAATGCATTCATTATAAGGAATGATCTAC
Organism: Sinotaia quadrata; assembly: GCA_028829895.1. NCBI lineage: Eukaryota > Metazoa > Mollusca > Gastropoda > Architaenioglossa > Viviparidae > Sinotaia > Sinotaia quadrata. Next base: position 38,225,196 of record CM054181.1, on the reverse strand, counting down.
AGAATCATAATCATTGTCTTCCAATTTCATTCTACAAAATTATGTCATAAACAACTTTATACGGTTTATTTTTATCAGTACTGTTAATTATTCAACAAATGTAAGAACTTAGTTTTAAAAAAATAGGTGATTGATAAGTGTTGGTGGTTTATTATTATTTTTAGTTATATAAGATTTTTATACTGCTAATAATAACTACTTGTAGTTGTGAGCTCTAAGTCACACTAATGACAACAGTCCAGTTTCAAAAACTTTTTCAGCATCAACACATAACTTTCTTGGATGGTGAAAGAAATGTGACTACAGCAATAAAAACCAATTTTGAAATGTATATATAGGCAAACTAAAATTAATGAATGAAGAGCCTAAAAAATAGCTTATCTTACAACTAATACAAGCATGATTCAATAAAATATATCTTTGCAACATGAAAATTCAAAATACATTAAATTTATAAGCATAGAAAACAAAAACTACTAGGTCAACATTTCTGCTAAATAGTATTTATCAGGACAATAGTTGTTAAAACAATGACATATGAACAATAAAATGAACAAGCCTAGTGAAGTATTACCAAAAAAAAAATATCTGCAAAAGTTCTAAAGCAAAGTGACTTGTTCACTAATTCAAGATAATTTATGATGTCACTTATAATTTATATTTATAAGGGGTGTCAAAATATTTTTTAATGGTAACGTACCTCTCACATTTTTCAGGCTGGTACCCAGGACCATCTTATTATTCATGACGATTCATGTGCATGGTAGCAAAAGAAATTTCCCTAAGCTTTGATGTTGCATTTGACATGAATGCATATTATGACTTGAGAAGTGTTATTCAGTTTCAAAAGGTGTTGTCCATAAATGACTAATCCCAATCATAATGTGCCATGAATATATATATATATATATTCTGCAAACAAAATTCTCAAAGAAAAGTTACATTTAGCTGCATTAGTACTACGTATAGTAACAAATGCTTTTCTCCCTATTCCACTCAGCCAATTATCCATGATTTTTTTAAAATATTAATTATTACTATTTATTTAAATAAAAAAGAGTTATTTGATTGCAAAATGTTTTCGATGTACAAATAAGTAAAAATTACTTTCTAATTATGATACAATGGTGACATAATGAACTATTAATTAGTACTATAGTAGTATTTCTGAGCAAACTGCCTAAAGTATCCTCACCACAGTAATTAAGATAGCAGCTTCTGGCTTCCTCACCATAGAAGCGCCCATTGTACTACATCAAGCACATAATAAATGTGCACATGCTGTTTAGATTGCAACTGTTAGATATTTTCTAGAGTACCAGTTCAAAATTTAAATATCTAGCTAAGGGTCTGTCAATGGTGTAGAATCCATTGACAGCCTAAATCAGTTGCAGTGCTTGTGTATAAATATGTGAGCTGCAAGTCTAGTATGGTGAGTGACATAATAAATTTAAAGATCTTTGTAAAGTGAACACTGTACTAAATGACTACAGCATATAGATAGAAAAGCAAACCATTGTAAATTGAACTATATGTTTTACATACCTAATGGGACTCACAGATGCTCTTCCAACAATAGATTAAATGTACATAAAAATGTTTGGCCAAGTTATGGATTAATGCTACATACAAGTTATCATTACTAGACTGTGCTACTAGATTGGCTATCTTAGTATCTAGTATAATCTACTCATCCTACTAAAGTACTAGTTCCTAGACTAAGCTACTAGTCACCTATACTCAGCTAGCATTACTGCTTAGAAGTTAGAGAAAACATCTGTAAGACTATAACTGTTTAACTTTAAGGGTACATTAAAGAGCTGAGAAAATTATGACTAAAGCAATGGCTATAGTATTATTTGTACAGATTAAGTATATGTCTTCTGTGAAATATATAATCATTGTTTTTATATTCTGTAGTTAATTCTCAAACAGTCAGTGACCCTATTCTATCAATTGAAGGTTAATTAATAACCTAATTCATTATCAGATTGACCATTCTATCAACTACCTATACCTGTTGTTGCAAGTGGGTGTGACCTGGAGGTGAGCTTCCTATCTATCACTCTATCTGGTGGGTGACCAGTCTTACCACATGCCTAAGCTGTAGGGTGCACACAAAACATCTATACTTAACATTCACTCCCATCTATATGTCATAGTGATAAACATTTGACACATGCTTGTGAGTGAAAATAATCAAGCCTCTTAACTATTAGGATGATTATTTTTTTTGTATGAATCTGCAATTAAATTCTTAACATTTCATAAAGAAGTCAATATACTCAGTTGTGTCATTTTTTAACTCTATCTCTTAGGAAAAAACACACCAGTTCTTTAGTGTTTAAGCTGTTTTACATTTTAAAAAAAACAATTTCTTAAAAGAAAATTAATACTGCTGCATTATAAAACACAATGTAAATGGTGCTAAATCTATGAAATAATATAAGTATACAGTAGTAAACAGTATTAGTTATGCAAGCACAAATCAACAGGCAAGTTTATTTTATATGTTAAATCAGTTTGAATATTTCCATTTGACAAATACTTTTAATTTCTTGTACATATATATTCAAAATTTAAATATCAAAGAAGCGGTCATACATAATAATATATTAGCACACTGTAATGAACGTTTTATTTTAATTATGAATTAATGTATTTGGTCAAATAATAAAATGTAGAACTTTCTTTTTTTTTAAATAATTAGACTTATTTCAATTGATTAGTTCACTATTTTATTAATAAATTTGAATTTTTTAGACATTCTACACCTTCAATAGTATTACTATTAGGCATCAAACTTATGAAGTTGCTCTTTGTTACTACTAATAATAATATTAATACACAGATAAATTATTAAATACTGCTTACATTCTGTGTTAAAATATTCTCAAAATTAGCATCACCAAAAAAAAAAAAAAAATGCTAAATCCATGGCCATCTTGTTATCAAACATTCTTGCCATACTTCTTCTCACCATCAGAGTTTTCTCAAACCAGTGGATTATTTTGTGATATTATGGATTCATTATCTTCAATTTCTCAGTTTCAGCTACTGTAGGTAGGTATTCACTAGTAAGTAGTAGTAGCATAGTGTTTTATCACATTTCTGCCTCAGTTTCTGCCTTGACTTATTGAAGCACATGATCAGAAAGTGATTAGTAAAGATCATTGTTTTTTAATGTGTTTTGCAAGCAAATAAAGAAAGATAAATGTTGGCTGGATTCTTTGCTGAGCATTCTTACTTTGCATCAACATTTTTATAATTTGTAGCTTTTTAATGCCTGGATGTGAGCATTACTCTATTAATTGTATTAGGTCATGTTGTAGACTTTAACATGGAAATTTAATCACATTATTTTTTTGCACTTCATCAGTTCATGTCACAAAATGGTACACCCGTACAGTGAATGACTTACAATATATAAATTGATTATATAATAAACAATTAAACTTACAATAACAATATGATATATGTGGAAATCACATTTTCTGACTGAATATTAAAACTAGAATAAAACATTGCATTGATAATATGATCTAGAACTACATACCCTAATAAGCATCAATCAAATCAAAATGGAAAAAGAAGTCAAGGTCTCAAAATATTTCAATGGGTTTATTGATACAGAGGGTAAACAATTTTGAAACTTTCAATAGTGACAATTTGGTGAATGAATAATATTTTAAATGCAATAATTATTATAAATGTATAGCCTACTTTTTCATAACTTCTACATTTACCCATTCTTTTTGTGGAAACAGTATCTTTAATTATACCTACAAAAGTCTCATGTACTACGTATATTGAATGTAAGAAAAATGGGACTTTATAGGCCTAGAGAATAGCCTAAGCCTAACTCTAGTGATACTACTTACTAGTAAAGTAGTATAATAAATTAAATAATGCTGACCTGTTCCTACAAAGTGAAAGAATAGTTGACCTACTTTCACTTAGCTTAGTAAAAGAAGTACGTTAAAGGATACACATCTAAATACTGCACTGATAATCTGTTAAACATCCAAATCTAATTTAATGTTTGCCAGTTTATTCAATTCTGTTACTTACAAATAAGTAAAAATGTCCGCCATATTTTGTTCTGAAAACTATGTCATGACCAAATATGGTAGTAAAATTTCGTAAATGAATAGGCAAATATATGATAAGGACACAGCGCCAACCAGAAAACAGTCACGCAACGATCAATGTTTACAGTCCGACTTGATAAAAGCACGTGTAGTGGAGGATGGGACCACCTGAACGTAAACACCGCGAAAGGCCGTAAACATGGACTCTGTTATTACAACCGCGTTACAGACAAGCCAACCATTTGACAGGCCCAGCTAAAATGTATAAAATATCAACCCATATGCTAATCAATAAATAAAATAGATAGTCTCAAAACTGATCAAGTGCACCAAAATTGTAACAAAAAATACGTTAGTCAATTAACCGTATTTTTTTAAATGACTGCAAAGAAAAATTGTCTACCTTTTGCCATCCTCCCAGGTCTATCACGCGTCGGTACAGACGATAAAGATCAACCTCTCTTCCTCCAATCAGTGGTATGCGATCAAAGGGAGTACTGAAATCCAAATAAATGCATTAGACACTTGAAATTTTTAAAATGTATTTAGATTAAAACAAAGAACATACGTGTGTATAAATATCGGTTTAGCTCACCCTCTAGACGAGTGAAAACGATGCAAATCTTGGAGAAAACTACGACGGTCCTCCGCGTATGTGAAAGGGTCTTTGTTCAAAATGTTGTTAGCCATTTTGAACCTGCAATTTCATATAAACTCACGATGCCAGACAAGCTGCTGGCAATTACCGCACGCGTAACTTCACTCTGACCTACGCGACATCAATATCTGAAGCAAGGGCGCACGGAGAGCGGGGTAAATCCTCAGTGTTTGGGGGATTCCACATGAAGCAGGCTGCGACGAAAGACTGACCGCTCTCCGTGCATAAAATGAGCTCAAAATATCCACTTGCTCGGCTGAACGTGGCTTATTTTAAAACGAATATCCACAATGAATGTCCAGTTAGATACACAAAGTCTAACTCTGTTTATCCAAACGGCCACATCTTTGTCCATACGCGAAGAATTTCATGAAAAATCGTAACAAAAAGCATAATGAACATGCCTGGCAATTGGTTACTAGAGGGGTACCCTGTATGAACTCAATTCCTAGGGGCTGCTTTGCAAGATGGCGGATACCATGAGGCGTCTATGAACTGTGTGCGTCATCAACTTTACAATATAATTCTTTTAAGCATCTGTTTCTTGCTAGAAAGATGTACTAATAAAGTTTCCTTTGATATATTGCACAATTATATGTATATTATCATTAAGTTTTATATCAAATTTAAATCTTTATATTACAAATTTAAATATGTAGCATTCTTTTGTTGGTACATAACTCCAGGAACAGTAACTCTTACCAATACCATCCACCACTTAATAGCTCTTTAATAATTTTCTTTTTAGAAACAAATAAATACATCGTGTCATTCAAAACACTCTTTTGAACGCTTTTTAGAAGGGCAGTGAATACCATTATAGCACTTTACAGTTTGCATGAAGAGCTTGTATGATTAGTCATAACTGAGTTGTGGTTATTTGTTGTGCGGGGGGTGGTTATTGTTTGATAGTTTTAGGGGGGGGGTAGGAAAAAGGGTGGGCGGTCTTGCAAGGTCACCACAGTTTATACTGTGTAAATCAGTTTGGGTATATATAACTACTTTTATATACATAATGCATTTTAAAAGTACGCTCAGCTAATAATACTACTGTCTATTCTAAATACTTTTAAAAGCAAACCAAAACATAGGCGGCGCCAGTCCATTCACTTCAATTGATCGTAGTCTGTAAGTGGATGACAGACTTCATGTTGTCAGTGAAAATTTAGCACTGAGTCTGCATCTATGCATCGCAGTCGGCATCCAGAGTCAAGCGGTGCATTTCAGCTACTATAAAATCCGCATGACTACACGTGTTCGCATTGAGCCTTAACGACCCACTTCCAATGATGATCGATTTTGCGAATGGTCTTTCATCTCTCGAATGATATTATGCTTTTACTATTCGGTTAAGTGGAATAGAAATGGTACCTTGTTCCCATGTATCCATATCGCATAATATATAATAATCTTTCTTTTGTGTATATGGATGAAGACAAACAAGCAAAAAGGAAAAAGCTTTTTTGCTTTTAAAGAAAGAAACTCCGTTATGCATGGCCTGTCTAGATGACGTCACAGACGGTGATTCCCGTCCAAGGGAGCCACTGCTTTAAAGGACATCGCTGCCTCGCCGAAAATAGCTTAGACTCACGCCAGTCAATGAGTGCCGTAGTGAATGAAGGAAAGACAGGAATGAGCGTGCCCTACTTGCCAATGCAATCGACGTATCTCCTACGTATACCCAAGCGTGCATCTTCTGTACCTAAACCACGTGACCTGAACCGATACCGCTAGTTGTCCCCGTTCGGCAGCTGTGTGAAGTACTGAGTGGAACGAAACAGTAAATAACAGGCCTGTATCTGACTTAGACCCTATATACCTAGACTAATGAAGTCAGTGGTGGGATGAAACAGTAAATAACAGGCCTGTATCTTAGACCCTATATACCTAGACTAATGAAGTCAGTGGTGGGACGAAATAGTAAATAACAGACCTGTATCTTAGACCCTATATACCTAGACTAACGAAGTCAGTGGTGGGACGAAATAGTAAACAACAGGCCTGTATCTTAGACCCTATATACCTAGACTAATGAAGTCAGTGGTGGGACGAAACAGTAAATAACAGGCCTGTATCTTAGACCCTATATACCTAGACTAATGAAGTCAGTGGTGGGACGAAACAGTAAATAACAGGCCTGTATCTTAGACCCTATATACCTAGACTAACGAAGTCAGTGGTGGAACGAAATAGTGCAGGCTGTGCAAGTATATACCTTCACTAGAGTAGGAATCCGATCCATTCGATGGAAACGTAACAGGACATTCAACACTGCAAGTTTTAAAGCCTAGAGAAACACATCTAATTGTGACGATTTGCCTCTCAATTTCTATCCGCGAAACCTACACAACCTGACACACAACACTGCAAGTTTTAAAGCCTAGAGAAACACATCTAATTGTGACGATTTGCCTCTCAATTTCTGTCCGCGAAACCAACACAACAGGACACACAACACTGTAAGCCAATAGAAACACTTCTAATTGTGACGATTCCGCCTCTCAATTTCTGTCCGCGAAATCAACATAGCAAGACACACGACTCAAATGCTGGTTTCAGAGCCTAATGCAAACGCTTCTAATTGTGATATATATGAGGCTACGATTTACTGAATGTGTTCTGTATTAATTGAAGCCAACGATATAACTACTTTTTCCTCTGGTGTTCTCTGTGACAATCATAGACTTGGTGTTTGGGTTATATACTTCAGGATGTTGTCATAGACAAGTGGGGTTACATGGTTTCAGATTTATGTGTGATAGACATGGCTTAGTTATATACTTAGGGTATTGTATGGTAGTCATAGTCGCGGGTCTAATTATGTACTTAGGGTGTTGTATATTACTCATAGTCGTGGGTCTAATTATGTACTTAGGATGTTGTATGTTAGTCCTATGGGTTTAGCTATGTACTCAGCATAAAAATGTATAGTGGCACAAACATGGGGCTGTCCAACAGGATTTTATGTGTGTCTATGACAATATACTGGTTATGTACGTCAGGCGTGATTACCATAGACACGAATGTTAATTATGAGCTTCATGTTTAATGACATAGACGTGGAGGTAGGTTACATACTTATGGCATTATATGTGATATGCATAAACTTGGGCCGTGGGTTATATATTTCAGAATTTGATGTGACATGCATAGACTTGGGCCCTATATCAGAATTTTATAAGTGACAAGCATAGATGTGTGGTTTGGGTCACACATTTCAGAATACTATGTGTTACAAGCAAAGACGTGTGGTTTGGGTCACACATTTCAGAATTTGTGAATGTTGGCACAGACGTGTGGTTTGGGTCACTCATTTCAGAATTTGTGAATGTTGGCATAGACGTGTGGTTTGGGTCACACATTTCAGAATTTGTGAATGTTGGTATAGACGTGGTGGGTGAAAGCAACAGTTCATTGCATGCCTGAGTGAACTTAACCTGGCAGTGTCACCAAGTTGACCAACCACCCTTGAATGTTTCTATCATTGGAATGAGTTTATTTCTCTACAGCGCAAATACAATGCATACAGATTTATTTACTTCGATATCGAAATGTATATGCAATTTATATAGGTTTATTTATTTCGTTATCGAAATGTATGTATACATATGCCTATATGTTTATTAATTTTTATATCGATATATGTATGTCTTGTACGTAGTTTTTTTTTTTTTTTATTATATCGAAATGTATATGTGTAGATGTAAATTTCAGTATCCAAATGGATTTACGTTGGTCTGTATTCAAGTTTCCAAATACATGTGCATAGCCATGGATTGCATTTGTATCTAAACAATTTGCATTTCAATGTACAAATACGTGAATATGGTTATTAATTAGGATTGTTCATAAGCGTGTATGATTGTTTACTTTTAAACAAAAAAAGTGTATTATTTATATTTTCAAATGCATGCATGTTTACTTTTAAACATTCAAATTTATTCAAAAAGTGTATTATTTATATTTCTAAATGCATGCATGTTTCCTTTTAAACATTCAAATTTATTCAAAAAGTGTAGTATTTATATTTCCAAATGCATGTACGTCGTACAGCAATAGCGTAACTTTGAATGATGGGCCCCAATTAAAAAATGCCCCCACCCCCTTTTCTACATACACTCTGTGTGCGTGAGCGCACCACAAAGAATCAGCTTGCCGTGCACTCTGCAAAAAAAACCCTGAACACGTGTAAATTTGTCAAATTTCAAGGCACAAATAGTGGGCCCCTCTGTTGAAATGCCCCTAAGCACTGCGGGGGGGGGGGGGCAATTGTTACGCCACTGGTACACAGACTTAAATTTCAACATTTCAAATATGTTTATTTCGCATGAAGTGTATGTTTCAACAATTTAAATACTCTGAGTATGTGTATGCCACGCTTACATTTCAATCATCGGCATACAGTATATGTATGCATGAACCAGTATAGAAATTTTATAAATAACTCGTGGATTTAACAAAGGCAATGTTGTGTGTGGGTTTTTTTTTTTAAATATTAAAACTTTATCGCTAAATTCATTTTTCCAGAAAAGAAAGAACCCGTTCCTGTCCCGACGGCAAAAGAATCGCAATGTGTATTTCTAATCGGCAACCATGTAAGCTAAGCTGTGAAAATACAAATAACTCACTTTTCAGAATAGTGTCGCATGCTTTCTAGGCCAGCAGTGGGTCTTCTTGCAGTTCATAGGTACACTAAGTTGTCTCCCCGAACTTGAATGAGGCTGGGAAACACAATGCCTGCCATTCAGTCAGCGTGGGACCGTGGGTTAGTGCAGTTATACTAGGGAAATCCCCCCCGGCTCTTAAAACACGTGGGTCTTGGTTCCATACCTCTTATAATTTCTTTTTCATTTTCCACGCAATTGTTTGGAAATGGGCTGCTAAAAACAAACACGACAACGGCTGCCCAAACGAGCTTAATATGAATGATAATCAAAGAAAAAGAAGAAAATCAAAAACTTTTTTAAAAAATCATTGACTAGGTCAACTTGTAGAGATCAATAGATAGATCCAATCGTGTACAGCTTATGCATATAAAAGACTGCACTTAGCGGTCATATCATGTTATAACTATGTGATTAGTATGTTTTCCTTTCCTTTCTGACAAGTTACTACAGATGAAAGAAAGTTATAATGTAGTATGATTTCAAATTGTTCACATAGTAGAAAACAGAAGTCAACACAAACTATGAATACAATGCTTTACTTTATATTCGCCATAGAACATACCCTTCACTTATTAAACTGTATACATGTACTGCTGTTTATCTACATCATCCATCTACCCTCATTGTTCACTTATTAAACTGTATACATGTACTGCTGTTTATCTACATCATCCATCTACCCTCATTGTTCACTAATTAAACTGTATACATGTACTGCTATTTATCTACATCATCCATCTACCATCTATTGTATTTCTCTCTCCCCCCCCCCCCCCACACACACACACATATATTGCATGGAAATGTATTCATACATATACATATGTACATGAGTAATACTTTTAAAAAAAAATATTTATAACAGTAAATGAGTTGGAGCGTTTTGAAAAGACACATAAACTTTTTTTTTTAATTAATACTTTAATTGCAAAAAAAATTATATTTTGCGTCTTAATGGCGGATGGTAAATTGTTTGTTTTTATTTTTTAACACACATTATCTTACTGAAAGTTGTTTATTGACGTAGTGATAGTGATTCGAACTAAAATCACGACATTATGCTTTCTTGGTAGCAGTAAATCTGGTAGGATGATGTAGATAAATAGCAGTACATGTATACAGTTTAATATTATTTCTGTTCTTTCAAATGCAAAAGCTTAAATGGAAACATGGTGACAACAGTAGCATGTGTCCCTCACTAACTGTTGGTTGTTTTGACTACTTACATTGTTTAAACACTAACACAAAACACAAACAGAACAGACTCTGGATGATAACAGTTTATTTTATTCTGTTTCCTCTATTTCTGATCCTGTTTCTACTCTCTTTATGTGTATATACACTAATATATTTTAATTTAAAAAAGAAACGGATAGAGATCTCACAATGTAGGCCTACCCACGTCTCTAGCTATGTTTGAAAGGAGAGAAATCTCACAATGTAGGCTTACCCAGGTCTCTAGCTATATCGGAAAGGAGAGAGATCTCACAATGTAGGCCTACCCACGTCTCTAGCTATGTTTGAAAGGAGAGAAATCTCACAATGTAGGATTACCCAGGTCTCTAGCTATATCGGAAAGGATAGAGATCTCACAATGTAGACCTACCCACGTCTCTAGCTATGTTAGAAAGGAGAGAGATCTCACAATGTAGGATTACCCAGGTCTCTAGCTATATCGGAAAGGAGAGAGACCTCACAATGTAGGCTTACCCAGGTCTCTAGCTATATCGGAAAGGAGAGAGACCTCACAATGTAGGTTCACCCAGGTCTCTAGCGGTCAGAAATGAAGAGTGATCTCACAATGTAGGCCTACTCCGATCACTCCGTCAGAAACGGAGAGAGATTTCACAATGTAGGCGTACTCAGATATCTTAGCTATGATTACAGAGAGAGTCAGTTAAGCGCGAGTACACAGTAGAACAGTTAAGTGTGATTACACATTAGGTCAGTTCGGCGTGATTAGACAATAGGTCATTTATGCCTGATTACACATTAGGTCAGTTCGGCGTAATTACTCAATAGGTCATTTGAAGATGAAAGTTCAAATGTCAAAGTGTCTTCGGAAAGAACTGTTTAAAATCATTAGCTGAATTGTTCCGAAAAATTATCCATTAGCCTTCCCTTTTTAGTTACTACTTAATAGGATTTGGTAATTTTGTTGTATATTTAATTTGATAATTAAAATATTTTAAAATTCAGGTGAGTGCTGAACACAGGTGGGGGAAAAAGTTTTACAATTGTTTTTTGCTAAATAAAGTAGAAGTGGAAAGAGATACTAAGATAAGCATAATACTTATTACTTTTCAATGTAATGTTAACAAAATCTACCAGTTTTCTTTTTTTAGGTTGGACAATTTATTGTTTTATTATTGTATTCCAATCTACTTCTTGCAGAAAAGTCCTATGACCAACTCACCATAAAGGAAAGGTAACTCTAATCAGCAACATTAAAAGGCAGGGTACTCTTCTTTTACTAAAATAATAAACACGTGTAGAATTAAAGAGGATTAAGAAATAAGATGTCAACATAACTCCAGAAGACTGAAACATGAGTAGGGCACCCAGCATCGTACCCTGTTTAACTTGGGTGAAAAGAGGCGCAGCAAAAAGAAATCCTGATAAGGTATGATCTGAAAGCTCACCCTAATAATTACAAATATACCACCACTACCACCAAAAATGCACACATTTAATTCGTATACAAGTTAAGATGTATGAAGGCTGCTACACTTGCCGTTGTCAGTATGGGTTGAGCATGTATTAAACTAATTTGAAATATTTCGAATCCACAAACATTTCCTTTATTAAAAAAAAATAATCTCCATAATGTAAACCTTTTGCATCATTCAGTGTGTGAGAGATGATTTGGGGTGGGTGGATTGAAGCTGTAATACGATCGTTGGGTTTTTAACTACGGTGAGTACAGATCCGTATGCAAACTTATCCAAGTAGGAATACACGATTCTTGCTTTTCTAAAACAATATGTTTCATGCTGTATTTCTGCATTAGTTCGTCACTTCAGTTCTAGCCAACTACTGAACTAGGTCGAAATATTATTTACTGCGCAGTGTGATATCTCACGGCTAATAAAATATACTCCACTCTTAATTTATTCATATTTCTAGTCTATGTATAGCTTTCAAGTTTCAGTAGATCCTATATAAAATTTGTTCGGATAATGCGGCAGCTGTAGTCTAAAATATGTGGGATGGTCACTGTGACAGGATCATGCTGTAGACCTAGCCAACATTAGTTTTAAAATTCGGCTAGAATTTGTAGAAATAAGAGTATCATCACCTTGAATAAATAGTATGTGCAATGCTCAGCTGGTTGTACTCTTAGTCTACTTTGTTTATATTATATTCTTAGCCTAAGTAAGCTGGAATATGACAAAGTTATGGGAATAATCTGTAACTATTGCCATAGTTAACAGAGTTAAGTGATGTATATTATATGTTCTTTGCTCTGCAAATTGGGATGTACTATGTAGTTGTTGACAAGAAAAAAATAAATTGCTCAGCCATGTGCAATACATTGGATTATCCTTCTATATTTAAGAATGCATCAAAATTCATGACCTTCATAAGGTGTCCCAAATTGACCAGCTTCTGGGGAACAACTGCATCCTGTCCCATGACCCTGTTACTCACACACTGGGAATATTGTTTGAAAGATTTTTATGTCCCAGAAAATTATTTTAATCAGATGTATGAAATAGAGTGAACAGTAAATGTTGACTGCATGTTGGGTGGTGGGTGGTGGGTGGTGGTTGATTGCAAATAATAACTGCTAGATTCAGTCTGGTCATAAACTTGTCTTACCCCAATGATTCTGTTGTAAAAGCTTTATGAAAATTTTTGAAGGTCAATCAATGTTGTGATTAATAGTTTAGGGCTACGACTCAACCTGCTAATGAAGTAGTATGCAAGAGTTAATGTTCACATTTTTTATGTTTTTTGTAATATTCTTGAAAATCCATATTTTTGTTAATTTTTAAGAGATTGGTATACTTAAAGGCTTTAGTATTCTTATATGTGTTTGATTTCTTGGTTGGTACCTTAGGTGTTTTGATTTGTACAGAAATTATTATTTTTATGAATACATTTAATCTACTAATGAAACAATTTAATGAAATAAAAATAGCTAAAACAATTGGTGTTATCAAACTAAACCATTTAGGTTTTTCTTATCACTTAACAAAGCTTGAATTTGAAATGTTGCAAATGTCTTCCGGACATTATATTTTAAAAATATATTTATTAAAGATTTTTAATTTTAATGTATGCTTATTTTTATATTAAATCCAGGTGCAGTTAGACAAGGAGGATTTAAAGAAATTAATAGATGAGGCCCAAGAGTGAGTATGCACATTCAGCAAATAATTATTTTTTTAGTTCAACATTTATATACATTGATCAACCCTACTTCCTATATATTTCACGTCATCACTAGCTAATCTCTACTTTTTTTTTTTCATTTCCTTAGTGTGCTCATGAAATGAATTAATCTACCTTTAAAAAATGCTAGTGTAACAATTAGATTTCATTTTTAAATTTACTTTTATAAATAATGATTTAGTAATGTTAATGTCTCATTAAATTGTTTTAAATATCTATATTTTATTATTAACCCATGAGATTTAAAAAAAATATGTTTTCACATATTTATCAAATAGCTGGCTAGAAGACAATGAAGATGAGACCTGGGAAAATGCACATGTTAATTCTGACTCAGAAAAAGACTCAGAAAAAGCAAAGAATGAAAACGATAAGAGGGTAAAGAATAGAAAAGACCATACATTTGAGGAAAAAGAGCATGATGATGTTGTCTTGAAATATAATTTGGAAGATTATGATGGTGATGATGATAATAACAAAGGTACAACATATGTGCATGTGTGTGTGTGTGTGTGTGTGTGTGTGTGTGTGTGTGTGATATTACTATGTTTGTCTCATTGGAGTTTTAAAATAGATTCATAAGCAAAAATAGTTTCAAATTCATTTTAGCATTCATCATTAAATTTATTTATGTTTTATTTCTTTCCTATGACTGCATGGCTTAAATGAGTTTATGTAAATATTTTTTCACTTGAAAATTAATTATCTACATATATGTTTGGCTTTTTTAATTCACATGCCATGTGTTAGTTCAATCATTCATTAATGGCAGCCAACTTTACTTCTGCACACAATAGTGTATGTTTAATATATGTTGATTTATGTAATATTTTTCATATAACCAGCTGTATCTACTCATTCCTTGAATATGTAATCAGGAGTAACTGTACTTTAAATTTGGCTCATGAGTATAATAAAGAGCTTAGAGATTATAAGAAGTTTGCCAGCAGTTTTAGTCATTAAACGATAGATTGTAATGAGTTATATTGAACAATGGATAAACAAGTAATGAAATACACTCATTTCTATATATAGACAAAAATCCCTTATCTGGCATTGGAGGTCTTGCACAGTATGCAACTAATGAAGATGACCCATATATTACATTGAAAGATGATGTAAGTATTTTTGTCTAGTTCTTTTATAAAGATTTATTATATAAAATATTTTTCACATTTTCAGAAAAGAGAGGTGTACTTTGAGGTAAAAAGTTTAGTGTGTCTTACTGCACTATTTAATCCTTTACAGCTTTGGAATAAAGTTTCAGCAATTCTTGAAAGTTAAATAAATTATTTTAAAGAGAGCAGTAACTATTTGAGTGTAAAAAAGATTAATAGAAATTAAAAATGATTAAATTATAATCAGATAGTGAAATTACTCTTAACATATTGTTAAAAGTTTCATGGACATCTGTATTACTTAATTTCTAACTTTTCTTGATTCTGACCAGTCTGACCTTGATTGTTGAATGCACACATTTAATGGGCTTAACTACTAAATACAAGTAATCATTTGTTTTCACATTCTGTCAAGAATTTTATGATTATACTTGTTGTTTATATAAACAAACATTTAAAAGCAGCTTTTTTCATACAAATTGAACAAACAAAAATGTAGGTCCAGCTAAATTTATAGATTGTGTATATATATTGTCATGGAGAAGCTCAGTGGTTCTCAACCTTTTTTGACCCATGCACCCTTTTCACCATTTGCAATTTTGTCATATCCTGCTTTTCAAGATTATTTGACTCAAAAGGGATGCATTCCAAAGTAATAGGAAAAGTGCATTCTAAGTAATATGCAGTTGAGTCTGTGGTCTCAATTCCCCCTTAAAATCATAAAATTCCCCCCTCCCCAGGGAATTAACCCTGGTTGAGAACCCTAGGTGTAGCTGGTATAAAGAATTTGTCATTGAAATCTTTTCCAATACCGTTTTAATTTTTTGAGTGGAATTTGTTTTCCTTGGTTACATTTCTTGGAACTTATTTATTTATTTATTTCATGAAATTGTTGAATTCTATAAATCTGTGCAGAAAGACAGTGATGAAGAAGATGATGAGATAAAACCAACAGATAATCTTATTGTTTGTGGCCGACATAAAGATGATTCATGTGTACTTGAAGTTCATGGTAAGTAGATAGGAATTGGAT
Organism: Sinotaia quadrata; assembly: GCA_028829895.1. NCBI lineage: Eukaryota > Metazoa > Mollusca > Gastropoda > Architaenioglossa > Viviparidae > Sinotaia > Sinotaia quadrata. The sequence continues at coordinate 38,209,231 of CM054181.1, read as the reverse complement.
GGGGTGGTTGTCACAAGTGCATAAACATAGTTTAAGCATAATCTTCATTGAAAAATTCCAAAATACATAATGTATCACTTGATTATTCTTATAGGATGCCATGGATTTAAACCGGCTTTGAGCTTGTTTGATGTTGTAATATGTAAGCAGACTAATATTTGAGTAGTTTAACCATTTCCTTGCCACTTAGATTTGCTAAGTAATGACAATAGCCCAACTTTCTCTCACTGTTTGTGTGTGTGTGTGTGCATGTGCATGCATGCATCTCAGGTTTAGTTTATTGTGGATTCTAGCAAATGTTGTATTTATCAAGATTATATTTTATTGTCTTTCAATCCATAATGAAATTCTAATAAACTTTGTATTTATCAAGATTATATTTTATTGTCTTTCAATCCATAATGAAATTCTAGTAAACTTTGTATTTATCAAGATTATATTTTATTGTCTTTCAATCCATAATGAAATTCTAGTAAACTTTGTATTTATCAAGATTATATTTTATTGTCTTTCAATCCATAATGAAATTCTAGTAAACATTGTATTTATCAAGATTATATTTTATTGTCTTTCAATCCATAATGAAATTCTAGTAAACATTGTATTTATCAAGATTATATTTTATTGTCTTTCAGTCCATAGTGAAATTCTAGTAAACTTTGTATTTATCAAGATTGTATTTTCTTTTCTTTCAGTCTATAATGAAGTTCTGGGAAACTTTTATATACATCATGATTATCTTTTGTCATCTTTCCCACTGGCTGTGGAGTGGCTGAACTATGACATTGCAGATGGCAGCATGGGTAAAAATAGCTTTTGTTTGCATATTTCAGATAATAGCCTTTTTATTTTTAATTTTTAAATTAATTTTTTTTTTTTAATTTGTTCTTTTTCTTGGCAATATTGTAATGGGACTCATGTTTTACTTGTATGGTTGTAGGGAATATTCTTACTCTATGATGAAACACACTTTTTTAAGTTTAATGTTGTGAGGAATTTTGTAGACATATGTATGCTTTTTGTTGAAGGGAATTTTCTTGCTCTGGGTACAATGGAACCTGTCATAGAGATATGGGACTTGGATGTCCTGGAAGCTTTGGAACCTGCTGGTATTCTGGGCTCCAAACCTCAGAAAAAGAAAAAAAAACTCAAAAAGGTTAGAAAGTAGGCTTGTATTTAATGATATCCTAAATTTTTTGTACTAAACTGCAATCATCTATCCAGTTGAAATAACAAATGATTATGATATTCTAAAATACTGACTGAAATTAATTTTCTTTATTAGAATGACATATCAAACATGTTTTTTCAGTTGGTAAATAAAAGAATACAATTATTTAAAATCACTTCAAAATAACTTGTTCAGCGAGCATATAAACTGATCATTTGGCCCAAAATGGTATTTACATATCTGTTGACTATAAATACATATGAATAAATCTGGTAAATTTGAAGTAGACATGTATTTGTCAATTTCATGATGAAATTTTGTACCACCAACCCACATATATACACACCCAACCCATTGCTATACTCCTCACTGCTGTAAGATACACACTGCCATGAACACTGCTCTGACTGAGGTAACTACTGAGTGTGATGCACAGAGTTCTAACAGATATACACTGCAGTACTTAAGATATGCACTGTTTGGACTCAGGTAACTACTCTGTGTGATGCACAGAGTTCTAACAGATATACACTGCAGTACTCTAAGATATGCACTGTTTGGACGGAGGTGAGCACTCCTTTGGACAATGATATGCACTGCTGAAACCTCCACCTGTTGATTTTGAAACTCACTTGTCCATTCCCAAGTTTTGGATTGTTGCTCTAATTGCAAAATTTACAAATTTTAAGTAATATAAGTGCTTAATAAAAAAAACTCTCCACTTTTTAAATTTATTTTATTTACATGGGGGAGATTAATAACTGCATATAAAATGTATTTCAGAAGGAAGTAATATCTGGTCATACTGATGCTGTACTGGATTTGTCATGGAATCATAATATCAGGTAAAAACCTCTTTGGACACTTGCAAACACAACCTTTTCACCAAATACAGGACCAGGCATCCCATACCTTAACCCAAATCAGTTCATATTACATCACACCATTACATTTTGATTTATTTATTTCCAATTAATAGCCACTTCAAAATTTGTTAATTTGTTACTTTTATTATCACACACTGCATGGTATGCTTATCAAAGAATGGATATTAACATGTGTGAAACATTTCAAATTTTCTTCCCTTATATATATTTTGTAAGTTTTAGTTAAATTCTTTATTCCTTGAAGTAAATGCTTATATCAATGTCTTTTCTTACAAAATAATCAATGTTTTATAATAATATTCATTCATTTAATTTTATTAAAGATTGATATTTACTTACTTAAATATCTATTTTTAAATATGACACATAACCACATTTGCACTGCCTGATTGCATGATGTATGTTTTTTTATTGGCCTTATGCACACATTTTATTTTAAGAAACTGTTTTTTTAGCAAAATTATATCATATACATACTAATATACACTTGTAACATAATTATAACTCAGTTTTCTAAAATATTTAAATAATGATTATATTCAAACATTTGGGTATGTAATATTTGACACCAAAGCAATATAACCTGTTAGTTACAGGTTCAGTATACCTTAAACTCTGGTGCTGTCAGTGATGCTGGTGGCCATGAGATAAGTGGATCTTGCATGCAAAAGATGTTGGGTTCATGTCCAGCCATAGTAATTGATATTTTTCTTGATTGATCCTCGCTCACTTTTTAGCTTATAAATGTTGAATTTAGCAGCCATGCTTGTAAGCACTTAGAGTTCCCTAAAGAACTAGCACAAATAAATATCCACTGTTATAATATTTTATATCGGTTCATGAATAACAAGATTAGCAGCCATTATTGTAAGCACTTAAGAGTTCCCTGAAGATCTAGCACAAATAAATATCCACTGTTATTATAATTTATTTTAATTGGTTCATGAATAACAAGATTAGCAGACATGATTGTAAGCACTTAGAGTTCCCTGAAGAAATAGCACAAATAAATATCCACTGTTATTATATTTTATATTGGCTCATGAATAACAAGATTAGCAGCCATGATTGTAAGCATTTAGAGCTCTTTGGAGAACTACACATATGAACATGCATTATTATTATAATGTTTTCTTTTTGATTGTCTGTCTTACAGAAATGTTTTGGCAAGTGCATCAGCAGATTATACTATTGCAGTATGGGATTTATCTGAAAGTAAACCAGCTGTTACATTGAAACAACATACTGAAAAAGTGAGGTCATATTTGTATTATTTTATGTTATTTTATATATTTCCTTTTTACAAATGTTTGTTTTTATAGGAATAGGAATTCTCAAATTATCTTGGAATTCTGCAGATATGCAGATCCAATTTCAAGTTTCTAAGAAAACCATTCACTGAAATATAAAACTTAGAAAGTTACAAGCTTTGCTTATGATGAAACAGAGAAAAAAATTTTTTTGGTTGCATGTGCTTATTTGGTTCAGATTCACAAGCCATCAGTTCTTTGGCATAGACTATCTTTGGCACACTGAACCACCTCTTTTCCATTATAGAGCCTGATGTGCATACTTTAGAAGCATAAAACATTCACATAGATATGCAGCCTGATGTGCATACTTTAGAAGCATAATACATTCACATAGATATGCAGCCTGATGTGCATACTTTAGAAGCATAATACATTCACATAGATATGCAGCCTGATGTGCATACTTTAGAAGCATAATACATTCACACAGATATGCAGCCTGATGTGCATACTTTAGAAGCATAATACATTCACACAGATATGCAGCCTGATGTGCATACTACATTCATACTACAAGCATAATACATTCACATAGACATATAGGCTAAGGCCAAAGTAGTCCACATAAGCATCAAGGTGAGATACAAGAACAACTTTTTTATCAAACAGATTTCTTTATAAATCAGTTGTTTTATAATTTTGTCATTTAGTGGACCAAAACCCTGGACTGAAAGAGTTAAAATATTAACAGAGTAACATGTCTTTTATTATGAGAGAATCCTTCTTCAGTACCTCTTTTGTTTGTGATTTCTTTCATTCTGAACCTGAAAATATGAATGTCATGCAGGCTGCAAGAGTGAAGGGACATGTTTTGTGAATGCTGGTCAAGCTTCTGTTAGGAGAAAGTAACTCATAAATATTTAGCAACCCTTATTTTTAGCACACGTTTAGCCCGTTCACTGACCTACGGACACAAAAGGGATGCGCTTGCGCACATCGATAGCCACTTTAAAAAAATAACAATCAAGTCAAGCAGACGATATGTTTGGGTTCAGCAGCCAATCTGCTCTAATTTTATCATTGGCTAACTATTTTTAGAAAGGTATTTTCCATTACAAAGTTCGGAAATCCCCAGACACCTCACGTTTATCGAAGCTGAGCCGCCATTTTGAACCGAAGTTTGTACTACACATGGCTCGTTTCAAGGACTATTTTCAGTTGTTTGCTTGATCCTACCTAACGAACTTAATTGTGTAAATAAATTTAATATATTGTAGATGAAATTCGACAGGCCTACTGAATTTTTGGATGTGACCATTTGATAATAAAAAATAAAAACCGTTCGGTCTCAAACCGAACCCTCGTGGTCGTCGTTATGACGTCGTTATGATACTATTTTTATCGATGACCACTTTAAAAAAAATACCAATCAAGGTCAAGGAGAAAGATATGTTTGTGTTCAGCAGCCAATCTGCTCTAATTTTATCATTGGCTAACTAATTTTAGAAAGGTATTTTCCATTACAAAGTTCAAAAATCCCGAGTCACCCCTCGCTTGTAAAGAAGCTGAGCCGCCATTTTGAACCGGTTTGGAATTATACATTGCACGTTTCAAACACGATTTTTAGTTGATTGCCTGATCCTACCTAAAGAACTTTATTGTGTAAATTAATTTAACATATTGTAGATGAAATTCGACAGGCCTACTGAATTTTTGGATGTGACCATTTGATAATAAAAAAAAAAAAACCGATCAGTCTCAAACCGAACCCTCGTGGTTTTCATATGACTCTTTCGTTTTGTTCAAAATCAACCAATTTCCCCAGAATAATATTTATTTACACAAGATAAATTATTATTTATACCATATATTCAAATGGCAATCAACAAAAATCGTTTTCTTTCGGATTTTATTCAAGGAAACATCTAACAAATTGACGAAGGTCAACACAAGAAAAAGGTAAGAAAACTTTTTATTTATTTATTTATTTTTGAATTTAAAATAATAATAAGCAAACGTTAAAAAATTAAATAAATATTTTTAAAATGTCCCCCATAATATTTATTTTGAAAATCATTTTAGAATTGTACGAATTATGCTTGCTTTTAATTATTTAGTAGACTAGTAAAAAAAAAAAAACGGTGAAAATGTTCCCAAGTTCAACAAAAAGATAAGAAATCTTTGTATTATTTCTTTGTTTTTGAATTCGAAAAAAATTTTAAAAATACTTTTAAGATTCCTTAGTATGTCTATAATAGGTAGTAATTTAAATTTTTAAAATCCATTGATAATTACAGTCGCTTTAAATTTTTTAGCACACTGACCCATTCAGTTATCGTTAGCATCCAACATGGTTGCCGGCCAAGGGGTTAGCAACCCTTATGAATGTACAGTTATGACAGAAACTGATTGTCCTTGAGATACAATGTTCTGCTAGATGATGGATTGAATTAATAGAATCATTAAACAATATGGCAGCAGAGGACTCTGTTCAATTAAAACACCTACTTGCTTGTGTGGTCAGAAAATTATATTTTCAGCATATGGGTTTTTCTGCATCTGAGTTTTTACTGGAAGACATATCTGATAAATTTTCCCTTTCATTTGGTTACTGTAATGTTTATGGTTATGGAAGAATCTGTCAAAGTTTAAAACTCTTTTCTAGTAAATCTCCCTGACAAAGCACTCCTTGTCAAGGATAAAACCTCTTTTCTAGTGAATTTCCCTCATGAGGCACAAACTGTCAAGGATAAAGCCTCTTTTCTAGTGAATTTCCCTCATAAGGTACAAACTGTCAAGGATAAAAACTCTTTTCTAGTGAATTTCCCTCATGAGGCACAAACTGTCAAGGATAAAAACTCTTTTCTAGTGAATTTCTTTGATTTTAATTTGTTGAACATCAGTATCATAACAGAAAGGACAATGTTTAGATATTTTCTTTTGTTTTGATTTCAGGAACGGTATGTGTGTGTGTATATGTGTACACATGTGTATATATGTGTTTGTACTTTTGCAGGTTCAGTGTGTGATGTGGCATCCTCGTGAAGCACAGACTCTTCTGAGTGGCTCATTTGATCAGTAAGTTTTTGTATGCGTGGACACATTTTAATAGCCTTTTTATCAGTATATTTTATGTGCATTATATTTCAAAGCTTTTTTAAAACAGTTTTTGTTTGCATGTGACTCATTTTAATAGCTCATTTGATCAGTAAATTTTTTTTATGCATGTGTCACATTTTAATAGCTCATTTGATCAGTAAATTTTTATGCATGTGACTCATTTTAATAGCTCATTTGGTCAGTAAATTTTTGTATACATGTGACACATTTTAATGACTGATCAGAAATGACACATCTTAAGCTCAATTGATCAGTAAGTCTTTCTACATTTGACACATTTTAGTAGCAAGTTTTTAATGATGTGACATAGCAGCAAATTTTTGTATAACAAATAACTCATTTTAATAGCTCATTTGATCAATAAATTTTGGCTATATGTGACCCATCTTAGTAGCTCATTTGATCACCAAGTTTTCTTTTTATTTGACACATTGTAAAAGGTCTTTTGATCGTAAAGTTTTTTTTAAACATATGGTATACCCAGGTGACCTATTACGTGAGTATGTTTTTAAATGACACAAATAATTAAATAAGTGTCCTATTTAATTATTTTTTGTTTGCAGGTAACACATCTTGACTTTGATAATATTTTAACATGCTTATATTATTATAACACATCTTGACTTTGATAAAACATGCTCATGCTTATATTGTTATAATACATCTTTGAATTAATTTGTTTCAACAGCACGGCAAAGGTATTTGACTGTCGCAGTCCTGATGACTCGCACAAGAGCTGGAGTACCGAGGGTGAAGTTGAACAAGTGGCATGGAATAATCACAATCCATTACAGTTTTTGGTCAGCGGTCTTTGCTGTTTACTTAACCATACAAAATATATGTTTGTATGTTGTTTCAGTTAGTTGTACAACATTTGATAACATTAGCAATTAACCGTAGTTAAACTTTGAGTCGAATAATTCAAAGCTATTAATTTTTACTAGTTATTATTTATATATTTTACCTCATTTACTTTAAAATGATTTATTTTAAAATGTACATTTTTTAAAATAGCTTTTTCATCTGTTCTGTTTCTTGCTGTTATTGCAGATTGTTTTATATAGAAAAAACATCACTAAACATTCATCCTAGGATAAAGGGTCAGCTTGGTTAGAAGAGGTTTCACACCAGCAGTATTAATGATCATTGAAAACACTCCAGATTATTATGTGCTCGAATTTTAATATGTCACAACAGTTACATTTTCTTGTTTTGAATTTTTTGCTTTATTTACTTCCAAGTCTAAATCTTGCTGTTTGTAACAGGTTATATTTTGAGCTAGATTGTAATAGATTATTGTGAGAGGTTGTATCTTGGGCCATTGCAGTAGATTATTATGATAGATTGTATCTTGAGCCCTTGTAGTAGATTATTATGACAAGCTATATCTTGGGCCATTGTAGTAGATTATTATGACAAGCTATAACTTGGGCCATAGTAGTAGATTACTATGATAGATTGTATCTTGGGCCATTGTAGTAGATTATTATGACAAGCTATATCTTGGGCCATAGTTGTAGATTATTATGACATATTGTATCTTGGGCCATTATAGTATATTATTAAGACAGATTGTATCTTGGGCCATTGTAGTAGATTATGGTAGTAAGTACAGTATCTTTACTGGTGCAGCTGAATGCTGTTGAAAACTTTAAGATACACATCAGCATGACCAGTCGCTCCATTCTTTCTTCAAGTTATGGAGCTTGGATCTCTAATCATTAATTTTTACCATTTATTTATGACCAGATGTTAAAGGATCTCCAATCATTTACTTTTACCATTTATTTACGACCAGAGGAGCTTGGATCTCTAATCATTAACTTTTACCATTTATTTATTCTCAGTATGAGGTTGTGGTACCTCATTTTCTTTATTTATTTGTACATTTGTAAACCATTCTAGCCTTTTAATTAAACTGAGAATTACAAATTTCTTTCTGCAATTAAAATCACTTGCACAGACATTTTAGAAGCTGTTCTAGCCTTATAATTAAACTGAGAATTACAAATATCTTTCTGAAAATAAAATCACTTTTGCAAACAGATCTTCAACAGGAGCTCTAGACGTCTTTAGCTGTTATTCAGAATACATACACTGACTCATGTCATCTTTACTGCTTCAGGAGTTTTAATAGTACTTTAAAAAAAAAATTAACAGCTTATAAGTAATGCAGAAATTGAAAACTTGGGCTTTTGATTGTAGTTCAAGTGTAATTTGTTTGTTTTTTTAAATTGGTAAACTTGCTTATATGTATAGGCAAAAATGACATATTTCAAAATAATATATAGGCAAGCACTGACAAGGGCATGATATACTGCATGGACATTCGACATGACAAACCAGTATTCAGCCTCTCTGCTCATGACAAAGCAGTAACAGGTAAGAAACGTTTTGTCTTTACATTATTATTTGTAGGTGAATAGGTATATGACAAAGCAGTAACAAGTAAAAGAAGCTTTGTTTTTACATCAGTATTTGCAATATTATTTTTTCATTTGTACAGGAATAGGTATATGACAAAGCAGTAACGGGTAAATGATTTTGTCTTTACATCAGTGTTTGTAGGTGAATAGGTTTGTGACATAGTAACAGGTAAGCAGTTTTATCTTTACGTCAGTGTTTGTAAGTGAATACATTCTAGTGGTCCTTGCTTATATCACAAATGTTGACCTAATTGCCATTGATTAAAATCATTTCTATGTGCATCAACACGAGAGATTTTGTTGCTTTGCGAAATGAAGTCGTGGTAAAATGCAATATAATTTAATTTGAATGATTCTTAAAAAATAAATTATATTAATGTTATTATTTATAGTGGGTTCTCTGTTTATGTGATATGTGTCTTCCACTCACAAAAACAAAAGTCACATAAATGGAACAGACTTTTCAATTGAATTGTATAGGTTTATGTATGCTTTCTCAATCTTGAAACACAGGAGCACTTAGTTCAACATCTGTACAGTGTGGCTAACAACTAAGAGAAAACACAAGAAACAGCATCTTGACCTCAGGTCAATATTTCAGACATTTTCAGCGTTAACTTCAAAGTTTGATGTGCACAAAATGAAAATTCATAAATATTAGATCATGTAAATTTGAATTTGCATAAACAAAACTCACACATAAACAAAGAACTCACTGAATATTATTCTATATTGTTGTGTTATAAAAATGAAACATTTTTGGATAAAAAAATTAAATCTGTGCATATACATATTTTCTATAACAAAAGTTTGCACACTGGGTATCCTCTATGTCCTTGTAGGATTGTACAAAGTCGTAGATTCTTTCAGTTTTAGGAATCATGTTTCAATCTACGACTTTTAATTGATTATGAAAGTGTTGAAGGTGATTTCTGGCAACTTTGAAACTTCATGCATATATTTTATTAATCCTTTTCTGTAAACTGCATTGAAGATTCATTTGCATTTGTTCTAGTACTCAAATAGCACCATTTTTTAACAAAACAAAGAAATGGAAATCAATTATTTGCTTGGGTCATACTTATACTGTTTAAGAAAGGCTTATGTTTGTAAATCCAAATGAAACTTGATATCCTTTTCACATTTTTCTTCCTACCAAAGGGTTTCTTGTCTTTCCTAGCAATAAATTCTCCTAGGTGGTCAAGCAAATGTCCACAAAAAACACTGAATTGCTGAAAGTGAACAAAAAGAAATCAGTCACTCATTGCTATTATCAAAGCTTGGTTTATGTCAGCTGCTGAGGTGGTTACTGCTTGAAATTGTAACTGTGGGTTAATTCACTAATTTGACTATTTATAAGCATTCAGTATTCTACATAATTGGCCTCATTTATGAAATTTATTGTAAAGTTACTGCACTGAATTACTGGTTAAATTTACTCTATAAGTAGGAGACTTGGAGGAGAAAAGGTTTTAAATGCTGCATGTTTTTATAGATTCTTTACCTACACTCTCATCTTTCAGTATGTATATTTGTACACAGAACATATATGCATGTAAACAGTCACACACACAAACACCGTGATAATATCAAACCAATGATTCTCACACTTTAATATTCCCTTTTTTAACTCATCATTGAATTTAGAAAACGAGGAAATTATTCATTTATCTCTTCCTTTTAAACAAATATTCTTTAATTAATTTGTATTTATTTCACAGGGTTATCATTCAGTTCCCAGATCCCAGGTTTGTTGGTCACAACATCCGATGACAAACACATGAAGGTTTGGGATATACAAGAAGACAAACCTTCTCTCATTTTGTCCCGCAATTTACGAATGGTAAATTTGTATTGTTAAGTACGCAAGTTGACATATATACAACACATAAGGTTTGGAATATACAGGCACTCCTCACTTAATGACCTACCTGTTTAATGACCATTCGGACTTATGACCAGCTCTCCAGATGCAAATTAAAACAAGGTTATCAAGTTGGAGTTTCCTTTAGACCTTTTCTTTATTCAAAATAAATAAAAACTATTAAGCTCCTCACTTATAAACCAGTTTGCTTAACAACTTAGTTATGGGAATAGAACTCTGTCGTTAAGTTAGGAGTGCCTGTACAAGCAAACCTTCTCTCATTTTGTCCTGCAATTTAAGTATAGTAAGTTTTTATTAAGTTGACAAATTCAGCATCTACGATCATTATCTTGTATGTATATATATGTGTGTGTGTATAGATATATATATATATATATATATATATATGTAACCCTACTTCCAGCATTAGGCAGAAAATGCTTAAAAAAAACACAATTAGGTGGACTCAGTGTACACACAACCTTCAAAATAACTCGAATTTCGATGAAAACTCACAGGAAAAACTATTAAAATATGTAATATTGTGTCAAAGATATTAACAGCATAGATAAAAGTATAAGAGAAAATGGCAAAGTAAAGCTTTATTTATCTTAATGAATAATCCAAAACTTATGCAGACCACAGTTTGGTCTACATAATGCTGTGGATCGACATAAGGCTGGTTTTTGATCCGCTTAAATCTGTTGGTAGGGTTTTATATATATATATATACTCAGCATTTTGTCTGTCAGTTTTTGCTCTGCTACATCTCATAGACAGTGAAAATAAATTTCCTTGGGAGTCCATGGTTGTATAATCAGATTCCATTCCATTGTTTCAGATGTTTTAGTAGGCTTAGTAGATCAAAAAGTGAAGAAAATCACTCGTGCATTTGTTAAATTCTGATGTATAATTAACTTCTGCCAGAAAAAAAATCTTTCTTTTTAGAAGCAATATCGTTGAAGACTTGAGCCATGGAAGTTCTCTCCTCACTCAAGATCGAGCAGAATTTTCTATTGTTTCTGGAGTTATTGTTTTTATGCTAAATTTGCATAGCATCAAACATCAACACTGCAGAATTAGTTCTCAAAACTCCTATTGACTAAGTAAATCTAATGTAAAATTGTGACTGCCAATTCATTAAAATATTTGGGATGTGAATACCTGGAAGGTATACCTTTGGATAGTTCTATATTTATTTTTCTTTTTCATAAAGGAAACAGCAAGAAACAAAATTATTTTCACTAATACAACCTTTATATTTTTTTCTCCCTAACCAATTGCAGCATTAGGGAAAAATGTTTTAAATGATTGTTTATGGTAGTTCATTTTTTTAACATCTTCTATATTGAAACTATATTGCACAAATTTATTACAATTTTTTAAGAAACTTTTTAGCTTACAAAATGCATATGGAGAAACAATGCTACATACAAGAAACTTACAATTCTACAGACGACTTTGTTCTTTTCTCTACATTCATTATTACATACACTAATTGAGGCATGCCTACTGCTGATGAAACAACATTATACCAGAATGAAAATTGTAAAATAAACAGAATAAAGCAAATTTTTTAATAGATAATTTGTTTGTTTAACTTTTTCCTTTTTATATATTAATGAAGATACACTAAATCAAACTGCATGGAAATAATATTAATTCTGGCAATACAAAATTTATTTACAGTACAGTACATATAATTAACATAGCATTGCTAATGAGACAGTTTTTACAGAAATGGATATGAATTTCTTTCTGTGTTCTTTCTTTTTTTGTACAGAACAATCTACACTGTGTTGGCTGCTGCCCAGAATCTCCATTTGTCTTTGCATTTGGTGGTGAGAGAGATCTTAAGGTGTGGGACATCCGAGAGAGTGCTGCAGGTAAGTGTGAGCTTTCACGTATAAAAAACTCTTGCTAAAATTGAATCAATTCAATCAGTTATACAGTTTCTTCTTTGCTAGATGTATTTTTAAAGTGGTTTTTATGATTTTTTACAGACACAACCACTTTATTCTCATGGGGTGTTTTAGTAACAAAATTAGTCTTAAGTCTTCCGATGTTTATCTCTATCAAATCAAGTCTTAAACCTCATTAAGACTGGATTTTTTAGAGAAAAGCCTCAGTAGAATTAAGACTAATTTTATATTATTTATATAAAGTGTTATATTATTATTATTAACTCTCTTGCTTTGTTTTTTTTTATTAAAGTGTAAGTATTCTTAAAACTCTTATCAATCCATTTTAATTAAATCTTGTAACCAATTAGAAACAGTCAAATAAAGTCACTGTTAAATACCTCTACCTAATAAAAAATTCTAAATATACTGCTCTGATCTCTAATGCGATGTCATGTGAGAGGCAAAAAGCTGAGTGAATTATTGCTTCATTGTTTTATGTGTTATTCCTTTAGAGTGGTTTTCATCTTTCATTATACAGATATATACTGATTTGCTGAAGAAATTAGATTTGTAGCATATCCATGACTGAAAGAAGGCCGCGTTCCATCAATAAATAAATAACTTCTTTAAGTCAAGTTTGAAGCCTGCCACCTAGTTCTTAGAAATGCACAGCATCATTTAAAAAAATAAGCAAAAACATCAACCACCACCACCCCATTATATTTATAATGACTGCTTTGGGTGAAAGTGATGAAGAAGCTATATATAGATCTATATTTGTAGTTTTTAAGTTGATAAAGCAAACAACAATATTGCACAAGATCAGTTTCTGATTTACAAAGTAGTAATTTTTGTATGTTTGTATTAATAGTTCTAAGTAAGTAGTATTTGCACATATTTAATAATAAATATTAACTAAACATACCTCAAGTGTAAACTGAAATTAAAATTGTTTCCAGTAATTTACTACTAATAATAAAAAGTTCAGCCAGAAAGCCCATATGTCAGATGCACAACCATTGATTTACAAAACAAATTAAAATCATCTACTCCACAAAATGGAAAGTGCAAGAAAGATTTTTTAAATACATTTATAGTAGTACTTAACACTGTCTAGTAGGACAAGTTATTTCTAAATTTCTAATTTGCACTCTAAAACGTTTTTTTTATAAACACTACAGATATTGGTTTTGCATATTAATTTTATTATTTCTGTTGAACTTTATTAAAGCTAGACAAAAGTCATATGAATTTTTATTATCTTGAGAGATTATAACAAGAAACTGGAGCACACCTTGCATTTGTTGATGGTATAGTTGGATTGAGACCAACCAATTATTTTTCCTAAATGACTAAAAAGAAATGTTTCTGTGTATAATCCTTAATTTATATATAATTATTTTTCGGTACTTTTTGTAATTTACTATTGTGCAATTATTTTCATAATTATTTACATTTTGTATTAGTTGCTTTAATTATATATTTTTTATTAAGTTGTAATTTTATTATTATTAATATTTATGTGTATCTCACCACAAAATGTCAGTGTATACAGCATATCAATTGCTAATACACACACAGGAATATAAACTAAAAATCCAACATTGCTTTTTTAAAAAGAAAATAGATGCGTATATAGCAAAAGTTAGAGTTATTTGGTAGGCCGAACTGTCTAGATCGACATGCTAAGTAATAAATCTATTTGCCTAGCATTCAAATAATATAGCTTAATTAAAGACATTAATCATGGTTGGTGCTTGAATGATAAATCTATTGTCTGCTTCCATTGTAACTGACTTACAAGCGCTGTTGTCAATATGTCGGAATGTGTCCTGATGAACTGCTTTCACTTTCTGTTTCATCAATACTAAAATTGATAAATGTACTTTTTTTTATAACAGATTTGAGATATCTCCTTTTTGTCACTTAGACCTTCATCTTAAACTTGCTTCTCATCATGACTTTCTGCCTCTCATTTGACATAGCAAGCTTATGCATGTCCAGTGATGCTCAAAACCTGGTGTTCGGCAAAGTCTATAAAAGAAATAGCTTTTATTTCACAAAGTTCATTTATTGTTCATTCACAAAAAATGACTTAGGTTTTATCAAAATAATAATTTTAGTTTTAAAATTATATTGTATAAAAAAATGTTTGGAAGCAATACAAAACTTCTTTACTCTTACAGATTTTTTTTTTTTTTTTTTATTTACTAACACAACCACTTTACTCTCATGGTTATTTTTTTTTAAACTAACAAAGCCACTTTTATGGGAAGAGGATGTTACTACAAGACCACTTGTATGATTTTAAGTTTTTTGGGGGGAATTAGGTCATCTTTAAGCATTTTTTATCTTAGATATGTCACAATTTACCTTCTTGGTTTATTGATTACTCTTTCAGTATTGTAAAGTAAATACAGTTTTATTGTACATAAAAGATTGGTCACTAATAAAAAAAATTATTAGCTTTTCGCAATAGGACTTGTTTGTGTTTGAAGCCTATTTTCCATGATGAATTGTTATTTACTTATATATAAAGTTAAATACTTCAAGCAGTTATTCCTATTAATATAGATAGAAGTCAACTTGTAGAGGATAATGTCTTTAAACTTTAATGAGTTATTCAAGAATTAAAATAAAGTTTTTCTAAAATTAATTTTGAAACTCTTTTATGTTTATGTTGTTTAGTTCGCAAACACTTCTTAAATCGTATGCCCATCCATCTTGCACAAGAATGTCAGGGAGATGAGGCTGACATATGTAAAGATGATGAGGATACTGCAGGTGCACTGGAAAGACTCAATATGGATGAGGACGAAGAAGAAGAGGAAGCTTTGGGTCTTCCCGCACTGAAAGTGAATCCACTGAAGAAAAAGAAAAAGAAAAAGAAGTCTAAAAAGAAAAAACTTGATCTTTGACCGCTTCTTGGAAGAAAAGTGTGTGCTCATTTCCCACTTTGTTTCATTATCCTTGGAAAGAAAGAATGAAATATGATAGTTAAGGACTTTAATTTTTAAACTGCCTGAGATGCAGGTATGGTTGGGTAACAGAATTGCCTGCATTCTTCTTGTGAAAAAAACAAAACAAACCAGTTTTCGCTTATTTGCCTGCTGCAGAGAAAAAAATAAACATGTAAATAAAAGAAAATCTCAACACATTCATCAGAGTTTGTCTTGTTTAGGTAAATTTCAAAAGAACACTAACAATGAACGATTCAGGCATTATGCAAAAACTAAAGGAATTTGTTGTAGCTGACATGCACAGCATATATACTTTTCTATTGGTGATATTAACTCAGAATACACACACATCATTCAGTAACAGTAAACCTTTTGGTGATATTAACTCACTACATACAAAATCATTCAGTAACATAGTACATTTAGCATCAAACAACCGGTTACTGCAAATAATGTTAGTTCCTGTCATTGAAAGGGTGAGATAGTTGTGATGATGTCTGTATGTGATGACAGAAATATATTGTGATAATTTCAAATATATGTGATATAGCAGGGTCATAGCTCATTATTAATCTAGCCTTTCATTGTCACGACAAAATTTGATTCATCAGACTGTTTATTGTGTCATCTGCCAGATGACTCATCAGATTTTATTCTATTAACTGCCAGTTGATTCATCAGACTGCTTATTCTGTCATCTGCCAGATGATTCATCAGATTTTATTCTATTAACTGCCAGTTGATTCATTATACTGTTTTTGTTCAATCATCTGAATGTTTATTCTATCACCCACCTACACTTGTTCTGGTTTGATTTGCTGATCAATCACATCTATTCAAGCTTGATTCATATCTATGATGTGTGCAAGAAAAGTGGGCAGCATACACCATCTATCATATATTTAACCATTTTCCATGGTGCAAGACTACTTTTGTTGCGCAGACAAAAGTATTGTGGCACCAAACTGAGCGCTGTTAACTATGAATTTTGTGCTGTAGGGCAATTTAAATATATGGACCGAGCGCCGTAACTTTGGGACCGTCTATATATCAAATTCAGATTTATCAAAAGATCTAATTTTACTTAACAGTACTTTTTGTTTCAACTAGCACATTACTAAAACATACTAAAATTTTAATTGAACTTGTTTGTTTGTATCAAAGTTTCAGTTTCATCATATCTATAGCCTCTGCCCATCTAATTTCTAGCATTTCATGTATCTTTTCCTTTGTCCGCTGTTTATTCAATGCCATAAGCAGGTCTAAAGAACGTTTGTATGTTTTAGCAGCATTCTTGCCTTTCTAATCAATCAGGAGGCAAGGAATTTCAATAAAAAGTCTAGGCATTAACATACTATTTATTCTGTCATTTGTTAGCATTTTACTTTCAATTGGTTTTTTTTGTGTGTGAATTTTTTTTTAAAATCTGTTTAAGATTTGGCAAGAGAGAGTCATAATTTGAATAGCTCTAAATATAAAGTGCACACCAGACAAATGTGCATGCCTAAAGATATATTTATTGAATAAAATACACATGGAATTTAATTTTTTTTTATTTTGTCAGAAAAGTGGAAACAATATGCATATAAATTGGTCAGAAAGCATGTCTGACAAATTTAAACAGAAAACTTTTTTATTTGCTTTAAATGTGAAGCTTGCGAATATTTGCAATGAGCCAAACTATTAAAAACAAGGCATTTATCAGTATAAATATATTCACTGGCACTTTTATATAGATAGATCCAGTTTATGTACATTTACATTAAGTAAAATGTACTATGGCAATGCAAAAAAAGAAGACTGTTTATGACAAAATAGATGCTCAGAGGTACATTATGTTATAGTTATTGTTAATGGCAAAATAGATTCTCACATAACAGTATGTTATATTGTTAATGACAAAATAGATGCTCACATGAACAGAACATTACATATATAATTGTATGCCATCACATAAAAAGGGTCTGTTTAGGATATGCTGTTAAATGGAGAAAATGACAGCTAAGTGTCTTGAATATCTCTCCATTCATTAATTAAGCAATCTGGATTTTTGAAAAGTAACTTCAGTATAAAAGAAATAAACATCTATACGCAACACCTATTTGTATCTGAATGTGATCAGCAATTTATATGCATTTGAAAACTTTATTTACTCACTAAAAGATAATACAGAAATCCCTCAAATGGTAATCTTGTTTATGTTGATTCATTTGTTTTTATTTTTATTTGTAGCAATGCTATGCAGCAAAAACTATTGTTTCATGCAAGATAATTTGATTATGGTACCTATTTATAAAAAATGATATTTCTAGTTCAACAGTATGTGTATAATGTTTGTTAATAAATGAGTAATTTGAAATTTCTGTCCAAGCACATATATCTGGATATACTGAATCATGGATATTTCAGCCTTTTTAAGACTGTCCTTTGAATTTCCTATAACAAGATTGCACTGTGTAACATTTGACAAACTATGCCATTCAAACAAAGCAAATGGCTATTTTACAATGGAAAAACAAATATGAAAATTTCAGAAGTTTTGCATTAAAAGCAAAAAAAAAGAAAGAAAATGAAACTTGATAAATTTGCAAATTATCAACATGGACAAGAATTGTGTGTGTGAGAGAGTGAATGCGCAGACTGCTACTAGAATTTAAAAATAAAGAACAATACATGTTAATATATAGCCATTTTTTTAAACGCATGCTAAAAATTACTAGAAAATTATTTGATATTAACTTTTATACTGCATACTAGAAATTAATCACCCCAAATTCCCATCATATACAAAATTCTCATTAGATTGGGATGGTTCAAGTGCTTTCTTTTTAAAAAGCATTCCAATTATTTGTTATATAATAATCCCTTAAAGGAAAAAAATATGTTTATAATGCATGCTATACATAACAAACTATTTCTAAGGAGACACATATGTTCTATCAAGGAATACTCTACAGTCTTCATATTTTAGCACCATTAATGTTCCTGATGAAATAATTTCCTTTCTGTATTTAAAATTTAATAATTTTTATTAGTGGACAACTTAATTCTTGGTGTTCATTTTCTGGTATCTGCAGGATTTAGCTGTAAAATGGATAGTTGGAAAATTGAACTTGTTTACCCAAAACTGATAAAACCTATACTTGTAGCTGTATGATGGATAAGCCTCTGTTAAAATTTAACTTTTTCACCAGAAACTAATCTTTGTAAAACCTATTTTTAGCCAAACGATAGATTAGCCATGTTAAAATTTCACTTGTTTATGATAAACTAATTTTGTGGTTTTCATGAAAACAAAAAGAAATTTTACTTTTGAGATAATCTGCAAATATAAAGAATAAATTAATACCTTAATTTTCTGTGTATTTCACCAATGTCTACATATTCCTTTTTATATGCATTATATCATTATCTGTTGAAAAGATCAATAAAATTTAAATCAACTATCATGACCCATTAACAATCAAGAATCAAAGCAATCCTGACCTTATTCTGACATGTATGGCAATGCATGCAAATAAGAATTGTTTTATTTTTTTTAATGGTTTTCAAGAATCTTTGCAAATCAAGGATGTAACATGTAATATTCAGTAGAATTACATTATATGCACTGATGTCTCTCAGTGTGTATATCACTCTGTGTGATTCTTGTGTGTTTAAATCGAGGCATTTTTGAATGATATGGCCTCTATAAACAAGCCAACTATTTCATCTGGTGCTCAAGCAAAGAAACAGCAATAATGCTCTAATGCACTTCCCCTCATATAGTAGTGCATACTTTATCATAATGTGATATGTGCAAGACTTCTAATTTTAGTAGGAATACCTAAATAATTTTGACCCAAATTAAATTCTGCATTTATAAATGTTCTTTAATAAATATACACTTCAGCAAATTGTTCATAAAAAGCTTTTTTAAACTCCACATTTTTCAAGTCTGATTTTACCAACTCTCATGACAGACACAGAAAACATTTAGAACTTTAAAAAAAACAAATAAAAAATGTACAATATCTGTTGTTTAATTTCTTCATATTTTAATTAAATATATAGAGAGAGAGAGAGAGTGAACACCAAATTTTATTAAAAATTATTTATGTTTAAAATAAAATGTATGTCAAATTTATAATATCTATGGAAGTATTTTGATGATACATATTCAGAGCTGAATCAGACATTCACAATAAACATTAGTGACAACAGATTTAATGTTTATCCAGTCAAGTGACACATGCACAACAAACTGATTTAATGTTCAGTTAATTGATTACTTAAAAGGAGGGTCAGCTTACCATGCAATTACTGGACTTCCCTATTGCATCTGCAAATTGAGTAGTAAGACAAATTAGCTTTAACTTTACCTTTAAAAAATAAAATCGAGTTTTTTGATTGATTTATTTGGTGAGAAAAACAATAATGTCAAATTAAAAAATTTACAGTTTACTCTTTTTACCCTCAAATTTCACTCTTTAATATAAAGAAAATTTAAATTAAGCTCAACTTTAAAACCAGCTTTTTTGTTAGAATGAATCCTGCATATTACAGATGTTTTCCATTTATTTATTTTATATTTTTAGGTTGAAAGTAGCTACTTATATACTAAGCTGTTTTTAGATAGTGGTAAATAAGGATATATCTAATCAGAAAAATCAAGACCCCAAAATTCTGCTACATATACATTTTTAATTGTTTCATAATAGACAGACAATCTGTAGAATTTAACTAATGATTTCAAGTATAAATATATATGACAGAATTTTAAAAAAACAAAACTATAGTTGGTGTCTGAAGCATGAAAGTGTCTGACCTGAACCAAATGTCTTGTAACAATGCCCCTCTCCAGTAATCTTCAGCAGATGAAAACAGAAATTACTGAATCATCTTCCATTGCTAATATGATTTATTTCCTTTAATTTTCATATATTTGGGCTATTAAAGAACTATTGAGATTTAAGCAAAAGTTACATCCAAATTCCAAAAATGCTTTTTCAGAATCATTGTTATTTCTTTACAAGAAGAATATAAACTTCTTGTGAAATGACAGAATTAGTGTTTTAATAGCATAAACAGAATATAGTTCATAGACTTATTTCAGAAGTCATGAAGAAAAATTATGAACAATCTAAGCAAGAGAAAACTCCTACCTCACATGAACTTGCACAAGGAATATGCTGGAAATTTTAAATTGCTCAAAACATCTAGATCCCACACCACCTTTTGTTAACTGTACCTTTATTCATTTCAGGTTATCTATGGGTTATCAATTAAAAGACAAAAACAAATCATTTTTAGGTGTCTTCAGGCTATTAATCAATGAACAAATTAAAACATTTTAAAATCAGTCTATCTTTCTGTGCAAGTCAAGAACTACATTTACGTTTTTTAAATCCAAAGCTGGCAATGTCTTCTTAAGAAGTGCATTAATCAATGTTAATCAGACTATTTTACTCAGTTTTAGTTATTTTTTTGGAAAAAAACCCTGGACTGAATAACTTTTTGTCCAACTGAATTTTTTACTTACCACCCCGGCAAAATCTATTTTCTATCAAAAGACAGACATGCTAGCTATAGTTTCCTTACCCTTACCAGCATTCAATCTGGGACAAGAAGAAAACTATTTTTCATCCTACAGATATGGGAGTTAAGTTTCCACATCCTTTCTAAAATTCAAGCTGAGACAAAAGGAAAACTATTTTCTCTCCTATAGACAGAAACTACTGTTTCCTTATCCATGCAAGCACTCAAACTGGGACAAGAGGAAAACTATTTTTCATCCTACAAACTACCTTACCTTTACTAGCATTCAAACATAGTGCTCTGCTTATTTGTGGGAAGTTATGGATTGAACTTTTTGTTGACTAACATAAGTTTCACACATTTAAGACAACAAGAAAACTTTACTTCAGACATGAACTATAGTTTTCTTACCCTTACTATCAGTCAAGCACTCACAAGAGGAAAACTCTCCTATAAACTGATGTGAGTATTTTCCTTAATTGTACTAGCAGTGGAACTATGACAAGAGAAAAACTCTCCAACATACTGTGACTATTTTCCTTACTTCTACTAGCAGTCAAACTATGACAGGAGGAAAACTCTCCTACAAACTGATGTGACTATTTTCCTTATCTGTATTAGCAGTCAAGCTCTGACAAAAGGAAAACTCTCCTACACAGTGATGTGACTTCTGTCAAGCTACAACAAAAGAAAAACTAAATATATTTGAATAATCCATGTGTGGTTAGCTTAACAAATTCAACACATACCATTATTCATAAAATCTTTGTACTCAATATGAAAATGTTTAATAAAAATAACTAGACTAAGATGCTGGGTTGAGTTATTTCGTACCAAGTACTTAGGCAACAATAATTAAAACCTATTTTTCAATTTCCTTATCAACAATAATATTAGTTATATGGATGATAGCACTCAATAAAAAGACAATAATAATTAACATCGAAAAAATTAAAATCCTCTAACATTAACTGTAATTGCTATAAGCAAAGAGGATCTTAGAACTCTTGTAAAAAAATTACAGAAAGAAGAATTCAGAATTCCCATAAAGTTAAGGTTAAACATTTATCTAAAATACTGTTTATGTAACTGGTACACAAAAATGTTTCTGAAGATACTCAGTCAGAATGATTTTTTTCCTTTGCCAATTCTCTTTTACAACTTGCACTTGGTACACAGAAAAACACCATAAATATACCTTGGCTCCAAACTTAACATCCTCAACATTTCTTTGTTTCATGAAAGTGATGATGGTAGAAGTTTTCTTGCCCAATCCTAAATTATCAATTTGCTATTGTAAGCAAGGCAAAGGAGCAAAGAGCATGAATAAACTTCACAAACTTGTCAATTACATCTTGTTCAATTCAGAAGAACTCATTCTTTTATTATTTATTCCCCCTTTCTTTGCATTTCATCCTTCAATCAACTTGTTCGTATTCCTCTTCTTTTTCCACAGCATCAACGCCACCAGAAGCCTCATCTTTACTGCCCTCTTCTTTTTCCAAATCTGCAGCATTAGGAATCCACAGACCAGAGTCAATGCAGCGTTTGATGTGATACTCTGCCTCTTCTTTTGGGAGTTCTAGGATGACCTTTTGCAGCATTCCAATGTCCCGCTCCTCAAAACACTGTCGCATATTCTAAAAAAAAAAATGTAATCAAAATGTAATGACATTACACATTAACTCACGTTCCTAATGAAACTAATTAAGAAGAGGAAATGTTTGTTTGTTTTCATTTGTTTAAAACTTGAACACTAAGGGTATATTTGTTTGCTTTTGACTGTTTAATATTTGAACACTAAGAATAAGAAATCAAACCATACCTCTGGAAGAGACTCCATCACCTCAACTGGGTCTAGACCTCCAGGTCCCAACCTTTTTTGTCTTTCTTCCTGCATATATAAAAATGGCTAATTAATAAAAAGTTAAAACTTAGCAGCAAAGCACACAAGAAAACAGTAACAGGGAATATGTATTTAAACATTAAAAACTATATTCAAACTACCACAGTGTGGTTTAATAACATGCTGATCTTTGTATCAAGAATAATTGCAAAGTTCGATTAATTTTTAAAACCTTGTAAAATCAAAGATTTATTAGTCACAAATCCCTAAAAATGTTTATTTTGATTAGTGTTCAAAGTCCAAATTTCTAAGGGATCTTTCTAAAGTCATTATAAAGGCACTTTCATGATCTATTCAAATGAATAGTATTTATTTTGAACAATTTTTGGAGTATAGGAGTCAAATATGTACATATCAGATTTATTCAAAAGTCTTTGTTTATAAGAAATTTTAAAAAAACTCAGCTGTTTCAGTAAATTGTATTTGTTAATAAACAAAAATGCAGGTTCATTATCTACAATTTATGTCATTTATGAACACTGATATAATTTTTACAAATTGCTTCAATCTGATAAAAAGATGGGTTAGTTTTTAAGATTTTAACAGCACTCGTCTTGAAAGTTATACTTCAAGTCACTAATTAGTTTTAATTATAAAATAGGAGTAAATTAATGCATTACATTTTAAAAAATTTAAGACTTAAAAAAACATTACATTTTGTAAAAAGTAAGATCATAATAGGGTGCTACATAACTCTGTGCTATCTTATCTAAAAATAATATGACAGCAAAATTTAAAATATTCAAAATTTTGTTTTTAAAACAAAAAGTGTCAAATATCATTTTTAGACTAAATATTTTTGGAAATGATTCAGAAAAATTTGAACAAAATCTGTTTTCTAGATAAGGGGCTGGAAACTAAAGATATAATTCTATTTTTCTTTTTCATTAAGATTAAAATATACTTATAAGACTGATCAAGCAGAGTATTTTGATTGGGTTTTGTATTTCTTGGAATGCATATAATAAAATGAAAACAATGTTCTTAACTTTTAAAAAATAAGAAGATGATAAACAAATCTTTAAAAAAAGGAAAAAAATATGATTTTTACTCACTTCTTCATACTCTTTCATTGCTTCCTCTATTCGAATTTTAGCTCTCTCAATAATGCGACTACGGAAACTTTCCAGCTCATCATTAAATGCATCCATATATTGTTTTTCCCCAAGCTTGATTCTAAAACAGTCAATTATTGAAACAATATCCAATACACTTGCAAGAAAACTGCTTAATTAAATAAATAAATGTATTTCTCCCACTGTGTGATTCTAAAAGAAATCATAAAAGTTTTGATAATAAAAAGATATTCAGTCACATTTGCATGGATTATTTAATTAATAAATATATTCCCTCCCTCAACTCCCCCCAACCCCCAGTTTTAAAGCATCAAACAAGAGCTGGTCAGTAATAAAACAAACAATATTCAGCAAGAAAACTATTCAAATTAAGTACCTAAATAGAAACAATTAGTCTTTAAGTGAAGATATATATAACTAGTCCTCATCCACTATTACTCAAAAATAAAACATTTATGGACAAACAACATGAAAGTAGATAAAGTTAATTTTTTTTTTTTTTTAAATAGCAGGTGGATTGTTTAAAAAAAAAAAAAATACAAAAACATTCAGCCAACAACATGCACAAAGATGTCAATGTCATTTTTATGCTTTTAAATAAATTTTAGCAATGTAGTAAAGCAGCATATAAATTCTAGACTGCCACTGGCATTGCACCATATCAACATGCTTATTCCCTTTGTTTACCAAAGAAGTATCCAAGCTACGGAGCAGATATCAGAAGTACAGAAATAACCACATCTTTTGGCAAAGACACTAGAGATTTTTTTTTTAAAATATATAAAATCCAAAAAGGCCTTAGAGTTTCTTGACTGCAGTACCACTTTTGCATGCCTGAATAAATAAAATGAGTCAAAATTTCTATTTCTTTTCCAGCGAACTGTTTTCCCAGCATTAACATAGATATATTATCAAGTCTTTTTCAACTCCAACTTGGAGGATTTTCTTTTTTTTTTCTATCTTTCTTTTGGCAAAAGAACTAGAAACAGGGACTGGGAAAAGATAAAACATAAGACACGTGTATTTATTTTTCATTTTCATATGCAAATATATGTGAAAGTAAGTTTGATCAATACAGCCACCAACAGCATAACTTCTGATAGATTTTCAAACCATTAAATTTGTTTATTACTATGACATTATTAATCCGTTTGTCACTGAGTCAAAAAAATAGGATGCTGAATAAATGTAAACAAAGTAAGCAAAGCTGAATGTCTATCAGGAATGGCTCAAAAATGGTGAGATGTACCATTTAAACAATAATGTAATTTTAAAAATTCACATTCTTTTACTGCAATATTAAAAACAACCAAAATTGCTAGTTATTTATCTATAAAAAAAAAAAAAGCAAACAAATTTTGTAAGAAACAGCTGTATAAATAATGTTAAGTTGTGGATGTAGAATCAAATGCTCATACTTTTATCTCACAACAAAATAAAAAATATTTTATATTTCAACAAAATCTGTGACCTCTTAAGTACAGAATTCAAAACTGAAACTAACATTTTTCACCCCCATTTTTGTCTGCCATAACTACCCCCAGAGACTGCTAGTTTAGTACTCAAAATAATACAAGTTAACCGTGTCTTAATTAAGGCAAATGGCTAAGCACTACCCAAGTTGATTTATATCTTTATACATATAAATACTTTTCATTATATTTTCATTTGATTTCTCTTAGCATGCTAATTATACTGAAGGTGTGGGCTCCTGCACACATTGTAGAAAAGTCTGAGTGAAACTGATCTAAATGCCTAAGAGTTATGTGACAATTTTACAATTGAAAGAAACTACAATAATTATGCTTTAAAAAATAACTCTTTACTAACATATATATAAGGATTAGAATCTGTGTTGGCATACTATAGGAAAATGTTTTTACACATATAAATCATAAAATACACGAATACAATGGTAACAATCATCATATAAAAATACTTCAATTCAAAATATACACTATTTCCTTCATAAATATATAAACTTCTAAGTATAACTAAAAACTACTTCAAACAGTAAACAACAATAAAAATAAGTACTGTAACACATGGCACTGTACTTTAGCTAAAAGGAATATATGAACTGTTTAAACAAAATCCAGTGAGTGATCTGTGACCCACCCTGTCAACACACCATAACACAATTCCCATCAATGGCCAAAACAATACACATGGAAACAAGGACAGAACAAGTAAATAGAAGCATTAAAATTATAGTAATAGGTGCTACAGTATTCACAACTAAACTACTGCAGCTCAACAACCATCGACCTTCACACATATACATACCTGGAATAACTGTCCAATGGTCATCAAACTCTGTTCCTGTGAGTATACTGTATACCTTGTAAGGCATCTAAATTTGTATTTGTGCTTATACTATTTACCTTGAAAAAAATGAACGAACACAACTGCGTGGATCTTGCTGAAGACTCTTTGCAAGCTCAAGAATGAATTGCATTACAATACACTGATGTGACACATGCTTCATCAGATCATGTTTCTGAAATTTAAATTACACATGCACACACATTAGTATATCCTGATTTTAGTACTTATAATGATCACACATATATATATTCATACAATACCAAGTGAAAATTTTTATTAAGCAAACAAAAAGTGAAAATAAAATAAGCTTTGTCAAAATTATTTTTTTGCCATGTGAATATTGTTGCTGCAGATTCTAATTAATTTAAAGAAAATCACAAGACCATATTACAAACAAAACTCACTCAATACAAATCATCCTAATATCGTAATAATCAGTGTACACTGTCATCTGCACAACTAATCAGTCAAAAGAATATTTAGATCTAAGAGGCACATTCTATAACCCTCAAGAAAAACAGCTGACATTAATAAATGGACCACCTTAGAAGCATTCAAAAGAGATGCTAACACTGTAGATTTGGTGAGATCAAAGCTTTATTGTTTCAAATCCTTCATTACCAGTGTGACACCAACACCCTCTAGTTAATGGTTATGATTATTATTAATTAATTAATCATCCATAACTAATTACAAGTGATGAGAATCTTATGTTATTAATAATTCTCTAGCAGACACCACTCATCTCTCACTTGGCAGACATGTAGGCGCTGTATACATTTTCTCCCTTCCACAATATTAAAGACAAACATTTACTGTCACAATATTTCCATAGATGAAATCTTCTTACTAAAGAAGAAGACATATCCATCTTTAATCTATATTTAGCGAGCACCCACCCACCCACTTTCCTCTCCAATATAAGATGATCAATATATGCAAGAAGGTCAATAAATTTAACAATAAATTTATTATCAATAATCAAATATACAGGTAATCAATGCAATAAAAAAGATTAGTTGACATCAATATTTCCATGAAACCACATTTGAATAATTTTTATATTTATGCAGTCTTATATCCTATACACAATTCAACAACAGTGTCAAAACAAATCACAGGACAGTTCTTATCCAAGAACAGAAATGGAGTTGTCAGAGATAAGCGATACGTATCCTTGTATAGGTGAAGCCGCAATGTCTTTTTCACACACTTTTCATATCAAAGTCACAAGTTTATTGTCCGCATCAATTCCATGTATTTCTCTCCTCACATAAAAAATGATTCACTGATACTCTCTCAAAGCTAACCTGGGCACTCATTCGCCATACCAGCTCCTTCAAGCATAAAAACAATTGTAGCAATTTTCCAGTAACTTCCTTATACCAGAAATTGCTCATATAATGTATTTGAATATATTCTTAAATAGGTACTTTAGTAAAAAGTGTCTTAAAGCCTTTGTTTCTGGTTATCAGTTTCTCTCTTCGACTTTTTCAAATAAAAAATTAATTCCCAAACTTCTCCATTTATCTATCCACAAACCTTTCTGTATTAAATATATGATTCATATATTTTTTTTTAAAAAGAAGTTGCATGAGTCAAACTTTTGTAGTAGAAGAAATTACAAGAAGAATTTCCATAATTCACTGACAATTTTAAACACCTTACAAGGAACTCTCTAAAGAATAGGGAGACTCTTGCATGAAACTAGAGAGCAAACAGGTATGAAAATCACTGACCTCCTCCACCTCCAGGTCAATACACCAGATGACAAGGTAGTTTGCTGTTTCCTCACACACAAGTTCAGGGTATTCCTGCAAGAACTGCATGCTGTCATCGTATCGTTGCAACATCCCATATTTGCGAATCTTGTCATGATACTTCTTACTGAACTCTTGCTGCAAAAAAATGTATACATTAGTAAATACATTTGAATTCTGCAGACTAAAGTAAGAGAGAAAATTGTGTTTTTAAAAATCAATTAATTAATTTATTAAGTAATTAATTAAACACACCAAATGGTGCATGCAGTGTTTTGCTGATAAGTCTTATTATGAATGTGTCAGGCAAACTTACAATTCTCATAACAAATAATACATCCATGAAAGCAATCATCACCATCGGCATAAAAACGTATCAATAACAACATAAATGGTTGTATATTGTTACATTTAGAGTGGGTCTTGCAAACTCACATTCTGAAGCTGTAAGTTTCTTGTTTCTTATAGTAACATTTTGAACATCCATCTTTAACTGGAACAAAAAATGTCAAAATAAAATTGATTGGCAACCCTATGGTTAAATAAATTAAATACAAAGAATTAAATATTATTTACCTGTCTTTCAGCTTTCTCTTCTTCAGTCAATTCTTTCGGTAGTGGGGCTGGTTTGTTTATTAGCTGGAATCAATTAATAAGGATTCGTAACAAGTTTTCATAAATCTTTTATACAGAAAAAATTTATTATACTTTTTATTTTTATTTATTACTCATTTATTTTTTCTTTTAATTTTAATGGTGCTCTCTTTGCTTTGTAAAACATTTCATTACAAAGAAAAAAGCTGGAAATGTTTATGTATTGACCAATTAATTAATTATATGTGTTTACCAATTACATAAAACATACATGTATTATTTACAAAGCATACTGATTATATCAATATGCATTGCATAATTTTAATATGCAACTTACAGTGTAAAGACAGTTGTAAAATATGTCTAACAGTGCTTCTTCTGATGTATTCTTCATTCACGTCTTTGGATAAATATACCCAAAAAAAGTTTATTTCATTAAATTTAATCTTTGAACCCCTTTAAACTTCTGTTAAAAGAAAAAATAATAAAATTCTAGTGGCAATTATAAAATGCTTTTAAAAATATTTTTAGCAATAATTAATTGTACACATTAGAAATAGTAAAACCATAACAGTTTTTTTTATAACAGTACAATCTTGTTATATAGCAGTTTATAGGATTTTAAAAAAAATATTCAACTATCTGAAATTTGATATATCTAACTTCACATACATGGACAGTAATTTCAAGCTACTCAAACTATAAGGAACTTAATATATTTACAATTTAATCAGGGACTTCCACATGTTCCAATACTATTGCTTAAAACGATACCTTAACGGTACACTAAGTGGAATACTTAGTAAAAGAAAAATAGCTTTGATACATTAATAATATGCACAAATGAAAACACAAATAAAAGAAATTTATATGTGATAGCTTATGACTGAGCATATGCTTATAACCAGATTCCAAAAATTAATGCTGTTATTGTTACATGTAAACAGTGCACGTAATTGTTTAATTTTTTTTTTTTTTTTTACAATTCAATCAATCATGAAAGAATATATGCATAAGTTTCACACTGATAATCAAATGAGAGGTATTTCAGGTTGTTCAGCAATGATGATTTTCTTTCTCTTATTTTACACTTAACAGACAAAATATAATTATCTACTATTTTAAATGTATTGTGAGTGTAAGCAACTATTTTATAAATAATACTCTTGTTTTAAAAAACAACAATATTTGTGATGAAACATTAAATTTTATTTTTATACAATTTACAGTAAATGTGAATCAAGGTGTCACACACTGAGAGTATAACTTTTCAAATATAAAGACTTACATTTAGGTACAATAGAGGAATCAAGAGGAATCAATGACACTTTCTTGTTTACATCATCTGTAATTATCAGCTATTCCTGAAATTCTTTTATTTTAATAACTAACATATTTAACAACTTAATGGCCATTATCTTGGTATAAGTTAAATGAAAATTTATGATAGATGCTCCTACTAAGTTTACATTTCATTAACTAGTATCAGTAAACAGCAGGATAGATACTTTGAATTTTTTTTTAAATTGAGTAGAAGAATAAATCATCTATAGTTATTAACCAATGTGATAAAGAAGTAATTATTTAATAATAACTGCTATAGTTAACAATTTAATCCCCACAAGCAGCTTATCAATGTGATGATTTAAAATTGTACCATTCCTATATAGTCCAAAACATGATGGCTATTTTCTAGTTTACTAGGAACATTGTCTGCTATCCAGATATATTTACCTCTCTGTTTCTCACTCTCTCAAATTAATCAACATCACTAGAACTTTTTTATTATTGTTTTATTATTGAATAATATTTTTTATATTATATTTTATATAATTTTTTATTATTGAATAATAAAGTTAACAAAAAATGTTAGCATGCTACAATTATAAAGCAACAGTAAATACTAGTATCAGCATAAATCAAGGATGTATTTTTGCTAATTAAAATTAGGAATAAATTGTTCAACTCATACTCAAATATATGTGTCAATTATTTTATTTAATATCCTAACAAACCCATTTTTTTACCTTATCAAACTTGATTCAAATGAGCTTAAGACCAAGGAAAAAAGTTAGCTTTCTCTAGCCATCCATTTTGGGGATCATCAAATGTATGGCAGGCTCTCTATTCATAGAGAACAAGTAAAAATGTATCAAAAATGCCATACAGTTTAGTAACCTTTGCTTTTCATCTTATATATAAGTAATACCTTTTCAATCAGGTGCTCAGAAATGAATTAAAGAATATTTTTTGTTCCCACAAAATCAAACAACTAAGTAAAATAAATAATTTTAACTTACTGTTTTAGTTTTCCCTTCATGGCAAATTGTGTCAACATTCCAAGGAGTAAGCTGAAAATAGTTTTAATTAATTAATTAATAATAATAAAACTCTAAATTATCATTTAACTGATTTAATAATGAAAAAGAAATAATTAAAAGAAATCACATTTTACAGCCACTGGGTTGCTATCAGAATTCAATCTTATGAGAGACATGTTTACTATTGTTCTGATATCTGCTCTCAGATTGCATTTAGAGTGCAAGGTAAGAAATGTACATGAAAAGTAAATGAGATAAAAGGCTGAAGTGCCCAAAATAAAAAATAAACCCGAGTTAATGCCATTGAGTTAAAGCCCATAGAACTGTGGAAATAATATTGAAAATAGAAAAAAAATCTATGTAATATACTTGTTATAGTTGTTATGTAATCATTTAAAATTAGCTGGATTGCAGATAAATACAATCTTGAAGAAAATGGTTATCATAATTTCCATTTTTTAACATAGTGCATCAAAATCTGATAATTAATGCTATAAAGTTTTTGGTATCAAAAGTCAGAAATATATCACTTAAAAAGAAACATTAGAGCTGTTAACAGTTTTAAAATAATCAGATATTTTAAAGGTTTTCTTTAAAACATAAAAAAATAAAATAATTAATAAATATATTTCTGTATAAAATAACACCAAACATATTACACCAATATATAATTATAAAATGATCTTATGTTAAAATCAGTAAATTTCAAGCATATACCTCAGAATCTCAAACTCTGACTTTAGCCTTCTTTAATTTTTATTCTATGCACCCTCACATATTCTTACATTTGAAATGTAAAAAAATTTATTAAAGAACAAAAAAAAGTAGTATATAGTTTCATTTATTTCTAAAGATTCAGATGTTTGTTTTAAAAAAACAACCCTTTAAAATTAAACAATTTATAGGCATTTGAAGTTACAGTGTTTTGAAGCCACTTTTAGTAAACTGAATTCCAAGATTAGTCACAAATTCTGTGAATTTGCCTTTGCTAATAAAACAAATTACCCTATGAAAAATTGTAATTCGTTGTATTCCTATTTCTTAAAATATGTTACGCTAAAGATGGCTTTTCAATGATATATTAAACAAAGAGTTCTCTTTGACTTATTAAAGGAAGAGTTTGAACAAACTTATATTAATTAATTTTAGGGTGGGCTTACAAAATGTATTTTTCACTTATTTTACATCAAACTTTCATTAATTGTTCTAGCTTGGCATAGATTAATACTTAAATACTTTAAGATCAGATGAAAAGAAAATGACATAGAAACCTTCAACACTTTTTCAGCATTTATCTCAGTTCATCTTAATGTTAGGATTCATTTCACCAGAGCAGATTACATATATATATATATATATATATATTGAATATTTTATGGTGAGGCGAAGAATGGGGTCTGCTCTTTATGACCATATTTCTTGTGTAATTTGAATTAAATTTGTACAGTATTTGGGGTTTTGTTCTCTCTGTTTGCAAAACTGTAAGGTTATTTTTTTAATTCTGGTTCACATTTTGTCTGAGATGAACTTGTAAAATCACATATGTATATGATTTAAAAAATGTTGATCATAATGACATAAATATTTTGATCCTCAGAAAATATTATATATATTCATCTTCTTTCTTCTATACATCTTTATTTCACCAAGTCATACAATTTGAGCATAACAGATTATCATAATGTTAAAAAAAAAAATTATATTATAGTTTTCCTTTTTTTAAAAAAAATGTCTCAAAAGACTGGAAACACTAAAACAATCTGCTTACTAGCCAAATACAATTTTAAATGGGTTAAGGACACTTACAAACTGAAAAAGTGAATAAATAAATAAATGAGAAAAATGCCACAACAGGAATCAATTCTATTTCATCATTACAATTAAATATAGTAAAAAGAACAACCAGCATCCTGCAAGTCAAAATAATAGGCAATATGTTAAAGGAAAAATTCCAGTCAATGATGAGGCAAACTTGAAGTTATCTAATATCAATGAAAATAATCAACTTTTAGGGTATATACCCTTTCTTCCTTTTTGAGTTCTTCCTCTTTCTTTCTAAAGTCTTCCTCTTGTTTTTCTAACACAGACATTTCAAGTTTCAGCTTTTCAAAATCAGCAACAGATTTCTGCAGAGGTAAAAATACTTCATTAATAAAAATTTGTAAAATGCATGTGTGTGTGTGTGTGTATGTGTGTGTGTGTGCGTGTGTGTGTGTGTGTGTGTGTGTGTGTATGTGTGTGTGAAGTTAAGAAATAATTCTAGCTATTTTATTAAGGGCTCTCAATCAATGTTGAGGACTGAAAACCAAGGTTTTCTTAAAGAAATAAAAAGATCGATTAATCTGATAGGAACTATGCATTTAAGATCCAAATTCTCACTCTGTCTTCTACAAATGCATATCATTTTAAAGATATTCATAACCTAACATAGTTCTGCCTGAATTGTACAATGTAATATTGATTTTCCCTCTTTCCCCCTCGCACTACCAGGTTTTGTTGCAATTTTCCAGCAACCCACACAGAGAACAGTTTTCTATCAAGCCAGAAAAAGCACTCAAGTAGCATTTTTAAGCCCTGCCTCTTTTTTCTTTATAAATGTCATAGTACTTTAACAGTACCAAAACATTTCCATGATACTGCTATAAACTTCTCTTATAATATCTATTACAGTTATCACTCACAAGTGAACATATTTATACTGTGTTTAAATGCAAGATTCATTCTCCTTGCTGCAAGAATTCAAGGGGTTAAGTATAGTACATGAGACAACATACAACACCATCCCTCTGTAACAAAGACTGGTGCCTGGTGACTTGTGAACACAACTCATTAGGTGACAAAATTACTGCATAAAGCATCTCACGTTTTATTGCATAAAATTGTGTTGTTCCAGTTTTCTTTTCAATCTAGGAATAAGAATAATGTGGTGAGAGTGTGTGGAGAGATTTCTCAAATGAAAAGATCCATCAAAATGATAATTATGCCAACAAATAAACCTCACTGTACCAAACTCCTTGAACTTTGTCAGCTGCAGTAAAGATCATCTAGAACACATGGTAACTCTAAGAAAGGATAATTCTGCAATGCCTACACATATGATTATGATATTAAGAGCAAATGAACTTATAACTAAAGATGCACCCCAAGTCCTGTACACTAGGTATTAATGTACTGAATCATGAAGATCTATTCAAATGATCAGATTACCAAAAAACAGACTTTTTAAAGCATGCGGCCCGTATCCTGCTAAGATCAGCCGCCGCTTACATGGACATTATGATTTTACCAAATTTTACCAGCTGATCTCAATTAATTAATTTTAATATACTTAATTAATTAATAAATTAATTACTTTTAACCATGTAAAGTAACTTCTAAAGTTGGCCCCCGAACTGCTGTTTGTAGTTAATGCAGCCCTCGGGCTGAAAAGTTTGGAGAAAACTGCCATAGTGTAAAACAATCAAACAAGAAAGAAATATGTCAGTAACACAAACAGTAATCCAAGGCTTTAACCCATGTCAGTAAAATAATTCATGCATAAAGGGTAGGCCACTTTAAATAATAATACAGATTTTGTCATCATAATAAAACTCAAAAGTCAGGATGTTGATTATAAATTAAAGCCAAGGTATTAAGTTACATTATTATTAAATAGTAGTAAACATAATGATAATAATATACCAAAAATATATTATTTTCCAGGAAATAAAATCTTACCTCTTCTGCCTCTTTAAGTTTCTGCTTAATCTCTGACATCTTCTGCTGATGACTGTTAAATTCAAAATATCATTTAATTGCATCCTAAACAAAGAGCCACAGCATTTTAAAACTGAATTACAATTACTGTATTAGTGTATACAAAACAAAATCCATAAATATGCTTTACATTTTAAGGAAGATATCAAATTAATATAGGAAATTCTTGTTTTAATCCTAATGTTTATAAACAGAAGATGCTAATAGTAATAAGAAATCAAATGTGTCATTAAATCTTCATGGCATTTCTAATGTTCCATAAAAATATAAATATATCAGATGTCAATGGCTTCTCAATCAGTGTCTGAATTCAAGAATTGTATCTTTAAAGACCAACAGAAATCCACTTCAAGCATATATTTATAAAAACATGTATTTCAGTACTGTCAACATTTCTAAATGTCCTGGCAAAGTTTATGAATAATGCAATTTTTATAATTGTTATTATTTTAGTGTTAAAAGTGAATTAGAAGCCAAAGCTCTTCTTCATGCATAAGATCACTGCATTATGACACAAAGTGGCTAAAATGCTCTGGGCTATAGTCCAGTCAAAGCTGTTTCTTACAATCAGTTCAGTTTTGCAATAGCATGAGACATTCATTCAGAGCTTGCTTCCTTTTAGTTTCATACCTTTTATAATTATAAAAGAGTGACTTGTTTAGTCCATGTCAAACTCAATATTGTTTGTGCTCTTTGGTAACATGGAAACTCTTACAGACTTTTAATCGCTAATATTACTATATCCATCAAGACTATGACTTTGAAATTTTACATTAGTATAGCTAAAGTTATTGATTGTTTGTTCCATTCGGCCATCACAATACATTCATTCTGCATTCATACATACATGCTGACTTTCACACTTTACCCCACATGCAGAGTAAAGATATTTCCCCACAAGAACATATGTTGGTATCTGTATCATACAGTATGTGAGAGTGATTATTTTAACACCTTAAGTCACTCAGTGTGATCTCAGCAAGTCGCGGTAACTGACCTGACCCCCCCCCCCCCCCTTGACCGAGGAGAGAGAGGCCAGCGACAGTAAGCATTACACATTTAAGCATTTAATTTTTAAATAAATTCTAAAACTTTCATTATTGTTAGACAGATGGGATTACTCAAATATACAGTATAATTCAAATTTTTTTAAAATTCTTTGATTGTATATAAATTGTAGTGAGTGCTGAAATGTGATAAATAATTCTGGTTAATTTTAAATATGCCTGTGTCATTTACTAGTGCATATACTTTTATATTTTAATTTTTATAATTGTGTGGGTACTGTAAACTAAATGCACAAAATGTAATATTTTAAGTGTTTCGGTGATTACATTTATAATCATAAATGGGTTCATGTCTTGTGTATGTTACAGTGGCAGGGCCTGCTATGTTTGGCAACTATTCTTACTAGTTACTGTCAGCCTGTGAAAAAATACCAAATTTTGTGCAAATTCTAAGTAAAGGACAAATTTTATTAAATAGAAAACTGATTTAGTTGGTTTGCATTTTGAACTCCAGTGATTCATTATTGTTGTTGCTGTTCAAAACTGTTTTAAATGGAGATTTAAAGATTGACAAACACATTCATGACAATTTTAAAAGTACATGTATTTAATATTTTTAATTTATTGAAATCCTTATAAAGTTATAATAGTTTATCATTAATTTTGCATAATTAATGAAAACAGGATTTTCAAGACCTACTGTCAACTTCTGATTAATTTTAAAACTTATGTATGTACAGATTTGTTTGTTAAACCAAAAAGACAATAAGAAATAAAAATGTAAAGAAAACTTGATCATTTACTTTTCACACAAAAAATTAATTATGTTCACATTTGTTACAGAGGCTGGCAACTTACAGATTAGTGAAGTAGGAACTTTAAACAAAAAGATATATTCTATTATTGTTGCAGCCAAACATACCAATACTAAAATATATAAATAATTTATATAAGATGGTATAATAAATGTTAAGTAGGTGAAAAATTAAGCAATTTTAAGTGGCTATCTGTGCTTTTTAATCATACTGGCAAAATTATATTTACCCTGGTGAAATCACTGAAGAGTTGGAAGTGGGAAAAAAACTATCCTCTGTTCTTTGATGCTTGCAAATTATGAACATACAGTTGTTTTGAATTTCCTTAAAATGATGGAAACAAACCACCCAGAAAGATTTACGCAATGTTTAATTTAATTAGAATGCTCTCTGAAATATCAACTGGGAACCTGACAATTTAACAAACTGAACTCATGCTTTAATAAATTATGAGGTCATAATATACAGGATGTGACAAAAGTTATGCCCCAAAGTTATTTATTATATAAAATTTAATAAATGTTTGAATTGGCTGCCATTTTTTTCCTAACTCTTTCTCATGACCTTTGATTCCTAAGTAGAGTAATATTTTCTATGATGTTTGAAAATTCTAAAATTATGGCCTTCTTTAGATCATCTACTGTTCTGGGTTGAATGACATAAATAACTGATTTGAGGTGAACCCATAAGAAATAACCCATAGGATTTAGGGCTGGAAACCTAGGTGCTTATTCAACGGGCCCATAATGACTAATCCATTTACCTGGAAATGTTTCTGCATACTTGCAAAATGTGCTAATAATTAATAAAAATATAATAAATTGCCTATGGGAAGTGACTTTTGCTAAAGCCTGTAAAAATAATCACTGTAGACAAACTGTTAAAACTATCCCAGCATTGTTGTTTTAGTTTTATTTGAATTTACAGGCTCAAAACTCATGGTGTAAGCAAAAATTAATATTTTTTAAAATAATAATTTTCAAACACAAGATAAAATAACAATGAATGATAAGGAAGAAATGTTATAAATCTCTGTAATTTAAAATTAAAAACAGAATATAATACCTTTGTTTTTCTTTTTCATAGGCTTCCTTCTTCTTTCTTGCTTCTTCCATTCTTTCTATGCGAGCCTGATGTCGCCATCTGAATAAACTGGCTGTGTCAATGTTGGGATGGGTATCATCTTCATCATCTGAGATCTAGAAATTAAATAGAGATCAGATTACAAAACAGTGTCAAAATTGAGAGCTCTATTACTAGTACAATAGTAGCTATATTGATAATTAGTATCAAAGGAATTTGTACATTTAATGTCAAAATCTTCCACTAGTTACTGGCTCACCGACAAATGCACGACAACAAAAACACGATGAACAAATGCGCGACGACAAAATCATCGCACCAATAAAATCACGATAATACATGTTAAATCATACAAGAATGTAATAATAGCATACATAGATATCAATATTACGATACACAAAGGCAATGAAAAGAATGAAGCATATATAAAATCTTAATAATTTTATTTAAAGATCAATATTAAGAGATACTGCATGCAAATAATCCTTACACAAACTGACAAAGGCAATGAAAAGAATAAAGCATATATCAAATCTGAATAATTTTATTTAAAGATCAATATTAAGAGATACTGCGTGCAATAGTTCTCCCCAGCGAACATACATAACACTTCCTGGACCGTATCGAATGCAGCTATTCAAACTTAACATGCCATTCTTTACAATAGGTCCTTAGTAAATAATAATAATCTTATCATCTCATTCTCACCACTCAAGTTGATCTTCTTAAAATTTGGTCAGAAGAAGAAAATTATGCATTATAATTAAATATAATTAAAAATAATTATAATAGGTCTGTTTTGCAACTGAGTCTGTAAACAGTATGCCAGAATACTTGACTACACATAAGTAGGCCACACTTGGCGATATTTATCACAATATTGTCGGCACGCGTTTGTCGGCGCTAACTTGTTGATTTCAAAGAACATGATTTTGTTGTCACGCATTTGTTCATCGCATTTTTGTCAGCATGCAATTATCGTTCATGCATTTGTCGGGTCACCTAGTTACTGTACCAATGAAATGTTAAAATGACCCAAATTTTTTTAGATATATTTTTTTAACTACTTCTCTCCTAATTTATCAACATTATGTTCGTTAACATTTACTATTTTTGTAATATTTATACATGGTGACATAAGGGTCTGAGGGGAATGCAGGTGGACATAAACAAGCACCCCACTTCCCTCTATCAAAAGTGTCCCAATTCACTGTGTTGGATCTTCAAATTTACCACCTTAGAGCTATAATAGCAATTTGTCATAAACATATATTTTGACATTTACCCTGAAAAAATTTTCATCATGTTCCAGCACCCATCCCCAAACAGAAAGCACTAAGGAATAATTGTTCTTTTTTTTGCAACAAACCATGCATTTATGGTCTAGTCTTAATATATTATTGATGAATAGTACTACATGTACTATGTAGCAGCATTTTCTTTATTTAAAGGCACTTATAACAATATCTTTAAAAATACAAATATAATCATTCCATCATGCATTACTTCCCTGAATACTTTTCCCCATCAATATATTATGATGCCAATCACAAGAATTTCATTGTTGGAGAATATGATTGAGAACTGATCCAGCATATGGTTCTCTGGTAGAATTTTATCACTATATTAATTCAAAAGAGTACAGGTAGTACCAGCAACAGCAAAAATTATCAACTGAATCAGATTACTTTCAGAGAATAACAGGCCTGAAATTTTACAATAAATAAGGTAAATAAACAAATATGTGATGGGGGGGGGGGGGGGATAAAAATAATAAAATGTGGCATAGTGCCTGGATTATATAGCACCATTCAATTCTAGTTTAATTTTAAATTAAATACAAATGTCTTATTACAAAGTGAAATGTTTAGAAGAAAAATATAAAATAAGTCAATGACACATATTTATTTTAATACACAATTTGCATTTGGAGTCTATTTCCTCTTTTTCTTTAAAAAAAAAAAAAAAGGGTTGAAAATAAAGTTTAACAAGATTTCTGAATGATCATGGAATGATCTAGACACAAGAAAATCAACTTTCCCCTCATTCTAAAGCATTCAGCATTCTGCCATATTTGACACTCTTGTTCTATGTTTGCTCAAGATGTTACTTTAAATATTAGTAATAGTATGCTCTAAAACTGATATTAATTTTAGACTTTGACAAACAAATAACAACAAAAAGCAAAAAGAAACTTATCTTTAAACTTTGGAATCACTGCTACTAATGTGTCATGCTTTAATTAAATATACAATGTCTAAGAGTATGGATCCATAACCAAATTTATCAGGCTACAGATAATTAATTCTTATATTATGGATCATGCTGAGATCCATTATATTTCTTTGTGTCTCAGCAATGGCATAGCAAAGGGATGATGTGCATTCTACACATTGACAACACATACATTTTTGTTTTAGGAATCAAATGTATTAGGGGCAATGGGCAGATGTTCACATTTGCACAGGATATAGACGACCCCACCCTCCAAGAGTCCCCTGCTACCTTGCAGGTTTTGGATAACCAAAGGCTAGGGTGCAGACACAATACCTGACTGGGATATGAACTTCCTCACTGTCACTGCCCAGGACGGAGGAGTCCCAAGAAGGACTCAACGGCCATGGTGGGCAGTGGGCAGATGTTCACATCTGCACAGGATATAGATGACACTGCCCTCCACAAGCCGCCCTGCTGACTTGCATGTTAGGTTTTGGATAACCAAAGGCTAGGTGCTGACAGTACCTGATTGGGCATAGGAACTTCCTTACTGAGGTCACTGCCCAGGGCGGATGAGTCTTAAATAGGACTCAACAGCCATGTGTCCGGGACCAAGGCAAGTGGAGTTTTGGCTGTGGTCAACAGCCTGGAGAGGGATGGGCTCTGCCAAGTTCATTTGCCAAGACACACCACATGAAATAATTTTATTTCAAACATTACCAGATCGGTCATAGCCCAAAACAAGGACCCTGCCTTCTGTCTTGCACCAGGGCAGGGGTGTTAAGTGTGCTATGGTGCACCATTACCATCACAACTCCATGCCAGAAACAATATAAGCATTAGTACATGGAACATCAGAACTTTAGTTTTAGAATGCCTGGAAAGGTAGAGGAACTGACACATGAAATGAACAGATAATACTGGACCGCCTAAGACTGCGAAGTATGATGGAAGAACTTTGGGGGAAACATCAACACAGGATGGCCATAAACTATACTAGTTACTACATGAACATGGTGTCGGATTTCTTGTCCACAAAGACATCGTGAACACTGTCATGAATTGTCGGCCAGTCTCCAACAGGCTTATCAGCAAACGCTTGAGGGCAACCCCACTCAATATATATTGTGCAAGCTTATGCTCCAACTACAGACCATGATGATGAAGAAATAGAGGATTTCTATGACCAAATGCAAGAAGTCCTGGATCAGTCTACAAAGAAAGACATTCTTGTGGTGCAAGGAGACTGGAATGTTAAAATAGGTGAGGATGCCACTTTGAACTAGAAAGGCATATGTGGATGCTACTGCAATACAGAGACAAATGACAGAGGCTTAAGGCTCCTGGAATTTGCCAGCTTTAATGATCTGAAGCTGATGAACACGTTTGGTCCACATAAAACATCCAAAAGATGGATGTGGCAGAGCCCGAATGGAGAAGGCCATAACCAGATGATTATATCATGGTGAAGCCTTATATAAGTTATTCCTATTCTATCCTCCAGAAGCCACCATTGCCTTAAAGGTAAATGAGCTCGGAAGCTTCCTCCATAGCTATATAATCTCGTAATTAATAAACTATATTAAAAAGTCTTTCTTTCACACACACACACACACACACACAGAGACACACGCATACAAACACCCCTTTTAAGAGAAAAGTCGGCATTGTGTTTTTGTTCTGAAAGGTCAGATAGTATTAATAGCATTATCTTTAAAAAAAACAATTAAATCACTTATGGTTTCAAAAAAGGAGAAAATACATACGGAATTTATATCGCAAAAGTGATTGAAAAAAGTTGAGATGGTTATGATTAATGGTAAAATTACTATTAGTTTGAATTATATTTCCAGAAGTTTCTACAAATATATAGGCCCTATTAGTCTTCAATGTGTTTGCGGTACAAAAATAAAATTAAAAAAAGTAAATGCAAACTCAAAAGAATGCAAATATAAAAGGATCCCCCCCAAAAAACAAAAAAAAATGTGTACCTCAATGTGATCCCATTTGCTGTAGTTTATAGTCGACATCCTATCTTTTCTTCAGATTCCCTTTACTATCGTATCAAGCTGGAGTCTGCCAGTTTGTTGAACGAAAGCGGAAGTGTAGCAAATTTCATCTCGGCAAATTTTAACTTCTTGGCGAGCCTGATCGCATTCTGACGACGCAATTATATGACGTCAGTTTACAAGTCTCTATTAGTATCCAGACCATTTGCAATTACATGATTATCGGCAAGGATTAAGGCTGCATATTTTATATTAAGTTAAATGAAGCATCCATCGTAACTATAGTACAGAAATTGGTTGCAAAGCGGTTTTGATTTCAATAAATAGATTTTAGTGGTTTTATTATTATTACTCATCTAGCAAGGGTATGATTAAATAAAAAATTAGGACCAAAATAATAGTCTGTTTACTGATAGCTACTCCTATCAATCCTATGCAGCAAAGCATGTGATATAGAAGACTATTTCGTGTCCTTCTACCCCAGGGGCCCAGTGCTAGTAGGATTTTTATCTACACTTGTGGGAAACGTGTTGACATTTATGATTTTTGGTGCGAAGATTTTGTTTTTATAAACATACATTTTTTAAAAATGTGTTTAATGACGAAAAAAATTAATTCATTTTTGGTAAAACCAATTCACAGCCATAGTACTTTTTTTTTAAAAGATGTGATTTGTTCTTAGTTACAACATAATAGCTACTCGCTCTCAACTGGTCTTATAAGATAATCCGCACATTGGGATCGTGCCGATAAGCACCTCTCTCTTTTTCTCTAGTTTCCATCTCTAACCGTTTTGTGAAAGGTTTTCATATTTATGCATTGAGTCAATGAGAATAATTCGGAAGTCGCAATTTAAGCGTGCATGTGTGTGGGATGCCTATTTGCAAAACATTTGTTCTGAATAAAGTCTAATTTGTTTATCTCATTTTGTGTTAATTTGAAAGGAGCTTTATTAGTGACATTTCCTGGTAAACAAAAAGAAAGAAAACTTTTTTTTTTTTTTTTTGGTAAGAAATGTTTTCTGAAAGCAATACTGGAAAATATCCGAAAAAATAGTTTTGTGTATTTACGACATTAAAGATAAAATTATCACACACACAAAAGGTCTCTTAACGCATAGATAGTTTGATATATGTTTACTAGTTTTTATTTTATAAAGTATATTATTTTTCACATAAAGGCACACTTATTTAATAAAGGAAATATAATTTAAATCAACGTGAAAGCTGAGTGAAACGGAATATGTTATGTCGTAAATTCATAAGCACAGTTGTTGCCAAACATTTCACTCGAGTCGCATGTGGCTAAAATTGCCTAATTTGAGGTACATGTAATTGGTTACTATTAATATTATTAATCCTATAATTGAGAATATATAATACAGTGTATAAATTTTAACATTATGTATGTATCTGTGCATTTTGAGACACTAGCTTTTCACAATAATAGTAATACTAGTATTTTGTAGCAGCACTAGACTCTTGAACATTTTAATAACACCTTTGATTTATTTCTGTTTAACATCCATTTCCAACGTTCTTTGATTTCGCGAACGGACTGACACACACTGTTTTTAGTTGAACTAACAGGTGTACCAAACTTGAAAGATATTAAGTAAAAGTGTAGTTTAGGATACTACTTTTCTTTTAAAAAGTACACATAAAGAAATAGTTTAATATTAATAAACATAAACAACACTTTATCGTTTCGTTTGTGCTCATACTCCGATTTGTGCCTGTGTTTAAGATTTGCTGGAAAATATAATGTAAGTTTTTTTCAATTACTGATAGTGATAGGATGAAATACCAATGTCAAAATTTATTGTCTGATTGTAACACAATACATACACACACACACACACACACACACACACACACACACAACATGAACATACGCACACTATTACTTTATTAGTTTAAAATATAAAAAATAAAAAACAGAACCAAAGTATTATATTTTTGTTTGATTGAAATAAAGATTTGCTCTAAAGATTAAAAGTAAAAATATTGTGACACACATTTTCTATACTAAGATTAAGAATAAAGACGTGCCTTTGAGAATTCAGGTCTATATTATTATTTTTCATCCATAATACATTAAACGTCTTTCTCCAGATCCAGTCATACATAGGGCAACCTTTCCACACACTTTCACTATGCTATGCTAACTGTTGTGTCATTTCATAGAGAACATTGACCTAGTATAAATTATAAGCCCACACAAGATTTCCATATGTCTGTCTTCTTTATCCACACATTTACCCCCCACTCATATTTGTTTTTAACAATAAATAAAATAAGATTTGTTTTTAACAATAAATAAAATAAGATTTGTTTTTAACAATAAATAAAATAAGATTTGTTTTTAACAATAAATAAAATAAGATTTGTTTTTAACATTTTAACAAATTTTACAATATACACACTATAAAACATGTAACACTGAATCAGCGATATTAAAAACTTAAATACTGCATAGACATATAATAACTACAAAGCTTCACTGATGTTCTAATTTCCTGTCACTGCCTGTGAATAATGTTTTATCAGATGCAGTATGGAAAAATTTTATCTGTCTATCAATGTTCTTTTGTAAAGTCAGTTTGTTAATGCAAAAGATAGGATTTCTACAAATGTCATAGTTAACAAACTGACAAAATCACATATTTTTTTTAACATCACAAATTAGGGAAAAATTATAGTACAGGTATTTGAAGTACATGACCATTTGTTTTTGCCGAGTTGTCTACCCTTCTCTGTTCTTGGTCAGCTTAGATTAGATCATAAGCAAGACAAAGAATTATGCTAAGCAGGCAACAGAAGACACATTGGCAACTCTATGCAAGTTCATGCATTGTCAGTGTGATGTTTTGCTGAGAGATAAGCAAGATGTTAATTCACCACCACCTCACGC
The DNA here is from genome assembly GCA_028829895.1 of Sinotaia quadrata. NCBI lineage: Eukaryota > Metazoa > Mollusca > Gastropoda > Architaenioglossa > Viviparidae > Sinotaia > Sinotaia quadrata. Next base: position 38,164,344 of record CM054181.1, on the reverse strand, counting down.
TGCCCGTAACCTAAGGCAAATTCACAAAACACACCTGGCTAGCCACATTTGTTAGAAAGATGAATAATAGATAATGTAGAATAGAACAGAAAGTGATAGTTCTAGAAGACAGCTCGAGCCCCCCCCCCCCCTCCCCCGATACATACAGCCAGGATAGTAAATAAATACAGTTGACAGACTACAACATATAAGTACTAAGTAGTGATATGTTTATCAACAGTAAATGTATTCAACAAGAAATAAGCATGGTTACATGTAGCAGATAGTTAAACAGTTACAATTAGAGTTTATAGTTATTGTGCCTAATCACAACCATGTAGTGTCGTAAGATAATGTTCATTTTGAGTCCTATGGCACTGTAGTAGTTATTTGTTTAGTATATATGAGCGAACTATGAGTTTATAAGAGAACACTCAGTGTGTCTGAGTGAACTCTAAAATGAGTCTTGTGTTGACTGAAGCTGTGCAGCTGTTGACTTTATAATTACATAACTTTAGGATCTCCTGATGTGTAGTCTAGGGTCCCAGTGAAAGTTGTTATCAGATGCGCACATTTCCATTAAACCAGTCCTTGGCATATGGGTCATTGTGCTCTCATGTTGCTTCATGGTGCAGTGCTCATTGAAGTCAACCTCAAAGTGGTCCTGTTCTGGCATTGTTTTGCGGATCAACACTCATCAATCAACATTTCAGATAAGGTCTCAGATAAAGTGCCAATCTGCCAGTAAAATACAGATGGGTTAAGAAATTGTCCTCAAGTGAACAGAACACTCTTACTTACATTGTCATCATACATTTAAATATCATAAGCAAAATTAATAATATAATATATAGTTAATGTCAAGATATAAACATGAATATAATATTAGTTAGGCAAGCAAAAGATTATCTCAGAACAAATTATATCATTCCAAACACAATATGAATCCTTAGGGAAAAAATGTAAGTTAAAAATGTACACATGCAATTTAGTGACTTTGATATATAGAGTGTATGGCAAATATAATTTAGTGACTTTGATATATAGAGTGTATGGCAAATATAATTTAGTGACTTTGATATATAGAGTGTATGGCAAATATAATTTCAAACTTTTTGCCTTCAAACTTCAAACTAACAGTTTTCATAATGAATTTTATTTTATTTTATATTTTTTAAAATATAATATAAATATATCAATATATTTATGCTTTAACTTTCTAAATGTGTTTGTGTTTTCTGGCAAATATTAGAGAATAACAGATTTTGTAGTTAATGCAGTAGCCTACTGATTTCAAGTTGAAATTTACATCATTTGCTAAATTTCACTAAAATATAACTACAAAGGTTCTGTCTAGTATATTACTTAAAAGAAAAAGTTGATGCTGAATTATCCATCATTATTTTATATAAATTGACCTTTGTCATCAAGAATTACAACCCCTTTCTTTCTAAAACATATAGTGCCATCGAATTGCACTTACATACAAATAATATCCATAAATTGACGAACAAAATGATGGGCAAAAAATGTTGCTAACAGAAACTCAGCATTCTGATGTGTTTCTTAAATCCAGGTTAAGGAAAATTTAAATTAAATATATGTACAGAAAGATAAAAGCAAATTACAGAAGCATTAATCTTGAAACAGTAAACATTTATTATAATGTGACAATCAACAAAGTACCTACAACTACATCTTGATAAAAACATTGTAGGCTAAATACAATATTTAGCCTTTAATGTGTAAAATGGATTTTACAAATCACACAACCAGGTTTTTCATATTCCTACCCATACATATATTCATTAGATGGACATGATTATCCAGAGAAGAGAAAGAAAGAATTAATGCTTTTATACATATGTGAAGCTGCATGGCAAAACCCAGCTAAAGACGCTAAAATTAATTTTGCACTACAGCCATTTGTAGTCATAAATCCCCTTTGATAGTCCAGGGTGGGGGGGATGTACTTTTTAAGTTTTTAATTAAATGGTACTATATACAATACAAATTTCAAGTGGAAACTTAACCTATTTGTAAATTTTAGTCCAAATTAACAAAACTCATAGGGTGATTGTACTATGCTAACCACCCATTTAATGTAGCAATTGCCATTTTTCTTTGATTTTATAAAAATAAATTCTATTTATTTTAACATTACTGGAATGTTTATAATTTTATAAAACACTCTTAACGACAGTCTAAGTCAGAATCTGGGCTTTAATGGGCTTACAGAATATTCTATCTTGTCTTTATTTTCCTTCGCAGTCTTCATCCTGTGTGAAGATAATTGAGAGGCTGATTATGTTGATAATTAACTCTGCATATTCCCATATTCATAATCTTCCAATGAGATATGCAAAATTGTCTATTCACACAACCACAAGGGATACATGCTCAAGTTAACTGAATTTCTTACCTTTTTTCTTTGTTCACTTTAATTATGTGGGTTTTGTGTGTGTTATTTTTACATATAATAATGAAGGAACAAGTTTAATTTTTTTTTTTTTTAGTTTTAATTAACTACACATAAATAAATATCTGGCTTGAACATAGGGGTTCCACCATAGTTTGAATTAACTGAAAATTATAATTATTCTTCAAAGTAATTGGATTCTATGCACATTGTAAATTATATTTTTTCAAGATAATATGATAGAGACAGTAAATTTTTATGAGTACAATGGTATTAATGTTAATTTCACTGACAACATTAGATTACTAGAATCAACTGTCATATAAATTAACCCTCCAATTTCTCAGAAATTTGTCTCTTGCTCTGTTGTATGCTCTTTCTTTTCCATTTCTCTCTTTTCTATCTATTCTCTCATGGAGACATGATATGAAGAACAACAAAATTATTTTCCTTGTATTAATTTTTTAAAATGTAGAAATTGCCTTCAAGATGTCCCAGAATGAGGTAGGTGGAAGCAACAGTGTTATGGCAAATGCAGTTCAGGGTACACCAGGGACCCGTGTCTCCACTCTTAATCCACCACCAAATGTGTCAGGTGGATCATCAGCAGGTGTATTAGACAAGCGGCGGCTGCATGAACTAGTGAAGGAAGTGGATCCTCTTGAGCAGATGGATGAGGACGTTGAGGAGGTATAATGCATTTAGTTTCCGAAGATAACCTAAGCAATTTACAATTAAAGCAGCAAGCTCAACAATCCGAGTTAAAGAGTATTTGTTCTATGAAAAGAATTCCGCAAATTGGCGTGGGCTTTGAACCCACGTTTGTACCCATTTCTATACAAGAATTCAATACTTATACCTCAAGACTATCTGGATAAAACTAATAAGTCATTCATAGTGTTTAAATCAGTCACTGTAGTTTAAATCTCTTGATTATCTCTTGATAAACTAAATAACAGTCATTCTGACATTCATTGTGCATAAATCAGTTGCTGTAATTTAAATCTCTTGATTATCTCTTGATAAACTTAATATTAGTCATTCTGATGTTCATTGTGAATAAATCAGTTGCTGTAATTTAAATCTCTTGATTATCTCTTGATAAACTAAATAACAGTCAAATGACATTCATTGTGCATAAATCAGTTGCTGTAATTTAAATCTCTTGATTATCTCTTGATAAACTAAATAACAGTCATTCTGACATTCATTGTACATAAATCAGTTGCTATAACTAAATCTTAGCAAGATCAAACTGATCACTTTTAAGTTATTTCAGTCTTTTTCTTTCAATCAGTGTAAATTTCTCGAAACATTACATGTTTATATTGTTGGTTCATTAATCTTAGGGCCTTGTGTTGAAAGTTTACTAAAATAGAGAATTTGAATTTATGTTTACAAAAGTATGATTTATCTGATGGAACCTTATTATGTCAGGTTGAAATATTGTCATGTTTAAACGAAAAGCTGTCTTTATAGATATGATGCTACTCAAAGATTGTGTAAGAGTATTTTAGAGTATTTTAATATATATATAAATATTTGGCACACAGTTGTCTTTCTATTTTTACTCTTACACCTTTTGAAAATAAGCTATTATGAAATAACTTGCAACAAGAGTCAGTCTGTTTCAGGCAGACTCTTTCATTTTCTTCTTTTTGTGTGATTGTGAAAGAAAGCATTTTTTCTCCAGCCATTTGTTATTTACTATTTTGACCAAAAAAATTTAGGCTTATCCCTCTTTTGTATACGGTGATCACATTACTGTCTGTTTTATAATCTAGTTTGACTAAAAATAATCTGTTTTTGTTTATCAGGTACTGCTACAGATTGCTGATGACTTTATAGAAAATGTTGTGAGTGCATCTTGTCAAATGGCAAAACACAGAAAGTCCAATACTCTTGAAGTCAAAGATGTTCAGCTATATCTTGGTTGGTATCTAACACCAGTGACTGTCAGTCTGAAATTCCTTTAATAAATATACACCGGAGTCATATATTAACATCCATTTAACTTACATAAGTTAAGTATATATGCTGTGTGAAACAAATGAAACAACTGTCATACTGTCAGAATGTAATTCTGTCTCATTTATTGTATTTCTGTCAAACGCGTCATAGTGTCAGCATTTCATCACACTGAGTGGGATTCTAGCCATACAGCGTGGCTCTTAAATATTTGATATGATGACAAAATAACAGGAAGATCAAGCAAGTTGGAATCTTTATAAATTTTCTGAAGTAGTTCCAAGCAGTGAAATTCTTGAATGATTTAATTTCTGAAAACAATCTCTCTGTAGAGCTAAGCCTCAGCATCACACACAATATTATAATATTATGGATGACTGGATACCATATCAAGAAACATTTAAACAGCTCAGTAGTCAGCATTGATAGTTATTGATCACCATGTTTTTCGAGTATCACTAGGCAGTAACAGATGAGCCTATGCTGAACTAAGGCCAACTTCATACTCTCCGTCACCCAAATCTGACTCCCATCTCCTGGATCGACAGCAAGTCCTGACAACCTCTCTTAATAGTGACATCATAATAGAGGAAGTCTCATCATTGTATTGTGTACAGCATGCTTCTTCATTGTCTCATCGCTCATCAAACAAGTGTTGTTACTAATCATTATTACAATTTGACTATGCAAATTTTATCTTAACACACATTGATGTCACATAGTCTTCAATATAAAATATGAGTCCACTATAAATTCTACTTATTACTACCAGTTTCAGACAAATTCTCACAAGATCACAGATTATTTGTTGTTTTGTTGATTTATTTTGTTGTTTATGCATTATTTCTTTCATTCTTGTAATAATTGAGTAGTAGTAATAGGAAAATCATTTATCAAATGCTAAGATTTTGTTCATTTTTCTGTTTGTTCTTTTAAATGGAGAGAGAAAAATTATTGTTGCTGAAACAAACATCCATTACAATCTATTCAGTCACACTCTGCTAGAGTTATGGAATACTTAAGACATACTTGTTTGACCAGTTGTGCTCTTAACTCTTCTCTTATCTTTTCTGTTTTTATCTTTTTCATATAATTTTGCTACCTTTTAATCTCATCAGTGATTCTACCTATGTTTAGTAAAAATTATTTCAGTAAAATATATTTTATTGGTCTTTTCTTTCTCAGAGCGTAATTGGAACATATGGGTGCCAGGATTTGGTTCAGAGGAGCTGCGTCCATACAAGAAGGCAGCAGTAACAGAGGCTCATAAACAGGTGCATATCTTATCTAGAACTTTTTTTTAAAATTCTGACATCATTCAATTTGTGTGATGCTACTGATTGGGTTTGTAGCAAAAGAGCTGTTCTTGTTTGTTAACTTTTGGGCTAGACTATTAAATGAGAGCAATAAACAGATGAGGGTAATTCACATTTTTTTTAAGTTATAGATTACAATATAAATCTGAAATAATACTTGTACACTGAATGATACATTTCACAACATAGTTAAGTGCTTCCCTCGTTGTGACTGATTTTCTAACAAAATGTTAACTTGCTTTAAGACACATGGAGGATGAAATAACAACCAGTACAATTTCAACCAGTTTTATTCTTCTGCACACAAGAATAAATTATAGATTTTAATTAAGGGTATGTGCTAGACTACAGTGAAATAGCTCTGTTAACTTGTATTTGAGAGGGTTTCAATAAATCATTGGAGAATGCTGACAGCAGATTGAGCAAATTGCCAAAGATTTGGCCACCATGGTATTGTTCCCATCACTTTCTATGACTATTGGCACCCAAGACATGGATTTGGCACATTGTGCTCATTGGAAATTTTACAGCAGTTTTATTTCTATTGTCCATAAAAGGGCATCCAGCAAGTTTTTTTAGTTTTTTTGCTTGTGATTTTAATTTTTAACACGTTAACAATCCATTGGTTTGTTTTGTTGTTTGGTGCATATAAAGAGTAGGATTAAGATTACAAAATTATTTATTTTGTTAAACTTGTATCATTATTGTTTGATTATAATTTTAAAAATATAATGCTAATATTTTTTTCTGAAGATGTAGAAATAATTGGAGGAAAATAATTTTTTAAAATATTTTTTAGATTTGGGGTGGCTATGCAGTCACTTAGTAACATTGAAAAACATTGAAAATAGTAAATTATATCCACAAATTAGATCTAACTTTTGCTGTATGGTAGAATTATAGAACAGAATAGATATATTTTTAAAGTACAAAAACCTTTAGTACAGTTGTATATTTGTTTTTTAAAATTAAGATTCTTACTAAAATGTTTTAATTTTTAAGAGATGTCTTTTATAGCCCTATATTCAGTTTATGTTTATTTCTTGCAGAGGATGGCCCTCATTCGAAAAACAATGAAGAAGTCCTGATTTACTTGTTGATGAGGACATGAAACTAATATTGTTTATTAGATATATTATTTACATTTCTGGATGTTAGAGTTTGCTTTCTGCAGATATGTATAACTGGAAATATCTTGAAAGCTATTGAAGTATGTATTGTGTGAATATGTGTCCGCAGTGTTTTCCTGATCTGCAGATATGTAATGTATGAATATGTAATCACTGTTCTTAAATTATCTATTCATGCATATAGTTATAATTATGAATGTATGTGATCAGTGTCAAATTCCTGAATGGTTGCATTGTGAATGAATATTGGTCAGTGTCATCAGTTCCTGCGTAGTTGCATTGTGAATACATTTGGTCAGTCCTAAGTTGTCAGTTCCAACATATTAAAACAGGACATATTTGGTTGACGTCTATAGTGTTAACAATTCATATAAGTATTGCAGATAACCTGGAGATATAACTGCAAAAATACAGTATATGTCAAAGAATATGATGAATATCCAGTTGAAACAGTACCATAACAAACAGAAAATATATTTTATTTCTGAGATCTATAGAAATAAAATGTTCTACATTTCATGAGTTTATGTATGCATTCTTATTGAAAAAATATTTTTTCTCCCACAACATAGATTACATAGTTTATAGTACTAGTATGTGTGCAGCAAGTATAAATTACAATATTCAGAAATATTTAAAACACATATACTTTAGCCACTATACATCATTTTTGTTGAAATAGTTTAATACTTGTCTTTAAAGTTTACTGAAATAGTAGTGATTTATGTACTTACAAGAGAGAATTAGATGATTGTCTGACCACTCTGTCAGATGTTTTGATTGTTTTAAATTATCTATTGCATGAAGTGTCAAACAGGTGTATAGGTATTCTTACAATGTTTAAGACAATAATGTAATTCACACTCTTTAATTCTTTAGAGGGGGTAGTGGAGGAGAGATAACCAATTTATCATGAATTATCCATTTTAGATTCAGAGTCGGATAGGAGTGAACAGGGGAAAGAGACCATAAAAAAATATATATTTAGTAATTTTTTATTTCTGTAGAGAAACAAACAACAATTCTGTTTATTCCCATGCTCTGTACACATTAATTTCAATTTAAAAAATTGGTTTTCCGTATTCTGTATACATTAACTACATTTGTTAGCATTAGGTTTTCAAAACCTGTTTAAATGTTTCAGAAAAATAATTATTTACACACTTTACTCATTTGCTTTTAATGTTAGGTAGTTGTTTACAAATTGTTCTGCATATTGATTTACAAGGTAGCTTTGACATTGCCACTGAGTATAAATTGTCTAAATTTGATTATCTGGATGTCCAGTTATGATGCTTTTAAGATTTAGATTGAAAAGTGACTTCAGTTATTTAGTAGAAGATAACAGTTAAATTGTTGAAATCAGAAAATTGTTCATTTGCACAAAATTTCAAATAGTTAAGTTAAAATGCTGATTAATAGAAAAGGACAGTGAGATTGCAGAAATAAATAGATTACAGACTTGCAAGAAATGAAACTAGAGTTGGATTGATTAGCAGAAGAGGATGGTGAGATCATAGAGAGCTAGGTTGATAAACAAAAGAGAACAATAAGATTATAGAGTGCTATGATGATACATAGAAGAGAACACAGATATTGTAGAGAGCTAGATTGATAAGTAGAAGAGGACAGTGAGACTAGAAATCAAGGGATTGCTGATTTGCAGGTATTTAAAATCAGAGCAAGGTTGATTAGAAGAAGAGGACTGGGAAATTGTAGAAATAACAGGATTATTGAATTAAAAACAGAGTTTGTTTAGTAAAAGGAGATAAGAGTGATTGTACAAATGAAGAGACTGTTGGCTTACATATCCTGGAATTTGCAACAAAAACAATACATCCCTTTTAAATGTTTCACTGCTTATCCTGCAACTTCAGTCTTAATACATTTCACTGCCTCTGCTGCAACTTCCAGTCTTGAATACATTTCAGTCTCTCTCCTGCAACTCCAGTCTTTAATACATTTCACTGCTTCTCCCGCAACTCCAGTCTTTAATACATTTCACTGCCTCATCTTGCAACTCTAGTCTTAAATAAGTTTCACTGCCTCTCCTGCAACTTCAGTCTTTAATACATTTCACTGCCTCATCTTGCAACTCTAGTCTTAAATAAGTTTAAACTTCTTATTAACCCAAACTGTTTCCCATAGAAATCTAGTCATTACATGACATTTTTAAAAATTACATTAGCCCATTATTAACCCAAACTGTTTCTCACAAATAACTAGTGATTGCATGAGCTTTTATCAAGAACTGTTGCTCATGCATAATTAATTAGCATCTTCTAGATAGCAGTATCAAAGATCTTTAAAAGAAAGTTAAATTTATATAAATCACCTAGTTATACAGGTCATATATACATATACAATAACAGAAGTTGTATGATCAGTTTTCCAAAATAATTTTTTTAATCAATCATAGCAATATGTATAAATAAACAACAGTCCTATAATCACAGATGAACAGGGAAAATACTGAGATGTTGTATGAACACTTTTGTAATCTAATTCTGTCAAATGTCACAAATGCAAATATTTTAAAGAAGAAAATAAAATCAGAAAACAAGGCACATAATGAAAACGGGGCTGGTAGAAAATTTGACCTTATTTCACAGATACTGGTAAATAGTATACAGATATTTAAGATTTGCAAAACCTATGTTTTCAGAACAGAATATTTTTAAGTGTTTGTAAACTTTAAGAAAATTAAATTTAAATAAACAAATACTTTTAGAAATTCAGAAATGTGCTTTTTAGAAAAGTACATACTCTGTGTACTATCACAATTTTGCATTACAGTTTCCACACGAATACTGTTTGAATATGGACTATATTACAAGATCATAAGTCAAAATCGTGAAAAAAATATGGTACTAGAATAAAATTAATCCATGTTAAAAAAATTAATTCTTCTACATATATTTTTGTAATGTTATTTCTTTTTTTGTACAAATTGTTCTCATTAGTTATTTAGAGTCAAACTTTGGAATTGTCATTGGGTACAAATTGTCTTAATTTGTTTATCTGCCAGAATTCACACTAAACTGACTGTGAGATTAGTTTGTCTCTTCTAAGAAACTCATTTTCATACAACATAATTATTAAATAAAAAGTAATTATTATTTAATACCATTCAATGATTATAAAAATATTAATTATAAAATAAAGATTTATTACAGTTATACTGAGAGTATGATGATTTGCAGGAAATAACATTTTTTAAAATTTAGATTGACCTTTTCACATTTTTTTCAAAAAAAAAATACCTTGCAGTACACCTCAACATGACTTGAGCAAATACTACACTATATGATGAGCAGATGTTCAAATCAGATCACATGTTGCTAAGATTAGTAACACACACTTCACTTTCATTAGATTTACACTTCATTTTCTTGTATTTGCTCAAATAATGAAGCTCAGAGAAATTGAACTATTTAACTTGAAGAAAGGTTCACTCTACAAACTTGTCAGTGGAAAAACTCCTGTCAGAACAGACTATGCTCTTCTTTATTCACGTTTGATTTGATCCATCTTCTGTAAGCTCCAAAGTACTGAGCTGTAATAGCGACAACATCCTCAGGAAATTACCATTCATTTATTTTAAGCACATAAGTTACAAAACTGAAAGCATTCAGCACTTATATAATACAAAATAAACTGTAGATAGTAAGTATACAATGATATGTAATCAATTTTTTTACAAGTTATATAGCAATCCCACTATCACTGAGAAAAAAATTATGCACAAGCATTTTTTTGTATATCAACAAAATATAGTTGTTTTTCTTTACTAATCTCAAAAACTCATTTTTATTTACAACTCTTAATATTCAAATGCTGCTCCTAAAAGATTATTTATATTAGTAAATATTGCTTTCATATATATTTATATTTCACTTATTCATGCCTACTAAATTTACTAAATTTTATCTGTGAACAGCCATGTATAAAATTTAAAAGAGTATTTTACTTTATTAATTTATTGATATATGCTATTTTCATATCATGATTTGTTTTCAGCCAGTAACAAAAAAAAAAAATGTGTTTCTACTGTCACATGAAATATATAGTGCATTTTATATTAAGGAAATATACACTTGAGAGGTGAGGATTATCTATGTACATTTACAATAAGATTGAAAAAAATAGAGAGATTGTAGAACAATTTGTCAATTTTTATAATAAAATAATAAGACCATTAATATGAAAAATATAGGATCATGTTTAAAGAAAAACGATTCTAAATTGCAGGTGTCTTCAGACAATAAAATGCTTAATAAATTCATTGTAGCCTATTTTTCCACTGGATGTGCAGTCATAGTTGCTAATTAGTTGTTCAAATTCATCTTCAGACAGATTAATGTTAAACTGTCTCAGAATTTGACGAAACTCTATTTCTGCGACTTTGCCAGTTCCATCCTTGTCTATATTGCGAAACTGTTTACGCATTTCTTTCCAGTTCTCTGACACACAGTCATGTATGCGTGTTGAGACCTCACTTTCTTCAGCAGTCTCTTCTTTGATCTGTGATTGTGCAGAATAATATTAGACAAGTAAATGATAATTATTCTGTTTGGCTAAATATAATGATTAAAATGGTTTTATTTAGAACTACAACAGCTATAGTTTGCTTGATCTGCTGATCATAGATATTTGCAAATATCAGTTCTATGTATCTACAATTAGTGATCATGAACAATTAAATTAATTAAGTTGTAATAACTTCACTATAAAATTGCTTATAAGCCCAATGTTATTTGTTGAACACAAAGCTCCTCAAGTTAGAAAACGTGAATATATCTGCATATTGTTCTTTAGCTATGATGGATATTTTCAATAGCCTAAGCAAAATTAGGCAGTTTTAATTTAAATTAATGGCTGATTTTAATTTTATATTATGTCTTTCAACTGCTCATTCATATTACAGAACTAGTGTCTTATGAATAGAAGTTACTAATTTACTAAGTTTCTAATTTTAATTCTAATTCTAATAAACAACATATTCCTCTGCAGAGAAATTTGTTCAGATATTGTCAGAAAACATCTACAGAAAGGCATCTCATTGAACACTCAGACAAATACTTACTGGCAATTGAATGGGCTGAAGTTTTTTCCTTGTTTCTTTGGGCTTCATAGATAACATGAAATGACGAAGAAATTCACCGTAACAGAAACGTCCATTTTCCTTCAAGTCATATTTGGTTACAATGCTATCAATATCATGTGGAGTCAGATGGATTTGGTACTGATCTAATAAATCTGAATGAGAGAAAAATATTTCATTAAGCTTTGACAAGGAACTTTTACACATCAGTTTAAGAGTCATCTATTTAGTGTGCACCCATAAAGAGAAGAGGATGGTTACATATGGGAGGACAAAACTCAAGACCATATAGTATTCATGCTTGTAAATGAACGTATGTAAGGAGGACAAGACTTAAGATCAAATAGTACACTTGCTTGTAAATTACATTTTTAAAATGGTACGTGAACAGATGTAGTGTTCTAGTTAGGTTTCAAGAGACATATTTACATATAAAAACATGGTTCTTCTGTACAAATTGCTCAAATGTATTTTTGGGGAGAAGTGTTTGGTATTGAATAAATATATTTGCATATATATGACATAGATTTCTCTTTGCTTAGTCTTAAAGAAAGTTAAATAAAAGTTAGGGATACTAAGGAGGTTAAATTAGCCTTTATAACTGAAGTCTCTAAACTAATCATAGTGTAAAATTTTACTGCTATTTCATTCTTGGTATCTTGACATCCCTCAACATTAATGAGCTACCATGAAGATCTGAAATACCGTAGACCATTCCCATACCATCTGCTGTCACGCTGTTCCTAGGAAAATGACTTAAGATACTGGAGGGCTGGGTTGTTAATCTTAGTAACAAATTTTGAAATGTTGATCTGCATAATTACTTTCACAAATTATCTTGTTTTAAGACTAACATATTTCCATTATTATCAATCATTTAAAAAAATTAACTAAGTTACTGGGGAATTTTGTGTTTATAATAATAAATTTAAATGTTTGATTTGCCTAATTACTTTAATAAATTATCATTTTATCAGTATCCGGGAACCCTAGTGAATTCTGCCCCAAATTTAAGCCATTACTAATCACAATACTTTGACTTGATTCTTTCAATAATATGATGAACTGATGCACACAGCCTACCACACTTATATCCTATTTATGTCTACGTAACATTGAGAAACTCGGGTCAAGTCTGTATTACAACAACATGAATGGATTGTACTCACCAATAAATTCTGACACAGTGATGGACCCAACATTATGTGTGTCTAAGTTGCGACAATTATGCTGGATTTCCTTCCAATTGCGAAAAACTATATCTTTCAACTTCCATTCGGCTGATTCTGCATTAACCATTGGTGTTGATGCTCGAGAAGAGGAGCGTGAGAAAGAGCGAGAGTGTGGACGAGACAACTGTGTACCAGGTCTTTGTGCACTCATCTTTACAATAAAAAATAAAATCAACATAAACCCCTTAAAAAAAAATTTCTGTTGCTAAATAAAAAAGACACATCTTTTATAAACTAGTTTACAAAGAAATATTAAAGGATGTACTTATTAATTTAAATATTAGACAATATTCTATAGAAATGATAATTAAATATGTACCCTAGACAATGAACGCTGAGACATAGATGTGTATGGTCGCTGGTTTGTATCCTGATGTTCTGTAGCAAGCGGTTCTACTGGCTCTTCGGAAAACAAAGACAGGAACTCCTTGTATTTAAGATTACCAAATTCATTTACTGGTACTGTGTCCCATAACTGCTGAAACTAAAATAAAAACACTTCATATGAAAACAAATACACAGTTACCTGGTGCAAAGTGCAATACATTCTTCAAACATTTAATTGCTTACTAACTAAATTTACACTTTTAAATGATATATGCATTATGAAGTTTACCTACATTTATTTACATTCTATACTAATTTATATAAAAAAAATAATTGTAGTGCAGTGTTTACAAATTTAATTTAAATAATCATTGGTTTAGTGATTGTCTTCAATTTTAAAAAAACTAATCAAATGTATATCTATATTAAATATGTGCACTATTTATACTACAGTACATACTACGGTGCTATTCTTAGGATTTCCACTTAATAGAATCAAAATATGGAAGGACAAAAGTGAATATAATAAGCAGCATTGAGTGTGTGTGTGTGTGCATACATACCACAAGAACATAAAGCATACATAGTAAAGGAAACATTAAATCCGACAGAACCAACCAACCTGCTCATCATTAAGACGGAGAGCATGCTTATTCAAGATTTCACGAAATACTTCCTTTGTGACAGAGCCTATGTTGGCATAATCAGCAGCCTTTAGCTCATTCATGATGGTCTGATAATGTGCACCTACTGCCTCTTGAATTCGCTCCCTTACTTCATCCACAGTTGCAAGCTGATAGGAAACCTGTGCTGGAGCATCCTGATAAGCTTGCACTGCATGCTCATATCTCGACAGCTGGTGGCAAATAATAATATCAAAATAAAATTATTTTAGGTTAACAAATCTTACTGTCAAACAAAGAAATCAATTATAACCAGAAGTTATTGTGAAACAAAGTGTACCTTCAGGTATAGAATAAGTCAGATTTAAGAGATCTCATAGAAAAACTCATATGATTTTAAGCATTAACTGAATAAGTGGCCCCTAAGGTCAAGTTTGATGTCAATTTGTATCTAAGAGATTCTAATTTTTGCCTGATTAAAAATAGCAATAATAATGCATCATGGAAAACAGACTGATAAGGAATTGCTCTGAGACACTCAAACTAATGATGAACAATAATAGCCCTGCAACAAGGGAGATATATTCAGGAACATTATGGGACACTGTCTGATGAGAAACAGTAATAACTCTACAACAAGGGAGACATATTCAGAATGATGAGGGAGACACTGTATCTGATGAGGAATATCTGATGAGTTATTACCTCAGCAAAAGGGAGACATTCAGAATGATGAGGAAGAGAAATAACCTGCATTATGGGAGACACTGTATCTGATGAGGAGCAGTAATAACTGACTGCATCTTGGGAGACATACAGAGGCTGACAAACAACAACTTTCTTTACACCAGGACAGATTTGGATGAATTAGAAAATGAAATTACTTCAAAAGAAATTAAATACAGAAGGCATTCATTACTACTGCAAGGTAATGTAGCCAGGCAAGAACATTAGCACATGATTATATGATAACATTATCCCCAAAATACATTTTCAGTGTTATTTTTTAACTACAGGTAATGTTATCTTTTAATACTGGCTGAGGCATAATTTCAAATAAAAGCAAAGAAACATAACTATACTGTTGTTGCTGCCAGCCAACAAGAGAAGTGGCTAGAAATTAAGATAGCTGGATAGTGCAAAAGAAAAGAATTTGTCAGTGAAGCCTTGCAGAGTAAATTTATTGGTACAATAAGTCAAAGTTTATTGGTAAGTAAGAAAGCCACAATCAAGAAAACAAAACCTATAATTTTTCTTAAATTAATATTTGGGGTTTCTTGTTGTCTCTGAGCCACCTCTTTTTTAAATGTTTTCAGTTACCTCTGAGCTACTTCACCCTATCAGAAGTTTTCTGTTACTTCTGAGCCATCTCACCCCTTTAAAAGTGTTTTCTGTTACCTGTGAGCTCACCTCATTTCATTGAGTGTTTTCTGATACCTATGACCTCACCTTACTCCACTAGAAGTGTTTTCTGTTGCCTCTGAGCTCCTTCATTCCAATACAAACACCAAGTAAAACCTAACAATGCTAAATTCAGTCATGAATTTCTAATGTTTTCAGTCACCTATCAGGTTACAAAACTCTCCACAGACAATGCTAACAATGTTATAAAATCATACAGTGTTTTCAATCACCTCTGAGCCAACATAACTGTCCAAAAAGGACATGTATTCCACACAGTTATCAGATCCAATGTGTAATGCAGCCTTTATCTTTTTCCACTGCTCTGAGGTCATCTTAAAGCAGAATAAGTCAAGAACACGGCGGAATTCTTCTACAGGGATTTTACCAGATTGATCTCTGTCGATTGCAGAAAAAGTCTGCAACAAAACAAAGAAAGATATTTAAAATCAAGCAATTCTCATTTACTCATGATAAAAATAATACCACTGCAAAGTTAAAAATACTTACATGGGTGCAAATTATTCATGCATGCTTCTTCTTTAATTTACTATTTGTTTCATAAAATTACACAGAACTTATGTATAAAATATTCACATATTCATTAAAATAGATATATCCATATGTGACACATTTCCTGACACAATGGGAGTGTGGAGTATGTGAGATGGGTGCCTAGAATACTTGTGAGCACAATGGGAATAGGGAACATGTGAGATGGGTGCCTGCATGAGAAAGAATACACTTCTCAGTGAATCTGTTTCTAAATCTGTGTCAACTTCAAGTTTAAGATCAGTGTATTTTTAAGCAAGCTAATTTAGCAACTGAATTTACTGTTATCATTTTTCAGAGTACATTCTGTAAGAGCATATATGAACAATGAAAGAAAGTTTTGCTCACTATAAAAAGAGTTTCAGTTAGTTTGAAAATTTTTAAATGGGAAATCTGAAACATTATAAGGATCCTCAAAAAACAAGCAAAGATTATCTGATCAAATAATGTCTACAAATGTAAGAGCTACCATAGGTAGAATAAGTTGTACATATTTATAAAACACAATAAAGTTTGGATTATCTGTATTTTTCAATCATCAGTGCATTCCCTCCCCTCTACTATCCTGGATAATCAAGAGTGCACATTATATGCTGATATGCTGCTCAGCCCCCTCAAAAAAATAGCTTGAGAAATAACTGAAATTTGTGTGAATACTAAAATAATTATAAATTTGTTAATTATTTTTATTACTTTCACAACATTCCTTCTTAAAAATTGTACTCTTTATAACCTAAGAATACATTTGAGAGAATATTTACTCTAGTAATGTCATCAATGTTCTTTTCCAGTTTCATGCGAAGTTTGTTTTCTGCTGCATCGGGTGACATCTCTGCATACACTTCTATCTGAACCTCAGGAGGTCGCTGTCCATAACTGGACTTTCTCCCATCTTCAAACGCTTGTAAAAACTGACTGTAATTCAGGCGCGTCTTGTCTGTGTGCATTCCAATGCTTTAATCATAACAACAAATATGCCTATTAAAGTACAAGCAGCACAAAATAAAACTTCAGAATAAAACCACAGTGATGCCTCTTCTAATATATTTGAGTGATTGTTTCTTTCTCTAATCCTTCAACTTCAGCCACTTATTCTAGCAAGCTGTACGTTAATTTAATTTTCTATCCTGACCATCAAACTGTATATCCATCAACTACTGTCATCTACAAAATAAAGTTGTATATTTATGGGGTATTATCATCTCAGACTAAATGTCCATCAACTACTGTCATCTACAAAATAAAGTTGTATACTCATCAGGCATTGCACTATTAGGCTGTATGTTTATGAAATACTGTCATCTAAAGTGCAGTTCTGTTATATAAAACTTAGATTTAATGAACATCTATAGCATTCAAAGGATCCTGGCTGCCATACTGCAATTTCTACAGTTGACATATCAAACCTTAGACAGCCTGAATCATTTCTGATGACTCCTTTAACTCTACCGTTACCAGTGCTGCACTGTAACTATCAAACTGTTTGTCCATAAATATTTGCCATCTATATTATAAAGTTGTATAACATTTACAAGCTAAATTATCAAGTTGTATGTTCTGTAACTACTGTCATCAACACTAGTAAGCTGTATGTATATCAGCTACTGTCATCAACAATAGTAAGCTGTATGTATACCAACTACTGTCATCTATGAAATCAAGCTATATGTACACTGACTATTGCCATCTACAACAGATTTTATGTTCATCAATTATTACCATCTATACTAACAAATGATTGTAATCAGCTGTTACTATCTGCAGCAGAAAACTGTATGATCATCTACTATAATTGTCATATACAAAAGCAAATTGTATGCTTATGAGTTATCGTGGTCTATAGTTTAAGTGTTATGTTCATTAACTACTGTCATACACTAAAGGACTATCATTTACACTATCATTTTCACTGACTAATGAAACTAACAGATTATATTTATCAAGTACTGTGAGGCTGTTTTCTGCAAGAAGGCTAGTCTCCACAATGTATCACAAACAACAATACAATTTTGCTTTAATATCAATAACTGTCTAAAGGCAGATTACTGGCAGATTTGTAACTGTTAGCTTGATGACTGAACTACCTGTCTAGCAGCAAGAAGAAATCTTCATCAGTGAGGAAAAAATTTTGTTCCAAAAGCACCTTCTGAATATCCACTACTGACAGGGAGCCACGGTTGTCAGTGTCATATTTACGGAAAGCCGTATAAAAGCTTGAGTAGTTGTCTCGAATTTTATCCCTGCACAAATAAAGTTACAAGTTAAAAGGGTCCTGTCACTAAAAAACCCTATAATTCATTCCAATTCTAATCTAAACAGAAAATTAGGATTTCTTTGGGAATTCTGATTGAAGGTATATACACATGTGTATTTTAAAAGTTCTTCAAAAGGGGGCGTGTTAACTTCAGTTTTGGGGGGAGAAGGAATTGAACAAGGAATTTAGAAACAAGAATGATGTAATCAGGAAGTTCAGGAACAAGAAAGATGTAAACAAGAAGTGCAGGAACAAGAATGATATAAACAAGGAATTTAGAAACAAGAATGATGTAATCAGGAAGTACAGGAACAAGAAAGATGTAAACAAGAAGTGCAGGAACAAGAAAGGAATAAACAAGAAATGCAGGAACAGGAATGGTGTAAACAAGAAGTGCAGGAACAAGAAAGGTATAAACAAGAAATGCAGGAACAGGAATGATATAAACAAGAAATGCAGGAACAGGAATGATATAAACAAGAAATGCAGGAACAGGAATGATATAAACAAGAAATGCAGGAACAAGAAGGTATAAACAAGAAATGCAGGAACAGGAATGATATAAACAAGAAATGCAGGAACAAGAAAGATGTAAAGAAGGAGTGTACAGGAACAAGAAAGGTATATAGTATAAACAAATGTAAACAAGCAAGTAAGCAAGCAAGTACATGTGGACAAGCTAAAGCAAGGAAAAAGATATGAACAAGATGAAAGAAAGCAATAATGTGTGAACAAGGTATAAACAAACATGTCCTATCAAAGAAGAACATGGTCAAAATTTAAAAATACAGTGTTTAAAAAGAAGATATGAAGAAGATGCAAACATGCAATCAGGATGTGAACATGAATCTTACATGATGATTTACTGATTATTGTTTTTTCACTAATTTGTAATTTTTCAATATTCCCTTCCAAAATGAAAGATTTCATAGACAGAAGCAAAGCATCTAGGGAAAGTGAATGAAAAGGTCAAGAAGATAAAGAGAAAAATTGGCAAGAAGATAAAGGGAATAAAGCCAATAGTAATCTACAACAAATTAAAAAGATAAGAGAGTTAACACAGTAGTAATCTTGAACAGATAGTGAAAAAAGAGAATAAAGCCAGCAGTAATCTACAACAAATTTAAAAAATGAGACATTTAAACAGTAGTAATTTGGAACAGATAAAGATGAAGAAGAGAACACAACCAGCAGTAATCTAAAACAAGATAAAGGGATGAATGCAAATCTGGTACCTCAGCTGCCTCTGGATCTCACTAACTGACATGTGTGAGGCAAGGTTGGCCTGTCTCTCAACAATGTCTGCATGTCGCTGCTGCTGTAAGGCAATGTGTTGCTCCAGGAAGGAATGACTGCCATCAATAATGCGACGGCTAGCACCATAGATATCACCAGGAGCATTCTCAGGTGCACTTAAATGTTGAAGGAAGTCCTCATGAGAAATGAAACCTTTTCCTTCCCTGTCATATCTGTATATGTAAAAACAGCAAATGCTTTTTTAAAAATGTATATTTTATATAAAGAGAACTTTGTTTTTTTTTCAGTCATCCAAGCTTATGCATCTCCCTTCTTAAAATCCCTGTGCTGGTATGTACTGAAAAGGTCTTAGACATTACTGAAATGAAATAACATGTACTTGATTTTGAAATGGTGGACATTAAAAAAAACAACAACACATTCCAGTAAATAAAATCTTCCCTTTTTTCAATACCTAATGAAATTACATGTTCTTGATTTTGAAATTGTTGTCCTATGAGTAGCATATTTAAGAAAATAAAACTCGTTTTTACTCAATACCTAATGAAATTTTACATACCTAAAAGCATACTGAATTTGTAAATGATAGTCACATGAGTGGCACATTACCAGAAAATAAAAATCTGTTATGGCTGTTCCCCAAAATAAAGATGTTTTGTACTTGTTCCAGAAAATAAAGATGTTTTGTACTTGTTCCAGAAAATAAAGATGTTTTGTACATGTTCCAGAAAATAAAGCTGTTTTGTACATGTTCCAGAAAATAAAGATGTTTTGTGCATGTTCCAGAAAATAAAGACCTGCTATGCTTGTTACTGAGTTTGGAAGCATAAAGACTTATAAAGAGTAAAGAGTATTAGCCTACAGATCCTGTATAAGGCAATCCCACTCAAACATCATGGCTAAGAACGGTAATATTATAAAATCTAATGAAACAATTAAAATCATGACTTAATACAGTAATAGTCTATGTGTCCTGTACAGAAGATTCCACTTGAACATTAAGGCTACAAACTGTAATGTTACAAAATATAACAAAACAATGAAAATTAAAACTTCTGCTCATTTAAACATCATAGTTAGGAAATGTGCTGTTTCAAAATATAAAAAAAGCAATAGAAATTAGGGAATTTTATCAAACAGAAATAACAGAATATAAGATCATTATTAATTCTGATAATGCTCTATATACAGGAGATTTAATTACCATTAAGTAATAATACCAAAGGTCAATTTCTATGTGATCTACCTATTTTATCCCATGGCTATGTGTGTGTGTGTGTGTGTGTATACTGTGAATATGAGATGCATGAAAATGCATTTGTGATCTTCCATTTACCTAGACCAAAGTCGCTTAAACTCTTCATCATTCATGGGCATGATGAACTTGTACATCAAATCTCGCAGATCTCTCCTAGAAATGATTCCTTGGCCCTTGCTGTCAATTTTACGAAATGCCTGAACAAATAATGAAACAAATTAATTATTAGCTTTCAAAATAATCACTTAATGCATTGATTTTTTTTACCAATCTAAAATAAATGTGAAGAAAAAGATGTTTGGGCTTATTATATTCTATAATTCAACTGATATGAAAAAATTATCTAAAAAATATTAATTAAAAAATAAGTTCAGTAACAATAATAACTAAGAATGAATTTAATTTTAAATTTAGCAGTGTATAAAATGAAATATCCACCCTTGCAAGATCACTCCACTGGCAATATGCTTTCTTCTTCAATGTTTCATGCGCTTCCTCAGCAGACAAGGCTTTAGGTGGGAAAGTTTCATTAAATCTGCAAACAAGAAAGTTCTTGAGCTGGATAGCACTTCATTATTGGGATGGGATAACTATGTGCCGAGCAAAATGACAACTGAAAACATTTAAACTCCTGACTATGATGATAAAGATGTAACTATAGCATCTCAACTCTCTTGGAAAATATAACCAACAAAAAAAAATTTATTGTGCACATCTTTTATTGCATTATCTAGGAAGGATTAATGGTTAGTAAAGTGTTAAGTATTCATCATCTAGAAAGGATTAATAAGTTAGGTATTTATCAGATAGAAATGGTTAGTAAGTTAAATATTCACCAGCAAAGGAGGAAGTAATAATCTACCATTAGTAATATGTTGTATAATAATGCTGTGATGATGAATACAGTGATGGTGATGCTAAGTGTTGTTTTACCACCAGCCTGTGAGAACTTTTCATCAACTAGGGTTATCAGATATGGGTTTGACCTTTGAAGGAGTGGGTTTACAAGTGAACTACTTAATATCAAACACACACACCACACACACACATACATACACACACACGCACACGCACACACACACACACACACACTGCATTAGGTAGTTGTGACTTCTAATAATACACTGGTGTGTGTTGGGGGCATATCAGGTGGAATTGTGGTTTTCACTGGCTTCTTTTCTCTTTTTAGAGCTTATGTGGGGCCTCTGGAAAGCGTGGTTCCCTTCACTATGTTCTGGGGTTCTGACCTGAAGGTGGTATTGGTCACTGACTTTCTTCCTCTCTAAAGCTTGCTTGGAGCCTTTGTCTTAAGATGTTCTTGACCCTGGATAGCTCTGGAGCCCTGAACAGACCTGATCCCCTCACTATATTCTGGGGTCCTGACCACCATCCAAACTACTCTGTTACATGTCCTTCCTCTTCTAAGTTTGCATGGTACTTTTTATTTTAGGATGTTTTCATTCCTGGATAACACTAGAGAGACCTGTCTCGTCTCTACATTCTGGCAAACTGATCACCATGTGGACTGCTCAGTATCATAATCCCTCTAAAGGTGGGTGGTGGTGATGGCTATGCTAAAGCATAACATTCCTTCACATTTGGAGCTTGTGGAATTGTTTATCTGCATTTGTTCGCTATTCTGGTTTGCTCTGTGGGGACTTGGTTATTCTTGATGCACTGCCCTCCAGGGTCCCGACCATCAAACATCAAAGTCTCCCACCCCCAATGTAGGGAGATATTCTAACAATAGTAATATATTAATTTAATAATACACTAATTAGTGGTAGTTAGTAAGAAGTTATTAATCATGCATCAGATAAGAAAGAAATAGTATTCTAACATTAGTAATATAGCATTTACTGGCATTTTTTAAATGACAAATAAATTATCATACCATAAGAACAGCTCTAATCATTTGTTATATAAAGACAGAATACAATATCTTTAGCAGCATGATTTATTCACTTATGTAAGAAAATTATTTTACTTTATAGCGAATCACAAGTAAATAATACCATTTCAAAACATACATATTTTATTAAGGCAAAAATTATTAAAAATGAAAACATATATGTAGGATGGTTATTTATATACAGCAGTATAGGTATATTAAATTCAGTTCAGACAAAAATCAAAACATTTAAATTATATCAAGATACCTAACCTGTGGACAGAGTTCAGCCACTTGTGTCCTTCTGCAGTGTCACGTACTTCAAAGCAATCCAGAAAATCTTGATATGAAATACGCGTAGACTTAGTAATATTGAGATGGTCACACAGCTTTTCATATTCCTCATCAGACATGAAAAACATGAAAGCATCAAGCATTCGACGAAAATGTTTCTTTGTCAAAATGCCTTGATGTGTGTCGTCAAACTTGTAGAAAGCACCTCGAAGTGTCTGTTACATAATATGAAATTTTAAAAACATGGGGGGAAATATTAAACTGAAATCTGTTAAAGAAACATACTTATAAATTCTTGTTTTTATGTCACTTATCAATAATGATGCATATTATAATGTCTACTGTCCAGGACAGGTAAAATGAGTCAGGTCAAAATTCTACCTTGACTGTAGCCAAATAATAGAAAAGTAATTTATAAAGTATTTTTATTTGCTATTGTTTTGCTTTATGTACTAATTCAAAACTGCATAAGAACAAAGCTGATTTTATGTACTCAGTAAAAAACGATTGCTGTCAGTATTACTCTCTACAAAATGTGCAAAATCTATCCTTGAATGTTAGGCACTAAAAAACCAGAGAATTGTTTAAAGAACATGGCACCATAAATTTAAAAAAAAACAAAATTTCATATATTAAGTGAATCAGTAAACTGTAAACATTTTAAATGTAAATTTGGCCTAAATTTTAACACTCACAACAGCTTTAAAAAAATAATAAAAAGAACAATATGTTTTGTAGTTTTATAATGTTAATTTGCAGTTATTATTTAATTATTATCCAATAATTACATATATTCATGACAGATACAAAATAAATGTAGTAAGTTAAAAGATTGTCTTAAACTATTTTTAACTGCATTTTGTAAACTAAATCAGATTCTCACTAAATCTTAAGACTCTTAACTTTAGTTTTGATAAATGTTATTTTTTCCTACTATTGTTTGAATTTAATTTCAATTATATTTTATAGTCAGCATGGTTATTATGACTATGTACAAATAAGTAGGAGAGAATCATGCTACACCAAAAGACACAATTCATTAAATGCAACCTGATCACTGGCATGTAAGCAATAAATTATTGACTTGAACACACCATTGCTGTTAGAAACACTAATGAGTACAGAAATGTTTCTATAATATTAAATTTTTATTTTCAATCAGATTTAATAATACCAAATAATATTCTACTGTTAATTAAACTGAAATGTCAGACAGCTAAATGTGGTACAAAATTGTTATTAATAAGAGTTGGTACTTATGTGTTTGGACTGAAATGGCAGAAAGTGAATAAATGTGAAGAGAAATGCTACTATCAAGAGCTTGGGTATTAATGTGTTAAAGCTTTAGTCTGTAAGTAAAGTGTTTGAAATTAAGAATGAGCTAAAATAATATAAATATATATAGTAACTATTTTGTCAATTTTAATTTAATTTTTTATTGTAAGGAATTGTACATTTACTGGAAATAAATTTGTTACTAAGACAAGGATTATAGTCATATCATAAACAAGACAGTTACAATTTGAAAACAACAATTCACTAAAGAGAAGAA
Source organism: Sinotaia quadrata (assembly GCA_028829895.1). NCBI lineage: Eukaryota > Metazoa > Mollusca > Gastropoda > Architaenioglossa > Viviparidae > Sinotaia > Sinotaia quadrata. The sequence continues at coordinate 38,139,787 of CM054181.1, read as the reverse complement.
AATATTTTTGTATTTTTTTTATCCAGAATGTTTCAAACTTGGTGTGCAAAATAAATGTGGGTAGCTTCATAATATGCTTTGAAAACTAGAGCTGTATTATCCATTTTATTTTTTGCTTGTTAGTATTGTGTAATTTTAATAATTAAAATTTTATAGTAATCATTTCTTTTTTTACAGTGATACAATTACATGTTGGGCAACTTATAATCAATATCAATATGCATGCACAACAAAACCAGAAATCTATAGGATGACAGTGATTAACTTGCAGAACATAAATACATCAAACAGCAGTTGCATACTTTGCACATTTGTTGTTATGGATTTAGGAAGGCAGCTATGATCAGTTTACCTCCTTTGATTTGAAAACTAATTATATGTAATTGAGAATATGTCTCCCATCATATGAAAGTGAGGAGAGCAGTCTATTGCCAGTTTCACAAGCACATAAAAATTCCCAAAAAGAGCTAGCAATAACAGCTGTATGAAAAGTAATTTTTTCTGCATGCAGAGACTAAAGAAGACCTTCCTTGATTAGTATATACATACATACATACATATATATAAAATTCATACAAGTATGTAATAAATTAATAATTAATAATAATAATAATAATACAAATCTTGCAGGGCAGAGATTATACTAATGATACTGATAATAAATAAAATAAGAATACTGTTTATAACTATATGATATTAATCTTACACATTAAATTATTATATAATATAAGAACATAATAGTGTACAATATTACACAAATAATATGACAGTATAAAATAGTTTTTCAATATGAGTAAAATAATCCGAGTTTAAATAAAAGTCATGAATAAATTATCAAAGATGCATAAATGTAACAACACACTCACAGAGAAGTTCTCACGTAATTTGGCTCTAAGTTTATTCTCCACCTCTTCTGCGCTCAAAAAATGGTGGTCACCACGAATGGCGTTCACTCTGTGGTTTCCATTACGAATGATCTGGACAGAATCTGGAGGTCTAGGGTCTGCGAAATTAAGGACAAAATCTATGTATTCCATGTGGCCATTATGCAGGTGAAGACATGACATCAGTTCATCAAACTGTTGGTCTGACATGACCATTCCCAAGTTTGCTAAAATCTGCAATATAAAACAAAAAATAATATTTGAACCCTAAAGATTTTATAACAATTTTAATTTTTAGCTATAGCTGTTGGAGTGAGACTGCTGGACCAGGTATTTATATTGTAACCATTCTATATACTAAAAAGTAAACTAGGGATGAGGTAGGGGTTTCAAAATCCATTTAGCAAAGATTTTGCAAAGTTAGTATTTGACTTTAATTTGAATGTGTTATTTTTTTTATATGTACAACACCAAAATTAGGAACAAGTGATTATTAAAAATAAAATACATGTATTAATAATTATTATATGTCCTTTTCAAAAATTCAACAACATATTTATTTTTACTGATTTTAAGCATAATTTATATACAATATATGTGTATATGGGTAAAATAAACATAAATTAGTTTTAAATGTCATAAATAATATTAATTTACCATAAAATATTTAATAAAATATATTAACAAGTAATACTCTACTTAAATGCATACTATTAATATATTCAGTATAAATGTAAACACGCAATACTCTACTTTAATGCATAAAGGTAATAATACACTTAGTATAAATATATACATGTATTACTCTACTCAAATGCTTACATGTTATAATACTCTCAGTATACATGCATATATGTAATACTATACTTAAATGCATACATGTTCTAATACTCTCAGTATACAGTATACTGATATATGTATAATGCATGAAGATAATAATACACTCAGTATACATGCGTATATAAAATACTGTATTTAAAAGCATACAGGTAATATTGTACTCAGTATAAATGCATACAGAAAATAATGGCTTTTTCAAGGTTGATCAAGTTGATCTTGAAAAAGCTCAATAACAACTCTCTGAACTTGCCTTCCTAAATTGCTTCTTTGTAATTTTTCCCCTGCCTTTCTTGTCCTGTGTCAAGAAAGCTTTGCGGATTTCTGGAGTAAATTGTGACATTTTGTCTTTGAGACGAATAATAACTTCATTTGCAGTCATCATGCTGGTGCGATTTACAGCATTTTCATTGATTATGTTTTGTCTGTAAAATAATATAAGCTACAAATAATTAATAATTTTGTTATCATTCTTATCATCATTGCTCATTCTAATATTTAATGATGCAGCACCAGAACATATGATAAAAGTCTTCTGTCTTTAATTAAAAAGTCTGAGTTTAGTCCGATATACATTGTATATATGCATCCAAAATATATTTTATGTCACTCTGGTGAGTGTTTTTCTTTACAGAAAATACATAAGAAACTTATAACACTCTAGGGTGATGCAGTTAGCTACTTGAAAAAATATTGTACCCAAGATATTTAGAAGTCTTGTATGAGTTATGATTATTTTCTTTCAGTACAAATTTTGCAGATAATTTTCATATTTTAAACTGGCCTCTAAACATTACAGAAAGGGCTAAGGCAATTGAATTGTTTCTGAAGTTAAAAAAAATAATGATATAAGTAATGGTAAATGCTGGAAATTGATAGAGATTCTAAAAGAGGAAATAATCATGTTTCTTATAAGTTTGAATCCGATTTTTTTAAAAGCTATATGGATTTGCTAGTGATGTTTGAGGAGGGGTCATGGTCACAGTCAATGAGAGTCAGGGAGGTGGAATTTTTTTTCATGCTACTGAAATTGGCATTGAAGAGACTGATGAAAGTACCTATGCATCATAATCTTGTACCAAACTTCTCTTATTGCTAATAGATGCATACATTTCTTGTACCAAACTTCTCTTATTTTTAATAAATACATACATTTCTTGTACAAAACTTCTCTTATTGCTAATAATATGCATACATTTCTTGTACAAAACTTCTTTTATTGCTAATAGATTCATACATTTCTTGTACCAAACTTCTCTTATTGTTAATAGATTCATACATTTCTTGTACAAAACTTCTCTTATTGCTAATAGATTCATACATTTCTTGTACAAAACTTCTCTTATTGCTAATAGCTGCATACATTTCTTCCAAATGAATGTGAACTAGAATATTATTTCAATTTCAATTTCAATGTGAATTCTATTACTATGCCACTTTTTGTGCATTTACATTTACGAGAGTAGTGCTTATAATTAAATATTATGACCTGATGAAGTATATAAATTGTCCTAACACAATGTGCTCAAATCAACTAAGTCATTATCTCATAGTAAAATTAATTACTCATGATGCTCTGAAAGAGGTGAAAGAATATTCTAATTTATATAGACTTTGAATATATTTGACTTTGTCAGCTATTGTGTGCTGAATTAGCCTTTTAAATATGGTTATTCATCCAAATCAGATTTTGCAAAATAGTTCTGAGATTGAAAAGGTTAAATGCAACAAACATTACATACTAGTTATGAAATAGATTAAACACAAATACATACACACACAGAGAAACAAACTTACATACACACATACATACATACATGCACACTTACAGATACAAATACACACTTACACACAGACAGACACCTCTAACTAAAAAACTAAAAAAACACATATAACTAAAACCTTATGAACTGATCACTTTGACGTTTCAATTCTGCAAGGCTACTGTTGTCCACAATCTGTGAGCTAAGCCCAATCAGATCACCAGGATGAACATCTACTTTCAGATTGTTCAGGAACTCTAAGTAGTTTACTTTTCCTTCAGGTCGATCCCCACACTGACTTAATAAACTGAAAATGTATAGTAATGAAACATCCATGTTAGCTATTCAGATATAATTTAATAAACAGTATGTATCTTAAAGCATTTCTAAATATATATTATATTAAATCATTTATATTTATACGCAGACATACACAGGAAAAAATCCGACTCACTGTGCAAAGTCATTATACAGATTAATTTAAAGTGTTCAATTCACTGTGCAAAGTTATTACACAGATCATTTAAAGTGTCCAACTCACTGTGCAAAGTTATTACACAGATCATTTAAAGCAGAGGAGGGCAAACTTTCAAGAACGCAGGCCGGATAAAACTGTTGGAACAGTTCGCGGGCCAGATAGATGACCAAAGGTCACAAAGTCCAGAAAGTTCAGAATATAAAATGAGAACAAAAAAGACATTTTAAATGTGTATTTTATAAAAAAAAACAAAAAACAAAACTAAACTCAGTTTCAATGAAAAGTCAATGAGATGGATGGTGTTGCTTACAATGAATCTGGCCTGTGGGCCGGAGTTTGCCCGCCCCTGATTTAAAGTGTCCAACTCACTTTGCAAAGTTATTACAAAGATCATTTAAAGTGTCCACTCACTGTGCAAAGTGGTCTTCAGAGACTGGCAGAACTAGCTGATCCATGATACGCCTGAGCTGTTGTGGACTGATATAGCCCAGTCCTTGTGGGTCATAATGCATCAAATGTTTTGCAAAAGCCTTCCAATACTGGGTGATTTTCTCCTGCAAAAGCTCTTCAATCTGAAAGATTACAGAATAACTTAACTTATTTATTAATATTTGCAAAAGTCAATATATGGTATAAAAGTGAAAGAAAGTTAGAGCCTGTGTAAAATTTAGCTAAAATTTTTTAAAGAAAAATTTAAAGATGAAATTCTCTTGTACCATTATGCAATAGTAGTAATGCACAGCTGGCTGCCAATGATGTTGTTATAAAGTAAGCAGTTAAATTTTAAATAAAACACAACTCTTAATGTTAGCAATGTTAGTATTGAATACCAAAATAAATAAAGAATAGAAATAAATTCATTTAAAGCCAATCACTTGCAAAATACATAGAACATATTCACAATTCCTCTGGCAGCATTTAAATGTTCACTCGGCATTAACATTTTTGCGTATCTTAATCTGAATATGTAAGATGTAACATTTAAACCTGCCAGTATATGATTACTGCAGGATGTAACATTTAATTAGGGCAGTAAGTGATAACTGCAGTACCCAGAATAAAAACAAATATATTAAATGTAATCAAAATGACATCTTACATCTAAGCACATGAATATAATTCTCTTTTTCTTCATATTTCTCCCATATTTACATTATGTCTCTAGGAATGATTCCACTTACTGTTACTGAATTAAGACTTCTTGTGTTAGATCTCTTAAAGAAAAGATTTGTTATGAAGACTGCAGATTCACTTTGATCTAAAAGCTGATACAAAGTAAAAATGCACCAAAATCTGTATTGTTTTGTAAGGAATTAAACATTTTTGTACTCTGTACAAATCAGACTAATTGTTTCATTATAACTATTATTTGAACTAATGACTTAATTCATTTATTTCATGAAAGTGAATATTAGAAAATAAGAGAAAGGTGGTGGGTATTTATCATACAAGTCGTGAACTCATATACCCAGTCTCAATAGGAATCATCCCACATGTCCCACAGTGTCCCACAGCTACCCTGTGCATGATCCTTCAAATATAGATGCACGCACATATATTTACAAACATAAACAATTGTATATGAAAGTAAAATATAAACAATACTACAAGCAGAGGAAAGATAACTTACTGTTTCCCAAGCAAGTATTGCAGGTTTGAGTTTGTCATTGACTCTATGAACTGACTTAAGCCATTTATGTCCTTCCTGCAAAATTGCATATATGTTAAAGATGAATGAAATTTTAAAGTATATACTATTTAAATTCTTCAAGCACACAAAATGAGTTATTCAAGCACACACAATAAGTTCTACAAGCACACACAAATGAGCTCTGAGTCCTCAAACACAGACAAATGAGCTCTTCAAGCATGCACAAATTAGTTCTTCAAACATAGGCAAATTAATTTTTCAAGTACACATAAATGAGTTCTTTAAGCACATACAAATGAGTTCTTTGGGCTTAGATAAATGATTTCTTTAAGTATAGACATATGAGTTCTTCAAGCACACACAAAGGATTTCTTTAAACACTGACAAATGAGCTTAAGCACAGACATAAATAAACAACTATTTTAATGAAAGAAATATTTTTCTTTTTTAAGCACAGATTAGTGATTTATTCAAGGACAGAAATTATTTCAGTAACCTCAGACCAATGACATGCTGAATTCATCTAAGAGCAAGAAAACTTTGATTTGAAGAATCATAAAAAATATACTATACTAAATATAATAAAAGCTCGGTTAGAGAACACTCAACTACTTACTACTAACTGGATATTAAGAAGCAATGACAAAATATATCTTTCTATGATCATTTATCAAAAACTGCTACCTATAGTTTGGATAGTTTTACAAACTCATTTATAAAGTAATTTTTCTTTAAAAGTCCACCTTGATTATGTTTTACCCTATTAAAAGATATTATAGTGAGGTCCTGTACATCATATAGTTTAGGGCAGTAACCTACTTTCAATATTATACCTTTACTATCAAATTATTTTATCTCTTGTCACTAGTGCAAAATTGCACTATTAAACCACATAACACATACAACACACAATACATTAAGTAACAAATATAAATACACATAATTTCCCCTTGTTGTATAGCACCCCAAATCAAAGCAGAATGATACTGTCATCTGGACTTAAAGGTACAACTCACTTGATTTATAGAACTGAAAAGTTATCATTCTTCCTACATACACATTGGTAGCTCATCTGCCCTATTCATAGTGTTGAACTTTGTTGATGTTATAATGAATATCTCCAAAGATTAGTTTCTTACAATTAGAAATTTAGAAATAAAAGTATATAATTCATTCTTTGAATGTCTTTCACAAGAGACAATTATGTCTGTTATTCTGGAAAATGAATATTATTTTCATTCTACAGATATTTTATCAAATGCATTATAACTGGTAATCACAGTTTCTGATGAAAATATTCCAACAGTAATTTTAATTACAGTTTAAAAGTGAACAATATGTTTAATTTTTGGATAAAGACAACAGCCATAAAAGCATGTCGGTATCCAAAAACAAGCAGGAAGAATCATTTCTAAAGTACAAGCATTTCTACCTTGCAAGATGATGATATTCCTAAGTATAATTACACCTAAAGAACAGGAATTTTGGGCTTTGAAAAGATATTTCAAAACTCAGACATATAAATAATTTAACTTCTTTCAAACATCAAGAAAAAGAAACAAGATTTTTGAGCTTTGAGGGATATTAAAATACTAGAGACATATAAATAATTTAACTTCTTTCAATATTCAATTGCAAGCTGAAGTGAGAACACCTTGCATAAATGTTGAAAATTAAAATATCTTGATGATGTTCAAGACGACCACATCACACACACACACACACACGCACGCACGCACGCACACACACACAGACAGACATACAAGCATACACACATACAAGTGCACAAATATAAATTTATACACTTGTATATAAGTAACAAAAAATTATTATTAGCACTTTAAATCTGTTATTAACAGCTTACCGGGTATATCATATGATGTGTAACTGGTTTACAAAGTAGCAGCTGCAGTCTTATCAAACATGACATTAACATCATGCACAACAGTCCAGCTCTTCTCAACCACCCCAATTCCCAAATGAGAATTTAACAATGCACTGATAAACAATGCAAGGTTCAATTCAAATGATCAGTATCAGCAAAGAAGTTAGAATGAATGAAAACAGTAGATTGGTAGACTATTAATAGTACAGATGTGAATGAAAAGTTAAGAGAAAATATAAAGTTATTTTCCATACTATTTGTTCTACATTTTTTCCAAAGATCTGAGTAATATAAAATTAAATAATAACTCAAAAGTAACTCAAAACAAAAAGTAACAGACCAAACAAAATCATTGTTTTATACATACCTTGAGGGATTCTTTTTCCTCAAAGAGTTGCAGAAAGTCATGATATGACACATGTCTACTTTGGCTGATGCCAAGTTTATTCATTAATTCAAGGAATTGCTTATCGTCAAGCCTGAATGTAAACTGCTCAATCACTTTCCGGAATTCTTTTCTTGAAATCTTTCCATCTCGGTTCTAGAAGACAAATTTGTTTTCATACAATTAGACATACTGCACAATTTTAAAAATTTTAAAAACCTATCAAATTGATAAATAAAGTGTTTTTATTTAAAAGTTTTAGGCAATCATACAATGCTTAAATGGTGTTTTATAATTTAATTTAAAACTGCAACAATAAAGCATAATAGTTTAAAATTCATTAATTAAATAAAAGCTGTGCACATTGTGAAATAATTTTAGAAGACAAATAAAGCATTATTTTAAGCAAAAACTAAATTGTTCAGCTAAAGGTATTTAAAAGAGATTAAAAATGCTGCTTCTTTATGGCCTGACTACAGTAGGGACCCTATATTATTCCTGAAAGTCTATTATAAAACAAATTGTTTTAAATCATTTAAAAGAGTGACATAATGCTGTAAATAAGTTTATCAATAAAGAGTACTAGCAAATAAACTCTTTTAACATTTTCTGCCTAAAGCATGCATTTAAATATGGTCAAGAGTGTTTCTTCAACAAGCTTAGAAGCAATGTGATTAAGAAAAAAAATGGTCGCTACTCTCATGTGACTGTATGAGAGTTTTACAGTATGGAAAAATAGCTGCGATTGATTTAAGGGTGATTTTATAGAAGTAAATATATGACTGACATAAAGTGGATATTCAATAAAAAAAAAAAAAATCCCATTTGGTAGAACACTTTAAGAAAGATATAAATAAAAACATTTTTTTTTGTAATTACCTTGTCAAACTGCAAGAAAGCATTCTTGATGGAAGAGTAGCTGTTGTGTATATGTTCATTAAGCTGTTGCCACATGGATTCCCAGTCAACTATCTGCTGTGTTTCCATGACAGGATGAAATCTTGATTTAACGATACACCCCCAAAATAAAATAATTAATTTCCATAATGCCAACTGCATATAAAGCAGTTTCAGTAACAAAAGTTTCTTAATCATAAACAAACAGTATGCATGAGTGTAATGTGCAAGTGTAAATGTATATAATAAAGTATGCAGGAGTGTGGACATTTCAATGGGTATTTGACTAAATAATATAATTTATTTCCTGAATAATTAACAGACATACAGATATGCAGATCTTAGGAGTAAAATATGTATCCACAGACAAGCAAACCAAGGCCAAAGGGTCATATTTAAACTCCGAGGAAAGTATAAAGATTAAATACTCACCAGCTAGTTTACTCCCTGTTGAGAGTAATCTCCTTTAAGTACAGAGAATGAGATAGCAGGGTTCAAAAACAAGTGGGGAGGATATTATTTATTTTGATACATATACAGTAAATATTCATGAAATACCAATTTTAACTAATTTTAAATCATACAATCAGATGTGCATACCTTAGGAAAATTACAAATAGGATGTAGATATATCCTTAATACGCTAAATAATTGTATGTTTCACAAGCTCAACATAGGCTACTGGTTGCTGTCATGAGAAGGGGGTTGTAGAAATAAATAAAAAATCATAAATGGACTAATTTAAGTATCCTTTCATATGATGTTATCATTTCCAATGCAGATGTATAAGCTACATATATATGCATCCTTCTGCTGGTTTATCCAGACAAAGCCAGGAGTATTTAATACAAGGCCAGGCCCTATATTCTCCTGACTGAAATATCTGCTATACCCAATTCCTCAAATTGTATCAAGAGTCACTGCTTGACTGCTATTCATTGATTACTATGGTTGCAGTGAAAATATCTTTATGAACTCCCAATTATTTATTTTAAAAAAAATCAACACAGCCATCTTCTTGACCGTGTGCTTGTAATACTTTATCAAAGCACTCTATGACACGATACAATTTCTGTCTGTCTGACGTCCTCCATTTCATCATTGCTACCACATGCATGGAGTCCAATCCAGGATCAAACTTTTATAAGAACAAGAGGGCTAATGACCTACGAGTGTATGATAAGACCATGACAGGACATGTGACAGCAAACTAAGGCAGTCTGGATATGTGCATACCTCATAGGACATGGTTTCTTGGTGAAATGAGAATAGTACAACAATCCTGGAGATTGGGTGCATGCATCCCAGCTCTTGCCTGATTGGAGCAAATATCAATTAAAACTTGATAAGTTACATGGTTTTCAGAGACAAGTGCCTTTGTATTGGTGTTATCCTCTTGGGGAGATTGGAACTGTTCTCTCAGTTTTTCTTTACTCCACATTCAACAGAAAGACATCATGTTATAATAAAACCTAAAATTTCTTTACTGACCAAAAAATTTTGATACATGTATTTCAAACAAGAGGTAAAATGTATGGAGATCTATGATACTAACCTTTTTGGTTGAGCAAGGTTCAGTAACAATCATTCCTATTATTTCCTATGATAGAAACTCATGTGAATGAATTTATTCACCCTTGGAGATTTAAGTACATTATCTTACTTCATAGTAGACAGCATCACTCATTGGATTGGTACCAGAGAAAAAACTTATTGGTCATTCACTCACATGAATACAAAGTACTTTGCAGCAGAATATTATTATTTTCATCACAATGACTAAATATGGATAGGGTCAGCACTATCACCCCTTCACAATGTGTCCACCTCAGCGATAGGGAAGCTGCTTAATTTCCCTTAGTTCAATCTCTCAAGATTGTGAGTTGTCTGACAAAACATTGTATATTTGTCCATAGCTTCATTTGTGCAAATGCAGGGGCAGTCATCTGACTGTCATCATGTGGATGGGAAGATATTAAACTGTTTGCTGGTGTTAGTGCAAGGGTAGCTAAACTTTTAGAGCCATATGTAAATAGTTATCCTAGGCAAAAAAATAAGGAAATATTTGTCTTTGTTAGAATTTGGAGATAGACAAACAAGGTAAACATAAGAACACAACTGATGACAACAATTAAAAAAACTTGGAAGAAATCTGACATCACCAAGAAAATATATAGATTGCACAGTCCTAACTTGACATTACATCTGAAATGTACCAATACAAAAAAATATTACTAAAGGAGGATTACTCTCAGTAAGTGTCACACTACCCAGTGAGTAATCTTCCCTGGGATTGAAGTGATTCCCCCTTGCCTTGACTTGTATGCTTGTGGGAACATAAAACTGTATGATAGAAAATGTTCCAACTGGAGAGAGAAAACGAAAGAAAGAGAGAAAGAGAGATTGTATAACTGAGAGAGAGAAAACGAATATGTTTGCGTGTATATGTGTGTACATGATAGAGAGACTACATAAGTGATTGAATGAATGTCTGCTTTGCTTGCCTCTAAGTAAATAATGTAAATTGTTTGGTACACTCACTTATGGTTTGGCTGTATTGGGATTGTCTGCCCATTACCAGAAGCAACAGGGCTCTGGAATTTCTCTAAAAACAGCTCCCATGCAACTCGACCACTTCCCTTCACACCACACCTAGATAAAATAAATGTATAAAATAATTTAGTTTTTCTTTTTTATGGACAAAAACTTCCTTGTTTCATTAAATTTTAAACACTATGTTCTCTATTCTCAATGTATATGGAGACTATATAAACTGAGGTTCACTGAATAACTTATTCACTTATTTTATTTTGCCTTAGGCTACTTTATAAAATTCTACCTTAGGCCAGTGTTACATATTTTTACCTTAGAACAGTTTAATATATTTTATCTTAGCCCAGTTTTATATATTTTGCCTTAGATCAGTTTAATATATTTTACCTTCAGCCAGTTTTAAGAATTTTCTTTAAATGTACATTTTATATTAACACAAACAAAAAATAGTAATTCTTATAATCTACTGACCTATTCATCAATTGCTCAAAAAGCTGACTTGACATTGGTAGTGTAAAACTGGAAAGAATGGAATGCAAGTCCTCGATGGAGACAAAACCATCCAGGTTTTTGTCAAATGCCATGAAGGCTTTCTTCAGCTTTTGGTAGTTTTTCTTCATCTTAAAGGAAGGATAATTCAAAGATGGATAAATCATTTTTTAAATAATAGTTAACAAATTAATTTTAACAAAATAAAATCATTATAAATTTATTTATTTATTTTATATGATACATCAATAACTTCTTCAGAAAATCCCCCAGATTTAAACAATAAATTCATATGAATAATTAAAAAATCTTCAATATTAACCATGAAAAAAATAGCATTATAATTTCGATTAAAATGCATTTGTAATTTTGAATTACTTAAATATTTTAAGAAATAATATTTAATACTTTATTTTTTAGTTAATAATTTTTTAGTTAATTACAATGGAAATAATATTGTAATTTTGAACAAATAAATAATTTTTAAAATCTTTCAAAATAAAAATATTTATGAAAGGAAAAGGCTGTCAACCTCAATTTCAATGGAAATCAGAAGCAAAGAAACAAAATTCTTGTTTATCAAAGTCAATATTTAAACACTATCAGCTTTATAGCCTCAAATACAAGAAAGAAAATTCTTGTATTCTAGAGTTATCTCATTTCAATTTTAGAGGCACACATACAAGTAATAAACAAATCTTTCATTACCTATAGTCAAAAATTCAGCAGTGTGACAAAAACAAAAAAAAACAACCCAAAGGTACATAACTGTCCTGTAACTATCCTGTACAACTACAAAAGAGATGGTGTTTTACATTTATTTTGCAGCATTCTTCCATAGATTTATTTTTTTACTATTTAAGTTCTTTTTTACAATCAATAAAGACTTGTACAAAATATAAAAAAATAGTAAATAAATAAAGTGGATAATTCTTCCTTTTATTTAATAAAATGTCCTCTTTCATTGGTAAAGAAATGTATATGTATATTTGTTATTATATTTTAATTTACTTTCTAAATAAATCTATGACCAGCTAAAACTAAAAATATCCCATATTAAAGATTTAGTTTATTATGATCAGATATAAAATCGAAACTAAAATGTAATTAATAATTATAGTTCTCTTGTCAACTAAGCATAACTACTGAAGCTCAAGGATACTGGCATTTAAAAATTTCTTCAGAGTTGCTATCTACAGAGCAGGTTTCTCAGTGATACTTAGTGAGATCAAAGTAACTGCTCAGTGGCTGGTCAGTATGCAGACAGATAGCCTACACACTAAAGACAACTGTTTCCGTGGTGTAAGAGCAAATCTGGTAAATTATAGTGAAACTGTAATAACAGTCACACATCAAACCTTAGATCACTTTATAATAATAAAACAATGTTATTTAGAAATAATCTACATTTTTCAAAACTTATTTTAAAAAAGAACAACTAAATGAATTTATTGTGTGTTGTTGCTTTTTTTATGGCAGGAAAACTATCACTCTGTATATGTAATAATCACACCAACACTAGCATATGTATTAATAAAATATATTAAAGCTATATTCAAATAAAGTATAAATTATAAAAAGATTCTGTGAGAGAAACAAATTTAAAACTCACTCTACTTCACATTAAGTGCACAAAATTTGATGAAAGAGAAAAATTTCATCTTCACACAGTTTCAAACATTGGAAGAGGGAGATTTAGCAAAAAATCTGGAGACTCACACAAGATAAAGAAGAGTTGAAACATATGCAAGAATGAAATGCACTCCTTAAGGAAAAAGCAACAAAGCTTTATAATAAAATTTAATTTATAATGCAAAGAAGGGGCCCAGTCGTGGTTCTATCACTATCTGCTTTAATCCTCTTTTTAGTTTTATGCAATTGCTTTATTATGTAGAAGTCTTACTTTGCTGCTAGAATTAAATTTTAAGATCATGCAGTCATGCTTTGACATTCAACTCACCCTACTGCGAAATTCAATCTCAATCTGGTCAAAATTAAGGACCCTCAGCAATGCTTCATCCTCTTTCCTCTGTTCCTTGACTCGCATGCTAGTAAAGCGACTCACAGGAGTCTGCTGTTGTTGCTGAGATGTAATAACTGGCCATTTCAGGGCTGTACAATATTTTTTTACAACGAACAAATAAAAAATAGACCAAATCAATTTTTAAAATGTAAGTAATGCTTGCACTAAGCCAGAACTAAATTACATTAACATTATCAAGGTCAAATCAAATTATTGCATCAGCATATGAAATGTTTTTATTAAAACTGTTTGGTTATAAAATAATTAAGTTAAAATGTACTAGCAATAAAATTTGTTATAAGCAAATTTTTCAGGGATACACATGCACATGCACGCATACACAACACAACACACACACATCCATGCATGCATATATAAAGTAAAAAAAATGATTTTATTATAAATTCACAAATATGTAACTGCTTGCTAAAAGATATGACTTAAAAAAATGAATTTTTAGTTTTATCAGGTAAACAATTTTTTTAAGACTCTACCTCCAGCAGCATTGTTAGGAGGGGGATTTCCCTGTAATTTGACGTTGACACCAAGGCGTTGCAAAAAATCCCGATAGTTAACCAGTCCAGTATGATGAAAGTCATACCTCAACCAAAGTCTTTGGAAAAAATATTTATAAAACAAAATTTTCTCTTAATTTTTTAAAGTCTTTAAAGTGCATGTACAAAAATATATCTATGTAATACATGTTGCATTCTTTACATTTTTAACTTATTTCTTTAATGAAACAATTAAACAATTAGAATTATTTCTAATTTACATTAATGTTTGTGATTTTCACAAATTTAATTATGCAATGCTTACATATAACAAAGGTTTCACAAGCATAATTCACTATCAACTGAACATCAGTGAATGAAAGTAACAGTTTTCACCAATACAACCACAATTAACGCACTTGACAAATAAACATCAATGACCTGAAGTGACACTTTTCACAAACACAATTCATTTATCAAATTGAACATCAGTGACCTAAAGCAAAAGTTTACTCACTTGTCAAACTGAACATCAGTGAACTTGAAGCAATAATTTTCCAAGACTCGGCGAAGTTCATGTCTCTGTATTTTGCCGTCCATATTGTAGTCAAACAGTTGCATGCCACGCACAACAGACTTTAGATTTTGGCTTATCTAAAAGAATAAACAAGAGACTTTAAAAAATAAATTTTGGCTGATCTAAATGTATCACACACACACCCCAACTTTATATTTTGGCTTATCTAAAAGAATAAACAAGAGACTTTAAAAAATAAATTTTGGCTGATCTAAATGTATGTCCACCACCACCACCCCGACTTTATATTTTGGCTTAGTAAAAGAATAAACAAGAGACTTTAAAAAATAAATTTTGGCTGATCTAAATGTATCAAAAAAACCCTGACTTTATATTTTGGCTTAAAAGAATAAACAAGTGACTTTAAAAAATAAATTTTGGCTGCTCTAAATGTATCAACCCCCCCCCCCCCAACTTTATATTTTGGCTTATCTAAAAGCATAAACAGACATTACATGGTCAATCTAAGAGTATAAACAGCAGACTTTATAGACTGTCTTAATCTGACAGTGTAACAATATTACTTCAATATAAATACACAAATCATTAAAAACTATAACTATTCCTACTAATTCGAGTAAATCATAAATAATTCTATTAAAAGTTTGGGACAGAATTTTCAACTAATTTATTAAATATTAGTCTGTTTATAGTTTATATTATAATCTTCATGAAATGTATCTAACCAACATTTCCGTTGATAATCCCACATTTCTAATGGATTAGAAATTAATTTTAAAAATAGATATCTATCAAGGAGGCATGCAGAATTAATAAACATATAAGAACATATATTTTAAAATGCTAATTTAAACTTCTAAAATAATTTAAATAATTAAAACACAGCTGTTTAAAACACAAACTTACTGACTTACTTTCTCTCTCAGAAGTCTTTCTATCACATCCATGTTTAGTTCTCTTGGTGCCCCAGGACCAGATCTATTATGACAAAATTGAAAGCATCTATATCTTAGAAACAGAAACTACCTCTTCCAAAGATGTGTTTATAACAGTGTTTGTTTGTGTGTGTGTGTGCGCGTGCATGTGTGTGTGCATGTGTGTGTGAGTGAGTGAGAGTGAGTGAGTACATGAATCAAAAAAACTAAATTATTTTGCTAAAAATCGATAAGTAGGAGAAATTGTGTGGTCAGGAGATCAGGGCACTGGCCTAGTAAATGAATGACTAGGGCGTGAGCATCACATTGCCAATTAACATAGTTGGGAATTATTGTTTTTAACCAACAAATAGATTATTGAGCTACATCCTGATTGTAAAGCACATAGAAATTTTAATTAATATGAAATGCAAATAAAAATATCCAATTATTTAATTTGGTTTTATTGTTTCTAATATATTCAGTTGCTGTGCATGTGTGACATGTATTTAATATTTATGTGTATAGTGAATAAAAATAAAAAACAATTACCCAGAAAAATGTTCCTTTTAGAAAAATCCTTGCACGAGTGTGTGTGTGTGTGTGTGTGTATTTGTTGATGAGAGAAAGCATGCATGCATGTTTGTGTGTATGCATGCAAATATATACTTATGTTCACAGAGGCTTACCTGACTGGCCGAAGTCTATTTGAATTTCCAGCACCGTAAAATTTTTGCAAGAAGTCTACATACTTAAAAGTTCCTGATTGTGTCTTCTCAACCTACAGAAAAATATTCAAGACTGGTAGTAAAACAGTTTGGTAAAGTTAATTCTAAAGACATATTATGTTATTTGACTGATAACAATATAGTGTTTGGTGAAATTAATAATGAAGACATAATTCTGTTGTGCTGACATTATACATGTATGATCTGACAACTTCTATTATGGACACAATCTGCTATTTCTGTTGTGAACACATTATTTTGACAGCTATTATTGTGAACACATGCTATTTGGACAAATTTTGTTGCTAACACATTATATTATGCTGACAACTTATGAGTGTGAGTGAGCACATTATGTTATTTTGAAAGATTTTGTTATGAACATGTTATTTGGACAAATTTTGCTGAGAACACATTATATTCTGCTGACAACTTGTGTGTGTGTGTGTGTGTGTGTGTACCTTGCAAGTTATCATATCAAACTGTTCTGTAGTCATGGGAAAGCAATAGGATTCCAAGACACGTCTAAATTCCCCTTTAGTCACCGTCTCATTCTGATCCACATCATAAGTCTGGAATGCCTAGGAAGAAAAGAAAATATACATGTATTTATACTCTCTGTCACTGTCTTATTTTGATCCATAGGAAAACCTTGAAAGTCAATATCTATAACTGATGAAAGTCTAAAATGTTTAATTAAAAAAAATAAGTAAACTAAAAACCAGAGAAAAAATATTAACATAAATGTTAGTCTTCAAAATTACTTTATTATCTGATTTGTAAAATATATAATTGTATGTGAAACTAAAATTTAAAAAATTAAATAATGGATATATAAAGTAAGAATACTATTAGGCCTTATCATGGGAAAATTTAAAGTATTTATGCAAACAAATGATTATTTTCCTAGGAAAAGTCTTGGAACAGGATATGTGCTTCAGAAAATTATTTCTTTAATGTCTAGGTGGCAAACTATTAGTAAGTTTTGATCTATCAAAAATCAGACATAAACACAGATAAAATGCACAGTTTACATTTAATTATGCATTTATAATACAAACTTACTTGTTTCAGACTGTCGTATTTACTGCGAACCTTTTCCTTCATAAGCGCCTCAACCTCAATGGTGGAGAGATTTGGCCGAGGAACATATTCGCCACCTTCACCAGGCAGCAGACCTGAGTCTACAATACAAATAAAATGAAATATTTTTCCTTGTATCTAATGTACACTTGGTATTGTGAAACCTTTTTGTCCCTGTTAGTTACTGTAATCAATAAATAATTGGACATATTACAACAAACATTAATGGAGGATTATAAAGGCTGGTCAGTGCAATCATAAATAAAGACATATACACATTGAATATCTCCTGTAGAAATGATTATGGAGCACAATACATACTGAGCTTTAACTACAGTAATGAGTTATGAGAATAATATATAACATTATCAATAATAATCAATCAAGAGGTCAGCATATAACATTATCTGTAGTAATGATAATGTATAACTTTATCTGAAGTAGTGGTTAAATAACACACACTGAACATTAACGAGAGTAATAAGTGATAATGATATCTGTAGTAATGACAAAGTATAACTTTATCTGTAGTAGTGGTTAATAATACACACTGAACATTAACAAAAGTAATAAGTGATAATGATATCTGTAGTAATGACAATGTATAACTTTATCTGTAGTAGTGGTTAATAATACACACTGAACATTAATGAGAGTAATAAGTTATGAGGACAGTTTATAATAGTGTCTGTAGCAATGAGCGAAGAGGAGAGTGTACAACATTATCTGTAATAATGAATCAGTCAAGAAGACAGTGTATAAAATTTTCTACAGTAATGGATCAAAAGGATGGTAAACAGCAATATCTGTAGTACATATAGCATTATCTGTAGTTTACAAATAGACAGACAAGTAGATGAGAAAATCTGAGAGACAGACAGATAGATAGTTAGACTGACTGGTCAGGTTTCTGGGTGGATTTTGTTTTGTACACATTAATTAGCTTTAGGTAAATCCTTCCTTACCAATGAATTAGCATAATAAATATCTTTATCTGGTGTGTCACCCAATGTTCCCCTAAAAGCAGTCACTTTGAACACCTGCTAGTGGCCAAGAATACATATCAATGGGTTATAGAGAGTGGTAAGGTATTGTATTCAGTGTGATTGTGATTGGGTTTTCATTGAGAACTTCAATAATGCCTGGGTAACAGGAAACCACAAGTTAGACAGCATTCCCCCCATTACCAGCAAGTTGTGCTATTGGGTTTTATTAGCTCACATTCTGGATTAATCTTCATTGCACTTGCCTTTAAGCCTCCAGCTAAATGTGTGTTAGATTTCCTAGCTCAGACCAGTTTGACTGGAAATAACAGAATTACTTATATTTACTTTTGAAGAAAATGCATGTTGCTGCAAGCGCTTTAAAAAAATCTGTTGAAAGATATAATATTGTAATATATATAATAGCAAAAACATTATTTAACTGGTACTGTATCTGCTATTATAAACAAACAAACAAACAAACAAACAAATACACAAAATGTTTATGATTTGTAAATAACAAATCAGATCACTAATGAATAAGCTGTAAAAAACAACAACCCACCCAATTTTATGTCATCAGCAAAACAGACATCATTACTGCACTTGAAAATCTTTTCAACTCAGGCACACACACAACACACACACCAAACATACACAACACACACACACACACACACACACACACACACACACACACACACACACACACACACACACACCAAACATACACAACATGACACACTTTAAAGCAATAGTTGTTTAAATCATCATTATCATGTCTAGTCTAACTATCAATCTGCTCTCAAATAATACTGGCCTATTTGAATAGTATATACTGTAAGATGGTTGATTCACAAATTGATATGTGGACTAAATACTAATCTAGATACATAAATCTACTGATTATTCATGAAATCACAGAGCTTTAGCCTTTTATAAATTGTATTAAATAATTAATGGAGACTTCAAATGTGTAACTCATACAAATACATGTTTCTGTGTCTGCACTTGTGCTTTCCTTACACTATTATTCTTGTTTTAAAATATTTTATACATGGCATGCATTTGTCATAAGTCTCATATTTTGATGATGATCACATTGACATATTATTTACAAACTAAAATATTTTTGTTCAATAGTTGATCACAAAACAAAGCAAAACCACTATTTTTTTTTTTAAGTAAACAGAAAATGTGTAATGTCACAATTTCAGTATTCCTCCCTCTCTTTTGTCATACAATATCACACATTTCACACATCACATCCCACTTTGCTGACACTTTAGGGACAGCCACTAAAGTAAAAACACAGCCATAACATTTTACAATTTGAAAGATTATAAGATAACCTTGCCTCCTTCAAGACATAAAAAAACTATCCAACTGATGACTGAACTTAAGTTTCTACCCACAAAAACTACATCAAAACCACCTAACTGATGACTGAACTTAAGTTTCTACCCACAAAAACTACATCAAAACCACCCAACTGATGACTGAACTTAAGTTTCTACCCACAAAAACTACATCAAAACCACCCAAAGGATGACTGAACTTAAGTTTCTACCCACAAAAACTACATCAAAACCACCCAACTGATGACTGAACTTAAGTTTCTACCCACAAAAACTACATCAAACCTTTGTGCTTCATTATTAGTAGTTTAAAAGTTGTATATTTCAAATGTGTGAACCTTTATCTTCATGACAATGTAAGTGGACATAAAATGGAGGATCTGAACTTGTGGGCACCTTGTATTAACTTAAGTTTTATGGAACATGTTAACATCTTATTTATAACACATTTAGTGAACCCCAAATGATAGATCCAAATATGTCATCTATTTTTTTACACAACATGTTTTGTGAAAACTAAATTTTACATACAAGTGTATGGACATATTATTTTCATTATTTTCTTAGTAAATTGTCAAAAATAGTAAGATCCAAATACATCAATGTCTTGTCCTCACAATATTTTCAGTTAATGAACATAAAATTTTTCAGATTCAAACATTCCCAATATTTCACATATTTTAAGATAAGAAACACAAAGTGATATATCCAAATATGCAAAACATTATCTCCAAAACAATTTTGTTAATACACATTAACTTGTAGAGCCTGACAGGAAAATATTTTATCTTCATAAAACTTTAATTAAAGGACATGAAATGATAGATCCAAACATGTCCAAACTTATCTTCACAAGACTGTAAATTAATGAACATAATAAATTGTAGATCCAAACATGCCCAAATCTTATCTTCAAAGAACAATAAGTTAATGAACGCTAAGCGGTAGATGCAAACATGCCCAAATCTTATCTTCAAATCACTATAAAATAATGAACACTAAGCAAATCTTATCTCCAAAGTACTTTAAGTTAATAAACACTACGCAGTAGATCCAAACATGCCCAAAATGAACATGAAATGATAGATCCAAACAGTCCAAATCCTTATCTTCACAGCACTGTAAGTTAGTCCATACCAAATCATTGATCCCATTATCTTCATACATTTGTGTCAGTTATTGAGCATCACTGGATAGATCTGAATCTATTAACACCTTATCTTAGCACATGATCTAAAATGCACGGATACTTGAGTGCTTTCAACTGTAACTGGACATTTAGTAAAAGTGTGTAGTTGCATACAGGTTTCTTAAGAGTGCTGCCTAATCCTAATAAAAAAGTAAAACATTAGAAGTGTTTGGGATTTGATAAGGATCAAAGTAATAGAATTTGTCCAAGCTTTTGAATATAGCATTTACATTTATCAGGTTACTACAAACATATTTTGTGTGCTAGTAAAAACTTAAAAACAGAAAGAGAGAAGGATTCTATATGAGAGAAATGTTGGAGGAGAGAGAGAGAGAGAGAAGAAAATGAAATTAAAAAACTTAATGAAATAGAATCAATTCATTTACAAAAAATAGTGGTATGAAAACAAATTTCTTCATTCCTGCTTGTCCTAGAAAGCAAAATATAGATAAATGAATGAAACTCAGGATCAACTTTATTTACAAACTAAAGAGCAATCAAAAACGATGTCATGTCTTCCTACTAGTCCAAGTTTATTAAAATTCAAGAAAGGAACCCAACTAGGAGAGAAAGAATGTAAAAATATCAAATGTTGACAAATTATGGGTTCATAAATTCTCTGAATTAATCCATATACAAAATGATAGTCAGGAAAAGAAATGGGACCCTAGATTAAGTACACTAAGAGCAAGTGATATATATATATATTTGGTATAGTATACTTGTAATAAATCATAAACTTTGATTGCCAAGGTGCACAACCAATAAAATTCTGCAGTGATGTACCACTTGGTAATCTTACCTGGATTATGATCTGTATAGGAAATAGAAGAAGGCGTAGGAGAAGAAGATATGTAGGAGAAGAAGATATGTAGAAGAAGATATGTAGGATATTTGAGAGCGAAATGTAGGAGAGAAGACAAAATGATTCTGATTACTCTGATTTTTCTAAACCACCAATATGAAACATATTCAATATTTTAGTACTTTTTAAACTCACACATCGTAAATGAATTCAAATTCTGATTACTTCCTAAATTCCATATACTAATATAATTTAAATTTTACTAATGCAGGAAAAGAGAATCTACATGGAATGTACAATAAATTAAATCATTCCAAATCACTTTACTATTCTATTCCAGATGTACATCTCAAGGTAATATATATTTAAATTGTGATATATATATCACAATATACCCCATCAATCCATCCATCCCTCATCCATCCACCCTTCAAACATATATTATAAATGTTGTATACTTCATTGTAACATACATTGTATACATTAAACATATATTATACATGCTGCATGCCTCAGAGTCATATACATATAATTGGTCCTACTTATAATTGAGTAGGATGTATAATGTATTATACATTAGTACAACTCAAGCAACATGCATCAGAATACATCTTATGTATGTTAAATACAACCCAGTCACTTACCTACAGTATATCATACTTATGTAACAAATATATTGTGCATGTTTGCCACTGTATGCAAGTAGAAATTACCAAAAATCATTTCAGATTATACATGCTATAGGCACAAAACATTTTTCAAAATGGATTTGATTCCATTGAAGGCTTAAAGTCTTCAAACAAATCTTTGGATGATGGCACAAGGAGGATGTGTGATACCATGAACAATTATATATACTTTCTGGTGAGAAGCTCACTTATTCAGAACAGACAAACTTGGTGTGGGCAATGGTTTTCTTTGCAGTGCACTGTCAATTTTAACAAGTTAATTTTGTCTATAATTGAGAGTAGATTTACATAACGAATATTGCAGTCAGACAATAGTAGGATTACATGCAGTGATACAGGAAATAGTTAGGGATCAACAAGATTTGAGTACAATTTTCTATTAAAAAAAATGCCTTTTGTTTTAGTTGGCTGATACTGTGATAGATAATAAAAACTATAATAAATCTTTAATAGTATAGTTTACAGTCTAATGATCAATTGAATTAAAAATTAAGTTCATAGGACCCCTCCCAAAAAATAAAATAAAAATGTTTAGATGAACTGCATGTAGGAACTGGTCACACAAAAGAAATTGACTTCGAAACTGGTTACTAACCTGTGGAAATGACCATGCCCACTACGGGGTGCAATTAGAATTTTTTAAAGTGCATGTACATTTGGAGTCAATTTATAATCTCAGATACTTAAAAGAAATCTAAGCTGTGACTTCCTGACCATTTAAATACATGTGAACATGATGGATGTACTGAAGTGAAAGTTAAGTGCCCTTGTCTTTGCAGCATTTATTAGTTGTTCAGTTGTCAGCATGCCACTCAGAAAATTACTAATACTAATGGTTTCTGTCAAAGAGGCAGCTGATTCATAGCAAGAATAGCTTTGGTCATCTGAAAATTTATAAATATGTGTGTTGTTTTTCTGCTTCTATGATACTTCATGTTTACCAAAATAATAATAATAATGTAATAATTTCTACTTACAAAAAAAAAAATAATAATTCACACTTACCAACATACTAATTCACACTTACCAACTGATGAAGATCGTCTTGCAGGTGTAGCAGGAAGGGATCGATGTGAAATACTGTCATGTGTGCGAAGGGCTGCCCTTGCAGTAAACTGCACACCTTGTGACTCAGGCAGTAGTCCTGTTATTAATGCTGCCATACTTCCAACTGCTGCTTAAAAATCTGTGAAAACAAAAATTATTTATATATAAGATAAAAATAAATGCGTCAATACCTGTTGGCAACACATTTTCACTATGCTACTTCTAATACTACAAATTTCTTCAACCCAGAAAAGGGCTACAGGTGTTTACAAACCTACACTAGTCAATACAGTTCACACTAAGTCAAACATTCTCACACTAGATCAAACATTCTCAGTTTAGCAACTGAATGCTAATTCCCAGTAATTTAGATATTATGGCTGAAAGTCAGCATCAATAATTATGAACATTTCCAGACAAAATGTCTAATTCATTAGAGATTCACCAGTATTAAGTTGCTAAACTGAGAATTAAGAGGATTTCCAGACACAATGTCTTGCATATTGTGAATTAGTTAGCATTAAGTTGTTAAACTGAGAATTATGTAGATTATCAGAAATAATGTATAGTTTAATGGGAATTAGTAGGCATTAAGGACTAATTTTTAATAAACTAGACATTTGTCTAGAAATCTTCATAATTCTTAATGCTCAACTATTCCCCATTCAGCTTTACATTCCATTAGCTAATTCATAAATGATACAAACAACAGATAATCCATAATGATACAAACTATCCAACAGCTTTCTAGATTTGGAATGTCTAATGTTGTGTTGATATTATATATCAGTTGTCCAGATCTAGACTGTCTGATGTTGTATAGATATTATATATCAGTTGTCTGGATCTAGACTGTCTAATGTTGTATAGATATTATATATCAGTTGTCTGGATCTAGACTGTCCAATATTGTATAGATATTATATATCAGTTGTCTCGATCTAGACTGTCTAATGTTGTATAGATATTATATATCAGTTGTCTGGATCTAGACTGTCTAATGTTGTATAGATATTATATATCAGCTGCCAAGAACTGGAATGTCCAATCTGTGTAGATTTTATATATCTAAGATTGAGAATGTTCATGCTTTGTGCAAATTGTAGACTGAAAATAGCATGGATTACATGTATATAAAGCACACAAAGCTAGATATTCTCAGTCCCAGAAGATAAATTGTAAAATCCACACAAAGCTAGATACTCTCAGTCTTGCAAGAAGACATGCTGTCAACTTCAGTGGAATTACAATGTCCTTTGGTGAAGTGGCCTAGGTCTTATGATTCCAGTGTAACCACTCAGTCATGATATCACACAAAAGACTGATATATTTATGTTCTTTTAAAAACTAAGGAGGTGCAAAGTTGAGGAGTGGATGGGATGGAAAAGTTATTTTTAGTTTTTGTAAAGAATATTTAAATACTTTGACATAACATATTTATTGATAATGTATAGCAATATAAACCATAATATATCTAGATAAATTTACCAAATTATGTTGGATTTTTTAATTCTGCCTAAATCTTATTTAAATAACAATAATTTTAAATTAATAAAATTATAAAAAATAATTAACATTGATACATCCACAAATATTAATCAGCACAAGATTAAATAACTAATATTACACCATATACAAATGTGTTGAATTTTCATTAGGTGTGGTATAGTAGAAGTCACACACACACACACTCATACACATGCACGCGCACACACACACACACACACACACACACACACACACACACACACACAAAGAGAAAATCCATAAGTAGAAACCACTAAAGTTTAACTTATAATAATACTCCATTGCTAGGTAACTAGTAAACTTAGTTATTTTTATAAAGATAAGAAAATCGATTATTTGATGTGACATGTTATTGAAAAGTTTTAGGCAAAATACTATTAAAGGCATTCAAGTTGAATCATTTAAAAAAATAAATAAATCCAGTAATTCTTATTAATAATAACAACAATTAAAATTAAATCTGCAGAATTTTTAATTAAATAAAAGTAATGTTAATAGTTTGAGTTTATTTAGAAACATTTTCTGGCCTAAAACATGGTGTCCTAAAGTGAGATTCATGGATTTTTCATTGTATAATTTGCTTCAAAATATTTTAAACATTATTGCAACAACAAGAAACCATGCAATGTTTGTATGTTGTTTTGCATATTTTATATAACTTTTTCTTTCATAGAAACATAAAAGCAATGAAGTTTTTTCTTTATTCTATTTATATAAACCTAAAAAATTTCTAATTGCATTATAATACTGGTCCTTTCAATACATAATACTCCCACACTCTCTCATTATATTACATTCACACACTCTTTCAATATCTAACGCTCACAAACTCTCTCAAAATATAACACTTACACACTCTCTCAACACTCAATATATAACATTTAATAATATTCACATTCTCTCTCTCAGTATATAACACTCACAATATCTCTTGCAGTATATAACACTCACACACTCTCGCAATATATAATACTCATAATCTCTCTTGCAGTATATAACACTCACACTCTCCCAATATATAACACTCACACACTCTCGCAATATATAAAACTCACAATCTTTCAGTATATAACACTCACACACTCTCGCAATATATAATACTCATAATCTCTCTTGCAGTATATAACACTCACACACTCTCGCAATATTCACAATCTTTCAGTATATAACACTCACACTTTCAGTGTATAACACTCATACGCATTATCTCTTTCAATCCCAAGCACGCACACAATTTAAAAAACTATAATAAATCTTTAATAGTATAGTTTACAGTCTAATGATCGATTGAATTAAAAATTAAGTTTATAGGACCCCTCCAAAAAAAAAAAAATGTTTAGATGAACTGCACATAGGAACTGGTCACACAAAAGAAATTGACTTAGAAACTGGTTACTAACCTGTGGAAATGACCATGCCCATTACTTTTTGCAATTATTTTTTTTTTTTTAATTCAGTCGTTGGAAAGGAAAGTCCATGTGTTTATATGAACACTACAGAGCTAATTGATAGTCGAGCACTAGCGAGAGTGCGTTGCCATGTGCCGCGACTTGTTGTCAATGGACAACGCGACACCTTGTCAAGAAAGACTACTCTTGTCCAACAATATGTTAAATCTATTAATTCAATGTGTTTCGAGTTTATTTAACTGTTTACTTTCCAACTTTGTATACCGTATCAGATGCAAGCGCATAGAGAAGATTTAATTTCTAGAAAAGATAAATATATTGTAATGTACTGTAAAGTGAAAATCGGTTTGGAGTTTAAAAAATAAATACAAGGGTCTGTGAAAGTTCGCCGGAATAATATTTTAACCAGATCATAACCCAGTATTATCATAAATATTTAAAAGTGTTTTGTTTGATAAGTGTAGGGTCTGGTGTTACTATCTTTGTAATAAATGACATACTTTGATCTTAACAATAATATACATCGCCTAACCTTGGTCAATTTAAGGAACTTAACCTCTCATCAGAATCAATTGTAATTGCTGAAAAACGAACTTTACACAAAGGAGAGTGGAGATAAAAACTAACAGGACATTTTACTATCATCTTTATTGGCCAGTTAATGTCATTGACCCATATATTTCTGCATTTGGACATCGGCACTCAATGGTGAATGCGTGACATAATGATTTGTCCTACCTCAATCTAGTGCGAGTGACTGCGTGACATGATTTGACCCACCCATACTTGGCGATCTAGTGCCAGTGTCCTAGCTAGGCGAGTGACTGCATGTCAGCGTCCTAGCGAGGCGAGTGACTGCGTGACATGATTTGACCTACCAATGCTTGGCGATCTAGTGCCAGTGTCCTAACTAGGCGAGTGACTGCGTGACAGGATTTGACCCACCCATACTTGGCGATCTAGTGCCAGTGTCCTAGCTAGGCGAGTGACTGCATGTCAGCGTCCTAGCGAGGCGAGTGACTGCGTGACATGATTTAACCTACCAATGCTTGGCGATCTAGTGCCAGTGTCCTAACTAGGGGAGTGACTGCGTGACAGGATTTGACCCACCCATACTTGGCGATCTAGTGCCAGTGTCCTAGCGAGGCGAGTGACTGCGTGACATGATTTGACCTACCAATGCTTAGCGATTTAGTGTCAGTCCCCAAGCTAGGTGAGTGATGCACGATCTAGTGCCAGTGTCCTAACTAGGCGAGTGTCAAACTGTACGAATGACAAAATATCCAAGTGTCGTAGAGTGTTTGTATGTGTGTGTGTGTGACTTCTACTACTTTGTCGTTTTCAAGATTGTGAATGTATAGAAATCCTCAAACTACTTAATGTTGATTCACCTGTTTACTGGAATATACCATCAAATACGCAGAAAAATCTTTTCTGAATCAGAGGTGCTTCATCATCAGATTTATAAGTGAACATCTTTTTTTTTTTAAAACGTGCCCAATCTACTTTGAACCCATAATTTTGGTTTCCCAGTTCTTTAGATAACTTTGTAGTCTCAATGATTGATTGTTCCAGTCCAGGCTCTTGTTATTCAGTGATGCATTTACTGGTAAAACATTTTCCCATAAGGTGGACTGTTCCAGTCCAGACTCTTGTTATTCAGTGTGATGCATTTAAAACGCTTATCTATAAGGTGGACTGGTCCAGACTTGTTATTCAGTGATGCACATTTAAAACACTTACCCATAAGGTGGACTGTTTCAGTCCAAACTTGTTATTCAATGATGCATTTAAAACACTTTCCCATAAGGTGGACTGTTCCAGTCCAGACTTGTTATTCAGTGATGCATTTAAAACACTTTCCCATAAGGTGGACTGTTTCAAAAAATCCACCTGATAACTTTGAAGGGTCTTACTGACAACTTTCACTTTCACCAGAACATTCCTGCAAATCACCAAAATAAACTGGAATACTGAGTTAGAACTTCTTGATGCGAGACATCAGACTGTTAGCATTTCAATCTTACAATCAATCTGTTTTGATGTCACTTATGTCACTATTAACTTCTGTGTACTCTTATACAGGAACTTCTAAAAAAATTCTATTTAGGAAAACTTTTTGTGCAGTTCTATGTAGGAACTGCTATACATATGTACAGTCCTACTTCATGTAATTTGCTTTTTCTCTTTATATCTAGTCATTTGATACAATGTTTCAATCTGTGGAGAGCTATAATGATGTCATCCTTCACAGCAGAGTTGTAGCTCTCACAAAAAAAAAATCAGTAAAATGATGCCATATACAAAGTACAAAGTAAAGTCAAAGAGTGTTAACCAGAAGTAAGCAGTACACAGTACTTGTGCTTATAAAGTTGTAATACAAGTAACATGAATTATTATCAGAAAGACAGATAAACATTTAGGTAATATAGAAACAGAAACACATTCACACAACAGTTTAGCCACCCTACAACTACAATTAATTAAATAATAATGTGTCCACCAAGTGCAGGAAAATAATATAAAATAAAATAAGTGCAAGAAATTTTCATAAAATAATAATATTTAAGCATAAGGCAGCCATGATTTTATAAAACATATACATGTTCCTGACACCATATTCAGATGCACTTTTGCCATTATCTAAATGCTAAAGCATTTCTAACTTGTCTTTAGGCATCATTATAATAAGGGTCTGCTTTAATGAACCAACAAAATAAACTCTTTATTTATGAATTAAACTCATAACAGGCCTACACTACATACATACAATGTCAAACTATAACCCAAATATGTGGAAATTGGCAAGATGCACAAGACTGCTTAACGGAGGAAACAAAAGCATTGGTGGACAGGGATGCTTTCATTTTCACCTACAATGAAACACTAGATACACTATCTACATTGTATTCCAACAAATTCCACTTAATCTGAACATTTGGTATTCTGAACAAGACTTGATTCCAATTAGTTTGAAGTACTGAAGATCTACTTGTACATTCAAATGCATGCACAACACACCCATATACACACATACTTGTGAAAGCTCCCATTCAAGAACAATCCAGGGGACAGAAAGCCCAAGTGGTGGGAGTGAGAATATTCCAGCATTTTTGAGCTGAGCTGGAAGGAAAAGATGCCTTTTTTTTTGCTACAGATTGTTCACCAAAGAAGCTGCTTGCACAGCTATAGCTCAGCAAGATTCGGGGAGAGATAGATGGTTGGGTGTTAACATCCAATGAATTCAACAGACTTCACACATAAAGTACTGGTCAGCAAATGCAAAATTCAATTAATTCAGCAGTGCTTTATGCACAAAGTACTGGGATCATCACACAATTTATTGAGCAGTATTTTATACACATTGCACTGGGATCAACATATGTACAATTCATTCAGCAGTATTTCACATACAAAATACTGGGATAATCTACTACAAGATCAGTTTACATACAAATACATTCCAATAATTACACAAATATAATAACAACAAAAATGTAAACAAAAAATACAAAGAACTTCTTTTCAATAAATTACTTTTGAAATATGCTCAGGAGCTACATGTAATTAATTATTTTCTCTCAAATACTGAGCTAATGACATGAGCACTACTATTGTCCCTAAGCAGTAGAATAATATATAGATATAATAACCCACTGTTCTCAGTCTACATGTTGATAACTAGCATCATCATATTGTTTCCGCAAAGCAAAGTGAACTGTAAATTTGGAACCACTGCCAAAATTGTCTTAATTTTATCATTCCCAAACAGTACATTACTGTCAGGTCATCAGTTTATTGATAAATAATCAGGCTTGTCATTTTCTCCAAAATATTGTTCATTTAGAATACATACTTATCTAAATGTCATCTCCATCATGGCCCCACCCCACCCTTTTAAGAAATAAACAGAATCTTAACTAACCCTCCCTCTCCCATTTTACTCCCCATTTTAATTTATAACAAAACTGATCCAATGTATTTTTTGGTAGATCAGGATAAAAATGTTATTTCTGTGTAAACTTTTCAACAAAATCTCTCAACAGTTGTAAGTAAAAATTGGGACCTCCAGGTGAGTAATCTTCATATTTAAAGTCATTGAAGGTTTTCACCACTGCTGGCTCGATCTGTGTTCCCTCATGCCATTCATTAAATGAGGTCACTGAAATAAACTCTGCTCCAGCATCCACAGCTGCCTGATATGAAGATCGAAAATAATTTCCCTGGAGTCTCAGTCTTGTGGTTTGTCCATTCCAAGGTCGGATGCGTGTATCACTATACCCCGGTCCAATGCTGGGAATAAAAAGCAGGTTATTGTCTGTAGCAAATTTTGCCATACTTTTCCAATTGCTCCAAGTGCTGCCTTTAGTGAAACCATTAGCAGCAAAATAGGTATAGAATCCATCAAATCCTGCACTCAAAATATGTGCCTCATCCTCTGGTCCACGATACAAACCCACAAAAATACCATCATATTTTGTACCACGTAATGAGTAAATGTCTCCTGATTTTAGGGCTTTTGCCCATTCAAATGAAGAAATCTGGTATGAGTCATATAGATAAAACATGGGCAAACTTTTACCATTTTTTACAACTTTGTAAAACCCTGGATGGTCACTGTAAGTATCAATCAGGTATCTAATATGCTGATTCAAAGTTTTTCCATTTCTGTCTTGGTATGGTTCAATATGAATACACACCTGCAACATACATTACCACTTAAGCAATTTCATTGCAGTAACCAAGGAAGATAATTAATATTTTTATTTCAATAAAATGATATTTGTGATACTGAAACAGAATATATAAATATAGCTCCTATGAGTTTAATGTATTATTTTGTATGTGTTCACTGCAGTCTGCTGGCCTGATATCTGACTCTGGTACTGGCGACTTAGATTTGCAGCATAGGGTCAGGGAGTTTGCTTTTCCGCCATGAGGTGCCCTATGCATTGTGCCCATGTTAGGTGATGTACATTGCAAGGATATATACTTGTATCAGTAAATGCTGTTTGATGTACTTGTTAAGTGTATTAGCAGTTTATATATTTAGAAAGGAAATTGTTTACATTTTTAATTGATATATTTTTATATGATGAATATTGCTATGGCATTTGCATACTTTACAATTCATGTGTGTGGGAATGTGTTTCCTACAGCCCATCAACACAAATTTTATTTTATTTTAGGTCTAATCCTTTAGATTATATATTAGGAAAGAGTTATGTATTAAAGCATAATCATGGTAGGTTCATTATATATTTGATTCATTATATAACTCTTATGCATTTAGCTGTAATTGAGAATTGAAAGCAAATGAGGAATCTAAGAAGCTATTTTTAGCAGACTTTTAGTCCAGATTGCCCCTCTGGCCTTATGGGTTTTTATGTATGGCTGCACTTTTAGAATATATATAGGCACTAGGGAAAAGGTGGAGAAATAATGAATAGACAAGATGAGAGGATAGATGTGTATGGAGTACCAGGAACCCTGGGCCTTAGGACTGACAATTAGGGTGGGTAGTTTAGATTAGATTGTGAATAGACTTATAGTGTGGAGACAGAAGAATAAGATATATACACAGAGTAGGTGAAAAACTTTTATTTAACTAGAGGTTACGGTAGGAGATGGTATTATTATTATTATTATGATTGTGGTGTCAATGAACTTGTACACATTATAACAGATATGCATTTTATCTATACTGTGCCGTGGACGTGGACATTTGCTATCAGAGTTGGTATTTTATAAAAATAAAACGATCACTATTACAAAGATCATGTGTGTCTTGTTTTGCGAATTTGTACAAATGGTGGTGCATTCAGAAAAAAATCAAGAAAACATATATCATCATCATAATCATAATTGGCATCTTTAACATTTGATGCTGAGTGCAGGATACAAGAAGACACACATCATCATCCCCTTAACATTTATATTTAACAAATTAATAAAAGCTAAAACTGGCAAGACAAACATACATTTTATAACTGTTACATGTATTATCAACTCACAATCAGCCCCAAAATATTTATGTTGTTTTTTTAAATGTAGAATTTTAAAACAGAATAATCATATTATTCATTAATATACAGATTTATTATTAGAGAGATTGATATTTTCTTTTCATTCAAGGGTGTGTGTGTGTGGGAATCTACTTTTCACTAATTAAAAAGAAAAAGTGGTGAATAAAAGTTTTAGACACCCACCAAAACAATTCTGCGTTCAATTCTCATCAATATATGAACAAATCTAGAGTGTTCTGATGATGTGATAATTAACAAGCTATTAAACATTTACAAACATATATTTTTCAAAATGTGTTGCAATAATGATAGATGTAGTAACAATAATAGGTTACTGAAATTATTTGGAGCAGCTGCAAAATCAAGACAAAATCAAGAATTAAATCAAAACATATATTTTAACTTCTACCAGATTTAAAACCACAATAAGAGTACGATACATGTATTTTTCTACGAACTTGAACTCCATTAGCTTGAGCAGCATCCAATATAAGAGGTATGAGCCCATCAAAGGGTTGTCCATTATCATCTGCTTGTCCTGGTGGATACCAAGATACAGCTACCACTCCTAAATAAGGTAAAAATATAATACATTTTAAATACAATTAATTATAAATTTTCTTCTTCAAATGTTCATCAACAATGATTTTATTTTGCATTTCTTATTTGTGCATCAAACCCAAAAGTGCAAATGAATAAACTTTAATAAAAAATTATTTCAACTGCAAACTCATTAAATTAGTGTTAAAGAGGATTGATTACGGTCTAGTGGTACTTGTATAATTACTTTACTAATTTTGGTTAAGTTATAATTGTTTATGTAATGATTCATGAACATTTATAACTGCAAACTCAACTGCTTACTGACAGTACTTTATCATTTGTGAATTAATTTTCATTAAGTTACATGGATTTATGAAACCAGCCAGAAATATAAAATGCACTTTCCCCGAAACCCAAAAGTCTACTAGGAGATAAAAAAAATGTCCTTTAAAAAATCATAATTAAATACATATTCTCTTAAAAATATAATAATTTATATTTTATCATAGGCAAGCTCTAAAATGCTCTGCACATTTATATATGTATTGTTGATTTTCATTTAAAATATTTGGTTTTCTAAAATGTTTATAGATGTGTACAGTCAAAACTTGATTCTGTTTATTATTTAGAGTGCAAATATAAATATATTGGGTCAAATAGGCAGTAGAAAATAATACAATGTTACCAGCTGTGACACCAAGGGCACCTAGTTAATGGTTATGATTATTATTAATTAATTAATCATCCATAACTAATTACAAATGATGAGAATTTTAATTTACGTTATTAATAATTCTCCAGTAGATGCCATTTGTCTCTCACTTGGCAGATTGGTGGGCACTGTAAACATTTTCTTTCTTCCACAACATTAGAGACAAACTTTTACCATCACACACTATTTCCATAGGTGGAAAATTTCTTACTAAAGGAGAAGACAAATCCGTCTTTAATCTATATTTAGTGAGTCCCCATCCATCCACTTTCTTCTCCAACATAAAATTATCAATATGTGTAAGAAGGTCAATAAATTTAACAATACGTTTATTACATCAACAATCAAATATACACATAACAGATGCAATGAAAAAGATTACTTGACATCGATATTTCCATGCAACAACATTCAAATTATTTTCACACTACACAATCTTATATAAAAAAATCAACAATTCAATACAAATCACAGAATAGTTCTTATTAGAGATAAGTGATAAAAGTTTCTACATAACCTGATTTAGGCACTGTCTCAAGTCTTTTGCACACTTTTGTAACAAAGACAAGTTTATTGCCTGCTGTTATTATGTCAGTTCCACCTGTTTCTCTCACACATTTGTGTACGCTGATTCACTGCTATTCTCTAGAGCAGGGGTCTCAAACTCATTTTGCCTGGGGGCCACTGGAAGTAGAATCTGGGTGAAGCTGGGCCGCATCATTATTCCCTACTGCCATAGACCTGGCAACACTTCCTCTTACACAGCTCAGACACATTTGACTTCAGGGAGGAAGCCACTGTGACCCTCAGTATGGCTTGAAAATGCTCATCAGTAAGTTTGTCCTTGAATTTTGACTTATACAAGTTCATGGTGGAGAAGAGCTATTCACACAGATAGGTGCTCCCCAAAAGGCACTTGGTCCGCTTGAACATCCTGGAAGCTCAGGGAAGGTAAGGGGCAATTCTCTCAAAAACTGTCCAAGCTTGTTTGCTTTTCCACTCATCTCCCTGAACTTGGCTTTGAGTTCAGAATTACACTTATGTCAATTAGATCCATTTGAAGCACAGGAGGGACATCTTCCACATTGAAGAAAGGGTCAGCAAATATTTGAAAGGTGGTTCTGTGTTTCTTGAAATCTGCAAACCTGTGATCAAATTCTTCCTGCAGCTTTACAATGGCATCAACATACTTCTCACCACTGAATGGCGTGCCAGAATCCATGTGTGCCTTACATGCTGGGAAATGGCAGATCCTGAGGTATGGTAGCCCTAGTGACAAAAACTATAAAACTCCCAGGGTGCATGAGAAAAACGTGCGGGCTGCACTATCACTTAACTTTAATATCAAATGGGGGCCACAAAATATCGTCTGGCGGGCCGCAATTGGCCCGCGGGCCGCTAGTTTGAGACCCCTGCTCTAGAGATTAACTTGGGTGTGTCTTTCACCATATTTATCTCCTCAAGCAGAACAACAATTGTAGCAATTTTCAGTAACTTCCTTATACCAGAAATTTCCCGATGAAGTAAGTCACTTTGGCACCATACATCAATGGCATGTAGTGTATTCTCCACAATTACACACTGCTCCATGCCTCTACCATGGTTAGTCATAGCAGTTTACAATCAGTAAACCAGGAGGTTCAAATAAAAAAACAGAAAGAAAGGCTGCTTATTCCCTGTAAAATATAATCAGGGAACAAATGCTAAGTTTCCAGTTTATACATTTTTAACTCCATTCTCTTATATTCAGGTCTCAACTTACAGTTTCCTGCAACAGTATTTATTAGCCCAATACATGCACACATCATAATAAATACAGCATTTCAATTTATGAACAGCTTCACTAGGAACAATGTCAAGTAATAAGCATACTATATATGAGCATTTTAGTTCAAACATTTGAGAAATAATAGTCTACCCACATAATACATCTCTTCGTCAAATGCAAATATAACATATCAATAGCGAAAATAAACAAAATATTTCTAAGTCCATTTTCTCTCAACCAGTCAGTTTAACTCACCACACCAAATTCTTCACTTGGACAATAGAATTTTCTACAGCAGGTAAACTTTTTGATCTCAGCCCATTGGCTAGTCTCATTCTCAGAAATCTTAACTATTTGGAAAATAAAAACTACAGTTGGAACTGGTTTGCATAACTTCAGCAATTTCTAGCACATTCTCAACGAGTGTTTACTCAAATTCAGACACTTCCCAAAATACCATTCTAAGGAGTGCCCATGGTTGGGGCACTTTGACAATTAACAATTTATATAACAATTAAGTTTTAAAATGGGGATAGGCAAATTTACTCCACCAAACCAGCATTACTTTTGAATATAAATCTTTACCAGTACTGTTTCTGAATATAAACTCTACTAATCTGATACAGTGTGAAGATCTATAAGAAAAAAAATCAAACAATATATTAATATGAACAAAATGTTAGCAGCCTTATAAGAAATGGATTGCATTCAACTCTTAGTAGATTAATTTATTCTTTCTTTTAAAAAAAATATTTACTTTGATTACTACTACAAGCTATTAAAACAATCTAATTCCCACTATTTAACTATATAAATGCAACAAAATATTTGTTTTCAAGTGCAAATTGCCTATTTTTACCAATAATAACTCTTTACAAATACCAGGAATATATATGCTTAATTCGCACAACAGATACAACTAAAAAGTGTTGGCATTTATTAATACTATTGTGTAAGTCATCTGTAAATTATCCCATAACAAACACAAGATTCCAATTATACAAGTTTAAATTGCATAATTAAATCTTGACGTTTATATTTTTTTCTATTGAAATAGCTGATAGTGACACACCTGTTCCAGTAGAATGAATCTGTGCCATATGCACATTGACAACTGCTTTGTCAGCTGAACTATATAACCCCAGTGCAGGATAGAAGTTGGCACCTATGTCATGAGGTGGGATGTGTGCCCCCAATGGCCATTTGTTAACTTCTTCCTTCTTCCAGTGGGGTAAGATATTATGGTTCCAGTGTATGTAGTGGCCATCTGTCTGTGGGTTGCCATACCAGGGGTAGTAGAAAATGTGAATGTGAGAATTAACAGAGATATTACTTTTAGCCTTCAAAGAGAGTTCAGTTAAATTGCTCTTTGTATCTAACTCCTCTGCATATGTGGACATTCTAGATGTTGTGCTATTGCTATTAATATCAGCTTTATGTCTGTTTTTAATATATAATTCATTAGAAACCTTGTCAAAGAAAAATGAAAATGAGGATGTGCCTAGTAAGGAACTCTCCCTGTCTTTATATTTTGCAGCAATGTTAAGCTTCTTTAAAAAAACTGCTTCTTGAACAAGTTGATCAGCAGTAATTTTCTCAACTGATTTTAAAATATCTTGCTCTGATACAATGCTTGCTAAGTAAATATGTATAAAAAGACTTAAAATGGAAGTCACCAATATCAACACAAGAAAAGCACTGTAATGTCGAATACTCCAAGAATTAGCAGCGAAAACTCTGACCATGATAGATGATGCAAGTCTGCATTAGATCTTCATCTCCAAGCTGTTCATAAATAAATGGAATACAAAATTTAAAAAAGATTAATTCATACACACAAACATATATATGTCTCATTAATTTAAGGTGAATAGGGCAGATATACCTCAAATGACTGAAAAGTTTGATCTCCCCCTCAAAAAAATAATAAATAAAATAAAAAAAATAAAAATACACACATGAAAAGCTGCAATCATATTGTATGATTTTATTAATAATAGTATATATATATATATATTGAATATATTTTAACATTATTAACAAATCAACAATCTGCTAATCTAATGCAAAAAATATTTTTAGTCTTATTTGTTTTTGAAATTCCCATCACTTGTTCGCTGCAAAATCACACAATCTTATTATAATTATGTGAAAAGAGAACATATACACGACTTAATACCTGCAAAATAACAGCTCTGGTAAACAAAAATGAAGAATACATGAAAGGCAAGCCATCACCAAATGACTCTTTTGCTTCAATGAAAATGTCTTGACTTCAGAGCAAGCATCACCCTACACACAACAGACCCTGGAACAATCAAGCAGTTTTGTATACTACTACTACTACTATATATATATAAACACAAATATACGTATGTATAAAACAAAAAAGCAATAGATGCAAAATTTAAAAATTGAATGATAAAGGAAGACTGGAATTGACAAGCATTTTTTTAAAATAAATAAGTCATAGCAGAAACACCCCTCCTTTTTATCTCTTCTCTTCAACTGTTGAAGTACAGGTTGTTTTTATCTAGATAACATTGGCTGACTGCTCAGTGTATGCATCTTCCAAATTCTTAGTCAGTTATTTGTGGTTGCAGCACAGTTATATACAATGTACTT
Source organism: Sinotaia quadrata (assembly GCA_028829895.1). NCBI lineage: Eukaryota > Metazoa > Mollusca > Gastropoda > Architaenioglossa > Viviparidae > Sinotaia > Sinotaia quadrata. The sequence goes on along the minus strand of CM054181.1, from coordinate 38,101,504 downwards.
CTGAGAGTGTATCACTTTGTTTGTATTACATAATTATATATGACTATCATTCATTACTAATGCATTTTATCTAAACTTCTTCAGTTTACAACATCTGGGCATTTACAATTGTAATGTCACCAGGTGATGTTAGTAGCTTATGTTATTGTATGTAATTGTAAAGATTTGGTTTTTTGTTAATATAACCATTATTTTAAATCTGAACATAAGGTTCTCTTTCTTGAGATAATAGTAATAGATATTTATTTGTGCTAATTCTCTATGGAGCTCCATTACTTACAATCATGGCTATTCAGTTCAAATTTAAGAGCTAGGAAATGGGTGAAAGTTCAGAAAACTCTCAATAACCATAACTGAACCCAGACCTTTATCTTGCAATCATCTCTTGCTCTGCTGCTACCTCTGTTATCTTAATTAATGAATGCAGGGTCATATCAGATTATTGAAACATTCAGATGAATGGATTTTAAAATAAAACTATTACTTAGTACAATTTCAAATGTACATATTTATTGTGATTTATTATGAACAGGCTGTACAAATGTACATAATAGTCTAAATTTCACTGAAAACTTTATTCATAAATAAATTATATTAAATTAGCACAAATCTAACACCATATTATTTCCTGTGTTTATGTCTAGTTTTATTTACATATGCTGACCACTATTTTAAACACTGATAGATACATTGATATGTTTAATTGTACATCTATTCAACAGCTTTCTAAAAAAAAGAGGATACATAAATAAATTATGTTAAAATGCATAATGATGGTCTTCATTCAAAGACAAATGACTTATCTGCATATTGTTTTCAGTGATTCTAGCTTATACAATAGCAGGAAAAACATGAGACAACTAACATCTATTCTTCAGTATATCGCCCCTTTTAAAAAAAACAACACTGGGCATATATCATATTGATGTTAAAAAAAAAAAGAAGTTAAAATCAAATAAGTACATGTACTTACAAAAGACCATTGAGTAAAAAGAAAGTTATGTATAAATAAATTATTAAAATGAATCTGTGCACATTTTTGTTGTTGTTGAACAGCTAAAGATATACCATTAACTACATTCATAAACACTGTGGAAAAGGTACAAAACAATATTCAGAATTAGATCATGAACTTATCAGACTAATGAAAGTTGATGGTGTAAACCTGCATAGAGATCATGGGTTTATCAAACTAATGAAAGTTGGTAATGCAAAACTGCACACAGATCATGGATATATGATTAAATCAGACTAATGAAAACTTGTAATGCAAAACCACAAAGAGATCATTGGTGAGAATTTGTAGTGTAAAACTGCATATATATCATGGACTTTTCAGATTAAATGTAATGAGAATTTATAGTGTAAACTTGCACACATAACCTAGACTTTTTAGATTTAATGAGAATTTGGATTAACAATAACATGGGTAGGATTACTAAGGTTGCATTTAAAATCTATAATTAATATTTATATAATAATCAGTTTGAAATTTTGGTGCAGGTGCATGACTTCAATAACTGATCCGGCCATTAATGTTTTCCATGGTACCTGACAAAGACTATCTCTTAAGCAATTTGCCTATGCATGAGAGAATTTTTGTTGTTCGTTGTCAATTCTTGTGGCATCTCCCTTCTCCTCCCCACAGAAGTTTCTTTGGAAATCCACCATATGATTTGGTTCCGCCAATGAGCGTTCTTAAGATCTTTTAATAGTAGAAATAGTAGAAAAAAGAGCAGACTGTAAACAGACATGTTCACCTCCAGAATTTCGCTGTCCCTCAATCCTTTAGCATCAGCATAGACACCTCCCCAGCATTAATATTTTAGAGATAAAAAGTTTTACCTGTACTGTGTTAAAGTGTACACGGAAGTGGAATCCTAAAATCAAACAAAACAAATTAGCGCTTTTACAAAATGAAAAAAATGTACTCGACTACTAAGCGTTCAGTTTAGAAAGGGTTAATAGTAGGGAAAGGTAAACTTAAAAAAATATCTAGAAAATACCGTCCGCAACTCAGCATACGTTGAAGTGAACGAATCAAGCAATGAAACTGTCAATGCGTGCAGTGCATGTTAATTTGTTATATATAATATATTTTTTTTTAAAAGATCAACGAAGATTCGGGTGAGAAAATATAAAATATAGGCCTATATAAAATTATAAGATTAAATAGATAGGGTGCATTTATTTGTAAAAAGTTATTGTGGCAGCCTCTAAGCAAAATTTAGAATAACACAAGACATACAAATGTTTTGTATTAATTAATTAATTTTTTGACGCTGAGATAAATTATTACATCAGAGATCAACTTCATGTAAATAATTGTTATAATTTTCTGGCTATACATAAACAAATCAAGGGGAAAAAATGCTTTGAAGGATTCCTACTGATTGAATCTAACCAGAAACCATTGCTTTTGATACTAACAATTCAATTGGTTATTTCATGCCACGGCGACCAATCTAATTTTTTCTTTTAGTTTTTCATGTAAAATATTATGGGATAAATTCGTGCCGCCATTTTGGTCACCACGCTATGCTAGTGGGAGGAAAAATTAACGATTTCTGAACATTTAGAGAAGAACAAATTGCATTTGACCGCTTCGCAGGAATGGAAGCAGTCAGAGCTTTTAATAATGAGGTATGCATTAAAACGTGATACGTTTATAATCGGCGTTGCTGAAGTGTTAATTTAGGTTAAGATGAACGGTGTACAGCGGATTTGAGCGTTGGTTATAACCTACACAAATAAACTAAAATTAATCTTGTTTATTGTCTTATTTCTGTCAGAAGAACATAAACAATTGAAGAATTAATATAATAGAATCTTCCATAAGTGCTAATGATACTGAATTTTGTTTACAAAAGTATATGTGTGTACAAAATGAAGTTGATAGTGCTAAGGGTAATAAACTAATATTGTAATAATACTAATAGTTAATACACTAACTATTGACTTCAACTTGTACATGTCAACAGACACCAGTAAATGATCTGTCTGCATATACTATATAGTATGTCATGTTCATAGTTTTAACTAAGGAATATAATTTAATGTTGCTTCCTAGTTCCAGTAATTTAGTAAAGAGTTTATTTTTTTGTAAAATACTGTGAATTAGTGTGATGCATTGTACCCTGACTGCAGCAAATGCATCGCATTGGACTAAACAAAAATGAGCAAAATTCTGATTTATTTTTGTCACGATCTTTAGGTACCGGCGTTTGTTTGTTATTGTAAAGCATTAGACTTAGAGCTTTTCATAGATTTTGAGGTTTTATGTCATATTAAATTAAAATGACCATTAGGGTTGTTATTTTTCTACATAGTTACGATAGTAATGATAGTACTTAGTACAATAGTAGTCAGATCTGAGGTAGCTTTCAAAATATTATAGTTATGATAGTTATTTTATTACTTAGATTCAGCTACTTTGAGATGAAATCAAAAGAACATTGGCGTTTCATTAAGCCATATGACCATTAGAACCAGCCATTTGTTGTCTTTCCTTATTTTGTTTAGGCCTATACGGCTATAGGTTTCATGATTTTGAGATGCAAGTTTAATTAAATAACATTGTAGATAAACAGTGTGGAAAATAAAAGCATTAAGTATACATGCATTATAGAAGATTTTTAAAGTTTTGTTTTAAAGTTTTAAATTTTATGTCTGTAGCATATTTTACCAGTTATTTTTCCAGCCATTTTATTATTTCTAATTTTATCTCTATCATATATACCAACACTTTTGAACAATTTGCACATAAGTTTTGAATGGAACTTAGAAGAAAAGGTTTGAATATTTATTTATCACTTGCAAAACTAGATAAGCAACATATTATTCAACTTATTGGATTTAATCAAGTTATATCTCTTTGAATAAGTGATGGGGGAAAAACCCAATCTTACAGATAATCATTTTAAAATATTTTTTTATTTTTTATTTAAAAGAAATCAAAATATTTTTTCCCCTTTAATAACTGCAACAAGTTTTAATTAAATAAAAGTAAGTGCACTGATTTGACATTGCTTTATGGGAGTTATACATTTTATCCTTGATTTGTTTCAGTTGTCATCACTGTATGAGACACGACCACCTGTGTCTCGAGCCAAAATGGCTAGTGTCACAAAATGTGCAATAAAGGCCATCAAGTTCTACAAACATGTAGTGCAGAGTGTTGAAAAATTTGTACAAAAGGTAAATAAAAGCATTAGCAGGAGAAGTACATTTTTAGAGTGCAATTTCTATTTATCTGATTTTCAGAATTAACCTTCCTACTGGCAGATTATTTTTTTGGTGCTGAATTTCTATTGTATAAATGGAATGTAATAAAGATTTAATTTTTTACAACCCCTCCCTCCTGAAGTATATTTACATTATAATTTTAAAATGTTGCGATATGTTATTATAGAATGAAATGTTGGTTGTTAAAATTTTGTGTATATATTAATATGAAAATAGAGAACATATAACATAGAGCACAAATATAGTTCACATTACATATATTTGGAAATGCTCTTTTAATATCAGTCTTTTAGTAGAACTTTTAAAAAAAACAGAAAAATGTTTTATTACTATATTAATCTTTTATTAGGCATTGATTATTTTGTTTAGATATTAACTATTTGTCCTACATCAGCACTCACTTAAGTGAATATAACTGTATAGTCCAGATAAAAATATTCAGCATAGGATATAGATTTTAAAATGTATAAAGGGAGATAATAGTTTGGAACTTTTTGCTCAGCATGTTCCTGGTCACAATGGTCCCACTTTATGTAAAGGGGTTAAGATTGATAATCGTGGAATTCATTGACATTATACGTTAACACTATCCTCCACACACAAATTGTATTATAAATCTAACAATATTGTTCTCATTTTGCTTGCCTAAACCCTTTTTGATTATTTAAACTATTTAGGAAAAAATGTGATTTGTTGTCTGTATTTATCTATGGTTCTTAAAAGAATGGATTGTACCTTTTTTCCTTGTATATACTTTTTTTCTTTTTCTTCATTTTTCACTAGAATAAAAGCAGTTTTAGTGTAAATTTGATCTTTAATTTTTACTGAAATACACTCATACTTTAAACTATATATTTAGACAACATCCTTTTTGCATATACAAAGGAAAATATATTTTAGTTTTTGAAAGCTGTCAAGAGTGATGTACCTTGAATTTTTCATCTTTTATAGTTCTTTTTTTGTTATTCCAAATGAAAGAGCACTTAAAAAGAAAATCATACACACTCACCACATACCACATTTGCCCACTTACACACACATGCGGATTCACAAATACCACATTGCCTTGGCATAAATTTAATGCTGGTGACCAGATTTTCAACATATAGGTGTTCTACAGAATACACTGGGTCTAAGTGTGCATAGAATATCAGTATGTCTAAAATGTATTATTTATCTTTAGAAGAGAATGAAGCGTTTGTTTTGGATTCTTTGACAATGTTATTTTGCTCACTAGTCTTCATTTTCTAATGTTTGTGTCATTCCAAGTCTCTCTCTTATTACTCTGCTTCTGACTAGTTTACAAATTCATCAACTCTTCTGATGCGAGATATGGGTAATTTTTCTTCGTTACACATCATCCTAATTAAAACATATTAGTGGTTAGGTTCAAAGTGTGTATATAATATATATATATATATATACTTGTTTTATATAATTTGATAGGAAATTGAATAAGTTTAATATAAATACAATCCTAAATGTATTTTACAGTTTTTACGTTTTAATAGATTTAAATATGAGGATTAGTTTAATTTTTGTGTGACAAAGAAAGAAAAAAGAAAGTATGATGGGTAATTGAAAAGCAGTTGTTAAATATAATAATACCTGCAAAATTTGTCTGATACGGGACTGTTGACCAATATCTGATTGTGCCTGCAGCATAACAATTTGTATACTCGACAATTTTTTGCACAAAATTCTCTGGTAAAAATGCTCGAAGAACATCAGTACTGTAGCATTTTGTGCAAATGGGATCTATACTCTACTGCTTTAACAAAAGGATAGTGTGTTACTTGCGGCATATCGATTAATGAATGCCATGCCACTCCATGTTGGTGGATCATCTCAGCGTCACCACCGTTTTCCATGAAATCACCTGGCACAAATTGCTCCTCAGAAGACACAAAGACTGTCAACAAAATCAAAATCATTCTGACTTGAAGCCATGATTTGCAAAAATTCCTTTTCATCACAAGATGCAATGGCTGCTGGCTTTAGAAAGAGCAAGTGGATACAGTATAAAATGCACATGACCAATCTAATTACAGCTATCCAAGAGCAGAATTGATACAGATTATCTGCTAAACGCATATTTGCTTCGGACTCATAGGCTCATTTGAAATGATTAAAAAATAAGCATCCATGAAAATGTTCCCTATAGAGAATGCTGACAGTCTAGCTATATTTAGATTTTGTGCCCTTGAAGACACACTACCATTGAACATGTTAACTTTAGTTTTTCTCTTAGCATAAACTTGTCTATTAGCACTATGAATGGTTAACATAGTGATGTAGTTTTGTTATCTCTCCATGTGTTCACCATTTGAAACATTCTGACTTGGCTGAAATAGTCTTTTACTTTCATATTAATATATGCATATAACATTCTCACAGTACAAAGTTTATTCTGTTTGTGGAAAATATACTTTAAAAAAACCCTCATAATAAATTTGTGACATAACTAAATACTCCGAGGTAATGTTGACCATCATAATGAAACCTGCAAGACTGTCCATATGCCACACTGTACTGCTGCGTCACAGTTCTTCCAAGAAGACAGCCCACAACCTAAAAGTAATTATTCTGATATTAGCATGGAGAACTGGTTCACCACCCTGCAACCCTGTCTAGTGCTGAACATTACCAGCAGTTAGCACAGACATGCCTTCACCACTACAGTTTCATCAACCATCAAGACAGATAGCTTAAGTAAACTTAGAGTCTGTCTCACTCCTAACAGTAACCATACCAGGATGTGCTTCACTTGAACAGAATGTGATGCACATGTAAATCCCTTGCTAATCTCTGCACTTCTTTCTCCTTTCATTCTCAGCTTACATGTCTGCTAAAAAATAATAATATTCCCTTCCATAGGAATAATAAAATATATGGACATCAAAATATAATAAAAAATCTAAATCAAATTTACATCAGCTTATCTGTTTAAATGCTTTCTATTTTGCATTCATAATATGTAATATGACAGAATATTTTTAAGTTACATAACAGAATGTTTCTAAGTCCACATTTCCTTCTTATGCTTGCTATTAGTATTAGCCAATTAGCTTGCCTGTGGTGCTCATATGTTGCCCCAAATGTGGACTGGATCAATCTAGATTCACAGTGCCTTCGACCCAAGCAGATATTTAAGCTAAATTATTGGCTGGGGGGAAAGCAGTCATCAAGCTAATAAAACACTAGCTGACTGTCAGAATCATAACTATTAATTCACTTTGCATCAATTCCTAAAATTGCACTTATCTATCATTTCCCAGAATGAGTATGCATGCTCACTTCTGGAAATGGTACCCACATTTTTTCTCATTTGTGAACTTTGAAGAATAAGGTACATAATTACTACATTCATTTAGAGATAAATATAATTTTGGGGGGTTTGATTCAGAATTCTAATCTTCAAATTAAATATATAAATAAAGTCAGGTACCAGATCTAACTTTTGAAACTAACACTCTATGAAGTAAAGTATTCTTACCACAAAATCATGTATTATCTTTCATTCTTTCAATTGTTGACCTACCAATCTTCTAGTAGTAATTAATGCTTCCATGCCACATAAATGAATCTAACATTGTAAACCCCCCCCCCCCCAGTTTAAAATCAGTGTGAAAAAAAAGAATGTCACTTTTTATGCATTTAACTCTTTGACGGGCGGAACGCCCAATGCCGCCCATAGCAACCAGTGCACTTTCAATGCTCTTTCCTTCCCATATTTACATCATATCCGGTATCTACAGGAAGCATGACGTTTGTACAACGATTTCCATGCCATTTTGAATTGTTTTCATGTGGCAGCATTCATTTTTTTCATAAAGTTTGTCGTGTTTGGTGTTTCAAATGGATTTCTTAGAATCGTCGATCGTTAATGAGAAGTTTAATGGATTCAATTTATCAGATAATGAGGTAAGGTAAGTTTATTTTGATTTGGACGATAGGATTAGACGTGACATTAGTGTCAGTAGCGTGCACATGTAGTATCTTTCAAATTTTGGAGGAGAGTGCGTCAGATTCTGAGGATATCGAAGAGGAGTAGGGGGAAGGGGTATCTGTAGATGCACGTGGTTGGGATAGTAGTACTTTAGCACTGAATATATTGGAATTTATAACAAATGGGGCCAAATGTGACTGTAACTAATGATAGTACTCGGTTGGCTTTCTTATGTCAGTTTTTCAAAGAAGAAACATTTGACAAGATAGCGGAATAAACGAACAAGTATGCATGTCCAAAAATTGTGAAAAAACAAAATGGCGATCCAGGTTGGAAGGAAACTAATGCCACTGAAATTAAGGTTTATTTTGGACTTATGATTTTGGTAGGAATTCACAACCTACCGAAAAAAGAGATGTATTGATCGTCTGATGACAGATTACTGTTTCTGGCATCAACAAAGTGTATGTACATAGTGTTTGTAGCGGACAATAACTGGACAATATTTTTTTGTATAAATATATATTTTCACGCATGGATTTAAATTTAACACCTGAAAGTATACTTCAATTAAGGATATTAATAAAGCTGCTTACATTTCCTTTCATTTTGCATTTTATTTCATTGAAATATATGCACTAATACCTAAGATATGATGTTTTTACCAACGTACCCCAAAATCTCACTGACGTCCTGAAAAATCTTGCCCGTTCAGAGCTAAAAAAGGAAAAACATCTGCCTTTCAAAGAGTTCATGGTTTTGAAAAGTATTTGAGACGAACATTTTGATATTTCTTATGACTCTTATAAACTAAAGTCTTAAACTTCTGACAATCCAGAATACATTGCTTGTATTCGATGAATAGTTATTTTCTCTATTCTCATATGTAAAGTATGGATAATATTTCTAACTAACTTATTAAAGAATAAAATGCTATAAAAGTACTTTTTTCCTATAATTGCCATTTAGTATTAAAAATTTAAAGATAAATAAAAACAAATAATGTCAAAATTGAAATAATCTCCATTTGCAATTTTTATTTTAACCTTTTTTTTTTTAACAGTGACAGTAAAGAAACTTATGCAAATGTTGAAATTACATATAACTATTTTAATTTTTTTGTAAATTTCTTTATTGGACTTAAAACTTTTAGGGTGTCCTTACTTGGCATTCTGTCACTATTGTTATGTTACAATAATATGTTACATACAATTCAAATGATTTTCTGATTATGTGTCACACTGGTAAAATTCTTTACCTCCAAACTGGCTACATTTGTCAAATTTCTCATTACTCAGTTGTAAATAGGATTGTCAGGTCTGCATTTATTTTTAAACTTAGGTGTCATATTTTTTAAAATATTGTATTTGATTTTCAGTGCAAGCCAGAATACAAAGTACCAGGACTATATGTGATTGACTCAATAGTAAGGCAGTCCCGCCACCAATTTGGGTCAGAGAAGGATGTGTTTGCACCAAGATTTACGAAAAACATTGTGTCAACTTTCCAGAATTTGTTTAAATGTCCACAAGAAGAGAGGGTATAATTTAAAAAAAAAAATTTTATTTGCATATTTCATTTTATTGCACTATTTCAGCATTTTTAAAGGATCATTCCATGTTGAAAATAGGCTAGTACTGCAACTAACAGTATTGCTAATTTATTAATTATTTTGATTGTATGTTAAACATCTTATATTTGAGATATTTTTCTTTTTGAATGTGTTGCTTTTTTATTTAGGTATTTCCAAACATCATGCTGAATGAACTCCAATTTGCAGAATCACTTGTTTTCAGTTTAGAATATTTAATTTTCAAGATAGTTGTGGTGGATATTTAATACAGGATTAAAGATCTGAGCTTACCCTGTTAAATGTGATTACTTTTTGTATAATTATTTGTAGGTAAATAATACAAAAATCCACATTTTCTTCGCTCTGATGGATCTCTTTAAGCTTTTTTAAATGCAGTCTTATTAAATCCGTCCCTGACCTAAATGCATTAAAGTGCCTCGCCACTTCGGGGCTGTATGCCTCCATTTTCAGTAGCATACAGCTTTGCACAAATATTTCAGAATTTTAAGAAAAGAAAAGAACTAGATATTTGAATATTCTTCTACTATGTCTATTTTCAAGTGAAGCTACTTTAAAACACTGACTTTTAAAATTTTTATATTTGTTTATAAAAGTAAGTAGTTAAATACAAAATGTCCACTAACATGACACCTGTTTTATATCTTTGCCACAACTATATATTTATATTGTCTGGTTGTTGCATCATACAGAGTGGACAATCAAGTATATTATGAATGACTTCTCATTATCATGATTATATGAACATGTATGGCCATTGACATTTGGATTTAACTTGTCCTAATTTTACAGCTTAGTATGAGCCACCTCATAATTTAGTAACTGCATGACTGCAGATCATTAATATTAATAATAAAATTAAAAGTTTAAAAAATGCATAAATACACAGTGATGTGTAAAATTAAATTTGTATTCTCCTTTATTAGTGAATAGATCACAAAAATCTGATTGGTTAGATTATTTTAATGAAAGAAATTATCTGTTGTATTGTTTATTTCTGCAAAATTTGGAGTTTGTTTATCTGGAAATTTGAAAGGGATGATGCCATTTTAACGTGTTGCATAGCATAAATTCAACTTAAAATAATGCAGTTTTACTTTCATTTCTATATTTCACACATGCAACTTTAGTAACAATAATAAGAAATTGAATTATTAATGAACATAGAAAACATTAAGTTGTTTATGGGAATCTTTGATTTGAATTCTTTCTTCTTGCATGCATAACTGTTTTGTGTATTTCTCACCTGTTCATCAACTATTAAACTTGTTATTAATAAATTAAATAATAATTATATGATACATCGAAGTTGCTAAATTAAGCGTTTCATGTAAATCAGGGGTCTCAAACTTGCGGCCCATGAGCCATTTGCGGCCTTGTGACGATATTTTGTGGCCCCCACTTGATATAAAAGTTTAGTGATAGTGCTGCCCGCACTTTTTTCTCACTTACCTTGGGAGTTTTAATTTTTTTGTCACCTGTGGGCTACCGTACCCCAGGAATGTGACAGCAACACTGTGTTGTTGTTTTTTTGCCAAACTCGGCGACTTTTGCAAAGTTCAAAAGCATCCAGATCTAGCAAGCTGATTCTATATAGATTATATATCCTACAGGCCTACACATAGATGAGTGGTTTAGAAAAGACAGAATTTTCAAATCAGAAAAGCAGGTGGATGGTTTAGCAAAGAAGAAAAATAGTAAAAATAGTAGACTGATAGAACAGAAAAGGAAGAACAGAAAAATAAATAAATAAAGGAATACACAATCTAAATAAATAAAATGTTTAAACAAATAAGAAATATTAAAGTAAATAAACAATATACCAACAAAAAAGAAAGATTATATAAAAATAATTGCAAGTATAGTCTGTCCGGAAAAGAACAGTCAGTTTAGCAACATCAGCCTTTCAGCCAACACTGTAGCAGAGCGCCATTTCTGACCTGTCAGGTAACATTTACGATCAACTGCGTGAGAAAACTAAACATTTCCATGCATACTCAGTCACTCTTGATGAGAGCACCGATGCGCAGCTTGCAATATATGTCCGTGGTGTTGACGACAATTTTGAAGTGATGGAGGAGTTGCTCACAGCGATTCCAAAGCATGGCCAGACCACCCCTGAGGAGATATTCCACTGGCTGTGTGATGCCATTGCAGATGCCGGCTTACTATGGAAGAGTTTTGCTGGTATAATAACCAATGGAGTGCCATCAATGACAGGGAAGAGAAATGGAATCGTGGCACTTGTTCAAAGAAAATTGGAAGAAGAAGATGTAGAAGAGGCCATTGCTCTGCACTGCATTATACATCATCAGGCCCTTTGCAGCAAATGCCTGAAGTTTGACAATGTGATGTCTGACGTTGTGAAATACATCAACCACATCAGATCCAGGGGCTTAAAGCACTGGCAGTTCCGTGCCTTTTTAGAGGAAATAGAGTCAGCATATGAGGATGTGCTCTACTACACCGAGGTACATTGGCTTAGCAGGGGACAGGTCTTGAAGAGGTTTTATGAGCTGAGAGCAGAAGTGAAAACCATCATGGAGAAGGATGGGATGGCTGTTCCTGTACTAAGTGATCCCAAATGGCTCATGGACTTAGCTTTTCTTGTTGACATCATACAAGAGCTGAAAGTACTGAACAAGAAATTACAAGGCCAGGGGCAGCTTGTCAGTGCAGCATATGAAAATGTCAGAGCATTTTACTCAAAATTTGTGTTATGGAAAGCCCAGCTTTCTCAGAAAAACCTCTGCCATTTCCCAGCATGTAAGGCACTCATGGATTCTGGCACACCTTTCAGTGGTGAGAAGTATGTTGATGCCATGGTAAAACTGCAGGAAGAATTTGATCACAGGTTTGCAGATTTCAAGAAACACAGAACCACCTTTCAAATATTTGCTGACCCCTTTTCCTTCGATGTGGAAGATGCCCCTCTTTTGCTTCAAATGGAGCTATTGACATACAGTGTAATTCTGAACTCAAAGCCAAGTTCAGGGAGGTGAGTGGAAAAGCAGACAAGCTTGGACAGTTTTTGAGAGAATTGCCCCTTACCTTCCCTGAGGTTTCCAGGATGTTCAAGCGGACCATGTGCCTTTTTGGGAGCACCTATCTGTGTGAAAAGCTCTTCTCCACCATGAACTTTAATAAGTCAAAATTCAGGTCCAAACTTACTGATGAGCATCTTCAAGCCATACTGAGGGTCTCAGTGGCTTCCTCCCTGAAGCCATATGTGTCTGAGCTGTGTAAGATGAAGCGTTGCCAGGTCTCTGGCAGCAGGGAATAATGATGCGACCCAGCTTCACCCAGACTAAACTTCCAGCGGTCCCCAGGTAAAATGAGTTTGAGACCCCTGATATAAATGGTTTTACTTGTTGACTATCATATGAGTTGCTGCTGAGAGACCTAGAGAGACCTGAAACAGTAATAAACAGTGGATCACTGTAGAATTGTTGGGGAGGGGGTGGCAGGAAATAGAATTTGGTGTTGAATTTGAAATATGTTCTAACTTTCCTGAAAATTACAACCCACCCAGGTTTTTTTGTAGGGAAATAAACATTGTCACTTCTAGATACCACCATGAAAAGTGTTATTTTTATGATTATGGTGATTAGATGCCTGGAAATTATGAACCACCTGGTGGGGTAAGTTATATGTATTTTTATGAGAATAAATGAGAAATCAAAACAACCTTAACACTTACTTTAAGCATTTGGAATTGGATATTGTCTCTTAGTCTTAGTCTTAAGCTTATGGTGATATTGTAATGATTGTTTTGTATTTTTTCTCTTTCAAAAAAAGTGCCGTGTAGTTCGAGTTCTAAACCTCTGGCAGAAGAATAATGTTTTTCCTGTTGAAGTTATCCAACCATTATTAGACTTGGCTGCAGATCCAAACAATGTGGAGCTTGTTCTTGCAGGTAAGAGTGTTATTTTTCTCAATTTTAACTTTCATATTACAAACTTTCTCTCTTCTATACTTTGAAATGGTGTAACTAGAATTGTTTGCTTATTGAAATGTCTGAAGATATTTTGTTGAGGGAGAAGCTAGAGAAAAAGAGTATGATAATAATTTCCACACAAAAAAAACATGTTAGGGAGAAGAAAATACATTCACTTAAACATTTTTAACCTACAACAACAGGCTATTGTGTTCAAACTCATTTAATTTCTCTCAGATTTAGCAATCTTTGATGGCCATTAACTTTATTTACATATGTTTTTTGGTACTAGCAGTTCAGTGATATATCAGGTTCTATTTAAGTTAGATTTATATGCTTTGCTTTATTATAATTTGCAGTGGATATATGACTGACCTACCTAAGGTTTGGCTGTTTATCTTTATTTAATTAATAATACAAAAATTCAATATGCCTTACCCACTACTCAAAATCAACATTTATTTAGTGAATTAATTTATTCTGCAGAAGAATAAATTAAGATGGTCTATATATTTAATAATATAAGCAATAATTAATGCAATTTATTTTATTTGTTTCTGTAAATAAGTTATAGGAGCTGTTTGGTGTTTTTTTTACATTGAAGACTTTTTATTTAGGAAATGGTGTTTTCAAAGAATAATGAGAAAATGAAAAACATTAAATGAAACATATTTAAACTTAATACAGTCTATTAATAAAATTTAACATAAAAATATTCTTGTTAGCATTAATTTTATTTCTGTAATAATAAAATTCGGCAATCTTTTACAGCCATTTTCTCCAATGAAAATCTTTTACAGCCATTTTCTTGTGAATATCTCTAGTTCAACTTGTGCTAAACTCATACTTCTTAATTTGTTATATATAATTAGCATTGACTGTATGTGGGAATACAGAGGCTAATTAAAAATATTTCCAACACAATTTGTGCATTTTACCATACCCAGTGTATCAAACTCAATCTTTTCTTGGGCAGGCCATTTTATTGTATACTAGTTATATGAAAATGCCTCTCTACTCTTAAAATTTCAATGCCAGTGTATTTAATGCAATTTATTTGGTTTGTTTCAGTAAATATTATAAAAGAGCTGAAACTTTTGAGTAGAGTGCCTTTAAAATTTCTGTCTGTTATTTCTACATTAAAAAATCACAAAAATCTGTCATTTAAATAACTATTTATCATTATTTCACATGCTTATATACAAACATACTGCATCCTACTGTAATCATAAATTCATTGTTTGCTGAAATGGCTTTCAAGGGTGGGAGCTAATTTTAGTTTTGTTAATTACTGTTTAGTTTCAGTTTTGTTAGTTACTGTCGGTAAAAAAATTATTTAGACAAAAGAATTTTTAAAAAATATTTTGTCTGTCAGCAGCTTAGCAGACAATGAAGAAAGTGGTTTCTATGCATAAGAAAGACTGAATTAAAAATGTAAAAAAAATTGTTTAAACAGCTCAGCAGTCAGTGGAGAATGTGGTTTCTATATAAAAAAAGACTGAATTTAAAATTAAAAAAAAATATGTGTGTTTCAACAGCTCAACGGGCAGTGGAAAAAGTGGTTTCTACACATCAGAAAGATTCAGACTTAGTAGCTCGAGCTAGCAGTAATGGTGGATCTGAGGAGAGCTTGCTTGCACAGCAGAGTGAAATTTTTAACACTGTCACCAGATTACTACAGCAGACAGGCGATGTATGTTTTTGTGAGAAAACATCTGTTTTTCATTTATTTTTATAAAGTCATAGGGAATGATAGTGTTTATGTGCATTTTAAGGAAATGGTCTTCTCAGGGGAAAATTTCATAACTTACTTAATACTTAACAGATAGGTAGATCCAACATTCACATTTTTGAGGAATAATCAGTTTTGTGCATAAATTTAGTGATATTTTTTTGCTATGTTTGTATCTTTCATACATCCTTTGTTAATATAACTGACACAAAAGTAAAACTAATTTCTTCTTTTAATGTAATTATAATAAATTGTATATTTGATTTGATAGATTGAAACTGAGGCAAAAAAGTTATTAAACTACTATTCTAGAAGGCTAAAGTTTTTAAATTAGAGAATATTAAAATTTCTTAGTTTATCAAGTGGAAATTCCCAGTACCCATTGTGTAACTTGAGTCGAAAGCAGCATTTGAAAGTTAAATTACTCCCCTCATGTTTTAGAGATAGATGAACTTATCATTGTAGTCATGGGCTGCCTATTTCTGCCTCTGTATCTAGAATTATGATCCAAGAATAGGTACTGGTTATGTAAATATACCCACATGATATGCTATTAATACCTTATTTCTTGATGAAACAGCTATAAATATAATTATTAAATTAGTGGCATATTTCTTTGTTCATCCCCAGTTGATTTCTGGAATCTGTAGCAAACTATGATGAATAGTGAATAGCATTCTCTTAGAATAACTGATTGGGCAGTTTTGTTATACAGTTTACAATATTTAAAATTACATTAGAAACAAAGCAGCATTTTATTATTAGTTTTTTTTACCCTAAAAGAATTCTTTCCACTTTCTAACTGGAAAAGAGCACATACTGGGGAAAATGGTGGTAGATTTTGTGTCTGGTACTGTAACATTTTCCTCATTAAGTAAATCAAAATGTGCATTTCTTTCTAGTCAAGCAAAGCCTAGTATCTGAAATTACTACATTTCACAAACATATTTTGAAAGTGTGCAAGATATCTTATGAGAGACTAATGTGTCCAGTGCATCATGTGTTGTTTTGCTTGCTGTTCTGTTTAATATCCCAACTCTTAACTGGAATTATAGCAAAAATACCAAATTTAATATCAGTTAGAAATCCATCTCTTCAGTAAGTTTATTTAATCAAACTATTGACTGGATAAACTATTTAAATGGTAGTTTGTGAAGCACTGGAAGTGTGCAGAAGAAAATTACGACGTTTTAAATTCATGACCTGTTTGTATTTTACATTGGTATTAGTTGTAGTACTGTTACCTAACTCGTTTTTTTTGTCTTTTTAATAGGGAAGTCTCTTAGCCAATGCTCAAGAATCACAACTACAGCAGCTGCAATTATTACAACAGCAGTTGATGATGCACACAGAAATGATGTCCAGCAAACCACTCCAAACACCTCCAATTCTAGATAGCAGCCTTCTGGCTCAGATCAAAATGTTGACCGATCAGCTGCTTTCTAAGACATCAGATTCAACTCCTCCACCTCAGAACAGCCAGACTAACAGTGGCTTATCCATATCCACTGTTGGAGATGGAGGTGGGAATAGTGGAGGAGGCGATGGTGGTGGTGGTGGTGGTGGTAGCAGTATGAGTTCTGTTGAAGAAAGTGGCTCTGTACCACCTATAAAAAAGTCTTCAGAACCTTGCTTCAACAAGGTATGCACAATTAGTATATTGCAAAGATTACTTGCTACACCCATATTTTTAACATTGCATATTTCTTGTACATTTTCACTTTGCCAAGTATCTGATGACTATAAATATGTTGTGTTAACATTTTGTTTTTAATATTCAGAAACTCCTGGATTTTGATTATGGGGACAGTGATGATGAAGAAGATAAAAGAGAAGAAAACAGCAATGTTCAGCAAGAGTTTCCTGGGTATGTATTGTTTGATAAAAGTTTTTTTTTCAGAATTGAGATAGTAACTTACATACTTTATTTCTTGTCTCTTTGTTCAGGTTTTATGCATTAAAGTGTACCTTGGGATTCTAGGATTATTAATGATGGATTCCATATCCTTTGTATTGCAAAATGTTGTCGTTGACAAAATAGTTTTTCTCTGTTTTTCCATTTAAAAATTACAAACGTACATAATTTAAAAAAAAAAAGCTAATAAGCAAAGCCACTTTGGCATTGTAAACCAAGGAAATTAAAAAAAGAACTATTTTGGCACATTTCTTCAGTGATACTTGTCATAAATGACAATCTTTCAAAGTCAATCGGTTTAATAGACTGGATTAATAATATTTGACCCAATCTGTACTAACTTGCTACAGATAACAAACTGAGATAAACATTAAAAACATGTTGAAGGTCTGTCATTGTCATTTAAGTTTATCAGATTGTACATTTTTGTGCATTAGTTTATGATTAGTCAAAATATCCAAAGATTTTGATATTTGTGATAAATACTTTTTATAGACTTAATCCTAGGCATTTTGATAACAGAATAACTAAATTTTATTCAACCTATATCTTTAGTAAATCAGAGAGAACCTGTCATCATTAGAAAGAGAGCCCTTAGAATAACACATTAGAGGGTTTTATGCAACCTTAAAAAGCCCTTGAAAAATGAGAACCATCTTGAAAAATACTGGGATGATTTTTTATTTATACAACTAAATAAATTCAAGATTTTGGTAGACCATATATTTGTTTGCCTAATGCTGTGGGTTGACATAAGGCTGGTTTGTAAGCGTATTTGGTCTGCTTAAGTCTATGGGTTGGTTTTATATATATATATGTGGCTCGTTCTTTGGGCAAGTGTACACATTTGAAATGGGTTTTCTTAAAAATAAAGCATTGTAATATCAAGAGTTTATATTCTATATATATTCAGAATTGATGTGAGAGATATATAAGTTAGTTGCGTGAATATATGTTTATTTTGTAATTATTTGTAATACAAATTTGTTTTAAACTGAAAAATAGCACCTTTTTGTGTAAAATGGATACATATAGTCATTTTCTTTAATTTTCATTGCTATAAATAATTTAACAAATTTACCCTATCAAGGTTTTAATGCAGCATTCAATATTCTTTTTATCTGCAAAAGTCAATTTTTTTAAAGAAATAATCTTTTAAAAAGTTTCTTTTGTTTTTAACTCTTAGTTTCTACATTAATCAGATCCTAAACTTTTATTCTTTTACTAAACATTGAAATGTCAGACAAAAACACCACATGCTTTTTAAATAATTCATTTACTGGAAGTATTCATATGCTGTTTTTCAGATTTATTTGTTAGATTCAGAAATATTCAGGAAAACTAATTTGACTTCATTTCATTTTTAACACATTACAATAGAAATAATAAATTTGTAAATATAAAATTGATTACGATGCTACTTATATTTTTCAAAGGTGCCATATTCGGGAAAGATAACTCTCGCTATTTTGTCTCAGTGTGTTGAGTTTAAGTAACAAATAAGAAAAATAACTTTTGTTTCCATTAAGATTATATTGTTGTAACAGTAAAGGTGGGAAAATGTTAAGAATTTTTGATCCAATATATTTTTATTAAATTGATTGCATTATAAATAGCTTATATATTTATGTACATATCTATGTGGTTTTGTTTGCATTTAAAATTTAGAAAACCTGTGAATTATATTCAAGAATATAAACATCTTGATTAGGCGTATTATATATTAAAAATGGTATATTTAAATAATACTTTGTTTATTGCTTAATATTGTCTTTGCAGCAAAATAACTAAGCCTGTTTTATGTTTATTTGAGATAAATAGAGCTTATT
The DNA here is from genome assembly GCA_028829895.1 of Sinotaia quadrata. Lineage (NCBI taxonomy): Eukaryota > Metazoa > Mollusca > Gastropoda > Architaenioglossa > Viviparidae > Sinotaia > Sinotaia quadrata. The sequence goes on along the minus strand of CM054181.1, from coordinate 38,082,306 downwards.
TTATGATGATTGATAATGTAACTGGGAGACGAATAAGATTTCCACATTACAAATTTATAGTTTTCTACCTTATTTAAAATAATTATTTATCCAGATTAAGTTAATTTAGGCTAATGAAGTAAATACATTCATTGTAAGTAGATAATCATATTGCTTATTTAATTTTTTTTTCTTTTGGTGATATATGCCTCAACCTTACTTTATAAGTTTACAACAGAAACATATGCTTTTTACATATTTCAAACTCCTATAACATCAACATTTTAATAATTTTTATCTTTTTTTATGTTTTTTATGTGAGCATTAAGCCCTGTTGTTGACTTTAACATGTAAAATAATTATATTTAATCCACTTTATCTTTTGCACTTCATGTAACAAAAAGGTACACTTGCCAGAGAATGAGCTATATATCATCGATTTAAATTATTTTACAGATTTATCTGAACAGAAAATTTTATCTTACAGAATTTTTTAGCTATTTCTGTTTTAGTTTATTTAAGAATATGAATGTATTATTGCAGCAGTGTTCATACAATCTTGAGTAATCCTGCCCTGATGCAGCACATACAACAAATGTCTGCCTCATTGCAAAAGTCGGAACCTGAGATTTCAGATGTAGATGCTCAAGAAGCTTTGCGTAGACAACATTTGGAGCAGCAACAACAGCAGTTTGATAAAGAAATTAGCCAAGTGAGACGTTTAGTATTGTAATTTTGTTTTCTTGCATCTTTAACTATTATCTTTTATAATTTTAAAGATTAAACCTAAAACCTAAAAGTGTCATTTAAAAAAACAATCTTTTAACCCCATGGTGCTTTAAAATTATATATCTTAGAATATCACTCTTGATTTTACAGTATCTTTTGCTGATATTTGAACAGTTATGTTTATTTAGTAATATATCTCTTAATTGTTAAAGTTTAATTTATATTTGTATGATCTATTTGAATCATCAGCTTTAAAATCTCTATCAGTGTTCATATTAATATTTTTAATTTGTATTTATATTTGTATGAGCAAGTTGAATCATCAGCATTAAGAGCTCTATCACTATTCAGAAACAGTTATTAGGCTGTAATTAGTTTCAGTTAATTTTTGTATCTCACTGATTTAACTTACATAGTCATATATATTTATATATGGCAGAGATGTTCTTAATCATTGTTGGGAATTCTCAGATGTTTTGCGCAGGAAGTGGCCATATATTTACTTTATTTCCATGTTAAAATCAAAGCAAGTAAAAAGACCTTTCTGTTTGTGGATTCTCTAGTGAAACCACTAAACTAGGCTGCTGTGGAGAGATACCCAAACAGCATTTGTTATTGCTGATCATCATTTTTATTTACTATATCTGCTTGTCTAAAGCTGATTCATATAAAGTTGTACTTTGGGCTTGATAACTGTAGTGAAAAATGATACACATATGCATACATAATAGCTTTGACAAATACTATGCAAATGCATGCACAAAAAGTGCATAAATTGATATATATTTTTTCACTCCCAACTGAGTCTAATATTCACATCTCCAAATCTTATGTCAACATATACAAAATGTTTTATAATGCAGCAGTGTTAATTTTCATTCTGCATATACAAAAACAAAATAGTCATTAAAAGTTTCTCTCATTCACACTCACACTGATATATTTTTCCACTCTGATTAATGTTTGTGAAGGATCTACCACTTGCAATTTATTGATAATCTTTTTTTTTCCTTCGGATACTTAGATTTGAAATACCTCAGCATTGGGTAAATGTTGTTACAGTTTAATTTGAAGGAATTAATATATTTTATTAATGAATTTTACATTTGCCTCTGTGTGACAGGGACAATTCCAAAGTTACAAACAACAAGACAACCAACCAGCTGTAATAGTGGTTGATGATGATCAGTCTGGCTCCGATTACAACCGGGATAGGGAACAGGAATTTGACAAAGATAGACGCCGGTCAAAACGATCACATGAAAGGTCCCGGTAAATGCATTCATATTTGAATTTTTTAATTTTAGTAGTTAGGGTTAGATTTTGGGGGTAGTAATTTTTTAAAAAAATTTTAAATGTCTATTGTCATTTTACAGTGCTTTATATTTCGCTTCTAAAAGATGCTATTCCAAACATATTTTTCAATTTCATTACTAATACCTAAATGTATATAGAGAGATAAAACTTTTCCTGCTGATTTCAGTAATACTAAAATCAATTTTGTAATTCATTTAGAACCAAAGTTACAAATTTTTCAGTATTTAAATTTTTGCAAACTTTTATGCTCAAAACTGAAATTGTACAAATAGCTCACTTTGAAAGTCCACAAAATGAAGAAAAGATACCCCTTCCCCCTACTCCTCTTCGATATCCTCAAAATCTGACACACTCTCCTCAAAAATTTGAAAGATCCTACATGTGCACACTACTGACACTAATGTCACCTCTAATCCTGATTCAAAATAAACTTATCTTACCTCATTATCCGATAAATTGAATCCAGAAAACTCCTCCCTATTGATCGATGATTCTAAGAAATCCATTTGAAACACCAAACGCGAAAAACAAAGAAAACTTTATGAAAAAATGAACAAAGCAAGGAGAAAACATTTTAATATGGCGTGGAAACGTCATACTTCCTGTAGACACCGGAACTCTCACGATTTCTCGAACGATATGAGAAGAAAAGAACACTGGTTGCTATGGACGCGTTTGGACGTTTTGCCCGATATGATGTTATGGCGTTTTTTGGCGCACCTCCGAGTAAAGGGTTAAATAGTTAAATAGTTATTGTCAAAAAATCCTTTATAGGGTTTACTAATTTAATGGGTTACTTACCTTCATATTTTTCATCATAAATAAGAGTAGTTTATATTCAGTGCATTGATAATTCTTTGCTTGGTTTCTCATTAAAGTAGGCAAGATTGGTTGAGGTTGGGATATTATTGTGTTAGGAATTGTTCTATTTTGCCACAGCTTTTAGACAGGAAATACCCACTTAAGGGCATTTGGATCAAATCTAACTTTTTTATAAACAAAATACATGTAGATAGTTTTTGTGGCCCAATAGTGACAATTGTTTTGGTATGATAAAGTTGGTTGGTTTGGGGCATAGAAAGGAAACGATAATATTTTTAGAGTTGAGGCCATTGGCAGAACATCTGATTTAAAAATTGACAACAGTCCTGGATAGCGAGAGGGAATAATTTGATCTTGATGACTTGTCTGACTTGTTTTCATATTCTGTTTAAGTGTGTAGATTTCCTTCTGTTGCTGTAATCTTATTCCTTTCTGACTAATAGGAGTTTTCCTCATTTTTCATGTCTGAATTTCTCCTGAATGTCTTCACTGAAAATCTTGACAGTATGATTATATCATTTATGTTTTACAAAAACAGTTTAAAATAGACAATTGATTTATTAATTTGCTTAATGCTTTCATTTTGTATTCTAGTTCTTTCTTAATAGCCTAGAGAGATTTATTATTACATGTATTTTATTAATTATTATTATTATTATTTAAATAAAAGTTTGCCCATTGTATCTCTGATCAGTAACTGCGTTCTCATGTAGTATGTTGCATCCTCTAGATCTCCAAGACGAAGGAGGCATTCTAGATCTCGTTCAAGGGATCGTAGGCGCTCAAGAGACAGACACAGACGCTCAAGGTATATCTAGATTTCCAGATGGTTTTGTGTTATAGTGATGTCTTTATAAGCTTTTGCACAATTATAACTGAGATACTTTATGAGATACTTAGTGTATTTGGCAGTTAAAAAATGCAGAATTGGATGTTCTATTAAAAAAATTTATTGCCGAAATGTTTTAGATAATGTTTTAGTGTTTGGAATTTTTGTATATTTCAGTTCTTGTTGGAAGTCATCCAATGTAAATCTCATTTATCAGGTGTCCTTTTCCAAGAGGTATAAGCTTATCTTAATTCTCATAATCACTGCTCGAAGTCTGCAAAGTACATTTCTTGCAATGTTAAGGCCAAAATAAATTTGTATAATTAGACTTAATTATCTCAATCTTTCCCTCCTCACTCTTCGCTCCCCCCAAACTAACTAAATAATTTTTTTAAAAGAATGATCCTTCCACTGATCATTGATTTTCTAATATCATACAAAGGATCATTTAATTAGAGGACTAATATACAAGATGCAAACTGAATGAAAACGAAACCCTAATTTGTTTTAAAAAATTGAATGATTGATTCAGTAAACATTCTTGATTAGCAAGTAAAATATATTTCTCATTTTCAAACAGATTGATGAATGTCCCAATGTTGACAGTCTGGAACTTTAAACATTGCCATGTCATGATAACATTTTGGCTTGGATTGTAGCCACATGCTCTGTGTTCATTGTGCATGGAGATTTTGTTTGGGGTTAATGGAATATCTGGAATTTTAATGTTCAAACATTATTTATTTTGAAAGAATGTTCAATTACATATTGTAAGACATACAGAGTAAATCTTACTTAAGCATTGTTTTGTGATTAAAAATTATATTATGATTCTCTGCTAAACCTTGCATTACCTCCGCTTGGGATTTTTGATGCTACCCCTTTCCCATTTACCGTGGATAACAGTTGCCCATACTTAAAGATATAGTGCAATCTATGCTTAACAAAATTGGTCTTAGGAGGAGAAAAGTTACTATTAAAATGTACCCTTGAGTAAGCGAAATATCTGTATCTCATAAACCATTGGATACCAGTTTCTTATAATGTATGATAACAATATCCTTTTTTTCCCAGGATGAGTAGTGAAACTGTCTCATACATTTTGTGATTATCTTAATGTTGTAGACATCTGGATAAAAAAATTACTGTTTTGTAAAGCAAGTTTTTCAGTAATAATTACCACTTTTACCAGAATCTTATAATGAAGAAACTTGCTAATCTCCCTACTATTTTTATTGTTCCCACAAGTACGTACTGATCAGATAGGTGATTTTTGTCGGTCTAGGGGAAGAAGTTCTGGTTTCCTAGATCTCAGAAGATAAGCAATAAGTTCAAGTGATATTCAAGTGAGAGTTATAATGTATATTTATGTTATTACTGACAAATTTATTTAATTTAAAAAATAAATATATTTATTTCTTACTCTTACAAAAATGTAACAATTTTTTTCAAGGTCAAGAGATCATGACCGTGAACAACAAAAAGAGAAAGAACGAGAAAGAAAAAAGAAAGGGCTACCTCCTCTTAAAGACAGACACATCAGTGGTATGTTGAAATTAATAAATTTTTGGTTATTGTTGTAATAAAATATTAACTCATTTTTTTGTTTTTATATATTATGTGTGATTCTCTCTCTTCCAAAAGCTATATAGTCAAATTAATCGTTTTTGCATTTTTTTTTCTATTCTTAAGTCATGCAAGACTATAAGTAAAATTTTCTAAAGAGAATAATAACTGATAGATTGTTCTTTTAGATTATATGTAACTCATAATGTTTCATAAAATCTTATGTTCCCAAGCCCAGATTCCATAAGAATCTATGGATAATGAAGTTTCAAGCATACTTAGTTATTTTGAACACATTTTGATTTTAAGCTTGTCCATACACCGGTATTTTTTAAAGTTTTTTTTAACCCTATCATGTTCAAATGTGGATCTGCTTTAAAATTCTTGGTAACATTTTTGGAATTGGTACACTTTTACCCACTCTGACTCCACTATAAAAACAACATCAATAACTGACTCCACAGCTCTGCTTCTGAGTCTGAACTGATCTGAATATTGCTGTTACTTTGGTATAGATGCAGTTGACTATGCGCTGAATGGGGTGTGTATGTATGTATCTATGTTCTAAATATGCCTCCTGTCTGTGCATGGCAAATATTCAAGACATTATTATTGTTATCCTAATTCTATCTTCTTGGCTTGCATCTAACCAGGAACGCTAGTCAAATTGATTTCCAGTAATTAAATTATTTTCTTAAAGAGTAAATAGAAAATCTCGATCTTTTGAAAAAATATCACCTTATGATAGATAGCCTACTTGTTATTTTTTTAGCTCGCATATGACATTTTTCCACTCGAAAATTGCAAACTTGCGAGTGGGATTATGGGAGGGTTGCTTTTAAGTTTATTTTGCATGGAATGTTGAGTTGTTGGCAGAATGGATTTGATAAATATGGCAATCATATACACAGTACAAATCTTTGTATTGTTAATGGAAGTACAGTTATAAATGCTGATGTACTTTGTACAAACTTTCATAAATTTTTGTACATGCATATGTTAGTTTTCTTTAGCATATCACCTTAAGGCCATAGATGGCATGAGCCAATTGAAGAAAAAAATTTTTTTTTTCACTTTTAAGATTATTATATATTTGCATTCTTCAGTGTATTCTTTTTCAGGATATTTTCTTAATGTACAAAATGCATTTTTTATGTTAATAAAGATGTTTTGAACACAACTGTTCTGAAAAACATGTTTCTGAAATCGCCGTAAATGCACTACTTTGACTCCAATTGCCACCATTGTTTGTATTGTAGAAAGGGATGTGGCACACAGAAACAAAGAAGATTACCTCCCCTTACATTATAATCATTAAAATACTGTCTATGAGACTCTCTCACCTCGCCAATGGCCTGATTGATCAGATTTTATACAAATCATGTAAAAGACTTTATTTGATTGGGTGAGACTGTTGTCTGCTAAGAGCTTTTCAACATTTGAGCCCTTTTTAACACCTCTGGAATCTTATTCATTGGGCATTACTAATTTTAGTTGATAAAACACAATTTCGCTTGTGAAATAAACATTTTCTTTAAATATTTATTTATGTTTAGAAGTTGAGCTTGATGCGATAAGCAAAATTCAGCGCATGTTTCTACTGCCTTTTCAACCGATAGACAAAGTTCACATTTTCAAAATGGTGGCCAAGTAGCAATAGTACATGCAATACACTGTGTCACTTTGACAATTACAAAATATTTACTTTAATAAATAATATCCAGCTTACATGTAAGACAATATATATAGAATTCTTTAGAAATTATCGGTCCGAAACAAGCTACTTTGATAAATTATATTTCAGTACTAGGAAAAAGATTAGCCTCGTGAAATAGCGTATGTTTGAAACTGCATAATGGTTCAAATAATCAATTTTCTGGAATCTGTTGTAATTATTCTAACATTCTGTAAGGTTACAGAATTTATTCTTAAAAAAGTGTTTGCCATAAGTTTTAAAACAAAAAGTCACTGGCGAAAAGGAATGATCCTGAGTCAAATTTGTTCTGATTGTAATTTACAGGATTGTGAACATTTGCACAAATTTTTAATTTTAATCAATTCAACAAAAAAATTTTAGAAATATGTAAAAGAAGCCCTCTCTCTATGTATTTGCAAATTATCGGTGATATTTTTTGATTACACAGTACACACACAATGATTAAGAAAAACCTTTTAATAAAAATATTCACCTGGTATAATAGAATTTTAGAAGGCATAATAAAAAATGCACATATATGAAGACAAAAAATACATAAAACATTAAAAAATAATCATGTCCAATTAACAAAGCTGGCTTAGTGAAGAATAGTGTCTTTTAAATAATAACATTTTAAATTTTACAGTTTGACTTTCACTGTTTTTTCTCTAGTCTAATAGACATGCCTAAATTTAGGTTAATAAAGGTGTTTATATATTTAAATAATTTATAAAATATAATCTTTACTAGATATTCTAAATCTAACAACTGAAATTGCTTTCTCATAACAAACACAACAAATATTTCAAATTTTATTAATGTAGATTGATAAATATATTTTTTAAAATTTTCCTTGCAGTATTCTGGTTGTATAGAATATAAAAAGATGGTACAGTGAAGATGTAAAGGGCAGAATCTTGTCTTGCTAAAAGAGCTAAATGACTAATAGCAGTTTATTGTGGTATGGATAGGGTATATTTATTTTTTAAATAAAACAAAAATACTTATGAACACAGTTTTCAAATTCTGTAGTCTTTATCTTACTTCAAGGTATTTTTCTCAAAACGACTTTTTTTCTCCATTGAACAATATGCCAAAGTCCTTTTTGAATAGTTGTAATTCCCTGATAGTTGTAAGGCCCTGAAATTTGGTATACTAGTTCCTCATATATACAGTTAAAAAGTTATGCATGGATGAAAGCCTATATGCTTTAGGTTGTTTTTTTTAAAAATAAATTTTAAAAATTCTACTTGTAACCCCCTAAAAGTATTTGTGACATAGTACAATAACAAAATAATAATAACTTTTTTCTACCTCTTTTTTAACAGGCATGCATAACTTTTTCGAGCTTAATAAAAGATAATAGATAATAAAAGAACTATATATATATATATATATATATTTTAAAATTCATATATGACATATTTTATTAATGTTTACGAATGCTAAAATAGTACATATTTACAATCATTAAAAAATTAATAAAATAAAAACTAAACAAGACATTCTAAATCTGACAACTATTTTGGTTTTTTATGCTAAGAGCAACTTATATTCAAATTTGAAAGCTGTATGTTGATAAATATTTTTTTCCTTTGTGGCATGTGGATGTGTTGCCTTAATATATATATTTTTTTATATATATATATATTCATTAACACAATACAGTTACAAATGCTATATGTGTTGAGTTATAAATTCTATATTTTATTCACAACAAACTATAGAAATAACTTTTAACTGTTTTCTAAATTGTAGATACATGTGTAATTTTATGTAAAATATGCATATATTCACAAAAAAAGGAAAGCGAATTGCAGTGTTACAAGTTATACCGCTTTCAGAATATTTACATAATTCTGTAAACATTGTTTTATAATAACAATAGGTAGCAGCACAGTAGCCTACCAGCAGCACTACTTTTGTAAAAGTGCACATTTTCATTACTTTTCATTCACTGATTTCTCAACAACCAAAGCATTATTTAGTTCAAACAAACATTCAAAATCAAGGTTACTGTGTTTGATGTAGCTTTTCAAATAAGGATTTATTGTAAATTATCCTGGAAGAGTTACTTGATTCACTGCATCACTACAAAGAATGCAGAATTTTTATATTAATACCTTAAAGTTGTATGGCATTTGATGTTTATTAATGTCTTCAGTCATCATCTTCTGTCAAGGAACTGCCATAATAGAACTTTATAATATTAAGCTATATAATGCAAGATTTTGTCATAGAAGAATTTATAAAAATAAATGTGACTAATACTCAAGATTTTTAATGTGTACTAGTTTGGTATATCATTTAAAAAGAAGTCACTAACTAATTTCATCATCATGCACTAATGTTACTAGTATTAACATAGAAATTATTTTCATGAAGTGTGCCTTACAAAGGCCAAAATAATGTGCTATGAATGAATAAAAATTGACATTATGGCATTGGGTGAGTTTGCAGTTATACTAATGAGATAGGAGGAAAGAAAATAGCAATCTTCCATTTGTCAACAAAGATGTCATCATTGATTCCAGTCAACTTTTTCTTGATAAAATCTTCAACTTGGAAAAGAATTGTATGTGTTTCTTTAACCGTTTTTGTTTTTTTAGATGTACATCATATCTTCCATTTCGACTTTTTTGCATGCTGTTCTAATATTTTATGAGATATTGGAATTTTGGATTTAATTGTTTTAAATATTGGATTTTTTACCTAGACTACTTAATAAGCCCACCATTTTCAAGCTACAACCACTGTGGTTTTTTTCTTCTATTCTTATTAGTGTTTTATATCTATCAGTCTTGACACAATATGTACCATAAACAGAATCCATTTGGCTGCTCCATCAGCAGTTTGTTATTGGCTCACAGGACTTTATTACACATACAGTCGAGTCCACTTATTTCGGCATCGGTTAACTTGCCAACCCTAGTAAGTCGACATTTTTGAAGTGGAACCGCCAAATTCCCTCTTTGTCTTAGCATTTTCTCATCGGTTACGTCGATTCTTTTATGTTGCCAAACCCTAGTATCTCGGGCACAAAAGAGTGCCAAAATCGCCACAAGTTGGTTATCTCGACCCTACTGCTGACTAATCACTAACAATAAATGACCATGTCTTGTTAAAAACTGCAGCTTAAACTTAAGAAGGGCATTGTTTTCTTAATTGGGCGCGGTGTTTGCCACGGGCAAAATAGGCACACTGTTTGTTGCCCTTCAACTGGTTCAGAACTTATGTTAGCCCACTTTTGAAGTAACCGCTTGTCCGCTTGTAGGATATTTTCAGAGGCGGCTTCGGCCCCCTCCCCCCCCCCCCCACTGACGGAGAGCTGTTGAGGGTGTGCGCCTAATAGGTGCTATCTGTTTTACCCCCTTCCTCCTGCCCTCCACCTTAGACGCACCGGGAGGCAAGAAGCAAATCAAGACGAGAACATCATGAAGATGAAAGGTCTATTGCGGCTTTTGATGTGTGTGAGTGAAACACACACACACACACACACATACACAGACAGACACACACACACATACAAAATGACTCGCAAATTTAATTTTGATACTGGTTAGCTTTTTGTAAAAACGAACTTTGACACCCTGCAGATTTTTTTGATTTTGTGAGCAATCTTTGTGTTTGCAATGTTGGAGAATATAATGAAAGGTTTGTACGTTTTTATTGTATACATGTTCTGGTAAATCTCTGCTGTTAGTTGGTGCACATAAGCCTTTTCTTGTTAGCAAACAATGTACATGTACTTTTTAAAACAAGCCGATCGCGTCATCAAACAAATCGCGGCAACGCTGTTCTGTTAAATAATCAAAAACGTGCATGTATATTCTCATTTATTAACGCACATCATGTACATAAAGAAATTTCAAGCACGTTATATGTAATATTGAAGCATTTGTTTTCAAGTAGAATGTTAAAGGCAAAAAGCAACAAAGCAGTTTAGACTTTGTACAGAAACCATATTTACCGCATGTACATAAACCTTTTGTTGTTAGCAAACACGTACATGTATGTACATTTTTATAGCATGCCGATCGCGTCATCAAACAAATTGCGGCAACGCTGTTGTGTAAAAAATCACCAAACTCGTGCATGTACATTCTCATTCATTAACGCACATCATGTACATAAAGAAATGTCAAGCGCATGTTATAGTACTGTAATATATTGCCGCCATATTGGTTTTCTGTAATCTCGATCTTTAGTTATCTCGACACTTTTTGGCAAACCCCTAGGCCCTCGACATATCCGGACTTGACTGTATTTGATTATCAGTAAAATATGCCTGAATAAGAAGATTCAACCATACAGGGCAGAAAGGAATAAAAAATACAAACACAGAATAAAATAAACTCTCAGATTTATTGTGCTCTAATATAGTTTCACAGTATTAAAATAAAAAGTCTCATTGTTATTGCATAGAAAATATTATAAGTAATAACTTTAATCCTTTGAATGCTTAGAAAAAATAATGTACTAGAATTGTACTTTTTAAAAATCAGAAATAATAATAAAAATATGCATGTTATGAAAATGCATGTTACAAAATAAAAAGATTATTTTATTTAAAAAAGAAAGGTATCCAACCACAAAAAATTAGCCAAGATTTTTACTGATTACTATGGTGTTTTCAAAATAACTTTTGAACAGTTAAGAAAATCTTTTTGTAGATTTTGGTTGCCATTGTAGTAAAGAGCTGCTTTGTATTTTTACCTCTGTTAACAGTATTGTGTGTGCTTTTGTCCATAATATTGATTTCAGTTCTGATGCTTACTGTGGGAATTGAATCTCTAATTATTTGCAGTTTGTACAAGAACATTATGGTTTGGGCATTTAGCAAAGCATACTACTGAAGATGAGTTAAGAGCTGAGATAGAAAAGTATGGAGGAATTGATGCTATAAATGTAAGTACACATATCTTTATTTTCACTCCTTATTGTTTAATCATACCATTTACTTTTTAATACAAGCATTTATTAAAATTAATAAGAAAAATAAAGCAATTATTTCTATATTTATTTTAGCAGTCCATCATTATTTTAGTTTAAAAGAATCTTTGGGTATAACAAAGCACTTTTAAATTTTAAACTGCTATTTTTTATTCACCAAGGTGTTTCAAGTCAAATTTATTGTTGATGACTTGTAACTTGCTAATTGTGACCTGTCACCACAAAAAGATACTTAAGTCGGATTTTGGGGGTATTGAGATATATATATCAATAGAAAGAAAATTGAAAGGGCTTTCTGTTGATATAAAAATAAAGAGTGTAGGACAAAATATGGAAAAGTTATGTTTGTTTGAAGTGCACTACTGTCCGGACGGCCATTTTGAGAAAATCGGCCTCAAAGATTGAACACATTTCTGAGAGGTTTTTCCTTAGCAACCATATATTAATCTGCTTCATTTGCAATCAGAGTTGAAGAAGACACAATAGCTAACACTGTAATAACTATAAACAACAAATATATTGTTACATCATTTACAGACAACAGTCTTTTTAAGCCATAACGATTAGAATTCTGTATGCGAGAATGATTATTGTGGCTCACAGAATATTCTAAAATTAAGGCATAATATTGAATTGATACCTCTTTCTAAATCTGATTCTAGCTCCACTAAATAAATCACAGATTAAAGCTGCATTACTTTCACATTCTTAAAAAAAATATCGTTTAAATAATCCAATAATTATAGCACACCTTTCACTTCAGTGTACAGTCAGTTATCGTCAGCTGTTGTCTGCTTCGTCTTTTTCGTTGTTCGATCACGCGATTCGCTGTCCGTGTCACTTTCAGATGAAAATCCATCAGCTACATCCTCATTAGCAAAATAATCAGATATCAAGTCTTTAATCTGAATGCTTTCTTTTTCTAAGATGTTGCTTTCTTTACATGAATTCAACAAATTAGCGATTCGTTTCTCCGTGTTTACATTACGCATTACAGGACGAAACTGTCTCCATTGTGTGCGTTTCAACCAATCGCGACCGTCTTTTTATGAGAGCATGCTTGGTAACTTATAGCAAGCTTTGATAAACTGTCTGCGGATTGGCTGACGCTTTTCACTTTGTTTACGCCAAGCACAGCCTTATAAAACATTCTGATTAGACGTTATAAATAACCAGTGTCGTCAGCATAAAAATAGGCTTTTTCCTGAGCATTCTGATATACAACATGATGAGGTTCAGCCAGGGATTCTACCGTCTACGATCGTCAGATTATAGCACTTTTGGGCCATATTTTTCCTTCGAAGTTAGACAGTAGGTCACAAAAAAATAATAATAAAGCTATTTCTAGTTCGAATTAAGGAAAAACACGCTAGTAATTTGTTGTTCGATGGTTTGGGAACACGCTAAAATGAAAATCTCAATTTCACCCATGTAGACCCCCACCTTCGTTTTTGCCGTTTTTCTTGGCTTAGCCTTGCGCGACTTAAGTATCTTTTTTTGGTGACAGGTCACAATTTAGTTAAATCATTTTAGGAAAATTGTCCAAAAATGTTGGATTTGTTAAGTGTAAATTTTGTAACAATGCCTATCAAACTATGGGTATAAGTTATAAAGCCTGTACATTGAAACACCTTATTAAGCTGCAATAGACTACTTCCACATGGTGGAAGAAATATTGCTCCCACAGATTAAAACCCCCTCTCCCCTTCTAAGTTCATTTGTATCAAAAGAAGTAATGAAGTAAACTCTGGATTTTTTTATTTGAACACCCCCCCACACACACACTCATCTCATGAGAAAATACAATATACATCTGTGAAGAATAAATAGGAACTTTGAATTTATTAATTTGATTTCTTTTTTACAGGAAAAAATGATCAGCAAAGCACAAATTCTGTTCATTTGTAATCACAATTTGGAATTGCAATAACATACAATTTTGGGCACTGTATAAAAACCTATCTGGGAAAGCAATAAATGCAAAATCCATCTGTGACCAACCATGATTGATTTCATTTCAAAGTGTAAAATATTGAATTTCATAATAAAGCGAGGACTAAATCATCCCATACAAAAAAGACTAGTCCTTTGGATAGGGAACTGATAATTTGTTGCTTACTACCACTTTCAATAGTAGACCAGTTATGGTGATTTGTCATGTTGGATCCAGTCATGAAAAATATGTGAAAGTTAATGTATTGGCATTTCTTAGTGTGATAGTGATTATTATTTATTTATATTGATAAATATGACCTAACTTTTTAAAAATAAAACATTGAGATTCAGGACCTGAGACTCAACTTGAACTTGACAGTGACAAGTTGAAGACAGCATTGCTTAGCTGTTGGATCTTCATGCATTTGTTAAAAGTTTTCTAATAATTTTAATTTACATCATTTCAGAAGAATAGAAAATTTTGTTGTTTATCTGATTAGTTGATTGCAAATTTCACTTTGGAATCTGTTCTCCTCTATTGACGAGCCTGGTGTATCCTATTAGTAGATAGTCTCTCTCTCATTTAAAAAGAATGATTTATAGGATTAGCAATGTTTGCGATATTTAAAGTATAATGTAATTTTTAAATATGAAAAATCAGATTCTGCTGTTTTGTACAGGTGTAAGTAAATAGAATTTCAGTGCAATATATATTTCATTCAGCACATATTTTTATGTTTTGAATGTAGTGGTTCTCATTTCATAATACCATCAGAAGCATAGTCTCAGTATGTAGATATTTTTATTTTTGCACAGGTACCTGGTGCTGCTATTGTTATGTCTAACTGATCTTTGATTTATCTTGCTCTGTGATTGCTCCTTATTGTTCCTTCTTTTCAGTGTTATTAGTTTCTCTTTTTGTTTATTGTTCTTTCTGTTCTTTCTCTCTAATTCATTTGGTTAATTACATGATAATCATTTTCAGATGATCCCACCCCGTGGCTGTGCATTTGTTTGCATGTCAAGACGAAAAGATGCCTCAAAGGCGTTAGACAGATTAAAAGGTTATAAGCTCAACTCTAGTTCTTTACGGGTAAGTCTTGAATACTGTACATTGAAACTGTTAGTACATCAATGTGATCTAAGTTGCAGCATTGCCTCACATTTTTGTCTTTGCATTTAATGTACTGTGCTTTACCAATTTGGTAATAACTTCATCATAGAATTGTAAACAATTTTTATTTTGTACATTACAGATTTATTCATTCATTCATTTTTTTTTCAATAGACTTGCTTCTTAGTAACACTAACTAAATAATCATTAACTGAAACAAGTTTGGCAAAACAAAGCTATCTAACTTCACTGATTCCACCTTGGGGTTTTTATTTAGATAGTGAGTGGGCAAAAAATCCCCAGACTAATAATTTTTTGAAAGATGGATGGAAAAACATGTCCGCAGAATACCAGCTCGAACTTACTGATCTCCAGGCATCTGATGAATTGCGTGCTACTTACTGAGAAAACAGTTTGCTTGACTTCTACAGAACATTGCCTGATACTTTTGCTAATCTGAAAGATAACGCAGTTGTCCACACCAGCATATTTGGCAGCACATATTGCTGCGAACAGGCTTTCTCACAGACGAAACTGAACGAAAGCAACACCCGTGGTCAGCTGACTGATGATAATCTGGAAGCAATTTTGCATCTTTCAACATCAAACATCAAGCCAGACAATTCTAAGCTTGCAGATGACATGCAGCACTATCCATCACACTGACTTTGTGAAAGTTGACGTATCATAACATTTTTAGAATGAGTCTTAATATGCAACTTCTTTGTCGTAATTATAGTCTTAATCGTTATTTGTGTGTTCTTAGATGTGATGTCTATCTTGTGTGGGACGATTTTGATCTTCACATTTTTGTGGCCCCCGACGGTTTCGACAAGTTAGATTGTGGCCCCTAACTCAAAAAGTTTGTGCACCACTGCCCTATATAGAAGTCAGTATCAAAATTAATATATGAATTTTCAAGCTGCACAGTATTGGTCATATAGCCGTCTCCAAAAATTATTAATGGTTAATATGATTTAATTACTGGTCCTTGGGAATGTCATTTGAAAAATCTTAACAAAATTGTTTTTATATTCAGATAGTGTGCTACACCTTCAAAGATGCAACCTCAGTAGTTTGGGATATAGTATCTGCTCATATATATTTCTCAGAAAGAACTTGAAGAATCTTTTTCTTCACACAGAATAAGCTCCAGATAAAAGTCATTTCCACTTATACATTTTTTTAGTATTTGTAGTTAAACATAATTTGGCGCTGAATGTTTGGTACTGCACTTAAATAACTATGAAGTAAGCAGACAAAATTCATTTTGAAAATAGACTTTTGATAGAGATACATATGCTTGAAAGTAATTTTGACAGATTATAACTAATTTATAGTTAAAGCCATTCAGCCTGCAGGAACAACATTGTAAAGAATTGCTTTTCAAATTATTGGCATATAATTGCACTCTTATGTAAATTATAATGCATTTCAAATTTTAAAAATTGGCAGTCTGTGTATTCGACTACAAATTGTAGACATTTTATTCATTTGGTTCTTGTTATATGCATAAACTAATGTATTACCCGGTTTAATCAAAATATAATACATTTTAAAAAATGTAAATCAGCAAATATTCATAGTTTTATTATTTACTCTTTTGTTTGAAAAAAGGCACATGTTAGATAATAGACAATAGATAATAAAATTACACATGACTCATAAACAATAAATATTTTCAACAGTTATAATAGTATAAACTCAACACAAAGCATGCAAATTAAAATATAAAGAAGACAATGAAAGCATACTTTTTGTTTTGAATTTATTTTTTAAATGCATTGTTCTCTAAATATTTCAACCCAGATGCAGACCAGGTCTAGAAAACCCACAGAGCTAAAACTTGGACTATTTTTCTTTATATACATAGACACAAGATCAAGAATAGATTTAAGCTTGAATTCATTCATAGATCAAAGCTTTTACTTTGATTATTCAAAAAAAATTTGATGGGTATGCATGAGAAATTTGTATCGTTTTTCCTTTTTAAATTTATTTAAATGCATCCTTTGCTTTTTAAAACTTGCATCTAGGATAATTACAAAGTTTAATTAGAATATTTCCTAATGTGCATTTTTCAATCCAGGTATTTACAGTAAATATTTTGTGGGTCTCCTCCCCCCCCCCCTCCCAAAGAAACAAACACTATTTCAAATCTAGCAATAGATATTTCTCATCTAAATCAGACACCTTGTTTACCAATTAGGACAAGCTGAATTTTTTTAATTTTGTTGTTGTTGTTGCCATGTGTGTTAGTATTCACTTGTGTGCTTCATTAGAAGTAGTTGTGCACTTGTCTTTCACAGTTTCAGCAACCAGCATTTTTTTCAGATATCACTTTGTCTTATAAATGATAAAATAGAAATTGCCATTTTAATATGCTACTGGTCTTGATTGCCTAACTCCAGAATTTGCCACTCTCCAGTATATATTGTTCATCCAGAAATCTTACTCTTTGACTAATGTTTCTTATGATCCAAATGTATTTCAGTAAAACTGAAGCCCTATCACAAACAGATGATTTATGAAAATGAGTCTATGGAGCCCTGCAAGATGCAAATTACTAAGATGAAGAGGGCACCCTCTGCCTACATGTGAATTGGCAGGCACTAAAGGAGGATAGATATAAGCTTTTATTGGGCTTTCATGCATTCTGAGATAAAATGGGTTAAATCCATTTCTGGATTGTTGTGTTAAAATGTAGAGTTAATTTCGAATTATCCTATACTTTGAATTTTATTCCCTAAAATAAAATTCACAAATAATATACATCATCTTGATTGTGGTATTGTTTTTGCGTTTTTTTAAGCATTATTCTTGTCTAAATATAAGTAGCATGCTAATTTTGAAAGACATTATCTGATTGTTTGGTTGAAAAGTTGTTTCTAATGGTGATTAGAAGTATTTAGTCACCGATTTAATATTGTTGTGACTGTAGTCCCCTTGTAATGGATACATATAATTAAATTTAACTTGCATTCTTTCCATACAAGGATAAATTTAAATTTACTTGTTTTGAACAGGTTGCTTGGGCTCCTGGCATCGGTGTGAAGGAGTCCTCTTTCAAAGACCTTTGGGATGTAGAATTAGGAGTCACATACATACCATGGAGCAAGATGCCCTCTGATCTTGTTCCTCTTACAGAGGGTGGGATGATTGATGATGACTCTTTGCCTGAACATCTGAAAGGTGAGAATTTATTTATGGAGGAAAATTAAGAACAGTCTTATTTTAACCCTTTAACTCTTTACCGGGTGGGCGTTTTCCTTTTTTTTTAATCACTGTGCAGGCAAGATTTTTCAGGGTTTCAGTGAGATTTAGGGTTACATTAGTAAAAACATAATATCTTAGATATTAGTGCATATATTTCAATGAAATAAAATGCAAAATGAAAATACAGAAAAATAATCATAGGTTAAAGTAATCATTAATAAATACTTACAAAAGGATCTTACCATATGAACATTGTGCTCAGCAAATAAATCTTTATGCTGAGCAACAGCAAGCAATGACAAAATAGACAAATTATTGAAGCCCTGCTCAGCTGGAGAAATGAAAATTTTTTCTATATCATAATGTTTGGCATCCACAAATTGCCTAGTTTAGTTTTCATAATTATTGGCCCACAGACTACCTCTTAACTATACCTGTAATATCAAATGTTATGTCAAAACTTGGTTTTTGTTTTAAGTGGCCATCATCAATGGTTGGATTATTTATAAAGAAACGAAATCAGCTGTTGATCCTACATTGAAACCAATGTCTCATTTGGATTTTCATTTGAGCATATGTAGATCTCTCATGAGTACAAGTGAAAAAATGAAAGTAATAGCTTTCATATAAAAATAAAGAGAGATTACTATTTTCAAAAAGTCAGAATTACATGGATTAATAATTGCAGATTGAGGCACATCATTGGAAATATATTGAAATTCTGCCACAAAAATTATATATTGTCCACATGTGTGATAAAGTTTTAATCCAAAAAGTATATTTTGAACTTTGAACTTTGAAAAATTATTTGGTTATTAACCAACAGAGGGTAAACAACTCTTTACACTCATATTTTTCTATTATTGTGCATTGCGAATTTAATGGACCAATCAGTTTTAGGTTACAATATAAATATGATATTTAAATTTTTTTTAAAGTACAATTTTTTAAACATTAATTTCATTGATTATTTCTTGCTGTTAGCAATGCATCATTTTTTAGCTAACATAAAATATTATACAGCAGGAAAAAATGTATGGAGAGTGCTTTTAACTATCAAAAGAATGTAAAAATCAAAATGCAGATAATATTTTATTTATATTTATTTATTCATTATTTTGTACTCATTATTTTTTGAAGTAAAATATTTAGTCAGCAACCATTCTTTAGTAGAGCTTCACATACATGCATGCACAATCTGGAATAAACTCATCTTTGTTAGATTGAATAGTAGAAAGAATGTAACTGACAAGTAGATGTTGTGTATTTCACTATAGTTTATGAAAGTTTCCAAACTTGTGAAATATTTCATTGTTATGCTGTTTAAGGTTCCCAGATCGGGCCACAGGATCAGGATGATGATGGGGATAGTCGTCCTAGTGCAGCACCATCTGTTGACAATCAACTTTCACAGATGCAAAACTTTGGTATACCTTTGCCTGGTAGGATTTTAAAAGACTTATTAAGTGATGCATTTTCATAATTTTGTAAAATACACTGCACCAAAATATTTTAGAATGTTTTAAGTGAAACATCTGATTATATTTGCATTGCCAGAAATCAGATATTATTTATATAGCATTAGTTTGCATTAAGCAAATATTCAAATAACTTGAAATTAAAATTGAATCCATATATTGCACATGTTGCAGTATTGTAAATAAAGTACTACTGAGAAGAAGATTGATTTGTAAAATAGTAACTTAAAAATAAAATTAGTACAGAAGTATTCCACTGAGGTTTGAGCATAATTTTAAACAATGCAATATTTTATCAACTTATTGAATTCTCACACTAATAATTGTTTAAAACCTTTTTAAAAATAATACTTTAAAAATTCCTTAGTATGTTTTTTAGGGCTTATTCTTTTGATGGGAATAGATAAGAATATTTGTATTCATCATTATTTTTTAAATTTTCAACTTTTTGCTTTAAAAAAAAATTTTTTAAATCATGTCACTCCCCAATTTTTGTTTGTTTACATTTTTGGAATGACAGGATCCCTCAATACGAGGCCGTAAATAAATTAAAAATAATACTTTTGAAATTCCTTAGTATGTCTATAATATGTAGTAATTTAAAATTTCAAAATCCATTTATAATTACAGTCACTTTTTTAGTACACTGACCCATTCAATTTTCGATAAGCTTCAAAATAACCTGCCAGTGGCGTCTGCCAATGCATTTCATCCTGACAGCGAACAGGTTAAATTTATTTACAATCACTAGATTGAGGGACACTGTTACTTGAAAAATGTAAATGAGCGAGATGTTGAAAATTTAAAATAGACGAATGCAAGGTTTCTTATCTATTCCCATTTAAAGAATAAGCCCTAAAAACTGAAAACTTTCACCTGCTTCTGTGTCACGTCACTGAGACCATATATACAACTGGTTTCCTAACTGATCTGAAAAGGTGCCCTTTTTCTAATAAATGATAATTTTAGTTACAATGAATACTAGGTTTCTTATGTATTCCCATCAAAAGAATAAGCCCTAAAAACTGAAAAATTTCACCTACCTCTGTATTATGCCATTGTTTTGATATCATCTCACACTACAAAACCCATGATATGGGCAATGTGTACACAACCGGTTGCCACTTGACCAAGAAAAGATGGTATTTCTCTGACCTGAGCATTCTACCCAATGAAAAATTTATAACAAATTGGCTGCTGGTGAAGCATATTTTCTTCTCTCTGATTGGTTATTTTAAGTGACTAGGATCACTGAAACTGAACTAGTGCACCTAGAGGACAAACCCTGTCCACATGTCTTATTAAAATATCTTATTAAAATGGTTTGACTTGTTGACAAATGGTGATCAGCTGTCAGGCATCAGGTTAATACAGATTGCAATGCAATTACAAATTCAACCAACTCTAACTATAATAGCATTTGTGACTGAAATTCAATGGGCATCTGTGCTAAGTCTCAGAAAAATATTGTACACAAGTAGTGGAACAATTTTGTTAAGGCCACCTTACTACACAGAAAGAAGGAAAAAATTATTTATCATCTTCATTCAAATTTGGAATATAAGTTGCTTTTGATATAAGAAAGCAGTACCATAAGCTAGTTTTAAAGTATCTTCGCTTTTATTATATTAATTTAATTTTTTATTTTATTAATGTATAAAATATGTACTATTAAAACTTTGTAACTAAAAATTCATAAGACTAAAGAGGTAAAAAAAATTTGAAAAATGGTTTTTTATATCTAGAACATAAACTGAAGAAAGTTACTTATAGCTGATAAAAACATTTGAAATAAAAAATGTTTTGAATTTTTGCTAATGATGTATCCCTCTAAATAAATAAATGTTTATTATGTGGATTTTAAATTAAAAATAATTATAAATAAAATATATTGCACACTGGTTAACTTTGTAACTATATATATATATATATATATATATATATATGAGGAATCAATATCCCATATTTCAGGTGCATAGAATAATTAAAGCTATTTAGAAGCAGATTTGGCATTTTGACTTTTGAAGCAGAAATGTTAATTTGAGAAATGTGCATTTAAATAAAAGACTGCAGAACTTGAAAACTATGTTCCCAGTTATTTATTTTTGGTAAATATACCCTGTCCAAATCACATTAGACTCCTTTTAGTCATTTAGGTAACAGAATTAAAGATCCTCTCTACATCTTCACTGTACCAGTCTTTTACTTTCTATCCAAAATACTAGAAGAAAAGGATAAATTAAAATATAAGTTGATTTTGTTGTGGAAAGAAGTATCAATTGTTAAATTTTTAGAATATCTTATTTATATTTTATTTTTAAAAAATTGCATTGAAATTTATACCTATTTATCTTTTCATAATTAATTTTCATTAAAAGAATTGTCAGATTTATGATATGTAAAAATGAAATCTTTAAATCATCTTTTTATTCATTTGCAAGTAGGAAAAATTATCTATTTTTAATTTATGGGATTATATATATATCAAATAAATATAGCATGGCTTTTAGAGGAAAATTGGAGAAATTAAAGTGAAAATAATTATTGTATTAAAAGAAAGCTATTCTTCAATAAACAATGCTTTATTTTAGAATGCAAATCTTTATCTTCATGTTTGTGCAATTTATATTATTTTGTTATATTTTCTCTTATCACATGCTTATTTTTGTTTAAGAATGCTTTCTTTACTTATTAATGTAGGGCACTCACTGTGTAATCACAAGTAAATGTACTCATTTACAAATAGATATATTGCTTATTTTACATATTTTCTAAAATTTCTGGTAAAAATTGTTAAAACTGAAAATTCAGGTAAATTTTGATATAGCTTCAGTGATGATCAGAGCATTTTGAATCAGGATCATTGTCACGAAAATCAAGAACTATTAATAAATTTTTTTTTCTCTCCCTCTAAGTAACTTCTAACTCTAAACTATGAACGAAACCGCTAAGTTAATTAAAAGAGGGACAGGGTGAAAGTGACCATTTTGTCAACAACGTGAAAACTAAGTGTCGGAAACACTAGCTTAGTTCGTGCCGAGATTAGGAAAACGATAATTAACTTGCTTCCTGACCAGGAACCCACGCCCATAAATTTGTGTCAGGATAGAGGTTCACTGGCGGCCAGTGTACGGAAAACGTGAGAAGGTGCTAGGACGCTAATTTTGTCCATGACGGAAGCAGACTCTGAGTTTGGAAATGTAAACATCATTTTATTTTAAGAATCACCACTATTAAATGTTTGGTAGTTTAAGTTGATATTGTTATTGTGAAATTACTATTGTTTTGTGAAAGTACTATTGAAATAGAAGTTGAGTTATTGGAAAGTTAATCATTGTATGTTAAGTTAAAAAGGATGGTTTGAGTGTACAACCATTTCTTGCTGTGAGTTAATGTATGACTTGCCAGGTGGCCATGAGTTGCCAGTAACTGTAGTTTTAAAATAAAAATGCTCTGGGATTTTAGTGTGTGCTCTGAGTTAGTTAAGATAGGCCAAATGGATAAGTAAATCACAGTGTCAACTGGGAACTTGATACTTTGGTACTGATAGAACTGGACGCCAGAGGTGGCCAGGATGGGCAGAGAATATTCGTAAGCACGTATAGTGCCGTGCTGGTTGTAAATGGGCAGTGCCAGAAGGGGGATAGCGTGTGTGCTGGAAGAAGGGTGTGTACCAGTCAGCTCAGAGAAAGGGGTGTGCAAGAACTTTGTGTATAAAAGAGGAGACGGAGCCAGGGGCGGATGAGAAACGTGGAAAATGTAGCGTGTTGTAGGAGAGCGGGACATGCTCTCTGTTTCTCCCTGCTTTGATGTATCAAGAAGACTCTACGATTCTGTGATGGCAAAACAGAAGGAGGATTCTTGGACACTGCATCAGTGTGCCAGACGTCACCCGGCTGTGTATGAAAAGGCGCGCCGTAATGGCCGCCCAGTTTTAGGTGAGCCAATCAATAGGATAGCCACCTCTGGTACTCTGTGCAAAGACCGCGGACAATCGGTTATTTTCCAGGCAGAGATATATTCGTGGTGGAAGTCTAACGTTGCGCACGGGAAATGGTGCAGAGGAAGCAGTAGCGGTCATGCATGAGGCATACCGCTGAGAACGGCAAAGGTTGGCCGTTGTGAAGAAGAGAAGAGATGAGAAACGAAGTTAAGAGAAGAGAAGATGAGAAACGAAGTTATGAAGAAGTTAAGAGAAGAGATGAGAAACGAAGAAGGGAAGAGAAGAGATGAGAAACGAAGTTATGAAGAAGAGAAGAGATGAGATGAAATGAGCAGAAATTGAAGAGAGAAGAGAGAACGCAATGAGAGTTGAGAAATTAGGCCTAACGAGAGAAGCGCACGGGAGCGTGAAGTGTAGCAGCCGTCGTAACAGTGAGGGCGGCCAGGTCGAGACGTCGACGATGTTTTTGTTGTGTCATCAAAACCCCCAGCACAAGAAGAGAGTGTAACGATGTGAGCCCAGCACAAGAAGAAAGTGTAACGATGTGAGCCCAGCACATGAAGAAAGTAACGTTGATTATATGAGCAGAGAACAAGAGAGAGTAACGAATTATATGAGCAGAGAACAAGGAGAACGTGACAATACCTATGTGAGTAAAAGTAAATTCTAATTAGGGAAATCTCAGAGCACGTAGCACATAAATATAAACTAGAACCTAAAACTAAAACTAGAATCTTAATTAAGCACTGAAACTAAAATTAGAAGTAAACCTTGATAGAAAGAGATATTGATGGAACCATTGAAAAAGACTTGCAAGTTAAATGACATTTGTTTATTTGTATCGAACTTTGTTTATTATTGAACTTTGATATAAGTTGTGGCGCCAGAACTCTGAAATAATGATTCATATTTTATGATGAATAATGCTTAAATGTACCTAGAAGTAGTACTGCATGAAGAAACTGAATTTTGTATTTCTTTGACTTTATTCATCATTTATCATTTTTCTTTCTTCTTTCTTCCCCCTTTCCCATGGGTGCGAGTGTGGCTGGCTGACTGACTAACCAACGTGTGAGAGGGAAACCCATAGACCAATAAATTTGAATATATACTCTGACATTGGGCCTTTCTCCTGTCTATGGTTTTGAAAGAGTGGTTGCTGTCGTTGTGTTGTCCGTGCCGTCTACACTTCACCCCTACCCGTATGCAAGCACACATGCAAACACGTCGGCAATACGTAACCTATACGCAGAATTAAATTCGAGCCAAACAACCATCTTGGTGTTCTGTGTGTGGATTTGTGATTATATTTACGCAAGTCCTACCTGGAGCCGGCAAGCCATCCCTCTCCCCTCATGTCGGAGAAGGGAGGGTGGGTGGCGACAATCGTATATAAAGAAAATGTTTATTAGTTTTTTTTTTTGTCACATATTTAATATTGACCAACAAAATAAAGTTTTGGAAGTGCTGATAAAGGACCCATATTTTTAAACAGTCTTAGTAACTAACTCTTAAAATCAATTAAATCAGGCTGTTAGGTGAGGTCATGGTTTTGCAAGAAACATTATAAAAAGCAGATTGGAAACAATATTTGTATCACTTTATTTACTAGGTTTATGTAAGATTTTCATTTTGTAAAGTTTCTTTAGAAACTTTTTAATTTTTGATCTGCATATGCTCTTTTGCAGCTAACCAGCCATTGCCAGTTGTGTCTTATGGAGGCACATTTGGGATAATGACTAGTTAAATGTGGTTATATTTTATACAGTATTGGCCATAAGAATATTTAATAAAGTTTCTTGAAACATTTTTACTAGTACTTACTGTTTCCTACAGGCTTCCCAAGCTCATGTCATTACATTAGTGTCTTGATATATTTTGTTTTGTTTTAATATGGAGCATTTCTCATGCAACAGTCAGATGTAGCTATATGATAACATCCATTTCTACATGCCAGATATTTGTTAGTTTACTGTTATATAAAATGATTTATTTGCAAACAAAATTTGAGGTAAAAAAATAGCATGCATTATAGATTTGCAGTAAAGTGGAATTGTTTAAATTGACTGAGTTATTTTATTTTAAAATGGGACTAGTCACATAATCAGAAAACAAGGATAATTAAAATAGAAGGAAAAAAATATTCATTTCATAGGTGCAAAGATAGCTTCAAATGCATTTGGTTAATTCATACTTCCACTTAATTCAAACAATTTTGCTCTAATTTTGAATGCTTTGAACAAAAGATTACACTATTTGAAATTTGAATTGTTGAGCAATACTCTTTGTGTATATGATGTTAATTTAAAGTTAGACTGATTTCTTTTTTTGTATTGATCTTGAGGAATGGTCTAACTGTTGTTGATTTTGTTATTAGGAATTCCATCTTCACAGCCAATTCACATTATGCCACCCCCAATGATGATTCCTATTCCCAGTCAACCTCCTCCACAATTGCAATCACAAGGACATCTGCCCTCAATACAGATGCCTCATCTTGGACAGGGTTTACAGCCACCCCAAGGTTTGCCCCCCAATCTTCTAGCTCCACAAGGGGGTCAGTCCATGCCAGTATCTACTACTATTTCTCTACCTAGTGGAGTTTCACTTTCTCAGGTAGGTCTCTTTTCATTTATATTTTATTTTTTATATGATAATGAAATAATTTTGAATTGTAAAGAATATGAGTGCCTCCTTGTTGATACCATAATATTTAATTTGTATTAGTAACTATTAATCGGACAAATTGTTTAAAAAACATTTTTTAATAAATGACATAAATGTTGCAGGCTGTCTCGGTAGCTGCATCATTACTGGGTGCTCCTCCACCTGGTCTTCCAATAAGCAGTGTGGCTACAATGGCAGCTATGTCTGCAGACAGACAAAACTTGGGACCCGGCATTCCCACTATTAGTACAGCAGCACTTTTGCCTCAGGGACCACAACAACCAGGTATTCTAGCTCGCCCTGGATTTCCTCCCCCAGGACCACCTGGGTCACCTTTTGGTCTTGTGCCAAATTTACAGATGCGTCCACCTGGCTTTCTCCATTCTGGACAGGGGCTTCGTGCTCCAGTGTCGATGCACATAGAGAAAGAGATGGAGGAACCAAAGGAGTGGCCTGCAGATGATAACATGTTGGAAGAAGAAGCTTTGGCAGCATTGGAAGAGGACATGGATCATCGCGTGGGTGGTTCAGTGGGACCTGGTGGAGATCCACAACAAAATTTGCAAAAAGGTCCTGCACCACTTATGACCATGCAAATGATGGGGATGCGCATGCGACTACCTCCACCACCACCAGGAGGACCACGCATGGCTATGCAGATGGCAGGAAATGGCAGTTCAAGGCCAGGCATGATGATGGATATGACACGAAGTTCAAACCCAGGAATGAGTGGGTTTCCAATGGGTCCTGGTGGTGCTTTTGGTCCAGGAATTGGTCGACCAGGAGGTATTCTTGGGCCTCGACTGGTACGACCAGGTGGCCCACAAATCATAGGTGGCCAGGAAGGGCCAGAAGCAATGATGAGGAACCCTATGCAAGGAAATCTTATGGGCTCACAAGCTGGGGCTACCATGGGGATGCGCTTAGGTCTTATGGGAGGGCATGGGCCGCCGAGGGGCATTGGTCCAGGAAATATGGCAATGGGGCAGCGGTTGCCAGGGATGCCTGGCAGCCCAGGAATGCATGGAATGGGCACAGGTCCACATGGCCCAATCAGAATAATGTTAGGCAATCAACAAAATACAAGAGGTCCTGGACCTATGGGACTTCGTCCAGGTGTAATGAGTATGGATAATCGACTTCCAATGGGGGAAGCTCAGAATAATATGGGACATGGAGGATTGCAGGGTCCGAGAACATCTGGGGAAGAAAATTCATTGACAACCAACACTATAAATACTGGAAGCCAGGGACAAGTCCATCTTTCCATGAGTCAGGGTCCCGGTGGTATGCTACCCCCTGGTTTGATAATGGGAGCTGGACTTCGGGGTGGGCGTCCTGGACTTCTTGGATTTCGACCAAATATGCCAACTAATGGAGGATTCCGCTTTGGCCCACAGCAACCTGGTGGGATTGGTTTCCGTGGCACAAGGCCTGACTTTAGTATCAGACCTCCAGGTTTTGACAATCCCTTAATAGATGGAGCTCCCCCTTTTAGTGGCTCTCTGAGTAGTGGGACCCCAGTAGATGATGATGGTGGAGTGAAAAGTCCAGAATATGGGGAAAATTTTGATGAAGGAAGCCTAGAAAACAGAGCATCCTTGGATGCTGACCTCCGTATGGCAGTTGCCGCAGAGGCAGCACTGGAAGTTTCAAAACCCAGGGAGCGTTCGGGTAGACAGAGTCGTTGGAGTGACGTAGAAAAAGATACAATGCTGGACATGGGTAATCATGACACACAGCCATCACAGACTAATGGGCCTACATCGGACATTAACAGTTATCCTGATGCTAGCGAGGAAGCTGCAGCAACAAATTTGTCTGAAACAGAACTAGTTGGAAGTGTGGGTGAAGGCTGATCTCAGCTTGTATGTGAATGTGTTTTTAGTATTGGCTTGTGTTGGCATTTTGTGTGTAGCTGGGCAATGTTTGAAACTTGTGATCCATCCTATTTATTGAGTGGGGAAATGGTTTGAAAGAAATCATCATCTTCACTATTAGGATTCTGGACCTAGACCACAACGAGTTAAAATCAAAGCTCCAAGATTTTTCCTTCTTGATGCTTTGATTGAATCAGAGTTGTAAAATCATAATGCTTTGGCTATAATGGATTTAAAATTCAGGAAAAGCAAGCACTAAATTAAGATTTATATTAAAAAAAAGTAAAATACCCCAGGGACACTTGTTCATATTAATTCCTTAAAGTCTGTCTTAAAGATACACAGATATACCTGTTATTAATTTATATTTCAGAAAATTTAAAGAAAACTCCGCAGCCAAGGTTTCAATATAATGAGCCAGGTTTGAATAAAAACTTTGAGACAGGCTCACTTATGACAGTTTGTGTGAAATATATTCATGGTATGCTTGTAATGACCCCTTTATTTATTTACAGCTGATTGAACTTCAATTATCAGCACTTACCAGCAGCAATCAAACAGGATTTTTGTGTGTAAGAGGGATTTGTTGATATAAAGTGGTCATGAAAGTGGTCATTGCTATGCATTTTCACATGAAAATCATTATCCACTAAATGCCTGTTCATCTCAGATGTGTATAACTTATCTGTAGAAGTGTGTTATATGTGTGAGCTGGAGAAAATGTATAGAAATGGAAAGCTAACCTTGATTTGTTTGATCCATTCAAAAGATGTACAGTATTCATTAATTTGTTTCTAGTTTGCACATCTGTGAAATTGTGAAGAATGCTTGATTTAAGATGAATATAATAATTGTTGCTTTTTTGTAATTTGGCTTCGTCTTTTTTGTGCATTTGTTGTTGTGTAAATATATATATTATATATATATATATATATATATTGGTTTATTATTGAGAAAACCAGTGACTTTTTTATTCCAGGGCACTTGAATACTGGGAAGATGAGCTGCCTGATAAAGTAGCTCAGAATCTTAAATAAAATTTTGGAAAAAAGCTGTTCACTTAATCTTTATTGTTTATAGGTTCTAGTTTGACAGACAAGGAAATGCATTTCAGAGTAATAATGGGATTTTACTTTGTGAATTTTAGTACTAATAACCTTAGCAAATTTTTAATAGTCATAGGAAAACCTGAACTCGTAATTTATAATTGTGTTTTCAGAGATATTAATTTTTGGTGTAAACAGTAAAAAGCTGCTAGATTATCTCTGTGATTAATTCTTAATGTCTTGTCTGGTGACATCAAAACAACCCTTCACTGGAAACAGACTCGACAATAATATCGAGTCTGGCAACAGTCACAGCTATATTGTATCTTTATAATGTTCTAAAATATTGATACCCTTAATGGTTTGGTTTGGGGCACTCCTGAATGGTGGTAGAGGTGCTTGATTGTTGAGTTGAAGATGCTCTGCCTATATAAATAAGAGCACTGCAAAAAGGAATATATTAAGTAAGATCATGTGCAACCTTGCTGGGATGTGATTTAAAGCAATATATTGTACATATTTGTGACCTTGGCTTTAACTCTATTTTAGGTACTACCACTTGAGGTCCTGGAGGATTTCTTCGTCATACTTTTCCAAGAGGAACGTTTTAGTTATAGGAGTTAAGTTACTTTTAAAAAGTTTAATATGTTAATACCTTTTGCATTATTTCATCAATACATTCCATGGTAAACTGAAGTAAACTCATGTGAATGTTGTAGTTCTGATTTATTTATATTTTTTGAGATTGGCACTTTTGAAGGTGGAATTCCATTCTCCTGTTCTTTTCTCCAAATTCTGAAGATTGCCATTATCTTTCTGTAGGAAGTCCTTTCTTTTAATTGTTCTGTGAATTGCACTGTCATCTGCAAATAAACAAACTACTGTCTCAGTAAAGTTAGGTAAATCATGTGTATACATATACTAAGAACAACAGAGGGATCAGCATCATGTCTCGTGACATATCAGAAAGTCTGATAAGTCCTGTATGTACAATGAACAAAAGAGCACCTTGTGACACACTGGTTGTGTAAGTCCTGTATGTATACTAAGAACAACAAAGGGTCTAATACTATGTCTTGTGGCACACCAAAAGCACTGGTACAGGAGATGGAAATAACACCATCAAATATTATAGTCTACATTTATTACAGAGGAAGTCTTTAATCCAGGCAGAAGTATTGTTAGAGATGCAGTAGTGTTGTAGTTTGACAGATTTTTGTTGTTGCAGACCTTGTAACATTGCTTTGAGTAGTTTATTTTCCAACTGAAATATTTTTTGCAGGCAGAAGTTGAGATTAATGCCAGCAATTTTTCTAAAATTGGTGGTGATAGTTTGATGTGTATGTGTTTTATTCAAGGTATGTGATGTTTGAGTAAACACTGAAGTAATTTTATGGTATCAGAATAAGTGATATTAGTCTGTAGTTGGCTGCATCTTCTTTTTTAAATGGTGTTATATAAGCTGGCTTTAATAGAATTTTGCCTTTGTTTAATGAGGCCTGGAATAGGATAGTGATTACTGGAGCAAGATATTCTGCAATTTCTTTCAGAACTTGGGTCTCCTTGATCAAGGATTCTTTATTTTTGGGTACATAATTTTTACAGTGAATAATGCTCTAGCAAGTTAAGCATTTGTTTCACTTTGCTTAATATGTAATTTAAACAGTGGTAGTGTTGGACCCTTATCTCTCCTGCATATGTTTTATCTTAAACCCTTTTCTTTCCATTTCATTCCAAATTTCACTGTTGCTTTTGTCTGTCACAAAAAATAATTTTATTAAAATATGAGAAAATATTTATTGACATTATTTTTAGAGCAACGCTGTAAATTTATTTTAAAACTTACATATTAAAGCGAAAATTAGTGTAATCTAATTATACTATCCACTTGATGCCGAATCAATTCATGGACTGCCTATTCAATCTTTGTTTAGGTATGCAGTTACTTATGACAAAAATGCCACTTAAGGCAAGTCCCTTGAAACTTGGATTTTCTGCCCATAAGAAATAATGTAAATAAAGATTAATATGGACCAAAACATACACTTTTGTGGTTGTGGGTACATAGGTTTGTTTATTTTATTTTTTTTAACAAAGCCACTCTTATTAAACACAAACAAATTCATAATTGTCATCACATCTCTTATTATTCATTTGGCATGTGATTTTCACTGTTAAATGCTTCGACAAGTTTACAGCCCTCGTTTCAATTTTCTGACCACTCTTCACAATTGTTGGCTTATAAATCATCATTGTAGAAATCTGAAGAGCACTTTGTGTGTGTGTGTGTGTCAATAGAAGTAGACTAACTGAAATGGATGTCCCAGTTTGTAAAAGTCACCTCGTTGCCTGCAAAGAGTCATGTCTATTATCACATCAAGATTATAATTTATTCTTTGTGGTTCTATAAGTTTGAATTTTACACTTTGTTGCATTAACCTGTTCACAGTCTGTTGCCATAGGTTGCTTTGTTGCTTTATTATGAGCTTAATTTTCCTGCATAATAAGTTTTCAGTACAATGTAGATAATTTATTTTTTAATGTTTTTAAAATTCTAAATTAATTCATGCTAGTCTTTATATCAGTGGTGATTTTATATTTTAACTTAAGTAAAAGCAAACCCACAAAAAGTGAATGTCTGCATATGTTTCAGTTTCAAAAGAATTGAGGTAATCATTGATCACATAAAATCAGTTTTACAGATTACCTTGAAATTTTTTTTATCAGACTAAATTGAAGTCTTCACTTTTTTTTAGTAGTATTGATAATAAACATTGATTATTATTTATGCTAAACAGTAGGATTCCTATGATAGTAACTCTCTAAAATGCTCTCTAAATGGTGAAACAACAGAACTTCTATGTGGATGAAACATTTAGAAAGTGAAGGGGGACTAAATTTTTTAGTTAGAGAAACTATACAAGTTTCTATATAATCATTGCAAAATGAACAAGTGACACAAGAATTGAGTCCCTTTAGATGTGTGAACCACAGTGTGCCCTGAATGCAAGGAATGAGTTAAGGGCGATAAATTTCTAATGGACAACCAACAGAAAATATGGCTATTGCAGCAAGTGGACTTCATGGTGGGAGATGTGTAAGGGAATGAGAATGATAGATGGTAAAACGAAAATCATTTTCCATTTGGGAAATTAATATCTGCAGATGTGATCCTTTGAAGTGCAGGGAATTTTGATGTATAGTAACTTTTAGTAAAATATTGTTTTAAATTATATGCAGCAAAAGGGACAGCAGAGTCTGGTAATGAGACTTCCTATGAAAATTAAGAGATGCAAAGGGAAAGTGACTGTTTTACTTGTTGACCTTCACTCTGTATTGTGCTTTCTGAGTTTCAACATTCACAATTTATTAAATGTTCCTTGTTCTTTATTTTAAAATAGAAGTGCAGATTTAATACAATTTAATGTATATTGTTCTTTATACTATAAACATAACTTTAAAATGATTTCTTAAAACAATAAATACTATGTATAGAAGGTAAGTAAACAGAATAGTCCTTTCTGCTGTCTCTGTATTAAGTAATAGTATTTTTTTTTATTAACTACCTGAATTGTAGCAAAAGACATTGTGTGCAAAGTAGCGTTTAATGATGCCTGCATTTAATGATTACATTAACATTATAGAGCTGCCTAAGCATAAGGCAAATGCATAAAAATAGTGTGTAATGTCGCCTAAAAATAGGAACATGATTTAGTGCTGCTTAAATTGTAGCAAAAGGCAGATGCATATTGGATGTTAACGTTGCCTTCTAGTAGTGGCGTGTAAGAGGAACATAAGCCAAACATTCAACTATCAATGCTGAAGAAATTAGTGTCTATTTTTTTGATGTTTCAATTTAGCTAACAATGGAATCTGCTATATCACAAAATTAAATCAATATGGACAGAAAATTGATTTAAGTACATGTATAACGTTCACTTTTGAGTTTAACAGCACATATCGAAGAGGTTATGTATCATCGTCGCGAAGAAATAACTGCAAAACGCACAATTTGTTATTCAAATGTCAAGATAGTTTGCGAACATCTCAATGGCAATTCTGTTTAGGAAGATGAGACTGTAAAACACGTCTAACCACCAACTGAAACAGATCCGCGATTGTAAGAGCACATTTTACATTTAAAACCTTGACTGAGAAGAGGGCTTTTGAACCAGCAGTGGTATTCTAGTTTGACACCATATTCTCTTACATGATACTGACAGTGACACAAGGTGGTGAGAAATCAAGAAATAGAATTGTTCCTCGGATACAACTGATTAGTACATTAATATTTGTATAGTGCTTCATGAACTGACTTTGCTATATGTTGGTTAGCCATGTCCATTTGCTAGTCTGGAGTGGATGGGTTAATTTTCCTTTAAGAACATACGTTACAGGTTCCAGTACATTTTATTTTTGCCCTCGAAACAATGTTGACGTTAAATTCCAATGCTCTCAATAATTAACACCAGTAACTCTTTCGGTACAATGTAAAC
Source organism: Sinotaia quadrata (assembly GCA_028829895.1). Classification (NCBI taxonomy): domain Eukaryota; kingdom Metazoa; phylum Mollusca; class Gastropoda; order Architaenioglossa; family Viviparidae; genus Sinotaia; species Sinotaia quadrata. The sequence continues at coordinate 38,048,640 of CM054181.1, read as the reverse complement.
GTAATGACCTGCTGTGAGACTACTTAATTCCCCCCACACACACACACACACAACTGTTAGATCTAGTAAGAAGAGATTAAGGTAGGAAATTATAATTCAATCCTGCGTTATTATTTTCTCTATAGATAAATATAAATTGCTGCAATAACGTCTTTAAACTATTCACTTCCTACGCTGAATAATATGTTTTAAGCATATCGGGTGGTGGTGGTGGTGTGACATAACCAGCTAAGACGTTCAGTTCTCGAATACGAGCTTACAGTAAGATCTAAGATGTATCAACCCTAACAATTGAAAGATCTTGATGCTAGATTTAATACCGACAGCAAATAGCATCAGAGTGAATGTAACGTCTTCAAGTTGTTTTTTTTTTTAATCAGTGATCAACAGTTGGTTGAAATATGAGTAGTTTTACCCCCTTCAAAGCACAGTGGGGTACTGTATTGCACATTATTACCTAACAGGTGAGAAGCTTGTAGAATAATGCACCAACCACCAAAATAACGTGAGAAGAAATAATTCGTTTCAATTTCAGTAAAAAATGATGACTAAGGGCAGGATAGCAGACCTAGCTCAAGGCCACGCACTGTTAGTAAAATGTATCTCTAAGTCCTGCTAAGTGTGACATAATATTGCCTCCAAGTACTGTAATCTACAAGAAAATGTAAAACAAGTGGCATTTACAAATGTACCAGGAAACGGCACAGCAGACGGCAGGAAAGTACGCTAAACAAACGGGGCAGTACACATGCCCATATACACAAAAGCAAAAATACGAAACACATACAGGAAAACACCAAGTTCCACGGCAACAATCCCGATACATTACACTATCTTTATTAAAAAGATTTGGGGCTGAATCACATCTAAATGTGACACCAAAACGTCAACAGTACAACAGTGTCGCACCACAAAAGCAAAATAGAAATGCCATTCACAACAAACATTACCTACCACAACAATGCACAAAGCACTCGATTTCCCTAGATGACATAAACACACTTGATAAAATATATTACAGTTCCATATATAAAAAGAAAACAGACACCCCACCGAGAACTCTCCAAGAAAGGTGTAGTAAAAAAAAAAAAATCAATAATTAAAAAAGAAATAGCTAAACATAATCGCTGATCTTATTCCAAACGTTTACAATATAGGCTAATCGTCACAACTGACCACAGAAAATTCCACCCCCGGACACATTTCAGTTGCAACTCTAGGATAACTATTTTTTATCTCTAGCATAAACTTGACAACTTCAAAGTTTCAGGATCTAGGACTGGGTTTGCAATATGATTAGCCAGCATTATCCTTTTGTTGTGTGTGTCGTAAATAATGTAATAAGTTCAAGTGTTGTGTACTGCACTAACAGGAGATATAACCATTCTTTAGTTTAGAATTTACATTAGTGAGTACAGGATTACCTCCCCGTAGCTGAACGTCGTGAAGTTGGGGTGGAGTTGCTCTCTAAAAATTTAATATCCCTCATCCTTTACAGTTTACAGTAAACTCGTTTATCCAGCACGCGTTATTAGAACAAGAAATTATATACGGTGTTCCAAAAATACAATAAATATAGTTATAATAATGATAAACACTTTAAGTACACTCATTAAATTAGTTATCTCAAAACCAATGCAGATGCCATAGGGTAGCAGTTAATGGTGAAAATACAGTATTCAGTTTAATATGGTGGTGAATTGCAATGGAATGTTTTCAATATGTTGTCAGAGCAAGATTGCCACTGGATTGTGTCGGTGTAGTGTAATACAAACACATTTATTCACAAATGGAACAATGACAATTATGAAAAACAACTATATTAACCATTTCCATCTAATATAGATTTCAATATCAACAGTTAATTCAAATATTTAGTTCAGAATAAAGATAATCTTAGGTAAAGTTGTTTTCTTTTATAATTTTCAATTCACAATATTAAAGAGGTACTTGTTATGCCCATCGATTTTATTATATCGCAATTTCTAATTTATTTCACAAGGAGATCTGCTATTATCTGTCTATTAGACATGACAGGTGTTGATGTATCGCAATTTCTAATTTATTTCACAAGGAGATCTGCTATTATCTGTCTAGTAGACATGACAGGTGTTGATGTATCGCAATATCTAATTTATTTCACAAGGAGGTCTGCTATTATCTGTCTAGGTGTTGATGTATAATTAATGAGGTAATGAGAGTATACATTTTGCTGATTGTCATACAATGACATGTACAATGCAAACATAACACAGTTGCTAGCAAGACGGCTTCAGACAAATGAAGATATTGCGAACATGAAGTTGTAAATGTAGTGTGTCTTTTTTTGTTGTTGGTACGACTTAATGGAGAGCATACATCAGTGTGGTATTCAATTGCAAGCTGTCATAGATTTCTCTTCATCTATTATCTGAAGATAATTCTCTGAAAATAGCCGTCAAAGTTGAGGGTGATATCTGTGACTAACACCCACTGGATAATGGAGTCCAACAGGGCAGTGTCTTCAGCCACCTACTTTATTTATAATGGTAGAAAACCCACACAAATCCATAAGTGACCAAAACACCTTAGGATGATTCGTGAATGACATCTCACTATAGAGGTATGTAATTCACAAAGAGGAGAAAAAGAATTTCGGAAACAGAACAAATTCAAAATGATATAAACTCTAGAACAAATTGGTTTACCAATAATGGCTTTAAAATAGTTGCAACAGAAACACAAGCTGTAATTTTCCAAAACAAACACCAAGAGAAAATAGCTCAAACTAAGAGCAGAAGGTATAGAAATAAATTATCAACTCCAAATTAAATTCCTAGGAATGACATGCCAAGAAAATCTCCAATGGAATGAATACATAAACTAATTTATAAACTAAGCCAACAGAGGAATTAATCTTATGAAAGCACACGAGGGGCCAAAATAAAAACAATGCTCAGTTTATGTAATGACCTGACTATTAAATGTTCCAGCACTTTAACATTGATTAATCTAAACCACTTCCTCCTGAACAAACTCTTAAACATTTAGGCCAGAGCCCTTAAAATAACATTGGGAGTACCAGTTTTAACATCCATCATAAGTGAATTAAATACTGCCTTCTCAAAAGTTCAGACATTCTATTATTAGCACTTTTGTTTACTGCTTGGTTTCTGGTTATTTTAAATAATAATAAAATTTTAATTTTATATTAGATTAAAAAACTAATACACAAAATACTATATAAATAATACTTTTTGTTTCTGCCTTAGCAGTTCACAAAATATTTCTCTTATTTTTACTGGTCCACAGTTGTAAAAGGGTTGGAAACCACTTATCTAGGTGATCCGAATCCCCCCCCCCCCAAGAAAAATAAAAACCACCAACCCAACAACATAACATAGATGGCTAGTGGTGTGAAGCTAACTAGGCAAGTATACTCTCACCAAGCAAATAACAGTATCCTGTGCATGGTCAAACAAATATTCACCTATTTTACATAATTTTAATATCCTAGAAAACGTTTTTTTTTTAACTTTAGCAGTCACTGACTTTGCTCACCAGCAAGATGGGAGTGAACCTGATATGAGGCAGACCCTCCAAAAACCCAGCCAGAGAGAGGGAAGTAAGCCAGCCCAAAACAAATTACCAAATAATGGATCTGATCTGATGCACACACACCCAATGTGACAAATATGATGGGCATGTCTCCCCCTCCCCATGCAAGGCCACAACCCCAACAAAAATACAACCTTTCCTCCCCATACTAACACCACGGGGGCTAATGAGAGGTGGTTTTCAGACAATAAATGCCCTCATACTAACACCATGGGGGCTAATGAGAGGTGGTTTGGTTTTCAGACAATAAATGCTCTCATGAGGCATAATTGTGAGATGTTACTCTTTACTTATTATTCCCTTGTAGCTTGCACTGGACACCATGGCATACAGCTTGCAATGAAACTTCAAGGGGTTCTGTGGTTCCAGTGCAAAACCCACCCATAGAACAACCCAAGTCCTTGATTTGTATTTTACCCCCTCTATCCCCACCCCCACCTAAATCGGTGCTGACAGTCTGCTCACCCTCTCCCCTGAACTCAGTATAAATAGGGAGCTAGTGTCACATTATAGCCAAAGTTGTTTTTCAATCATTATTGCAATTTTATTTTAATAAATAAAAGGGGGGGGGGGGCAGAAGTCACCCTTAGTTCAGAATCTGTGATAGGCTGCTGTTTGACATAACTGAAGAAAGTGCAAAACAAAACTCTCCCCTCCCCACCTTTAATTTATTTGAACCTGTTAATCAGGATTTTCTAAGATAATTAATTTTGAGAAGTATACTCCAAAGTCACATACACTCGTAATTCAATGCCTCTGCCACTCTGGTCATTTTAAGATGTATGCTCTTAAGTCTCGAGCTCTTGACCCAATCCCTATATAACTGATTAGATTTAACAAGTGTACTCCAGAGTTACGTGCTCTTAATCCAAAACCTATGCTACAGAATAAGATGGAAATATATTCTTATACAAATGACAATAGTTCCATAGATTCCTGCTACCATAGAGACTACTCAAAAGCTACTAGATATATCTCTGTATATTCTTTTCAATATTCCCTATATTATCTGTCCAACACAAAGACCTTGTGTAGTTTATGTGTACTTATTGTAACAACTAGATATTTGACCCTGGATTCGTTTGCAAAAATTACAGTTTTTAGAAAGTAAAATTATTTTTATAATAATATAGACTGTTAACTATAAATTTTTAATTAACAAATATTGATCTAAGTGTTTCTTTGTATATAATACTGTGAGTCTTGTTATCTAGGCACAAAGGAAATCTCACTTCTGCTGACCCTGGAGCTCACGATATATGGCTATCTGTGTGAGAAGCCGGAGACTGAATTAAGGTTTGATCTCTTTAAAGGAGGCTTTGAAAAGTAAGAGCAAGTCACACAGCATATTGCAAGCCACCAATTAAAATATTTACTATAGAATGAGAAATGCAACTGGAGTGAAACCCGAATCATAATGCAAGCCACCAATTAAAATATTTACTATAGAATGAGAAATGCAACTGGAGTGAAACCCGAATCATCTGCTATGCACAGAGATCATGGCGATGTATTAGCCAAAGCATAGGTGTGCATGTACTTTTAATAGAAAATTGTTGTACTTTTAGGGCTACTGACTAAAGACGTGCATGCATGCACTTTTAATAGAAAATTGTTGTACTTTTAGGGCTACTGACTAAAGACGTGCATGCATGCACTTTTAATAGAATTTTTTTTGTACTTTTAGGGCTACTGGCTAAAAGGCCTGCATACATGCACTTTAATTTTAGTAGAATTTTTTGTGTGTAGTTTTAGGGCTACTGGCTAAAGGCCAGCATGCATGCACTTTTAATTTTTTAGTTTTAGGTTTTACTGGCTTAAGGCCTGCATGCATGCACTTTGCTGCTTTTAATAGAAATTCTTTTTCATTTTTAGGGCTACTGGTGAAAGTCCTGCATGCATGCACTTTATTTTTACTGGAAAATGTTTTGTAGTTTTAGGGATACTGGCAAAAGGCCTGCCTGGCATGCATTTTATTTTTACTGGAAAATTCATAATTTTAGGTTCCTGGCGAGCTCCCTTATGGGATAGCATGATGTCATATAGCCCATCTTGATTCTAGGGCACAAAGGTATGCAACGGAAAAGTCTAATGAATATCTGTCCATTAAGCCTGCACAAACCCACAACCATAATTTTATTATATGTATAGATACTTGAAGTTTTTATAAGATAAATGCTCTTAAGTGATCAACATTATTATTTATACAAAAATCTAGCCATCTGAGAAAACTGATATACTATTCAATATACTGAACAGCATTTCTTTTAAATCATGGGTGAAATGTGAAAAGCTTCAGATGAATAAGACCAGAATTTTGATGACCATTTAAAATAAATACCATATAAAAGTGTGTGCATGTGTGAAAGGTTTCTGACAAAATGTTATTTGCCAAAATTAAAAATGGTCATCACTCCTGGTGATTGAAATAGAACTTCACAATGTAAACTATTTTTTTCTTGATAATACACTGTATAAACTATTACATCAGAAATAGAAATCTGTATGTTCTTTTCTTTTATAAATGCATTATGAACCTTTGTAAAATGTAATACATCCATTCAGCTAATTACAGCATAGAAAAAAATAGTCACTATATTCTGGGGGAGCTACTATGAATTGTCTCATCATGAAATGATGGACATTAGATAAATGGTGACAAAATCACTAGCATGAGACAACTCATAGTAGGGGACAGTTTTGATTTCTTAAAATACTTGAGATATCCTGAGGTGCCTTTGTGAGTTTACATTCCTGAATAGCACACTTTGGGAAACATCGCTAGAACTAAAACAAAGAGGAGACAGAAACACAACATCACTCTATCACTCAGATCAAGACTGCTGGATTTTTGTTTGCATGACTCAATAGTACTAGATGTGACTAATGGCCTATTGTTTGCAAGACTAAATAGAGTGATGTGATTGCTGGCCTGCATGACTAAAAAGTACTTAATGTAAAATCTGTGCCTGTTGGGGTTTGTTTGAATGACTAAATAGCACTTGATATAAAACACACAAATATAAAATTAAGGATACATTTTAAAAATACAGAGAATGAAATTATTTTTTTAGTGTGTTAAGGCTTCGTCTCTAAGAAGAAATTTCAAATATACTGGTAAAGTGCAACACATTCATTAACTTTGCCATAAATTGAATGAGTCTTTAAAACCATTTATAAGTGAGTTCAACTTATCCATATTTATAACAATTATTATTATTTCATTAATATATAAGTAAATATCTGATTTAATAAAATACTTTGATAAAACTGTGGTAGTGGTTATAATGTATTTTGTGAAAAATGAAATGTGTTTTGTCAAAAATAGCTAAATAAACTTCCTTTGCATGAATTCATTATTAACCTATTTAATTTCTTCCCTGCATTAAAAGCCTTTATATGTACTTTATGGGGTACAAGTTATAACAGATTCAACTGTATCTACTCTGTTAAAACCTAATAAATGCCTCAATTTAATATTTTGATACAGCATGTTTTGTCATGTACAACACACACGCACAAACACATTAAAAAATGAGCTTCAAGTAATCTGTATAAAATAAACCTATGCTTTCTAGAAGAACAAAGGATTTTTAAAAGAATCAATGAAAAAGGTTTTGTCTGTTAAATTATTTATTTGTATATTATTGAGTTTTAAACTTCACTGATATAAACTTTTGCCTATTTTATTTGCCACTGTAGGCATTTTGGTAATGTACAAAACAGAATCATCACCTCATTTGTTGTTCACAATCTCAGTGATTGTTGATATAAAGGCTGGTTTTGTGTTACAACTAACTGAAGTAAATCATTTGCAAATGACTTAAACATTTCAATTTGCTTATATCAATCTAGCAACTTTCAATGTCCTGGTTGAATCAATGCTTTAGATTCAATTTAACTATTTAATCTTGTGGTTATTGATTAGTGTGCAAAATCTTAAAGCAAAACTTTCCAGACTATTATTTACAATGCTCCTATGGCATTTTCACTAAAATGGCCACAATTCTTGCTACATGACTGAAATTTGAATCAATATGCTTGTCATTTTCACTTCTCACCATCTGTGTGTTACCAGCATGCTTGAAAAGGTGAAGGACAATTATCACAAGTTAGCAGAGGGGCCAGTTTCCCTGCAAAACAGTTCTTTATTTTAAACCAGTCTCTCAACAGTAAACATCTAGGGCCTAGCTATTTCTCTATTATTAAGGTTAGCTTGTTTGCAGTTTAATTTTGTTGTTATGGTGAATATAAAATTATGAAATATCTGAAATTGCATGTTCTCAAGGTCTGAGCACTTATATAATTAAAACAAAATTATGTTGGAAAAAAGAAAGAGGAAGAATGTATATAAAGATTAAAGCAAACATTTCAAAATCTTTATTTATTAACATAAAGACAAATAAAATTCATGCTAAAAATCCCCCCCCCCCCAAAAAAAAAAAAAAAAAAAAAATCTATCAAATGTGCATTTATTGGCTTTTATTTATGATACTTCATTAATCACTGAAAAAATATGCCAACATTGAAAAACGCGACACTGGGCAAATCTCCAAATATAAATGACATAAAAGTTCCAAGCCCAAATATTAAGCATCTATTATTATTACATATTTTAACTTCTGGTATAGTGCCTAGACAGTGAGATATTCACTTTGTGATTCCAATGATGCCACAAGCTAAACGACCGCCAGCATTTCCAGTCTTCAAACTATCTGGATTGCCACCCTTACCCAGATCATCTTCTTTTTCATGCACCTAGATGAGAAATAGAAATTTCACAGAGTACACAAGCACTCACTTTAATTCTATACTGTTATACCTTCATAATTTAGCCTCTAATTGGAAAAGGATATTAACATTAGTTGTTTTACCAGTACTGCATAAATATTTAAATTAAGAATAAGAACTAGATTAGTGTTAAATAAATGGTACTTATATTAATTTATTAAACTTCATATTTTTTCTGATACAAGATAGTATATGAAGCTTCAACTACAAGTAGTTCTAATGTACATAAATACAGTTTTCTATATTTATACCATGATGGAATGAAGACCACATGTTTCAGGGATGTGTAAGTAAAATTTGTGAAAATATGATGATTGGGGAAAAAAAAGTTTGTCTTTGGTACCAACTATCTGCATGTGCAACAGACAAGTGAACATTATCTCCACTGCAAATATATTATTTAAAAAATCTGTTGATATTTATTTAAAATTGTGTATCTTTTCAATAATGATGTCAGCATGCTGTTTTCAAAGAAATTACACTTACAAAGTCACTAAGAACTTGGTGCTGTGGCAGGTTGTTCTACTGAGAAATCAATTATTTTCACAACATTCTGTAGAAACTGTGAGGTTATATTAATAACTTCCAAATATAGTGAAATTCAGTGAATATATTAATACATGTTTAAGTCAAGCCCTACAGTTGATACAGATGATGTGTATCACAATTCAATGGAAAGTTAACTAATTAAATCAACAATTATATTATTTCTATGAAGAACATTTCTTGATCAAATCAAATGTTGATTATTTGTTTTAGTAATGCATCTATTTTATATAAAATGTCTTTTTATGTACTGTCTATTTGTGTAAGTTTTTCATATGTCAACAGGCTTACTTATTTTAATTGCTTGTTTGACACTGTTACTAATAATTTTATTGTGCTGATGAAGGTTATTTTACATTGATTCTTTTAAGAAGCAGTTTCTTTTTTTGCTACATCCATAGATAGAATTAGAAAAAAAAAAAGAAAGTAAACAATAACTAGTTCTCTCTGCCAAATGACATAATTCAACAGAATGCTAATTTAAAGTTGTTATTCACATAATTTTCCATTTCTGAATTTTAAAAAAATTGTTTAGTAAGAAAAATTGTTTAAAAATTTGACATGAATATTTTATGTGGTCTACTATTAGTACAATTACCATAGGTTTACAAATGGGTGAACAAGCAGAGACAAGGTGTAGTAAATTAACAGAAGTTTCAATGGTGAAAATACAAACATATCTCACACTCATGAGTTTTTGCACTGATTCTAGTTTTTTTTTTTAAAAAGGCATTTGGTTGTCATAATGAATATTACCAACGTACACAATCCCAAAATAATTTTCATTTTTTTGTAAGTATCCATTGAAAGAGAGTAATTTGAATCAATTCAGTTATATGCACCAAACATAATCCAGTTATTTGCAGAAGTCAAACAAGTACTGAAAGACTGTAATTATTTTACCATAATTTATTTAATTAGATTAAATTACAATGTTTCATTAACATTTTGACTAATAATGATAAAATAATTAACTGAAAGATTCCAAAAAACAAACAAAAACTGTCCCTGTAAACTATATTCATTCTTTAGATGGTGTCAGCACATGTGAAATTGGAGGGTAATGATATATTACATGAGTGATGCTCATCAAGTAAGGGAAACATATGAAGGAATTTCCCTGAACATTCAGTAAAGGTTAAGTGGCTACCTAAATTGCCTGTTCAACAACAGTCCATAAATTTTAATGTGCAAAATATTTTGATGAATCCCCTTAGATGTCTGCAGACAAATCAGGATATTGGTACTCAGCCTTGCATTCAAGCTTACCTCTAACACTTAACCCGTTCAGCATCACGCTAAAATGATAATTGAATGGGTCATTGTGCTAAAAAATTAAAACCAACTGTACTAATTAATGGATTTTTAAAATTTAAATTACTACTTTGTAAAGACATATTGATTAATTTAAGAACACCTGTTTAATTCAGACTAATTGGTAAAAATTAGAATGTCAAACATGCTAAAAATAATCTGGCCCATGGGCCCCGGCCCATTTCATCCCAATGGGTTAAGGCTCCATCATGACATCGAGAGACTGGAAGTGAATAACTTACAGAGGGATTAACTCCCCTTACCTGAAAATTATTCTTTATCCCAAAGTACCCTAACTGTGAGGAGATACTATTAAAAAAGAACAGGGAGGCTGTTAAACAAATAGTTAAGACATCTATTAAGTTTCAGGTACAAATTAATTTACAAAATAAAAAAAAAATGTTGTCAACCAACCAGATTTTACACTACTAGAATAGGCGGATGAAATTTTAATGCCTTTAAAAGTAGTACAAAATTTAAATGTGTATGCCCACCCAATATAACATATTTATTATCATTTATCAAGACGATATAATGGCTGAACTCCTTTGGATTCAAGGATTTTGATTCCAGGGGTCACCAACCTTTTTGATACTGAGAGCTACTTCATGGGTACTGAGTCATACGAAGGGCTACCAGTTTGATACACTCTTCTAGTTTGTCTTTATACATTATTAATAATGTGAAGACTTAGAAAAGGCCTGTGGGCGACTCATGTGGTCTTTGTGGGCGACCTGGTGCCCGCGGGCACCGTATTGGTGACCCCTGATCTATTCAGGACAGATGGACATTAGCCAAGAAAATATATCTTAGCAGACAAGACAGAAAATAACAGGATGCTAAATATATCTCAGCAGACATATGACAGAAAATAACAGGATGCTAAATATATCTCAGCAGACAGAAGATAGAAAGTAACAGGATGCTAAATATAATTATCTCAGCAGACAGAAGACAGAAAATAATAGGATGCTAAATATAATTATCTCAGCAGAGAAATGCCAGAAAATAACAGGATGCTAATGGACTAAGTAAAAGTAACCTCAAGCAATGAAAAATCTACAAATTGCCACAGCAATTAGTTCTATATGACCAATTCATACTGAACAAGAGTTGGTACTGATGAGTGGAGAAGCTATACAGAAAATCCCTTTGAAGGTGACTTCCATCCACTCTGTCAGGTCTACAAATCTTAGTATTTTAGGTGAGCTTGAATGCATGATACAATACTGTCAGCTTAATGTAAACGAGGTTGTATGATGGAAAAACAAATAAAGGTAATCAGCATTTTTTGTACAACTTTTATGAGATATCAAGCAAAATAAAACTACAGAGTATAATCTTGTAACTGGAAGGTTTTACAACATGTACTTTTGTAAGCTCTTTATTTCTTAGCTTTCATCAGGGATAAATTAAATTTGGTAAATGATAGAGAATTAAATTGATAAATATCAACATTCCTTACCACTAAACTCCTGCCCAAAACAGAATTGGCACCAATCAGAGGAATCTGTAAATCTTCTATAACAACTTTAGCAGAGCCATCCTCCCCTGCCACAATATTGCCTAGGTCACCTGCATGTCTGAATAAAATAAAGATCAGCATATACAGGTCACAACTAAATTACATTTAGACCATGGATAAATTTGAATGCAATTTTCCCCCAAATAAGATGATATGTATAAAAGATTAAAATCTTAATCTTTCAAATCTAATAAGTTCTTTCTGCTAAAAAGTACTAATTTAAATAATATCCATATATTTCAGTGTAAATTCTTTGTTAGTGTTAAGACAAAATGTTTAATTTACAGCTTTCATAATCATATTACAAAAGCAAATCCACAATATACTACTGAATTTTGGAGTGATTCTTTTGTACAACATGCTTTGACAGTATGGTTATTTCTTCATGTTTCTTAAGACAAAATGTCTGTATAATAATCAACAATGGACTTCAATTTACAACTGGACTTGAATTTGCTTTTTTAAAAAGAATTATTGTGAACACTGTTATATGACAGTGAGGTGATTTTTTCACCTTGCATTTCTGGGGAAAATATTTATCATTTTTACTGACAGGTAAGGGAACTTTTTATTATATACTTATTTTGGAATTTTAAATAATTTTAAAATTCTTTAGTATGTTTAGCATAGATACCAATTTTGAGATCTGTTTTGGTACATTTCAAAGCTTTCATCGGACACATCTCAGGTGCTGTAGCCATTGAATAACAGTACTTGGTGGTTGCTTGCTTGACGCTCTCTCAAACTTTTATGGGTCAGACCTCTGATCAGGGGGAACCCTGGATATTTATCCAAAATACCACCAAAACATCCCCAAATCACTTAGACTTTATAAAATTTATTATTTGGGGATGTAAGGTTTTATTTACCATCGAAAATTCAACAGTTTGAGCAAACTTTGTGAGAATCATCATTCAAGATCAAGAAAACTTGAGATTATTATATTTATTTTTGAAATTTAAATAATTTTAAAATAATACTTTTAAAATTCTTTAGTATGTTTAGCAAAGGTAGCAATTTAAATTTTTAAAATCTATTTATGATTACAGCTGCTTTTCACTTTTTACTAAGCTCACCCATTCAATTATCGCTGAGTGGCAAAACAACCTGCCAGGATGACGCTAGCAAAACTATTCAACTTGACAGGCAAGAGGTTAAACAAAGACCTAGTTTGTATACTGTATGTGTAATTATTGAAAAAACTTTGAATTTTACAAGGTTAATCACTTTGTTAGGTCTTCACCTTTATTATTCTTAAATGTTTACTTACAACCACACTTGCTAATTAAGGGCAGAAAATCATTGATTTATTCACTACTGTATAATTAATTATTTTTTAGCCCAGTTATCTAAAAAAAAAAAAAAAAAAAGCAACAACACAGAATCATAAAGACAAACAAATTACTGCACACCTTTCACAATCACAAGGTCCTCCATGATTCTTTCCAGCAGGATTGAAATGAGCCCCAGCAGACACACAACCTGTGGTAAACAGAATGACAATCATGAAGTATGAAACAGCCTGTGATAAACAGAATAAGATATGAGAAATAAGACAATAAGACACAGTTTGTGGAAAATAGACTGACAAAGTGACAGAGAAAACTGCAGTAGAGCTCCAAAGACACACAACCTAACAGGATGTCTGAAAAATAGTGAGTTCCAAAGACATACAATATTTGTACACAGAATGAAGATTTTTAAATGCATGTAGTAGAAAATATTGAAATTTCATTGTTAAGGACTTGTCACTACAAAGCCAGTGAGTGTGCTATTATTAAAATATATATTTCTTAATCTTCCAGGTAGTACTAATTACTATTACTGTACTTGCTTTGTCATTTTATTGTTTGTGAAGTTTATCAACATATTGAAAGAAAAACAGCTGCAGAGGATATACTTATTTAAATACTATTAAATGTAAAAAATGTTATGAAACTGAATCTAGAGTTTTGCAAAAGTGACTGCTGTAGTTAATTAGTTCAAGAAATATTTCACATAATTATAAAAAACAAAAAAATATTATGGAAAGTTAATGTGCACTTTTACATGACCTCTGAAATATTTCTGGTATAATATTTATTTTACTGAGTCCATGGTTACACTTTTTTAATTGTCTGAAAATGTCAATCACAAAAGCTTCATGTGACCATGAAATCTATGTCTGTGAAGTCATTTGGTTTATTATTATCCCAATTATATATTTAATTTATACACCTTAGTTGTAGGATAATGAAGCATGCATCAATCAGATACATGCACTCCAAAATTGTGCTTCAAAACAAGTTTGAAAATATTTAATTAACAATAGATCATTGTCTCTGGGAATAATAATTAATGCAGGTGCATTGAAATGAACAAATGCTTTTTGATTTGTCAGCACTGTGCTCTGCTGACTAAAATGTGAAGTTAAAATGTATGATACTTTGATAGTGATAATGTAATTAAACTAAAATCTAAGTTAGAATATGTGATAATGTGAAAATCTGACTAAAATATGAAGTTAAAATATATGATATGATAGTGATAATGTAATGCAACTAAAATATAGTTAAAATAGGTGATCAATGATATTGTAATCTGACTATAATGCAAAGTTAAATTATGTGATAATGTAAATGGTATCCCCACACACACATCCCAACAAATAAAAATTAAAAGAATATGTGTGTGTGTGTGTGTGTGTATTTGACTCATGATATGAAAAAACATAAAATTCTTTAAAATCAATAGTGATAACATTTTAACAGATAATGACTGACAGATCAATGACTGAAATGATAAAAACATAAATAAATATACAAGTGGAAAAAAACAACTGAGCATAAAATGAATTAAAAAGTGCATGCATGGTATAGCACTAAAACAAACTATATTAATTATTCAAATGTAAAGTAGCCAGAACTGCAGAAGTGGTGAAAAAAATTCATGAATCAAAATATTTTTTCTTGTAACATTTAAAATTCAATGCCAGAGATTAATAGCACACCCCCACTTGTTAACTACATTAATACATATCCCTGCAGATTAATGTACAATAAGCAAATCCCACCACACAATCAAAACATATTCAGAGATGTGATTTCAGAAAATTGTCTAAATTTATAAACATTTAAGAAAATTGTCTAAAGTTATAAACTACCAATATCTGCAATATAAATTAAAGAACTGAATGAACTCTTTCAAATGGGAAAAAAAAAGATACCACAGCAACCAAGAAAAATGCATACATTGATACAACATAAACATGCTAAGAAAATGTTTCAAACAATATTTCATATGCAGTTCTCACACCTCTATTTAATCTTACCATTAGTGGTGTCCCCGAACTCATGGATGTGAAAGCCATGCTTGCCAGGAGTTAATCCTTTTACTTCTCCCTCAACTTTTGTTGGCTTGCCATCAGCCTGGAAAATTTTAATTTTTCTTGTGTAAGAACCAATTAAAAACTGATCATAATGCTAATATGTATTATAATTTAATAATGCCAATTTTACAGATTGATATAATTTTTGTTGTAAAAGTGAATGTCACCAGAATTTAATATGGAATACATCATTACATGTATCAATGCCTCAATAAAAATAAAAAAGATGAAAATTTCCATTAAAAAATTAAAATTCAGTAACTGATTGAGTGAAAGTATAAATATGATAACACATTTTGATAAAAGTAATACTAGTAATACTAATAAAGTATGGATAGTTGTAATAGTACCATAATACTAGAAGTTAAAGAGATAAAAAAATCCCTTTATTGACTTTATTAGCAGTGTTCTTTTGGTCTGATTGAAAAATCCAATAAATGGGGTCACATTCTTGAGACATCTCTACTGATGACCTCTCTTGTCATACCCTGTTGATACCTGGCCAATTTTAATCTTAACTCACTGAAACCAAGCATACTACATGAGACAAAAATCTAAAGATGAAATAAATTTACAAGCAAATATGAAGTCAAATGTTCCATTACTGATGCAATGAAGTCATAAATATCAACATTTACTGTTATTTAGCATCAGTCAGTATATGAAGTAGAACTAAGATTATAAGTACATGTACTGTATTGTACATGTAGTGATAAATGTAAATCTAATTATAATTGAATTAAAACAAGAAATGAATAATATGAAAAGTCAAATTTGTCAGAATTAAAGTTTGCAGAGTTTTGAATACGTATTAAAATTCACTAATAGAGTGGATGGGGATGGTCACTACATTAAGCCTAATTTAGAAATAAAGAATTTCACCAATATATATCACAATTCTTACTAACAAGGTAGATTAATGTAATGACCCTAAGGTTGAGGCAGTCTTGAAGTATCAATGTAATCCTTGTTCTTAATAGGAAATTTATTATTTCTCACTTCATATGCTTCTGATAATATTGATAGCTTTACTGTGTAATAAAAATAGATACGGTATTTATTTTTAAAGTTTTATGACCGAATGACGATATTAAAAGCAAAAAAAAAATTAGCAATACTCCACATTAATGATAAGTAGGAATATTTACTTTAAAGCTTCATAGTTCATGCAAAATATAACAGAGAATCGCCATTTAAAAACAATAAAGGCAAGATATTGACTAAGTAACACTTTTAAGTCACCAACATAAGTCGTAAGTAACCAACCTATGGAATGACAAGAACAAAGGTAAAGGCCACGCCAGTTGACAGATAGCACGGACGACTGATTATATCAAGGACTTTTCATTGAGCAGCACTGACAGTTTTCATATGTTAAAGAATTATATTAAAGAAAGAGCATTCTAAAGAAATTAGTTAAAATATTCTGAGATAAAATTAAAACAAAAACTGAGGAATATGTATATTAGTGCAAATAACGTATAGAGGGCAACGATAAGACAGAGTCTTAAGACTATTAATAGTGACACTAAAAGAAAAAAGGTTCCATAGTGTTAGAAATACATTTTTAACAACTACTATTTATAGACTCACGTCCTGTGAAAAGTGAAGAGTGCCTTGTACGCTGCCAACTAAAACGCAAACTGCTTTTGCCATATTTCGTAATAGTAAGAAGCAATGAGTTGACAAAATGCTTTTTGTAAGGGTTCAAAGACCGTGTGCAAAAAGTTAGTAGAGTTATTCCTCTTGTAGATTCAATACTGCGAGAGTTTGGGTCACCGAAGAAATTGGATTTAATTATATTAAGCATAATTTTTACTTAAATTTTAGTAGTTACAAATTTATTTACCATGCACAGTAAAATACATCTAGTAGTTAAAAGTTACAATTGAACCGTGAATAAACAATGTTTGTTATCACATATTTAAATTGGACGAAATCTTATCTAGATGTTAATTAAACCAGTCCGATTATGTTGATTGTAATTAATGATTTAAATGACCGTTTCAAGAACTATATCATTTAAAAATTGATAACATACAATTACGTATACTGAAGCCAAAGATAATATTCACCATTATGGTCTAAATGAATAATACTGCAACTAATTTAAATTCAGTTTACATAAAATACCAATATTAATTTTTAAAAAAACAGTGGACCCGTTCAGGAAACTTTGATATGGTCCACTTTATAAAGTTTGCATAAATTAAAATAATTAAACAACAATATGCAGATTCAGTACAGGTATTCAATACACTTCTGTATGTGTTAAATTTAGCACTTATCTATACAATTGCTCAATCAGCATTTGAATATTATTTTTCATTACTGGCATCTCATCAACACGTCTTTAATCAAAGAAGGCCTGTTTAATTGAAGCAGATTTTTTATAACAATAATATTAATAATCACAATCTGTCACACAATTGAAACATTTCAAATTTTAC
Organism: Sinotaia quadrata; assembly: GCA_028829895.1. Taxonomy (NCBI): domain Eukaryota; kingdom Metazoa; phylum Mollusca; class Gastropoda; order Architaenioglossa; family Viviparidae; genus Sinotaia; species Sinotaia quadrata. The sequence goes on along the minus strand of CM054181.1, from coordinate 38,031,050 downwards.
AAACATTTAATCAGTAATTTTAAATTTTTTGAAACTGTTTAAAATTGATGGTTCACCTAAAAAAGCAATCATGAGCAAGATGTTTAATAATAACATAGGAGTTGTGCATTATATTTTATCTGTAGTCATATTTAACGTATTAAAATGTTTGCACATGTACCAGAAAATTCCAATGCATGCACAAAATAAATTCATTAGCAAAATGTTTATTGAAGTAATGAAAAGTTCTATACTATAATGCTTTCTTTATATTTTATATTTGCAATACTAAGAGTGTCTGTTCATGTAAACAATGTAAAGAATTTCAGAAAGATATTAAAACACTAGTGCCATAAGAGTAAGGCCAAATTAAAAATAAAAACATATATTCTTGTTACAAATTTTAAAAATTATCAGAAGGAAATAATCTGCAAATTGATAAAACATACAACAGAAATAATACACAAAATAAAACAACAAAACAGTAATTTTAAATGTTTTAATTAGCAGATATACCTAGCTTTGACCAAATAAAAATATAATTGAATTGCTTTTGTCAGTTGAAAAAGAAATAGTATGTTGGTAGTTTAATTATAAGGTGCTATGACAATAACATTATTGCAAGTCAAAATGGCTGTGAAATAACATTATTACAAATCAAAAGTGCTATGATATTAACATTATTATAAATCAAAAGTACTATGATAACATTATTACAAGTCACAAGTGCTATGATTGTGTCATGCTAATGCCACCTAGTTAATGTTATGATTAATATTATTATTTAATCATCCATATAATTAATTACAAGTGATGAGAATCTTAATTTATGTTATTAATAATTCTCCAGAAGACATCACTCGTCTCTCACTTGGGAGATACGTGGCGCTTTAAACATTTTTAAACATATTTAGGTGAGGTCCCACGTGTCCTTCCTAGAGGCACATTACACAACTCTTCCAGAATCTTTGATGCGCTCTCCAAGCATGCCGAGAGAATTGTCCTGAATTTCACATGCACTATCAAGCACAAGGAATATTCTTGAATTTCCATGTGCGTTTACTCAACACACCATGATGAACATTCAAAATAATCTTCATGAATTCTCAAGATCAAACTCAAGCCACAATTTCCGCCATATTGGCATTCGAATGGAACTTACAGGAATCATTTTTACAGCAACACATGTTACTGATAAGTTGATGACAACGCTGGATGTACACACCATCATATTCAAGTAGAGTACGGTAGTCACTGTAGCGTGTGTGACAACCAAAAATGCTTTCTCTGCTCTGCAAAAGTCAAATTAAGGCAGCACTAAATTTCAGGCAATGTTTCATCTCCAAACTCCTTTCTCTCTTTCAAACATTCTCAACTTACAAATCCTGCAACAATTTCATTAGCCTGATACACACAGCATAAGAAATTTAGCATCAATCAAAATTCACAAGTATAATGTACAACATAGTCAAATTAATGAACATAGAAATAATGGTTCAATTACATAAGCATTCTCCAATTCAAATCATAGATCAATAGCAAACATATATGAAACATTCTAAGTCCATTCTTTCTTTATCAGTCAGATAACTTATCATAAGCTAATGATCGCCTTTATGACGGGACTCAAGTATGTTCAAATTCAAAGTGATTAGTATAGAACACTAAAGAAATTTCCAGTCCATCCCAGTTGGATGGATTTGATATGAACAAGTATGAAACTGTAAGTCAGAAAAACTACTCATCCACTTGGATCAAGCTTGGATTGCATCAGCAATTTTCTGGCACTTTTTGAGTTGTTTACTCCAAGTCTGACACATCAAAAGGAATGCCCAAGGTTGGGTCACTTTGACATTTTCACGATTTATATAACAATTAAGTCTAGAAATAGGGATAGGCAAATCTACTCTGCCATAGATAGTAGCATTATTACAAGACAATTATCACTTAAAGACCGTTAAAAATGTTCTGAAAATGAGAAGCGTTATATAGGCTTAATTAGCATTAACAAACGAAGTAATTGTTTCGTTGAAGAAGTAGTAAGCATTTGGATCAGGCTAACTGATTTTAATTTGCTAGTCACTGAATAACAATGGTATTTTTTAAAATCATGTCTAACTAGCAGTTTTGAGTTACAGTGAACTTGACAGACTTTCAAATCACCTAGGAATACAAACATACCGACATTCAGAACCAGTTTTATAAAACAATGAAATAAACGATTAGATGGATGGGTAGACAGATCGACTCAACCAACCAGCAGAAAGATGCACAGATAGATTAATAAATTCATAGATAGATCTAGATAGATATATAGACAGATGGATCTATTCATACATACATTGCAGTCGGACAGCAACTTTTAGTATTGTTATATGAATATATATTTTTTTAATGAAAAGCAAGAATGATTTCATCACTATGACTTGATGATTGTAAGACACTTATTAAAATAAGCTAAAAAGTAAGGACATTATAGCCTTTAGCTTATATTCTGTTGAAACGTGAATAGAAGAGATACGTAAATATTATTAAAATACGCGACAAATATAATTTAAACGAACGAGTACAATGTCAGTATGACTTGATTTCTACTGGCCAAATTGGTAATTTTGTTAAAAAGAAGAGATTACTATAAAAGATCAGCACTCCCCTCCACACACACACACACACACACACACACACCACCACCACCACCACCCACACATATACATGAACACAAACATAGATACAGGAAAACAGACTATTGAGACAATACACTGATTAAGTAATACAATCTGCCAAGAGCAGAACCTTAGACTCCGACAACACACGATGACGTAATATTTACGTCACTGCCAATGCATTTTAACTCCAGTGAGAGCTGATTGGCGTCATCGTGGATAAAATTGAGAAAAACCTCAGGGTTGTATTCTTTTGGAGTTAAGGAGACATTTTTGAACCTCTGGCTGATTCAAGACTAGATGACCAAGTAAGCATAGTTTTCAAGATCAGCAGACTTATCCAATGACCGGCCAGCTTTTGCATTGTTGGGATCTGTGTCTTTGCCAGTGAAGATCTTGATGAAAATTATAACGTATAGCGTGATGGCGTCACATACCTTTTTATAACGTAATCACTGGGGTGCTTCGGCAGCAGAATGGCTGTATGGTGGCAGAGTGGACTTCGGCAAACTAACTGAAATGTTACATTAGCTGTTCCTTTCTGTCTGCTAGCCTTGACCTTCTGAATTAGTAAACAAGGACACGATGAGCAACAGTGTGATGAATGCTTTTTCCTGACTAGGGTAACAATCTGCACTGATATGTCGGAAAGGCTAATGTCCAAAGATTCATTATTGTTCTTGAATTATCGCAGAAACATCACTCCGAGAACAAGTAAGTTCTTACAGAAATGGGAAGAGTTAGAAAATCCTCGTTATAAATCGGTAGGCAAACTCACTACTGCCAAAACCCGTTTGAAAGAAACTGATTCCGAATCGAAGAAAAAGCCAGCATTTCCCAAATTGAAACCTGACCCACTTGCAGAGGAGTGTGTATTATCGGCACATAACATCCCTGGCTTTCGATTTAAAGCAAATGGAGATCGGAAGAAAAGTGTTGAAGATTTAAGCAAGGATCGACTCAACGCCACTTTGTCAGGTAATAAGTACTTCATAATAGTTGACTTGCAACAGAGAATTCAGTTATTAATACAATTTTCCTAATTAAATTAACCTTGACTCTTTGGAATAAAATAGTCATAAATCAGCATTAGTATTAAAAGTGTTATTGCTTTTTCTTACTACATCAGATAGTGAAACTAGCGTTAGTATCAAAAGTGTTATTGCTTTTTCTTACTACATCAGATAGTGAAACTAGCGTTAGTATCAAAAGTGTTATTGCTTTTTCTTACTACATCAGATAGTGAAACTAGCGTTAGTATCAAAAGTGTTATAGCTTTTTCTTACTACATCAGATAGTGAAACTAGCGTTAGTATCAAAAGTGTTATTGCTTTTTCTTACTACATCAGATAGTGAAACTAGCGTTAGTATCAAAAGTGTTATTGCTTTTTCTTACTACCGCTACATCATGTAGTGATACTAACTTTAATAAGTCCTATCAGAAGTGTTATTACTTCGTCTTGCTACTGCTACATCAGCAGTGATACTAATGCTAGTAAGGTCTATTATTACTTCGTCTTGCTACTGCTACATCATATAGTGATACTAACACTAGTAAACACTAGTAAGGCCTATCAGAAGTGTAATTACTTCGCCTTGCTACTGCTACATCAGATAGTGATACTAACGCTAGTAAGGTCTATTATTACTTCTCCTTGCTACTGCTACATCAGATAGTATCGGAAGTGTTTTATTTATTTTTCTTGCTATTGCAACATTTCTGAATCAAGAGTAAATACAGATTTATGGTTTTCACTGTTGTGTTCAGAAAGTTCTAGACATTAAACTGATAAATAATCGGTGAAGTACGAATATACATTTAGTCTCCCAGAAGTGCCAGGTTAGATCGCATTTTCACCATTTTTGATTGCAAACTGCAAATTTGCTGCCTGTGCTTACACAGTAAAAATTATTTCATTTTTATTAGATATTCGTTGCCTTTCAATTAATGTAATTTATATAAGTAATACTCTGTATTCTTGTCCAGCACATGAGCCTAAGTTCACTCGGTCATCAGATGTGGTCAGTTTCAGCTGATCAAATGGACCAAAGGGACACTACTAAAAATATGAGCTATAGATCTTCATAGAGAGCTTGAATTAACCTTTCAAATGGTAACAAACTCAGCTTGGTGCTCTAAAGGTTAAGCCTTAAAGTTAGTACCTGAAAGTTTGTAATAATTGATAGTCGTAAGCACTTTCTTTAAAACCTAAACAATTATTTCAAAAGTACCAACAAGAGTAATGCACAAAACGTTTGCAGAATTATTTTAGTCAGTGAGTTAGTTGATCAAACCGTTAGCCATTAATGTCTTCAAAGTAAGTTTCTGCAAATGTTTTGAAAAGTGCTTCAGTGCGAGCGATAACTTCCTTTTCAAATCGATAGTACCTTCCAGTACCTGTTAACAGCGCAGGTAAAACATACAGAATGTGCTCATATGGCACACAGCATTCATCTTTCTTTCTTGGCCACTGGAGTAAGTCAGATGTTCCTGTTGATTTCATGAAGTTAATCGGCATATCATTCTGTTCTTTATCACATTGGACATTTCCTGCATAACATGCCTGATCATATATGGCAGCTACAGACTTTCTTGGCACACATTCTTCAAACATAGTTCCATGTGTGGTGTTGTTTGTTAAGCCTTGCTTCATGACCAGTGTCCCCTGGACCTCTGATGAATTTCGGAACAGTTTGAGCTGACCTCTGTCCACTGGGATGAAACAGTGATGGTTCCTTGTTCCTGGCACTTAGCTGGCAGTTGCAAACCGTGTCCTTTGACCCTTTCTTAGTGTCTCGACATCATTCTGGACACATAAAAAAGAATTTGATACTTGTGATATTCTTTTCAGCCCACTGGAAGAGCTCCTTTGTTGTCAGAATTTGATTCGTGTTCACTGCCTGCAAGTTAGCTCTTGCTGCAAGGCGCTTGACTGTCCCACCCATTTCATCGCCTGGTGATTTCCCATGTCTGGTAGCAAGGAAGTGCCACTCTGCCGCTAGACTGAAGTCCTCTTAATGATGTAACAGATTCTTAAAGTTCTTCAAATTTTTATTTTGATTGGCAGCACCATCGCTAAAAGACTTGACAAGTATAATTTGCGGATGATTGTGCTTGAGATAGTTCATGACAACTTGAATGAAAGCATGAACAGTAATTGAGTCATGCTGCATACACTCATCACACAGATTCCTAAGCACTGCAGTTTGGTGTCATTGATGTAATATATAGCAAATGGGTGAAGTGTGGGATGAGGGTGACATTTCAGAAGACTGCAAGCAATGTGCAGATCTCCAGTATCTGATAGATGCTATAAAATACAAACTTGCTGTAACAGATTCAAAGGAACAAAAATTACGGATTTTGACAATATCTCCTCAGAGTCAATCCAGCTGCCCTGGCCAAACTCTCCACACACTTTCTAAGTTTGAAACTGCTGCCTCTCGAACTTCGGAAGCTTTCCTCTTCCGTAGCTAATCTTGCCTCTTTGAGCCAAGTTATGTACCTTTAGAGGAGAAAATCTTGCCTCTTTGAGCCAATTTATGCCAATTTATGTACCTTTAGAGGAGAAAATCTTGCCTCTTTGAGCCAATTTATGTACCTTTAGAGGAGAAAATCTTGCCTCTTTGAGCCAATTTATGTACCTTTAGAGGAGAAAATCTTGCCTCTTTGAGCCAATTTATGTACCTTAAGAGGAGAAAATCTTGCCTCTTTGAGCCAATTTATGCCAATTTATGTACCTTTAGAGGAGAAAATCCTGCCTCTGTCAGTCTGTGAGACTTGAGTTAAGATTTCCCAAAGATGTGACAAAAATAAACTCTAACAATTGTCTTCAGCACAACATTGATCTATTTTACAAAGATGGCTGCAAGTAACAAAAATATCTAAAAACTGCAATCAAATCTATTTTACAAAGATGGCTGCAAGTAACAAAAATATCTAAAAACTGAAATCAAATCTATTTTACAAAGATGGCTGCAAGTAACAAAAATATCTAAAAACTGAAATCAAATCTATTTTACAAAGATGGCTGCAAGTAACAAAAATATATAAAAACTGAAATCAAACCTATTTTACAAAGATGGCTGCAAGTAACAAAAATATATAAAAACTGAAATCAAACCTATAAGCATAAATCAAATAACTGACACTGAGACATTTGTGTTAACCACAGTCATAATCAATACTAACAATTTTTTTTTCAAATTTTTATTCTAACATGATCAGTAAATGTGTTCCAAGTATAATCCATCAGTTCCAGTGTATTATAGGTCAATAAATACAGATGATACACAACAAATTTCAAATCTATGTAACATAGCAGTTAAGATATTCAACATATGGTCCCTATACAAGTGAAACAAGAGTCGTAGAAAAAGTGACTTTTTGACTAATAAACAAGTGGCTTAACCTTAGGAGCACCAAGTTGAGTTCGTTACCATTTGAAAGGTTAATTCAACCTCTCTATGATGATCTATAGCTCAAATTTTTTGTAGGTGTCCCTTTGGTCAATTTGGTCAGCTGAAACTGACCACGTCTGATGGCCAAGTGAACTTTGGGCTCATGCTTTGTGTTACATATCTAAAATAGATTAATTGAAAAGCATCTAGTATCTAATCAAAATGTAATTATTTTTCTTGCCACAGACACAGAATTTGCAGTATGCAATCAAAAATGGCGAAAACGAAAGTATCGAAATCAAACCTGGCACTTTGGGGAGGTTACAGGAAAATTCTTACTTTACCCACATATATGATTTCATAATTATAATCAGTGTAATGTACACAATCTTCTGAGCACAAAAGTGAAAACTAGAGGTCTGTATCTACTCTTGATCCAGAAATATTCAAAGATGAAAATGTTGCTGTGAATTTACGGCTGTCCTAGTTAGACAGTCATATCTCCTAAGTTTTTGAATTTAAGCAACAAAAAAAACACTTTCCAGATCTTCATTAAACTGGACCATGAACATTTGATGAAAGTTTCAATGAAATACAAAAATTCAATTTGGAAAAAGTTCACTTTTTGGTTGATTTGACACGGAATGACCCAGTTTGACTAGTGAAATAAAAGCAAATACGACTAACAGTCTTTATTTCCTCCTGTAAATAGCGAAATGAAAGCACAGTTGACTCTATTTCTTACTGTAAATAGCGAAATGAAAGCACAGTTGACTCTATTTCCTCCTGTAAATAGCGAAATGAAAGCACAGTTGACTCTATTTCCTACTGTAAATAGCGAAATGAAAGCACAGTTGACTCTATTTCCTCCTGTAAGTAGCGAAATGAAAGCACAGCTGACTCTATTTCCTCCTGTAAGTAGCGAAATGAAAGCACAGTTGACTCTATTTCCTCCTGTAAATAGCGAAATGAAAGCACAGTTGACTCTATTTCCTCCTGTAAATAGCGAAATGAAAGCACAGTTGACTCTATTTCCTACTGTAAATAGCGAAATGAAAGCACAGTTGACTCTATTTCCTCCTGTAAATAGCGAAATAAGCACAGTTGACTCTGTTTCCTCCTGTGAATAACGAAATATAAGCAAACATGAGTAACAATCTTTATTTCTTATTACAGCCTTAACCAGACGCCTTCTGTGGCGGTCTACATTCCATAACCTGGCCACTCCTGTGTCGCTGAACACAACGTCCAATTCTGTAGGTGGAATGCAGTCTGGAGCTTTTCTCACCGAGTCTGGAAAAATTGACGAGTTTGCATTCCGATCTCTTGGCCAGCAAAACTGCCCCCCTTGCAGTCCCGGGGGCCGGAACTCGGAGCTGTGGAGCACACCATCAATGTCTGTCAAACAAGTTCAGCGTCAATTAGGGCTCAAGCCCAATTATAACCTTTCTAAAGAAGACTACTACAGACGCGTCTGCATGCTCCAGATGACTGTGAGGTGAGAGCTATAATAGCAGTGCACATACTCAATGCAGTGACGACACACCTCAGATGACTGTTACGTGAGAGCTATAATAGCAGTGCACATACTCAATATAGTGGACACACCTCAGATGACTGCTAGTTAAGAGCTATAATAGCAGTGCACATACTCAGTGCAGTGACCCCACACCTCAGATGACTGCTAGTTAAGAGCTATAATAGCAGTGCACATACTCAGTGCAGTGACCCCACACCTCAGATGACTGCTAGTTAAGAGCTGCAATAGCAGTGCACATACTCAGTGCAAGTGACACCACACCTCAAATGACTGTTAGGCAAGAGCTAATAGCACTCCACATACTAAATGGAGTGACGACACACCTCAGATGACTGCTAGTTAAGAGCTAAAATAGCACTCCACATACAAGTGGAGTGACAATACAAGCTTCATAGTTAGGTAAGAGCTGCTACACGAGTGTATGCATTAAGTGGAGAGGCGATACATGCTCTAAATGACTAAATTGAAAATAAATAAATATACACAAAACAATAACATGCTTTAATAGACTTACTCCAAATATTATTGATGATCGTCTTGAAATTAATTTTGAGATTTTAAATCATCGTTATTCTGGTGTTTAATGTAAATACATATGTCACATCCCTTTGCCTTTGACAATCTGTGTATTTTGTATGTTTGCGTTAGGATCACTAAAAGGTTGACGAAAGAGATTCGATGTTTTGTTTTTGAACATTGAAGTGATAGTTGACAAATGATATGTCAAATCCTTAGTTATTGAAATACATTTAACGAATATTAAGCGTTATAAACTTGTTAGAAAGAATAGTATCTGATTTATTTCTCTTTAGAGATATAACTCCAATAAATAACATTACTTTTAAACTTATTTTAATTTTAGTCAAAACTGTAAAAGCGATTTCTTTACACTCTATTTGAGTTATTGAAGCACTGTTTCACGATTTGTTTTCGCTATGTAGCAATTAGACTAGAATGCAATTATTCTTGAATACAGTTAGCATAGAGTACATATTAGTCCAAAGAGCAATTTGTTTAGAGAGTAAATTAGAATGCAATTAGTTTTGAGTGCTATTAGAGTGCAATTAGTCTCGAGTCCTTTAAGTCTAGAGTACTAAGAAGTGTAAAGTGCAATTAGTCTAGAGGGAAGTTATCCAAAGATAATATCATACAAACGGTATTAAAATTTCTCCAGAATTTAAGAAAAAAACGATCATTATACATTTCTTACACTTGTAGACATACATATTATATTGTAGACATACATATTATATTGTAGATTTTACATTAACTAAGTTTTGTGTCACATCAATTCATGGATGTTAGGGGATATCCGAACAGAGGTAGAAATATTTATACAATTAATATTGTGAAAATGATAGAAAGCAGTACTTAATATAATTAGTACTGTGAACAGTGATGGAAAGCAGTAGTCATATAATTATAATGTGAACAATGATGGAAAGCAGTAGTTACATAATTACTGTGAACAGTGATGGAAAGCAGTAATTATATAATTAATAGTGAGAACAGTGATGGAAAGCAGTAATTATATAACTAGTCCTTAAAACAGTGATGGAAAGCAGTAATTATATAACTAGTCCTTAAAAAAGTGATGGAAAGCAGTAATTATATTATATAACTAGTCCTTAAAAAAGTGATGGAAAGCAGTAATTATATAACTAGTCCTTAAAAAAGTGATGGAAAGCAGTAATTATATAATTAGTAGTGAGAATAGTGATGGAAAGCAGTAATTATATAACTAGTCCTTAAAAAAGTGATGGAAAGCAGTAATTATATAATTAGTAGTGAGAACAGTGATGGAAAGCAGTAATTATATAACTAGTCCTTAAAACAGTGATGGAAAGCAGTCAACGATAATTATACTTAATATTGTGAACATTTTTAGACAGAAGTCAGCAGTAATTATACTTAAAAACTAATACTGTGAACGGTGAGAGAACGCAGTCAACAATGTTACACACCTAGTGTGAACATTGATAGTCAGCAATAATTATACAACTTGTGAACAGAAAGTAGTCAGCAATAGTTAGACAGTGCAAAACTGACACTACACCTAACTTGTAACAACTTTTATTTTGTCTGTTTGAAAGCGATCCAGAAACAAAAAAATTGCTGCTAAAGATAACTGATGTGCAGACCTCAAGTTCCATTACCGTGCTACCCTCATTTTTGCCAGGAGAAAAGTCAGAACACATTTCTGTGCCTTCCAGTTCTCTTAGGCTGATACAAAATCAGCCAAAAGGTCGGAAACACTGTGAAGCGTGTCAAAACATGAACCTTATAAACCTCAATGACTTGCCCCTAGTCAAAGCCAGTCCCGCTGGGTCCCGACCATTGTGGAAAATCGCTCCCTCTGGAACTCTTTTACCACCGCCTCGCAAGAATTATCAAGTGTTGCTTTCTATGTCTCCAAAAGGTCACTCACTCACTCACTCATTCACTCACTCACTCACTCACTCACTCACTCACTCACTCACTCACTCACTCACTCACTCACTCACTCACTCACTCACTCACTCACTCACTCACTCACTCACGTGATTCGATTTCGATCTGCGCTGTTGGTACTGGGTAGATTTCCCAACCAACCGACCGACCGACCGACCGACCGACCAACCAACCAACCAACGAGCCAACCAACCAACCAGAAAGTTTTAAATACAGTTTACGGGCAGGTGAAGCTCATATTAACAGTCCATTAGGAAAACATCTCGAAAGCAGTGGTAAGAAGTCTAAAGCCTGGCCAATTAACATCTTTAGGAAAAACATCCTGAGACTATTTATACCGAATTTTAAGTTTCAAATCACTGAACACCTTAAACTTATTTAGGGGAAATTATTTTAGTTCCAAATACTGAATATACTTATTTAGGGGAGTCATTTAATGTCTAAGTACTGAATAGAATTGTTTATGGGAAATCATTTAAATCCAAGTATTGAACACATCTATTTAGAGAAAATCATTTAAGTATTGAACATATTTGTTTATGAGAAATCATTTAAGGTCCAAGTATTGAACACATATATTAATGGGAAATCATTTAAGGTATAAGTATTGAACACATATATTAATGGGAAATCATTTAAGATATAAGTATTGAACACATTTATTTAGTGGAAATCATTTAAGGTCTAAGTATTGAACACACCTATGTAGGAGAAATCATTTAAAGTCCAAGTATTGAACACACTTATTGAAGGGAAATCATTTTAGGCCCAAGCATTGAACACATTCATGGGAAATCATTTTAGGCCCAAGTATTGAACACATTCATGGGAAATCATTTTAGGTCCAAGTATTGAAAATATTTATGGGAAATCATTTAAGGTCTAAGAATTGAACACATTTATTTAGGGAAATCATTTAAGGTCCAGGTATTGAACACACTTAATAGAAATCATTTAAGGTCCAAGTGTTGAACACGTCTATGGGAAATCATTTAAGACCTAAGTACTGAACAAATTTCTTGAAGAGATATCATTTAAGGTCCAAATATTTAGGGGAAATCATTTTAGGTCTAATTATTGAACACACATATTTATGGGAAATCATTTTAGGTCCAAGTATTGATCTCACTTATTTAGAAGAAATCATTTAATGTCTTTGAATTGGACATATTAATTTTATTTAGGGAAAATCATTTAAAATCCAAGTATTGAACACACTTATTTAGGGAAAATCATTTAAGATCCAAGTATTGAACATACTTATTTAGGGAAAATCATTTAAGATCCAAGTATTGAACATACTTATTTAGGGAAAATCATTTAAAATCCAAGCATTGAACATACTTATGTAGGGAAAATCATTTAAGATCCAAGTATTGAACACACTTATTTAGAGAAAATCATTTAAGATCCAAGTATTGAACATACTTATTTAGGGAAAATCATTTAAGATCCAAGTATTGAACATACTTATTTAGGTAAAATCATTTAAGATCCAAGTATTGAACATACTTATTTAGGGAAAATCATTTAAGATCCAAGTATAAAACATACTTATTTAGGGAAAATCATTTAAGATCCAAGTATAAAACATACTTATTTAGGGAAAATCATTTAAGATCCAAGTATAAACATACTTATTTAGGGAAAATCATTTAAGATCCAAGTATTGAACATACTTATTTAGGGGAAGTCATTAAGGTCTAAGTGTTGAACACATTTATGGGAAATCAATTAAGATCCAAGTATTGAAAACACTTATTTAGGGGAAATAATTTAAGATCCAAGTATTGAAAAAAAACTTATTTAGGGGAAATCATTTAAGATCCAAGTACTGAACACATTTATTTAGGAGAAATCATCGTAAGACCAATAATACCATAGATCTATCAATAGTTATATAATCTGTGGTAATACAGCAACTGAAAGCACATATTGCACGCATTCAGGTGATTCAGTTGAAATCATCTTAAGAAAATTTTTTACAGAAACTGAAGGATGTCATTGAACACCTTTAGAAAAATTTCCCTAGAAGATAATATAGAATGTTATGGTTCACTCAATGAAAATATTTCCGTAAAATAGCTCAAGTCTACAATATGAACAGTGAATTAATTGATTAATTAATGAAAGCACCCAAAGAGGTCATCATGAAGTGGAATGGTCCTAAACAGATTTTATTTCTGAGGAGAGGAATACATTTGAAAGTTCTTTAGAAAGCGTTCACTGAAGCGAAAAGAGTACACTTTAGTAAACACTACAACTTGATTTAGAAGTTAAAAGAAATCACTCTATCTCTACAGCAGAGATACATTAAAAAAAAAACACACTCTACAGAACAACAGAGATGCATTTCAAAAGAACACATTTTAACACTACAAAAGAGATACATTAAAAAGAACCCCACTCTACAATACAACAGAGATACATTTCAAAAATCACACTCTATAGTGCAAAAGAGATAATTTCTAAAGAATACACGTTACACTACAACATAGATACATTTCTAAACACGAAATCACACAAACCAAACTCATGAAAATCTCAAATGACTCCAAATGCAAACTGCAAAAACATGGATGAAACAGCAGAACATATACTATCTGGATGTCAGGTTTTGGCTGGAACAGAATATACCAGAGGACACAACAAAGTGGCAAAAATCCTACACAGAAGCATATGAGAACTATGGTGTAAAAACCCTCAGAAAGAGCATGGATGCATCAACCGGAAGCAGTCACCGAAACATAAGACGTCAAGATGCTGTGGGACTTCGGAATAAGAACAGATCGAGCGTTTCCTGCACGAAGACCAGACATTGTAGTTCTCAAAAAGTCTAATAGAACATCAACAATCATCGATGTCGCTATTCCAAGTGATAGAACCACAAAAACGAAAGAAAGAGAAAAAATAGAAAAATACTATAATCTTAGATTAGAAATCCAGAGACTGTGGAATGTAAAAGCAGATGTAATACATGTAGTGATAGGATCTTTGGGGAACATAACACCTGAATTGGAAGAATATATGAATAAAGTACCTGGACAACACAGATTTGCCCCCTGACTAAAAGCAGCGATCCTCGGAAATGCTCACATCCTCCGTAAAAACCTTGCATATCCCAGAATCATGGTAAGATTCCGAGATCTTGGTTCATAATCGACAGTCAGCAGAAGTCGTGAAAAAAAGCTGAGTAATAATTAAGAAGGATAGTATAGTTTAATTTTTATTATATAGTTTCAGTGGTGCGTCCGATAGTGACATTTTATTTTCTAATATAATTGGGAAGGGTATTTTTTTTATAGATGTTTTAGATAAATATCTATGTACACTAACTAATGCATTTTAGATGGACGTCTGTTTATAATAGCACAGTTTAGATAAGCATTTTTTTTATGTACATGCTTACAACAACACATTATAGACGGATATGCATTTAATATTTAATGGCACCTAATCAGTTCAGAGAGGTAGGTTCACACCAGCATGTTTTAAATGAAAACGTATACATTAACACGTTTTAGACGGTAGGAATACACCAACACGTTTTAGACCGACAGGTATACACCAACAGGTTTAAGACGAACAGGTACACAAACACGTTTAAATGTAAACACAAATACGTTTTAAACGGACAGAGTATACATCACCAAATGGTTTTAAATGAATATGATTACATTGGCATATTTCTGATGGACGTGTATTTAATATTTACTGACACTAAACAGTTTAGGTGGATATGTAAATACAGTAACACGTTTTTTTCGATGGGCAGGTTTCCATCAACACGTTTTAGATGAGCACGTACACGTGAACACGTTTTAGGTGAGCACGTTCACGTGAACACGTTTTAGGTGAGCACGTTCGCGTGAACACGTTTTAGGTGAGCACGTACACGTGAACACGTTTTAGGTGCACATGTATATACCATCACGTGTTAATAGATATTTATTGAACATTTATTGATACTAAATCAATTTAGATGGACACGTTTGACACGAGCACGTTTAAAGGTAATCTATTTATATTAGCAAACATTTTGATTTGCAGTAGCTCTGTTGACAATAACATTTTGATGTGCAGTAGCTCAATAATAAAATAACGTTTTGATATAGAATACCTCTGTTAACAATAACCTTTTGATATAGAGTACTTTTATGGACAATACATTTTGATATAGAGTACTTTTGTTGACAATAACATTTTGATATAGTATCTTTGTTAACAATAACGTTGTGATATAGAATACCTCTGTTAACAATAACGTTTTGATATAGAATACCTCTGTTAACAATAACGTTTTGATATAGAATACCTCTGTTAATAATAACGTTTTGATATAGAATACCTCTGTTAACAATAACGTTTTGATATAGAATACCTCTGTTAACAATAACGTTTTGATATAGAATACCTCTGTTAACAATAACGTTTTGATATAGAATACCTCTGTTAACAATAACGTTTTGATATAGAATACCTCTGTTAACAATAACGTTTTGATATAGAATACCTCTGTTAACAATAACGTTTAGATATAGAATACCTCTGTTAACAATAACGTTTTGATATAGAATACCTCTGTTAACAATAACGTTTTGATATAGTATCTTTGTTAACAATAACGTTTTGATATAGAATACCTCTGTTAACAATAACGTTTTGATATAGAATACCTCTGTTAACAATAACGTTTTGATATAGAATACCTCTGTTAACAATAACGTTTTGATATAGAATACCTCTGTTAACAATAACGTTTTGATATAGAATACCTCTGTTAACAATAACGTTTTGATATAGAATACCTCTGTTAACAATAACGTTTTGATATAGAATACCTCTGTTAACAATAACGTTTTGATATAGAATACCTCTGTTAACAATAACGTTTTGATATAGAATACCTCTGTTAACAATAACGTTTTGATATAGAATACCTCTGTTAACAATAACGTTTTGATATAGAATACCTCTGTTAACAATAACGTTTTGATATAGAATACCTCTGTTAACAATAACGTTTTGATATAGAATACCTCTGTTAACAATAACGTTTTGATATAGAATACCTCTGTTAACAATAACGTTTTGATACAGGTGACAGAACAACAGAAACGAAGAGTAACAGTAAGTTACCATGCCCTTCGGTCAACGTCTCAGAGCGACGCTCCATTAGGAAGCGCAAACAATCATATGTTCCAGATCACAAATTCTTGAAGGTTTTGGATCGTTTGCAGAATGATCCGACACCTCATCCTACTCTACAGAAATTTAATTCAGTAACAAAAACAATACACCAGTCAGAGGTAGGCGTTCAGCTCCGAAAGAGCGTTGACGTTAATTTGATAATATTATTTTCCACTGAATGTGCACGTAAAAAGATGTCTGACCAAGTAGAACATGTAAAACTTATTTGTACTCATGCATGTCTCTTGTACAAGTCTGGATAGACACCTGTCAGCCTGTGTCATGCACTAGTCTGTTACCTATTGTTTTTTTTTTTTACTGTAGACATCTGTCAGCCTGTGTCATGCACTAGTCTTTTACCTATTGTTTTTTACTGTAGACATCTGTCAGCCTGTGTCATGAATTAGACTTTTATCTATCCTTTACTGTACATATCTGTACGTATGTTATGAACTATTCTTTTATCTTTTTCGCTACTGTACATATCTGTCTGCATCTGTCATCCATTAGTTTTTAAAAAAATCTAATCTTTATTGTACCTATCTGTCTGCCTGTGTCATGAATAGTCTTTCATCTATCCTTTAGTGTACACATCTCTACCTTGATATGCACTAGCCTTTTATCTATTCGCTACTGTACATATCTGTCTGCCTGTGGCATGCACTAGTTTTCTTAAAAATCTATTCTTTACTACACACATCTGTCTGTCCCCTGTCATGCACTAGCCATTTTCTATTCTTTACTAAACATGTCAATCTACCTGACTGTCATATACTAGCCTTTTATTTATTATTTATTATAGCATTTGTCTGTGTCATACGCTAGACTTTTATCTATTCTTTACTATACATATCTATCATTTTCGCTTACCAGCCTTATGTCAGATCAGGATTCTATGTATTTGTCTGCGTACGCATTATCTATCTATCTATCTATCTATCTATCTAACTGTCCGTCCGTCCATCCATCCATCCATCCATCCATCCATCTATCTATCTATAAAACGCCAAAATGATAACTATGATCTGCCAGTCGACTTGTGAGGCAGTGATGATGTCACACAGCGCAGCAGCGTCGACTCCTTGTAGCCTTCAAATCGCTGTGAATATTGTCCGTAAAGCAGGCAAATACATCAAAAAGTCATATCAGAATGTCTGCTGCAAAATAAAGTCATATCACATCTGCTGCAAAATAAAGTCATATCAGAATGTCTGCTGCAAAATAAAGTCATATCACAATGTCTGCGGACAGTTTTTCATAGGGTACAACCTTCTCCTAAGTCTGAAACTTTAATAGCGTTTGCCATGAGGATGCATCTATATCTTGATTGGAGTAACTTGTGTGTCTATGGTGTGCATTCCCATGTCTGAGTAGGGTCATGTCGTGCAGTACTGGGTCCGCCCCGTGTGCGGCTGTTAATTTTAAGACATTTGATTGGCAATGTAGTCTTCCGTGACTGTGTTGTTGCCTGAGTCCCTATATTAATCAGGGAAGGAGATGTGTGTAGTTTGTGTCGTTTTCATCATGCTCTAGTACCTAGTCGAAGGGATCTGGTGTGTATTCTTCTGTCATGAAACGTGCGAAGTTTTGCGGAATTCCATTGGCTGTTGCCTTGGCTCCACTGAAGCCACTTTGTCGTTAATATATGTTCCTTTAAATGACTCCAGTAAGCCTCTTTGTCGTTAATATATGTTCCTTTTAATGACTCTAGTAAGCCTCTTTGTCGTTAATATATGTTCCTTTTAATGACTCTAGTAAGCCTCTTTGTCGTTAATATATGTTCCTTTTAATGACTCTAGTAAGCCTCTTTGTCGTTAATATATGTTCCTTTTAATGACTCTAGTAAGCCTCTTTGTCGTTAATATATGTTCCTTTTAATGACTCTAGTAAGCCTCTTTGTCGTTAATATATGTTCCTTTTAATGACTCTAGTAAGCCTCTTTGTCGTTAATATATGTTCCTTTTAATGACTCCAGTAAGCTACTTTGTAGTAAATGTTCATTTTAATGACTCCAGTAGATTTTTCAGGACTCTGTAGATTCTGTCTGGTGGGACGAGAAGGTAGTAGTTTGTCATTACTAGTTACTTGTGGATATCATCGTAGTACGTGTTGCAGAGTTGTCGTTTTTGTTTACTTCAGTTGTAGGTGATGTGTAAGTGGCGTTGTCGTCTTGGCGAGTTGCTGAGTTCAGATGTGTTTGTTGATCAGTAGATGTGCCCAACAAAGGGGAGAGAGAGAGAGAGAGAGAGAGAGAGAGAGAGAGAGAGAGAGAGAGAGAGAGAGAGAGAGAGAGAGAGAGAGAGAGAGAGAGAGTTAATCTTTCCAAATGGCAAGCTATACTACGCTCTGGTTGCACTTGTCTTCGCCGGAGATCCTATGCAAAGTGTGACGCGGTCCTCCATGGCCATGGACTAGAACTTTCTTGTAGTAATTTAACAATAATTCAACACTTAAACGGCGATTAGCTCCCTTAAAAATACTATGTAGATCGACGCGTGTCTGTCCTACAGTCGTGCACCCTTCGTGCTTACCAGCAGTTAGTTCGAACCTAGTAGTCACTCTTATCGATCAGTTGTGGATATCTGCAGACGTTCTTACTCGGCACCTTCACCTCCACGCTGGTCTCGCACGACTGGTGCGATCTTCTAGCTCTGTCATTTCCTACTGTGGTCACGCAGGCTTTCCTACAGGGGTCAGTTTGTCGCGTGTTTTTCTCCACACTCCCAAGTCATTTTGCCGTAAGTGATAGCTATAAACATTGCAATGGCGTGCGAATCGAGACGAAGCGTAGTCCCGTGTCGTTTTGACAGACAAAATAGCGAATTGTCTCAAGTTTAAAATGACGAAAGATAATGTAATTTATAAAAAAATAATTCATTGTTTACATGAACGGCAATTGCTCCGTCACAGGAGTAATAATAATAACACAATACAATAATATAATTATAATATTACTAACAATATTTACTCATGCTAATATTTAAAAAAAAGAATTACAAACCCAAGGCAACCTCCGGGGAAAAAAAGACACAAATACAAGCTATTTTTGCTTCTTGCTTGAAAATATGATTTGTGTGTTTTAATACGAGTCGGGTTTGGGCTTTTTTGACTGTCTGACTTTAAAGGAGCACAAATTTTAGGAGATTATCCAGAGATTAATCTATACATAGAAGAGAAGACTAAATTAATACCAAGTATAATAATCTCTGTAATTTAAATTAAGAATCTCTATGTAATTATTATGATAAATATCAATAACAAGTTTATGGGACAGTAAATATTAATAACATAAAGGTGTTACCAAAGCATATTTTTGAATATTATGAATAAATAAAGAAGCTTGACACCTGTAATTCATTTAATGAAATTATCTGAAGTAATGAATTAGTTTTGTGACTAAAATTCTCATTTGGCTAATTATTGAATAGAGACTAATCTAAAAGGAATGTCTATAAGTAGTTGATATCATTATCAGTTCGTTATATAATTGCCTCTACTACTAAGCTAACAGATATATATTCCGAACACATCACTGGCAATATGATTTTTGTAGCAGTAATACTTAAGTATATGTCAACCAAATGACAACACGTGTGTGTGTGTGTGGTAGAAGAATTTAATTTCTTTTGTTTTTTGATTATATATTTATTCTGACTTTGATACTCTACGAAGATTTAATTTCTTTAGTCTTTGTTTTGATTGTAGTAGCAAAGTCCGCCCATGCATTCAGCCTTTGTGTTATTTGTCGTTTCATGCGGGAGTGACTTTGTTCTGATTAAGATTTATGATGGTGAGAGCTGGGGCACGGGTTCTTATTAGTGTCTTTAACATACGCAATGTGGCATGTGCGCCCATCCTATCAACCATTTAGTCTATTTATATCTCTCACCTTTCACCAGAGTGACTTTATTTTGAATTAGATTTATGATAACGCAAGGGTCACTGGCATTATTGTTTCCTTGGTCTCCCCACTGTTTTTAACCCGCCTCGAAGAGTTAAAGGATAACAAAAATGGTTTATCAGATACCTTATGGTTAAGTTTTAAGACGCATTTTATCAAGACGCTGCTTTACAATCATGATAGTCGTTCGGACCACACAGACATTGACCATCCGTTCCCCCTCCCCCCCTCCTTCCGCCTTCAAGACATGGTTTAAATACCCAGAAGTAGCAGGGAAAGAGTACACAGAGTACAACACAGAACAGAGAATGTGACGTTAGGGCCATAGGAACAGCAGTGTAGTTAGGTGTAAGACTTAGGAGTTAGCAACAGTTAGAGATTAGTTTTGTGGAAAAGTAAGAAGACAGTGGTATGAAATATTATTGGTTTGCTTTCTCATAGACTTGTGTACATTTTGTATGTTGTGTACTATGCCGCAATTACATGTGAATTGGATTTGCTGTGTTTTATGTACTATTGCTGTGTTTTATGTACTGTTGCTGTGTTTTATGTACTGTTGCTGTGTTTTATGTACTATTGCTGTGTTTTATGTACTGTTGCTGTGTTTTATGTACTATTGCTGTGTTTTATGTACTGTCGCTGTGTTTTATATACTATTGTTGTGTTTTATGTACTGTTGCTGTGTTTTATGTACTACTGCTGTGCTTTATGTACTATTGCTGTGTTTTATGTACAGTTGCTGTGTTTTATGTAAAATGCTGTATTTTATGTACTGTTGCTGTGTTTTATGTACTATTGCTGTTTTTTAAGTACTGTTGCAGTGTTTTATGTACTATTGCTGTGTTTTATGTACTATTGCTGTGTTTTATGTACTGTTGTTGTGTTTTATGTACTGTTGCTGTGTTTTATGTACTGTTGTTGTGTTTTAAGTACTGTTGCTGTGTTTTATGTACTATTGCTGTGTTTTATGTACTGTTGTTGTGTTTTATGTACTGTTGCTGTGTTTTATGTACTGTTGCTGTGTTTTATGTACTGTTGCTGTGTTTTATGTACTATTGCTGTGTTTTATGTACAGTAGCTGTGTTTTATATACTGTTGCTGATTTCGTCTGTTACATAGATGGCATCTGCAAAAATATAAACGATCGCTATAGAAAAGAAACCTTTGTGGTGTGTGTGTGTGTGTGTGTGTGTGTGTGTGTGTGTGTGTGTGTGTGTGTGTGTGTGTGTGTTTGTGTTTGTGTATCTTGTGGTATACTGTTCAATATCAATCATTCCATCACATCGACAGTCTAGAAATACCATTCCTCTTGTTTTATATATCACTTTATCTTGGATTTACGATTAGCCAGTCCTACTAATATCATCAACATTGTAGAGCCTCATCCATAACACTGGACACGCCCTATTCCTATCAACATTGTAGACCAGGGATGGGGGAACATTTTGGGGTATTACTCAAACTCTATTTGTGTTAAATGAAATTACCCCCAGACTTCAAAGTAAACAAAAACAAGGAAATTGCTCTTAAAATAAAGAATAACTGCAGTCAAAGTCAAGGATTAATAAAAGACTTTAAAAGTCACGCATGCTGTCTTCTATTTCTGTTAAAAACCATAATTGAGGAACTCTGCCAGGTATTTCCATTTCCTGATTACAAACAGGAAAATTTAAACAAAATATTGTTTTAATTTGAGCCAATATCCTTAGAGATAATAAAGAGTTATAATTAAGTCCTCACGCCTTTATGCAATGCAATTTGACAAGACCTGTCAAATGTCACTCTCCCAAGACAAATTACCAGTAACTCTGACATTAGTTATAATATTCGTGGAGAGTGTTGCCACAATTCAAACTGAGCCTGCTCGAGTTGCAACAGCTATTGTTTTACTTTTGGGGTGCTTTACACACGAAGTGTAAATCAAAACCTCACATACGACATTTTCTGTAGGTTCAATAGTTTTGAAAATGTTACTGTCGTTTTCTAAAATTTTCACAACTCGCTTGACAAAAAAATAGTATAAAAATGTATACTATAATAGTTTGGGATTGCCATTTAGCAGCATGTCATTAAAATAAAAAGGAAATCCCTAGTTTAATTCAATAGAACTTTATTAGTTAATGAATAGGAACAACTCGCCATGGAAAAACAATAACATATGTACAACTCTCAGTCGACCAGAAAAGGGATTGTAAAGGAAAAGCAGAATAATGGCAGCTGTTGCAAGTATGGCTCAAAGGACTTCCATAAGATTACCACCGAAAATCAAGCCATGTACCTTGGGAAAAAATATTGAGGTCAGACTAGCTTGCGTGCTCCTAGAACATAAGTGACGTTTTTAAGGACTAGCGGGTCACTAGCTGAAATGGCGTTCTTGATAAGGTCATGCGACTTAATTATCAAGGGGGTGGGGGAGGAGTAATTTTATAAAAGCAGGAATTTATTCTTATTAAAGGGGGGCGAAACAATTAATAAGCGAATGAATTTGACGACCTGTATTTTTTTAGTTTTCATTACCCCTAAAATTTTCAAATTCTACCCCTGTTTCTCGTTCCCTGTTGTGGACTCACCCAAAACGCTCGACACACCCTATTAATATCAACATTGTAGACCCTCACCCAAAACGCTTGACCCCACCCACTTAATGGGATGATGGCTAATCTGTCAAGATTTGTCCTTGTAAGGTCATTCGTTCTGCGATAAACTCCTTTATATTTATAAAGAAATGATAAACCAACGTCAATTCAACGTAAAATATATTAACTCACCCACCCACCCACACACCTAGTTCTTCCAAGAACGGGACAAACATACCAACTAAAAATAATATCTATATTAAAAAAATCCCAATTTAGTTAGATTAGATAGACAAACCAACTCCAGTTCGTACAAAGGTATATAGCTATATTCAAACAGAAACTCAGGTTAGTTCTTACAAGAACTAGACCCATGAATCAACATAGAAATGTCCTATTTTTTGGGGGGAAAGCCTCCTATCTTGAGGTTTTTTCAAAAATAGAACATTCAGGGGTCTTGATATTGTAATTCTATTCTTGTAATTGTAGGTCTAATTCTATTGGTGTCTGATAACTTCACCTGTATTACATCCAATTAACTCATCTGACTCAAGACCCCAAACTCACTATTTTGAACAACCGCTAGGTATATTTAGTAATTCTAACCTTTTTGTCACAAAAGACCTAATCCTAACTCTACCTTTTTGTAACAAACCCTAATCTAATCCTAACTCTAACTTTTCTGTCACAAACCCTAACCTAATCCTAACTCTAACATTTCTGTAACAAACCCTAACCTAATACTAACTCTAACCTTTCTCTAACAAACCCTAACCTAATCCTAACTCTAACCTTTTTGTAACAAACCTAACCTAATTCTAACTAAAACCTTTCTTTAACAAACCCTAACCTAATCCTAACTCTAAACCTTCTATAACAAACCCTAGACTAATCCTAACCTAAATATAACCTTTCTCTAACAAACCTAATCTAATTATAACTCTAACTTTTCTCTAGCAAACCTAACCTAATTCTAACTCTAACCTTTTTCTAATACGCCCTAACCTAATCCTTTATCTAACCTTTCTCTAAAAAGCCTTAAACTTTGTCTCTCTCTAACAAGCCCTAACCTAATTCTTTGTCTAACCTCTCTCTCTAACAAGCCCTAACTAATTCTTTGTCTAACCTTTCTCTCTAACAAGCCCTAACCTAATTCTTTGTCTAACCTCTCTCTCTAACAAGCCCTAACCTAATTCTTTGTCTAACCTCTCTCTCTAACAAGCCCTAACCTAATCCTAACTCTAACCTTTCTCTAACAAACCCTAACCTAACCTCTATTCTTTGAAAACAACAGCAGTGTTGTACGGCCAAGAGTTTAGCGAATGTTAGGCCCAGCTTATTGTATTAATTGTAAATATTGTTCATTGCCCTTGTTTATGTTAAGTGGGATAAAGATAGCTCATCAGTATTATTTGTAAATATTATTCATTTCGTTGTTAGGTTAAGTGGGATAAAGACAACTTATTAGTATTAATTGTAAATTTTGTTCATTTCGTTGTTAGGTTAAGTGGGATACGGACAACGTATTAGTATTAATTGTAAATATTGTTCATTTCGTTGTTAGCTTAAGGACATCTTATTGGTATTCATTGTAAATATTGCTCATTGCGTTGTTTATATTAAGTAGGATAAGAATGGACCATAAAATTACGAGAGTCCTTTTCATTTCTAAGTAAAACAAACACTTCAAACATCAATAGACCCACTGTAAGCTAAACACCTCTACAAGCAGTCAAGTCCCATTACACCTGGTATGAGGGGTCTGGAGAAGAGGGTGCATCAACACATCATAGTTATCATGGTGACCGTCGTATTTAGATTGGAATTGGTCATCTGATGATGGGTCAGAAACTTCTTCCATTGCCATCTGTCTAATTAAGCAGCCTCTCTTTAATTGAGTAAGCTGCCATAATCTTATGCCATCTGATAAATGCACGTTGCTGCATGCCAGCAACAAACTGATAATATATTTTCATCATATCGTCGACCCTTGTCAGTAAAATCAGATATACAGCGAAAATTTGCTAATAGAAAGTTGTTAAAACAATTTTTTTTTAAAAAAAAAGAAAAAAGAAAGACATAAAAATGATTGAAGAATTCTATGAAAATGAAAGATGTGACATACAGTGAAAGACGTAAGAAAGACAGAAGAAAGAAGCAGCAAAAAGATACTTAAGAGATATAACGAAAGATGTTAAAAATGTCATTCTTACAGCAACAACAAAACCCATGAAAACGTAACAAACTTTACACACATGAAAGACGCAAGAAAAGATTTAAAAAGATAGAAATGAAAAATGCTTTTACAACGGAAAGACCCGTAAAACAATACAATTAAGACACACAAGCAAATATTTTAAATAAAGAAATACGCAAATAATTAAATACTTATAAAAAATAAAGAAGGATGTAAAGAAGAAAGAAAAAAGAAGAAAGATGTGAACAAAAAACAAAGTAAAATTTGGAGAAAAAAAATAGAGGTAAAAATACGATTAAGAGAAAGTCAGGACAAAAACTAACAAAAAAGAAGTTTAAAAAAACACGAACGATGTAAAAAGAAAGAAAGCTGCTGAAAATACGAAAGGAAAGAGTAGAAAAGTAAATACGTAAAAGACGACATAAAAAAAAAAGGTAAGAAAAAAAATCGAAACAAGAAAGGTGTAAACCATTAAAGTGTGAAGTAAAAGATCATACATTGCATAAAAACAAAGATATTAAAGGAAATACATTGTATAAAAACAAAGAAAGACATAAAAAGGTCATACATTGCATAAAAAGAAAGACATTAAAGGAAATACATTGTATAAAAACAAAGACAGACATAAAAAGGACATACATTGTTTAAAAACAAAGATATTAAAAGGAAATACAAAGACAAAGAAAGACATAAAAAGAAAATACATTCTATGAAAACAAAGACATAAAAAGGACAGACAATATATGAAAACAAAGACATAAAAGGATATACATTGTATAAAAACAAAGACATAAAAGGATATACATGACATAATACTAAATAAAGATCTAAAAAGAATACACATGACATAATACTAAATAAATAAAGATCTAAAAAGGATATACATGACTTAAAAAAATAAAGACATGAAAAGGACAAAAATGACATACAACTAAAAAAAGTCATAGAAAGGACATATGAAGGAAAGATAAATATAAGAAAAAATGTCAGCAGGTAAAGGGAAGGAAAGAGAAGACTTTCCAAGATGCGTTTACAAAATGTGAAGTGATGTTGCAGTAATGTGTAGTTGGCCATGGGTGAACACACTCCTTATGTGTTCTTTTTAGCATGTATTTTGCGGTCAAGGACAATTTGCATTTATATTTTACTTACATATTGAAATGCAATAGTTTTTGTGCTAAGCACTATAGAAGAAGTTTTTATATAAATAAAATACTAAACTAGCTTACGTATGTCATTTACAGCGTAGTGCATCTGTGACTGAAGACATCGAAAGTACGTCAGATCTGCTCAGAAGACATCACTCGGACTCGCCATTCTCAGACTTTGTGGAAACGGATGGGAAGGATGCAGGTTGTAACAAGGCCCAAAGCAGCAATCGAAGTTTGAACATTTCTAAAGTTAAGCAGGTGGGTTCACGTCAAACAATAAAGATAAATTTGAAGATTATAAATAACCACATTTCCGATAGCTTTATAGTAAAAAAGGAAAGTATAAATGAGTACATTTACAATCAAATAATTAATAATAGAAAAGGAGAATATAAACGAGTACCTTTAACAGAATAACGAAGAGATACTTTATAGCAGGAAAGTAGAATATATATAAATAAGTAGGCCTACATAGAGCACTCAGAGTTCCAGATATTTATCGTAGAAAAGAAGAATTTAAAATGAGTATATTTAATACTCAAAGATCCGAATACTTTATAGTAGAAAAGATGAATATAAATGGATATTATTCAAACATCCAGATAATTTATTACAGAAAGATAATATAAACTGAACAAACTAATGCAATCTGTACCTGAAAGACAAAGAATAAATATGTTTATAAACAAATAAATTAAAAACAAGAATACAAACAAGTTCATTAGCATTCTAACTCCCAAGTATTTTATAACACTAAAAGAGGAAATTAGAAAGCCTACATAGCACTAACTTCCAAGTATTTTATAACATTAAAAGAAAGCCTACATAGCACTAACACCCAAGTATTCTATAATAAACAGAAAATGAATACTCTTTACATTTTAACACCCAAGATTTCTATAAGAGACAGACTACAATTAAGTACAATTCACACTTTAACACCCAAGATTTCTATAAGAGACAAATAGACTACAATTAAGTACAATTCACACTTTAACACCAAGATTTCTATAAGAGACAAATAGACTACAAAGAAGTACACGTCACACTTTAACGACAAAGTATTCTATAACAGAAAGAAAAATGAATACACTTTACATTTTAACATCCAAGTATTTTTTAACAGTCAAATAGACTACAAATAAGTACGCTTCACACTTTAACACCGAAGTATTCTATAACAGACACATAGACCACAGAGACCACAGACAAGTATACTTTATACTTTAACTACGAAGTATTCTATAACAGACACAGAGACCACAGACAAATACACTTTATACTTTAACTACGAAGTATTCTATAAACCCCCCAAAGACAATAAATATGAAGTAAAAAATTTAAAGCCCCATGTGTACTCATTTGTACTTTTTGGGTAGTACATCTTTCTGATTAGTTATTACCATGTATTAGTTCTTTGTCAAAAATTATAATTTTGAAATAAAATTTTCTAGTTTTGTAATCATATTTGTTTAACCTCGATGGCAGAAAATATTTGTTTTAAAAATAAATTAAAAATCTCCTAATATTTTAACCACAGATGGAGGAAGTGGATTCTCTGAATTGCAAAGTTCAAGCTTTTCTCAATTCCTTACCGGACACTTTTCACAAGGTCAGTAGTGAGACTGTTTTTATCAATGTGCATTAGCTTTCATGTAAGTTATTCTGAATTATTTTAATTTAGTCAATAAATTTTCGAAGTTTGTTTGCATTTTGGTATATTCCCCCCTCTTTTACAGTCCAACATTTTGCATTTTATAAAAATCAATAGTAATACGTTTATACCGAGTGAAAGTCAGTAATAACCAGAAAACGTTTAGCACTTTATAAAAATCAATAGTAATACGTTTATACCGAGTGAAAGTCAGTAATAACCAGAAAACGTTTAGCACTTTATAAAAATCAATAGTAATACGTTTATACCGAGTGAAAGTCAGTAATAACCAGAAAACGTTTAGCACTTTATAAAAATCAATAGTAATACGTTTATACCGAGTGAAAGTCAGTAATAACCAGAAAACGCTTAGCACTGAGAAAAGTCAATAGTAATACGTTTTTACCGAGTGAAAGTCGATATTAATAAGCTTTGTACTGAGTAAAATTCATAAGTAATAGAATACATTTTTCAAGTAAAAGTCAGTAACACTAGAAACATTTAACACTGAGCAAAAGTCATTAGTAATCCATTTTGTCTGAGAAAAGTCATTAGTAATTACATTTTGGTCTGAGTAAAAGTAATTAGAAATAAAATATTTATGCACTGAATAAATTACTCAGAAATTAGAAAACATTTCATTAAAAAATTCAGTGCTATCATACTACAAACAAATAATATTTTACAAAATTTGATAGACTGACAGAATTTAATGCTTTACGTCTTTGTGCTGTGGACAAAGTAAATTTTATTTTTGAAATTAGAATGTTAAAGTTTTATATAAATTGAGTAAACTTTATGCAATTCAATTAATTTCCTCGCTTCGCCATAACACACTTAAAAATAAACAATGAACAATACTCCCCCACCCCACCCCACCAAACCCGACTAATGTTTTGAATATACAACGAGAAAGCTCGACATTGAAATTGACATTGACCTCGACATTGGGTGTATGTACTCTGTTATCTTGAAGTCATTTCAGTTAATAGGAGCTTCAACAATTGAGGACACCTAATTGTTTTTTGTTATCACTTACGAAATCAGCGCATTTGTCAATGAGGGGAGTTTCTCTTTTCATTTTACAGTGAATTTGCCACAAAGTTTATGATAATCTCATTTATTTCTCAGCTTCGCCCTTTTATTTGAAAATATCTCACCCACGAGTAAAATATAAATCCCTCAATAATAAAGGGGTGATTGAAACGAAACAGGATTTATTCAAATTAGTTGGCTACAATTATAATAGGTAGTTATATTTAGAAAAAGAAAAAACCCTGTGTTAATCAGGTTACAACGATTGAAATTTTAAATACGCACACATATACAACAACAACAACAACAACACACACACACACACACACACACACACACACACACACACAATTCACCCAAACATAAAGTCCCACGTTTATGTGGCCCTTTCCATTGTCGGGTTTGATGTGGGTCCTCACACTGCTGATTTCTCATTTTCTCTTTAGTTTGCAATTGTGCGTACTAAATAACAAATTTTGACTTTAGAATGGAATGTTTTTGTCAATTTTAATTTATAAATTAACAGAATATAGTATCCCGCGTACAAACGATACAAAACAGTTGAAAAATGAGTGCATCACTCCACTTATTTGGTACCACCCCCACCCCCACAAAGGCGACACTGAAATCAACTCATCCACCCAAAGGGAGATACTTAATACAGATACACAAAGGGCAACATTTAAGTGAAAACAACTACCCATAGATTATAACAAGAAAGCCACCAAAAATTCTTGCCATTGAATAAACCAAACACCCAAAGGGCGACAATTTAAATCATCTCAACCTCCCAAAGGACAACGCGTAAAGGAGCAGAACACCCAGAGAGCGACACTTAAATTAACACAACAGTCCAAATTACGACACTTAACAGCCCAAAGGGCGGCACTTAAATTAACATAGCTATCCAAAAGGCGACACTTCAGCAACTATCCAAAGGGCGACACTTAAGTTAACACAGTTATCCAAAATGGCGACACTTAACAAAGCTGCCCAATGGGTGACCTTAAGTAAATAACCACTCATTTAAAGCGCGACACTTCATTGAACATAATATATCAAAGGGCGACAATTGAGCGAACACAATAACTGAAAGGGCGACACTTAAATCACTTTTGTAACTCAAAGGGTGACATTCACATAAACTCTGTAGCTCAAATGGTGAAACTTAAATGAATTCAATCACCCAAACAGAGACATAAGTTAATTCAACCACATAAATGGCGACTTTTATTCATGAGATTATTGCTCCCCCCCCCCCTTATAATTCCATTAATTGGGCTCATAGCAATCATCATCATGTCAAGATGTCCAGCAATAAAGTTCTTTGAGTGAGAATTGAGTGCTTATCTAGCTAAAGTTCTTTGAAAGTGAGAATTGAGTGCTTTATCTAGCTAAAGTTCTTTGAAAGCACTACCGAATGATTAACCTAATTAAAATTCTTTGAATGTGAGTACTAAATGCTTTACTCAACTAAAGTTCTTTGAAAGTAATACCAGTTGCTTAACCTAAATAAAGTCTTCGAAAATGAGTATTGAATACTAAAACTAAATAAAAGTCATTTGAAAGTGACTATAAAATGCTCAAACTAAATAAAGTTTTGAAGTTGAGTACTGAATGAATTAAACTAAATAAAGTTCTTTGAAAGTGAGTATTGAATGCTTAAGCTAGCTAAAGTTTTTGAAAGTGAGTACTAAATGCCTAAATTAAATAAAATTCTTTGAAAGTGTGTATTGAATGCTTCGAGGACTAAAGAAGAAGAAATCAGAAGTAGAAGGAGCAAAACAGTACAAGAAAATCAACCAGATTATCAAGAAAAACATGAAAAGGGCAAAGGAGACATGGATTGAAGACCAGTGTAATGATATAGAAAATAATCTCAAGAAAAATAATCTCAAAAAAGCATTTCAAGATAGTGGAGGGAATTGTCTTACAGAAGATCAAGACATTCTTAAGAGATGGACATAATACTGCTCAGACCTATACAACCATAGACCTATAGGGGACCCAGACATACTTAACACACCAAAAGTGACCAACACTGACAACTACCCCACTCTCCAAGAAGATGTAGAGACTGCATTGAAAAAGGGGAAGGCAGCAGTAATAGACAACTTCCCTGCAAAACAAGTCCAAGAAGGGGGAGAAGCCATGACAAGCACCCTACTAACAATCTGCATTAAGATCTAGCAGACAGGGGAATGAACTAACACCATGGACTCGGTCATTCATAATAACTCTCCCGATAAAAGGCAGTTTGCAGCAATGTCAGAACTATCATATGATAAGTCTTATATGCCACTCAAATCAAAGTCATTCTAAAGGTCATATTAAACAGACTGAAGCCGCAGGCAGAGAAAATCATAGCTGAAGAACAGACAGGCTTCAGACCAGGGCAAAGCACAACTGAATAGATTTTTAATCTGAGATTGCTATGTGAGAAGTACCTCCAGCACCAACAAGATATTTATCATGTCTTTGTAGATTTTAAGAAAGCGTTTGATGGTGTGGCATGCAGCTCTTTGGTCCACCCTGAAGCTGTACAACATCAATGCCAACCTGATCAAAGTCATAGAAAGCCTTTACATCAAGGCCACCATGGCAGTCATAAATTCATGTACTTAGGAGCCATCAGGACAGGCGAGGGATCAAAACCAGAAATATTGTCCAGGATTGCACTGACAATAACAGCAATGGATTGGAGGATAGCATCTCAGAGTGGACAGGACTGAAACTGAGCAACACAGTAAGATTAGCAGAAAACAGAATGGAATGGAGGAAACTGGTTGTCAGGTCATCAGTGGTGCCCCAACGGTCGACAAGACTAAGGGATAGACAGACAGACAGATAGATAGACAGATTAATAGATTGAATGCTTAAACTAAATAACTTTCTTTGAAAATATGTTTTAAAAGTGAATGTGAAAAGTGAGTATTAAAAGTAACTGATTGGTTTTGCTGGAAAAGACGTACGGTACATATCTTGTCTCTTGTTTGTGCAGCAAAATGTAGATTCCCTGGAGATCACCCGTTCATATTCCAATATAACTCAAGAACACAATGAAGAATCACAGCACATGGATGGCCTGCAGGAAAACTTCAAGCCAAAAGTTTCAGTGCGATCTCTATAAATATGTTTAGAACAGCAAAATATATTTTAATACAAGCAACATTTAAGATACGTGTCTGAGACATCTATAGCATATTTAATACAAGCAACAGTTAAGACGCATTTCTTGGACATCAATATAAGCTTATTTAATGAAACAACAGTTATAACCCATTTCTTGGACATCAGTGTAAAAATATTTAATGAAACAACAGTTAGACATATCTAGAACATATTTAATAAAACCAAGTTAAGATATCAATATAACATATTCAATACAAGCAATAGTTAAGACACATGTATGGGGCATGAGTGTAAACATATTTAATGGAACAGCAGTTAAGACATTATCTAGAACATATGTAATAAAAACCACATTGAAGAAACAAGTCTGGGATATGAATATCAACATATTCATCACAAGCAGCATTTAAGACACATGTCTGGGCATCAATGTAAACATATTTAATATAAGCAACAGTTAAGACATGTCTGTGACTTCAATGTAAAATTATTTAATAAAACCAAAAGTTATGGGATAACAATATAAACATATTTAATACAAGCAATAATAGGTAATGCTCGGAGCATCTCTGAAAAACATGCTTAATATTTGCAACAGGAAGACACATGCTTTGTAGGTTATTATAAAAAATATAGATGCATGCAACAAGAAGACACATTCCCGGGTCGTCAGCATAAACATCTTAATGCAATCAGCAGTAAGATATATGCCTGCAAAATGAACAAAATATGAATATATTTTAAGCGAGCATTGGTAAGTCACACTCATGGGACCAGCTTATAAACATTTAATGCGAGTGTGGGGAAGACAGCTCTGGGACTAGCATATCAACCTATTTAACGCGAGCATCGGCAAAACACATTCCTGAGACGGTCATATAAACCTGTTTAACGCAAGCACCCCGATCAGTAAGACGCATTCCTGGGATCAGCGTATAAACCCATTCAACATGAGCATTAGTAAGACACATTTCTGGGATCAGCGTATAAACCCATTCAACATGAGCATTAGTAAGACACATTTCTGGGATCAGCATATAAACCCATTTAACATGAGCATTAGAAAGATACATTTCTGGGATTAGTTTAACACCAAATTAGCAAGACTCACTCTTGTGGCCAGCTTATAACCTTTCTAATTTGAGCATTATAAGATATATTCCTGTGACTAACATGTAATCGCGTAGGGTAAAATGAACAAGCAACGATTTCGATTTGCTCTCTTCAGGTGCAATGTGACGTCATAAAATACCGATTAGACAGGCAATTATCAATGTTGTATCTGTTAATCTGACATTGGCTTCGGTCAAACTAGTCATTTGGTCATGCATATGTTCTTTGTCTCGTTTATTGGGAAATAACTGTATATATAATTTAATAATAAAATATCTAACAATTAAGTTTTTGCAGGTAAGCAGGGAGGATTGTCATTTCATGAAAACTGATCAATATTATATTTATATATGTATTTTAGTCTTTTCCGATCTTTAAGAAAAGTTTTTAATATTATTTAAATTCCATCTGCAGAGTCAAAGAGCACATATGAAATATTTAATTTACAATAAGTATGTTATATTGGTCTCTGTATTTGAATGAGTTTTGTATTATTGAAATGATAATAAAATCCATTTTTAGAGTATACAGACTTTTAAACAATAGATTTTGTTAAATTTTGTTTCATCTAAACAAAGAATTGGAAACATATTTATTCATCTCTTTATTCGTTTATTTGTATTGTAACTGCATGTCAGAGTATAAAAGTAAAAATAAATACAGAGAAGCCTGCGATTACACACACACACACACACATATATTTTTACTTTGAAAATTCCTTTAAAAAAATAATTGTAGACAGAATATATTAGAAAGGTTGATCTTTTAAAAAATAATTTAAATTTTTTAATTTCATTTTCTGTTTTTGTGTTTTTGTTTTTTTCTTGTAATTATGAACTTTTGAAAATGGCTTCCACCTTTAATACAAGACAATGATTTTTACGAGACTTTCTGTGATCACGATTACTTGGCGCAAACAGAGCTTAGTAGTCTGATTTCGTGATTGATACAGTTCCAATTTGACGAGGGTGGGGAAGGGGAGAGAAAGAGAAGAGGACGAGCATGAGTTTTTTTTGCCTGCTTTTGAATCGCTCAGACCTGCTCACGCTTCCGAGTTTCTAGTCACGATACGAGAGTGGGCAGAAACGTGACCCACGGTCCGAGCACAAAGAAATGGTTTCTGGTTTCAAGGCTTGAGAAATTTGTGTCAAGTCGTGACGGCGTCCTCACGACTGCTCGGTGCAAATCCCTCCACATTGCTAGCCTAGACATGACCTCATCGTCAATATTAGCAACTATGAAACTGTTTTAATATGAGGCAAGTAAGTGTCTCAACTTTTGTAATATTCATCAAGTAATATATGGCTTGTGGTGTAGTGCCTATTAGATAACCATGTCTCTTACCAGAATATTGTATACTTGTGATGTGGTGCCTACCATAGCCAAATCTTTACCAGAATATTGTATACTTGTGGTGTGGTGCGTACCATAGCCAAATCTTTACCAGAATATTGTATACTTGTGATGTGGTGCCTACCATAGCCAAGTCTTTACCAGAATATTGTATACTTGTGGTGTGGTGCCTACCATAGCCAAGTCTTTACCAGAATATTGTATACTTGTGGTGTGGTGCCTACCATAGCCAAGTCTTTACCAGAATATTGTATACTTGTGGCATAATGCCTATCTACACAAGTCTTTTTACCAGAATATTTTATACTTATATAGTTATGCATACATTTCTAATAACTTTATTTTACCACAAGTTGTTCATCCATCATCTGATACTGTGAAAGTCATTGTTAAAGTGTTCCGTCAAAAAATTGCCTGAAAATCTGTTGACAATGCTCACTGCCATACAGCAAATGACATACAAAGACAGGAAGACACAGATAGAACACTAAGATCAATAAGAACACTAATAATTAAATTGCAACTGTAAGAGAATTTTGTAATATTTGTAAGATACAGTCAAAAGGGACAAATTAATCAATAATAATTAAATTGCAACTGAAAGAAAATTAATATTTGTAAGATACAGTCAAAAGGGACAAATTAAACACTAATTAATAATAATTAATAATAGGTTCTGTAATATTAGTAGAGACAGTCAAAAGGGACAAATTAAACACTAATTAATAATAGGTTCTGTAATATTTGTAAGACAAACTGTCAAAAGGGACAAATTAAACACTAATTAATAATAGGTTTTGTAAAACATTTGTAGGAGTCAGTCAAAAGGGACAAATTAAACACTAATTAATAATAGATTCTAGCATAAGTACCAGTTTTTTTTAAGAATCCCCACCTACCCACTCACACACATACACTTTGGCATGGGGGCTTAAGAAAGATGTTATAAAAGACTTAAAACCCCACCATAGCCAACCATATGTCCACTCGCACTTCAGTAATGTCAGGTGTTTCAAGTATTTGACAAAGGATATTTTGAATATTAACAATCACAAAAACGGCTACAAGATCCCCAATTCCGATCTGACATAAAGACGATGACAACAGTGAAAGAAAAACGCAAATACTTATAAACTTAGGGATGGGTGAAAACTTTATAGAAATGGAGTAAAGATGGCAGAAATACTTATAAACTTAGGGATGGGTGAAAACTTTATAGAAATGGAGTAAAGATGGCAGAAAGACTTATAAACTTAGGGATGGGTGAAAACTTGAAAACTTTATAGAAATGGAGTAAAGATGGCAGAAAGATTTATAAACTTAGGGATGGGTGAAAACTTTATAGAAATGGAGTAAAGATGGCAGAAAGACTTATAAACTTAGGGATGGGTGAAAACTTTATAGAAATGGAGTAAAGATGGCAGAAAGATTTATAAACTTAGGGATGGGTGAAAACTTTATAGAAATGGAGTAAAGATGGCAGAAAGACTTATAAACTTAGGGATGGGTGAAAACTTTATAGAAATGGAGTAAAGATGGCAGAAAGACTTATAAACTTAGGGATGGATGAAAACTTTACAGAAATGAGTAATGGTGGCAGAAAGAATTATAAAATCATAACGGCTCAAGCGTGCTCTGACAAATTGAGATTTCGAATAGTGTCCACTATTAACAGAGTGAGAGTTTTGTATATTTTATTTCTTTAGACTTGTCAGGCTGCAGCTTTGTTGACTGGTGATGAGGCGGTTTTTGCGTCAGCCTGGTCAGCAGACATGTAGCACCAGCTTTGGGCTTTCATCTATTTGCGTCTGTTGAGGAACCAACTGGCGTTAGCCTGATCTATTCTGTTGCTCATTGAGGCAGAAAAATGAAGCAGGTATTCGAATTCCAATAGAGTGCCAATAGCATGCCGAGAGACTAGACAGTGTGCCAATTCTAAAAACATACAATATTATTTCCTAAATTTCTGGCAGATACAAATGACTAACACACCAGATGCACGTCATTCATACATAGAAAATAGATGTGACAGATGATAGGTTAAAGAGAGGAGAAAATAGAAAAGAAGGATTTAAAATAATGAATATATATCTAAATGAATACACATAAATGCATACAAGCATAAACATTACTATACATGGTTCAGTCCTATGTTCAGCCTGACACCTTTCTTGGCAAAAAACCTTTTTACCAGTGGTATCTGGGAGAGTTTTCTGAGCACTCAATATTACTCTGACAACGGCAGGGGTGACTGATATTTTGGGGCCGATTTCGGCGCCAACTGAGGCAGACCGTACCGGTCTGGTCAGTCGCCTAAATATGTGGCGAATTATTATAACTAGATCTACTAGATTGACCAAGTTTGTATAATATCACCAGTGATCGCCAGGGCCCTCTTGCAAGAGAGGAGTTACTGTTACATGAGAAAACGCAAGATCTAAACCCAATCCGCTCTCAGAGTCTAATAGTAGATTGAACCCTATGAACCTAGAAAAATGAACGTTTGGTGGCAACCCTTCTTACCATCACATACACACACAAAATAACAATTGGAAAAGTTTCTGAAAAGATAAAAGTGCCTAGAAATGCAAGGGATTGGGCGAAAGTGAAAGTGTAACGGTGCTCACTGGCTTTAGTATTAGAAGAGATTGACAACATAGTGTAGAGATGCTCACTGGCATTAGTACTAAAAGAGATTGACAACAGTGTAGAGATGCTCACTGACATTAGTGAGAGATTAACTATATAGTATAGCAATGCTCACTGGCATTAGTACTAAAAGAGATTGACCTAATAGCGTAGAGATGCTCACTTTAGAATCAGAAGACAATGGCTAGAGTGTTAAAGTCAGGAAATAATGTCCACTGATGTTAGGTGGCTAGGTGCCAGAAAAGTTGACCATGCGAAGCGAAGGAAATGGCATTTTATAAAACAAACTTGAAAATGTTCAGTATCTGGCAACTGGTGACCATTAATGTTCAGTAAAAATGGACTTAAATTTATTATTATTCGTCCTCATTAAGAATGGTATTGAAGAGAGATGAACTTGTGTTTTACATGTTCAGCCATGGCGTTCTTCAGATTCACATCACCTGTACGTGTATTTATTTTCTAGTTCTTTCATTATTCAGGTTGGAAAAAGTCGTTCTTAATATTTTCCATGTCACATGTATGTGTACGTATACTTACTTCTTTAAATTAATGTCCACCCAAAGATCGTTAACGTGAGGTATTTTCTCTGTATTTAATATGTCATGTTATTTTCTTTACCTTAACTTAGGCTGCACATACTCATGTAATGTTCTATGACTTCAATTTCCTGTAAATTTCGAGTCAGATTTTCTTCCATTCACCCCCCTCCCCCTTCGTTTCTAAGGTCCTTTCTGCACAGTGATGATTTACAAGGCTGTTCTTGAGTGCTCTATATAGACTAAACTAAAGGATGGCTGTTATAGGAAATGCTTGGACTATAGACCTTTCCACTGGCAGCATGATTGATTGGTTGAGACATTACAGTGATTGAGTGGTTCGCTGTTTCTATCATTGACTTGTTGTGTTGGTAACAGTGGCCTTGGCCATTTTTTTTTAATCACTTACTTGTGACGCAATGACGTAACTTGTGACCGGCTCTTTATTTTCCAGTAACGTGGCGTCGTCTGTATAACTCTTCAGTTTCTTCAACTGTGATCGATTCATGATGAAGTGAAGTGCAGACAGGGTATCTGCATACCCACATTCACCTCGAATAAAAATTAAATTAGAGTGCCCACATTCACCTTAAATAAAATTAAGTGAGGGTACCGACACTCACGTTGAATAAAATTAAGTTAGGGTACCC
Source organism: Sinotaia quadrata (assembly GCA_028829895.1). Classification (NCBI taxonomy): domain Eukaryota; kingdom Metazoa; phylum Mollusca; class Gastropoda; order Architaenioglossa; family Viviparidae; genus Sinotaia; species Sinotaia quadrata. Next base: position 37,992,876 of record CM054181.1, on the reverse strand, counting down.
ATATTCACCTTGAATAAAGTTAAGTTGGGGTAGTCACATTCATCTCCAATGAAATTAAGAGCAATCCGTAGAGAAATGCCTTTTTCTTCCAGCGGCCATGCAGCATACACAAATATTACAGTCGATTTGTGATTCTGTTTAATTTTTAAATAAATGAATTAAATAAAACTTAACTATTTTTTCAAAATTGATATATTTGTTCTCTTTAACAATTTGCTGATAACCATAAAAAAATAAATGCTGCCAGTCTAACTGTATAATATTTAATCGAGTATGAAGGATTTTTCTACAAATATGTGTGGTCATCTGTGTGTGTGTGTGTGTGTGTGTGCGTGTGTGTGGATGTGTGGATGTGTGGTTGAGTTAGGTAGTTTGTATATCTCATGACTTTGATCATAGGTGGCTGCAGGTGCAAAGTGAAAAACAGGCATTCATTGGAGTTTCAGTTTTTGTTATAGATGATAACTGTGCCAGCTTTAAACATCAATCAAAACCAATCAGCTTAGAATAAGAGAGCATTCAAATTAAGTGTGTCAGCTTTAAGCATGAAGACATTCACAATTATAAAAATGTCAGCTTATAAGAAGTGTCACGATAGGGGCCGGGTGAGCGCGCGAGCTGAAGTTAAGAGACACAAGGGGTGAATTCAGTTTTGGCCTGCTCCAGTGTATCTCCAAGGAAAACTCGTGTCACATGTGCCAGTAATACATCGTGTCAAATTGTTACATAGACACACAATGACATACAACAAAGGAACATTTTATTGGCTGTGTATGCGGATGAGCAAGTATCATAAAAAGTGAATAATCGGACGAACAGACAGACGGTACAAAACAATACAAATACAAATTCTTTCACCCCTCTCAAAAAAAACTGTGAATAACAAGTTTGTTTAGAGATGAAGAATTAGATCGTTTATTATCCAATTCGGGGCACTACTCTTTCACACAGTGATTAGTCAAACATACAACTTTCCAATGTCATACACTCTGTGGGAAATAAAGGGGGGGGGGGATGAAAATGGTGAACTTCAAAAATATAAAATGAAAGTTAATTACACGATTCTTATGCAGTAAATGGCACCGCTATTCAATAATGATAATTCATTACAAAATAGGGATAAACTGAAACATTATCCTAGAGTTTATATTACACAAATGATACAATAGTAATGAATAGATTCAATGTTCATATTCTTAACAGTTCTAGATGTGCATTTGCCTTGCTATTAATTACCCACTTAGTAATTCCAAGAAGATGACTTAATCTCACACATCACTCATAAGGGGTACTTCGAAGAGAAGATATGACGCATGCATCGCTGGACAGTGAAGACCTGCAGGAGTTTAGGCACTGTCTCAGATTCTGCCAAGAGGAAAAAAATCTGTGCTCTGTTGGCATGTTGCCAACCTTGGTAATTGTCGCTGCTTTCTTGGTTGCTGTGATGATGGAAAACCCAACGATGTTTAGCTTTACCAGATGATTTGTCTAGTGGGGTGTGTCGTTGCATCCTACTGGATGCAAAAATTCTTGTGTCCATTGGGCATTAAGATGTTGACCCTCCAACTGCAGAATATGCATTCAAACAAGCTCAGACAGGGGGACAAAAATGGCCTCTTGTGTTGTTACTGCATACAACCAAAGTTGCATGCATAAGCTGTCTTGAATTTGAACTGCCCACTTTGCCAGGAAAATATTGAAGCAATTTACCTTGTCACCTCAACATTTGGCAGTAGACATTTGAAAAATGGATGGAAAGAGATATTCTCAACTTTCCTTTATGAAATCTCTGTATATGAAATTTCCATACATATGAAGCAAGATTTTCAGCATAAGTGTATAAATCTTCCTTCCTCCCTTATATAGTTTTCCTAAAAATCTTCAAAAACTTCTAGAAGCTTTATGTCTTGTGACCTAACTTATTTTCTGCATGCGGCACACTCGTTGTTGGCAATTCTACTACGCATCAGCTTTCTTTCTCGTAAACACTTGTGATCAGTCATGCGTGAATACTCTAATTCACTCAATATATATAATTCTCTAATATATATATATTTAACATGAAATCATAACACACTCTGTGTCTACAACGTCTGTCTGACTAATGAAATCTTAGGTGAACAGTTTCTGGAATCATATTCGTAATAACAAACCGGGTTACTTCCCTTAACATGTTAGCGATTTTTAGATCACAAAATATAATTTTGGCTCCATCCTTCCCCGTGTCAAGAAGAAAGCATTCATACATCATAAAACATACACGTCGTATCAGCTTATAACATTAAATATTCACACTGTATCGACTTGCAACAGAGATTTCATTCTGGAAGAGAGAGATTTCGTTCTGGAAGAGAGAGATTTCGTTCTGGAAGAGAGAGATTTCGTTCTGGGGAGAGAAATTTCTTCCGCAAAAGAGAGAGATTTCTGTTCTGGAATGGAGAGAGAGATTTCTATCCTGGAAGAGAGAGAAATTATTGTTCTGTAAGAGAGAGAGAAATTTCTGTTTTGGAGGGAGATACTTTTATTCTTGGAGTACCATATGTGAGGAGAAGGAATATTTGATGCTCGGTAAGTTTTCTCGGGAAAGAGGTGAACTTTTCTCTTAACGATTCTTATAGTCATGTAAATAATATTAAATATAAATGTATAACTGAGTGTGCAATTTGTCAATATAATATTAAATATAAATGTATAACTGAGTGTGCAATTTGTCGTGTAAATAATATTAAATATAAATGTATAACTAAGTGTGCAATTTGTCGTGTAAATAATTTTAAATATAAATGTGTAACTGAGTGTGCAATTTGACATGTAAATAATATTAAATATAAATGTGTAACTGGGTGTCCAATTTGTCATGTAAATAATTTTAAATATAAATGTGTAAGTGAGCGTGCAATTTGACATGTAAATAATATTAAATATAAATGTGTAACTGGGTGTCCAATTTGTCATGTAAATAATTTGAAATATAGGCCTAAATGTGTGAGTGTTCCGTTTTTATCATATAAATATTGTTAAATATCAAAGTGTAAGTCAATATTTACTTTGTGTCATGGAAATAACATTAACTAAAAATGTTTAATTCAGTACTTAATTTGTGTCATGAAAATAATGTTATACTTAAAAGCTGTAATTGAACATTTATTTGTCTCGTGAAAATAATGTTAAATATAAATGCCTAATTCATTATTCAATTTGTGTCCTGTAAATAATGTTAAATATAAATGTCTAATTCATTATTCAATTTGTGTCCTGTAAATAATGTTAAATATAAATGTCTAATTCATTATTCAATTTGTGTCCTGTAAATAATGTTAAATATAAATGTCTAATTCAGTGTTCAGTTTTTCCTCACTTCACGTCGTTAGCACTGAGTGTGCTTGTTGTACTATGCAAAACGGTGTCTCGAAGTTATCGACTCATAAGGCGTACTGTTTGTGTTCCATATTTTGACAGAAGTCATTAAGTTGACCTAACTCACTTCAAAATAACACATTTTACAATTTTGCTAGTGAAACAGCTAAGGCCTGGGCTTTGGTCAAACAGAAAATGGCGACTGTAGTGACAACGTGAAGTTCATTTTCCTCTTAACCGACTGCGCAATTCTCTTTAGTTAGTGCGCACCACTACCAGGACGTGTGTACCTAACTCCCGGAGCAAATAAAGACCAGGTGTCCTGGTCGCTACACGCGAGGAAGAAATCCGCTTTGACACGATCGTGTGCCCGTTTACGCTTCACTGATCACCAAGCTCGAGCTCAGTGAGGAAATCCTTGTTAGTTTCACTTCATATCCGCTTCCTACTTTCGTTGATGCTGAAAACGGGCGCAAGCGTCGAGGAAGAGATTTATGTTGCAGAAAGGCGGATGGGGGGGAAGGGTACAGGTTTGAATGAGCATTTGGTGGGTTTTCTCCGTGCAGTTGGAGCCGTGCTAGCCGCCGAAGGCCGCCTTATTCGAGTTTTAACTGCAAGGAGATATTTAACTTGCGATCCCTGTAGCTCACGGGATTAAAAAAAAAAAAAAATAGTTCATGGGATCCTATTTACCGTTCCTTCTGACGGACTAGACACCACGCCCACCATTCAGACCTAGGGATTGGACAAGGATCACTAAAAAATTATTCATCCTGAACTAGGATTGAACCTCGTTTACTCGAGCGAGAGCGTAGACTCCTAGTTATGCCGTGTGTCACGTGACAATCCTGTGGGGGGAGGGGGGGACCGGAACGTGCTGTGGAATGCTAGAAATGTATTAGTGACAACATTATTATTATTACTCCCCTTTGAATATCTTTTATTATTTAAATGTTTACTTCTAGATTTGAGTTTATATTTTCGATTATTTAATTATGATGAGACTATTAGAAGCACATTTTACGATGTACACATGATAAAGTATACAAATAGTAAACGTGTTTTGCTGTTTGTTCGGTCAATATACTAGTTTGAATATTTTGCACTTTAATTTTGCAAGCTTGGACGTAGCGTGGCCCTGTTGCGTGGGTTTTTGTTTGTTTGTTACTTTTTAGTTTTGTTTTGCCCAGCGGCTCTTAGTACACACTAATTAATAAAATAATGATTATCTCATATACTTAGCCTTCAGGGTGAACAAGGTCAGGCATTTTTAAGTATTATGCAACACACTCTTCTAGACAGGTTTTGACAAATCTTAAACATCACGTTATAATAGCCAGGCTCTAGTAAATACTAAGTATCACATTATATTAGCCAGGCTTTGATAAGTAGTAAACATCACGTTATATTAGCCAGGCTTTGGTAAGTACTAAGCATCACGTTATACTAGTCAGGCTATCTATCTATCTATCTGTCTATCTATCTATCTATCTATCTATCTATCTATCTATCTATCTATCTATCTATCTATCTATCTATCTCTCTATCTCTCTATCTCTCTATCTATCTATCTATCTATCTATCTATCTATCTATCTATCTATCTATCTATCTATCTATCTATCTATCTATCTATCTATCTATCTCTTAGTCTTGTAGTCTTGTCGACCGTTGGGCACCACTGATGACCTGACAACCAGTTTCCTCCATTCCATTCTGTTCTCTGCTAATTTCACTGTATCGTTCAGTTTCAGTCCTGTCCACTCTGTTATCCTCTCATCGTTTCCTCTGTCAATATTGACTGTATAAGAGAGATAGAGTTGAATATTATTTAATAATATATAGTGACTGTTTTAAAACTTAGTTGTATTTATTTGTAATAAAAATATATATCTTTATTTTTGTTAATCCCTTCTTACGCATGTTAATTGATACATGTCTGGAGTAGTCACTGGGTGGATGGGGGCGTGACGAGTCAGTGATTGGATGAGTGTTAGTAAGTTGATAAAATACATTATTCCTTAAGTAAGAAGTTCCACCGTTGAACAGATAAATTATATGTGTGTCGATAGTACGTTTACTTACAGTGGTGTATGGATGCGAAATTCATTTAAGAAAACGTGAAGATGAATGAAAATGAAGATTTAACCACTGATAAGTGATTATGCATTATTAAATGATAAGATATTCATAATAATAATAATCATAACAGAGGCAGAACATATTATAGTGCCACAGTTAGTCTTTTAGTTTAGGATTTTGTCATATGGAGTTAAGATGGTGATGATTGTCATGAGCTCCGCAGTTAGTCTTTTAGTTTAGGATTTTGTCATATGGAGTTAAGACTGTGCTGATTGTCATGAGCGCCGCAGTTAGTCTTTTAGTTTAGGATTTTGTCATATGGAGTTAAGACTGTGCTGATTGTCATGAGCGCCGCAGTTAGTCTTTTAGTTTAGGATTTTGTCATATGGAGTTAAGACAGTGCTGATTGTCATGAGCTCCGCAGAGAATGTTGAAGTGTTATCAGGGTGTCGGATGCTAAAATAAACAAAATAATATAATAAATCAACATCAAAATTATTTCACATAGTGTCACTGCCTTAAACTGACAAAAACAAAAAAAATAATTTGGTAGCATTTTTAAAGAATATGTATCTCTACAACAACAACGACGACAACAACAAAAGTAAATAACCATATTTTATATCTTAAAGAAAAAAGTTCAAATTAACTTTTTATTTCCAGAGGAAACAAGTATGAATCCATGTCATATCTCTACTTGTAAAAACAGTCTAATTTTCTCGAATCTCTTAAGTCATAATGCACTATTAATTCGCATCTGATCTCATCCGTTAAGAACAGTCTAGTTTTCTAGTATGACTAAGTTATAATGCATTACTAATTCAAGTCTTATCTTTACTGGCAAAAATCAAGCCACTAACAGTTCAGGACTTATTTCTGCAGGAAAAGCAGCTAGCAAATCAGGACTTATTTCTGCAGGAAAAGCAGCTAGCAAATCAGGACTTATTTCTGCAGGAAAAGCAGCTAGCAAATCAGGACTTATTTCTGCAGGAAAAGCAGCTAACAAATCAAGACTTATTTCTGCAGGAAAAACAACTAGCAAATCATGACTTATTTTTGCAGGAAAAACAGCTAGCAAATCTAGCAAATCAAGACTTATTTTTTCAAGAAAATGGTCACTACAAAATCATGTCATTGAAGGCAAAATACTCTATCACTTGTGACATATCTTCAATAAAATAAACTTTCATGTTATGTGTTATCTCTATAGTAAAAAAATATAAACAACTACAAAAATACCTAACTCAAAATCCACGAATTATGTTAATAAGCATTAACAGTTCAAATTTTTTGCATTTCTTCTATATACAAAAACTAAATTCAGGAATGAATTTACCCTAAGGAACAGACAAAATTTATGTACTTTTCAAATATAATGAGAACAAATTAATTAAAATGTCATTGAATTTGTGGTGGAGTAAATTTGCCTATCCCTATTTCTAAACCTAATTGCTATATAAATTGTTAAATTGTCGAAGTGACGTGATCTTATGATGGTATTTTTGTAAGTGTCAGAGTTGGAGTAAACACTCGAGTTGAAAATATGCTAGAAATTTTAAATGCAATGCACAACAGTTCCAAATGGATGAGTAGTTTTTATTATCCAATGGTTAAGATTTATGAGAACGAAACCAGCCAATGGGCTGAGATCAAAAGTTTACCTACTGAAGAAAATTTCTTTTGCATGTTTTTGCAACAAAGCAAACAAGTTATTGTTTAATTATTACAGTCAATTCCACGTGATTCATTCCTCGTGTTGTAGAATACTGATTGTTATCTAAGTTATTCCCTCAAGGCTTATCCTGGACCTTCCTTCACCGTGTTTAGCTCTTTCAAGCAGATCAACAATTGTAGCACATTCCAGTAACTTCCTTGTACCAGAAATTGCTCAATGTAGTCAGCATACCTTGCCAACATAGATCAATGGAGTGTAGTGAATTTTCTAATCACTTAAATTTGGTGTGGCAAGATGTCCGGTCATGAAAGGCAGACATTAGTTAATGGTGAGTTAACTGACTGGTTGAGAGAGAATAGACTTAGAAATATTTAGCACTTTTGCTATTTTTCTCGTGTTTTAAGTAGAGATGTATTATGTGAGTAGACTATTCTTTCTACAAATGTTTGAACTAAGAGGCTTGAATATGCTAAACACTTGGCATTGTTTCTAGTGTACCTGCTCATTAAAACTGATGTAAACTGCTGTATTTATTATGCTGTGTGTGTATCAGGCTAATAAAATTAATACTGTTGCAGGAAACTATAAGTTGAGACTTGAATGTAAGAAGGAATGGAGATAAAAAATGGACTAAACTGGAAACTTAGCATTTATTCCATGATTATTTTTTAACAAGGTCAAAGCAGCCGTTCTTTGGGTTATTTGAATCTCCTGGCTTACTGATTATAAACCACTATGACCATGGTAGATGTGGGAAGCCTCTACTGCAGTGTAAAGTGTAAGGAATACACTACACTCCATTGATCTATGTTGGCAAGGTATGCTGACTACATTGAGCAATTTCTGGTACAAGGAAGTTACTGGAATGTGCTACAATTGTTGATCTGCTTGAAAGAGCTAAACACGGTGAAGAAAGGTCCAGGATAAGCCTTGAGGGATTAATTAGATAACAATCAGTATTCTACAACACGAGGAATGAATCACGTGGAATTGACTGTAATAATTAAACAATAACTTGTTTGCTTTGTTGCAAAAACATGCAAAAGATTATTGAAACAGTGCCTAATTCAGGTTATGTAAAAACTATTGTCTCTTATCTCTAATAATTTCATTTCTATTCTCTGATAAGAACTACCCTGTGAAATGTATTGACACTATTGTTGAATTATATTTAGGATGTAAGACTGTATAAATATAAAAATTATTCAAATGTGGTTTCATACAAATATAGATGTCAAGTAATCTTTTTCATTGTATTTGTTATATGTATATTTGATTGTTAATTTAATAAATTTATTGTCCTTCTTGCACATATTGATAACCTTATGTTGAAGAAGAAAGTGAAAGTAAATCGCTAAATATAGATTAAAGATTAGTAAGAAGTTTTCCATATATTGTGATGTTAAATGTTTGTTTTTAATGTTGTAGAAGAGAGAAAACGTTTACAGCGCTCGCATATCCGACAAGTGAGAGAGACGAGTGGTGTCTACTGGATGATTATTATTAACATAAATTAAGATTCTCATCACTAGTAATTAATTATGGATGATTAATTAATTAATAATAACAATAACAATTAAGTAGCTGGTGTTGGCGTCACAGAATTTAAGCAGTATATTTATATTCACAAAGTACGGTGACTGGATATGACGAACGCATTTTAGAACTGCGACTTCCGTTTGCCCTTGACTAGCAACTCTTACCCATAACACATATTATCACAAACACAAGGCGGATAAATGAACCCGGAAACGATAAAAATAATAATTAAAAGAAAACATTGATTTGTTATTGGCAAAATATCAGTCCCGTTGCCATTTGTTTCTGAGAAAATTTCCCCAATTTCTCTCGCTTAGCTAGCAAACTGTAGGTCTCCAAATAGGATTGGTCAGGGCTTGGTCCATAACCATCCAGACAATTTATTATGTCCGACAACAGCACGCATTGCTCAGACATTCATGGCGTTAATTGAAAAAGATCTATAATTGAAAAAGATCTACCATTTAGTAAAAATGGCGCCGCACGAAAACATCAATTAGTGATTGGCTGTATACATTTCAAAGAGTCTTTCTAACAGTAACTCCCAGGCCATGATATTTGTATTCTCTTGCTCACTCTCTCCAAACAGTAAACAACAACAACAACAAAAAAACGCAACAACCGTCAACTAATTATTTATTACACAGTAAAATACATTACACGTAAATATTATAAAATGTAAACGCGATCGACCAACATAATTGTATATAGTGTATCTCAAATACTTCAGAGATTTCAGTACTGATCTGTCCAGTTAAACATCAGATATAATCAATAGTTCATTTCAGTACTGATCTGTCCAGTTAAACATCAGATATAATCAATAGTTCATTTCAGTACCGATCTGTCCAGTTAAACATCAGATATAATCGATAGTTCATTTCAGTACCGATCTGTCAAGTTAAACATAGATATAATCAATAGTTCATTTCAGTACTGATATGTCCAGTTAAACTTAAGATATAATCAATAGTTCATTTCAGTGCCAATATGTCCAGTTAAACTCAAGACATGACCAGTAGTATATTTCAGTACTGATAAAACTATTTAAACTCCAGACTTATTCAACAGTGCATTTCAGTACATCCATTGAAACACACAAGAAAGACTAGTCAGTAATGATATACAAAATTGGCCAAGTATGTTTTGGAATATCAAATGAGCAATAAATCAAACTGGTTTGTTCATTTCAGCACATCTCACAAGACTGTATAGGTATTACAATTATTTAAATGTGGTTTCGTGGAAATATTGATGTCAAGTAATCTTTTTCAAAATTTATTGATCTTCTTCCACATATTGATACTTTATGTTGGAGAAGAAAGTGGGTGCATGAATAAATCGTAAACCAGACCTACATATCAATATGTCTGACCAATACATTTTTACACGTCCAATGGAAAACCAGACCTACATATCAATATGTCTGACCAATACATTTTTACACGTCCAATGGAAAACCAGACCTACATATCAATATGTCTGACCAATACATTTTTACACGTCCAATGGAAAACCAGACATACATATCAATATGTCTGGCCAATGCTGGTTAATGCGTTAAATGAAATCCCAAATTGACCGTTCGGTACATTTCGATATGTCTGATCAATACATTTTATTATGTCCAGTGAGACATCAAAAATGATAACCCAGTAGATATTATGTTTCTAAAGATATTAACTGAAGTCTTAACAGATTACTTCCCAATATAAACCATTTTCCAATCAACACGTAGGCCACACATAACATGAATTTACCGGCCAGCTGACACCATTTGTTGACCTTCCAGTATTATACATATATATCAGTAGGTAACCAACCTGCACAGTAAGTGAAACACATTGAGTGGACGGTTGAAACCATTAGTTGACCTACCAGTATTACACCTATATTTAATTAGGTAACAAGTTACACAGTAACTGAAACACATTTAGTTAACTGATCAATTTATGGACCAAATATCTTAATTCGATTACCCGAACGCATGTCTAATAATATATCTAGACAGAATACCTAAAGGTAAATACCCTTAGCCTACTGGTTAAAATATCTAGTTACTTTACCAAAATATATCTGCCCTTAACCTACCGACTAATTTATAACCAAAATATATCTGCTCTTAACCTACCGACTAATATATAACCAAAATACTCTTCACTGACTGGCCATGTATCACCCAGTACACAAGTCAAAACATAATCAACTAAGTTTATTAAAATATATGTAAGGTGATTAGCCGACCTGACAAAATATACCCAAAATAAATTAGCTAACCCAAGAGAATAACTGCTCATTGGAACAGATGTCTAATTAAATTACCCCAAAACACCAATAACTGATCAAACAAGTCGACGCGTTAAAAGAAAACAAGAAAATAAATATCCGTCTATAAGTACTTTAAACATTCCGGTTAAACAATACAGTCACTGTTCTAGGACGAAACATTTGTTAACAGGAAATGGAAGATGTCAATATCCGGAAGTGAACTTCAATCAAGCTGAGATGTGGGAAATAATAGCACAGATGACAGTATTAGAGAATTATACTTCATCCTATTTAAATATAGCACACAGGAAGTCCACAGGATGAGGTCAAACAGGCGTTGACTTTGATATTTATAATTAAACTGTGTAATCCTCTCTAGGTTTCCGGGCCTGACAAAAAGTCGTTATTTGGTCCCTAAAGGAGAAATCATTTCATTAGTCCAACTAGTCAATCTATCCATTCTCAATCGCAAGTTGATGATTTTGCAACCGTTTACATAAAAAAATCAAACACATCAGCAAACAACAAACAAAAACCCAGCCAAACAAACACACAACAGGAAACAACAAACAAAAAGAAACCAACCAAACACACAACAGCAAACAACAACCAAAAAGAAACCCCAACCAACCAAACATACAACAAACAAATAAACAACCAAAAATCGTGCAACAGCAAACAACCAGCCAAACAACAAACAAAACCAACCAAACAAACACACAACAGCAAACAACAAACAAAAACCAACCAAACGAATGCACAACAGCAAACAATATACAAAACCAACCAACCAAACACACAACAGCAAACAACAAACAAAAGCCAGCAAAACAAATAACGAAGCCAGACAAACAGTCAGTCAAACTACCATTAAAAGCTTTTTAAAAAAAAAATCACACAATTTGGCAAAGCCTATGTAATTACTGTCTAAACAAACCAAGAGTTAAAGACGCATCTAATACAGCTGATTAAATAAATAAATAGTTTAAATTTTGTAGGAAGACTTTGATGTATTGCCATAGTTTCCTAATAAACGACAGTAGACAGCAGTATTGATCATTTCTAAACTAATAAAATTTTCACATTAGAATTCTCTTCCTCCCTTAATTAAGATCAGTGGCATTTTGAGGTTGCGTGTGCCTTTCAGACCTAGCAGCTCTCCAGTTGAGCTTATGGAATGTTGATAGTTGGAGGGGGCCAAATAAATTTATTTATGACACATAGCTGTGTCACAGCAGTAGCGATACAAGACACTGTCATGACACGATTGTAGCGATACAAGACACTGTTATGCCATGATTGGATTGTTGTTGGGAACGACAGGCTTAAGAGGTGAATGAGAACATTCTTGCTTATAAAAAAGTAATTTGAAAAAACACAAACACGTGGAGAGAAAACGTGACGATCAGAAAGAGATAACAGTTGGAGAAACGACATTTAAACAAGCCAGGTGAATAAAGTTTCCAGTTATTTTCGATCCTGTACGGCGAATCAAGTGGAAGAGGAAGTTTATGGACAGATACTTTGATTACTGTTGTTGTTTTCACTATCCTTTCTCCTCCCTTCACCTCCGCATTATCATCACTGAAGCGGATATTGCACAAAGAAGGCAAAGCAATTTATCGGCATGTACATTTTACTGTCGAATTTGTAACACGACGTCAGATAAGCCGGCTACACAGGCATGTAGTCAACACATAGACTGCGTAATCAGTTGTGACAGACCACTCGTTGTTCATAACAGGGCAGGATGCACCCCGCTACGCAGGCACGGTTCTGGGGTAAATAAAAATTATGACCCAAGAGCATAAAGACCCACATAAAAATTATGACCCAAGAGCATACGTAGAAACCCTAATCGCACGTATGCTCGTTTGGATTTTTGCTGTTTTTGAGAGTCACGAAACGACTTCATGTCACGAAATGACTTCATGTGACTTGAGTTTACGTGTATGATGAATATATTTCGTCAAAAAGGGCGACAATCACAGTAGGTCAAGTCGTAAAGAGCCGGATGACCTGGTGTGGAAATACATTGTACATTTGGACATAATAACTGAGTAACAGTTTATCTCTCACAGTCAGATAGACATGCAGTAACACAATTAAACAATGTGCATAAATACATACACAAATATACTACACATGTGACTATGTTATCATTATATATATACATACCATTGATACCACCTATTCTTCGTATGGTCACAAACTGATGTTAACTTAAGATTTACTTAGAGTGAAATTATTCTAATGTCATTCATACCTATAATTTATTATTACTAGCTAAGCAGTAGTCCACTTTCCTTGTTTATTACCGCCAGCTCACTTGATCATGCTTTGTGTAAATTTATTATTTATGTCCTTTTTATTGTTGTAATTATTGTTCCACCCACTGTCCGTGATTAGAACTTACCTCATTCAATTTCGTGATAGACACGCAGTTTTGCCCCTCAGCCTGTGCCTGCGTAGTGAGTCAGAGACTCAGCGCCATACCAGGAAAAACCCACTGCGCACATGTAACGCAGATACCGAAATAAAAATGATCATGAACCTGCGTGGCTGATAAACATTTGCGTTCGCTCTAATTTATGTCATTTTTGTTGTTGTAATTGTTCCACCCACTGCCCGTGATTAGAACTTACCTCATTCAGTTTCGTGATAGACACGCAGTTTTACTCGGGCGCAGCCTGTGCCTGCGTAGTGAGTCAGAGACGCAACGCCATACCAGGAAAAACCCACTGCGCACATGTAACGTAGGTACCGAAATAAAAATGATCATGAGCCTGCGTGGCTGATAAACATTTGCGTTCGCTCTAATTTGTTCTCACTCCCTCTCTCTCTCTCTCTCTCTCTCTCACACACACACACACGCACGCACACATATTGTATATTAATTTGTTTTAGTAACACTGCGCACGCCTTTCCATATGACATTTATGTGTGATTATAATTCTTAAATCGTTCAAGATTAACGTGAATACGGCACCACCTCATATCTATTCACTAACACAGCTCTCTGACATCACGGACCACGTGACCCTTTTGCTGGAGTCACGTGACATCTTTGTTTGTGTTAGGCAAGGAGGTAAATGTAATTTGAGATAACAGATCGGTGCATGTTTGTTCAAAGCCCGGATGATAGCAAAACACACCATAAACTGACTAACCTCGTCAGTGGACGACCGACCAAAACCGATACAAACGTCTATTAAACACTAGGTTGCCAGAAACTGATTGTTTCGCTGTTTACTAATTTTTGTATTATATAAACACTCATCTCAAAATCTTGTTAAGTACTTTTCTGCTACCGTGTAACGTGAAAACTAAATTCACAACCATTGAAGGCCAATGTGTACTTTTATTCTACTTCCGTGTTGGTGTAAGTTACCAAGAACCGAAAGATAATTATTATAATTGATTATAATCAATGAGACTGTTTGATTACCACACAGCCTTACAGAAGAAAGGTTGCTAGTTAGGATAGAAAGGTCACTACTTAGGTTCAAATGTTTGTTTTTGGTTTAAGGTTCACTGATAAAGGAGGACTAGAGTCGTAAGGATTTCTACGCAGGCACACGGTGGGGTCCAATAGATAACTGTATAATTGGACAATGAAGTAGTACAAATTTAGGTTTTACTTTTGCAAAATTACATTCAGTGGGTGGTACTTACATGGAATGCATAAAATACTCGTATCTCTCACACTTCCTGTTTCAGTGTTATTTGTCCCGGTGACCTGCCTTATCAGTGCAAACACTGGGACGATCTACTTAGCTGGTTTATTTTTGTCAGGTTGTCACTTTCAATGCTGAACGTTCACTTTCAATATTTATAGATTTTGCGAATAGGCGCTAAGACCTAGGGAGACAGACGATAAGGCATGGTTAGACACGAGGACGAAGAAGTAAGAGTTAAGGCGTTGACGCTGAAATGATGTTGCGGACAGGCGCTATATAAGGCCTGGATCAAATTAGGACGAAGAATTAAGAGTTGAAGTGTGGTAGAAAGGGCGATGAAGGAGTTTTGTTCAGATTGCCGGTAGTGCTAGGCACTCCTACAATATGACGTACACCATACTAGTAGTAATTGTAGTAGTAGAAGTGCTAGGTGCCTTTGTAATATAGGAACTATCATTATCAGTATTAGTCAATGATGCATGCCCCTTGTAGTAGGGGAATCATCATTGTCACATGTGGGATTATTTTTTAACGACCCACCCCGTCTCAGCATTAACTGAATGAATTATTAAATATAAAATTAATTTTTAATGCTGATAACAGCCCATGGCCCAATCTGCTCTTACAGCCCCATGACCCAATCTACTCTTACAGCCCAATGACCCAATCTACTCTTACAGCCCCATGACCCAATCTACTCTTACAGCCCAATGACCCAATCTACTCTTACAGCCCCATGGCCCAATCTACTCTTACAGCCCATGGCCCAATCTACTCTTACAGCCCCATGACCCAATCTACTCTTACAGCCCCATGGCCCAATCTACTCTTACAGCCCCGTGGCCCAATCTACTCTTACAATCCTTATATTAAATCCTACCGCTAACGTTTATGTGACAGTTAAATATTCAATATAGTGACAAGTAAATTAGTTGACCTGTCTCATGGAATTGTTGATGCTATATCTCCCTCTTGATTAATTAAAAAACATTAATTCTTATACAGCTCGTCCCCCAGCCGATTCCAATTAATGGTCATTCGAAAGAATTAATTAAGATATAGGATAAGATAGCAAAATTTAATAATGAACAATAAAAGAAGAACAAAAAATTGATTCTGAGATACAATAAAGCCAATGAGAATGTTCACTGTCCCGTGCTTCCCACTATTCAGTGTTTATAATCAAACAAATTATCAGTACTGAGTGGTTTTGAGTTGTCCATGGGGTGAACAGGGTGAACGGGGTGAACAGTCCGATTTTTGCACTCTGGATATGCATTTATTTGTTTGATCTCCCTTTAATGGGCGGCTCTTCTCCTTTGATCAGACTACCATCAATACGGAATTCCTGGACCAGTCCACAGTAAAAAGGGGTCCAGCTGCACAAAATAACATTTCTTTTTGGACTGGCATAATTATTATGTTAACATTAAAGTAGCCTAAACGACAGTAGGCTGAAACAACCTCTCTTAGAGCAGGCTACTTTATCCAACAAACGCTAGCTTACAATTCAATGGAATTACTATTATTATGGATCATTTATAAAACATGACAACAATAATTTCAAAAATTTACATGTTCACAGTTTGTCGTCATATATTTCAATAATTAATATCCCACAACCAGCCGTTTACATTTAACCATTACATCACTTCATAGTTTAGTTCACCTCAATTCAAACAATTTTACAATGTAAAACGAACATGGCGCATCAGAACACATGTGCATTACAAATTCATCATCATACCTGTACAATTAAACTGCTGCTAAAGCCATACAATACCTCTCTGAAAAGAAATACACATTAGCTCACACGTACAAATAATCAACAATAAAAAATACCAAGAATTCGTCAACATTTTAATTAATAATACATTCGTATATGCTTACCAATCCCTGGTATCTTGCTAAAGCCCATATCTTAGTATTACAGATCAAAGGTTCCAAATTGGTATGATGCAGGGTGCAACAGGCAGGATTTAGAATGGTTATATACCTACCTGGATTTGACCACAGTTTCGTGTACGTCACGAGCAGAACTCAAATGTCTGTATATGGTTACAGCGTGTCCAGTTAACCTCACTCCTCTACTAATCACCCCCTTATCACATTTATACTCCACACATGGTTAATGGGCCCCCTACTTAACCTAATTCCTCTAGTTGAGCGCAAGGTATGGGCGGGTCATGATTGACTACACAGCTGACCACACAGTAAATAACTCTGAAGATCAACGATAAATGATATGCTATACACATCTATATCAAGTATAGAAAAACAAAAAAGAATTGGAATATGCAAAGGGCATAGTTTGCCTCATTGGCACAACCTGTCACAATCATCATCATCATCATCATTTTTAGTCAGTCAGTCAGTGGTGCTCTATAATCTTTTGGTGCATCTGTGCATTGCTTACCAGTCAGCCTGTCTGCACGTCTGGTATGCCTGACCTTCCTGAAGTTGCAACAGACCAAAAAAAAATCAGGTAAGTGCTGAGTTGGTCAGGTAAGTGCTGAGTTGGTCAGTTAAGCCAATACTACTCAAGTCTGAAGCCCAGGTGAAACAACAATTTGAGCTTTTTTAGGATATACGTGACTAATTAACATTTTAAATGATATTGCACTGTGTTTTCAATGTTTCAAAGTTCAGTAATCAATTCTGATGAAAAATAATTGCCATGATGCAAGTCAATTATTTTCCAATGGCAGAGGTAATCGTAATTCATAGAAATCATTGGCTTGACCACTTCATCATGTATTGGCAATTGTACTTAAGGTACTAGTACTACCTAGCGAGGGGTACCAAATTGTATCTGATCAACACATCACTGTTTTTCAATGGATCAGCTTCACATTTTGCACAACATCACACCAGTGTCCCTTGTTTAGAGTTTAATCATTTATTTTGTGATAAGTTTGATAGACTTTCTTTTAAAATTAATTATTTAAAAAATAATGAAATGCGAACGTTATAAAATATAGGGCTCACGTTTTACACAGTAACTCAAAATAAAAGCATCCCTGGACCTTGAGATTTTTTTCATGTTATTTTCATAAAATTATCTTGGGCGTGAACTAAAATAGAGTGTATGCTACCTATACTATTTATTTTATGGTCATCGGAAAAACACACTAAATTCCAATGCATTACACCTTTACTTGAAAAATTGCAAATAAAGCTGTTATCAAAGTACAGGTCTCATTCTAGTTCATGCCCAAGAGAATGTTACCAGCTGGCAGCATGCCAAATTTCAAGCAGATATCTTGATAAATAAAAAAGTTATGATGTAAAAAGTATTAATACTAGTCGTTTTTTGGAGAAAAAAGGACCCCTAAAAATAGATTCATTTCTTGCAGTATGCCTCAAAGAGCTTCAGCCAAGTAAGCCTGTTACGTTTCCAGTATTTATTTAAAGACCCTGCTTAGGAAATTATAGAACTTTAATTTACTATTTAAATTAATTCCCTTTCGTTTAACCTAAACAGACTGGTTGCTCAAATCATCATTCGACTAAATTAAAAATGCATCTTTGTAGTCTAGATCACAGATTTACGAAACTGATAATTTGCGTACATTAGCTAGATTGGAAATCGTTAAAAACTCTCTTAGATTCATATGCATTCATTACGTCATTCGTTTAGCTCAGACAGCCCCCATCCAATCCCATTTGGTCTATATGCATACAATTTACTACAAAAAGAGGTTCTTAACAAAATGAAATAAGATTTAATAAGTTTAACAATTAACAGCAACGATTAATTACGAACACGATGTCTTAATTCTACACAGCGTTGTTCTCTCATTTTACCGTCTTTGTTAAAAGTCTTAACGAGAATTCTCTTGCCAAATAGTCATTTGATTCTGGACCACAGTAGATATACTTAACTACACTTTTGGTCGCACGTGGGGTTCAACTGGTTAGAACTTGTCCACATCCTTTGGCTCATCGTCAGTACTGCATAGCATAACAGTCAATCGCCCACTCAATTACTGCATCGCTAATGTACTTGCGACGAATCGTTAACCGTAGTTAACACGAGGTACTTCTGCATAGTTCACGTATGGGTCATGAAGACACCCGAGTCGGTGTACGACTCAAGAAGTACGAAGGTAGAGAGGAGTAATATAAGAACCCGGCTGAAACAAAGGATTTTGGGCTCTGTAACTATTTGCGTGTATATTCGCAAAACCCAAGCACATGTTTCTTTGTTTAAGGTTCTGAATTTAGAATCTTTGACTATCGTGTCGTTTACAATTCAAATATGGTTATATTTAAATATACATTGTGGTCCACGTGTGTGTTACATATAACGTTACACGAACGTATGAATTCCCAAATATTTACAGCATTAAAAATTGGAATTCACACAAAGGATTAATTCAAAATGAAGCATGAATGCTTTACAATTTTACACGAAAAATTATATGCAAGAACAATTTGAATTACAAAGAAGAATTCACCACGTGCACAGACATACTGGCGGCACTAGTGAATTTAAGATTATATAAATTAAAGATAAGAAAAGGTTACAATAATTTATATACAATAACTTTTAGATTTGTCCCTTTACATCGAAACACGTGCTTTGGCTAAATTAGCGCTAGCTGTACAAAATACATACATCAATTCAATTACAAAATACAATCAATAAATGCAATAGATACTGTAAGAAGTAGACGTGTTATTGTTACCTCTTCAAAGTAGATTTTACTGCTCTAGCGCGGGTTCATCTTCGACTCTCTTATGACTCTGGTATGGCGGCGGGACGGAGCTAATGTTAAAGCTGCCTTGTATGTCTGCCGGTCTGGGAGTGAGTGAGAGTTTGGGCGCGTTATGATCGTATTTTATGAAACTGCATTGAACGCATCACGTGACCGCTCACGTGGTATGTTTGATCTCGAAGGTGCTGGACACTGGCCTAAAGTTATGCAACAATCCGACCTTGCTAGAAGCCTCTAGATACTGATGTATCACGGGTGAATTTCAACAAAGGTCCGTTCAAAAGTTTAATTTTGAAAACAAGCAATTGGGTCACGAGGCTATGACACAGAATTTGTCACACATCGTCACACCCCCTTGCTTTTGAGGCGTTTATCTTACCAAAAGATAAATGCCTCCTACAAATTATGTGTTATAAAATGTAGAAGTGCAAAATGAAGAAAAAATTTACAATTAAAAAATTTCAACATAACCAGAAATAATGTAACGTGACGGAAAAATCAACTCTAGATTAACGGCACTCTCATACAATATTTCTCACTTCAGAAATCAAAGAAAAATGATTTAAGAAAAATCAAATAAAAATGATTTAAGAAAAGCGTTCAGTCTAATTGAATAGACATCCATCCAATGGAATAACATGTTCTGAAATTCTCACTATCTGTCCCAATAATCAATAGTTCACACACAACCTAGTTTGATCTAACCAGATTATTCAGAATAGAAATCCAACATCAACTAATTCCACTGAATACGTTTCCAACAATAGTGTGATCAAAAAATTGACTTCCAATGAACAACACTATCAATATGCAGGTTATGAAAAGTTCCAGATATTGATTTCCTGTATCAACCAAATATCAGAGTTTGTGAATTACCAACTCAATGAACCATCTATCAGTCTACCTGTCATATTCAGAGTTACAACACTAAAACAATTCAATCAGTGTTATAGCTTATCCCAAGTTTTTATGAAATGTCCAACATATTTACAATAACAACCACCAACTACTGTACAACAAGAAAATAATGAAAATTCAAAGGAAGTGTCAAATCATTATTCCTACTGCTGTACTATCCTGCCTAGCACAATCTTCGTAGTTCTGTCCCAACCCCAATACACGTCGTCGCCCATGTGTGTCAACATGTCTATGGCATGACAACTGTATTCTTTCTTTCTTACTCTGTTCGTCAGAATGTCACTGTGAGGTGCAATATATTGCATGTCAAGTTTAGACTTTTCATTTCTCGTCCGGTAAGTACGTCCTTGAAGTGTTTTATCTCTTCCCAAACTCTCCAAAGTACTTGTCAAGTTTAAAATGTTTTTGGTAGTGTCAGTTTCTGCATGACTGGTCTCTACCCTGTCTAACAGTTTCAAACTTCTCGATACGTTTCGTATCATGTCAGTGTCACTGTGGCCTTGACTATGCGAAGTCTGAATTTCAAATCTATCGCTCTTAGCCTTGTCACTGAACTCACGCAAATGGAAATTTGCTCTCTTGGTGTTTCGCGCATCTGTAGTTACGTCATTGTGTATACATTGAACGTTTCTAGTTCGCATGCACTCAACGTCTTTTGTCGGAATGGCGTCAGATCTACTATGGGTCCATTTCGCATCTAGTCTAACGTCATAGGTTTGCAAATGTGCTCTGTCATGGCTACCAGTCTCTCTGAAGTACCTGAATTGCAACATTAGCTTCTCCTCTAAATCTGGAGGTTCCGTTCTCCTGATCTTATCATAGACTGAAGTGAAATACCTCATCCCACTAGTTGTTTTCTGTTTTAACCCATTCACAACTAGGTGTTCGACTGTTATGTCTGTCAATTTGTCTCTCTCCTTGACAACATAAGTCTGTGTCTCTTTTGTGACTCTAGAATTGTCTAACCCTCCACTCGAGTATTCCCTAGTCACTGTGTGGTCAGACTCACTCGCTAGCAAGTCAGATTCCTGTGGTTGTATGAACAAGGGTTCTGTCTTAAACTCTCCAAGAGTTACTGATTGTCTCCCCTGGACCATACCGTTTATTGAACTAACATAATCTGTCTCCACTGACTTAGTTAATTCAATGTGTCTCCTCATCAGGTCGTCAGAATCTAGGATGGAAATTCTGTCAGTTTCAGTCACCAACTGGCAGTGAATGTTACCTGTCTCTAATACACTGAATAACATCACCATGTCTACTCTCTGTGTGTTGTAGGCTACACTCCCACTGTTTCCTCTATCATAATTCTCTGCATCTGATGTCAGTAACAGCCCTGATGTCCCACCTACTCTGGTTATCAGTCCGTCACTCCGGTTTTCATTATCTATCAATCTAGTTCTGTCACTCATTTGTACTGTGTCTTTGATCAACCAAGGATTACACTCCGCACTTATTGTCAGTGAACCAAGGAACATATCAGTTAATGAAACCCCCTCCTCCTTACTTCCACTTGTCTCAGTTTTTGGTACGTACTCATGACATTCCTTTATCTCAACAGGTGAGTCAATAAAGGTAGTCCATGTACCGTGGCTTCTGTCTACGTCACTAAGTCCATTAAGTGATTTATCTGCAGACAGTTCTGCCGTGTCTCTGACAACTGCGTGCATACACGTCAGTACACATGCATTGTTATCGTCGACCGTCTCTAATATCCCTATGTTAGAAATACTAGATTTCGTCCTTGTACAGTTTTCGACTATATCTTCTTCCATGTCACGTTTGGAAAAGAACTCTGTCTCAGCTCTGACAACTGTCATGTCATCTGAAGTAAATGAATTTATCATAGGCACATTGTCTCCGTCTGTAATGCTACCTATACTGTCATCTGGATCAAATACTTCTGTTTCCCTGGCTATCAATGTGTTAGCACTCGAAACCTCCATAACGCAATAATCTTGTGTTCTAAAATTACGTCATGACTCACGTCAATCATCGGAGATCGAGATCTGCCGATGTCAGTCTTCGTAGCGAGCACATTTTCATGACTCTCTCTTAAACTAACAGTTCGGTCAGTAGACTCAGTGGATGTGTCACTGCCTTTCAACAATACACAACTGATAGAACCCGTTTCTATCTTCTCATGCATACTTGTCCTGTCAGAAAAATCAGTCACTGTGTTGCTAGAAGTTTCATCACACCTTAACGGTACACAACCGATAGAATCTGTCTCTATCTTATCATGCGCATTCAGTCCGTCAACCAAGGTGTCACACGTACACGGCGGTGTATGTGTTTGTCCAAATTCTACACGTGTTATTAAGTCCTTAACAACAGTGTCTTTTCTTGTCTCTGTTTCAAGATCAAGCTTTGGTGCGCTAACTGTTTCTGTAAACTGGTTAGCAAGTTGAACTGTAATGGTTTCGTCAAAACATTTGTTTTTGTTTTCGATCAAACTGTCTACTTTGTCTGCTGTGTTCGGTAGTGCGACTAATTTCTGTGTGTCAGTCTCCACGCTCGCGGCGTTTGACCTCGGCAAGTCAAAGTTCACGGCCTGACCTTCCTGTCGTAATTTGTCAACAGTACCCTCACCTTCCCCAGCAATTCTAGACTCTGTTTCGATTTCTGTCCACAACCATTCTAATTCTAGACTTTCTTTCCTTTCTATAAGCCTTAGCCTCTCTTTCTTCAACTTTCTAATTTCGAACGTTAAGTCTCGTATTTCAGCCTCCCCTTTGAATCGGAAATCTCTATCACACAACTGCGCTTCTGTAAGTTTTACACGTGAGCTTATTGAAGATCTAATTTCTTCCCTGTGTTCTATTTCCTTTTCATTGAGTTCTAGTAGGACGAAAATACGTAGCTGTTCACCTCTATATTCTAGTGATATGCCTATCCCGTGTTCGCGTTTTAGAATCTCCATGAGCTGTAAGCTCCCTATCCGTTCATCGATCCTTAGATCTATCAAAGTCGTAAGGTGATCATCTTCTATCTCTATCCATTCCATCTCTCGTTCATGTTTCTCTCTCAGATGTTCAACAAACTGTTCGAGATCCATCTTATTTATTTAGCGCGTCTGGCTACAATAAATATCTCTCGTGATTGTGTATCTAACCGTAGGCGATAAAACTCCGCTTTTATCCCACAATAACTTTTAGGCTACGACCTTACAAAAATTATTGAATTTACTCAGAACACCTTCCGAAATAAATTACGCGTTGGTTACACGTTCACCTGCTTGGTTACAAATCTGTTGTCTCCAAGGCTTCCGTAATGTCACGGCTCCGACCATACAACATTACACATTATACTTAGCACCCTAAATATAATAGTCCGAAGTCTGTTACTACCGGTAACTCTCCTAGCTGGCGGTATAACACGTCGACTTCTCACAATGAAGTATCCAGTAACGCAATACTAAATAAATCATTCAATAGCTAACATGACATATTTAACTACGCTTAAATATATCAACATTAACTAACATGCACGCTACTCTGCAAAAGAATACATGCACATGTCACAACAAAAGCAAGATAAATATTTCAACAATCCTGAATCAATAGAATATTGGCAATTCTCAAATGTTCGTTTGTTTCTAGGTTTATGATACGCCCTATGTATATAAAAATGTTACAATTTAATACATATCAATCCGCGGACGAGGCACCACTTGTTACGTTTCCAGTATTTATTTAAAGACCCTGCTTAGGAAATTATAGAACTTTAATTTACTATTTAAATTAATTCCCTTTCGTTTAACCTAAACAGACTGGTTGCTCAAATCATCATTCGACTAAATTAAAAATGCATCTTTGTAGTCTAGATCACAGATTTACGAAACTGATAATTTGCGTACATTAGCTAGATTGGAAATCGTTAAAAACTCTCTTAGATTCATATGCATTCATTACGTCATTCGTTTAGCTCAGACAGCCCCCATCCAATCCCATTTGGTCTATATGCATACAATTTACTACAAAAAGAGGTTCTTAACAAAATGAAATAAGATTTAATAAGTTTAACAATTAACAGCAACGATTAATTACGAACACGATGTCTTAATTCTACACAGCGTTGTTCTCTCATTTTACCGTCTTTGTTAAAAGTCTTAACGAGAATTCTCTTGCCAAATAGTCATTTGATTCTGGACCACAGTAGATATACTTAACTACACTTTTGGTCGCACGTGGGGTTCAACTGGTTAGAACTTGTCCACATCCTTTGGCTCATCGTCAGTACTGCATAGCATAACAGTCAATCGCCCACTCAATTACTGCATCGCTAATGTACTTGCGACGAATCGTTAACCGTAGTTAACACGAGGTACTTCTGCATAGTTCACGTATGGGTCATGAAGACACCCGAGTCGGTGTACGACTCAAGAAGTACGAAGGTAGAGAGGAGTAATATAAGAACCCGGCTGAAACAAAGGATTTTGGGCTCTGTAACTATTTGCGTGTATATTCGCAAAACCCAAGCACATGTTTCTTTGTTTAAGGTTCTGAATTTAGAATCTTTGACTATCGTGTCGTTTACAATTCAAATATGGTTATATTTAAATATACATTGTGGTCCACGTGTGTGTTACATATAACGTTACACGAACGTATGAATTCCCAAATATTTACAGCATTAAAAATTGGAATTCACACAAAGGATTAATTCAAAATGAAGCATGAATGCTTTACAATTTTACACGAAAAATTATATGCAAGAACAATTTGAATTACAAAGAAGAATTCACCACGTGCACAGACATACTGGCGGCACTAGTGAATTTAAGATTATATAAATTAAAGATAAGAAAAGGTTACAATAATTTATATACAATAACTTTTAGATTTGTCCCTTTACATCGAAACACGTGCTTTGGCTAAATTAGCGCTAGCTGTACAAAATACATACATCAATTCAATTACAAAATACAATCAATAAATGCAATAGATACTGTAAGAAGTAGACGTGTTATTGTTACCTCTTCAAAGTAGATTTTACTGCTCTAGCGCGGGTTCATCTTCGACTCTCTTATGACTCTGGTATGGCGGCGGGACGGAGCTAATGTTAAAGCTGCCTTGTATGTCTGCCGGTCTGGGAGTGAGTGAGAGTTTGGGCGCGTTATGATCGTATTTTATGAAACTGCATTGAACGCATCACGTGACCGCTCACGTGGTATGTTTGATCTCGAAGGTGCTGGACACTGGCCTAAAGTTATGCAACAATCCGACCTTGCTAGAAGCCTCTAGATACTGATGTATCACGGGTGAATTTCAACAAAGGTCCGTTCAAAAGTTTAATTTTGAAAACAAGCAATTGGGTCACGAGGCTATGACACAGAATTTGTCACACATCGTCACAAAGCCTGACCCTCCATTTCTGCTTGATCTTCCTGCAGCCCTAGCCTCCTCTGCCTCTTCCTCATTCTCCACTCTTTTGTTGCCTGCAGAGCCCATCACTGAGCTGTGATGATCTGCAGTGAGTCACTGTCTGTGAAGAACCGTTTCGCGAAACAACGGGACACAATGTCCAGTCTTTGCAGTATGTAACCAAGGGGTGCACAACCAGAACTGCACAAACACACAGCTACAGCCACTGCAGTCTCCACTGTTCTAAGTCCATGATTTTTTGTCTTGGGACAAAATTTCCAAATTAGATGATTCAAACTCTCATTTGGGTTCTGGGTGTACCCCTCAAGGCACTTTTCCAAGAGCTGTGTTTTAGCTAAGACTTTGAAAGTTGGCTTGAGTTCATCCATAACTGCAGGTGGCAAATTGTTCTTGTGTTTGTAGTTTGCAGTGTCATTTCTTGCCTCAGCTTTTTTGTATGTGCACCAAGAAGCATGGCAAAAGTTAGGGACAGGGTTTTCATCACTTGAACCCTTGTGGAAGTAAATAGCCCCCACAGCTTCCCTCATGATACTAGATTAGCCCACCTAGATCCCCTCATGATACTAGATTATTTTTATTTCCTCTTATGGCATTCCCATAATAGGCCTGAATTTTGTCAATTTGCTGATTTGTTAGTCTTCCTCTTCCACCAATGGGTTTACCAACCTACAATAATCTAGCTCCACACCGATTTTTTAGATTCCGGACGGGTGCCCATTTTTGTTTGGACGTGTCCCACGCATTCTATCTTTACAATGGGATGCTCATCTCCATATGGATTATCATCAAAGACCTTTTTAAAACACTTAGTATAACATCTCTGATGAAACTAATGTACCTCAAACTGTACTTCTCTACAAAATGCTGATTTTCTTCAAAAGTTGCCATTTTCTCTGACTCAAGGGAAAACAAGCATACACTTTGAATGCCAATAACTCAAAAACTAAGCGACTTAGCGATATAATTCGAAGTGCACATTAAACTTAGGACATTTTGCTACCAGAATATACTAATGTCGTAAACCAACCAAAAAAATCGATTTTTCATCATTTTCTAGGTAGTACTAGCACCTTAAAGGACACAGAGATAAGTCAAGCTCATAGACATCGTTAGCTCTCCTATTTCGCAATGAACTGGTAGTTTGATTGAAATGGTACAGAAGTAAACCTCATAAACATCTGTTTCTCGCCTACTTTGTCGCTTACTGGTCATATTAAAATGACTCACAGGTACGCCTAGCTCGTAGACATCTCACCTACATCGTCACTTACTGGTAATTATATTTAAATGGAATAGATGTAAACCTAGTTCACATATATCTTTGGCTCGCTTACTGGTAATTCCGAGAGTATCACTTGGTTAGTCGTGTGCTGTCCTCTCATAATCAGTTATCAAACTCTTCTCTCTCCAAGAATATCACACATTTATTCGTGTAAGAAACGATTGACCGTAGCAATTTCCACACAATTACTCATATTCAGTACCACTCAACTACCCATATCCATCTCCACACCATTACCCATCCGTCATCTCTTAATTACCCATGTCTAACACCACCCAACTAACCATCCGTCACCACATAGTTACCCATGTCTAACACCACCCACTAACCATCCATCACCACATAGTTACCCATGTCTAACACCACCCACTAACCATCCATCACCACATAGTTACCCATGTCTAACACCACCCACTAACCATCCATCATCACATAATTACCCATGTCTAAAACCACCCAACTAACCATCCATCATCACATAGTTATCCATGTCCTGGGTTGCACCACCCAGCTAACCATCCATCATCATATAAATAGCCATGTCCAGCACAACACAACTACCCATCCATTATCACATAATTACCTACGTCTAAAACCAACTAACTAATCATCCATTCCAATATTAAATTATAGCACAGTACAATACATGCAGTTTGCATGTACTTAAATTATAGCACAGTACAATACATGCAGTTTGCATATACTTAATTTTTAGCACAGTGCACTAGATAATTTGCATGTACTTACTTTGTAACCAGTACTGTTTACGTTGCTATGTTTTTATACAGTACAATAGAAATTGCTTACATGTGTTTAATTTTTAACACAGTAAGTAGATGCTGTTTATATATGCTTTATTTAATTACAGTACAATAGACATTGCTAAACTGTACATAACTTATAACATTATAAACACAGATGAAGCACATACACTCTTTTGCATTAAAAACACATACCGAATTCCACAAATAACCACATTATTCACTCACAAACATAAACCCATTTACCCAAAGTTTTCATTGGCACATTGACATGTTTACTTATTTCTAAACACGTCAGGAATGACCCTTCCAGGCGTAATTAGCACACACTTACATTGACGTACTGAAATATTTCCTAGTTTCTAACAAACAGGGATTAAGCTTTCCGCTTGTAACTAGTACATACTTCAAATCAGGAACTTGTTAAAAATCCGTTAGTCACGAACGCAGGTCATCAGTTTGATTAAATCTATTACTACATTATCATTGCATGGACAATACCAACTAAACACCATACAAACACATAGTTATTATTATCTATGAAGTTACTGGAAAAGGAAAATACACAGGAGTGCATTTTTTTTTTTTTGTGGAAAACGGTATCAATTTAAAGGTATCGAATATCTTACAAATGCTTTAATGACATCATTGTGTATAACAAGGCCCTTTAACTACATCAGCGTGTATAACATACCCCTTTAACTACATCCACGTGTATAACATGGCCCTTTAACTACATCAGCGTGTATAATAATGTCCTTTAACTACATCAGCGTGTATAATAATGCCCTTTAACTATATCAGCGTGTATAATAAGACCCTTAACCACATCAGCGTGTATAATAATGCCCTTTAACTACATCAGCGTGTATAATAATGCCCTTTAACTATATCAGCGTGTACAATATCGCCCTTTTACTACAGCCAGCATAACCACAGAGCCTTTCACTATTTTAGGTAGTCAGAACAGAGACCTTACTACATCAGTAAGAATAGCATCGGCCCATTCACTACATCAGACAGTAACCTATAGGCCCTTTCACTAAGCCAGAGAGTAAGCTATGGGACCTTTCACTACACCAGAAAGAAAACTATAAATTACATTAGAGAGTAACTATAGGCCCTTTTACTACATTAGAGAGTAACTATAGGCCCGTTCACCGCATCAGAGTAAACTATAGGCCCTTTCACCGTACCAGAGAGTAAACTATAGGCCCTTTCACTACACCAGCAACACCGACTTGAAAAGTACTGAAAACAGTTCAAATGACGTATATATGCCGGATTTTCGAAGGATACAAACTTAGGATTTTCGGCTTTCGTTCCATCATCAAGCTTAAGATTTTTAAAAATTCGTACAAACTAAATAAGTATAAATTGTTTTTATTACTATTCATTATTGTTTTCTATTTTGATTTATTTTTGAAGCCGGCATTAACAACAAAATTAGAGATTTTGAGAATGATAGCAAAAAGAAGCACTGATATTTACACATAGCAGTTCTAGTCCCAAATTCCCCAACAAAATCTATTTAAGGTACTTATTTTAAATCACATTTTGTATTTTAGAAATAGTTTAATTCGGTCAGCCAATGAAAACAATGCCTATTTATAGCATTTCGCCCAAGCAATATCAGGGTCAAAGTGCATGATAAAGGTTTTAAGTTATGTTCATGTGTGTTTCGTACACTAGCTTTTCTAAATAAAAGCAAACAGAATTTTTTTGATAGAGAAAGAAAGTATCGGGTTAGTTTTAAGTAAACACACACACACACACACACACACACACACACACACGCACGCACGCACGCACGCACGCACGCACGCACGCACGCACGCACACACGCACTCTCAAAAGAAGAAACTAACAAATCAAACAAACAAGATTTGCGTTTAACATTCGCTGCACTTAAAAAACCCATACCATAAATACAGTTTTACTGTATTTTAGTTACTATAAAGCTCGGTCTGATATAGACACCGCTTAAATTCGGTCAACCAATGAAATGTATGGCTATAAATATCATTAGTTTTTGTGGAAGGATGGATGTACAGCATACTTGTCAGTTTTTCTCTATCTTCATATAAATTACTTGTGCACTTTACAAAATGTTTCGGAAGAAAACTTAGTTTGTGCAAGGCATCGGCTTAATTCTTCTTTTTGATTATCGAACAACTTTTACATGCGTAAGTTCCTTAACCTCGTGTACTTTCGTTTTCTCACTTTCTGTCTTGGTTTCGCCTTGTAGTTTCATGCCGGCTGACACGAGAAAAAATCATATTAATAGCTAACATGCCTAGTTCCAGGATACATTAGTATCCATGAAGCTAAGACTTACAAATCTGATAGATGAACTTGCAATGATGGTATCATGGCTGATAACTCCAGTACACGCGTAAGTATGTAAGTGTTCTAGACAATATGCTACTGATAAGTTCTCAATGCAGCTGTATTTCATTGTGTTAGCATGTGAGTATTCTAGATCAACAGTCTCTGATAAGTTTCCAATACAAAGTGTCAGCAGTGTCAGTCGGATTGTCAGTGTTCATGTACAAGGAGTAGAGCTACAAGGCGCAGTTACAGTAGTGTGTCATTCATGTTACACCTGTACAAGTTCAAACGATTTCTTTTTAATGCTCCACAACCAAAACACATGCCATATGATAGAAAATATTACCTGGAATTATCTATCCTCCTTTATAGCCAACAATGAAAGAGAAATTTAAAGTTGTTACTTAAGGAGAAATGTGAAATATTTTACAACAGATGTATTTGCCCTTTAAACTTTGAAAGACAAATTTAAAGGGTAAATACATCTGAAATATATTACAAGAGATGTATTTGCCTTTTCAAACATTTTATTAAACAGAAATATGAGGCATAAAATAAATAATAAATAAATATTAATAAAACAATTACAGTAAATACTTTAATTAATTAAGTAAAATATAGCATTAATAATATAATATTACTACCACTGACGAAGATGATGATGATGATGATGATGATGATATAGACTGAAAAAGGAGAAAACGGGAGCGGAAGCGAAGATAAAATGTAAACGACGCGAAATGCAATAAATGACGGACAGAAAGAAGAAAAACATGTATTGAACAAATTGCATTATAGTCCTGACACTGATGTCCTGTTGACAAAGAGTCGACTGAATGAATGGTGAATGGTAAAACTAATTCACCACTTGAAATGACAATGCACTCTTGAAGGGAAATTCTAGACAAAAAATAATGCGTCCGAATGTCTTCCGTGCTGATTTTCTTTGAAAATAAAAAAAAATAACTAAATAAATTCTCGGCAGTTCAATACTATTATGTATTTTATTTTTGAAAACTCCGAAATACACAAGGATTTTGTTACACATAATAAAATATTTTTTTAAAGTCGATCAGAGCAGAGGAATACAATTCTGGATAAAGTGTTGACCGAATGACTGTTCATGTTCTTTCCATAATTAAGGATTTTAGGTAAGTTCTATTCTAATCTTCAAGATAAGTGTTGAGAGATTGGTAGTTGGTGATATTTCCATATTAGTTCTAGAGTAAGTGTGATTCAGTCTTCAAGATAAATGTTGAGAGATTGGTAGTTGGTAATATTTCCATATTAGTTCTGGAGTAAGTGTGATTCATTTTTCAAGATAAGTGTTGAGAAGTGATGTGTTGATGTTTTTCCCATAACATTAAAAGGTCACATATTAGTTCTGGAGTAAGTGTGATTCATTCTTCAAGATAAGTGTTGAGAGGTGATGTGTTGATGTTTTTTCCCATAACATTAAAAGGTAATTTGTGTTTGTAATTAATTTTTCTATGGCCTAAACTTCTTGTTTGTACACAGATTTCTTTTGGTCACGACTGTATGTGTGAATACTAATGTTGCAACTTGAATCGCTGAATAATTCAGTATTTTTCTTACAATAATAATGATGGTAAAGATGATGATGATGAAGAAGTCGCTGTTCCTAGTGATAGAACAAAAGAAAGAGGAAAAATAGAAAAATACCAAAGTCTCAGATTAGAAAACCAGAGTGTTGGAAAGTAAAAGTAGAAGTGATAGCTGTAGTGATGGGAACCGTGGGGAACATAACATCTGAGTTGGAAGGATATCTGAATAAATTACATGGAAATCACAGACTCGCCCCACTGTTAAAAGCAGTGCTCTTCGGAAGAGCCCACATCCTCCGTAAAATCTTGGATCTCCCAGAATATTGGTAAGATTCCGAGACAGTCAACAAAAGCCGTGGAGAAAGGCATAATAATAGTTCTTTAGAAAAGTATGTGAATGAAAAGAAAAAAGGATGGGTAGATGAATGGATAGAATAACGAGACAGATAAACATTTATTAAATTATGTGATTCATATTAATAGTTTGAAATGATTGCAATGTAAAAATAAAAAAGAAGAGAAAGAAAACGATATCTTAGGCAAAACAAAGACTGTATAAGATATTGGAAATCACAATTAAGAACAACTCTCTGAAAGTGATATGGAGGTGAGGTGATTGATATGGCGATGTTTTTTATATGGAGATGATTGGAGATGAGGTGGTTGATATGGCGATGTGTTTGAATTGGAGATGAAGTGGTTGATATGGAGATGAGGAGGTTGATATGGATATGACATGTTTGATATGGAGATGAGGTGGTTGATATGAAGATGAGGTGGTTGATATGGAGATGAGGTGGTTAAGGGGAGACAACTATGCAAGCGCGGATGAGAGCTAATCTTCAGGACTGGTCATACAGTATTACACGGTAAACGTTGGTTTGCACAGTGGCAGTCGTTAATGAGTTGATATATTTAGAACCTTTAGACGACAAGCATACAGTATTACATGGTAAACGTTGGTTTGTACAGTGGCAGTCCTTAATGAGGTGATATTTTTAGAACCTTTAGACGATAAACATACAGTACTGCCCATTTCTGGTAGGAGGATGGTGGAAATGGAGTGGTAGCGGTGTGTGTAGGGGGGTATGTGGCCTACTGTGTAACTAATCCTGATGGTAAGTGGCAGTCACAGGGTCTGATTTAGATTTGGGAAGGTAAAAAGTTTGAACTTACGACTCGAAGCAGCCAATCTAAGTACACATCCAAAAAGGTCCTGCAACCACTACTCAAATATCCGAGCTTAAAAGGGGCCGCTACTGAATGTTGGCATAGCGACCAATATAAGTCCGTTTACGGCAGTCATTAGCGTTGACTTAATCCACCCTATGTCTAATGACCAACCAGACAAGCAATCGTACATCAGCTAACTTCCCATCCTTGTATTATGCAGAAGAAAGGAAAAGTAACAGCGATAAAATAAAAAAAAGAAATTAAATCTTTCGGCTGTGACTCTCTTCTAAATTTGAAAATAATTATTTCTGTCACAAACGAGTAGAGAATTCCCGAAAATCTTTTGGTTGTAATTCTCTTTCAGATTTGAAATGAATTATTTCGAGTCGATTATTAGTGAAATGGAAAGCTTAGTTTACGGTGAGTAAACAAAACACTGGGTGGGACTACATGAGCTGAGTGAGAGAAAGAGAGAGAGGGGTGGGGGGTGAGAGAAAAAGGAATTAATTATTAACATTAACTTTATTTCTAATGTATACATGAAGGCTAACATAGCATTGAAAACTGACACTTCTAAAATAAAAATAATAGTCATATTCCACTATTGTAGAATACTTCCGTGAAATATACATGTTCATTGTATAATATTTCACTGAAAAAATGTATGTTCATTGTAGAATACTTCAGTGAAATATATATGTCCATTGTGCAATACTTCAGTTAAACACATCAGTTCATTATACAAACCAGTAATTGATAGTGTGATCCTTAACAATCATTTTGTCGGTCTCTTAAGACAGAATTTAATAGTAACCGTAAAATTAGTAGTACAGTTCTTGAATTCGAACGATTAAGTGACTCATGTACTTATGTACCGTACAGCGTACTTGTTATAAAATCTGACAATTTGCACTGTGCGTCCTCAGTACAACAGGAAAGTTCACACATACACACTGGGTGGGGGTGGGGTGGGGAGATTTCATTGGCCGTTTAGACGAGATAAATTTTAACTTCCATGTAAAAAAACTTACAGCTTTCTTTTTTCAGATATTAAAAGAATTAAAACATCTTTCACTTCCGAATGTAATATTTATATATATATATATTAATTATCCTTATGAAGAATTACATATCTCAATTTATTTTTCTCAATTAAGAATAAAATCAAAATCAAAACTAATTTTATGTTAATGTCAAATAATTATTTACTAATCTTGACTTACTGAGATCAATAATGACTTGAAAGGCCAAATGCGACAAGTACTACGATAGTTAAATATTATTTATATTAAATACAACGATAGTTAAATAATACCTGTATTAAATACAATGATAATTAAATATTATTTGAATTAAATACAACGATAGTCAAACAGCATTTGGATTAAGTATAATGATAGCTAAATGTTACTTGTATTAAGTACAACGATAGCTAAATGTTACTTGTATTAAGTACAACGATAGCTAAATGTTACTTGTATTAAATACAACGATAGCTAAATGTTACTTGTATTAAGTACAACGATAACTAAATGTTACTTGTATTAAGTACAACGATAGATAAATGTTACTTGTATTAAGTACAACGATAGCTAAATGTTACTTGTATTAAGTACAACGATAGATAAATGTTACTTGTATTAAGTACAAGGATAGCTAAATGTTACTTGTATTAAGTACAATGATAGCTAAATGTTACTGGTTTTAACTACAACGATAACTAAATATTATTGTATTAATAATAACGATAACTAAATATTACTTGTATTAATAATAACGATAGCTAAATGTTACTTGTATTAATAATAATGATAGCTAAATGTTACTTGTATTAAGTACAACGAGAGCCAAACATTTCTTGTATCAAGTAAAATTAAAGCCAAACAGATCGGAGAAATATACAACTAGAAAATCTATATCAGGCTTTCTTCCATCTGTCACCCCGTCCCCATTTCACTGTACAGTTAGAATATTTCTTTCACCTCTCTCCCCGATATTTCATCTCTCTAGAAGGCTGTGAAGTGCATACAAGGGAACTGGCTGAGTTTATAATTGACTGTTTGGAATTTCCCGGATTGCTTGCATACGAATGGCAGAGGTAGATTTTTGTTTTCTCAGAAATACTGATTACTTTAAATGTGTGCTGAGCCAGAGAGGACAGCCTACAGGATATTCTGCACAACGAGCACAAACATGATGTTTCATTTATAGAGGGATTTGATTTTCATTTCAAATAAAGAGTTCTTTTATCATTTGTTTTAATGTCCAAAGTTTTGCATCGTTCTGAGACTGAGAAAATACAAGTATGACTTCAGTATTTAGACTGGAATAAGTTTAACTCCGGAATTTAGGCAGAATAGTTTGGTTTTAGTATTTAGACTGGAATAGTTTGTCTTCAGTATTTAGACTGGAATAGTTTGACTTCACTATTTAGACTGGAATAGTTTTAACTTCACTATTTAGACTGGAAAGCTTGACTTAAATATTTAGGGAGGAATTCTTCATTTTATAGTTTACCGAATGAAGAAATGTGGGGCAGGG
The DNA here is from genome assembly GCA_028829895.1 of Sinotaia quadrata. Classification (NCBI taxonomy): domain Eukaryota; kingdom Metazoa; phylum Mollusca; class Gastropoda; order Architaenioglossa; family Viviparidae; genus Sinotaia; species Sinotaia quadrata. The sequence goes on along the minus strand of CM054181.1, from coordinate 37,957,597 downwards.
GAGGAATAATAATTAATATTGGATTAAAAACCTTTACTGCGTATGGCACTTTTAGAAAAAGCTCGAAATTAAAAAAGTACCTTAATTAATTTTTTTTTATAGAAAGCAAACAACGCCCTTTTCAGAAAGAACGTGAAGAGTAAAAGGTTTTCTATTAGTTAAATCAGGGTGGTCAAATTATTCAACCCGAGGGTCACAAAACCGCAAAATTTAAAGTTCACGGGCCATTCGTGATAAACAATTTAATTATACTATATAATTAAAGACAGCTATTAATATATACCACAGCACACCTACAGTGATTTGTTATATACCACAGCACACATACAGTGATTTGTTATATACCACAGCACACATACAGTGATTTGTTATATACCACAGCACACATACAGTGATTTGTTATATACCACAGCACAGAGATTATTTACCTCAGCATACAGACAGTGATTTAGTATATACCTATGACGCAACGCCTCACTAGTTATTGGTTATGATTATTATTATCATTATTTAGTCATCCGTAACTAATTAATTACAAGTATTGAGAATTTTAATTTATGTTATTAATAATTCTCCAGAAGACACCACTCGTCTCTCTCACTTGGCTGATATATGGGCGCTGTAAACGTTTTCTCTCTTCCACAACAAGACAAACATTTACTTTCACACAATATTCCCATAGGTGGAAAACATCTTACCAACGTGATGATAAATCTGTCTTTTAATTTAGCGAGTCCCTCACCCTATCTCTCCAACATACTGTATCAGTATCTGTATGAAGGTCAATAAATTTAACAATAAATTTAACAAATATACAACATATGAATATAATAAAAGAGCATTAACATTTACCTCCCTTCACAACAATGTTCGATTAATGCAGGACCACCAGTCAGTTTATCCTATCATAGACATTAGCAGTTAATTTCATATATATATATAATGAGAGTGGAATTTCATAGAAATAATGAAAGTCAATGTACATAACCTTTTCAAAGATTGTGGCTGTCGCTAGCTCATGTTCACAATCACGCGGTTTGCAAAAAGTCACAGGTTAAATGTTCACCTGAATGGTGACCTGAAGATTATGTAGAGTGATTCGGTTAATATACAGAACTACAGAACCACATAGTATATTAGTGATATTAGTATTAATATACAGAAATTGTGAGCTAAATAATGTATAAATTGATGAGGTTCATGTACACAACTAGCAAGCTAAATATTGTGTATAGTGATAAGGTAAATGAACACACCATCCATCCATCCATCCATCCATCGATCTATCTATCTATTTTTCTAACTGTCTGTCTATCTATCTATCTATCTATCTATCTATCTATCTATCTATCTATCTATCTATCTATCTATCTATCTATCTATCTATCTGTCTGTCTGTCTATCTATCTATCTATCTGTCTATCCATCTGTGCATCTATCTGTCTATCTATCTATCCGTCTGTGCGTCTATCTATCTATCTATCTATCCGTCTGTGTGTCTATCTATCTATCTATCTATCTATCTATCTATCTATCTATCTATCTATCTATCTATCTATCTATCTATCTATCTATCTATCTATCTCTGCCTGTCTGTCTATCTATCTATCTATCTATCTGTCTGCCTATCTATCTATCTATCTATCTATCTATCTATCTATCTATCTATCTATCTACCTAACTATCCATCTATCTATCTATCTGTCTATCTATCTATCTAAAATTTCCTAAAATTAGCAAACCGAATTAGCGTTGCACATAAATATTTACTGAAATTAACAATCGAAATTACTATCACGTAAACTCTACCTAGCTCACAAAATGGAATGGAATGTCTTACTGGCTTGTTACTGAATCACTGCTGTTTCGTCACTGACTCATTGCTGACTTGTTACTAACTCAAAACTAAATACTGATTTTTAATGACTCATTACTGACTTGTTACTAACTCAATACTAAATACCGACCTTTTAATGACTCATTACTGACTTGTTACTAACTCAATACTAAATACTGATTTGTAATGACTCATTACTGACTTATTACTAACTCAATACTAAATACTGATTTTTTAATGATTCATCACTGACTCGTCATTGATTCATAATTTCTAAAGTTAATGCAGCTGTCTGACTGTTTGACGTCATTTCAGTAATGACTTGATCTGCATTCCTCCAGGACCTCTGGGTGCCATTTCAAGATTGACTTGGTCTGAATACTTTCAAGACTGCTTGGCGTCATTTCAGTAATGACTTGGTCTGTTTATTTTCAAGACTGCTTGGCGTCATTTCAGTAATGACTTGGTCTGTATATTTTCAAGACTGTTTGGCGTCATTTCAGTAATGACTTGGTCTGTATACTTTCAAGACTGCTTGGCGTCATTTCAGTAAAGACTTGGTCTGTATACTTTCAAAACTGTTTGGCGTCATTTCAGTAATGACTTGGTCTGCACTCTTGCAAGACTGCTTGGCGTCATTTCAGTAAAGACTTGGCCTGCATCTCTGTAAGACTGACGTCACTTCATTAATGACTTGGTTTGCATTCCTCCAAACTTGGTGTCACTTCCATAACGGCTTACCACAGAATGGATTCAGAACACTAAAGACACAAGATTTTCCCGAAGGCAATGGAAAGTGCCCGGATGTCCTGTTCTTCCTAACAGGAAAGTCAAATTAAAATGAATGTAGCTACCATTGTTTGAAACGTATTAAATTACCATTTATCTTTATTCCATTTCTCATTATTCCAGTTTTAACTTTAAGCGTATTTACAGTTATATTAGTATAAACAGTAAGATTATAATTATAATAATTATTTTTTCGTCGGTGTTGTGTTTGTGTGCGTGTGTTCTTTTATAGCTACCCTTAACGTCGGTGTTGTGTTTGTGTGCGTGTGTTCTTCTAATCTATAGCTACCCTTAACGTCGGTGTTGTGTTTGTGTGCGTGTGTTCTTCTAATCTATAGCTACCCTTAACGTCGGTGTTGTGTTTGTGTGCGTGTGTTCTTCTAATCTATAGCTACCCTTAACGTCGGTGTTGTGTTTGTGTGCGTGTGTTCTTTTATAGCTACCCATAACACTGTGTTGTTTTGTGTGTTCTTTTATAACTACCCTTAACGCTGTGTTGTGTTCGTGTTTGTGTGTTCTTTCATAGCTACCCTTAATGCGGTATTGTGTTCATGTGGGTGTGTTCCTTGATATCCGCCATAAACGCCGGGGTCGTAAGCGCGTGAGTGCAATCGTAAATAAATGCTTGTGTGAAAAATAGAAGTGGCCCTACTCGTTAGGCCATCTCACACTAGTCACACACAGGATAGAGATGATTTAAATGCAGTTATGAAATGCAAGTTTTCTTTTTCACAATTTAGTATTTTCGACCAACATATATATATATCAGTCACGACAAGAGCAAGGAAAACGAAAGAAAACAAAGAACGAAAAGAAGTGCGAGAAACAGACACAGAATTACGACTGGACAGCGAGTGTTCCTTGTTCACTTTTCTAAAGTACAAGTTAGTGGCGATGAAAATGTGACTGAGTGAGCTGTGCTATAGGATTCGAGCATGGAAAGTCCAATTCTCGTGCATCATAGTTAATAAATGTCTTTCTTGGCCATAATTTTCCATTGCCATAAACGGATTTTATTTATATTTATTTAATATCTAACAGAAATTGAAATCAGTCAAACACATTTTATAACAGAACATAAATGAAATCAGCCAAACAAATTTTGTACCAGAGTATACTAAAATAAAATGAATGCCACCAAATTCATTCGAACAAAAGATTTTCCGATTTTCACTCTGACAAAATTTCTACATCACATTAATCTTTTCTGGCGGATTCCATTCAGAATCCAGTATAGTTAAGATGTTAATGGGTCTGATAGAATTTCCACATCAACTTAATCTTTCAAGACAAACCTCAGTTAGAATGCAGTATAGATTAGATATTAATTGTTCACTTATCATTTTCTGACACTTATCATTTCCACTTTATGTGATGCCATCGCTACCTAGTTAATGGTTACGATTATTATTAATTAATAATCCATAACTAATTACAAGTGACGATAATCTTAATTTATGTTAATAATACTCCAGCAGACATCACTCGTCTCTCTCTCATTTCCGCGGATGTGCGGGCGCTGTAAATGTTTTCTCTTCCACAACATTAAAGACGCATATTTATCGTCACACAATATTTTCAAAGGTGGAAAACTTCTTACTAAGGGAGAAGACAAATCCGTCTTTAATCTGTATTAAGAGAGATCCCATCCACCCACTTTCTTCTCCAACATAAGGTTATTAATATGCGTAAGAAGGTCAATAAATTTATTAAATCAACGATCAAAAATACACATAACAAATACAATGAAAAAGATTACTTGACATAAAGAAACCACTCTCAAATAATTTTAATATATGTACAATCTTATATCCTAACACATAATTCAGTAGATTAGTGTCAATACAAATCACAGGATAGTTCTTATTAAAGAACAGAAATGGAGTTATTAGAGATAAGCCATAATAGTTTGTCCATAACCTGATTTGGGTGCTGTTTCAATATTCTTTTGCCCGCTTTTGTAAGAAAGTCACAGGTTATTACTATCAATTCCATGTGATTCCTTCCTCATATTGTAGAATACTGATTTGCTGCTATTTTCTCAAAGCTAACCTGCTGCTCCTTCATTGTATTAGCTCCCTCAAGCAGAACAACAAATGTTTGTCTTTAATATTGCGGAAGAGAGAAAACGTTTTCAGCGCCCGCATATCCGCCAAGTAAGAGAGACGAGTGGTGCCTTCTGGAGAATTATCAATAACATAAATTAAAATTCTCATCACTTGTAATTAATTATGGATGATTAATTAATATAATCATAACCATTAAATAGGTGGTGATGGCGTCACACACTCATTGTTTCTTTCTTTAAATTTCTTCCCTCATTTCTATGCTCTTCCCAACAGTTTTCTTTCTTTCTTTCTTTCGCTTTTTTCTTATTTCTTTAATAACAATTTTCAGACCTGTATTGCATAAAGAAAAACATTCTGAGAAATAAATTATACTCTCTTTAGTAGATGGCAATAGTGACTGAGTTTAATGTAGAAAAAAATAACTGAACATAATATCTGCACTTTTTTCAGAACATGCAACTGAAACACTATCTAAACAAGAATGTCATTTCGGCTTTCAAAAGCTACGTTATTGGGATTTATTTTTATTGTTATTGATTTTTCAACTTTCTGTTTCAGACGTTACTAAACAGAAGATAAACCGAGAGCCCTAAGTTTTTCTAGTGGACAGAAAACTGACATGTCACATTTCACTCAGCGTAGTGAATGAAGTCACTTCGAAACAACGTGAAAGTGTGAAAACTCACTTGACAAATCTCTCCGGGCCTGAACGCCTCACTTGACATCCGCACTCTACGCGTTCACAACAACGACTTCTGACGATTGTGTTCATGTACTTCGTGACAAAGTTGTTTGTAGTTAACGATTTTTTTCATGTACATGTAAAGGTACGATAAAACTTTTGGTTAGATTTGTAAAAGAATTGCACAGTACTTTTATGCAGATTATCTATCTATCTATCTATCTATCTATCTATCTATCTATCTATCTATCTATCTATCTATCTATCTATCTATCTATCTATCTATCTATCTATCTATCTATCTATCTATCTATCTATCTGTCTGTCTGTCTGTCTGTCTGCCTGCCTGCCTGTCTGTCTGTCTATCTATCTATCTATCTATCTGTCCATCTTCCTGCCTACACACCTAGCTGTCAGTCTATTTCTTCCCGATTTTTTTTTTGCTTTTCAGTTCATTGCATTTTCAGTAATTAATGCATTACTCATAATAACAAATTGTTTTCATGACCTTGACATTTTAATGACAACCAAATCGTTTCCTGATTAATTTAGGATTGTGTATAGATTTAACAAATGTGAAAAATCTACAAAAAGCGGTTTACAGGCTGTTTTGACAAGCACAGATCATGGACAAGGAAATGTTGAATCAATTCTAATGGCGACCTTCCTAAAGTTGGGTTAAGAAATGAAGTGAATTAGTTGTAAGAGACATATCTGATGGCTTCTTCGCGCACCATGCTGGTTGCTAAACACATACTGTATTGTGAGGAGCTATGTTAACAGCAGCCCCTGATCGAAAAGAGTTATCCTTTCTTTGAAAGGAAATAATTCACTTACATAAGTGAACATGGCACCATCGACAGGAATAATAAAGTTGTGAAGTAGAAATTAAGGTCAAAGTTTCCAGTGCAAACTACTTAGAGAAAGTTAAGGTCAAGGTGTCCAGTGCAAACTACTAGAGAAATTTAAGGTCAAGGTGTCCAGTGCAAACTACTAGAGAAAGTTAAGGTCAAGGTGTCCAGTGCAAACTACTAGAGAAAGTTAAGGTCAAGGTGTCCAGTGCAAACTACTTAGAGAAAGTTAAGGTCAAGGTGTCCAGTGCAAACGACTAGAGAAAATTAAGGTCAAGGTGTCCAGTGCAAACTACTTAGAGAAAGTTAAGGTCAAGGTGTCCAGTGCAAACTACTTAGAGAAAGTTAAGGTCAAGGTGTCCAGTGCAAACTACTTGAGAAAATATTTTGGTTTTGTAATCTATTTCTAACAAACCCATTTGCAATTTAAGTTAGTTTCTTTTGGTCTGTGATTTAGTTTGGAAGATTATGACTGGCGTTTTTATTGCTGATAGTTGAAAACCACTATTTGTGAACCTTGTTGTTATGTTGGTGAGGTCATTTTGATTTCGGCTCTTTTGGCTAATTGTCTGTAATTAACGTCCCCCCTCCCCAATGATGTTTCATCCTCAATGGCTCGTATTAGTTTGGTACCACTTTGACGTACAGCAGTGGACTAAACGCAATGCCTGCACTTCGAGACTAGAAATAAATTAATATACACGAGCTATAGGGCGTTCGATCTTACTCATCAAACACTTAGATATATTACATTAATTTTATTTGTCTCGTTTGGTTTGTTTTTAAACGCCATATTACCTTGAACGTTTGTTCTGTATGCCGCAGCGCCTTTGGGGTGAATGCCCTTCATCGTCCTGCGTCACACAGGCATCTGTCACGTCAGAGCTGGTGCAATGGTTTGTGCCCCTGTTGTATTCTGCACCATCCATTCACCTATCTATCTATAATTAGAACCAACGCGACTTATTTTGATATAAACATGGCACTATTATATATGTTTCTAGAGAAGCATGCTGTGAAAGTGATAATTGCCTTATCACTGGTGAATTAACGATAGTTCTTACCTTATGATCTATTTAATGATCTATTAATCTGCCTATAAACAGGGCCTTCGTCCTTTGCAGTCGGATAGACTAAGTCAAGCCAATATAGAAATCAATAATTCGCTAATTATCCTCCGTCTCTAAGTGTTACTCGTCCAGAGCAAAATATCTTCCTGACTAATTTTTGACTTTGTGTCCTGTTCTCAGTATCATTGTCTTGTACTTGTACTGTCTTTCTTTCATTATAACCTTTTGTCTTCTTATATAATTTCTATTCATAACCTATTGTCAAGTTATTTTCTTGGTTAACTGAACTTCTATCAGAGACTATTCAAATTATGAACAATAATTAGAGTGACCTATGAACTATTGGTCTGAATGACCTTCTGGTAGAAGTATTGAATGATATTAGCAAAGTAGAAAGCTAACTTGTATATATGCATTATGATATCTTTCTGTAAAATTCGTGTATATAATTTTATTAGTTTGATTCCCACCTAGGGTGAGAAGCGTACTTCCAATGTATGTCATAAGAATGCTAGCTAAAGATCACGTGACAGTTGGAAATCGGAAAGACTTGAGACCTCTGCCCTGTAAAGTTGTATAGAGGCGATTTTCACTCTCCAACTGCTCAATTTTTATTATAGCATCACAACACCATCTGCCCTGGCCAGCCAGAAAAAACACAAATCTGTAGAAATTGAAAGACATTTTACAATTGAAAAGAAGATAAATAAACAAATAAATTAAAAATACCTCTGAAGTGAACTGAAGTGGTAACCGAGTTATATCGTTCGCTACCTCATATAATTATTGGCCACTTCATAAATGTTTATAACCACTTCACACTTCTTTATTTTCTGTATCATACCTGTGTTATATTAACTGTCACTTCACACTTCTTTATTTTCTGCATCATACCTGTGTTATGATAATTGTCACTACACACTTCTTTATTCCCTGTCTCATACGTGTATTATATTGTCACCTCTGTGGCATGGGTTTAACGATAGGTGTTTAGAAAGACTTAATCACATTTAAACCTTAACGTGGCCAAGCACAGATCCACTCACATCTTAGTTTTGTCACATGTTACAAAGTATACGACAGTTAAAGTGTATTTTAAATATTAACAATCGCAACTGTCAGGAAATATTAGGCAAATTATGCCGAATTATGAAGATATTATTTTCATTTTATTAATCGTTTCAACTATCTATTTAATTTATGAGACACTTCCATAGGCAACTTACGTTCGGATGGTGCAATAACATGTTTACGAGTTGAGAGCATGTTGGTCACTCCAGAGGTGAGGGAAAGGCCGTTAACCGGATACGAGATGCCCATATTTGGTCACTTGCGTTCCGTATCGTGACGTCGCGTTAATCCGCCAGCTGACCTAGAGTCATTCATATATATGCGTGAATGAATCGGAATTCCTTAGACACTCAGATTTATTCATTCACAATGCCCATTATCCAAGGATTGGCCATTCGCATCCATTTTGACTCTGCATACCTTCACATAGTGGTAAATATAGTTGACTTCTCTAAATTGTTGTATTTCTCATTTATAAAATACTGTGTAAGATATTTATGTGATTGTTAAATGATTGATGTATTTTTCTCACAGAAGCTAAGTGGCATTAGCGATTGATACATTTTGTAGAATGATCAAGATAGAATAACCACATGTGGATTGCTATATTTCCACTGTTAAAATTGTTATAACGGGAAAGCGCTAATGGTGAATAGACGATCATTAACACGCATCGTGTGAATCACAGGCTAAAATATATTGTATTGAGAAGCTATACATTTGTAAAGCTAAATCATTTGTTCAGTTAGATATTTTTATTGATTTGGAATTGTGAATTAGCTGTAGCTAATTAGTGGAGATTGTAAAGTGTAATCTATCACTGTTGCCACAAAGCCCATATAATCACTTATTGTAACATTATACTGTAGAATGATGTTATTCATTTACGGCTGGTCTGGGAATCTTGGAGATGAGACTCGAAACTTGAGGTTAGACCTGGAGTCTTAACTTGGCATCTGCAGAATTTGTGGTCAATTGCTTGAGGACTACGCCAAGTGCCGTACCCGACGCTGAAGGGACCAGACAGAAGAAAACTGCTGCGTGATATCAAAATTGCACCGGTCGAATAGACTTCATGAGCTATTAAAGCTGAATAGGATATGTCCCAGTGATAAACAGAACAGACAGTAATACAGTGTATATAGCCATTCAGAATTCGGACTTAACGGGATAGATTGACTCTAATAATCCACACATTATTAATGTTTCTTTCTTTTATTATAAGTTTTTATTAAATTTGTTGTTTCCTTACCCATTGTTACATAATTGTTTGTAGCATGACGCTGGAGGGATTAGCTAGCTGATGGGGGGGGGGGTGAGCCTTAATAAGGGATCATAAATCTTAATTTATAAATAAAGGGGAGATAACGTTGCTAGCTTGGGCAAGTCAACTGATTTATCTAGCGAGGTGTCATTGAGTAATAGCCTGAATCTTCTGGCATTTTCGTAGTGGATAAGTCAGATCGTCTGGCTGTCACTATTGTTAGAGATTGCTCAATAACCAATATTGATAACTGGAAATCTAAAATAGGACAGAGTTTAACAACCTAGACCGGACACATGACAGCAACAGAAAAAAAAGTGGATACGAGATCCACAATCCCAACCTGACAAATATATGTGAACTTAGGGATGGATGAAAACTTTCTAGAAATGGAGTAATGATGGCAGAAAGAATTATTAAATGAGATCACGACGACTCTGTTTCCTGAGTGTTCGATATCTGCTCAGTTTTCACTGTGTGACAGAGTAAGAGATTTTGTACTTTTCTTAAATTTGCCTGGGGTGGGGGCTAAGCTGACTGTAGTGGCTTGGCGGTTCGCAACTAACCGTCAACTGCTCTCTGTACAACTCATAAACATAAAACAAAGATCCACATAGAAACTAGTAAACAAATGTCTAAATAACAACTGTAAAATTAACTCACAACATATCTCAAACAAAACATCTGTCCTTAGGGAGTAGAGAATGTGTCTCTCGTTTTGTGAATTCGAGCTGAAATAATGAGAGCAAAAGTGAACGAATTCGAGCTGAAATAATGAGAGCATGAGTGAACGAATTCGAACTGAAATAATGAGAGCAAAAGTGAGCGAATTCGAACTGAAATAATAAGTGCATAAATGAATGAACTAGATTTGAAATATCGTGAGAATGAGTGAGTGAATTCGAAAGAAAATAACGAGAATATGAATGAGTGAATTCAGTTTGAAATAATGTGGTAATGAGTGAATTCATTTTGAAATAATGAGGTAATGAGTGAATGAATTCGAAGTAAAGCACGTGAGAGAATGCCTGAGTGAACGGAATACTGACTAAATCGGGAACGTCTAAATCACGCGAATAAGTTTCAAGGCATTGCAGTACAACAATAAAGAATTTCGAGAAAATTGACTGCGCGGGTACTTTAACCTGACAATTAGTCTCGATTAAACCTGACAATTAGTCTCGATTAAACCTGACAAGTAGTCTCGATTAACCCTGTCAAGTAGTTTCGATTACTCCTGGCATTACGAATAACCGGTGAAGATTATTTCGGAAGAGGGAGTTGACAGAGCACATTGTCTTAGTAATAAAGGTAGCTGTTAGATTAGTTGGGGGTTGTCTGTTCCTTAGTAATAAAGGTGGCTGTTAAATTAGTTGGGGGTTGTCTGTTCCTTAGTAATAAAGGTAGCTGTTAGATTAGTTGGGGGTTGTCTGTTCCTATGTTCGTTGATTCGCGGATGCAGAAGTTGTTAGAACACAAGTATTATACTTAATTAATGTCAAGGGCAGTTGTTAGAACACCAGTGTTATGTTTAGTTAATGTCAAGGGCGCAAGGGTAGTAATTAGAACTGTACTTTGATTCATAAAGATTAATTGATGTATTACTACTAATGACAATGTAGCTTGTCATAAGAAAAGCTCTAAGCACTTTACAGTGAGCTGAGCAATTCAAGATAAATGTATTTATCTTCAATACATGTAATGCATTGAATGAGATACATAAATGATTCACACCAACAGACAAATAAATTAGTTGAAAATGACAGAATTTGCGTGTATGTAATCTGCCAAAAGTTTGTTACACAAATAGACAGACACTTACTGGGTCATTTTACGAAGATATTATAAAGTGTATTATTTTATGATTACTTGGAAAATATTTAAGAGGAAAAGACAATACTTACTTACTAGTTTATACTTGTGAAGAAAATACTAATTTATTTTTAAAAGAAAAATACAAAGCTCATTAATTTATTTTATTATTATTTTTTTTTTTTACAATACAATGACAATACCAGGGATCATTAATATAGGCCGAGAAGAACACAATACAAGCTGATAATTTATACGTAACGAAACAAAATGCAAAACTCACTTTCATTAATTTAATTTTTCGATGAAGGTAATTTATGTTTGAGGAAAATACAGAATTCATCGACATGACTTATGTTTACAAGGAAAATACTGGAATTGCTGATCCCTGTTTAAGAGGAAAATAGGAAGTTGATAGATTTACTTTTAATGAAGAACTTAACAAGCAATCTTCGTTACATTAACTTAAACAGGCAATCTGCGCTTCAGGAGTAGGCATTATGATTAATTTTGCGACAAGGTCTTCGTTACATGAACAATTGATCTAGTTATGTGATTAATCTTGCAGGCAGTCTTCGTTACATGAACAATTGATCTAGTTATGTGATTAATCTTGCAGGCAGTCTTCGTTACAATTATTGATCTAGTTATGTGATCAATCTTGCAGGCAGTCTTCGTTACATGAACAGTTTAATAGCAAGAAATTTCTTCGAAGAATGTAGTAGTCAGGCAATTATGTTTAGCAAGTATCGGAGAAGTGTGAAACGGCTCAAGTACTAGTCACGATTTTAACGAGTTTACATCACGAAATCGTGCACATTTTGGCCACAAATTGTCACAAAGGTGTCTAAGCATTTTATTACCTACCCACTGCGAGTCACGACCACACTGCCTCTACAGTCATACACTTCCCGGAGAGAAAATGATTTCATTGTTGAATAAACTGACTTATTAGCAGAGTGTATCGTATATTAAATGATTGGATTTGACTTATTAGTGTATGTTGGCGGATTGGAGTGGACAGTACATTAGTTGACTGAATTTTACTTGTAGTATTGCATTGTTTGCACATTAATTTATTTGTGCTATTAATAACTATACACGTTGCAAAGGAGGTTGATAGGATTTTACTGATTTAGTAATGCTATTATATACTAGCTAACTCTATTTTACTTGTTATTATTATACGTTTAATACTCACGCACTAGATTGACTTATCACCTACAATGCATACTCACTGACCGATTAACTTATCACCTACAATGCATACTCACTGACCGATTAACTTATCATCTACAATGCATACTCACTGACCGATTAACTTATCACCTACAATGCATACTCACTGACTGATTAACTTATCCACCTACAATGCATACTCACTGACCAATTAACTTATCACCCTATAATCCCCCTGATTGATTTTTCACTGTATGTGCATGCTCACTGACTGATTTTTCACTGTATGTGCATGCTCACTGATTGATTTATCACCATACAATGCATGCTCCCTGACTGATTTATCACTGTACAGTGCATGCTCACTGTTTGATTAATTTATCACCCACCGTACAATACATACCCACTGATTGATTAACTTATCACTGTCACAGTCTGATAAAATTGTCCGACTTCGTGACCCACTTGCCTTGTTTACTTCAAATTCGAATATTTGAAACCCTTGGCCCTTTGTTCAAAGCTTCCTTTTTCTAGGTGCTTCTAGAACAGGTCAAGATGTTATGTAACTTTAGGACCATTGTCCAGTTCTCGAACCAACCACATGCTTTGCGAACAGTCACGTGATACGCAATATACCTTTCTATATATGTACCCACACGCTTCCGCTCCCTCACTTCGAGCACATTTTAGCTAATTCCATCAGCTTACTCGGGTCGTGAGAGGCAGCCGGCGCCATAGAGAATCAAGGTACCCTTCGACTTCTCTCAAAGGTATCATTTTATTTAATAGTATTTGCCTATGTATTGTTTAAGTATGTATTTGTGCTATGTATTATATGATTTCCATATACACTTGAGCATGGTTCAGAGAAATAGCTGAAAACCTATATGTTACGGAATATAAATTTATTGTAACCATTTTTCCATTTCTGTACTTTAATTTATATTGTTTTAATTCACTAAGAGCCAGAATGCTGCGCTCGATATGAATTCTTCATGTAATTCAATTATTGCGTGTAATTTAAATTGTAAATTGTGAAGCGCTCTGTCGGCTTGAATTACCCCTTGTATGAACATTAATTTAACGTTGTATCTATTTTATTGCTTCATACGTCATGACTGTTAAATGGAACACATGTGAGACGATTATATTTTTTCTAAATCTAATTGTAAGCGACGCGAGGTCGAAACTCTTTGTTCAGCGCATTTAATTGAGCCATGCCTAGGTAGGACCTGTTAGGTTGAGAATTATATCCAAACACGTTGCATCCACAGGTCGGCTCATGGTTCATGTTCACCCATGCCTCACCTGCATTAGCTTATTGGTGTAAGCGTGTCGAAATCCACTCTGAGGGCCATGCTGCAAAAATTCCAGTTCCTAGCCACTAACAAAGGGACATCATTCCTTATGCACCACGTGTGTCGTTAAAGGGGGACTGAGGGAACGAATCAGCATGACTGAGTGTTGAGACCAAGGATACAAGAATAGAGCTAAGTGCAAAATCAAGTGTACAGATCTCAAAGGAACACTTTTCTGGCAATTTAGATTGACAAAAATCAGGCATAGGCGCGTAAAGACAGAGTGAAGACTATTCGCGTTGCATTCGATTTATTGTTAATTTGTTAAACTTTATTAAATCTTATTTTCTTTGTTAATACCTCTTAGTAGTTGATTTCTATGCACAATAGACCAATTAGATTAATTCTTAGATTTGAATGGGGGCGGATGAGCAGAAAGATTGATGACGAGTGCATATTAATTTAGAGGGATTTAACTGTTTTCAAATCTAGCTAAAAGTTCGCAGTTTATTAGTCTGTAAATTTGTCGTCTGAACTACAAGACGCACTTTTAATTAGTCAGATAATAAATTGAGCAACCAGTCTGCGTAGAATATGAGAGGAAGAATTAATTATATTTAAAGTCTTTTAATTATTCTAAGCAGGGTCTTTAAATAAATACTGGAAACGTAACAAGTGGGGGTCGTCGCGGGATTGATATGTATTAAATTGTAAATTGTAACATTTTTATACATAGGGCGCATCATAACCTAGAAACGAACGAACGAACAGAATTGCCAATTGTTCTTTTGATTTTTGTATCACTGATTTTCTTTGCTTTTGTTGTGACATGTGCATGTATTCTTTTGCAGAGTAGCGTGCATGTTAGTTAATGTTGATATATTTAAGCGTAGTTAAATATGTCATGTTAGCTATTGAATGATTTATTTAGTATTGTGTTACTGAGTACTTCATTGTGAGGAGTCGAAGGTTATACCGCCGGCTAGGAGAGTTATCGGTAGTAACAGACTTCGGACTATTATATTTAGGGTGCTAGATATAATGTGTAATGTTGTATGGTAGGAGCCGTGACATTACGAAAGTCTTGGAACAGCGGACACTGTGACAAGCAGGTGAAACGTGTAAGAGTTAACGCGCAATTTATTTCGGAAGGTGTTCTGAGTAAATTAAATAATTTTTGTAAGGTTGTAGCCTAAAAGTTATTTTCGGGATAAGCGGAGTTATCGCCGACGGTTAAAACACACAATTCACGAGATACATTCTTATTGTAGCCAGCGCGCTAAGACAGTAAAATGGATCGCAAACAGGTTATCGAAGACCTGAAAGAAGCCGGTATCATGATAGGATACCAGGGTGACGAACTGACTAGCTACATTAAAACTGAGCTAGAGAAAGCGGAAAAAGCGGAAAAAGAGAGACAAGAGATAGAAAGAGAGGAACGTGTAGCTAATCGCGAACTGAAGAAGTTAGAAGCTGAAAAACTAGCCGAAACAGAAGCTAAACGCATCGCAGCTGACGCAGAAGCTAAAAGGTTAGAAGCTGAAAGATTAGCCGACATTGAAACAAAACGTATCGCAGCGGACACAGAAGCCAAACGCATCGCGGCAGACGCGGAAATAAAACGGTTAGAATGGGAAGTAAAGAAACTAGAAGTTACTAATCCAAACCGTGACCGCAGAAGCAGTGGTGATTCGCGTTCTAGCGATGGAAATAATCACAGTAGAATTGAAAACATCATTCCAAAGATAAATATGGTCCCATTTGATGAGAACAAAGATCAAATAGACGCGTATTTAAAAACGTTTGAAAAGTTAGCCAGAGCAACAAGCATTCCAGCGGAACATTGGGCGATAAATTTATCGGGGTTACTGCAGGGAACTGCGAAAAACGAATTCAATAAGCTTAGCGATTCTGAGTCAGATAATTACGACACAGTCAAGGCCGCATTATTGAAGCGCTACAAACTCACCGCAGATACATACCGTCGTAAATTTAAACAGGCCACGAAAGCCAGTTCGGAGACGCACGCACAGTACATACGCCGCGTCACGGACTTGTTCCAAAGATGGATAGATCTAGCTGAAACTCCACAGACGTACGCAGGTCTTAGGGATGAAATGGTAAAGGACCACATTCTCGGGTCATACAAATCAGATCTACTGATTCACTTAGCAATAAGGGAAAAATCTACGCTAGAGGAGATAGGCAACGCCGCCGATCGCTTTGATGACGCACATTCTCAATTCTCGAACGCACACGCGAACAACAAGTCTCGACCGAACGAACCGCAGACTCGAAAGGATAAGAAAAATGACGGGAAGGCACCTAATGAGCGTGATGATAAAACATCTAAACCCGACACTAAAAACAAGTCCGACAAACAGAAAGATAAAAAGAATCTTGCATGTTACACTTGTGGTGATAGTGGCCATTTTTCACGAACATGTCCTGAAAAGAAAACAGCTAAAGTTTACGCAGTAGAAAGTCATACACCTAAAACAGAAAAGTCGAATCGAACACCAGTACAGGCAAACGGTCACGATACAATCGCTTTGCTTGATACAGGGTGTGAGCTAGACGCTATTGTAAATGCATCATTAGTTAACCGTACCGACTACACAGGGGAGACAATCTCTGTCACCTTTGCAAACGGCGAACAAGACATTTTACCAGTAGCTGAAGTCTCGATTGTTTCAGACTTTGTAGAAGGAACAGTCAAAGCGGCAGTTATGGAAAACTCACCGCATGACGTGATCCTTGGTTGCAAGTATGTTTTGCCGTGCAAAAAACAAACTTCAACTGAACCACCACTGGTTAACGCTGTAACCAGAGCAGCGAGTAGTAAAGACAAATCTGTAACTGCACCGATGTCTGCCGCACCAGCCGTAGATAAAGCAACAGTTAGCGAGATTAAAATATTACAAGCTGAGGACGAAAC
Organism: Sinotaia quadrata; assembly: GCA_028829895.1. NCBI lineage: Eukaryota > Metazoa > Mollusca > Gastropoda > Architaenioglossa > Viviparidae > Sinotaia > Sinotaia quadrata. The sequence goes on along the minus strand of CM054181.1, from coordinate 37,940,737 downwards.
ACTAGACAAGTTACGCAGACAAGCTGTACTTGTTAGTGACGTCAACACTGACGATTCGAATAAGAAAGCGTGCATTATTCTGAAAAAGGGTTTATTGTACCGCTATTCGAAAGTGGGAGACGAATTTCGGAAACAATTAGTCGTTCCACAAACCAAACGAAATGACGTATTACGATTAGGTCATGAGAGTCTTTTTGGTGCACACATGGGTGTACAAAAAACAACTAGTCGTATTACAAGTGAGTTTTATTGGCCGGACATCACTGCCGATATCCGTAGATTCGTGTTAAGTTGCGACACATGCCAGAGAACACAGTCTAAAAATTCAATCAGACCCGCACCGTTAGGAGAGCCTGAACTGATCAGTGAACCCTACAAGCGCGTAGCATTGGATTTGATTGGGCCTATAATACCCACATCAACGAGAGGTAATCGATACGTGCTGACCACTATTGATTACGCAACAAGATTCGCCGACGCAGTACCATTGAAAAATATTGATACTGAAACTGTCGCCGAAGCCCTTTTCGGTCTTTGGAGTCGTGTTGGTATTCCTACTGAAATTTTGACAGATCAGGGGAGTCAATTCATAGGCAACGTAATGAAGGAAGTAAATCGTTTACTTTCCATCAAACATCTTACTTGCACACCATACCACCCCCAGGCAAATGGTCTGATTGAAAAATACAATGGGACATTAAAAGCAGCACTTAAAAAGCTCGCCACTGATAAACCGAAAGACTGGGACAGATACATCCCTGCCCTACTATTTGCATATAGGGAGGTGCCCCAAACTTCCACCGGATTTTCACCATTTGAGCTACTTTACGGACGTACTGTACGCGGACCGATGATGATTTTGAAGGCACTTTGGACTGATGAAAAGACAGATGACGAAGTTAAAACAACTTACACATACGTCACTGACTTAAGAAACCGTCTTGAAACTATAGGCAAGATAGCACGGGAAAACCTGACGATAGCTCAGTCTAGACAGGCAGAATATTACAATAAGCACACCAAACCTAGAGAATTTGAAGTTAACGACAAAGTGTTACTGTTGCTTCCTGAAGCACATAACAAACTTCAGATGAAATGGAAGGGGCCCTTCGTAGTTACCGCCAAGCTAGGGGGACTGAACTATAAGGTGCAGACAGGAAAGAGAGAGAAAATCTTTCATGTTAACCTACTCAAAAAGTACATAAGCCGTGAGGATCAAACCACTCAAGCTGATTTTGTCGTAGCGACGATAGTTACAGAAGACGAGGGGGATACTGATTGCGTCACTGGTACTTTACCAAACTGTCCTCTACAGACGGACGAAACTGTCAAAGACGTTAGGGTAAATGAAGCCTTGACAGAAAGACAGAAAAAAGAAGTGAATGAATTGCTTAATGAGTTCTCATCTACTCTGACAGACAAACCAGGGTTGACAGACTTAATAGAATTTTCACTGAAGCTGACTGACAACAAACCGATACGTTTGAAGCCGTATCCGTTGCCACACGCTAAGATAGACGACGTTAGACGTGAGATTAAGACTATGCTAGATCTAGGGGTCATAGAGAAGACTGACAGTGCCTACGGATCACCCATCGTGTTGATTAAAAAACGTGATAACTCGTTCCGTTTTTGCGTAGACTACCGCAAACTCAATCAAGTGACAGAGTTTTGTGCCGAGCCTCTCCCTGATCCGGATCTCATCTTCACTAAGCTAGCTAACGCCCATTACTATACCAAAATAGATTTGTCACGCGGTTTTTGGCAAATCAAGGTCAAGGACACTGATCGACACATACTAGCTTTCACTACACCAGTAGGAAACTACACATGGAAAGTTATGCCTTTCGGAGTTTCAAACGCTCCAAGCATTTTTTCTAAAATGATGCGGTCATTGTTAGAACCACTGTACGGACGCGGAGTTGAGAACTTCATGGATGATTTAATTCTAGGCACCCAGACATGGGAGGAGCACTTAACACTCTTACGAGATGTGCTAGCCAGATTAAAGCAAGCCAACCTCACTGCCCGCCCTACGAAGTGTGAAATAGCACAATTCTCCTTAGACTTCTTGGGACACAAGTTGAGTCATGGAACTATGTCGCCAAGTGAAGCTAAGATAGCACAACTTAAGGACACTTCACAACCGCTAACAAAAACACAAGTTAGAAGTTTTCTTGGTCTTGCTAATTACTACAGAAAATTCGTACCTGATTTTAGTGCCATTGCATGTCCTCTGACTGACTTGACACGTAAGAATATGCCTACAAAAGTAGTGTGGACTGATGCATGCCAAAACGCTTTTGACACACTGAAATCTAGACTGACTTCAGATTTAGTTGTTAAACTGCCAGATTTGACAAAACCATTCTTGTTAAGGACTGATGCTAGCAACACAGGATTAGGAGCAGTGTTATTACAAGAACACAATGACACCAAACACCCAGTTGCATATGCAAGCCGTAAACTCACAACTACTGAACAGAAATATTCCACCAGTGAAAAGGAATGTCTTGCAATAGTTTGGGCCATAAAAAAGTTCGAAAACTATTTGTACGGAAAAACCTTTGTCATTGAGTGCGATCACCAGCCGTTGACCTTTCTCGGACAGGCGCAATTTACGAACAGCCGTTTAATGCGTTGGTCTTTGTTTCTGACACAGTATGACGCAAATATTCATTACATCAAAGGGTCTTTGAATGTTGGCGCAGATTACATGAGTCGTGCTTGATGCCATCAAGTGCCGGTACTGATAGAATGTTGTTTAATCAATTAACTGAACCCTACGGATTCCTTCCTGTAAATATGAAATATAGTTGCGCACTTTATTTCTAGGAATGTCGAAATTTTTTTTTGTGTAAATTTTTCTTCATTGTGGACTTCTACATTTTATCATACATAATTTGTAGGAGGCATTTTATCTTTGGCAAGATAAACGCCTCAAAAGCAAGGGGGTGTCACAGTCTGATAAAATTGTCCGACTTCGTGACCCACTTGCCTTGTTTACTTCAAATTCGAATATTTGAAACCCTTGGCCCTTTGTTCAAAGCTTCCTTTTTCTAGGTGCTTCTAGAACAGGTCAAGATGTTATGTAACTTTAGGACCATTGTCCAGTTCTCGAACCAACCACATGCTTTGCGAACAGTCACGTGATACGCAATATACCTTTCTATATATGTACCCACACGCTTCCGCTCCCTCACTTCGAGCACATTTTAGCTAATTCCATCAGCTTACTCGGGTCGTGAGAGGCAGCCGGCGCCATAGAGAATCAAGGTACCCTTCGACTTCTCTCAAAGGTATCATTTTATTTAATAGTATTTGCCTATGTATTGTTTAAGTATGTATTTGTGCTATGTATTATATGATTTCCATATACACTTGAGCATGGTTCAGAGAAATAGCTGAAAACCTATATGTTACGGAATATAAATTTATTGTAACCATTTTTCCATTTCTGTACTTTAATTTATATTGTTTTAATTCACTAAGAGCCAGAATGCTGCGCTCGATATGAATTCTTCATGTAATTCAATTATTGCGTGTAATTTAAATTGTAAATTGTGAAGCGCTCTGTCGGCTTGAATTACCCCTTGTATGAACATTAATTTAACGTTGTATCTATTTTATTGCTTCATACGTCATGACTGTTAAATGGAACACATGTGAGACGATTATATTTTTTCTAAATCTAATTGTAAGCGACGCGAGGTCGAAACTCTTTGTTCAGCGCATTTAATTGAGCCATGCCTAGGTAGGACCTGTTAGGTTGAGAATTATATCCAAACACGTTGCATCCACAGGTCGGCTCATGGTTCATGTTCACCCATGCCTCACCTGCATTAGCTTATTGGTGTAAGCGTGTCGAAATCCACTCTGAGGGCCATGCTGCAAAAATTCCAGTTCCTAGCCACTAACAAAGGGACATCATTCCTTATGCACCACGTGTGTCGTTAAAGGGGGACTGAGGGAACGAATCAGCATGACTGAGTGTTGAGACCAAGGATACAAGAATAGAGCTAAGTGCAAAATCAAGTGTACAGATCTCAAAGGAACACTTTTCTGGCAATTTAGATTGACAAAAATCAGGCATAGGCGCGTAAAGACAGAGTGAAGACTATTCGCGTTGCATTCGATTTATTGTTAATTTGTTAAACTTTATTAAATCTTATTTTCTTTGTTAATACCTCTTAGTAGTTGATTTCTATGCACAATAGACCAATTAGATTAATTCTTAGATTTGAATGGGGGCGGATGAGCAGAAAGATTGATGACGAGTGCATATTAATTTAGAGGGATTTAACTGTTTTCAAATCTAGCTAAAAGTTCGCAGTTTATTAGTCTGTAAATTTGTCGTCTGAACTACAAGACGCACTTTTAATTAGTCAGATAATAAATTGAGCAACCAGTCTGCGTAGAATATGAGAGGAAGAATTAATTATATTTAAAGTCTTTTAATTATTCTAAGCAGGGTCTTTAAATAAATACTGGAAACGTAACAATCACCATACAAATGGTTGCTCTCCGACTTGATTTGATTGATTAGATGGCAATGCATGTGGAAATTATTTTCTCAAGTACGAAACTGACACATTACATGTGCTCTCTTAGATGAGTTTGGGTCAACCTGTCGAGTGTTAACATAAAGGTAGACTACAGCAGTATCTACTGTCGACATCCAAATTAGTGTTAACATAGAGGTAGACTAAAGCAGTATCTACTGTCGACATCCAAATTAGTGTTAACATAGAGGTAGACTAAAGCAGTATCTACTGTCGACATCCAAATTAGTGTTAACAATAGAGGTAGACTAAAGCAGTATCTACTGTCGACATCCAAATTAGTGTTAACATAGAGGTAGACTAAAGCAGTATCTACTGTCGACATCCAAATTAGTGTTAACATAGAGGTAGACTAAAGCAGTATCTACTGTCGACATCCAAATTAGTGTTAACATAGAGGTAGACTAAAGCAGTATCTACTGTGACACTATCAATCCATCGCAGTCTTTAAGTGTGTTGTTGCCATCTGTTTGCAGACTGTGACGCCTCTCTGGGCGGCCTTCACTAGTTATGATTATTATTTATTAATTAATAACACATAACTAATTACAAGTGATTGAGAATCTTAATTTATAGTTATTAATAATTCTCCCACAAGACCAACCTGTCTCTAACTTGGCCGATTATAAGGGTGTCGTAAGACTCTATCTTTACACAATAGGATAGACGTGTGACTGTCGCATAATGTTCTGCAGGTGGAAAACTGCTTACCAAAGGAGGTGATAAATTTAGCGAGCCACCATCCACCCACTATCTCTCCAGCATATGGTTATCCATATTGTAAAAATGTCAATATATTTAACAGTAAAATCAACAATCAAATATACAAAATATGAATATAATCAAAAGAGCGTTTACATTTACACCACTTCATGACAATGTTCAATTAATGCTAGACAATCGATCAGTTTATCCTAGCATAGATATCAGAGCAGTCAAATGAACACACACACACACACACACACACACACACACACACACACACACACACACACACACACACACAAAATAATCAAGTTCATGGGTATAAATCATCATAGAAAGGAGAGTGGAGTTTTAGAGATATAATTATAGTCAACGTACATGACCTTTTCAAAGATGGCAGCTGTCGATGGCATGTATTCACAATCACGCGGTTTGCAACATGTCACTGTCTTTCTTATTTGGCAATGGTCCAACATACCCTTATTGGTATGTTACACAACTGTTCGAGAATCTTCAATGTGTTCACAAAATGCATCATTAGAGAGTTGTGCAGAACTTTGCATGTGCTATCAAAGCACATCACTTGGAATGTTCTTTACAATCTTCATGTGCACTACTCAGCACACCACAAGGAAAGTTCAAGAAACTCTTGTGAATTCTCGAGATCAAACTCAAACTTCAATTTTCGCTGTATTGGCTCTTGAAAATGATTCACAGGAATCATCTGTCTTACAGCAACACTTTTTACTGATAAGCTCGACATAATGCTAGAATCACACACCAACATGATCCAGTTAAGTACAGTGGTTGCTCCAGTCTAACTTGGATCAAAAATCCAAGATAAAAGGTGCGCCCTCTGCAAAAGTCAAATTAAGGCAGCACTAAATAATTTTAGGCATATTTCATCTCTAAACTCCTTTGTTCCTTATTCTCAGCTTAACAAATCTGCAACAATATTCATTAGCCTGATACACACGCACAGCATAAGAAATATAGCATTGATCAAACTTCACAATTATAATGTACAACATAATCAAAAATGGTTTAATTACATAAGCATTCTCCGATTGAAATCATAGATTAATAAAAAGCATGTACGAAATATTTCTAAGTCCATTCTTTCTTTACCAGTCAGTTAACTTACCATAACAATCGCCTTTATGACCGGACTCGAGTTGTCAAATCAAAGTGATTAGAATATAGGACTTCTTCAACAAAATAACTTTCAATCTATCCCCGTTGGAAGAAACTGTTATGGACATGTTTGAGACTATTATTCAGAAAACTACTCATCCAGCTGGAACTGGTTTAGATCACATCAGCACGTTCTAGTATATTCTTTACCTGAGTTGTTTATTCCAACTCAGACACTTACAAAAATACAATCATAAGGTCGTTTCACTTTCACATTTAACAACGTATATAACAATTAAGTTTAGAAATAGGGATATGCAAATTTACTCCACCACACTGACTTAACTGCATTTTCACTTGATAATTGATAATGTCAAATATTGGATACACACCCAGCTTACAAAATTTCAACTAATAGCCTTTTTTTATTAAATGACCTTACTAAAAAGTGTCTCTCACTGTTTAACATTAACTCTTGCTAGTTTGGGACTGCCATTGCTCATAATTAATTGGTCTTGCGAATTATTTACTGTGATTGTTCATAATTAATTGATTTTTGCTAGTTATGGACTGTCATAGTTCATCATTAACTAACCTTGCCAGTTATGGACTGTCATTGTTCAAAATTAATTGACCGTGCTAATTATGGACTGTCATCATTCATCACTAATTGACCTTGCTATATAGTGACTATCAATCGGCCTTGCTAATTATTGACTGTCATTGTTCATCATTAATTAACCTTGCCATTCATAGATTGTCATTTTCAAAATTAATTGACCGTGCTAATTATGGACTGTCATCATTCATCATTAATTGACCTTGCTAGTTTTAGACTGCTATTGTTCATCATTAAGTTACCTTGCTTGATAGGGACTGTCATTGTTGATCATTAATTGATCATGCTAGATAGTGACGATCTATTGGCCATGCTAATTATTGACTGTCATTGTTCATCATTAATTGAGCTTGCTAATTATGGATTGTCATTGTTGATCATTAATTGATCATGTTAGATAGTGACGATCTATTGGCCATGCTAATTATTGACTGTCATTGTTCATCATTAATTAACCTTGCTAACTATGGACTGTCATTGTTCATCATTAATTGAGCTTTCTAATTATGGATTGTCATTGTTCATCATTAATTGACCTTGCTAGTTTGGACTGTCATTGTTCATCATTGCTTGAGCTTGTCAATTATAGACTGTAATTGTTCATCATTAATTAACCTTGCTAACTCTGGACTGTCATTGTTCATCATTAATTAACCTTGCTAACTATGGACTGTAATCGTTCATCATTAATTAACCTTGCCAACTATGGACTGCCATTGTTCATCATTAATTGAGCTTGCTAATTATGGATTGTCATTGTTCATCATTAATTGATCTTGCTAATTGTATAATGTCATTGTTAATCATTAATTCACCTTGCTAGATAGTGACTGTCAATTGACCTTGCTAACTTTTGAATATCATTAATTCGCCTTGCTTGTTTCGGACTGTCATTATTTATCATTAATAATTGTAATTGCTAGTTTTATGAATAGCCACTGTTCATTATTACTTAGCCTTTTAGGTAGTAACTTTCATTGTTTATCGTTAATTGATAGCTAGTGGGGACTGTCATTGTTCATCATTAGTTGTTAGTTATGCACTGTCACTGTAAGTGACTGTAATTTTTCAACAATTGACTTCGCTGGTTAGTGACTGACGTTGTTCATCTTTTTAATAGCCTTACTATTTAATGACAGTCTTTGTTCCTTATTAAATGGCCTTACTAATTAGTGACTCTCATTGTTCACCATTATTAAATTTGACCTTGCCAATTACTAATCAACGGACACTTTCCACTGGATAGTTTGGCAAATACTTTACTTGAATACATTTTGACAAAGTTGTTAATAGTTTAGTAATCATTGTGCCTTTAAATACTTCGCTGTGTCACAATCCGCTCGTGTTATTTGACTACTCATTAGCCACGGTAACATTATTTGTAAAAGTTGCCATCTGTAAACATGCTTCGCTCTCGGTCACTGCACTTGTTTTGCGAACCCCACGTGACGCCAAATGTGTTTACTACTGACGTCAATTGAAATTGCTGTCCTTGTAAGGCCAAGTTAGAAGATAGCTTAGAAGACTGCGGTTCGTCGGGCAATCTGTCAGGGCTTTATTTTTATGATGGCCGCAAGAAACGTGTTCTTGCGTGCTATTTTTAGCATCCCCTCCCGCCTGTTGACGGTTATAAAGTCACATTGGCCGAATGACAGACAATACAGCTTCAAGTCAGTCTGTGGTTACTGGAAACAAAACAAGTTTAACTTCACGGTTCATTGCATCCGGTTAGTTTGTATTTGTTTTGATCTCACTTTCTTTCAACTCATTTAATTTTCTGTCTATACGTCTGTCTGCATGTACGTTATATTTGGATGTAAGAATGAATACATTTTGTATGTGCAATTGTAAATTTATGTATGTTTGAGTGTATATGAGTGCATATGTGTATATATGCATGAATGAGTGTATGAAGGTTACAATCTGATGAACTGATTGGGATTTTTGTTTCGTTTTAAGATTTGTTTCTTCTTTTACTGCGTAAAGATTGATTTTATTAATAGCAATAATTCACAATTTCCTGACGGAAATTTCTTTATCAAATTAATTAAGTATTCTGTTAATTTGGCAGGTAAAATGTAATCAAATGCATAGCTAGTGTGAAAGATTTTATATAAAAAGATATGTATAATGACTAAAGTACATATAATATATAATGACTTAAGTGCATATAATATGTAATCACTAAAGTACATATAATATATAATGACTAAGTAAAAGTGTGAAAGTTTACTTGATTAAGTACAGCAACAAAGGGACAATTTTGCACAAGAATTTGTTAAATTTAATATTTCTCTGTTGTGGTTGATGAAGAAAGCAGACGTAATTTTGATAGTCACACACGAGCTAATATAGAACTGAATTTGGCGCTTCTTGGCTCGACTGAATCCCTTTCATCCGTGAAATCAACGACCTACCGTTAAAAATGGACGTTAAATAGAAAACATTCAATACAACCAGCTAGGTTTCTCTTCTCCGTCGTCAGTTACGGACAAAATATTATAATTTCTTATGGAAAGAGAGAGAGGTAGAGGGAAATATAAAAATCACACTTTAACTTTCTGTCATAAACAAAGAGCAAATAGTCTCAATATAAGTCTAATAGTTACTACTACTTAAAAATGTCCTTTAACGTAAATTGTTAAACTAATTTATCGCTACTTAAAAATGTCCTTTAACATAAATTGTTAAAACTAATTTATCACTAACTAAAAATGTCCTTTAACATAAATTGTTAAAACTAATTGATCGCTAACTAAAAATGTCCTTTAACATTAAATTGTTAAAACTAATTTATCACTAACTAAAAATGTCCTTTAACATAAATTGTTAAAACTAATTGATCGCTAACTAAAAATGTCCTTTAACATAAATTGTTAAAACTAATTTATCACTAACTAAAAATGTCCTTTAACATAAATTGTTAAAACTAATTGATCACTAACTAAAAATGTCCTTTAACATAAATTGTTAAAACTAATTGATCACTAACTAAAAATGTCCTTTAACATAAATTGTTAAAACTAATTTATCGCTCGGATGCCAAAATAAACAGATATGGTCAGTAGGCCTACTGATTGTGGTTGGTCTGACGATGATGAATCCGTTGCATGGACGAATTAAGGACCTAGGGAGAAATTATTGTTAGAAAATTCTGGCGATTCTTATGCTTGGAGAACTTGCTTAACATCAGAATTTGAAATTATAAGATTAAACGTGGCATCCAGATACTGGTTTCAATGCAATGTCAATGCATCCTCAAGTTTTTAATATGCGATAGTCGGTCACTTTATTAGCCATTCAGGAGATTCCTGGCATGTACACCTGAATGTCTTTACCGCATAGCCGGTCATTTTATTGGTTCAAGAGAGGCAGGCAAGTGTATGTGATGAGGAGAGGATTAACCTCGCCACAGATAGCCGGTCATTTTATTGGTTCAAGAGAGGCAGGCAAGTGTATGTGATGAGGAGAGGATTAACCTCGCCACAGATAGCTGGTCATTTTATTGGTTCAGAAGAGTCATAACCTCAGTGAACTTTGATGAGGCAGCTTCAATTGAAAGACTTCAGTCGAACCAGTCTCAGCAATGTGCGTCACTGTCTTCCTAACTTCATGTTGACTGAAAGCCACCAGTTGTAGACTTTCGATATTACTTCTAAATCAAATACTTTTACAATTGAACTCTCTTACCCCGGCTGTAAATTGGCGTCACCAGTGTTCGGTAAAGCACGATAAAGTTAGAAAACTTCCGTTTCAATAATGAGCATCCGCTTCCACTGCTTGACGTCACGTCGATCGCAATTTACAGCTAACTTTTCACTCTGTGGTGTCTTGGTGTTACACACGTTATACAAGTAACGTTACTACACTGACATAAACAGTCAAACACATGTAACAAAGTCAGCTATGATAGTTTCACATTAATACGGGACATGATGGCGTTACACACAAAATAGTACAAGCTACATGGCACCGTAAGGCTACATCTCGGATAGCAATCCGGGATGCGAAAGCGACGAGACGTTTGTTTGTTACATCAGTAGCCTACTAGCATTGCGTTTATTTATAGAGCCACGCGGGTATACACTTGTCCGAACTATAAGCAGATATTCATTGCTGATGACAGTAAGAAACGTGATAGCCACTGAGTGACTCAGAGCCACTCCTGTCGCTCGGCCAACACTCGTACCGATCGACCCTTACTCTCCCCCCCCCCCCCCCGTTTCCTGACCACACCTCCCGATTTCCGTAAACAATGTAGAATGTAGACAATCAAATCTGCCAAGCTTGTGCACTTGGCTTTCACAGGCTGTATTACAGGGATTTAAAAAATAAACTTTCTATAGCATTTCTCTACCTATGTTTGCACCAGCCGTGTCATAGGGACATGAAAAAATCTTTCTGTAGCATTTCTCTACTTATGTTTGCACCAACCGTGTCATAGGGACATGAAAAAATCTTTCTGTAGCATTTCTCTACTTATGTTTGCACCAACCGTGTCATAGGGACCTAAATAAACTTTCTGTACCTTGTTTGTAGCCATGTTTACACCAGTTATCACGTCTTTTTATTGTTTGTTTGCTTGTGGTTTTTTTTCAGAATTAAGACGTTAATTAACATTATTTCGTATTATGCAAACAACCGAATAACAGGAGTTTCAAATAGAACATAATAGGGGTTTTTCTTTTATAACGATCTGTTACCTATTGGTAATTATACATAGCCAAATATATCAGGACGGTTGTACTTAAATGTTTTCTAAATGTTTTGCTCCAATTTTTTTTGTAAATAGCAATAGTAAATGTTGTGGCTCTCCCATTTGAAATTACCCTTCCACACTGGAGCTAGCAAAAGTAGCATTTACGCCGCTCTCTTTGTAAATGAACTAGTAACAGTTGTACCTCTCCCGGGATAAGGTTCTACGCCCAGTTTTCTCTTAGGTTACACAGTGACCCGAAGGTCATGTCACGTTGACATTTAACAAACTATATAATAATTAATTTTTAAAATAGGGATAAGCAAATTTACTCGCCACATACTTCGCTCCTTTTTGAGATGTTCTTTTAACATCTGCTATACTAGGAGTAAATTAAAAAAAAATTTTGGTGAACCTTTCGCCTTAATATGAAACGAAGGAATAGCTGTTCATAAGACCAAAAATTTTATGTCAGTTTTAAGACATACAATAATTAATTTAACACAATTTTTAGAAATAAGAGATTAATAATTCAATATGCCTCAGTGATCACTGAGCATTAAATATCAAGCAACATGTTAATTTCACTCATTTTAAGTTGGAACATGACCAGTTTGTGATATAAGCACAATTATCATGAAAAAAAATCACTAAATTTTCCCTTGTTACAAATTAGAAGATGACCAGTTATGTCTACACACTTAAGAAAATTCAAACGCAAATCATATGCAAAATCATTACTTTTTTTAATTTCTTTTCTTCTTATCATAGAAGAATACAATATATGTATATTAGCATCACATAGATAAACTCTGGTTAAAATTTATTTCTTCTTTCTACAGCAGAGGGAATGCAAGTATATAAACAAAGATATTGCAGCAGTAGTAATGACCACCTACTCAAATGCACATTTACTAGAGTCAAATGTGCTAAGTAGGTGAGAGGTTGATAGTCTGTCTGAATGACAAAATGCTTGCCATATAGGTAAGCTTGGAATTTCTGAACTGCCCAGACAGTTCCGAGACATTCTTACTCTGAACTTGAGTAATTATGTTCAGCCTCATTAACGTACAACTGGAATAAGCTCCTGGATACAGAATATCACGGTTTCTGCATCAGTACAATACCTAGTCTTGCATTGCTTGCATCTTTATAAGTACAAACCTTTAAGCTATTTGGATAGCAAAAATTACTCATCCACTGTGGACTAGTTTGGATTACATCAGCAAGTTCTAGCATATTCTTTACCTGAGTTGTTATTTCAACTATGGTACTGACAAAAATGTCGTCATGCGCAGTATCCGAAGGTCATGTCACGTTGACATTTAATAAAATATATAAAAAGTAAGTTTCAAAATAGGGACAAGCACGCGAAAGCGGCGGAAGCCGGAAGCGTTCCCCACATTAACAACAAGGGACAAGCAAATTTACTCTGCCACATATACATGTCATCTATTTTATCTATATTTTATTGGTTGAGGACCTCGACAGATTTATTCACTTGTGAGAAGTGAACAGCGGCATGCGAGAACGTCGGTTTATTTCGAATAACGCTCACACTTAATTGATGGCTTATTATCAGAGTTACCAACATTCGTGGAATAACTGATCTTATATCGAGAGTCATAGATATAACCAAACGAAAAACCTTACAGTTGTTCAGTTTTATTTGTAATACATATTATTTATTATTGACTCGTATTGATAGAAGCATTTCCTGACACGTAACTATGCAGAGTAAACAAACTGCTGTGATATTTCTTCCTCTCTCCTACCCACCCCTACCCCCCCCTACCCCCCGACAGCCAAGTGTTAGTCCCGAACACTCATGACAAAACATGGCTCACAACCTAGAGAAAATATTGATATGTCGGCTGACTTGTCAGTCTCGCTGTGTCGGATTGCAGCCATTGCACAACAAAGAAGGCTTTCCCCGCACCGTACTCAGGTGGGCGCTTATATCTATTATACTTGTGAGTTTTTTCCATTTTCTTACTGATTACGTCACTATTTTTAGCTCTCTGGGTTACTTACAATGAGGGGTGGGGAAATGAATTCCATTCTGTTATTTAAATTAAGGGATAATTTCTAATTTCTTCAGACTTTTAAACGGAAAAAACGGAGCATGGAAAAAATAAATTAACGTAATCCTACAACACGCACACACAGACATACAGAGGGAGAAAGAGAGAGCTATAGGCTGTCGATCGCCAAAACTTGAATAAAGAATATATTTATAATTTCAAAAGTATTTTTCGCCCCTCATTTTATCCACGTGTCAGCGAGTGCAATGAAATGGTGGTGTCATCATCAATATCTCTGATCTGTCATCAGATTATTAGCAAAACACCGTCATTTCTAATTTCAGTCAATTTAAAGTATTAATATTGATTATGAGAGACACTCTATACGTATATATGTATAGTCACTTAGAAATACCGGTATCAATTTGATAGCCTTATTATACGTATATATATATATAGTCACTTAGAAATACGGGTATCAATTTGATAGCCGTGTTATACCAAACGTCTTTCAATACTGTAGATAACATTTCCAAGGATGTGATAAGATTCTGGAGATGTGATAAAGCATTTACAGACTTCTCACAAAGCATTTTACGTATTCTTTCAGTCACCTTGACTGTTGTAACTATCATCTATCTGGTATACGACTGTATTAGACTTTGGATGAAGCCTCAACTTGACTGTTGTAACTATTATCTGTCTGGTCTAAGACTGTATTAGACTTTGGATGAAGTCTCAACTTGACTATTGTAACTATTATCTGTCTGGTCTAAGACTGTATTAGACTTGTGATGAAACCTCAGTTTAACGGCAGTAACTATCTCCTGTCCGGTCTAAGACTGTATAGTCTTGGGATAAGGCCTCAAAATGCCATGGTTAGATTTTAGAATGAATCGTAATGTATCACAACTTTAAAAACCGTTTAATACGTATTATTGTCACTTTACCTGCCTCCGCTCCACTCCGTTCCAGTTGGAATGTTTCGTGGAGCACTAAGAGGAGACCATGTCACTCTATTTCACTGTCCCACACTCCACTACATTTAAACATAAAAGTCTACATACAAACAAGCAGTTTAAGGCACATGAGAATGGTTGACTTATACCTCAAAGCTAAACTGAATTATATATATACCAAATGACAACATCAAACAAATGAGTTCACGATCTTATCACGGACTTCCAAGTCTGAACGTAGATTTTGTCAAAGACTCCTATGTTTATAATGTAGATTTTGTCAAAGACTCCTATGTTTATAATGTAGATTTTGTCAAAGACTTCTATGTTTATAACGTAGATTTCGTCACGACTTTCGAGCTTGATTGTAGATCTTGTCATGAACTTTTAAGTTTTGTCATAGACTTTTATGTCAAAATATGTACAACGCTTATAAGTTTTATAAGTTCTATAGTTCATTGCCTGAAAAAAGTAAATTAAATTAATAAATATTTACGAATATTAAATAAATAAATAATGATTCGTTAAACACGTACACTTATACATTTCAGAAATTGGAGTGTGGTTCAAACAAACAAACAAGCAAACAAACAAAACCCACAGCGCGAAGAAATGGATTGTAGTTGAAGTTTCCTCAATCTTAGGAATTGTTCAGGAATCTTACTTACTAGTGTATACAGAGCGTAACACAAGTCATTTTACTTAGCGTACACAGAGCGTGATACAAGTAATTTTACTTAGCGTATACAGAGAGTGACACAAGTTATTTTACTTAGCGTATACAGAGCGTGACACAAGTTATTTTACTTAGCGTATACAGAGCGTAATACAAGTCCTTTTACTTAACGTACACAGAGCGTGACACGTCATTTTACTTAGCGTACACAGAGCGTGACACGTCATTTTACTTAGCGTATACATAACGTAACAAAGTCAATTTACTTAGTGTATACAGAGCTTAACACAAGTCATTTTACTTAGTCGTATACACAAGTCATTTTACTTAGTGTACATGGAGCATGCCGCAAGTCATTTTACTCAGTATACAGAGCGTAACACAAGTCATTTTACTCAGTATACCGAGCGCAGCACAAGTCATTTTACTCAGTATACATAGGGCGTAACACGTCATCGCCGCGCTAGAAGACGAGGATTGATTATAGGAAAAAATGGCTGTCCGATCGATTGTGTACTATGTAAAAGGAAACGTACACGACGTCCAAAAATATTTACAACGTTAATGGAGAGAAAGCCTCTTGTCCAACCGATCGTGTCTCAGGAAATGTCAGTCGCTTTCTATTTCAACCATTGCGTTACATACATATATGCAGAGTCCTACAGCCCCTACCTATCAAGTCCTGCTACCATATATCTAGACGTGTGCAGGAAGCTGACAAATATTTCCGCCAGTTCACTGTTCCTGCTTTATTTACAGATGTCAAGCAGTTAATTTGTATTTCATTGCATCAGCGGTGTAACTTCGAATGCTGCCCACCCTTCTCCCGAAATTTTAAAATGCTCTCCCCATTTTCAACATGCACGCACGCACGCACGCACGCACACACACACACACTCTCTCTCTCTCTCTCTCTTTGTTCTACAGAAAATCAGCTTGTCTAAGCCAGTGTCTTGGCGTGGTCCTTGCGAAAACTTGAGAATGGGTGTATTTTCAAATTTCAAGTACATTTTTTGTTGTTTTTGAAGGAACAAATACTTTCAGCGGCGGGAATTCGATCCCCGCTCGGGGTGAAATAAAAAATGGAGTGGTTAACTCCATAACACAAATGTCTAGTCCGTCGGACATGACTATAAATAGGATTCCTTGGACTACAAGCAGCGCACATTGGAGGTCCTTTAACAATTCAACTAGTAGGAAAGGTGGAGTAGTTTGCTAGCCATTGCGCGGAAAACTGTAGAAAACCACCGAACATCTGCTTAAAACCTTCACTCTTCCATCCATGGCACTTATTTCCTTCCTTTCAATCCTTAAAAAACTATTCAGCCTTGGCACTGGCATCCATCTGCGAAATCAGCGAAAGGTGAAATGAAACCTCAGTTTTAAATTTAAAAATCAACAACTTCATGTAGTCTACAGATAATGTAAGAGACTGTGTAAACATTACTATAATAAAGATCAAGATACAAAACTCTATCTATACATTAATTGCCCCCAAACACATTAAAAACGTTTTTTTTTCTCCATTGATAGTGTACGCAGATGACATTGCATATTATTTGCTTCTTTATTTAAGATTTCTTTATTAGTAGTTAATGTCGTAAGTATATTTTCTTTTAAACTTCCTGCTCGTCCTCATTTGTCGTAGAGGATAAAATGACATAAAGTGGGCTAGAGGTTGCAGAGGTCAGCAACAAGGAAGTAGCTAGGCCTGCTGGGATTTTGTATGCTTGGCGAGCTGTACAGAATGCAGTAGTGTTTGTAGCATATTGCTTACAGATTTTAAAATATATTTAACGTTTTACGCTGTAAACATGCCGACAATGCAGCGCACTGCATTGTCTTATGATGGCGCTAACTGATGTAACTGTGAAAAAAACAAAAGCAGAACTTGTTAATAGATACAAAGAGCGCATCGAGTTACTTTTCAATGTAAAGTTGACAGTTAGTTTAAGTCGGCAAATTAGTCTCGTAGAAGATGGAAATACTAACGATAGATTGGATGATACATGTTTCACTCTTCAGTTATCGTCTCCCACCTCACAGGAAAACGTTGAGAAGGCGGTCGTAAGTCCGATCTGTTCTAACATTACCTTATAAATATAATTAAAATATATATATAGGCCTATGTATTGATAGATCTGTTGTGTGTTTGTGTATTTATTATTTATATATCGCATATTCTGCCTTTTAAAAATATTTTAAACCTATTTTTGATGAGTGTAACTATCCTTACTATCATACGAATAATACGATTTGCTAAGACCGCTTTTGTGACACACCCAGTCCCTTTCGCAAGACGTACTTAGTAGGTCACACTTCTGCGCAGCTCCCGTGACTTGTTATGATTCATTGACAGCTGACTGAGAAAGCAAATGGAAGTGTAGGCGTCCATAATAATACATTTTGAACTTTTTCAGTTTTTTGCAATAGTAAGCATTAGGTATGTAGTCTTACATCAGCTATAATTACAACTCAATCTTTGTTGATAACGTCATCGGTTCTCTACATAACAAACAGCAGGACTATAAACTGTTATATTTAAGAAGCAAGACTCTCTAATTCAAAGTAGTCTAATAGATATCAGTGTACTGTATTTTTATTAGTTCAGTGCTCTGTTCAGTAATTATCTCTTTGCTCTTCATATTCTACACATTATTCTTGGGTATTTACATTTACTGTTATTTAATTTTTATTTCAAAATAATCATTGGCCAAAACTTTAAAGTATAATGTTCAACTGTAACAAGTATAAAATTATCAATTAACAAATCTAATGATCTAAAGACAAATGCTGCATTTGGTAAAGACTGAAGTAGAATTTTGGTTTTTGCAATAAGTAAAACAAGATGTAGTTTTGAAATATAATATTTATTAATGAATTATTTGTAATAATGTTGTTTTTCTCATGCAGACGTTCCTAAAGGCTGTCTTGGGTGAGAGTGCAGATTATACAGATGAACATCATTCTTACACACGAGAAAACTTTGAAATGGTTTTAAAGAATTGCCAACTTGTTGAGCGTAAATCTATGGCAGTTTTAGATTTCAACCTTAGCCAGTTAGATGTATGCATAAGAGGTGATAGAACTTGTGTTCAGACTGCTCAAAATGAAATTCTGACAGTACTCATACAGCATGACATTGGTTCCACTCCCGTAAGCAAATCAAACGCTGAAACAAATAGTAGTTCTCTACCTCTTTTCCAACATGAAAAGGAACTGCATAGTCTAGTGTCATCAAATGACTTTAATAGGAGAACTTCACCTTCTATTGAGAGACCTTTGTCACCATCTCTAGTTAGAGATATTGACAACAATGTTATTTATGGTCCACCAGATTTGAATCCAGTTCATGAATTTGTACGTTCTGAAAGAAACCAGAGGTTTTTAAATACCAATTCAGACTTTGACCTTGTTCCACGTGGTGCAGCAATACCTATATCTTCTTACAGTCAACTGTTTGATGATGTTCATTCTGCTGAGAGAGGAGAGAGAGAGGTAATAGATGTGGACCTTGTCCAACCTCAATATGTACCACCAGATGATGATGACAGGTCAGATCCACGATATGAGAATAAGTTAGAGTTTGCAGTAAAACTTGGTTACTCTGAGCAAGATCTAATTATGGCACTTAGCAAACTTGGAATTGAGTGTGATGAAAATCAGTTGCTGCAAGAACTGATTGAAAATTCAAAAGGATTGAGTACAGTTGAAGATGTGTCTAATGAAGATACCAGTGCAGAGGAGTTTTTAGGTGTGATTGAAAGAAAGGTCAAATCAGATGATAGCAGTAGCAGCCTTCGTCACATTGTGATTGACGGCAGTAATGTTGCTATGAGGTAAGGGAAAAGATTGCATTCATTGAATTAAGAAAATACTTTATCTTCAGTTGCCCTCCTTAGACTTAGTTATACAACAATAGTAATACAGTAATACTAATACTGAGATATATATAAATTTTAAAGTGTTAGAGCTGTTTAAATGTCAAAAGTGAAATTAAGTATACCCTCCCTCAGCATTTGCAAATAATAACATTCATTAACTGGTCTTTATTTATCAGTAGGTTTTTTCTTTGATATTGAAGACAAATGAACCATTTAATTTTTAAAACTTTTCATTTTAGAACATGTTTTATGTGTTTATCTTGTGTGAGTGAAAGACTACTTACATATGTATACAACACAGTGGTGGTTTTATTTTAGTAAAATAGTGTTAAAATTAACAGAAGATTCATTCTACAAAAGTACAAGTTTATTTTTTCAAAATTTCTTTAAAGAACCATATATAATGCACATTATGGCTAATAACAGAAGGTATTGTACTTGTTGCTGGTATGAACAGTATTACTGTGGCTGATTCATATATTACAGTGTATTTTACTATTTACATTAGTTTAACCATACATATTAAACTAATAATTATAGTTTTTAGTATATAATATACATTATGATTTACTGCAATTTACTTTCAAGGTAATTAAAAAAATAAATTATTAATACACATTTACTGCAGTTCATGTTCAAGCCCAGATTAACACATCATTGCAGTTCATTTTCAAGCTTAGGCTGATATTTTAGTGATAATACACATTCAGATTCACTGTAGTTCACTTTCATTTTTTCAAGTTCAGGTTGATAACACTTTCACTGCAGTTCTCTTTAATTAAGTGCAGGTTGATAACACATTTATTGCAGTTTAGCTTCAGGTGCAAACTTAGAAAGTTTAGTATATGAAAGACCTTACACAAGTATTTTGTTTTAATATACTTCTTACTAGTATTTACTATTAGTAACTAATGTTAACCATCTTTCATTACCTAATCAAATATTTAACATGTTTAAATTATACATTGGATACAATTTCTTCATTGTCTTGTTCATTTATATGTTTAATGTTATTTACTTTTTGATAATATTATTAACAAAATGATTAGGACATAATTATAGGAATCAGCTTTGGAGAATGAATTTTACAACCACTATATTCCAATAAGAACTTAAATCACTGTATTTTTGAATTTTTTAATGGGTTTTAAAATATTCTTTATTATCTAATTATTCATGTACATTTGTTATTGTTCTTTTGACTTCTGTCCTCATTTATGCAACTGTTTAATGAGGGAGGATCAGCTTTTTGTTTTCTCCACATGTTAACATCATCTTGCTTTTCACTTTTTATTTTGTTTCATTATTATTACTATATTTATTATTAGGTACTACAGCATTACTGTCCAGTTATTTGTGCACTTTGGTTATTTTTAATACCTGCTCATTTTTAAGTTTTAAGAATTATCAAGATTTTTGTTTCTTCCCAAACCTGAAAAAGAAAAAAAACCCTGATGATATTATCTTTTATGAATTAATAATTATTTTCTTTTAGGAAAAATAACACAAGAAGAAATGTCTAACTTAATTAGTTAATAAGTACAAATTTATGTAAAGTTATGTCAGTACTGTTCTGTAAAGTTTAATTGTAAACTATAAAACTTCATTTATAATTCAGCATTCATTAATCAGAAAATCTGTTTTTGATAGCCCTTAGCATTATAATTAAAATAAAATATAAATGTGCCATTATATTTATAAACTTATCATTAAATACAAAAATATACTGACTTTTTGTTTGCAATAGCCATGGGAAAACAATTTTCTCATGCCGTGGTATAAAGATTGCAGTGGACTGGTTCCGCCAACGTGGACACAAGGAAATCACTGTGTTTGTGCCACAGTGGAGGAAAGAAACATCACGCCCAGACACCCCAATTACTGGTAACTGAGTAATTTTAAAATATGATTAGCCATTATATTTCCACTTGGATGGTTTTTAAATTTTCTTTTATGTAATAGAAAAAAGTCAGCTATTTTCTTGATTTATTATTAGTTATCTATTATTTATTATTAGTTAACTTATCTTTTCTTTGAGTTCTTAAATCATACTTCATATTTTGAATGAAAAAAATTTTTTTGTTTTATATTTTTTTAAATAAAACATTATTAATTAGTATTGAAGGAAAACATTGTTATGATAACATTAATATACAATGTTTTGAAAGCAAAATTTATAAAAATATTTGTTGGAAAATAAAGAATTTTGATCAGTTCTTGGAATACTTAATTACTTTTCCTTCAAAATATGATTGCTATATTTTATCTGTGTAAATTAAAAAAGGGAATCAAAACATAAATTATATTTTACTTTGTATCAATGAATGGCTTCTCCTTGTCTTACATTATAATCTGCACCTGCCAGTTTGCTTAAAAAGAATAATAAGTTTCTCTTTTATTGTCACTTTTTTTCTGTGTATCTGTATTTTCATTCATGATTTTTTTTTTTTAATAAAACTTGGACTTTTGTATAATGTGAGATAATACATTTTGAATAATATGTTAATGTATTTGCAGACCAGGAAATTTTGACTGATCTAGAAAAAGAAGGCATTGTTGTCTTCACTCCAGCTCGCAGGATAAACGGGAAACGGGTGGTTTGCTATGATGATCGCTTTATTCTCAAGTTGGCAGTAGACACTAATGGCATTGTTGTCTCTAATGACAATTACCGTGATCTTCTTAATGAGAACCAAGAATTTCGCACAGTTGTACATGAACGTCTCTTGATGTATACATTTGTAAATGACAGGTGAGTTTATTTATTTATTATTTTTTTTTTTGTTTTTTTTTTTTGGGGGGGCAGTTATTTCCAACATTTTATATTGTTTAAAATGGTCGCTAAAATATTTTGATAGTGTTTGATGTAGATGGTATTGTATTGCACTTAGTCATGTATTTTATGTTTAAGTCCAAATCAAATGAGTGAACCACAGTTTTGAAAGATACGTGTAACTCTAAATGTATATTTTGTGTCAACATATTCCAGGTATTATACTGTGTAAAATCGTGTGACTATTACAGATAACGGTAATAGATATAGACCACAGCCTATGTAAATTATTATTTTGTTGCTATCATTTATTATGTATTTTGAAGATCTTAAACTTTATAAATAGTAGCTTGCATTTCTTTTAATGCATATATGCAGTTTACTCACAATTACAAATGTCTACAGTTTACTAGTTTATTTGATTTTGTTCAATATAATGTTGCAAAAAATATTATATTTTGTATATGTGCACACTTGAAATTGTTGTAATTTGAGTGGTTGTAAGATTATAATTTATTAGGTGGACTGACACTATATAGGTGAATATATAACGGTTGATAAACTCTTGGAAAATATTTTCTGTTTCTCTACTTACAATATAAATATACATAAAGTGTATCTGACTGTTGCTGTTTCAGTCCACCAACAAAAATTATAAGCTTATGAACATAAAACATTATGTTGAAAGCATTACTAACTAGTAAAAGCTTGACAGTCTTCAAATAAACATATTTAAGATTTTAAATGCTCTATAAATTTTTATATTTTTGATGCAGTTCAACTTCAAGGCTTTTAAGTTTTATGGTCATTGTACAAAATTATAGCTAAAGCTATTTGCAGTTTTATTTAACAACTTTATAGACAAAACCATGCTTTATTTTGCTCATTTTTTTGACAAGAAAATATTTGCTTGGATGCTGTTAGGGTTCTAATTTCAGAATAGTTTTTCAGTGAGGTCCAAAGCATTATTAAAAAAAATTTAATTATGGAAGTGTATTAAAATAAAGCTTGCGATCTCATCTTTATTTTAGATTACATTTTTGTAAGAACAAATTGTGCTGTCAGACATGAAACAAAATCTGAGCCAGAATGTTTTTTTTAAAAATCTCTGACTTTTGGCTGTGAGACTCCAATTTTAGCAGAAACACACCTTACACTGAGAAATCAAATATAGAACATAATTTGAAGAAATGAACTTTATTTGAATAAAAATTGTATCATGTATCATGTTTCACTATATTGTTGCAAAAAATAGTGAATATTCCTTCAGAATATAAACTCATATATATTTAATAGATTCACATGTTTTTTATTTTTTGGTTGTGTATACAATATATGAACAGTGGTCTAAAGTTTAAAACGTTGTTCTTGCTTTGACTTCTCAAATATTGATTTAAGTTTTTGAAAGTAATAATATCTATTTTATGATAAATTTCAGATTTATGCCACCCGAGGATCCTTTGGGGCGACGTGGACCTACTCTTGATAATTTCCTGCGCAAGGTGCCACTGAACCCTCCCCAACCTCCGCCTGAGTGTCCATATGGACGGAAGTGTACATATGGCAACAAATGTAAGTTTCATCACCCAGAACGAGGCTCTCAGCCACACAAACTTGTGACAGAAACACTTAAAGAACATGCAGCCCAAAAGATGCAAGAAAGGGCCACAAAGGGTTCTGAGCTAGCAGTTAGGCGAGGCAAATCTAAGTTGACACGCACCAAGTCTCTGGCTCCTGCAGAATCCTTGCCCTGTGAGCGACAAAATCAGTCTGCTCTTCCATCAGCACTGCACGAGGCAGAAGTAACAAAACCAACAAAACTTTCCATCAAGAAAACAGATTATCTTAGTGAGCATCGCATGAGGCTTGAGAAAATTTTGGCAGGTACAGATGCTGGACTGTTTGATCCAACTGGTTCCCGATCTCAAGAATTATCAGTTTCAAATGTTTCTCGTGGTTCTAGAGTTTCTTCTCCAGCCCATTTAAATATCCCTTACTTAGATCCTCAGGAGGGGCCTTTGGTCAGTGGTCATCTTTCACTGGCAAAAAAACTTTCTGATGAAGCCTCAGATTCAACTTTTTTTACTGGTGAGGGATTTTCAAATCGATCAAGTCCTGTAGTTCAGTCTACACCCTCTTTGGTGAGCATGAGCCGACAAGATTCATTGCCCTCTAGTTTAGATCGACTTCCATTGCAACACAGTAAACAACTACAACATCAACGTAGTGTTTACCCACAGTATTCTAGTTGCTATAATGAATCTGATTCATATGGACAGTGTTTTTCAGAGCCATGGCCCCCACAGCAATCACATTTGTACCTATCAGAGCCTTCATTTATGGCTTCAATGACATCATACGATGGCAAATGCCAAAGCTTTCCATCTACAGATAAAGAGATAGAGCAAAGTATTCTTCGTAATGCTGCAAGTAGTGGGGACCAAGCTTATTTCATGTTTGGAAATGAGAAGGATTCTGGTAGGAGAGAACATAACACTTTGAGAAATACACAGAGTCCTCCTTCCAAGCACTTCCCTCCCACACAATCTTCTGCTAAAGCCAACATAGCTATGATGCGACAGAACAGCACCTCAGATCCTCAGTTACACATAACTGGAATGATGGAACCGTCTTACTCCCCACACCATGCCATGAATTTACCCCACACTTCTATGACTTTTGATGGTCAGAATGCTCCT
Source organism: Sinotaia quadrata (assembly GCA_028829895.1). Taxonomy (NCBI): domain Eukaryota; kingdom Metazoa; phylum Mollusca; class Gastropoda; order Architaenioglossa; family Viviparidae; genus Sinotaia; species Sinotaia quadrata. The sequence continues at coordinate 37,916,006 of CM054181.1, read as the reverse complement.
GCTATGTATTCTTCATCAGGGCACAGTAGAATGCAGGCAGAGGTTCGACAGTATTTACTTAGATCGAAATCCATGCAACCTCAACCCCACTCTCCCAGTCCAAACTTTACCCCGTACGAACGCCAAATGAGTGAGAATCCTTTTGGGACATGTGGCATGGATCCATATTGGACAACTCATGCTACATCAAGTGCATTCTCACGAGGTATGATTGGCAGTCCTTCCATTACAAGTCTGCCAAGCACTCCCACTCCTTCCACTCCAGGATCTGTGGGCATGCAAAGCCCTGGGGTAGGGATGTGGCGTCTGGACTCTTTTCAGCTCCCACCATCACCATTGCCTGTGCAACAACCACGCAGCTATCCACTAGATCTCCCAATTCCGCCAACGGATACGAGATTTGCTCTCTATTCACACCTTTGCACCATTTTTGCAGAGCCACGGGTTCGTGCTACCATGAACAAATATCCGGATGAAACAGATCCTATGAAACTGTGCAATAGTCTCATGCATATACAGATGTGATGTTTATTTACAAAGACATCTCATAATCTCCAGGTTATGATATGGCTATATAACTGTACTACATTTTGTATATTTTAATTATCATTTATGTGTTTAGCTGTTACTTTTAAGTCTTTCTTCTAGGAGACTTGTGATTATTTTCCTTTGAGAGTATTAACTGTAGGCAGTTCCTTGATTTTAATTGGGAATATTTAGCATTAATAATTGTAATTTGTTCCTCTGCTTACTCTGCTGTGTCATAGTTCAAAACAGACACTATAAGTCTGTCATAACAATATTGTTCAACTTTTGGCCAGATTATGTAATCATTTCTAAATTACTTAAATGAAACTTTTCACAAGAACCAAAGACCAGCAAACCAGATGGAATGCAGCATGGACAGTTCATTTCACCTGTTTGTAAATGTTTATTTTCATTAGCTGTTTCATCAGAGTGACATTTAAAAATCGTGCAAAACGTTATCTGTATAACTGCATATTAGTGATCTTATTAACATTTGTGTGCAGTGGTAAAATTAATACATACATTTTTTTCTTTGACTCATTTCCCTTTGGAACCCTGAACCAATCTTGTTTATTATGAGAAATAACATTGCTGTTACGTGGTGGTCATTCTCTTCTGTTTTGGAGCAGAATCTATTTTAGTATAAAAACATGAAAAAATATCTTGAGATTGATTAAATGTTTAAAGAGTCTGCAATGAAGTGATTAAATTCATAGCTGCTCTTTGCAGTTTTTTATTTTTAGGAACTAGTACTGGTTAAGTAGATTTCCACTAAATAAATATTTATTATCCTGTGCTTTTTATCGTTGCCCTTTTATCTTTTATACAATGCAAACTGCATGCAAAATGGTACACCAGATTTAATTTGCTAAACAGACCAAAGAAGTATATTTTTATTTTATTTGCCTCTAAACTATTTGAAAGCATCATTATTTTGCTGTAACTGAATTATATCTTAGTTTATTTCTTTTTCCTATCACACCTTACCTTCTCTTATCTCTCAACAAAATTCTTCAATCAGAAATAAAGAGTAAACGTTATACATTGTATTGTAAAAGACATACAACCTTTTATATAAATAGCTTTATTTCATCATTACTTATTTTCATATATATATATTTTAATTTGAAAAAAAACAAACTTAAATGTAATTAAACAAAATAGATATTGAATTTTTAAAAATATATATATTATTTTAGTTATTCATCACAGGGAGCAGCTTGCTTTCCATTGGAGAATTTTAAAATAGTCATTCTAAATTATCAGGACACAAATAGAGTTAGATCTTACTAGATATGTGCTTTTATTTGGTAACCCTCTAGATATTGCTAGTTTTCTGCTTTTGTTTGGTAATTAACTTTCCCCTTGTGCACTTTTATACTCCTCCTGATGGGTATAAAATTTCAGTGTAAAAATTAAAAATATCTGGTATTAGGCCATTTATTTCTTTTGCAGGGTTATTTTATTCATTGTTTAAACATTGTCCTAATCATTATTTCACAATAGACTGCATAAGTCTTTTTGTATATCAATGTTTCCATCCCTAAAAATGTATTTACATTCCTATTTTGTTTATTGTTTTACATTTACTCATAAATCTTGAATACACAAGGATGTATTCTACATGTGGAGTGTATAAGCATTCAGTTGTGGATGTTATTCCTGTTTTTATTATTGTTGTTTGTGTATCAGATTTGGTCAATTTATGCCACATGTTGAGTAAAATCTGTCTTCATTTTTATTTGCAGACATTTCGAAGTCAGTTATATATATATTCTGTTGGTAATTAATTTCATTGGTTATATCTAGGTAATATAGCAGTGATTATCTTTGTTTTCTGCTTATTATGTACAAATATAATGATGACACTTAATTTAATTTTGTTTGCGCATAATTGTTTTGTCTTGTATCTTTTAGTTTTTTTATAACTAGGAGTTTTCTGACTGGTATAATAAGTGGAAAAAGTCTGTAACTATAAACATTGATTTTCAAAATTCAGATTTAATTTATTTATCAGCATCATCTGTTTGATGTATTCATATACTTTTGGAGCTGTTTAGAAATTGTCAAAAATATTTCAAATCTTGGGAATTTTTTGCTTGCAATTAGATATACATGTTCAGAATCAGAGTTAACAGTAAGTCTTATATTGAAATGGATATGTGAGAAACTTGCCACATTTTTAAGTGTTTGCAGTCTTACATTTTTAAGGTAATAAACAACAGTTTGTCAAGATCATAGATTTACAGAAAATCAAGTATATTTAATAATATTGGAAAAATGACGTTTAGTAAATGTTTGTAGATAAAATGACTATTTCTCATTCTTAGTAAGTTTTACCATACATTTGTCATTACTGGTAAAATGTGCTACTTTTTTATATGGGTTAATAGATTTTATATATGTACAGATTTAATTTCTTTAATTAATGCAAAATAATATATATATGTAATTTCTTTTCAACAGTATCAACAAAGACATGTCACTAGTTAAAATGATTTTTTAATATGTACAGATTTAATTTCTTTAATTAAATCAACATAATATATTTATAATTTTTTTTTATCAATGGTATCAACAAAGACATTTCACTGGTTAAAATGGTTTTTTAAAAAATAACAACAGTGTGTCATAATGACATGCTGATCTTTGTGCCTTTAGTGGTTATGTGCTGCAATGCTCATAGAAATTGACCAAAATTCGTCACTGTGGCACTGAGTACCACATCGGATTTGTACGTTTTATAATAATCACCAGGTGGTGAAGACTTTCAGTACCTCAGTCTGAGGCAAAATTACTTTTATAACTGTGATTTGTGGATATGTGTGTGTGTGATTTGTGTATTCTTGAATGTCTCTTACCAAACAGTTTCATAAGCAAGAATGTCTTGCTGTTATTTGAATATTTTAATAAAATATCTGTTGTGACATGATATTGATTTTTGTTGTTGTTGCTTTTGTAAAGTTGATATAGTTTTCTTTTCAAAACTCACATCTTAAAAAAATTATGCTTTTTAATAATTATCAGCTGAATGGCGATGCTGTGTTTTTTTATTTGTCTTGCATAGCATCATCATGCATAATAATTGTACATAATCTTTCACTCACAAGAACTTATTTGTTTGTCTTGCACAGCATCATCATGCATAATAATTGTACATAATCTTTCACTCACAAGAACTTATTTGTTTGTCTTGCACAGCATCATCATGCATAATAATTGTACATAATCTTTCACTCACAAGAACTTATTTGTTTGTCTTGCACAGCATCATCATGCATAATAATTGTACATAATCTTTCACTCACAAGAACTTATTTGTTTGTCTTGCACAGCATCATCATGCATAATAATTGTACATAATCTTTCACTCACAAGAACTTATTTGTTTGTCTTAAATAATTGTACATAATCTTTCACTCACAAGAACTTATTTGTTTGTCTTAAATAATTGTACATAATCTTTCACTCACAAGAACTTATTTGTTTGTCTTAAATAATTGTACATAATCTTTCACTCACAAGAACTTATTTGTTTGTCTTGCACAGCATCATCATGCATAATAATTGTACATAATCTTTCACTCACAAGAACTTATTTGTTTGTCTTGCACAGCATCATCATGCATAATAATTGTACATAATCTTTCACTCACAAGAACTTATTTGTTTGTCTTGCACAGCATCATCATGCATAATAATTGTACATAATCTTTCACTCACAAGAACTTATTTGTTTGTCTTGCACAGCATCATCATGCATAATAATTGTACATAATCTTTCACTCACAAGAACTTATTTGTTTGTCTTGCACAGCATCATCATGCATAATAATTGTACATAATCTTTCACTCACAAGAACTTATTTGTTTGTCTTGCACAGCATCATCATGCATAATAATTGTACATAATCTTTCACTCACAAGAACTTATTTGTTTGTCTTGCACAGCATCATCATGCATAATAATTGTACATAATCTTTCACTCACAAGAACTTATTTGTTTCTGTTCAGAACATCAACTACTTATTTTTAGAATTGTTGAGAGGATTTCCTTTACTTTCTAAAAATTGTTTTATATAATTTTTCCGTAGTTTATGCAATTGTTGTATTTTACTGTATAGATTTGTAAAATACTTTCAGTCAGTTGGACATTTAAATGGCATTTAATCAAGTCATGATCTTTGCTTTTATATTAATTTGTTTGATAAAATTACAACATTCTTTTCCCTCTTCAGATTATAAAAACACATTTTATTTGAAGAAAATTTTCTTTAGTCCATTTTCGAAATTTTTTCTTGAAATGGCAAGAGGTAATAAGTAATATGATTTATTCATGTTTCAAACATTTTGTATACTGTTACAAATTAGTAACTATAATCATATGTTTGTATAGTGTTACAAATTAGTAACAGTAATCATATGTTTGCTGTTCTGCTACCAGAAATATAAGAATATATTGTATGCACTTTGTTAAAAATAGCAAATACTTTTGTTATAAAGAATTTTATCACTAAAATAGCAATTATATATTAATTGCTAGAAAGGAGTGTATCTACTGTTTGAACTTTTAGTTCTTGCCCTACATAACCTGTCTGTAAGATTTATGCTTGCCTAGAGCTTACTGATGACCCATATCCAGAATTTACTGACAACTTGGTTACTGTATACAACATTAAGGAATAGCATTATGCTTATCTACTAATCTAGAGTTTACTGACAACCCATATCCAGAATTTACTGACAACTTGATTACTGTTTACAGCATTAAAGGAATTGCTTTATACATGTCTGAACTTTACTGAGAATCTGGCTACTGTTTACATTAAGGAATCACATTATGCTTGTGCTGAGTTTATTGATCTGCTTCTATCTATCTATCCTTAAGTCTTGTTGACCGTTGGGGCACCACTGATGACCTGACAACCAGTTTCCTCCATTCCATTCTGCTCTCTGCTAATTTTAGATCTGCTTACTGGTTTATAACTTTGAGGAGTATTAGGAAAATCATTACAGTTGTCAAAACTTTTGCTCTTTATTAAATTGTTTACTGAGAGTGAGACTCAGGTTACTATTTTATTACATTAAAGAAAATTTATACTAGTAATTTGGTTTACAACTTTAAGGAATCATATTACAGTGAATTAAGTTGTACTTTTTACTAGTTCATGAATATTTACTGATAAACTGTTTCACTGATTTACACAGTTGTCCAAGTTGTTGGTCTTTATTAGTTCATGAATATATGCTAATGTGGTCTACTGATTTGCATGACAGTTGTCCAAGTTGTTGGTCTTTATTAGTTCATTAATATATGCTAATGTGGTCTACTGATTTGCATGACAATTGTCCAAGTTGTTGGTCTTTACTAGTTCATGAAGATTTACTGATATTGATATATGGTCCTCTGATTTACAGGGAGAGTAAATTCTCTTCCACTACATTGTTTTATCATGTGTATACTTCATTGCAAAAGCTAACAAAGCTAATTTGATCTGAATTAGTTTAAAGTATTGTCACAGTTTTCACTTGTTTGTAGGTCATAGTTGACTTTTGGCATTTGCTAACTAATAAATTTGAATTATGTAAGTTGTTATTGTTGGGATTCTGTGTGTTTCTTTAAAAAAAAAAAAAGGGAAGAAAAAACTTGATGACATGCATGAAAAATCATGCAGTTCAAGATTTTGCTTACGGTTTACAGGGTCATGTTTACAGTCAGAATTTTTGTAAATTTCTGTGAAAGTTGAAAGAAATATCAATAATCTCTTTTTTATTCTAATATGACTTCATCTGAAAGTTCTGATCTAGAGGTGTTCAAACTTTTCTCTCTTGCCAAATTAAGAGAATGAGTAGTAGACTACGTAACTTTCCAAACAAGTAGGCTATGCCTAAAATTACAAACTGTTACTATGAATAATTGAAATAATGAATTAATAGTCATACTGGCTTACAAGGTTACCTTGTACCAAGTGAGATGGAATGTAAATATGAATGTGGAATTATGACTGCAGAATCTGTTAAAATGAAATATTTCTTAGTGGCAACGTGGTACCCTAGAGATTATCATCAGTTGCATTCAGTCTTAGGAGGTTTTTGTTTAAAGTTCTTGTAGAAGAGAATTCTGTGTGCAGTGATGCAGGAGGACCTATTACGAGCGACAGACTTTTCAACAAGCATTATACAAAGAAGACAAAGGCAAAGATTTGAATACTATTGCACACATTGACCACCACCACCCTTTTCCCCCCTTACTCTGTTCCATACTTGATGAGAACAAAAATAAATAAAACAAACTTAAACTCTTTCTCCTAAATATATATTTCCAACTCTGCTTGATTTTGTTAAAAAGATTATATATTTTTTAAAATAAAAAATTGCGATTGTACCTTTATAATTATATATTGTTTAAAAATAGTGATTACATTATTTTTCTTGAAAATCATTAAACTATTGTTTAGCAGGCCAGATTTAACTAGGTGGCAGGCCACGTTTAGCCTGCAGATTATAATTTGTGTTTTTAATAGCCATTAAACTATCATTCTTCATCTAGTTTGAGTTATTTACTTTTATTTACAAGTGTGCATATTATTGTTTAATTTGTCAAAGAAATTTTTTCCACGCCTATTAAAACACTGTACATATTAATTTATATTTGTGTACATTTCTTAGAAGCTCTCTTCCTTGTACAAATTATCGTTGGTTTTAGTCGTTTAGTAAACTGCTTCACATACTGGTACTGTCATAATGTCAAAAAAGCCGTTCAGCTTTTATTGTGCTGGTTCTGGGCAATAAATATAACTTTAAATGTTGTGTGTTAAGTTGATTTGTTAAGCGCGTGTGTGTGTGTATGTGCTTACATGACTAGAAGTGTGAAAGGCTTTCGAACTAAAACACGGCACACGACATCTTCGTCTCTGAGATTGCCCAGAGAGAAGGCGGGGTTGGATTGTAATAACGTGTGTCGGAATAATTCCAACAAAGACAATAGACACGTCCTTACATGAAATTTTCACCAATAACAGTAAAGATATAAAATTTTATTGTTATTACTGATTGTTAATTATTTATTATTTCGAATGTCCTCCGTCAACAGTGCTTACTTATAAACAGATTTGAACACTCAATTTTCACCCATCCTCTCTCAGAGAACCTCCCCCCTCCCACCATGTGTGCGCTACCCTTTCAACCTTCGCCCACCCTCACTCCTTTGTATCCTTGTCTCCGTATCCCGCTATTTTTCAATTTCTTTGGAGTGTGTTTGTGTATTTATTTTTCAACTTATTTCATGTGTGTCTGTATTTATTTTTCAACTTATTTCATGTGTGTCCGTATTTATTTTTCAACTTCTTTGGTGTGTGTCTGTGTATTTATTTTCCAATTGTATGTTGCTTGTATATCTCTATAATGAACGTCTATGTCTGCTTGTTTATTTTTCAAGATCGTTGTTATTGTTTCCTTATGTTTTGCTCGTCTTTATGGATATGTGGATTAAGGTCCTGTTGACCTACTAACATACTTCCTTGATCGTGTTCGTCTAGTAGTCCAGTAAACGTAATCACGTGTTCTAAGCGCTGCTTCCTTTCCTGTTAAGTACAATGCATCGGTCATGTGTGCGCAAGAGTTAAACATTTTGTTGTATGCAGCAATGTCGACTTTCTCGGAAGTAAATGATTTTTCGGCAAATCAAAATGTTCCCAGCACGGATATCGGTTAAGTTTGAATCCACCCCAGTTCATCCAGTGTCTCCGTTGACAGAAACTGGTCCGCAATCCTATAGTACAATGTTCATAAAGAAAATACACCTACCAGTAAATAAAACCTTACCGACAGTCGACAGCATACAAAAGAGCTAAGACATTTTCTTTTTGGAGGAGAGTGGGGTGGTGGTGGTGAAGAAGTGCACGTGAACTCTCTCCCTTAGTTTTGTGTTCACTGAAGCAGGACACTCTTCAGTCAATAGGATGTTCCGTGCATACGCTTATTGAAACTAGTTCATTGACCCTATATAGGTCTATTAAAACTAGTAAATCATTGTCACCATATAATCCTATTGAAACTAGTTCATTGTAACTGTATAGGTCTATTGAAACTAGTTCATTGTCCATATATAGGTGTATTGAAACTAGTAATTCATTGTCACCTATAATCCTATTGAAACTAGTTCATTGTAACTGTATAGGTCTATTGAAACTAGTTCATTGTCCCTATATAGGTCTATTGAAACTAGTTCATTGTCACTGTATAGGTCTATTGAAACTAGTTCATTGTCACTGTGTAGGCTACTGAAGCTAGTTCATTGTCACTGTATAGCCTTTGAAACTAGTAATTCATTGTCACCATATAATCCTATTGAAACTGGTTCATTGTCACTGTATATAGCCTATTGAAAGTAGTGATTCGATGTCACCATATAATCCTACCGAAGCTAGTTCATTGTCACTGTATAGCCTATTGAAACTAGTAATTCATTCTTAACATATAATCTGCATAGACCTATTAAAACTAATTCATTATCATTGCATAAGCCTATTAAAACTAAATCATTGTCTTTGAACAGTGAGCTCATTGATCAATGATAATGTTGCGCGCGCGCAACCGCTCCAGCATAAAGACGATATTGGGAAGAGGAAGTGGTGATATAATTTTATCCGTAACTATTACAATTATCTGATTTTTATTCAGTAAAATTCGATGTGATGTGTTACAAATGCCAAATCAAACTTAAAGACAGACACAATGATAACAGAGAGGAGCGAATATCGTTTTCACTCTATTTGGAATTCGCAGAAACAAATGACTCTAAAGGAGTATTATTATTTCTTGATCACTGTCATTAAAAGTTTCTATGGCTATCAATATCAACAACGTCCTAGAGTTATGGAGCAAGGCAGGCAGTGGTTGTCTTCTAAGAAGTCAACGTTGATTGATCCATAGCGTATGCTAAATAAAAAAGTCAAGGTTGATTAATCCATGGTGTACACTGAATGAAAAAGTCAACATTCATTGATCACAGTGTATAATGAATGAAATTGACCATAGTGTGCAATGAATGAAAAAAGTCTAACCTTGATTGATCTATAGAGTAAAGATATAAAATTGCATTATTTAATATTTATGTATGTAATTAATATTTTTATTAATATTTTTAATACTTTTATTTATATCTTATTTGTAGTTAGTTACTGCTTGTTTACTTTTAGTAATCTATTGTCAGCAATGTAATCCTTGTATTGTAACATTTTATTTAAACTTGTTTGAAGGCTGTCTGTGGGCATGTACGAAGTCACTGATGACGAAGAGGATTAGTTTTGATACTGACGTCAGAGTGGGGTGAGAGCGTCGCTCCAGCATATTTTTGGCAGCAGTTAGATTGTCTCACTGGCCGCGGATTAGGATTATTCCGGGCACCAGAGGCGCGCATGTCTTTGGCTGAGAAATCAGCTGTCGAGTTTGATCCGAGTCACTTTGTGTTGGGGTGCCAACAAATAATTGCCCATTTAAAAATGACAATGTTCACCAGGCTTGCAATCTTTAATCCCCAAAAAGTGTATTTAAACCCGGATTTTTGCCCAAACATTCACACAACAAATGAGGAGCATACAACATTCGACTTGAGCAGTTGAACTGATCAGACGTACGACGACTGATCCATCCTTCAAATTACCGGGAAAGAAGATATGTCGAAACGTTCCACCAGAGCTACAGCTAGTGCCACGCCTAAGTCCTTGTCAGGGCAGGCTGGGAAAAACAGTTTATTGCCCACTCCCTGGGCAGGCTGGGGAAAACAGTTTATTGCCCACTCCCTGGGCAGGCTGGGAAAACAGTTTATTGCCCACTCCCTGGGACACTTCAGAGCGGGCAGAACCCCATGTGTTCAACCCCGAGCTCCTATCTAAGCTACAACCTTGGAACAAAAGAGGAGAGATAAAGTGAGAGAAATGCAAGAAAAGCCTGATGAAGACTGGACAGCCACGGGTGAACAAAAGAAAAAGAATACTGGACAGTCACAGATAAACAAAAGAAAAACAATACTGGACAGTCACAGATAAAAGAAAAAAAACAATACTGTACAGTCACAGATAAACAAAAGAAAAACAATACTGGACAGTCACAGATAAACAAAAGAAAAACAATACTGGACAGTCACAGATAAACAAAAGAAAAACAACACCTACCAGCACTACCAACAATGACGATAGGTGTACAGTGAGCAACAGTATCCACAGTGGGGATTTTTTAATCACCCCATTGCAGACCCATGATACAACTGATGCTCGACCACCTGTACATGTTCCTAATAACCGTTTACACAACATCCAAACAGACAACACCGGGGACAGCAATGACAACATCAATGAGAAGAAAACGTGGTTGAACATCTTGGGCAAGTGTAGGCGCCATGTACAGATCTGGTGTGCTAGTAGCCTGAGCTCTTTGAGATACCGCCCCCATCCTCTCCCTCCAACACTGGGGACAGCAACAATGGCATTAGCCCATGGACAGCTGGGCAACTGCATGCCTCTACTGGCCAGACATGAGCGCCAACAGCTACCATTCATCATCACCACTCTACAACTTTTCTATCAACAACCCTCCACTCAGTCTCTCATCACCTTCAACTCTCTCAACAGCGCCATGCAGCGAAATCGGCTGATGCCGGAAGCTGCCATCATCTTAAGTGACGAGTTTGGTCAGTCTCGAAAAGCTGAATGAATCCTTGCAAGTTAGTAACTAGATTTAATACAAATTTTAAATATCCATTCTCTCTCTCCTAATCAATAAACTTATACAAACCTTCTTTCGAGTTTTCACTTGACATGCAATTGAAGAAAATTTAATTATTTTTCCCTTATCTTTTTTCTGCAGTCAAAGTATTTTGACTATCTATCCACTTACACTATTTCGTAGTTCTTCTCTTCACTCTACTGTAGTAGTAGTAGTACTGTTAACTTCGTTTGCTCTACAGGATTTGCATGAAAACTTTTCATCTTCTTTAGATGTTCTTGGTTTTTGGAAGATCCCTGTGGAGTGTTCCTCTTCCACTTTATTCTTAAGAGGGCAGCTATGCTCTACTTTGGATTAGCCTTCTCTTTTGTTCTTTGTGCCATCTGGACATCATTAACTCTGCCCAAACACATAAAACAGGTTTTTTCCAACCATTAAGGGGTTTCTTTCCCACCTGTCTTCCTACTCACTGGATCACTGTGCCATGTAGTCTGGTATTTTGTCATGGTCTTGTGAACAGTCAATCAATGCAAAAGTATTTATGGCTATATGGTCGGTTTCCCCCGACTGATTTATGTTTATTATGTAATAGCCGTCTGTCCCTTCCCTTTTCATTTTAACCAATTTTCTTTGGCTAAGTGCCAAAATTAAATACTGTGTGTGTGGCGGAATAAATTTGCCTATCCCTATTTCTAGAATTAATTACTATATAAATTGTTAAATTGTCAAAGTGACCTGGTCTTGGGCACTCCTTATGATGGTACTTTGTAAGTGTCAGAGTTGGAATAAACAAGTCGACTTCAGAATATGCTAGAAAATTGGTGATGCAATCCAAACCAGTTCCACATGATGCAGCCAGGTGCTGCACAGTCATTAAATCTGGCGATACCTGCTGCGGCCAGATGCTGTACAGAAGCTGTAACTTTCTTTGACATCGTGCAACATCTAAGTGACAGGTTTTCTCAGTTTAAGGAGTGTCCCTTAATACTGAGGATTATATTATCGTCCATCTACATTCCAATATACTGCACTCATCTATGCGGAATGAGTCAGCAACATGGCGACCTCTCCATACTCTCCACTGCCCAATGTCATCAATCATATTATAAGTGTATATTTCGACCTGACATAATGACCCACATACTGGTCGTGGGCTTCCAAGTTTTGTGTCCAACTTCTTAATCATTATCTCCCTTGATGAATGAACCCTTTCTTGCAAAATATATAACTAGGAAATAGTGGATGAATATTTTTTTAACATTGTAAATTTATCACAAGCACTCCACAACATTGAATCAAGATATAAAATAAAGATTTGTACAAATTAATACGAGTCAAGAAGACTGGAATGTTCCAACTTGTTCTCTTTGCTGGGAAATAAAAATCCAGTTTGTGACAACTAAATAAAATCTAAACTACGGCTTTCAGTGTCCTTTGTAATGTTCAGTCATTATCAACTAAATGACATTCTTACAAATATTATTAGTGCTGTCAGCACAAATCAATTAAAATATCAAGACATCACGAAGTAGGGAAGATAAACAAGACATATTTTGAAGTACGTGACATTCTGCAGATTTGTCTCTCTTGTGCTCAGTCATCGAGTGACACAAAAATGACGTCAGCAGGGTATGTTGATCTGTAGCTGTGTGCTTGGCCTCATTGGGTCAGTACCACACATTGAAATCATCTAAAGTAAGCCAAACAGGAGTTAAAACAAACTGGTCACAGTAGATCACAAAAACAGGTTGACATCTGAAGAGGAAAACCAAAGGTACCAAAACAATGGAACCAAAAAAAAGAAAAGATGCTGCTGGTATCTTCCAGCAACAACATTGCTTACTTTGCAAGTGTCTAACCTAACTCACATTAATTATTTTTTCCCAATAAATAAACTTATCAGATTACTTTAGTAATAAGGAATTTAATTACCTCAATTCACTCAGCCTTGGCTGATTAACATTACATCCTTAGTACTCTCTTATTCATTTAAATCAGGCTACATACCTAATAATTCATTACCAGTACAACTGTTTTTAGGCACGTACCAACTAAGATTCAGTAATAACACGGGCAAATATATATTGAGAAATATAAAAGAAACTACTACTAGGTAAAATATGAATAAAAATCACTCAAGTAAAAACAAGACTATTCTCTATTTTCTATATTGTTCATGGTTAGAAAATAAAGTAATTTAAAATTATATACAGAAAGATAATCATTTACTTAAAACATAACAATACTGCTGTTCTCTAAATGTAAGTACAGATCATACTACAACTAAGAGTAATAAATATCAGAAGTAAATGTAATATATATATATAATGACAATTACAAAACTGTACTTAAAAGCTTTCATCATTTATATAAAAATCATACATAACTCATTTTAATAATAGTTAGAAATATGTCTTTGAGCTTAACGACGACTGTGAACATTTGGCATGTAGTATGGTTACTTTATATTATCAGAAAAATAACTTATCATTCATGGTCTTTGTCAATCATTGTTTCCTTGGTATCTCCAACATCATTAGAAATGGTATGTGAACTACTATCAAATGAACTTTTGCTGTCATCAGCATGAATCGGATAAAAGTCATACGGTGTGCTAGAGAAAATTCCATTGGCAGCCATATGACCCCCATTCATGACATCACTTCTGCTTGTATTTATCCCAAGGGCCTGGGATTGTGTGTCTTAGTAACTAGGCAAATTTCATTCACAAACTATGTTTGACCTGGATTTCATTTCACTTAGTCTTTAAGGCATGCTATGAAGCAGACTGGTGTGGGCCCCCCATTGACTGCAGGCGACACATGCTCCTTTTGACTGCAGACAATACATTCCCCCTTTGACTGCAGGCAATGCGTGTCCCCTGATTTGACTGCGGACAATACACGCCACTTTGACTGTGGACAATACCTGCCCCCTTTGACTTCAGGCAATACATGCCCCCTTTGACTGCAAGCAATACATGCCCCCCCCCCCTTTGACTTCAGGCAATACATGCCCCCTTTGACTGCAAGCAATACGTGCCCTCCTTTGACTTCAGGCAATACATGTCCCCCTTTGACTGTGGACAGTACCTGATTACATTGTCCAAAAGACGTAATTAGTTTTCACTCACAAGAGAAACAGCTAGTACAACTTACGTATTCATCGACTGTCCTAAATATGGCATCTTCCATTTAGCTACTTTGTAGTACTGTTATATCCTGTCTAATGATGAAATTGTGTAATTATGCATGCGGTCTGCTTATAAATGTACCTTAATCATGAGAAAGAAGTAGAGACAGGAACAAAACTATTTTAATGCAATAAAAATGTAAGATTCCTTAAACAGCCTTATAGGGTGTATATTTGAAATAATTCAAATTTTCATCTCCATTACCAGTAGCAGACACCCAGTTTCAATTTCGGTACACAAACAAACAAAAAAGTTTCCTGAAGCTTTGAATAAAACAGATTTTTAAAAAATACCCACAAAAACATAAAACCTTTCCCATTTGATATAGAATGCTTATATATTATATCGATCATGAATACAACTTGGTGTATAAATTAAAAGTGCCCAACTTACTAATACGTGTATAAATTAAAAGTGCCTGAATTACTTATACATGTATAAATTAAAAGTGGATGACTTACTATTAAGTGTATAAATTAAATGTGGCTGACTTACTAATGCTATGTGGTGAAATGGAGGCAGACAGTTAGGAGTGTGAGAACACGCCTGGTGAACACTGGTCTTTGTGATTCCACTTAAAACCGTTTTAGATTATTTCATCAGCATGAATGTGCGCTATACAATAATGCTTTAGAGATTTAGCTGCATTGGAATTGTTTGGCAAATAGATAACGATTAATTTTAAATATATATTCACACAGAGAGTAAAATCAGTGTATATATCAGTAGAATGCTTGTTCAAGGGTTAGACTGAATAATCTTGTTTGTCATACTAGTTAACTCATTTTCACAGTACCACGTTCTTTCCAGTCATCAAAGTTATATCCCTTATTTCTTTGCCTACACTTTCTCAGATCAGTGCTAATAATAATGCTTGGCAATGAGTGAAAAAGGAGCAACGCAAGGGAGGGAATCTCCGTTACCTCAGTCGCTCTAGTTTCGCTTAGTTATCTAACCTGAAATCAGCTTTGCGAAGAAAGAGACCGAAATCTCTATAACAAATCTAGTCTGCCTTGATCCTCACTTCCTTTTAAAACTGGTTTCAACATCTAGAACCTTTGTGCGAGAACGAACAATGCCAAATAGAATGCTGATAATTATTTTTAAAGTGAATAGAATGCTGATAATAGAATAGAATAGAATGCTGATGATTATTTTTAAAGTGACGGGTTTTCTTTAATCAACACCAGTACTTAGTTTGCGAGTTTGTCCCCTCGGTATTATATCTGAAATCATACGTTTAGTGAAAATGAATACATCTCGTACATATTTTGCTTAAATCAAATTTGAAATTGAAACTTGTTTACAAAACCTATAAATTGCCCAAATATTATGTTGTTTTTTAAAAAAAAATATGTACTAGTCAATTTAATTCTTAATAACCTTCAAGTAATGTAGTTTATCTTCAGACAATTTATGACATTTCTATACAACTTGCTTATGCATTATGTACAAGATCAAGCATGCACTAAGAACAGTATGTCGTATTATGCTATTATTAAATTAGTGGTGTAAGTTCTCTTATACTATTATTAAATTAGTGGTGTAAGTTCTCTTATACTACTGTTAAATTAGTGGTGTAAGTTCTCTTATACTATTATTAAATTACTGGTATAAGTTCTCTTATGTTATCATTAAATTACAGATGCATTGTCTTCTTGTTGCACAATAAGTATCAGTTCACTTCAAAACCAATGAGCAAAGAACTGCTTTCTGTTACGATGCTGTTTTTCTTAGTTTTTTTTTAGTTTATTATTTGTTTAATAAATGTGTGTTGTGTGAAGGTCAAATAGAAGATGTTTTGTCCAACTAATCGACTCACATTTTTAGATGACGTAAATAAAAATGCATATCACACACACACACACACACACGCGCGCGCACACACACACACACACACACACACACGCGCACACACACACACACCACATTCATCTTGTTCACACATATATATGTCATTTAAAATTATATTCCTAGCTGAATAATAATAATAATTAATCTTTTTAAATAAATCCAATCGTAATTGGAAACTAATCCGTCAAAATCATTACAGAAAGTAAGGTATTATTTTTGGCGAGTTTTGGATTTGTTCCATCCTGAACATATTTCGAGTGAAATTTCAGTCAAATGCGTTTGCATCCTTACCATCTCTCAAAACTGTTAAGGCCACGGGCTGTAAATTATTGCGCAAAGTAATCTATACTCATTGTCGATCGGAATTCAGCTAAGAGCCCGTGTCCAGACGTGGTAGGATTTAATTTTAACCATAATCTTCGACCGGTCTTTCTACTGATGTGACAACAAGGTTTCTCTGTTCTTGCCTTTGAAAATTGGCTCACTTGATCGACACCTTTATTGTAGTTGTCTCCCTTTTGACAGACACTTAGTTGAGATCAGTTTCCGTTGACAGTAGCAGCTAGGTCAGCTAGGTCAAAACCCGATATCAGGATTATGTTCGAGGAATATGGATAAATTATACCTAAAATGTTGACCCACAATTTCAATACGCTCACAACAAAAATGCATATACACAAAGAATCTCTGTAAAGATGGTGCATAGGGCACTTTAATCTGGTCCAGGTTCAAAGTACACCCAATCTCTCTAATTGTGCCAATTTCTGCCTATTTCTGGTAAAGCAAGACAGATGCAAACACTGATTTACATTTTTCACTGAATGCAAAGCGAGAAATTGTAAGTCACCACGTTGGGGCAGCTATAAGTAATAAAGGGAAAAAACCAATGAGATATAAATAGATCAAAAAACCCAGCCAACGGCTTCGGAGAAATCAATTCCTTTCAATATTTGTTATTTAACTCCCTGACAGAGCTGACAGTTTACATGAGCAAACTCGGCTGCATCGAAAAGTCCTTAAAGATTTCCCACCAGAGACATCTAACCTCAACACTGTAAGGTATTGTATAAATGTTATTTAATACACTATACAAACAATTCACCAAACTCGTCGGAAAGCTCAGGAGAGCTATAGTGATAGGTAGACTAAGGTAGTCTTTCTCAAGTTTTCACCATTGACGAAATAATTTCAGATCTCCGGCAGCCCCTGCTTAAAAATTATTATATCTACGATGTTTATTTCTCCCCAAGTCTCTCGGGAACTTCTAGCGACGGCAGTTGGAAAACCATGGTCTAAGACTACCTATTTGCCTCATTCAAGCAAACTCCTGACTTGTCTCAGTCAGGCACACTACTTACTTAAAATTATCTCTTTCAAACTATTGACTTGTTTCATTCAGGCAAACTATTGGCTTGCCTCATTCAGGCAAACTATTGGCTTGTCTCATTCAAACTACTGACATGTATCATTCAGGCAAACTACTGACATGTCTCTTTCAGGAAAACTACTAACTGGTCTCATTCAGACAAAATTGCATTCAGTGAAACTACTGATTTGTCTCATTCAGGCACATTATTGACTATTCTCTTTCAGGCAAACCTGTCTCATGAAGGCAAACTACTAACTTGCCTCATTCAGGCAAACTTGTATTCAGTGAAACTACTGATTTATCTCTTTCAGGCACACTATTGACTTGTCTCATTCAGGCAAGCCTGTCTCGTGCAGGCAAACTACTAACTTGTCTCATTCAGGCACACTATTGACTTGTTTCATTCAGGCAAATTACTGACATGTCTCATTCAGACATACTATTGATTTGTCTCATCTAGGCAAACTTGTCTCATTCAGATTATTGACTTGTTTCATTTAGGCAAACTTGACTTATTCAGGCAAACTCGTCTCATTGAAACTAGTACTGTCTTGTCTCATCCAGGCAAACTTATCTCATTCAAATTACTAACTTATCTCGTTCACGCAAATCTGTCTCATGCAAACTACTGACTGGTCTCATTCAGGCAAACTTTTAATTTGTCTCGTTCAGGCAATATCTCTTTCCATCAAACTACTGACTAATCTCATTCCGACAATCCATGACTGGTCAAATTCAGGCAATTCGTGACGGGTCTCATTCAGGCAATGTCTCTTTCCGTCAAGCTACTGACTAATATTCCTACAATCCGTGATTGGTCTCATTTAGGCAATTCGTGACTAGTCCCATTCAGGCAAACTCGGTCAACGACTATTAGTGCATGAGTCGCAGCATGATGAATTATTCATTGTATGTAGCTTTTCGTTGTACATCCACTTGATTTTATAGCATATCGTTTGCAGAATCACTGAAATGTGCAATCATCTCCGTTAAGTGTTCAAGTCATAATTATTGGATGAACTGATTTGCCAAGTTTCACATCACCGTTGAGACTAATATCGGTCTCTGTGATTTCATCAATTGCTCTCTGTGTTTGCGTACGTGCATGCACTTACAATCTAGTCATAGTAGTTGCTAATATGTGATGCTATATGACTTTTAAAAACAGTGTTAGCCAGTGTATGATAATTTATGACTCTTTAAAAACAGTATTAGCCAGTGTATGATACTATATGACTTTTAAAAACAGTATTAGCCAGTGTATGATATTCTAATTTATGACTCTTTAAAAACAGTATTAGCCTGTGCATGATACTACATGATTTTAAAGAAGAGTGTGAACCAGTATTTAATACTACTTGACTTTTAAAAATCAGTGCTAGCCAGTATTTAATACTACTTGACTTTTAAAAATCAGTGCTAGCCAGTATTTAATACTACTTGACTTTAAAAAAAACAGTGGTAGCCAGTGTATAATACTACTTGACTTTTAAAAAACAGTGGTAGCCAGTGTATAATACTACTTGACTTTAAAAAAACAGTGGTAGCCAGTGTATAATACTACTTAAAAAAAACAGTGGTAGCCAGTGTATAATACTACTTAAAAAAAACAGTGGTAGCCAGTGTATAATACTACTTGACTTTAAAAAAACAGTGGTAGCCAGTGTATAATACTACTTGACTTTAAAAAAACAGTGGTAGCCAGTGTATAATACTACTTAAAAAAAACAGTGGTAGCCAGTGTATAATACTACTTAAAAAAAACAGTGGTAGCCAGTGTATAATACTACTTTAAAAAAACAGTGGTAGCCAGTGTATAATACTACGACTTTAAAAAAATAGCGCTAGCGTGATTGCTACATGACTTTGCATATTCAAATTCGTCAAATGGCTCAACGTGCAGAAAACACTTACGCTAAGGGCCCGGAACAATGACTGTTTTCAGTGCTAGTCATGACACACCTAGTTCAAATGTGACTATTCTCATGTTCGTCCGCACACCCGCCCCGCCCTTTCCCGTGCCTATCTCTCGCTCACGCATCCAACCAGCCAAAGAGGCATATTACGGATGTATTACCAAAGCAATATTTTAAGTCTTCGTCAAATTTACGTTAGAAATTTCCTGTATTTCTGTACTCAAATACAGCTGTAAGCTGGACATATCCTTACACCATTTCATACACAAATAGAACAGTTACAATGAATATATTACTACACCAATTCCTACACAAATACAGCAGTAAACTGAACATATCCTTACACCAATTCCTACACAAATACAGCAGTAAACTGGACATATCCTTACACCAACACAGCAGTAAAAGGATATATCTGTATAATAATTTCGGTGAACAAATGCAGCGGTAAACAGGAACTGTCTCTACATCAGTTTCCATAGATATTATAGAGCTCTAAACTGAATATATCGCTATACCAATTTCCATATACAGATACGATTATAAACTAGATATATCCTTATAGCAATTTTCTTACTCAATTACAGCTGTAAACTGGTCATCTCTACATCACCCCACACCCAATACAGCTGTAAACTGGTCATCTCTACACCACCCCACTCATAATACAGCTGTAAACTGGTCATCTCTACCTCACCTCACACCCAGTACAGCTGTAAATAGAATATATTGCCTAATCAATTTCTGGACGCAAATGCAATTTTAAGCTGGTACTATCCCTACATCAGTTTCTGTGCACAAATACAGCTATAAATTAAATGTATCAACAATCGAATTCCGTACACAAATACAGATATAAATTGAATGTATCACCATATCAAAATATCATGCCTTTGTGCAGAAGTAAAAATCATGAAGAAAACCAAGTATTATTTAATTGTATGAATTATCAGGAGCTCAGGAAACATGGCTTCTTGGTAATAGCAGTAGAGCTATACATATTGATATGGTTTCATGTGTCTGTATGGATTAGTCTTTGGTAATATCACTAGAGTTATACATATTGATGTGGTGCCATGTGTTTATAGAGACAAGTCTTTGGTAATGCCAATAGAGGTATACATATTGATGTGGTGCTACCACATATATGAATCCTTGAGTTATCTGCCAGTTTTAGTAATGTACACAACATTTTCTAATGTTTAATTAGCACATAATTGAGCACTTTCATGATTATACTTATTTATTATTATTATTATTATTATTATTATTATTAAGAAATTCTTTGTCCTAGAATAATTTTTAAAGAGCAAATAGCCACACACTTAATGTTTCCATCCACCCTATTTGAAATGGATATATTACGTTTTAATTTTTTTTTTTTTACTTCTGTCATGGAAATGGGATAGATATATCATAACGATAAATTTCAGCTATTGGATTTGTAGAATAAACATTTTAGTCTTTGCATTGAAATGACAGCAAGTAATCTAGTGATGTCTTTTTGGATTTTATTGAATTTGAAATTAGAACATTCAAAAAGTTTCCCTTGAATTGATCAAATTCCTCTTCAGATCGAGTAAACCACGTGAAACAGATTGCACACCTAACACAATCACTTGCTCATGCGCACAAACACATAATAATTAACGCCCAAGATTTAAAAGTGGGTGAATAGAGATCAGTTATTTCCCTTGATTTGGAAAAAGCAGGTGAGTGTCATTAACTCCCTTGACTTGAAAAGCTAGTGAGTGAAGGCCCGCGGTTGTTCAGAACACCATTATCTTCCTTGATTGAGAGAGGTGAATGTTCAATGGTGACCTGCGGCCATAGTTTATAGAGGTCAATTACCTTTCTTGACTCTGTCCATGCAGATACTGATTAACTTAATTTGTAAACTGGCCTGAAGATATCCAGATTATTTTCTTGGGAGAGTGGCGACTTGTGATAGAACAGAAATCAATTATATTTCTTGGTTTGAAAGAGTCATTATCTGTTTATTCAATTAAATTAAAGTAATTAAAAACAGTGAACTGCGATAAAACCTGTCTATTTCAAGCCACAGTTTATTGTAGGCTTGTACATGTCATTGCTATTTCTTACACGACTAATGCAATGCAGTGGCAGAAAAACTGCTTGCATATGAATAAATATTTATGTATGCACTCAATGAAACTCCATACCATACCTTCGTGCGCTCGCATTTTGCCTTTAGATGACGACAAAAAAGGACAGCACTCTCCCTTAGATGTTCAGCACATTGAGTGCTGTTAGCGTTGTACTGAAGGCTGCGGATTTAGTTTTCAGCAAGGACATTTTGCTTTGCATCAAGTTGGTTTACAATCTTAGTAACTGATTGAATCGACTAAGATTGATTCTCATAATTTATGGAAATTTTTTAAAGAAAAATCTTTCTTCATTTTGGATTTCGGGTATGGCGTGTTAGTAATTTGTCGATCAAGTTGCATTTTCAGAGTTATTATGGTTATGCTTGACTAGCGTTTTATTTCATGAATGAAAGAAAGTCAACAGTGTGACAGACGAATCATGTATTATTATTGTTTAACTATTATTACTACATCTACTTGACTTCAACTACTAATTAGTTACTGATGTTAGTACCGTTTCTTGGCTATTTTGATTGCTTAATTACGACTATTTTTACTATTTTTTCTTACTTACTATGATTATATTACTATTCGATTGCTACTGATACAGATAATGGTTGATTACTACTACTATTAATTGATTACTATGAATTCTAGTAATGCTTCACTTCTTGATTCCTAGAGTTATTGTACCACCTGATTACTACAATTACTACTTGATTAATAAGTACTTGACCCCAACTATTACTACCACCACAACTACATTTGCTATTTCATATGCTTAATTACTCCTAAGTGACTTCCACTGTTAATGATATTACTTGATTTCTACTACTAAACATAATACTACTTGATTTCTAGACCCACTTCTATTTACTATTTACTATTTGATTGCATCTAGTGCTTGTATCACTGCTTGGTCCCTACTATTACCACTGCTTGATCCCAAATTACCACTGCTTGATCCCTACTATTACCACTGCTTGATCCCAAATTACCACTGCTTGATCCCTACTATTACTACTGCTTGATCTCTACTATTACCACTGCTTTATCCCAACTATTACCATAAAAGTAATGATGTCACAACTCATCTTAGTAAACTGTTTTTGGCTGGGTCAAACATAGATTGGTATTACACGTATTAATATTACACTTGTTATTTCTGGTATGCTAATATAGTGGCAGTGTCTTTGACATAAAATTACCAGATAATGATTACTTCTTTTTCTTCTTCCATTATAAAGGCAGAAGAAAGGTTTCACAGTGGAATCTGTGTTGACAATCCAGTTCTAGTCTAAGTGAAATGTCCACACATTTTGATGACGTGGTGCGCGAACTGGGAGAGTTCGGACGTTATCAGCAGCGCATCTATTTCTTGTTATGTCTACCGGCAGCAACTCACGGCATTCGCATGGTGTTGAGCGTCTTTCTTCTCTTCACCCCGCGACACAGGTAAGAATCCTTCAACCATGACACAGGTAAGAATCCGTCAACCATGACACAGGTAAGAATCCGTCAACCATGACACAGGTAAGAAAAAAAACAAAGAAAACTCCAGACACCAAGTGAACAACACAGGTCTAATCACGTCATCCAACAAAGAAACCAAATCCTCCACAAAACTAGAATGACACAGACCTAAGACAGCCCGTAATGATGCGGACACTCAGACAACAAAAATCGAAACCAAGAACAAGGGTTCCATAACGGCCCAGGACTAGAAATCAATAGAGATCCAAGTCCTATTCCTGTTTTTTACAATGGACCTGAGATTCAAACCCATGTCCATTCAAAGAAACCACATGGGCACTCAGACTGTGGTAAATGACTTTCAGATGGTAATCCGCATGAGAGCCTCATGATCCAGGAACTTCCCTACCCTGCCCCCACTTCACACTTTACAACTCCAAAATGGAAAACACTCAACTAAAAAGACTAATCTCCCTCTACAAAAGAGGAAAGGAAAAGAAACAACCAAGGACGTGGCCTAGAAACGACCTCCTCCTCACATTTGGAGATAGCATCGACGAAAAGAACAAGAACAAAGAACTATCTGAGGCTCTACCCCCCCCCCCCCCCCCGGGGAAGCTAATATAGGTCAAAAATGAAAAAAAGAAACGACAGCGGCCAAATTACCATCAGAGCTATTGGGGATACAACAACATGCAATTTGCAGATGTGCTCCAAACTATCATCGATAACCTCTAAATGAAGCCACCACCACCATCTTGGAGACTCACCCAGTGGCACAACAGCAACAACTAGAGGCAGGGTCACCCATAACACTAGTAATACTTAGTCACCCGTTACAGATTATACTTCAGTTACCCATAACACTAGTAATACTTAGTCACCCGTAACAGATTATACTTCAGTTACCCATAACACAAGTAATACTTAGTCACACTTAACAGATTATACTTCAGTTACCCATAACTGATAAAACTCCATAACAAATAATACTTCAGACATCCATAACACTGGTAATGCTTCAGTCACCCATAACACAAGTAATACTCCACTCATCCATAACACTAGTAATACTCCACTCATCCATAACACAAGTAATACTCCACTCATCCATGACACTAGTAATACTCCAGTCATCCATAACACTGATATAATATTTCAATCATCCACAACACTGGTAATAAGATTCAGCACGTGACAGGGACACAACTTCATCCTGCAATTATCTGTAGCAAAAAAAGTGACAATGTCACTGTGGCGATGATGGTTTACAAAAGTTATAATGTATAGAATGGCGGCATATTTGGTAACTTCAATAATAATAATATTAATTTCAATTATATGTAGAATTTCCCCTTTACTTCTGTGTATTTCTCTGTAAATGGTGGCTTTCTTGGTGTCCTTGAGATTATTTATGTGCTAATGGTGAATCTTTTTAGATTAATAGTTTTTATTTCCTTTTAAAAGTTTATCTTTCCTAGTTTGCCTGTTTATATTTCTGTGTTAAATGTGCATCTTTTCTGTTTACCCGTGTTTATTTCTTTATAAAATAGTGTCTTTCTGGTTTACTAGTGCTTATTTGGTTTTTTGTGTTGATAATTTATTAAAATGTATCCTTTTATAAAATGGATTTCTGTGTAAAAGATGCATCCTTCCAAGTGTACGTGTTTATTTTCAAGTGTATGTGTTTATTTCCAAATGTACGTGTTTATTTCCAAATGTACGTGTTTATTTCCAAATGTACGTGTTTATTTTCAAGTGTACGTGTTTATTTTCAAGTGTATGTGTTTATTTTCAAGTGTTTATTTATGTTTTGTAGATGTGCAATCCCCGGTTACGACAACGACACTTACTTTTCACATTCGCTCGACCACGCTTTCGCCATCAACAACTCCATTCCGTTGAAAGTTGGCGATACGGATCAAGAAAGTTGTTTACTGTATGTTCCCAGCCCTAATCTGACTTACGACGCCTTCGGTCGGCCCATCAATGCAACTACCATGACCTGTGACCGGTGGGTGTACGACACCTCCGTCATGGAAGCCACTGCCACTACAATGGTGTGTTATTACATTCCATAACTAACTGTAGAATTCGGTCGTCATAAGGTACAGTTTGGTGTGGTCGTCGTACGGTACAGTTTGGTGTAATCGTCATATGGTACAGTTTGGTGTGGTCGTCATACGGTAGAGTTTGGTGTGGTCGTCATACGGTACAGTTTGGTGTGGTCGTCGTATGGTACAGTTTGGTGTGGTCGTCATACGGTACAGTTTGGTGTGGTCGTCGTACGGTACAGTTTGGTGTGATCGTCGTATGGTACAGTTTGGTGTGGTCGTCGTATGGTACAGTTTGGTGTGGTCGTTGTACGGTACAGTTTGGTGTGGTCGTCATGCACTGAAGTTAGTTCGTTATACATAGAGTTTCGTCCGATCCAGTAGAGTAGGTCGTCATTCAGCAGATTTAGTCATACAGTAGAATTAGGTCATCATACAACAAATTTAGTCATACAGTAGAGTTAGGTCGTCATACAATGGATTTAGTCATACAGTAGAATTAGTTCATCATACAACAGATTTTAGTCGTACAGCAAAGTTAGGTCATAAACGGCATATTTAATCATACAGTAGAATTAGGTCGTCATATAACAGATTTGTAGTCATGCAATACAGTTAGGCCCTAATACAGCAGATTTAGTTGTACAGTATAATTAGGTGGTCATACAACAGATTTAGGTCGTCCAAAAATAGAGTGTATTCTCACACAGGTGTGGTTGTTGTATACTAAAATTACATCTTCACACAAACGTTAGTTTGATAGTTAACATAGTGTGTCAGACAAAAAAAAAGTTTAGTTGTCATACATAAGAGTCTAGTTTAACATACGGTAGTTTGGTCATCATACATTAGAGTATGGTTGACATACTTTAGTTTAGTCATCATAATATATAGTCTTGTTGAGATTCAATAATTTGGTCGTCATATTAGAGTCTGGTTGACATATGGTAGTTTGGTCCTCATACAGCATAGTCTGGTTGAGATTCAGTATTTTGGTCGTCATAAATTAGAGTGTGGGTGACATAGGGTAGTTGAGTCGTCATACAATAGTCTGATTGACACAGGGTAGTTGGGTCATCATACAATAAGTCTGGTTGACATACGGTAGTTGGGTCGTCGATATATTAGAATCTGGTTGACATATGGTAGTTTGGTCGTCATAATATAATATAATCTGGTTGAGATTCAGTAATTTGGTTGTTATACATAAGAGTTTGGTTGACATACGGTAGTTTGGTCATCATACATTAGAGTCCGGTAGACATACTTTAGTTTGGTCGTCATGCAGTATAGTCTGGTAAAAATTCAGTAATTTGGTCTTCATACATTAGAGTCCGGTAGACATACTTTAGTTTGGTCGTCATGCAGTATAGTCTGGTAAAAATTCAGTAATTTGGTCTTCATACATTAGAGTCTGTTTGACATAGGGTAGTTGGTCGTCATACAGTATAGTCTGGTAAAAATTCAGTAATTTGGTCTTCATACATTAGAGTCTGTTTGACATAGGGTAGTTTGGTCGTCATACAATAGTCTGGTTGACATACAGTAGTTTGATTGTCATACATTAGTCTGGTTGACAGGGTAGTTGGGTCATCATACAATAGAAACTGGTTGACATATGGTACTTTGGTCACCACACACACACAACTATACTCAAACATATAAGCATTGTCATTTAGTACTAATCGAAAACTCTATAATATATAAATAAAGAGCGTTTAATCTCTTACCTTCAGTTTTCAAGACTAATAAATAAATTTTATAAGGCTCTTTACGTTGCTTTCAACACAGATTTTAAAAAAAATTGTTATAGTTCAATTTGGTCTGCGGCGATGCACTGAGAAAATCACACGCTACAATGGTTTACATGTTCGGCTATTTGGTGGGAGTGTTCCTGCTAGGCATCATCTCTGATTGGTAGGTACGACACTGATGTATGATTTTTATTGGTAGATGCAATGCTGTCCTATGTCACTCACTGACTGATAGTTGTAACAATATCTGTCACTCCATGGCTGGTATTGTAACGATGATCTGTCAATGACGGATATTGTTATGATATTCTGTCAAAATGACTGGTATTGTTATGATAGTCTGTCAAAATGACGTATTTGTAGTGATTTCCTTTCACTTACTGACTAATGGTTGTATAGAAATTGTAACACCTTTACCGATTGATAGGTAATTGATTTCCTTTAGCATTTACTAATTATTATGTCATATGAAATCTTTTCCCATGAGTCGTTAGTGTAAAGATTTGTACCACATATTGATAAGTGGTAAGACATACTCAGTATGTCTGACTGGTAAGGTGTGAAGACTAATACATGTGAAAACATTAGCACTCACTGAAGTCTATGTGAAGATATTATCACAGTGAATGATAGGTGTGAAGACATATTATCACATTGGCTGATAGGTGTAAAGATATATTATCGCAGTGGCTGATAGGTGTGAAGACATATTATTACTGTGATTGATAGGTATGAAGATTGAGGCATTAATATCATATTAACTTACAGTAACATCCCCTCTCAGTAACTTAACTGATAGATGTAAAGCAGTGCACGATATATCACATTCACTTATCAGTGTGCTAAAAATCCTGTCGATTTGGTACATGTAATGACGCTCAGAGTACATTTCACTCACAGGAAGCAGTGAGCTAAAAATCCTATCAAGGTGTACGTGTACTGATGTGTAGGATCTTTCACTGATCATTGAGCTAAAAATCCTATCAAGGTGTACGTGTACTGATGTGTAGGATCTTTCACTGATCAGTGTACTAGACATTGTATTTCAATCACTTTTTAAAAATGTCACAATGATTGAATCACTAGGATGAAAGTATGTATTTAATGTGTGAATAAATTGAAATATTAAACCACTCTTATTTTTGTTTTTATCAAATAAATATAATGATAAACAGAGTTAGTATAATTAGTAATATAGGTTCACAATTATTCTTAAAAACCGGTAATCTCATGTTTACACGGAGGTGACAGAGAGATCAATTACTTTGCTGTATAATTTACTGAAATAATCTTATTTAATATTTTACCATTTATTGTAAATTTAATCAATTGCAGTTGTATTTTTTGTTTCTTTGCATATCTGATCTAATTACATCTAGTTGTATTTTTTTGTTTCCTTGCATATCTGATCTAATTACATCTAGTTGTATTTTTTGTTTCTTTGCATATCTTGCCTAATTACATCTAGTTGTATTTTTTGTTTCTTTGCACATCTTGCCTAATTACATCTAGTTTGTTGCTTTACTTTGGACATCCTCACAGGCTAGGACGGAAGAAGACATTTTGCCTGTCTGTAGTGTTGTTGGCAAGCAGCGGACTAGGGCTGGCAGGCACAGGTGACTTCTATTCCTTTGTCGTCGTCAACTTTTTGACTGGGGCCGCTACTGCAGCAGTCTGGACTTCGGCGTTCGTTATAGGTAAGGTTAGGTGAGGTCTGGACTTTGGTGTTCATTATAGGTAAGGTTAGGTGAGGTCTGGACTTTGGCGTTCATTATAGATAAGGTTAGGTGCGGTCTGGACTTTATTCATTATAGATAAGATAAGTGAGTTGAAGTAAGATGATGGGATGTGAAGTGAGGTCTGATGTATTGTGATAAAATGCGAAGTGAAAACCTCCAATTTGCATTGTTCACTGTTAAGGTATGATCCAGTGTGTTATGACTATGTAATTAACATTGTTCACTGTTAAGGTATGATCCAGTGTGTGATGACTTTGTAATTAACATAGAACATTGTTCACTGTTAAGGTATGATCCAGTGTGTGATGACTTTGTAATTAACATAGAACATTGTTCACTGTTAAGGTATGATCCAATGTGTGATGACTTTGTAATTAACATAGAACATTGTTCACTGTTAAGGTATGATCCAGTGTGTGATGACTTTGTAATTAACATAGAAAATCGACTTAGATTTATTTCACAAATTTTCTTCAAGCACCATCTAAGACCTTTACATTTAATGTATCTCATAAAGATCTTTAAAATAAAATATGTATTACCACAACTGTGATGGTATCATTATTATTTTTCATTAAACTTATTTCTACCATTTCGTATATTTTTTAATTCAAACTTTTGCATCACGTGACTCAACACGTATCTCCAGGTATGGAGCTGGTGGGTCCCAGCAAGAGGGTATACACGGGTATGATCATCATGTTTTTCTTCGCTGGTGGTCTTTTGGCCCTGGGTGGCATAGCATGGGGGATACGAAGCTGGCGTATGCTGGACATTGTCGTCACACTTCCGGTACTCTTCTACCTCTCCTATTGGTGGTAAGAAATGCGCGTGCGCACGCACAAACAGACACAAAGGACCTATGAAGTAATGAAAACTTACAGTAAAATCACCAATACACACATAACCACTGCACACACACAAATTAAATAACTAAATCACACACACATACACAAGAGCAATAAAATAACGAACAGTAAATTAAGAGTAAATAGTAAAAATGATAATGTATTTGAGCGCCTAACCATTACCCAAAAAGCTTTAAACAATTACAATTACAATTCTAAATATAGAATGCATTTGTAATGACCACAGAGATATTTTTCAGATATAATAACAAGGTGCAACATGGAAATTAACCAAACCAAAACCAAAGAACAAAGAACAAAGAACAAAACTCAACCTAGAAGCACGTATAATAAAGATTGATTGGGTTGCTAGCGTAGGAGAAAATAGGAGTTTTAAAAATGTGTAGGAGAAAAGAGGAATTTTAAAAAATGAGGTGAAAAGAGGAGTTTAAAAATGCTAAGATGAGATTATTTGGATTACAAAAATGCAGTTTTTCCTGGTGGCAGAACCCGGATTTGAATTTTGAGGGAATAGAGTGCCATTGAAAGGAGTGGGGTGAATAGGCTGTCAGTGAAAAGAGTGGAGTAACTAGCAGGCCATTGAAAGGAGTGGAGTGAATGGGTACCAGAGAGAGTAGTGGAGTGAATGGGGTGCCATTGAAATGGGTGGGGGGGTATAGTGTGCCAGGGTGGAGTGAAAAGGGTGCCATTGAAATAGATGGGGGTATAGTGTGCCAGTGAAAGGAGTGGAGAAAAAGAGTTGTGTGTTAGTTTGCTGAGGTCTAATAACTCTTAGACTGACCAAAGAAACTGTTTTTCGAACTTTTGGGAGTTTCCACAGCAAGTGCGTGAAACCAAATTCAAGAGAGTAGCAGTTTTCAAGTCTTTGACTTCACTAATGAGCATATGAAAGATATTGTAAATAGGACTAAGAGAACATTGTGAAAAGAGCTTATTTGTCTTAACTCTGGGTATGATGTCCTGCATGTATTCACCCTATCACAGGGTTTGATATTGTGCTTGTATTCACTTTAACTCAGGGTACGATACCCTGCATGTATTCATGAGAAAATACTGTTGTTTGACACCCCGATTTGTTATTGATACAATTTGATGGGAATGCTACATGTCTTGTGACCATCCAAGGAAATCTGAGTGTCAATATAATATTTATTTAGAAAATGAAATATGTGTGTGTTTTCAGCAGTTTAAAAATTACCTGGAGCTTGTTGCATTTCATCCAAAAGAACACCAGAAATGTACTCCTTAATACAATGGATTGTTGCATTAATTTCCTCCAGATGAACTGATTTATGAAAGTAATGTCGCCAACATAACATTCTTGTGACATTGGATGACAAGGTGTTCAGAGCATGACAAGAGTTGCTCCAAGAACAGAACCTTGTGTACCGCGAGGGCTGGGTTCTAGTTCTTGTCATTTATGGATACTAGCTTTATTCTGTCAATCAGGTACGAAATGAACCATGAAAAGGCAGTGCTATAAATGCCAGACACGTGCTGTGATAGTGCACAATCTATTAATATGTCACTTGTGTGTAAGATACAGACAAAACGTTTGAATCTTGCCATTATCTTTAAGACAGAGAAAATCATGAACGATCTTCAACAATTTTTAATGATTTACACACAAAAAGGGAATATTAAACTTACAAAAATTGACTATAAAATCACACACACACATGCGCACTTCTAATTAAGTGAATTAATTAAAATATATTAATTTGCATGACAATGATACATTTATAAACTTTCAATTTCTTCCATTATCAGGTTGATTCCGGAGTCCCCTCGCTGGCTGGTCCAGAAAGGCCGTTACAAGGAAGCTGAACAAATCCTGGAGAAAGCAGCTAGGGTCAATGGTGTCCCCACACTGAATCTGAAGTCTTGTTTTGAAAAAACTGAGAACTGTAATAAAGATGATGTCATACATTGCCGTGACAACAGGAAAGTCTCAACAGGACGCAAGTTGGCAGTTGTTGAGTTTTGTTCATCACCAGCACTTCTGGCCAGAACACTTGTCATTTGTTTCAACTGGTTAGTCAGATCTCTGCTGTTGCCTTGTGTTGTGTGTATGACCCTTCTGTTGAAAATTACTACTGATTCGTCAGATCTTTGCTGTTGCTTTGTGTTGTGGTCCATGGCCTTTCTGTGTATGACCCTTCTGTTGAAAATTACCTTTGATTCGTCAGATATCTGCTGTTGCTTTGTGTTCTGTTCATGACCTTTCTGTGTATGACCCTTCTGTTGAAAAGTACCATTGATTCGTCAGATATCTGCTGTTGCTTTGTATTGTGGTCCATGGCCTTTCTGTGTATGACTTTTCTTTGAATTTTATGACTGATTCCTCAAAGATCTTTTGCTTTGTGTTGTGGTGGGCCATGACCTTTCTGTATATGACCCTTCTGTTGAAAATTACCATTGATTCGTCAGATATCTGCTGTTGCTTTTGTTGGTTTCATGGCCTTTCTGTGTATGATGGTGGTGGGCCATGACCTTTATGTATATGACCCTTCTGTTGAAAGCTACAAGTGCGGTAATCCAAATCTTTGAATGTGATGGTCTTTGATCGTCAGTACAATTGCATTTGAATAAGCAATTTTAATATTAATGAAAAAGTAGGCCTGATAATTAATTTGAAAGTGTGCTAGTCTCTTTTTCAGCACACACTTTATTATCTGAAACTTGTTGAATGCTGTTATTTTCTTTAACTTTTCCTTTGTCTTTGAATTAAGGGATTTTAGTCGATTCCCTTACTTAAGCACAAATGGCATGTTACCAAAACTCTAAATTGGACATTTATTTAAAAATTTATTCAACTAAATTACTTGCCAAACAATCCAAACTTTACAGATGTGTAATTTTGCCAGCATTAATAAATATTTTTTTAAATTCAACTTTTGAATCACATTATACATCAAGTTTTGGTCTTTGTATTTTTCTGCAGGTTTGTGGTGAGCCTAGTTTACTATGCATTGTCTCTGAATGTGGGCAACCTAAGTGATGGCGGTCTGCACGTGAACTTTCTTTTGTCCAGCCTGGTGGAGATTCCAGCCTATGCTCTTGGACTTGTGTTGCTGGATCGTGTTGGACGGCGCCGTTTGCACTGTGCATTTATGTTAATGGCTGGACTTGGTTGTGGCTTCACGTTGTTCCCAATTTTCTTGATTGGTGGTACTGGTGAGTGTGTATTTAATAACTGCATACATATACTTGTCTCTATAGTTTTATTACTGTAAATCATTCTTCATGCTTATTAACTGGGTACTGGTGAGTGTGTATTTAATAACTGCATACATATACTTGTCTCTATAGTTTTATTACTGTAAATCATTCTTCATGCTTATTAACTGGGTACTGGTGAAAGAAAAGTTTATGGTAAAATGTTTATATGCTTTGTGTAAAAATGTCACCATCATTGTCATTATTATTATTATTTAGATAGACAAAAAGAATTTTTTATTTCAATCACTTGGTCATAATATTACATTGTTAATATAACTTCAACGTTTCTTATTTTATTTATCTATTAGTTCAAATCTGATTTATTTTTCAGGTAGTTAAGGGTGCTATTATTTACTTACCTTCATTTGCAGTATAAATATAGTTAAGTATCATTATTTATCCCTCCCCCCCCCCCAAGAAAAAAACTAACCTGTCAATCAATAACATTGTTAATTATACAGGCTAAGTAAAAAATCTATTCTATCTATTGTAAATACTGTTTTGTCTGTTTATAATTAACTGTCTTATGACAGCAAGTGATTTCAACTTTTCTTTTGTTGCTTGATGTCATTAGTTTGTTTATCAGACTCAATGTGAGTGTTTTGCTAGTATTTTTTCACCACAAGAACTACAAAACGTAGAATTTTTGTCAATGCTGTTAAAATCTGACAATACCACTAACAGTTGATTAACCTAATCATTATGTTTTTTTTAAAAATATTTAAAATCAGGTGTTGTCTGTCATCTTTAAATTTCTTTGTGAAAGGACCACAGAGTAAAATATTTTCAGATCAAATGCTTACCAATCTTTCATAATGGAATAGAAAATTGTTCTCAAAGACAAGACAAGGAAATTATTTTTAAAATGCATATTATTTAAAGGTATATAAATAGGACTATTATTGCTCATTTACTACCAAGCAGTAGCATACTCATTACTATCTGTGTTCTTAATATCCAATCATTTTCAGTGAAATATACTCACGTTTCATAGACATGTCCATCTGACTGGTGATCAAAGTTTGGATCAAGTATACATTCACTGTATTTTGACACTGTTTTCTCTAGTGTCTTTCAATTGAGAACACCAGTGGGCAGCAGTCATGATGACATTTTTAATCATGAGCATTATTTATTTCAGAGTACCAGTGGGTGACAGTGACCCTAGCACTTCTGGGAAAACTGGGTGCTGCTGGTGCATTTGGAACTGTGTATGTTTTTTCGTCAGAGCTTTTTCCAACTGTTCTGCGAAATGCAGGAATGGGGACATCATCTGTGTGTGCTCGTGTTGGGGGGATGATTGCCCCTTACATTGCTGATACGGCAAGTTGAAGTCACCCTTTTATGAATTGTTTAATTCTTATATATTTTTCAGCACATTATTTTAATCGTTGTAACTTTTATTCACACTAATATAATTGAATATTTTGAACATTCTTTCTAAAATTATAAAGAAAGATAAGTAATGTCAAAATGGAACATAAAAAAAATTAAATTATTAATTGTACCAACATAAAAAATTAAATTATTAACTGTAAAATCACAACATACATTCATCTAGTGTCAGTAGTGCTTATTATATCTTTATGACTTAGTACCTTAACCTTATTCAGTAACCTCAGTCTGTTTTTAAATCATCATAACTTAGTACCTTATTCTTATTTAGTCTTTTTAAATCTTTATAACTTTCTATCTTTAAGACATTATTTGACTGCAACAGACCTTTTCTTCTCAAGTTTTTCTTTACACAAATCATCATAAGAGCCGTTTGAATTTAATAAATGATCTTTTATAATTTATAAAGTAAAAATTATGCAATTGTATTTCACTTGGTTTTAGTTATACATAAACATAGCACAGTAAACTTGAAATAATTTTCCAATTACTTCACCCAGAATAGTTTAATGAATACAAGTTTGTGTGCATGAGGTTTGAATCAGTTTCTAATTAGGCTGTTGAGAGTAAATTTTTTAAATTAAATATTAGTTTTCTGTATGGGTTTTGGCAATTTCTAATTATGCTGTCTAGAATTACTGTGATTGAACATCACTTAGATTTATGGACTGAATCCCTACAAATTCTGCCTAGCATACATTGTCTCTTGAATATCAGCCAGTCAGTTTGGGCTTTGAATCACTTTCTGTAGACTGGGGTGGATTGTCTCTGTCTATACTGATTTGGAACCATTTCCTAATTATTTGGCTTAGAATACAATGCATAACAATTTTTCTAATATTTTCAGGGACGTTTAATGGGGGGAACAATGGGGCGTGCCTTTCCTCTTATGGTATGTGGGACAGCTGCCATCTTAGCTGGCTTATTGGCTATGTTTTTGCCAGAAACAAATGGTGAAAACATGCCAGACACTGTGAATGACTTCAAAGCTATGTGCAAAGGGTTAGTATTATTTTCATGAATAAAGAAAATTTTTCGATAACTTTGAGATGTAGAATACATACAATACAATGCAAAGACAAAATGGGGTAAATGGGGTAATGTATTGCTATTTATTTCATGAGCTTTTTATATTGAACTCTCATTTATTTTTATTTTTTATGTTTCAGTCACTTACTTGAATTAAAGTTAAATAATGTTAACTGCAGAATTACAGCTTTGACCAAAAATCTTATGTGCAAACAGCCAAACGATATTTATCAGACACATATTCTGTTTTTATTCTTTGCAGGCCTGTTACAACAGAAGACAGATTGAAATCAAATGCAACAAATGGACTACAGCCAGAAGTGTGTAACATAGAGATGGTTTCCATAGTAGCTGATAACTGCACTTCAAAACTATAGTTATTTTTTCCAATAACATACTCATTATGAATAATTCACTTGCTTCTGCAAGACTATGGAGGTGTAAAGCTTCTTATTCTCAATCATTTCTTGAACAGAATTAAGAAAATAAAATTATGTTTCTGTAGCAACCGATTCCTATTAAGGATATGCAGACAAAGAGAATATGACAAGTATAGGATGATAGGGTTGCCTCTATTCAACATAGTAATGTCATACATCAGATTATATCTAGTCATCCCAGTTGTGTCATACATCAGATTATATCTAGTCATCCCAGTTGTGTCATACATCAGATTATATCTAGTCATCCCAGTTGTCATACATCAGATTGCACCTAGTCATCCCAGTTATGTCATGCATCATATTGCACCTAGTCACCTTGGTAGTATTTTACATCACATTGTATCTGGTCATCCCAGTAGTGTCATACATCAGATTGCACCCAGTCATTCCAGTAGTGTTATACATCATAATGCATCCAGTCATCCCAGTAGTGTCAGTCATTTGGAATTTGAACAAATGCAAGTACAGTATGTGCTTCATGTCAGTTTCATTTGGAATTTGAATAAATGCAGCAAACCTTAGTGTCTGTGTTAAAGAAATAACACAGGACTATCAATGTTAATTTCAAGTGTTAGTCATCATGTGAAGAACCTTTCTACAATGGACTATCTATGTTAATTTCAAGTGTTAGTAATCATGTGAAGAACATTTCTACACTTTTTAAGCAGTGTAAGGTTTAGATTTGCATTACTTGTGGACTGATGGATGATGACAAAATAAGGATTAAAAGACAATGTGGACTGAATGGTTAACTGGTTAATTATTTTACTAATCAGTAAATTATGAATGATCACCTAGGCATTAATATATATATATATATATTAATATGTCAAATGTCTGTGTCTGTGATATGTATGTATTAGTATAATAAGTTTTATGTATAAGTAAGTATTATGATATTATGAATATATATATATGCTTCTTTTGTTTTTCATTTTAGCCTAATTTCAAACAGATTTTGCTTTTCAAATTTTATAAGGGATTTGTGGTTTGGTCATTTGTTATGGTAGAATGAAAATAGAAATGTTATTCCTATGATAATTGAACAAATAAAAATTTTGCAACAAATTTGTTATATACTAATATATTATATAGTCATATTAATATTTGTCTATTTAATATTTTAAAATGATCTGGTGTTGTCTATTTTCATTTCTTATATTCTTATACTTTTCCAAGTGTCTTTGATTGATTAGCAATCTAGTTAATGATAAGGTTTTGCATTTGGTTCTGGTACTTTATATATACTACCCACTGCATTTTGTGGGCTAGCTCAGGCAGAGAACCAAATTGCTATTACAACTGGTATGTGGGTTGATGGGTCTTATTTATACTAATGGCTAAGTGCTTGGTCTAGTAGAGTATATTGTACATAAGATAATAAATTTAATTCTAAAAGGAGAGAGAAGAAATGAAGAAATATATAGATCTTATTTTGAGATGTTTGAAATTAATAAACAATTGCCATTTAAATATACATAATAAAGTCAAAGCCTAAGTGTATAAGGGCCAAAAGATGCTGATGTAGCTTATGGTATTAAACATTTCAGCATTAGATCACTGAAACTAATTTTTCCCTGTGGATTTGATGTAGACCTTTCTAAATGCGTTTAAAATAAATTGTCTTCCTTAAAGTCTCAGTGCTTTTGAATTCATTTGTTTTTAAAAGGTATAGTTCTATTGCACAATCTATTAATATGCATATATACTCAATATAATTTAGAATATAAAGGATTTTATCATATTCATATACTAATCTATTAATTTGTTAACAGTTTATTTATATGGTGAATTTTATCGTAATTCATACAGTACACTAATCTAGTAATTTGTTTAACCAAATTATAACAGTTTATTATAAATTTTATACCAAATTAACCCCTAAAATATGTTCCTAAGTTGAAATAATTCACACACACACACACACACACACACACACACACACACACACACACACACACACACACACACACACACATTTTAATGGTTGAGGATTGAGAAGGGTAAACACTATTAATACTCCAATACTGTTTACTTTAGTTTCCTCAATACTATAGAAAAACAGAACCCAAAGTCTATGTTGAGAAAACATATCTACTATAGTACTAATACAGTCAACTGTGCAAAGTCAATACAATTTTTTAAATGGTGATAATTTGTTGTGGCAATGGTGGACTTAGCAAAGTCATTATACTTTGTAATGTTAAGCGGTGATGATAATCCTAATTAAAATATGAATAAAATATTATCAAATGGTTTAGATCCCTCTCTACTTAATCTTCTAGAGCTGAACTAGTTATGAAATTTTATTTTGATGTTCCTTAACTAGCTTTTGTTTACAGTCACTACTACATCCTTAATTATACTAAAGTTTATCAAGCTAAATTAAACTATGTTTAAATTGCCAAGATCAAATTTCCTTTTGTTTTTATGTCACTGTTCACTAAACCTATATTTCACAAAAGTTAAGCTATGTTCATAATATCAGTAATTACTAGTAAGTTCTTTGTTTCTTGCATCCTAAATTAGACATTTCCCATGTTAGGACCAAGTCCTAGTAATTTAAGTTAAACTATTTGCAAAGTTAGCAAGTCCTATGACAATAGTAATTTAAGTTAAACTATTTGCAAAGTTAGGGCCAGGATTTCTGATACTCTTTCATTACAATACTTTTACAAAATACACTAATTTTGCTCACCCAATGGATACAATCTAAATCATAATTTGACTCATTGCCACTGTTTACCATCAAAAAGAGTTAAAAACTCCAGAATTTAATTTCCCCTTTCCTTGTTGTTAGGGACCCACTTCCTTCAGTTAACCATTCAGTGAGTGCTGGATTTACTTTTAGTAGAGACTTGTAGTTGTACACTTTAATTTCCCCTACCCCATAAAAATTTTAAAATTCAGGAAATTTCTTGCCCATGCTTCAAATATGTGGCACATGAAATATATACTAACTCTATGTCATCTTAAGATTCATTTTCATTTGCACTTACTATACCTACATTTGTTTGTACGCCCATGCAGAAAGATGCAACCTCCTGCCTCTCAACTCTTTCCCCCCTCTGGAAATCTGCATTTCTGACTGCAGAAACATCTACATATATCATTGCAACATTCAGACACTAATTCATTAATAAATTCAATAAATAAAAAGTGGTAAACAATGAAATTCATATTTCATGACAAGGGTCAAATTCTCAGACACTTATTAGCTATGTAAAACTGTACTCACACATTAATGTCCAAGTTCTCTGACACTTATAATCTATATCACTTTTATCAGGCTGCATTCACACAGTAATGTCCAGGTTCTCTGACACTTATAATCTATATTAGACTCCACTCGCAGTAATGTCCAAGTTTCTGACACTTTAAGTCTATATTAGACTCCACTCACAGTAATGTCCAAGTTTCTGACACTTATAACCTATATTAGACTTCACTCATACATTAATCATTTAATGTCCAAATCCTCTGACAATTATAATCCATGTTGGAGAGCTTAAAATACAGTAATTTCCAAGACCTCTAACACTTGTAACTTGTGTAAGACTGCATTTCCACATTGAGAATCAAATCCTTTGATATCTAAATTAAACTAGTTGTTCATGCAAGCAGAAGCAAAGCTTCTGAGACTAGTTATAACACAAGTTAGACTCCATTCCCAAAATAATTTATTTGTTTGGCTTTTTCTCAAAGAGCATTTACCAAGAATAAATTTTCTTGAAATCTTGGATATAAATATTTTGCTATGTTCTACAATGTAAATTCATCTGAGTGCAAAAAGAAACTTGTATTTTTATAAGTAATTAAATATTTTTTTTGCAAAGATTTTAAAACATTTATTATATTTTTAGAATTTTTTCAATCCAAAATATTGTCTTCTTAAAACCAGAAAAGATTAAGAAAACAATTGTAATTAACAAATTAATATGAGAAAGCTTTTGTATCTAGAATATGACATCAGTATGATACTTTTAGAAGGGGTAGGTCTATAGATCGAGGTGACAAGCTGAGATAAAGGATGGTAAAAATATCCTTTAGAAAAACGTCACCACATTTTTCTTTTATTTTTTTTTGGAAGGGGGGGGGGGCAGTCTTCCTATTTTGTTTACAATAATTATGAGTTTTTAAAAAATGCATAAGCCTACTTTAAAGAACTTTCAGATTCACGAAGATGTTGTTTTACATTGATCTCTACAATGACATATCAACAGTTTATCTTGTCTATATTAACTTTGTCTTTAAATATAGCCTAACCCTTTCTGAAAACACTTAAAAAAAAAAATTTAATTGATAATTTATATGTATAGCCTTTATAGTTTTTTCTTTCCCCTCGATGTCTTCTTCATTACACGAGAATCGCGGGTGGTCTTTTCATCTTCCATTTGATGTTCTCAAACTTGAGTTGCTCCCATGTAGTCTCATCTAACTCTGTGTATGATGGTGGAGTGGTGGGACAGTGTTTTGAGGCAATTACTTCTTCATACAAGAAATAAACCGGATATATGTACATGCGGCCTTAACCTTAGATTGTGTGTGTGTGTGTGTGTGTGTGTGTGTTAGAAGGCGTGTTGAAAAGCTGTAAAGTAATTGGTTAAGAACAGTTCGACCTTGAACACTTTATCAGGCTTGGACTTCGATCAAGATTTGTTGTGCGTGCCAAAAATGGCTGTTTACAATTTTTGTGTGAGAAAGGTAAATAGATACACGAAGAACAGCATATGAATGCACCACTTAATAGATTTACGTAATTTGCGGCAAATATATAAGCTGGCCTGCTTTTATACTCAAACTTTCCCTAGTGTTGCATTTGTGTCGCACCTGTTTTTATTTTTGCGTAATTGAAAACTGTGAATATTAATTTTTTGAATGAATGAAGTTTGTTTTGTGTATTTAAAAAAAAAACACTACTGCATATAGCATATATCTTTATTTTTTAATTTTAAATGCAAACTGGACTGAGAAATATATTATTGTTGATACGGTAATTGATTCCGATCGGTAGTTCCTTTTCAGGGTATTTTACTGCTGAAGATCAACAGTTTTTAATTTTGTAAATATATATATTAGTTTTTAGATTTGCAGAGTATTAGTGTTGTGTTTAAAATAATTGCCTTTAAGAAAAATAAACAAAAAACAGTATATTTATAAAAAATATATATTGCTTTAACATTTATATTTATAATTATAAGCATTATTAATTATTTTCTAAATGCAAGTAAAGCATGAATAAGTCATCAGCGAATGGGAAAAAATCTACACTAATATACTTATGTGTTAATTAGAAGATTTGTCGTTACTTTCTTTGAAAACATAGTACATGTATATCACAGAACTAGATTATGCAAACAAATGAAACATATTCATCTTTATACTAAAACATTCCTAAAAGTAAAACTGCAAGAATTATTTTATTATTAGGCCTCTAGTAATTTAGTGCCAGGGATGACATGTAAGACTGTCTGGGACAGGTAGAATAGCTTATTAAACAGATAGGAAACATGACTTATTGACTAACATGCTGATGGCACAGATACAAATATTGCCTTGTCTGTAAGTTTAAGTATATTATGTGAGGCATTATTTTAGTAACATTGTGACAGCAGAAT
Source organism: Sinotaia quadrata (assembly GCA_028829895.1). Taxonomy (NCBI): domain Eukaryota; kingdom Metazoa; phylum Mollusca; class Gastropoda; order Architaenioglossa; family Viviparidae; genus Sinotaia; species Sinotaia quadrata. The sequence continues at coordinate 37,874,716 of CM054181.1, read as the reverse complement.
ATGTTACTAACTTTATAATTAAAATCTTATAACTAAAAAGAAAACCAGTTACTGCATGTACATGCACTTCAGCAGAGTGTAAAAGGATGAAAACATTTTTTGCCAGCAGTGTTATGTAGTTAAATAGTTTGTTTATAAGAAACTACTTAAGGGAGGAAAATTTTTATTTTTTCCCTCTACTTCTTTTTTCACAAGTAAGAAGGAAAATGGTTCCTTTGTTTTTGCTTGTTAAGGTTTGTCAGGAAAAAAATTTGAAATTAAATTTGGAACAGCTAATTGTTAGATTAAATTTGGAACAGCCAACTATTAGCTTAATTTTGTAGAGAACATGCAGTGACTCAGATAAATTTGTATTCTACCTGTGGAAAATACATCTGCTTAAAAATCAATTTGTTGCATCCTGTGAGTGATTTTAATTTTGCACTTGTATAATACTACCTAATTATTTTATAAATCACTTTTAAAAATTACTAATTAATTGGCTTTGCTATTAGTATTGTAACTTGAAAGTATTATTGTACTTATAATTCTATTTCAGGTCTTGAGAAGCATTAAATTAGTACGTCATTTCACCAAAGTGTCTGGACTTAATGTGAGTATAGAACTCCATATGTATATTAAAATAGATAATTTATTGAAATAAGCAATTATATTGAAATAAACAGTTTATGAATGTAAATATGAAATAATGAGATTCCTCAGGCATTTGTTTATCATTATCTTTGATGTTATTTGCATAATATTCCATATGTTACGTTTATAAGTTACTGTTGGGATCAGATACCGGGCAAACATTTTTTGAACTGTTGTTTACTCAATAATAGACAATTTAATAATCTCAGTTATAAATTATATCCTGTCAATCTGATATATGAAACATTTAACAATGTGGCCAGTTTTTCAATAGGCATTTTATCCTTTAGTGTATTCCATTTCCTAGACATCACAAATTGAAACCCAATATTTTTGACATATTTATATTTTTTCACCCTTATACTTTTACAATCCTTTACATATTTTCTCCCTTATATTTACACTTTTACAATCCTATAGAATTGCTTCATTTAGTTAATGGCTACCTCATAACTGATGCTTATTTCTATCTCATCTCTTACTCTTTCAAGTTACATTTTCCATTTTGTCGGCTTTTAAGTGAAATATCTATTGCTTGTAAAGTATAATTCTGAGCAAGTACATTTGCATTATATTTTTATTTGTATATAACTATTGCTTTCACTGCAAAAATGTAACAGTTTGCAATAAAAAATGTAATACTAACCTTGTACTTTTGAACTATATTATTATTTGATATAAGTTAAAAACTGGGTAAAAACAACTTTGCAATAAGTAAAATGTTGATTGTCAAGGACTTGGGGATTTTACACATGCATATATTTTTGATTGCTTAAGGTTAAAGAAATTATAAGATAAAGCAAAGTGAATTTTAACCCTAATGGCCAGATACATAGTATATAAAATAAATATTGAATCTGAAGGTATACACTTTGTTACAACTAAATCTAATAAATAAGTGATAACCTTGAGTTGTTTTGATTTCATAGAACAGGAAAGAGCTACATATGATAGGAACAAAATAATCACAGCTGGTGACTGGATTATTATTGTAAATTTACATTTACAAAATAAAGATGCTAGTACAGTCATGTAAATTAAAGACTTAATATTATAACAAGAGAAACTTCAGAAAGACTAATAGGGCTATATAAGTATATTGTACTTTTGTAGCTAAACCCCATTTTTGAAAATTAATAAATTAATTATTAATTATTATATATAAAATATATATCTCCTATGCTAGAAGAACTAAAAGAAATTAACATTTTAAAAAAGCACACTTAAGAGTAATATGCTGTATTACTTTATGAGTCATCACAGTTACAGTATATTTTAAATGTAGAAATCCTGTATGATATTGTTACATTAACGATATACATTTTCTTGATGATTTACTTTGGTATTTAAAGAGAAAAACAATCTCTTTTAGTTCTTGCAAAAAACTGATGGGATATAATTATAAAAGGAAAAGATTCAGACTTGTCTCTGTCAGTGTTGATTTGAAACTTCCTTTCCAGAAGATGATTTTCAATGAATTTCTAATGCAGGGCACCATCCTTCATCCACCTTTTTTCTTTACTTGTGTTTTTGTGTGTGCATATGTGTGGTATCACCTATCATAGGTGAATGCTCAGGCAGAATCATTTGAATCCATGTGTATTTTAAACATTTTCCCTATCCCTTTCCATTGACACACACACAAATCATTTGTGTCCATGGATGTTGAATCTTTTCCTAATCCTGGCACAGATAATATTAGCATACAATACTTAGCTTCAGAAACAACATTTCTTTACCCTTTGGATGGTGAAAGCAATTACATTTGGGCAAATTGATTTTTACAGTTGAGTATGAAAACTATGATTTGAATCTTGATCAAGCAGTACTTACTATGGATGCCAACAACAGGTTAGAGATAGTGGAACAAATTATCATGACTGTAGTGACAAAGCTGCAGATTAGTAGGAGAATAGAAATGTTTCCTTCATCCAAAGCAGAGAGAAAGTCATTAACAGCATTCTTTTCTTTGCTGGAATAAGGGTGATAAGCTGGTGAGTAACTGGTTCAGATATATTTTCCAGAACATTTTTTAGATGATAGATTTATTCAGGTCAAGGGTTTTAAAAAAATTCTTTACAATATTTTAACTTAATTTAAGGTACTTTATTTTTGAAAGTAATTTGAAAATGCTAATAAAAAGAGAAGTATTTATAATAATTTTAATATCCATCAGAACAGGTAGTATAGCCATTTGACACTCTCATAGTGATGTTGAAATAAGGTCTAGTTCATACAATTTTAAGGTATATTTAATACAGTTTTATTTTGTTTTTAAAATTATTTTCTTTCAAGTTCAGTTAAAAAAAAAAAGACAGTTCATGTATTGAAAGACTTTGTTTTTTAAAATTTGTTTTTTTATACTTACCTCAAGTAAAAAATAAATATACAACCCCTTTTTGCTCCACAAACTGAGATATTAACATAACATTACAATGTTTCTATGAATAGGATGTAGTAATTGTCAGTGCAGTACGCACACCAATTGGGTCTTTCTTGGGCAGTCTCGCAGAAGTACCGGCCACAAGACTGGGTTCCATTGCCATCAAAGATGCTATTATAAAAGCAGGTAATGTTAAATTTGATGTGTAATTCTTAAGACCTATTTAAATTTTCAGAAAATGATAGAAACCATAGGTGGAGCTGTCATGAATGTCACAACTTAAATTTTTGTTGTTGTAATATTATGTTCCTTCATTTTTCCCATATTGAACACTAGAGTCAGGTTTCAGTACATAATACAGTTAGCATATTTTTAAAACAAAATTCAACTGTTTACTTTTCTAGTCTCTAATAATAAATATGATTGTTGCATTTTCTAGTAATGATTGTTTAATAATGCAATATTATCATACTGAAACAGTGCAAATAAAACTGTTTTACTAAACGATGAAGAATGAATACAAACAATTTCATTATAGTTGAAAAGGCTGTAGAAACCTAACATTGTATAATGGATGTTATTGATTAAAAAAAATTAAAATACAAAATAAGTTCATAAATAAATAAACTTATAAACAACAACCTTATAGGTAGATTTATTTAATTTTTAGTTACAAAGTAAAGTCTATGTGGTTGACAGATTTTACACCACGGTCAGTAAACAGTAAATAAATAAATAGATAGATAAAACATGTTATTTAATTTTTAGTTACAAAGTAAAGTCTAGGTGTTTGACAGATTTTACACCACGGTCAGTAAACAGTAAATAAATAAATAAATAAATAGATAGATAAACACTAATGTTATTGAATTTTTAGTTAAATAATAAACATAGTGATTGACAGATTTCACTTCAAGCTCATAATTTACTTTTATTTAATTTTGGATCTTTAAAAATTGTGATATTTGGTTGGCAGATTTAGACAACCACAACCATGCTTTACTTTTATTTAATTTTGGATCTTTAAAAATTGCGTATTTGGTTGGCATATTTAGACAACCACAACCATGCTTTACTTTTATTTAATTTTGGATCATTAAAATTGCGTATTTGGTTGGCAGATTTCGACAACCACAATCATGCTTTACTTTTATTTAATTTTGTTTTGTTTGACAATTAATCCTATATAATTATTAGATTTCGACAACCACAATCATGCTTTACTTTTATTTAATTTTGTTTTGTTTGACAATTAATCCTATATAATTATTAGATTTAGACAACCACAACCATGCTTTACTTTTATTAATTTTTATTGTCACACAATTAAGCCTATATAATTGACAGATTTAGATAGTCACAACCATGCTTTACTATTATTTAATTGTGTAGTCAGACAATTAAGCCTGCATTATTGACAGATCCAGATAGCGCCATGATTTACTTTTACTTCCCATTTCAGGTATTACTGGAGACCAGGTACAAGAGGTGTACATGGGTAATGTGCTGCAAGCAATGGAAGGCCAGGCTCCGAGTCGCCAGGCAACCCTTGGGGCAGGTATAATTGATATGTCTGTACCATGATCATATATTTGCTCCTGAAACAGAAGCAATTATTTCACAAAAATAATTTTTCGCTGGTATGATTAAATGTTTGAAATTAATTTGTCATTAAAATATTTAGCACATAATATTTTTAATCAATTATTTCTTTGTGGTTGTAGGTTTTAAGTTTATGAATAAAATGTGAATTGAATTTATATTCTTTTATTTATTAATATGTGAAATTTTTTCAACCTAAGGAATAAGTTATGCCATTATTAGCAGTTAGAATTTTAGTTTTATTTTGAAGATGTTATTTTATGTTTCAAATCTGTTTTGATCTGTTTCTTTTCCAAAAAATACTTCTGATTGTATTGCAAGAAATTTTTGTAATGGATTTTTATTGTGAAGATTTTATTTATGGAAGTTTTTTTTGTTGCCTCCTTACATTTAATTTTCACTCAAGAACAAAGTGAAAGATTTCTTATTTTGCAAGAAATTTTTGTGAATTGTTTGTCAAAAATCGATGAAGTCACATTAAGTGTGTTGTACCTGCTACTTCCAAGTTAAGTTGGTTTAGAAACATTTGTGTTCACTTGTATTCATTTACCTACTGTTCCTTGTTTATTGGTTTGTTGGTAAGTAAACAATAATGTAATTCATAAACAAATGCCAGCAAGTAAGAGGATATAAATAATTTTGAGTGCATATTGATATTAGGAATTTTTATAACTTGTGCAGTATTAATGTTCCAGTTTGACTTTATTATAGTGTATTTTCTTTCCTTTTATAGTTATACATGTAATTGATAATTCCGCATTCCGCATCATGTTTACCTTGTCTTGATTTGACTGTTTGACTGGGGGATGCTTGTTGTCATTTGTAATTGACATTTAAGCATTTCTTGTAATGTTTTGATTTTTGACAGGTCTTCCAATCACAACGCCAACTACTACAGTTAACAAAGTGTGTGCATCTGGCATGAAGTCTATTATGCTTGCTGCTCAAAGCCTTATGTGTGGACACCAGGTAAACAATTTGCTATCTTTTCTAAAAGTTCCTTACCACTCACATCTCTTACATCACTCTTGTGGGTATAACTATAAGGCAATAAAGATTGACAGATTAATATGCATATATTTGATTCAGTATTTATTTAGTAGGAGAGACGTGTTATCAGACAATAGGGATTGGCACATTTAGTATGCATACATTTGATTCAGTACTTATTTAGTAGGAGAGATGTGTTATCAGACAATAGGGATTGGCACATTTAATATGCATACATTTGATTCAATACTTATTTAGTAGGAGAATGGCATCATCAGACACAAATGATTGACATAGTTGTGTATTATTATGTATTTTTGTCTTCAGTATTCTTAGACCTACAGTTACTGCCATGTTCATGCCTTCTTATATGTACTCCATGTTCCTAAAAGAATAAACACATAATTACACATAATATTTATAAGCTTGTTAACTTCACTTATTTATTAGCTAAATGACCACTGGATGCATTTATATTTATTTAAGAATTTGAGTGTTACAAATACAAGAGAAAGATTTAAATCAGAAAAATAAAATAGACAGAATTTGGTTATTATTAAAAAGGTTATTCTCCTCAACAAATCATTGATATATACTCACATCTGTATTTTGTGTGAAAATTTTGGTACACTATATTTAGCAGTAGTGAAATAATTATGCAAAAAAAATCTTGTTGCTGCCATGAAATATATATCATTTATCCTGGAGCCCAAATTATGTAAATCCCTTTGTTACTTTAGGAAAGAGGTTTATGGAGGATGCAATAGTTATCTTGCTTAAAGCATTTTTATTAACCTCTGGAATATAGAGGGGTCAGGGCGAAACCCTCCCCCCCCCCCTACCCAGGGCATACTAAATATTATATTGATTGTGTTTATATCATTTGTTTTCTGTATATGGGCAGTGTCAAGATTTTCTGCTAATTTCATGTAAATGACAAATGTTGTTTCTTCTACACTGTGTCAGTCTTTTTGTGCACGGCTACTTTTCTCAAGAAAATTCTGACATAGTGGTTTGAAAGAACATATTTATTATGAAGGCATTATAATGAATAAATTAAACTATGACAATTATATGTCACAGTGAGATTTAGCAACTATACATATTAATATTACTTAATTAACTGTGAACCCTTATCAAATAAATTAAGCAGAAAATGTGTGTCCATTCGTATTCAATTCACAGCTGTAAGGAGCATGGAAGATGAAATTAAGCAGAAAATATGTGTCCATTCATATTTAGTTCATAGCTGTAAGGATCAAGGAAGATTTTGCATGGGGATATGGAGATGTGATTAGCCCTCAGAATGGACTTGGGGACAGATTTTTTGAGATATTAAAAAAAATATGTTTATATCAATTACTATTTACACCCAAATGTTACAGGAATTTCTTGTTAGTAATGAAATAAATAGATTTCTGATTGTAGCTTCTGATTGCTTTTGATGTAAATACAATTTTAGTAATTTACATTTATCATTAAGTAATGATTGCTTTGGTTGTGTTCTTGGTCATGAAGTAATGGTTGTTTTTGGTTGTTTTCTTGGTCATGAAATAATGGTTTTTCTTGGTTGTTTTCTTGGTCGTGAAATAATGGTTTTTCTTGGTTGTTTTCTTGGTCAAGAAGTATTGATTGTTTTGGGGTTTTTGTGTTATGAAATAATGATTGTTTTGGTGGTTTTTTGTTATGAAATAATGATTGTTTTGTTGTTTTCTTCATCATGAAATAATGATTGTTTTGTTGTTTTCTTGGTCATGAAGTAATGTTTTTTTTTGTCTTTTTGGTGAAATAATGGTTGTTTTATTTGTATTTCATAATCATGAAATAATGCTTGTTTGTGCTGTATTTATTGATCATGAAGTAATGGTTGTGCTTATTTCTTGATCATGAAGCAGTGCTTGTTTGTGTGTTGTTTTTTTTTTATCCTACATGGTTGTTTTGTGGGTATACTTGGTTATGAAGAATCTTAGAATCTTGTGTTTCTTGGTAATGAAGTATTGGTTATTTTGTAGTGTGTGTGTGTGTGTGCGTGCGTGTGTGCGTGCGTGCGTGCGTGCGTCTTCATTGTGAGGTAATGGTTGGTTTGTGATTATTTATTAATTAAGCAGTACTTTGATGTTTTTTTGTCTTATTTCTTGATCATGATATAATTGTTGGTTTTGTTGTATTGGCTGACTGCAAGTAATGGTTACTTGTGCTGTATTTCTTGATTAGAAAGCAATGGATTTTATTGTTGTATTACTGGATTGCAAGGTAATGGTTGTTTTGTGTTGTATTTCTTGACCAGGAAATAATGGTTGCTGGCGGTATGGAGAGCATGTCTAATGTACCATACTACATGAAGCGAGGGACCACACCTTATGGAGGAGTAACTCTTGTGGTTAAGTGATGTGTAACACTATAAATGAGTATTAAAATGTTTTACATGTATTAAATGCATGCAGTGAGTCTGTTCATTGTTAATTTATGTGTAACATTAATTGTTATGGTCAGCTGTGTATTATTCCTGTATCATGCATAATGCTACCTTATAAAAATACATGATAATTTTTCTGATTTTCTCTCCTCTCAGTACACTCTATAATTTCTCAAACACTGACACTTTTCCCTTTTTCTCAAAACATTTGATATTATTTTTTTTTTAAGTTTTATAACCTTTAGTGCAAAATTTTCTTAAATGTAAAAATATACACTACACTTGCTGCATTTATTATTTTTGTTTTAGTTTTTAATGTCCCCACTTTATGCTAAATTATATCTTTTTAAAAAAAAGGTCATTATATCATTGCTTTTCTCATGGAATTAATTTTTTAAAATAACATTTGAATCTTTTTAAACAATGGGAATATACTCTTGACACTTAAAAACCCAATTTTATGTGTGTATGCATGCATGCATCAAACCTATGCAAAATAATATAAATAAAACATACAGTAACATGGTCTGAATAGCATTATATTAGCTGACATACATTAGTCATATGCACTTTTCATTTGATGATTGTTTATTCAGTATGCATGTGGATGCTGGATAATGCAGGAGAATTGGTATATTGTAATAGTAGGGTGCTGCAAATAAGGTTAGTTCCTGTTTTACAAAGAGAGGATGAAATCATTGCTATGTACATGCTTGAAGATGACAAAAGTTTGTGATAATTTTATAATTTACAAATGCGTTGTGATATATATATAGGCTGTGCAACAGTGCATTGTTAATCTAGTTTTGCATTATCACAACAAACAACTTCTGATTGAGGAAAAATAAATATATTTTGCATTTTTCTTTATCTTTCATCCTTTTGTTTTTTTCAAATGCTTGACCTAAGGCAGGGGTCTCAAACTCGCGGCCCGCAGGCCAATTGCGGCCTGCCAGACGATATTTTGTGGCCCCCACTTGATATTAAAGTTAAGTGATAGTGCGGCCCACACGTTTTTCTCATGCACCCTGGGAGTTTTAGTTTTTGTCATCTGTGGGCTACCATACCTCAGGATCTGCCATTTCCCAGCATGTAAGGCACTCATGGATTCTGGCACACCATTCAGTGGTGAGAAGTATGTTGCAGGAAAGAATTTGATCACAGGTTTGCAGATTTCAAGAACCACAGAACCACCTTTCAAATATTTGCTGACCCTTTCTTCAATGTGGAAGATGTCCCTCCTGTGCTTCAAATCGATCTAATTGACATAAGTGTAATTCTGAACTCAAAGCCAAGTTCAGGGAGGTGAGTGGAAAAGCAGACAAACTTGGACAGTTTTTGAGAGAATTGCCCCTTACCTTCCCTGAGCTTTCCAGGATTTCAAGTGGACCAAGTGCCTTTTGGGGAGCACCTATCTGTGTGAATAGCTCTTCTCCACCATGAACTTGAATAAGTCAAAATTCAAGGACAAACTTACTGATGAGCATCTTCAAGCCATACTGAGGGTCTCAGTGGCTTCCTCTCTGAAGCCAAATGTGTCTGAGCTGTGTCTCTGGCAGTGTTGCCAGATCTCTGGCAGGAGGGAATAATGATGCGGCCCAGCTTCACCCAGATTCTACTTCCAGTGGCCCCCAGGCAAAATGAGTTTGAGACCTCTGACCTAAGGCATACTAGCATGAACTGGTTTTGACTGAAGTCACTGCCTTTTTGTACTGGGATAGATTTTCTTCATTCATTTTGATTTTATTATCATTTCATTGCCTGATCAGTCATTTGGATATTCAGTCAGTTATTAAATTAAATCAGTGTATTTATTTTAAAAGTGAAGAGCAAACAAAACATTGGAATATATTTTTTGTATTGGTAATATTTGAGCTTGGTTGTGTCATTTGAAACTGATGTATAATTTTCAAGAGAGTCTTGTTCACATAGACAGCATTTGTCATCTGACTGTCACATTATCTCAACAACAAAAAATATTTCAAAGAATATATATATATTTTTTTTTATACACTTGCATATTTTTGCCTCTGCCATTTTAGTTCCAAACTCTGGTATTTGTTCTCACATGGACCTGTTTTGCAATGCATTCAGTTTTTTTGTCAGATCTTTTGTTGAGATTTTATTATCAACTCAGCATTTTTTCCTGCTAAATCATTTAGGTGTACATTTGATTAAGACAATGCATTAGATCAAATCGCTAACATTTAAAATTTTAAAAAGTATCTACACTGCATACTTTCTCTTAAATGATGTGATTTAGACACTAACATCCTTGCTCTCCCTTTTCTACTTTCATTTAACTGAAATTAGTGTACTGATCATGTGATCACAGTTTGTATTATGGTTTACTTGAAAATGGAATCAGTAAGTATAACTGCTGATACTAATACCATTATAATGCAGTTTGTTTCTTATTCAATGTTTTATCTCCTATGTGCATTTTCAGTGCAACATTGCATTGATATGATTTTCTTCAGGGCTGATATATAAGGAAATTAGCATGTAGTTCAACAATAACTCACATGATTTTTCACTTCACACCAGTATTCTTGTTAAATATAGTACTTGCTGATAATGTGTTTCAGTCAAAATACATACTAGACTGGACTGTTCATTTTACTTTGTTCTTTTTTTTTTTTTTATCTAAGTACTGGATTGGTTGCATATTGGAGTGACAATCCACTATTGCTATTGTGTCATCATATTGATTTTGTTTTAGATGATAGCTAATCATACTATTTGTGTAATATCATTTCTTTTTTAGGTGCAAGGTTGTGTCATCATATTGATTTTGTTTTAGATGATAGCTAATCATACTATTTGTGTAATATCATTTCTTTTTTAGGTGCAAGGTTGAAGTGGTTTGATAATTGTGCACTTAACATCGCCCCAATTGCATTCAAGCCATCAATAAATCTATCAGTCTCTCAAATGCAGATGCACACACACAAATGAACATATACATATATGCATAAGGATTCATTATTTTGCTAATTTAAAGATACATTCTTTTAAAATTTCAGGATGCTATTGTATTTGATGGACTGACTGATGTCTACAATAAATTCCACATGGTATGTTTTTCCTTGGAAATTCAAAAATAAATAAATAAATAAATAATATAAAGTTCCCTTACCTTTTGGTTGAACTTGCATGATGGTTATCAGTATCTAACTCGATTTTCTCACAATAGTTGACAAAATATATATTTTTTTAAATTAGGGAAAAAGCAACTGATTAATAACTACCTACTTTTTTAAAGCAGCAGATCTATTTATTTGACTGTTTTATTGTTTAGGGCAACTGTGCAGAAAATTCAGCCAAAAAATTTGGGATTTTGCGTGAGGAGCAAGATGAATATGCCAAGAGAAGCTATATGCTTAGTCAGAAAGCAGCTAGCGATGGCATCTTCAAAAAGGAAATAACTCCAGTGGAAATTCCTCAGAAGAAAGGTTAAAGATTTCCACTGTTTGGCTTAGAAAAATGCACATAGTTTATCTTTGATTGTCCGAGGTTATTTTTGAAGCAGATTTTATGAAATTATCTTATGATATTTTGATTTTCAATTTTTACTAGTGGATCTCTTGACATTTTCTATGATTTCCAGAGGTTTGTTTTGTTTGTAGGTGTATAAACTCAGGCATTTGATGATTTGACTGCCATTTAAATTTATAAATAGTTATCCATATCAAAACAAAGCTTTCACTGTAGGTTGCTCTATTTTATCATTAAGTGACTAGTGAAGTTATTTGAATCTACATGTATTTTAACTATGATGTGAATAAATCTATAATCTACACAACAAGGTGTCTGATGTCTGTTTTCTCTGATCACTTTTTCTGCACAGAGATGGAAATTCCTTCATATTGCTATAGTGAGTGAACAACATGTTCAAATAGTTTCCATATACTTTTATACTTCTATGGTATTGTTATGGTACATAAACAAAATATACTACAGATAATAATAATTACCTCAGAAGTTTTGCTATAAAGAGCGAAAATAAATTTATTTAGATTTAACTGAGTAAATATCACTTTACTTCAGGAATTTTGAAATTGATTGAAGAAATAAAATTAATGTTGAAGTGTACATTTTTCTGTGTAATTTAACTAGTGTTGCTTTCATTTAGATTTACTTGTAAATGTTGATGGTCATTTAGATGTACTTGTAAGTGTAAATGTTGATGTCATCATTAGAAGCATTTGTAAGTGTAAATGTCATTTAGATCTACTTGATAGATTTGTACTGGTTACTTTTATGGAAAGTGTTTGAAATGTTGCTGTCATTTAGATGTACTTGTTCGACTTGTACTGACTAACTTTATATAAGGAGTTTAATGTCTGTAAGTGCAAATGCTGCTGTCATGTAGATGTACTTGTTTGACTTGTACTAACTAACTTTATATAAGGAAATTAACTGTCTGTAAGTGCAAATGTTACTGTCATTTAGATGGATGTTTTAGATTTATTACATTGAATGGCATTAACATGTCTTATAAAAAACTTAAGTTTTAAATTTCAGTGTGTGACTTTGTGTAAATGGTCTTATATTTCAGGAGACCCTGTGATAGTCAGTGAAGATGAGGAATACAAGCGAGTAAATTTTGAAAAATTCAAGACCCTTAAGCCAGTTTTTGTGAAAGAAGGAGGTTTGTAATTGAACTTACCTGCCTTATATATATAGCTTTTCATTTTTAACATTTCATTCTTAGCAAATAAAGAAAAGTCTTCTCTGTAACGGAGGTTACTATGTGTTACTATGTACTAGTACAAACAAGTGAAAACCAAAAAGAAACAAAAATTATAAAGCAGCATATTACAAATTTTATTAGTTATTAAAAACCTTATCACATAATACAAATATGAGGATGACTATATAAAACTGAGTAATAAACAAAGTACATTTAAGATTCATTACTAGCAAATAAAAAAAGATGCCTTGATAAATTGAGTAAAGAAAAACAAACATATTTAATGACATACACTTGCATTGGAAAATGGTATTTTAAACCCAGAAGCAAATTTCACTTAATGACCTAATAGTCTACAACTCTTGAGAAGTAGGATATTGCACGCTGCTCTGCCTGTAACAATTACCCAATAAGTGCTTCCTTAGCTTTTATTAGGAAAGTTGGCTGAAGTTCACTTAATGATGTAATAGTCCACAACTCTTGAGAAGTAGGATATTGCAGGCTAATCTGCCTATAACAATTATTCTATAAGTGCTTCCTTAGCTTTTATTAGGAAAGTTGGCTGAAGTTCACTTAATGATGTAATAGTCCACAACTCTTGAGAAGTAGGATATTGCAGGCTAATCTGCCTAAAACAATTATTCTATAAGTGCTTCCTTAGCTTTTATTAGGAAAGTTGGCTGAAGTTTATGTAATGACCTTAACTTCCTCATCTTATTGACAAGTAAGTCCCTATCTCATTAGCTTCTGATATATTTGTAAAATGTTTTAACTTGATGACTTAGTGATAGCATGTCCTCTGACATATTTTGTAAAATGTTTTAACTTTGATGACTTAATGATAGCATGTCTTCTGACATATTTGTAAAATGTTTTAACTTGATGACTTAGTGATAGCATGTCCTCTGCTTTTTCTTTTCTTTTTTTTTTTATATACTTTGAAAAGATGTAGCCTAACCCTAAGAAGAGGACTTTTTCAGATCATATAAGATTAAGTTTCATATGTTTTTGTGTATGCAAATTAAAGGAGCCATGTTTTTATGTATGAAAAGTTTGCAAGATTTTTCATTTAAATGCCAATAAATATTTATTTTACTATTAGTTTTTTTTCATATTGATTAATGAGTATATAATTAGCTCTTTATTATTGATAGTAAATTGAAGTTATAAATATATTCTTTTGTTTGTTAATGATTCTAGGCACAGTGACAGCTGCCAATGCCAGCACATTAAATGATGGTGCTGCAGCTCTCGTCTTAATGACAGAAAAGAAAGCACAAATGCTTGGCGTCAAGCCACTTGCCAGAATACTTGGTAGGTTTAGTTTTGTTTAGTGTCATTATTTACTCTCATTTCTGTTGACTTCTGATAAATGTGTTAAAGATGTTTATGTTTATTGATTAATTTCTTAATGAGTGTTATATTTTCACATTGATAATCACTTGACTTTGATTTTCCATCATGTGTCCAGAATTCTGCAAAAATATAGGAGGTTTTGTGTTTTAAGTTTCACATTTGCTTCAGACTTAATATTGATCTTGCAGATAGTACTAATCGAGAATACTGTAATATGTATGTGTGCACTTATGTACATGCATGTATGTGGGTGCGCATGTATCTTGTGCATGCATGATTGTGTGTTTTCTATTTAGCTTGTTTTGGGGCAGCAGTCTAATCTTTTATGATTTTCATCTGTAAAAGGATCTTTTACATTTGTTGGCTGTAGAAAACAGGACTGTCTTTTTTGTTAAGTCATAATGTTTTTTTCTTTCAGTTTTTGCTGAAAGGCAGATTGGCTATTTCTCAGGACTTTACTAACTGATTTTAAATAAATTATAATTTGATGGATTACATATTCTCTTTAATTTCCTCATACACTGTAGCCAATAAAAACCTTGATCAGTCTGACAACAAGAACATCTATACTCTCATTAAATATGTGACCAGTTTGCTTCACAGTTAAATTTAACTTGGTAGACAAAACTTGGGTGTTGGGATTGCTGGTTATGATTCTTTCCCTTGCCAGCTCAGATTTTTGCTTTCATTCTGACTTAAAGTGGCATAATGGAAGGTTGTTCTGTTTGATTCTTACCTTATTAAAGGTTGAGCTTTTTGATTGTCATGACTTTGGAAGTTTGCTGGCCAAAAAAGGACAAAGAGTTTCTTGGATGTTTTGCCTGGCAAAAACTAGTGATGAGCTATCCATTTACAGTTGTTCTGTTTGTGGACATCTGGTTTTGTGAGAAAAGCCTTTTTCATTTTATATCTCATTTTTTATAATTTTTTATATCTCAAAATTTTATAATTTTTTTAAAGATTACTTTTTATACACCATTTAATTGTACAGTCTTCTCTCCTCTGGATAATTTTTCCAGGTTTATATTGTTTGTTTGTATTGTATTGTTTCATGATTGTATAAAATAATTTATTTGCAAAGTTTTATCTGTCTTTATTAAATTGTTATCATTTTGTCTTTATTGATTGATTTATATTCATTACAGGTTTTGCTGATGCTGCCATCGCTCCAATTGATTTTCCTACTGCCCCTGCTGAGGCTATTCCAAAGGTCAGCTAACATTTCAGAATTATTTGCTGCAATTAGCATTTATTATTCTTCCGTTAAATTATAGCTCAGAAACTTATCACTTATACATATTTATTGTATTCGTGTTTTGAAATTCAAACTGATGTTGGGAAATGAAAATACAATTTAATTTTTTGTCTTGAAATTATCATTTATTTTATTGTTATACATGCAGATTTGTATAAATTACCAAACCTGTTAATTGGTCATCTACATAGGTAGATTTCTATTATCATAATACTTAAACTTATTGACTATCTGCACATGCAGATTTGTATTATTCTAAAACTTTTAAATATTGTGCACTTTACATTTACAAATTTATATTATTCTGAAACTTCTGTTTAATGTTCCTCTGCATCTTTTCATTACTATAAATCTTAACACAAATCGGCCATCTTTTCACTACTATAAATCTTGACACAAATTGGCCATCTTTTCACTACTATAAATCTTGACACAAATTGGCCATCTTTTCATTACTATAAATCTTGACACAAATCGGCCATCTTTTCATTACTATAAATCTTGACACAAATTGGCCATCTTTTCATTACTATAAATCTTGACACAAATCGGCCATCTTTTCATTACTATAAATCTTGACACAAATCGGCCATCTTTTCATTACTATAAATCTTGACACAAATCGGCCATCTTTTCATTACTATAAATCTTGACACAAATTGGCCATCTTTTCATTACTATAAATCTTGACAGAAATTGGCCATCTTTTCATTACTATAAATCTTGACAGAAATTGGCCATCTTTTCATTACTATAAATCTTGACACAAATCGGCCATCTTTTCATTACTATAAATCTTGACACAAATCGGCCATCTTTTCATTACTATAAATCTTGACACAAATTGGCCATCTTTTCATTACTATAAATCTTGACACAAATTGGCCATCTTTTCATTACTATAAATCTTGACACAACCTGGCAATTTTCTGCTTTTATAAGACAGAAAAAAAACAGTATTCAGATAGTTTTCAGCTTTGTTAAGGGTTACTTTCCAGGAGACCTTAAATCATTGAATTTTATGCAATTCAAATTTTGTAGGTCAACAAATGTGCTATAGACACATGAGCATTAGCAGTCAAACTTTAACCACTTCAGAAATGTAAAATTGTGTCCCTTTCTCTTCAAGCTTAATCATCTTACACTTTGATCAACTATTACATTCATTCATCATGTTGTTAATAAGAATAAGGAATGAATTGAAGAGATTTTTTACCTATATTTCTATCATTGGTGACAGCAAAATATTACTTTCAACTGATCAGTATGACTGATGTCAGGATTAGTTGCTGTTGGTTCCATAATACTTAACTGTCATGATCTGAAAAGATAGTACTTAGTGTCTACAAGAACATTAATCTTGCTCTGGTTAACTGTAAATGCTTTGTGAATATACATTTTTATTGTTAACTGCTGGATTTATTATCTTATTAAAGGAGTTAAAGATGGTTACTCATAGCTATAAGCTAGTTTCTGAGATTTGTTGTCTTGTTAAAGGTGTTGAAAGTTACCTATAAATAGCAAAAGGGATTAATGTCTTGTTAATGGTGATTTTTGTCTTGTTAAAGGTGTTGAAGATGACTGGACTGAAGAAGGAGAACATTGATATGTGGGAAATCAATGAAGCCTTCAGTGTTGTTGTCCTTGCCAATGTAAAACTTCTCGACATTGACCTTGCTAAAGTGAACATTAATGGAGGGGCTGTCAGCATCGGACATCCCATTGGGTGAGTTGTGTAGTGTGGTGAATGCAGTTGTTATTAATGTGATTTTCATACTTGATCGATAAGTGTTTATCAGTGAGTAGTACTTGATTGATAAATGTTTATCAATGAGTAGTACTTGATTGATAAGTGTTTATATCAGTGAGTAGTACTTGATTGATAAATGTTTATCAATGAGTAGTGCAGTAAAGATAATGTAATTTTCATTCTTGATTAATATGTTAATCACTGAATAGTGCTGTACAGTAAAGGCAGTATTATTGTACAATAATTGATTAAGAGTACTTATTTATAAACATTTTCCTATACTTGTGTGATAAGTGTTGACTGATGAGTAGTGATTGATAGTGTTTAGTGAGTAGTGCAGTATAATAAGGATACTTATTATTAATATGATTTATGTACTTCATTGTTAAAGTGCTGAGTATTTTTTTTTAGGGTAATCTTTATAATACAAATATAATTTATATACTTCATTGATAAAGTGTGAATTGTTTTAATTTAATAAGGATAATAGTTATGAAAATTGTTTCCATACTTGATTGGTTAAAGTGTTGACTGGTAAATAGTACTCTAGAACATGAATTTATTAATGTTTATTTATCTTTCACTTTATCATTTATAGAAATCTTATAAACCATTTCTACTCTGCTGACATTTTCAATTTGTTGTGTATTGTTGAACAGAATGTCAGGAGCACGTATCACTGGCCACATGGTACACAACCTTAAGCCAGGACAGAAAGGGCTAGCCAGCATCTGCAATGGTGGTGGTGGAGCCTCAGCCATCTTGATTGAAAGATTGTAATTCATGAACATCAAAATTCTTTGACATTTAGTAATGCTGTGATCTATAGTTGAGATGTGATGAGTTGTGCTTCAAGTATTCTGAGATACTTTTTTAATGTGTACTGGAATATGTTTTCAATAACTAATTTCTTACATTGACAAAATAGTTATTGACAGTATTTTTTTTATTGGGGTGTGGAGGGAGTGAAATATGAGACAGCCTAAATATAGAATGTAAGCATGAAGTTTACATGTGTGTACATATTAAAAGTGAAGAATTTATTTGTTACTTGAAACTATCACTAATATGAAGTTTAAAATGTGTTGTAAGATTTTAAATAATTGCCTATATTTCAAAATGTTTTGTCTGACCTGTGTTAGCCTCTTTTAAAAGGTTACATTATAACAATACTGATATATTAATGTATAGACTGAACTCACAGAAAGTATTTTAATCATGCATTATTTTAATCTATTTTTTGGTTTTGAAGTCATATTGCTTACTTTTAAAAAAAATTGTTTTAAAACTGATTAAAACAAATTTAATACCTGAGCCACTGGATGGCTAAACTAAAATGGTCCAGTTGTATATGTTGAAGAGAAAATAAATACCCTTGCATTAGGAGCTGTAACTTTTGCTTAAATTATAAAGATACACGAAGTACTGTTAAATGTGTGAACACTAAGTTATGGTGTAATTTCATCAACCTTGTACGAATTAGAATAATGACCATAACCTGTTCTGTAACAGTATTATGCAGTTTTACTATACAGAAATAGCAATAGATAAAGGTTCATGCTTTTGTGCAAAAGTCAGTTACTTTGTGGATGTTTCAATGTTTGTGTGAACACAGGAGGGTTTTGGGAGGCCCTCTGTCGTGTAAATTTATACTATACAGGCTGATCATATATAAGAGTCAAGGGTAAATTTATTTATTCTTGAAAAAAATATATGCAATAAATAAACTTATGCTCTGTTATTTTTTGTTGTTATTTTTTTCCTTACATTTTGTTTTTTACCAGAATACTCAAAAGTGATTTCTTGAAAACATGTTAAAGTCATGGTGTGTTATTGTGTCTCATCAGAAATTAATTTTGGTACATAATAATTAATTATTGTTTAACTTGTCATTGTTTTTAACATTTAATGTCAAAATGTTTTCTGAAAATTCAGTACCACAAAAGTTTACATGCAACTTTGGAAATTTTTTGTTTATACATCTTTATGATCCATTAAAGCAAGAACCCTGATCTTCTCAGCAGTCCATTTAATCTCAATCCCAAATCATTTCAGCAATCTATTTAATATCAAATACACATATCTCAGTAGTCCATTTAAGTGAACCCAATTCATCTCAGTAGTCCATTTAAGTGAACCTGATTTAGCTCAGTAGTCCATTTAAGTGAACCCGATTCAGCTCAGTAGTCCATTTAAGTGAACCCGATTCAGTTCAGTAATCCATTTCTCAAGTCATATCCAACAATCCATGTAAGCAAAAACCCAAATTGTCTGAGCTTGGAGAATATTCACAATATTAAATTTTCAGTATATATTTTTAAAATGTTGAAATAACTTCTTGCAAATTATCTGAGCTTGGAGTAAATTCACAATACTAAATTCTCAGTATATATATTTAAAAATTTTTTAAAATAATTTCTTGCAAAGTATCTAAGCTTGTAATTCACAATACTTATTTTTGCATAATTACTATTCTGCAGTTCTGAAAAAGAAAACAAATCTCTAGATGGCAAACAAATTGAAACATGCAATACAAACAAGTATGCAGTACAAAATAAATTTAATTGCTTTTTATTAGTAGATATATTTCAGTGATTGTATAAATTGAAACAGTTCATATAATTATTTTAAAAAAATATATTTATAATTTCATGTGATACCAATACTATTAATACAAATTCTCAATGCGCATTTACATTTTGTTGTGTCATTTAAATACATGTACATCTCTTTCAGCAGTAAGATAGCTGTCCACCTCGGTTTTGCATTCCAAGCACAGGAAAATAATTTACACAGTAACTTAAAAAATATATAAAACAAGCTTCCTTTGTGGATTTGTAAGTTTTCTAGTTTATAAACTTGGAATTATACAGAAAGCACTATCAAATTAATGCTGAGACAAATTAACATTACCTGTTTATTAGATAAGACATCCACACACAACAGCCACACAAAATGAAATATTTTGTGGACTAATACATCCAAAAGATCTATTACTCTTTCAACAGGAAGAATGAATGATTACAGTCTAAAAGGACATTTTTATCACATCTTTCCCTAGCAGTTTTTGTTGCTAAAGCCTCTAATTATAGAGCAAAATCATTTATATTATTACTACTGAAGTTTGTTACAAATTCCTGACTGCAGAAATTTAATGCTACATATATGTAATCTACTCTGTAAATTTACTAGATGAATACAATCATATTTGTGGTCAAATCATTATTGTGGTCTTCAACAAATCATACAAAGCAAAAATAAGATATTTTAGTGCACAATGTGTAAATGATCTTTATTGTAAAATAATTTAAATTGTTCTAAAATCTGATGCAGTATTTGACTTTTTAAAAAAAAGCCCAAATAACTTGTACAGATATTTGTTCTAAAATCTGATGCAATATTTGATTGGAAAAAGCCAACTTGTGCAAATATTCTCTTCAGACCCTTTCAGGTCTTGCTAGTTTGACTCAGAATTAACTCTAGTTTAATCAGGCATGATCTGGTTCTCATAAATTTGTTTTAGTCAGACCTGATTCTGGTTTTGGTTAGGCTTGATTTTGATTTAGGTCAAAGTTTTGACATCCATTTTATATTTACTACAGGTAGATTTTTGTTTTTGTCAGACAACTGACAATAGTCCTCAAAAAAATTTTTTAGTCACTGTCAATCAGGTATGACAGGGTATAATCAGGCAAGAACAACAAATATTATGTGGAAACTACAGCCATATTTTAAATAGCAAACAATTTTTCTTTTAATTTAAAAAGAAATAAATTAAAAAGCTGCCATTTTATTTTTTTTGGGAAAAAATGTCTTTACAGTAAACAGTAAGCACATTTGTAATCTATATACACTTTATCATAAATATAAAATGCATCATGAATGCTGCTTTTCTTGTATTATTTTCAATGTTTTTAATTGTTAACATATTCAGAACTTACACATATTCATAACAATGCTGTACAAAAGAACAAATCTGTAGTGCATAAATAAATTCAAACATTTGAATGACATTTCCTGTCCAACAAGTTTATTGCTGGTGCAGAATTCAGACTATACTTTCCCTGGATTAGATACTCCGCAAAACATATTATTTACAAATGCATCATAAATCTTGGGTATTAGTATTACATTTGTATCACAAACCTGACGTATTGCTTATATATTACCAGTCAACGTTTTTTTCACCTAACTAGTGCTATTAATAGTGATGCATTTGTGAGAGATGAGAAACATGATTTTTCCATTTTAACAAGGTAAGATTTTATGTTTATTAAAGCAGAAATGACAGCTGAAAATTTCTGTAACTTAAATGACTGAATAAACTAGTGTGATTTGATTTCAAGATTGGCTGGTAGAGAAACAAATGCACCCACTTGTATTAAACAGAAGAAAATCAAGATCTGGATGATGGTAATCAAGCTAGTCTTGTTTACTAGTTTGTTTTAAACAAGTACTTCATTCCAGTCAGTCCTATTTCTTGTGTATGTTCCTAACACTTGAAAGTACCTTAGAACATGGAGCTTGATTACTTACTTTTGATAACATTTGAGGGTGCAAAGATTTAACTTTTGACATAATCTTCTCCACTCAAAAACTTTCATCATGTTTAATCTAATTTCAGTTTGAAGTGTTAATCATTTCTGTTACATGATCACTATGATCTAGTATGGACAGCTTGTGAATCATCAGACTATTAAATGCTCACCATGTAGTATGGTACACCTGTGAATCAATTCACTGTTATAAGCTCACCATGAAGTATGGTACAGCCTGTGAATCAAATTGATGTTACAAGCTCACCCATAAAGTATGGTACAGCCTGTGAATCAAATCGATGTTACAAGCTCACCATGAAATATGGTGTGGCTTGTGAATCAGTTCGCTGTTACATACCATGAAGTATGGTATAGCTTGTGAATCACTAGACTATGTTCCTTAGAACTACTGATTTTAAATTAAATTTACAAGTATTTTAATTTAAAATCAGTGTTTCCAATTTCTTTCATGTCAGCCCGATATGTGCTTTCATTAAACACTCTGTCAGTCAGAAAAATAAATTGATGTTAGATACTGGGCTAAAACCTTTTTTAATAAAGTAAAATTTAAGTAGACTGCTAAGTGAAAAACTTTGATCTTATATAAATAAATAAAAAAAATATTTTAAGTCCTAATAGTTTACAATACAAATCAAAACTACTATATGTGAGAAACAGATCCAATATCTTCTCACAAACAAATGAATACTAATATCTGATATTATGACTGCTAGAATTGGACAAAATTCACTAAATTTCATCATCACTAGAATCTCTAATCTGTAATAAGCATTAAAAATTGGTTTCACTAATGACTAAATTATGTTTATGAAATAAACTTTTAAAAATACATTCTACCCCCACAGGACAACTCATGATCCATTTAACAATTTCTGTCATGAGGATTAGGTCACTATATGGGATCAGCAATGGTTATTGGCACGTCATTCGTACGCCAGTCCCTATGCAAGGTTTCAGCCAGTCAGTGAACAAATGGGGTCTATGGATGCTATTTATATCTATCCATTATGCAAAAATAAGTAGGTGATCCGGTCATTAAATTAGGCTCATTGTAAATTCACCTTGATGTCTGAATGACTAAGCTATTTAAGGGATACGTCAAACCTTGCAAAATGAATAACAAATGTGTAGAAAAGAAATGTTTCAAATTTTCTTGTCAATTATTTGCTATGAAGAAAACAATTTAATAAACTTTATCATTTAGTACTACAAACCTGTTCATTAGATAAGGATTTCAATAAACTATATAATCTTTGTGTGAATTACATGCTCTAGAGTACAAGGAATTCAATAAACTCTGTAATCTTGATGTTAATTACTTAGGTGACAAGAGTATCATTGAACAATGCTTATGTTTGATTGACTGAATGCTAGTGCTTGATTCAACAAATGCCATTTGGTCTTTGCAAGTAACAACTGTTAATGTTTTAACTTCCACATAAACATATGCTTGTGTTTGACCTCCACATATAACGGATAATCATGTTTTGATCTTCAAACATAACAAATACTAATGTTCTGACCTTCATAAAGGTTAACAAGGTTTGATGATAGTAACCCCAAATGTTCATACACTGCATAACCTTCGCCATCCACACATGGTAATTACATACAGAATAATTAATAACTGATAAAAAAACTCATGGATTGGAAATGGTAGAATAAAATTGGCAGTTTTAACAAAACATTTCATACATAAAATTAAAAAATAAAATTGGCATTACATATGAAAATCTATACATAACATTTTCATTTAAAGCTGGTATATGGTATAATGCTTACATCCATTCTGTGCATGCAGTCACTTAAATGCTTTGTTTTCACACTCATTCTGTGCATGCAGTCAATCAAATGCCTTATGCTCACATCCATTCTGTGCATGCAGTCAATCAAATGCTTTGTGTTCACACCCATTCTGTGCATGCAGTCAATCAAATGATTATGCTCACATCCATTTTGCACATTCACTCCAGTCAAACAAGTGTTTTGTGCTCACATCCATTCTGCACTTTTCTCTCCTTTCAACACATTTTCATTCTGTTTATTAAAAAAAAAAAAATTGAAATAGAACTGTAAATTTATACAGTTTTATGAAATTAATTTCAAAATAGGACAGTGCTAAAAAATTAGTGTTACTGATAGAAAACTAATAATGTATTAACAACAAATCAGGAAAATTAAAAAAACAACTTGTTTTCTAGAATTATGAAATGTAATATGGTTGTATTATGTGTACAGTGGAATGAATGTGTATTATGTGTACAAGGGTACAAATGTTTATAAATTTGTTCAGGAGAATAAATGTCTCTGTTGTGTTTTAACATGATGTATAGTTTGAATGAATATTCTATGAATGAAGCAAGAGGGCAGTTTAGGTTAGCAAATTTTAAATATAGTGACAGTTTCTCTGTTAATAAAGTTTCTAATATGTTTAAAAACTGTTCTACATTCAAATCAATGCTGTGAATTGTCTCACACATAAAGAAGTAAGGTATTCATACAACTTACACTGAACCTAGTCAGCATGGATGAACTAGAATATTTTTATCTCACAAATAAAACAGCTTACCCAAGACCTGGTCACATTGATGATTCGAACAAGCCAGAAATGATAACCTTGATGCCACTGACTAAACCGTTCATCAAATTCACCAAGACTTTATGTTACTAAGAATTCTGAATTGAGATAAATGTACTAAAACTGAACTTGCTTTCAAGGCTTTATGTTTCTAAAATCTCTGAACTGAGATAAGTACTAAAACTGAACTTGCTTTCACTAAGAGTAAGACTCTATGTATCAAGAATTTCAGAACAGAGACAAATGTACTAAAACTGTTTCTAGAATCTCTAAACTAAGATAAATGTACAAATAAACTGAACTTAGTTTCTAATGACTGTTTACGAACAAACTTATCTTTCTGAAGGAATTCAATAAACTTGTCAACAAACTACTGATACAGAAATGTGGCATTCACAAAGCAGAATATTCATTAATGTTGAAAAATGGCCATTGGTTAGATCATTACAATACTCTCCATTCAAATACTAAAGTGTACTTGAGCCACGGGTACTAGTAATGGAAAAAACCCAAACAACTACCAGTACACTGATAAACTATTCTATAAACTTCTTTAATTAACACCACCAGTTTACTTTTCATTGTGAAATATACTGGGTTTATATAAAAACCTTCTTTAACATGTTCAATGTTTATTAAGCCCAGATGAGATGACCATCCCCTGAGTGTTTCTAAACTTCAAATAAGCTGACCATCACCTCTGCTTTTCAAGATAAACATCACTACAATGCTTTTGAAAGGCAGCATCTCACAGTTTTCAAGGCCCACAGGACACGACTAGCAGCTCTGGTTGTTTTAAACGGCTCTAATGGATCATGAGATGGTCTTTATCTGATTATTTTCAAGGCCCAACAGACTTTAGTTCGTTTTTTTTTTAACACCTACATGAGATGACTTTTACCTTTCTATTTTCAAGAGTGCAACCATCAATTCACTGATTCTGAGACCCAAATGAAATGGCTGCCAGTTATACTCAAAGCAAAAATTAGAAGACCCAACAGTGTTAAGAACTCAAAATGGCCAAACGAGAAAATGAAGCATATAAATTCACCCCTGATTTTTCTAGTATCAACAACTTCATGTTTTATTATCTCTGAAAATAAATTATAATTTCTACTAGCAGCCAAATATGAAATTAATTTAAATTTTATTTAAAGGCTGCTTTAGCACTGACATTCATTCTTAGTTATAATGCCCCCTGATCATTTGATTAGAACTTGCATGTCTTGGGGTTTTTTGTTGACTATGAAGACAGTATGTTTTTGTTGTTGTCTGTGAGGATAATGGATTTAATAATTTAAGTGACTGTACATGATTCACTGAGAAAGACATGTATAGAATATGTGTGATTTTAAATTCAAAGATAAATATCGTGTGTAAAATGTGTGATTTAAGTTGAGCACAGATTCATGTGGTTTAAAGCTGAACACAGATTCACAGAGTAAGATCATGTACAGAACATATATGATGTAATTTGGACAGATTCACAAACTCACACACAGGACGTATAATTTCATTTGAACAGAGATTCATAGAGTACAATCATATATAGAACTTGTGTGATTTCTTTTGAACAGACATACTCACATAAGTTCAAGGTAAAACGACATAAGTAGATTACATGCAGACCCTGATACATGTTTATGTCTGAATTTGAAAATAGACTGAAAAATAATTACAAAACATTCATCTACTCAAATTTTTAAAATGAATTAAAAAGCTAGCAATGGACATTTACCAGCACCAGAGATGCTTAAAAGTTCATTCCTGTTTTGTACTTCTACAGAACTGCCATTCTTGTGGATTTTCTTTGCGGCAAAAGATGCAGCGTCTACTGTACTCCATGAGCCAAGAGACAGAATCGCCATTACAAATACTTCCATGAATATATTGCCATACACTTCCTTGAACAGATTCACTGCTTGCAATTACCTATGTGAAACAGTTCCATGGCTAAGATTTAGCAATATATAAATCCTTACTTTGAATAATGCAGGTAAATAATTTTCAATAATGACATTATCACTTATCACTTCCACAAAAATATCACAAATATTTCATGAATGTCTAGTTAGGTATAATCACATTAAAAAATATCTTTATTCTGATATGGGACAAGTGAGCAGCTAAACATCACTACCATGAACAGGATCATACCGAATAGGAACTGAAGAATAATTAAAACCACTATCTAATCGGTTGTACTGTTCACTGTTGCGGAGCCGTTCAGCTGCTTCTAGCAACTTCTTCTGATATGTTGTCTGCATTTGTCTCTGAATATTGGCATTGAGATTTGATCCTGGGATTGAACCAGCAATAGGTTGTCGTGGTGATGTGGCCACTGGCAGTGGCAAACGTTGATAATCTGGGGGGTTATGACCACCAGTGTGCTGAAATCCAGAAGCATTAATTATATGCTGGCGGTCAGATTGAGAGCTGTTTCCCACGTGTATGTATTCAGGCGCACTGTTTCCAAACTGGTGAAAGTCTGACCGAGAGCTGCTACCAGTGCGTGAATACTCTTGAGAATTTCCTCCACTGTGCAGGAATGGGGAGCTAGTGTTGCTAGGAGTACTCAGAGAAAAATTGTGGTCTCCACTGAAGGATGAAGAGGGTGTGGCAGAGTCTGTACTGTGTCCCCTGCTGTTGTATCCTGGTCCCTTGGATCCCAACACACGACTGCTATATCCAGAGTCTTGATTACTACTACAGGTAGAATCCTCTTTTCCTGTTGTTGAATACACAGGTGGATAAGAATAACTGTCATGACGCAGACATCCATTTAATGCTTGTGGGTTTGAAAGTACTGAGGTGTCTTTGCATTCAGAATCTCTGACCAGATTGTTTTCTGATTTGCTGACAGAAGCCTTTCCTGACTGTAATGGATTAGGATCATCAAAAGCATCTGTACTGCGCTTATAAGATTCCTGGTACAAGCCATGCATACTTCGATATGGCATTCTGTCTTTTGAGAGTTGATCTAATCCAGACCATTTTTCTCTAGGGCTTTCTTGTTGCTGGTTGTCTTTAGCTGCATGAAGGATAGTAGCATGTGAGGAGAAACCTCCAAGACTTGTGCCATTGTTTGGAGTACCCTCATGACTGCGTCTTGGAGCAAGATTTTCAACTTGAGACTGGTTACTTCCATGGGTCTCTCTGTTTGAACAACTGCTGGAAAACTGTTGGTTACTTGCATCAAATGTGCGTACATAAACATTGCTGCTGGAGTTGGCCAATCTAGTGTTGTCTCTCCCTGAAAGGAGAGGTGTATGGCTGATACCATTTACTGGAGAAGCAGATGACATGGGAGGGATAACACGATATCGTGATGTTGGTGTACGAAAAGATGCAGCTTCTTGCTGTGTGAAACTTGTTCGGTTGGCTTGATTAATATTAAGTGTGGGGGCTGGTCTAAGAGAAGCTGAAACAGCTGATCTTACATTGGAATCTGTAGCATATCCAGAATTTCTTTCATGAAACCCAGATTTAACATTGTAATTTGTTATATGATCATTGTAGTGTTCAGTAGATACTGGTCTTGTAATATTCCTTTCACTGGAAAAGGTCTGTAAATTTGGATCAGTTGAATAGCTAGACTTTCGGGTATTTATACTTGACTGATGTTGGTTTTCACTGTAGAGCAATTTATCATTCTGAAAATGTCCAAAACCTGTTCTTAAGCCAGAATCTGTCATGTATCCAGAATATTCCCTTTGCAGTTGATCTGCACTGTCATTTTCATCTAACATACGTTCTACACTTCGACTGCGGAACTTTACAGAATTCAAATCAGCACCATCTACAATAGCTTGAGATGATTGTGGTCTAAATGGAGGTGACTGACCATCTTCCAGTGTATGAATGCTGGAAGGACTAAAAGTATCGAGCACAGACTGATGCGTGCCATAGAGGGGGTTGTGCTGGTGTACATGTGGAGGTACACTGCTGGTTTTCCCAATGGAGCCTGCATCACGTAAAAAGGGGCCCTCGCGTCCACTGGGATTTGGCAGCATATCACTTCCGCCGAGAGGACCCCTTTCGCCTAAATTTGGCTGTTGGGACGTTGAGTGGGCGCGCTGATATAAACCAGTATCTTCAGTCTTACTGCGAAGAATGCTACGACCTGGCCGGACACCTGTGCCCTGATGACTAGATTGGGCATGAGCAGCAGTCGATTGAACTGCAATGTTACCCTGAGAATGTGTCTGACGAAGCTGTGACTGTGAATACTGGTTCACATGTTGGGAGTGACGCTTTGGAATGGCTCCCTGACTGGAGACTTGAGTCTGATAACCTATTTTCAGTCCACTCACACCAGTGCTAATATCACGTGCAGACTGTGAAGTAACCTGCCCTTGCTGTCCACTCATTCCAGCACTGGCAGGACTACTTTCATATTTGTGTGATGCTCCATCTGCCAATCTGTCATGAGACTTATGAACATCAGCAGTAGTGACTGTTACCCTACCACCACTCACATCATGAATGGAATTACGACTTTTATTGGATATGTTATTCCTCTCTAAAATTTTTGGTTCAACATTAGCAAGGACCTCGGCACTTCTGCCACGATCCCGTCGCTTGGATGAGTCCCGAGTCACGGGTGGAACTTTCCACCCACGAATCTGCTCCATGGCTGCCTTTCTTGATTCATAGAACTGTTTTTTTCTGCCACGCCCACTGTAATCAGAGGCTGAGAGTGTCTCATCAGATCGAGAGCGAAACAGTCGGCCACCATCTGGGCCTAAGTGAATGTCCGAAAAGATATGCCTGGGAGGAAGAGCTGTGTCGTCATGGTGATGGTCAAGACAATGGCCATATGAGGCCATCCTATCTTCCAGCCAATTCTGTATGTCATCCTGCAAGCCATCACCATAAGTCTCCATTATATAATGAGTGTGGTGACGTTCATGTTGCAAGCGCTCATTCAGAGTGGCTTGACAACGCCGACGTTCAGCCTCCAATCGCTCCAAAGTTAATCGATCAATGGAGTGGGCTTGTTGTGATGTTCGCTTGTCCAACTGCTCAATTCGGTCATGAAGAACCTGTTGGGGTGGACAGACATGCTGTAGAAAAGTTACATAAACCAAATATGTCTGAACACAGAGCTTATCATGTGTTAGTAAATGATGCAATGACAGTAATGTAAATACGAAGGCATGATTATCACAATTAACAGTCTTGATGAACACATAAAGCCATTACTACTAATAATCATGGTGAAAAAAAACTTTTATTACTGTCTTGGAAAATATACATGTGCTATTAATAAACTACTAACAGTCTTGAATAACATGTACACTATTACAATTTCTGACAGTCTTGGATAACTACTACTACTACTACTACTAACAGTCTTGGATAACATGTACACTATTACTACTAAAAGTCTTGAATAACACGTACACTATTACAATTTCTGACAGTCTTGGATAACTACTACTACTACTAACTGTCTTGGATAACTACTACTACTACTACTAACAGTCTTGGATAACTACTACTACTACTACTAACAGTCTTGGATAACTACTACTACTACTACTAACAGTCTTGGATAACTACTACTACTACTACTACTACTAACAGTCTTGGATAACTACTACTACTACTACTACTACTAACAGTCTTGGATAACATGTACACTATTACTACTAAAAGTCTTGAATAACACGTACACTATTACAATTTCTGACAGTCTTGGATAACTACTACTACTACTACTAACTGTCTTGGATAACTACTACTACTACTACTACTAACAGTCTTGGATAACATGTACACTATTACTATTAACAGTCTTGGATAACATGTACACTATTACTACTAGTCTTGAATAACATGTACACTATTACTACTAACAGTCTTAGGTAACATGTACACTATTACTACTAACAGTCTTAGGTAACATGTACACTATTATTATTAACAGTCTTAGATAACATGTACACTATTACTACTAACAGTCTTGGATAATTTGTACACTATTACTATAAACAGATTAGGAAAAATGTACATTGTATATTACTACTAAGAGTCTTGGATAATTTGTATACTTTTACTACTAAGAGACTAGAATAACAGCTACACTATTACTACTACTAACCTTGGATAATTTGTACACTTTGTTACTACTAACAGTTTAGGAATAGGATAACATGTACACATTACTAGTTACATCTTAGTGAACTTGTACACTTTTACTAATAACACATATGGATAACCTAACTTTTAACTATATAATAATATCAATATTTGATATAAAAAACTATAAGTAACATCTTGTTATACTAGTTGAGTCTGTTTCTGATGCATAATGACTAAAAGCACAAGTTTTATTTAATATATATATATATATATATACACACACACACAAGATATAGCTTTCAATGCCTAAAAGTTTAATGCTTAAATGATACATAAATAACATACTGTGTAGTACAAAAACTTAGATGTCTAAAAGATTTAAATATAAGACTGATAAAATAATTAGCATACACTGTGATTCAATATATAAAAGGCTAATCCATGACTAGACTGTACAGTCAATGTTGCTGTTACTATGTATATCCATTAATATCACATTCACTGATACATCATCATTCAGAGACAAAGAAGTAAATTCTTCACAAGGAAAAATGTTCATATATAATTAGTTTACTAGTCTGTCTGCAGTCAAAGAGTTCTTTACAAGGAAAATGTACTAAGATATAAGTAGTCAGAATGCAGTTAAACAACAATATAAAATTAATTCAGATACAAGTAGCTATATAGTCAGTCCGCAGTCCAACAGCAATATTAATGTATTCTGATACAAATAATTAATTAGCCAGTCTGCAGTCCAACAACAACAACAAAAACAACGTCAAGAAACTCTGTATACCTGGTGTGTGGCATCAATGTGGTCATACAATTGGTCACGTGTTTCATTCATGGATCTTTCCAGGAAACTCAGGGCTGGTCCACACTGACACACTGGAGAATATCCAATTGGACCCTGTGAAAGAAAAATGTGTAGAAGTATTCAAACAAAAAGATAATTGATTTATAATTAAATTATTTTGTAAAATAGTTAAGAAATTTAAAGCATTCTTAAAATAACGTTAAGTTAAACTGTTAAACTCTTACATCAAAGCAGACTCATGTATGATTTAATAAATTAATTCAGTAATTTTTATTTAATAAGAAGGAAAGTTATAAACCATAAGGTTTTAAAGTCAGTTCATCCAGTCTTTTGAGTGAAGTTTGGGATAATTTTTGAGAAGACATTAATATGACCCCATCCATATGAAAGAAATGATAACAAAATATTACGAAGATCTATATATTCATAGTTGGAGTGTAAAATTATATATTATCAGTTTTGGAATGCAATTAGTTTCTTTATGTAATATTCACTTTTAAGACTATAATTAAATTTTATATAATATTCAATTTTCACAGCAATTAAACTTTAAATAATATTTAATATTAGAGTATAATTAATTTATATAACATACCTGTTTAGAGCATTATTAAATTTTATATAACATTAATGTGTTTAAAGAGTAATTAGATTTTATACATCATTCACTTTTAGACTGTAGTTACATGTATATAGCATAAATAGAGGGTAATTACAGTTTACATAAGTTTCTATTTTCACAGCGTAATTAGATTTTATTCTACATTCACTTTTAGAGTGCATTTACAACATACAAATTTAATTTAGGCAAATGCTATGTTGCAATGTTGTCACATTACAAAGAGTTGAGAGGCTGCCATTCCATCAGTGTGTACTATTGTACAGAGTACTGAGTAAAATCAATCTGTTCCAGCTGTGTGTACTGTTGTACAGAGTAAAATCAATCTGTTCCAGCTGCTCTGAATATCACTATAAACCAGCCCCCATAATACAACTTACTGAGGTATGTTAACCCCCCCACCTCTATAATTACCACTTATCAATGTATATTTTGTAACTATAATTTATATGTATATGTTGACCACACCCTCTATAAGTAGCTGTTTTATTACCTGTTTAATATTTCCAGCAAGATCACGATAGTACTGCAGTCCCTGACGGGGTACATACTGGCTAAAAAATCCAGGAACTGGTTTGCCAGTCACTGGCTGTACCTTTGCTGGTGGTATGGGCTTTTTTACCTGAGTGCTCACTATTGTCTGCCCTGGCTTGTCCTTCTCTTTTTCCTAATGAAGAGAATAGACAAAATTTGAACACAAAGATACATAAAAACAAAGATGGCATTTACAGTTTTACCTAATATGCTCATAAAAACACTCAGCAATTTTTATAATATCAGACTCCATGTCTGTGTCTGTCATGTAAATGTGTTTCTGCACGTCATATTTATCAAGAGTAAACAGATGTCTGCATTTGTCATACTTACAGATATGTATCTAGAAGTCCATGCTTGCCATACTTACAGATATATATTTAAAAGTCTATGATTGTCATACTTACAGACATGTAAATATATGTCCATGTTGGTCAGACTTACAGACATGTAAATATATGTCCATGTTGGTCAGACTTACAGACATGTAAATATATGTCCATGTTGGTCAGACTTACAGACATGTAAATATATGTCCATGTTGGTCAGACTTACAGACATGTAAATATATGTCCATGTTTGTCATACTTACAGACATGTAAATATATGTCCATGTTTGTGACAACTATGGACATGTTAATAGATGTCCATGTCTGCGTTACTTACAGACACTAGTAAATAATATCCATGGCAATTGATAAATTCACAAAAAAATCCATAATATAAATCCATAATCCAAAATATTTAATATTTATTTGCCAATTTTTGTAATCTTGTTGCAAGTTTCTTGACATTTAGCTTAAACAGTGTTTTGTTTAAAAAAAAAACACCTCAACTTATAAACTAAAATATAAAAAATCAAAATAAGAAAGAAACCCAGCCACACTTGAACACTTAATAGTACTGATCAGTGTCTATAAATGCAATGTTTTGAGACATGCAAACCAGTCTGATGACATTAGTTTATAAGCAAGCATTCACACAACAAGTTATGACAGTCAAAGGACAGCTATATCTGCCGGACTGTTTATTTATATCAATCACCTACTGGCTCTACCTGTAGGACTAATGGTTTATTTATGTCAAACAATGACTGGCTCTACCTGTAGGACTAATGGTTATCAAACACTGGCTTGACTACTTGACTAACTGTTTATTTAATATCACTGGCTGACTCTATCTGCCTGACTGTTTGACTGTTTATTTATGTTATTAACTGGCTTGACTACTCGACTAATTGCTTATTTAATATCACTGACTAAGTCTACCTGCAAGACTGTTTATTTATGTCAAACATGACTGGCCTGCAAGACCAAGTGTATATCATTCAACTACCAGGCTGTTTATTTAAAATCACTGAGATTTCATCCGCAAGACTATTTATGTTACACACTGACTGATTCTACCTGAAGGGCAGGAACTGTTTATTTATGATAGATATTGATTGGCTTTACCAGCATGTCTAACTTTATTTATTTCAAACACCTACTGACTCTACTAGCTTTACATGTACTTAGGCCAAACAGTGGCTGGCTCTTCCTGCAGGACTAACAATTTTAAGTGATTTTAAGAATATAATTCTGCCCCCTTACCCACCTCTCCCACAATCCCTACAACTAAAACCTCTCCCACAATCTTAGCATTAAACCTTTCCCATAATCTCTACAACTAAAACCTCTCCCACAATCTCTACAACTAAAACCTCTCCCACAATCTCAGCATTAATCCTCTCCCACAATCCTTACAACTAAAGAAGTGTTTATACAAGTATGAAATGCTCAAAGATCAGTTCAAATTTTAGTAAAACCTTTTTCTTCTTCTTGAAGAAAGCAAAAAATCCCTTGTCCTTTTCCTGTTTGTCAGATTTAAGTTGAGGTTCATCGTCTGCACAGACAACTGGGCCATCATCTATTTCAATATCATCTTTGAAGGTCACAGCAGGTGGGTCACGGACTCTGGGTCCCGTTGAATGAGGCTGAAAATAATGCAACTGTATCAAACAGGGCTAAATGTACAATATGTATAGATCAACAGCAAATATATACGAAATATTTCTAAGTCCATTCTTTGTTTATCAGTCAGTTAGCTTATCCTAAGCTAAAGATCACCTTTATGACCAGACTTGAGTTATGTTGAAATAAAAGTGATCAAAATATAAGACTTTCTTCAACAAAATAACTTTGGAGAAAGTTGTTATGAACAAGTGTGAGACTATTAGTCAGAAAAACTACTCATCCTCTTGGAACTGGTTTAGATTGCATCAGCAAGTTCTAGCATATTCTCTACCCAAGTTGTTTACTCCAACTCTGGCACTTACATATATCATCATAAGCAGTGCCTAAGGTCAGCAACTTGGCAACAGTATATAATGATTAAGTTTAGAAATAGGGATAGGTAAATTTACTCCACCACTGTCCTTGCATTTGTTAACTATTACTGATTGTAATGTAGGTGTCATTGTATTTGTTAATTATTCCTGGCTGTAATGTAGGTGTCCTTGAATTTGTTAATTATTCCTGATTATAATGGAGGTGTCCTTGTATTTGTTAATTATTCCTGACTGCAATGTAGGAATATGTTAATTATTCCTGATTGTAATGTAGGTGTCATTGTATTTGTTAATTATTACTGATTGTAATGTAGATATCCCTGTATTTGTTAATTGTTACTGATTGTAATGTAGGTGTCTCTGTATTTGTAACTGTTATTGGTTGTAATGTAGGGTTCATGTGTTTGCTGTTACTGATTGTAATGTGGATGTCTCTGTATTTATTAACTATTACTGACTGCAATGTTGGCGTTATTGTGTTTGTTATAAGTGTTACTGATTATAAAATAGATCTCCTTGTGTTTTATCAAATGTTACTGACTGTGCAGTGTATGTAACCTGTTACTGATTGTGATGCAGACACCTCTGTGTAAGTAACCTGTTACTGATTGTAATGCTGGCATCCCTGTGTATGTTCTTAATTTGTATTGCTTTAACTATCAGTAATTACATCATCTGTGGCTTTAAACTTAGGTGAGCATATTACCAAATAAATGTGCTGATGAAGATCAAGAAGTAATTCTTGGCCATCTACAGTTAATAAAATGGAATTTATTAATTATGTAAACCATAACAACACTTCAGTCATGCTAGATTATTCCTACCCAAACAAATTTAAAGATCTCACAGATCAAAAATCTCATTATTTAAAGTAGAAAAAGAAAACTACTATGGGGATGTTAAGATATATTTTAGAAACAAATTTCAAGCCTTACTTGAACAAGTAATTGCACTCCCCACCATCACCAAAAAAAAAATAATAGAAATCTCACATATCCTTAATCCTAAATTAAAATATATTTGATCTTTAAAAGTAAATTTACAATTCTCCTACCCTAGATATGGATGAGATGATCAAAATAATATCTGCATATTCTTTTCTCTTTGCAACTTCAATTGCTGTTTCATTTTGCTGAAAAATATGAAAACACATTTAAACACTTCAGACAAGCATCTGCATTACAATCAATGAAAGTATCAGTATAAAAGAGAAAAACAGAAAATTACAAACTTTAATCAAAGAGCAGTTATATTATTTGATCAAAGAGGAAAAGTTCTAGCATTTAATCAAGAGGACAGGATCCTATATTTGAAATGACTGAGGAAATTAAACCAGATATAAAAATTAATTTTACATTTTAAATCAGTGAACATCATGTATACTCTTTTGCCATATTATTCATATTATTTCATTCAAAAAATAATAAATAATAAAATAAATGTTGAGAGACAGAGAAAATAAAGCTGATTCATGTTTGATGGAAATTTTAAATCTGATGCCATTGCTGAAGAAACTTCTAACTGACTGTATTGATATGATCACTGGAGAAACTGCTATGCTGACTCTCTCTCTATATATATATATTAACCACTGGTTATAAGTTTGACTATTGACATAAACACTGAAGAAACTGCTATACTGACTCTATGGATATTAATGACAGAAGAAATGCAATTTTGACTCTATTGACATAAACACTGGAGGAACTGCTATAATGACTACAACATTCTAGACCAAGGGTCACCAACACGGTGCCCGCAAAGACCATATGAGTCGCCCGCAGGCCTTTTCTAAGTCTTCACATTATTAATAATGTATAAAGGCAAACTAGAAGAGTGTATCAAACTGGTAGCCCTTCGTATGACTCAGTACCCATGAAGTAGCTCTCAATATCAAAAAGGTTGGTGACCCCTGTTCTAGACTATTCTATTTGCAGACATCAGTTTACCTAGAGATTTATAAAATGAATAAAATGCTTAAGTAAAACCAGTTTTCTTTTCATATTCTGAGTAAAGGAAACAAAACAATTAACGAACAATACCAAAATAGCAGTTACTGATAATAGACATCTGTTATAGTTGTTCTTACTTTATTTTTCATATTGATATCGATATGTGATTCCACCAGAATTTTTGCAATCTTTCTCCGTTTCAGGGCTGCTGCAATGTGTAAAGCACTGTCTCCATTCTAATAAAAAAACAACACATTATTAATAATTAATTAACATGAATGATGAGTCAGTGTCTCCATTCTATATTTTTTAAAAAGCACTATTAATAATTAATTAACATGAATGATGGGTCAGTGTCTCCATTCTAACATCAACAAACATTATTAATAATTAATTTTAACTTGAATAATGGGTCATGTCTCCATTCTAACATAAACAAACATTATTAATAATTTAGTATGAATACTGTATATAAAATATAGATGCTTTGAAGTCTAAATAAAGAATGTCTTAAACAAAAAGACATTTCTAAACCTCTGAACTAAACAATACAGAATATTTTTTTTTTTTTAAAACAGAAAATAGAATAAATATGAAATTATAGTAGAAGATAACTATACATTATTTATTTATTGGATAACGCACACACACACACACACATTCACGCTTAAATATATGCATACAAATTCAATAAAATGAAGAGAAATGTTAATATAGATTTTACAGAAAACAATGGGAAGAATAAATATTAAATTTATTACAAGATAATATTCAAAGATTTTATAAAACAACAAAATTTAACACAACTTTGAATTGACAAATTGATATACAAATACTATGCACACAAGAACAAGTTAAATGTAAATTTATTATTACTATTACAAAATTCAAGCAAATTTTCTTGCCTTGTTCTGAATATTCAGTTTGGCTTTGGCACTTATAAGGATGCGGGTCACTCCAGCATGCCCATACCTTGCAGCAGTGTGTAGTGCAGTGTCCCCATACTGAGAACAAAATCTCAAATCAATAAGTATTTACAGATAGCAAAGTATTGAAACAAAACAAAAAAACCTACCAAAAATACTCAAGTCTGAAATTACTAAAAGAAATTAGCAAAAGAACTAAAACAAGGAAAGGTACTGAAAATACTCAAGTACTGAAATTAAGCAACAGAACTAAAACAAGGAAAAATATGAAAAATAATCACTGAAAATTAAGAAAAAGAACTAAAACAAGGAAAAGTACTGAAAATACTCAAGTACTGAAATTAAGAAAAAGAACTAAAACAAGGAAAACTGTTCAAAAGTACTCCAGTACTGAAAATAAATAGGACTGAAGCAAAGGACACCACTCACAAAGAACTCTAGCACTAAAAATAAGAAAAGTACTGAAACAAAAGAAACTATTCCAAAGTAATAATTATTAGGTTATTATTATAGTAAAACTTTCTGAAAGTGACAATTAACCATGGGTTTTCAAAATAAATTATTAATATGATATGATTAACATATTTCAAAATGTAGTAGTCATATGTAAAAATTCAAATCTTGATTAATGTATTGGTAAGAAAAAATAATAAAGGAAATAAACTTTCTCAAATAAAGTCAAAGCTATGAACATTTTATAGACTGAAAACTTATTCCAAGATTAAAACATTATTCACTTTTCATGACGTTGCACAAAACTGCTCATTTATTATGACAAGTGTCAGTAATTTTAATGCTCTCTGATAAAATTTTACTTATTTACCAAGAAGACAAAGTTTTCAATCAGTTAATGTACTGCTCTCTGATACTTATTTACTCAGACACAGTCATCAATCGGTTAATGTAATACTCTCTGATAAAACCTTACTTATTTACCAAGACACAGTTATCAATCAGCTAATGTAATGCTCTCACATAAAGCTGCTGACTTATTGTGATACAGTGTCAGTTAATATAGCACTTAGATAAAACTTTTGCTCACTTATTGTGACAAGGTGTCAGTTTATTCTTACACAATTCAATATTCTCTTGAAGGAAAAACATCTTTAATAATTAATTTATCATCTGGTGAATATTACTCAGTAACGTCACTGCCATCCAGTCTAAAACTCTGAATGTATTTCAAAACAAAGATCTGAGCAGTAAAAATTCACATTTACACTAATGCTGAGAGTAATATAGTTTACTATCCAGTCTAAGGCTTTTCCATGTATATCAAAACAGATTATTTGTGAGAACTCACATTATTCTGAATATCAGGGTTGATCCCACCATACAGTAGTGCTCGTGAGCTTTCATTGTGGCCATTCTGAGCAGCCATGTGCAGAGCAGTGAATCCTTGCTGTAAGTGGATATAAAGAGACAGTAAAAATAGTCTTCATTATCAAACAAGCTTCACAAAAAATATTATTATTAAACATTCTGAAAGCTCTGCAAATATAAGATTTTTCAATTTTAAAAAAAGTATGTTTATTTTAATTAAGTCTAGCAGACATGAAAAATTAATTTTGACACGAGTAACATTTTGAGAAGAATTTGTTTGGGGTATAATTTTATTTTTAGTCTTTGGAAATCAGGACAACATATATTTTATTTCTTTTTAGTCCTGTTTGACGTCCAATGGTCAAGCCTGGTTTACATCAGAGTGGACTACTGAAGATCACAGCATGCAATAACTGACCATAAACAAAATATATCACAATGGACTATAACAAATTAAAGATAACAAAAATGGATCAAGGTGAACAGATTACAGTAATAAAATCTATAATAGTGTACAAAAAGAGATTACAGTGATAGAACAAAATCACAGTGCCCAAGAACACAGATTACAGTGGCAGAACAAATAACAGTGCACAAGAACAGATTACAGTGACAGAACAAATAACAGTGCACCAGAACACAAGATTACAGTGACAGAACAAATCATGGTGTACAAAAACAGATTACAGTGACAGAAAAAAACCATTGTGCGCCAGAGCACAAGATTACAGTGACAGAACAAATCATAGTGTACAAAAACAGATTACAGTGACAGAACAAACTATTGTGCACCAGAACACAAGATTACAGTGACAGGACAAATCATGGTGTACAAAAACAGATTACAGTGAAAGAAGAAACCACAGTGCACCAGAACACAGATTACAGTGATACATAAATAAATTTGTACAAGAACAGATTACAGTGGACTAGAGTGAATCATAGTAAACATAAATAAATTATTGTTAATAAGAAAAGTTTGTGATATTATGATGTAATATGAAATAGAAGATAGAAGATACGGAGGACAAAAGACAAAGGAAAAATATGTACAGATAAGCAGCAAGAGAGAGAGATATAAATGGCTATTTATAAAAGCAAGATGAAGATGTACTTTGAATGAACACTGCTAATGCTATTGCAAAATTTGACATGTGGATCATAAAAAAATGACAATGCAGGGAAACATTTTATTATTATTTATATAAAATTCCATAACAGTGTTGGAACAAATATTCAAAAGTATGTATTTAAAAAAAAATTATTGTACAATTCATGTAAAATTCTAATA
Source organism: Sinotaia quadrata (assembly GCA_028829895.1). Lineage (NCBI taxonomy): Eukaryota > Metazoa > Mollusca > Gastropoda > Architaenioglossa > Viviparidae > Sinotaia > Sinotaia quadrata. Next base: position 37,834,620 of record CM054181.1, on the reverse strand, counting down.
TAATGAACTATTAAAAGGAGTATATACCTTTACATTATTTATATAACATTTCAGCACGATTCAAGAACAGTATTCTTACATGATTAGTTTTGAAGACATTTGAATTGTATTTGATGAGAAGCTCCACAGATTTGCTAAACCCACGCCAGGCTGCTTCATGCAAGGCGGAGTTGCCATGCTGAGAGAAAGGTAATGTTTTCTTTACTTACAAATTCATTTGCAAGAAATATCAACTAAATAAATTATCCAGTAAAATCATATCAAGAGCAGTAATAAGTTTTCATCAACCAAGCAATGAAATGCAGCAAACTTGACTCTAAGGACACAATAACTAAAATCAAAATGTATTAAGATTATAAACTTCCAGAATAAATATACCAGAATAATAAATGAATAGGAATGCCAGTAAATATTAAATAACAATAGAAAATATATAAAAGATAATAAGACTAGCATAAATATTACAATAAGCTAATGCTAGTAACAGTAAACAAATCATGCACAGTATAAATTAGTAGACTAAATACCATATCTGTAACATACAAGCTGTTACCACTTATAACAGATCATACCATACAGTACATGAACTATAACACTGGAGTGTGAGAGCTAAAAAAATGATGACATGACAACAAGTATTAACAGGAAGCTTAAAATTTAAAAAGCACAATTCTATATCTAAAATTGCAAAAGTACTTATAATTAACAATCAGCAGAAATTTCACTAACTATAAGAGAAATTAAGAACACAAACTATCACTACAAAGTACACTATAAAGTACACAGAGAAATTAAAAATACCAGACAAACACATAAAAAACCAAAGTGCAAAATGAATATAAGAGAAAGTAAGAAGAGCAATTTGAATACCAATCTATTAAAAAAAACTGGCATGGAAAACATACACAAGAATAATATAGCACTTTTAAAGTATTAACAGTAATTCTCTGACAACATGTACAACACAAAGTAACTTAGGTCTGTGACTGTTTATGTTGAGTTAATTACCATGTAACAATATTTATCAGTTAAAGTATTTAAAATAAAACTTGCAGCATAGATGGGCCAAGAAACAATTTTCAACAGATAACAATAATAATAACAAGGTGAAAACTGGATAACAACGCCAGATACAGGAAAAACTAACCACTAATCACAATCAGTTAGAGAGAAAATTAACCATAATACCACCATAAATAAGAATTTACATTTTTTATATAAATATTATAAAACTAATCAATAATCAATATTAGTTAGAGAAAAAAAATGAATCATAATACCAGCCTTAAACAAGAACTTACAAGATACATGCATATTATCTTAAATACATTTTTTTAAAAATACTATTGCATGTCTGTAACATTTACCATATTAAATAAAATCTACATCTGTCACATAATGGCATTATGTAGCCCACACCCTCCTTCCTCTAAACTAGGCTACAATCAAACCTAACTCTAGGGCAGTTGACCCTTATCCTCGGGCTAAAGAAATACCCCAGTAGCAACTCACTTTAAATGAACCATTCAGAGTGCAGCTCAACCGCATGCAATGAATATACCAGAAACCTACCAGTTATGTGGCAGTCCAAAGCAAATGACCATAGAGGCAACATGTGCTTTGGCTCCCAGTGTTAATAAGCTATAAAATACTATTACCCTTATTGCTGGTTACTGACGCAGCAGGAAACCATCCTCTGTGTATATTACTGCCAAAGGTATGTGGCTTTGCTTGTATAAGTGCAACAGTGTCGAAGCACAAGCAGACTAGCTCTTACTACCCTACATGGTCATAATTATGAGTGAGAAACATTTATAAACTCTAGTCTAATTATAACTATTGAACTATTCACTATATGTAGCCACAGTTTCTGCCTTATTTTATTTCTCTTTAAATATATTTTAATATTGATACTTAGACAACTCAAGTTGGCGTGGCTACCTACATGTTATATATTTAGTCTGTCACCTAATTAATATACCTGGCTGTATGTATCAGGAGGCTTGAAACTATATTCTTGACTATCACTCTTCTATATTATTTAATTTCCCTCTTTCCAACACGCATGCCCAGCTAGAAGGTTTTGGGGATTAGCCCAAGGTTATGGGCAGCCTGGGATGGTGGAGAATTAACATCTTGCCCATTTTCCAACAAAATGTTACATCTGACCACAGATAATTTGAACCTCTATAAATGCTCACAAAAAGATTATAGAGAAAACCCTTAAATGCTCACAAAAAGATTATAGAGAAAACCCCTAAATGCTCACAAAAAGATTATGGAGAAAATCCCTAAATGCTCACAAAAAAGATTATAGAGAAAACCTCTAAATGCTCACAAAAATGATTATAGAGAAAACCCCTAAATGCTCACAAAAAGATTATAGAGAAAACCCCTAAATGCTCACAAAAAGATTATAGAGAAAACCCCTAAATGCTCACAAAAAGATTATAGAGAAAACCCCTAAATGCTCACAAAAAGATTATAGAGAAAACAAAATAAAATCATTTAATGCCACTCACTTCATCAGCAAAATCCACAGCACAACCTGCTTCCAAACAGATACGCACTGCATCAAGCATCCCTTGGGAAGAAGCTCGCAGAAGTGGTGTGTACCCCATCTGAAACAAATCAAGGCCACAAATACAATGGGTGGGAACATACCCTATTATTAATAACACCACAAATATAATGGATGGGAACATACCTATAAAAAGTATAATTATTAATTAATAATAATGCCAAAAATATAATGAATAAGAATAGGCCTAATAATGCCACAAATATAATGGATGAGAACATATCCTATTATTAATAACACTACAAACTCAATGGGTGGGAATATGCCCTATTATTAATAACACCACATATAATGGATGAGAACATGCCCTATTATTAATAACACCACATATAATGGATGAGAACATGCCCTATTATTAACACCACAAACATAATGGATGGAAACTTTTCACTTTGTATCACTATATGCAACCAATGTAGCCATAATTACAACAGGCAGGAATATGTCAAATTAGATATTAAACCAATGTAGCCATAATTACAACAGGCAGGAATATGTCAAGTTAGATATTAAACCAACAAAGCCACAAATATATAAGATGAGTTTAGGAATTAATTAAGCTACACCTTAAGGACCTGTGCATTTCAAATTATGCATATAACCTCTAGTCTAAATCTTAAATTTAAGCGATGGTATGTTGTCAAACGGCATCAACATTATAACCAATGAAATAAATATATAAAGGATGACAGCAGGTCAAATTGTATATCCACCTAAAACCAATTAGGTCACAATATAATGGCTGTGGACACTGTTAAACTGTGTAGAGGTGTATATGTCAAATCACAAATAATAATATAAAGGATGGAAACATGTCCACATAATGTATCTATAATATAATCAACCACAATCGTAAGGAACAAGATAAGCCATGACTGAAAAGAATGGGGAATGTATCATAATACAAATGTTTATATATAATATAAAGAGTTTTTTCTGAGGATAAATGGTTTTGCATTGTATCCAATCAGTTTTAAAAACGTGTATTTGAGCCAGTTATCCAAATTTTCCCTGTCTCATACAACATGTCATACTACGCCAACATTTTTCCTTAAAAAAAAATTTAAATGCCCTGTATATAGTATGAACAAAGCCAAAATCACCACTCATTTACTGAGAAAAATAATTAAAATGCACTGTATATAGTATGAACAAAGCCAAAATCACCACTCATTTATTGAGAAAAATAATTAAAATGCACTGTATATAGTAATTAGTATGAACAAAGCCAAAATCACCACTCATTTACTGAGAAAAATAATTAAAATGCACTGTATATAGTATGAACAAAGCCAAAATCACCACTCATTTATTGAGAAAAATAATTAAAATGCACTGTATATAGTAATTAGTATGAACAAAGCCAAAATCACCACTCATTTACTGAGAAAAATAATTAAAATGCACTGTATATAGTATGAACAAAGCCAAAATCACCACTCATTTATTGAGAAAAATAATTAAAATGCACTGTATATAGTAATTAGTATGAACAAAGCCAAAATCACCACTCATTTACTGAGAAAAATAATTAAAATGCACTGTATATAGTAATTAGTATGAACAAAGCCAAAATCACCACTCATTTACTGAGAAAAATAAAAGCCAAAATAACCACTCATTTACTGAGAAAGTAACAGGTAACCTCTGTTTGATTGCAATGTATCATACATGCAGGGTTCAGAAATATGTGTCAGACTTTAATAACATTTATAAATACTCTCATTAACACCTACTGAACCTGGCAGCTCAAGGAAGACAACTCTACCTTATAATTCCTCTCCACTGGGATCAATTTATTCATTTATCACTGTTACATATTAACCACAAGATATTTTTACAACAAAGAAAATTCTCCCCTAAAATGTCCCTTATGAATGCAGCAACCTACAAGTGACCTCCACCCCAACTCCTCAAGTGCCCAACAGACTTTTGTTCATCTAGGCTTGATGTTGATGCCAAGAAGGTTTAGCGATGTGTGCTGTGTAAAGATTACAAAGACCACAGTGTGAGATCTCACTCTATGCCATGTCTAATTGCCACTTTTCACAAGGTTCTACAAAGCCATGAAGAAAGAGGTGTTTGAGCGTTAAATCCCAGAACTGCGTACCTTTCATGATAAACAATATAACCTGGTTTTTCCAATATTCTTTCTTGAGAATGTGTGTGAACCAATGATGTATCTGTGTGTGTGTGTGTGAATGCTATGTCTGCTGTGCCATGTCTATTCTGCCACATGGTGTGTATGTCTATGTGTGGTATGCATGTGTTGTATGGTGTCTATGTATGTAAGCTATGTATATAACTTGTGTGTGTGAGTGTCTGTGTTACAGATAATAATAACTAATGTACATGACTAGTATGAGTTTAAAAAGTCGTCAATCGGCACAACATTCATTATTCAATTTTTAAAAGTGCAATTTTTATTAAATTTTAATAAATTTAAATGGTACATATTTTTTAAAAACAGCTTAGTCAGTAATATTAATCAAGTTTATGGTCACATAGTGTATCACTGAGTTCAAGTTAAGCTTTTCTGACTATGTTAATGCTTTCTAGCAAGAGTCAATAATGGTCTTAATCAGTGACTAGCTGATGTTAGTTACATTAAAAATTGGAAATGTATCATAAAATGTGGAAATATAATTTCCAATTAATTCTACAAATATAAAATTAATGCTTTTTTGAAAACAATGAAACAAGAAAAGTATCAACGACCTTTATTATATCAATAAAATATTATTATTATTATGAAATGTTTCATACTATCAGATAATTTTTTTCTAACAAATCAATAACAAAAATTCCTTTGAACATCATGAAATCCTTTCCTATTATCACCCATAGCCGCATCTATAGTCGTTAATGTTCTCATTATCCTCAAAAATCTTTCAAATTATGTTTTCAAAACTTCTTATATCTTCAAACACCTGTTATATCGAAAATCTTTCCTATTATCATGAAAATGTTTTATGACCATAACTAGAAGAAATATAAATAAGTATAAACAGTTAAAGTAGCCTTCACATTTATCCATCCACTAATAGTAGGTAGGGTGGGTACATAATCTGATTTTATTCAAGTTTTAAAGTCAGTGTATGTTTGAACTGGAAAGATTAAAATTTATGTTTTAATGTGGATTTTCCTTCTCTTTGTTACAACAGTTTCCAGCATTTACAAATAAAATAGTGTAGGTGGAGTCATTTGCAGGAAATTAATCTGTGATGGATTTTTCCACAGAGAGAAAACAGCCTGGTGATTTCTAACTCTAAGCAATCCAAGAATTCTGTGGACCTCTGGACATCAATTTATAATTTATAAAAAAAATAAAAGTTAAATCACTATATTAAAACAATATCACCCAATTTTGTCTGTTTGATTTAGGTTTTACAACAACTTCCAACTTTTGCTGATTCTGCTGATGGGTGCAAAGATTTATGTTGTAGAGAATGTAGACTATTCTGGGAAGAGGGGGGGGGGTGAGGAATATAGTGCCATGGGTGTAAAGATTTATATTGTAGATTTTGGGGGTTTTTTGGTGGGGAGAAAGGAGAAATAGTGTCATCAAAGGGGAGAGTGAAGGGGTCTGTGGCAGTTTTGTGAATTTGTTCAGTGCAATTTCGCCAGAGTAATAGCCAACAGCTTGTTTCTTCCAATTTTTAATTGACAAGAATCTTTAGCATGAGCAGCCTATAGCACACACGAGACCCAATTTATCACATAACGAACTTGATACAGGCCCATCCCTATGAAATAGTGAACAGTTAAAGATTGCCTTTAAATTTCTATCCCCAGTTGTTCAAGCAAGAGGCCATATCTACTACACTGCCTTTCCCTTAACTCACCCCCATATTATTTTTTAGCACTCACTGGGGCGGGGTGGTGGTAGAGAGTCTAGGTATACCATGGGTTTTACTGCTCATAATACTGTCATTTTCCACTGGACAAAAGCTTTCTTCAGGCTGAGTTTTGAGCGATAGGGTGTCTTGCAAAATGAACTGAAATGGCAGAGAGAGTTGCCAAACTGAAGAAGAGTGTTTGTGTGATAACACACTGAAAGGAAATTAACGCATTCCTATAACCGCCCAGGCCACAAAGTAAAAAAGAAAGCCATTGAAACAGCCACGTTAGGAATGAAAGGATGACCCGGGACACAACTCTCTAACGTTCGTCTTGCAGTCTGACTCACCCAGTGCAGGGTACACAGTATACTGCAGTACAATTACGCCACTTGACGGCGTCGCTGGCAGTTCGCCAAACAAAACCCTACCTCACTGTGAAGACAGTTAAAACAAATAAATTTTAAAGGGTCCTGGAAAGGGGGCATGTCATCCGTTTCGGATTCTGTCTTACAGTTTTATTCGTGAACATTTCGTGAATTCTGTCTTGTTTCATGTAAAGGTACATTTTATAAGGATTTACTCTCTCTCTCTCTCTCTCTCTCTCTCTCTCTGAGGGAGAGTGATAAAGAGTAATTTCACGGCCAAAAGCTTAAAAATGGAGGAAGTAGTTGTGAAAGCTTCTTTACAAATCAATAATGTTTAGGAAGCACTTTATAGAATGCATGTACGTGTAATTGTAAACGGAAGTCAACATCACAAGAAAGATTCCGCACCTCGGTAAAATTTCATACTCTGAAAGATTAGAGAAGAGGGTTATATGTGCTCAGGACAGTGTTTGAACAGGATAGAGAGAGACCCGGGCTATATATGGTTGGTACAGTGTCAGTGTTTAAACAGTAGAACGTTTAGAAAGGATATATGGTCAGAAGAGAGTTAAGAGAAAGGGGGCTTTGGAAAAAAAAAGAGGGGGGACGCTTGGAGAGAGGACAGATTGTGGCTACTTAGTAACCGATGACCTCTGTCACGAACTCCGCTCTGGCACTGCACTCGATTGTCGCAGTACGAAGGAACTCCCCCTCCCTATTCTAATCATGAGAAAATATCTTCATTTAATTTTCTGATCTATTGCAGTCACGCAAGATGAAATATGAACTTCAAAAATTCCTTCTTTTTCTCTTTAATTAAAATACTTACAAAATGTAATGGCTACGTTTCTTCTTTAACACCATTTACATCATCAATTTAAAAAATGAAAAGAAAGAAAAAAAACTAAAAAGAAAGATAAAAGGCCTGCATATTCACAAGGAAGCGAGATCAAATAACAGTATGTTCACAAGGCTGTGAAATATATTGACAAAATGAATGTGCTGTTTTTTTCCTATTAGCATGAGCTATTCCCCAAGATGGTTTCAACGAGTATACCTATAAAATAATAACACCTGGTTGTAGTTCAGACCATGGCAGTGCTGTATTATTAATCCAAACCACTATTTGTATCATCACCGTGACGTAATTTTATACCTATAAGTATAAAATAATAACACCTGGTTGTAGTTCAGACCATGGCAGTGCTGTATTATTAATCCAAACCACTATTTGTATCATCACCGCGACGTAATTTTATACCTTCCAATGATTTTACTACACTAATCTTAAACAAATATTTTATTCTTTATTTCCAATCAGTATTTTCGCCTTGACAATGGCGACTCACCATAAAGCTTCCTTGACAGCTTGGTCGCCTAACAACTAGATTGCTTCATATTCCACTAACGATGAAGAAGAGTTTTGATTGAGTCAGAGAATCAAAGACATTAAGTAAAATCGACAATTCCTTCTATATTCGTAAAAAAACTGAAAGACTGTTCTTATTAATAATTAAAAACTGAATAATTTTGTCAGATTACTTTCCAAAATTAATTCCTTTGTTTTAGTATGTTAGTCATTGGTCTCCCTAGGGAAGGGGGGGGGGCTTTGTTTATTTTCTTTTAGCAAAAGAGCAATTATTGAAAAATTATATTATTAGATTCATGCTTAAATGGTGCGTACTTAGAATTTAATTTTAGACTGTGGGCTGGAAGGGCTCGGAATGGCGTTCACTGTACCTATTATTTGTGTTTCTTTTGAAACTTTGTTCATTCATTCTTTAATTCTGTTTCAAATCTGTCTATCTTTTTTTCCCCTCCACCTGCACAATCACAATAATTATGGCTTCTATAGTTGTTTTGAAAACTTGATTTTAATCACTTCTGAAGTTTACGGGACACAAGCAAACTGTATATATAGTGACGCAGTAATGTGCGCTCACCCCAAGAGATTTAAATTCGCCCATAAATTGAAAACAAAATGTTGTATGGCAAAAGTTCGGTATATTTAATAATCGGAGGCACCACTTCCAATTTTTTCCGAAAGTTAACTTGTATGCTATGCCGCTCAATATGACTTTCCACACCGCAGTCTTAGAAACGAGAGAAAGAAACAGCTAACGGAATGTAAGTTGAGGTGTTGAGTGGAAAGTTAGTCAGGCGTATCGGGGTAGCTTGACCTTAAATCGTTATGATCAGGATTAGAACTAACTATTCAAAGGCGCGCGCCAGAGTTAAAAGGAATCAGGAAACTACCATTCAGCAGGTTTTAGATTAATATGCTTCAAATAAAATTCGAGTTAATAATTGGTTCTACTTACTTCTAATGGTGTGTGTTGCGTTTTATATTATTACAAATTGTAATGATAAAAAGTAAACAAAACATATTGAAAAAAAATGTATGCATACGTTTATATTTAAGTTGAAAAGAAGTATCACGTTATTACAGAAATGTCATTTAATTATCCCTATTTCGAAAATCTTTACTTTTCAATAAGGATAATTAAATTACAAGAAAATAAATAATCCCGTTATTAACTAGAATAACTGATTTCAACATTTCAACAGGAAGAATTAAATGATAGCGAAATAAATAATCCCTTTATTAATTGGAATAAATGATTTTAACATTTCAACAGGAATAATTAAATGATAGTGTGGCGGAGTAAATTTGCCTCTCCGTATTTTTTAATTTAATTGTTATATAAATTGTCAGAGTAACCCGAGCTTGGACACTCCTTATGATGGTATTTTTGAAAGTTGGAGTAAACACCCGAGTTCAGAATATGCTAGAAACTGCTGATGTAATGCAAACCATCCCAACTGTGTGAGTAGTTTTTATTATCCAATGGTTATGATTTATGAGGACGAGACCAGCCAATGGGCTGAGATTTAAAAGTTTACCTGCTAGAGAAATCTATTGTCTGATCACTTGAATTTGAAGTGGCAAAGAAGTCCGGTCTTGAAAGGCAGCCGTTACTGGAAACTTAGCGATGCTCCTTGATTATATTTTTCAGGGCACACAACCTTTTCTACTTTTCTATTTTCCACTTTTTGCGTATGATTGTATACTGCTATTACTGGCCATGGTATAAGCAGGGAGCGGTTGTTAAGTGTGGAGATATACTACACCCCTTTGATGTGTAGTGGCAAGATATGCTGATTACATGAACAATTTCTAGTACAGAGAAGTTACCAGAAATTGCTACAATTATTGTTCAGCTTAGCACCCAGATTAGCTCAAGAGAATAAGTAGTGGAGCAGTGTTTTCAATGTGCGAGAGAAACGGGGAACTGGCGTAATAACAGGGACAATAAACTTGTGACACTGTTGCAAAGCACGCAAAAGACTATTGAGACCACGCTTAATTCAGGTTATGTTAAAAAAAGCCATTATCACTTATCTCTAATAACTCCATTTTTATGTTCTCTTATAGGAATTATCCTGCAATTTGTATTGAAATTGTTGAATATTTTTTTTTTTGATACAGGACTGTGAAATTATTTGAATGTGGCTTTGTGTAAATATTGAATATTGTTTGACAGTAAATGTCTATCTTTAATGTTGCGGAAAAGAGAAAATGTTTACAACACCAACATATCCGCCAAGTGAGAGAGACGAGTAGGGTCTGCTGGAGGGTCTTTAAAAAAATAAATTAAGATTCTCAGCACTTGTAATTAGTTTTGGATGATTAATTAATTAATATTAATAATCATAATCATTAGCTAAGTGGCACTGGCGTCACTGATAGCGAAATAAATAATCTAATTATTAAGTGGAATAATTGATTTTAACATTATTAAAATAAACATTGCTTGGCATTCATTATTCCGAGTGCCTATTATCTTTTATCGTATGTATTTTAATAATATTTTCAAATGCATTTAATTAGCATCTATTATCTTTGTCTATATCTATTAATTGTAAGTTGGATTAAAACCTCTGAATGGACATGGTCTGTTACATCTCTTGACCAGCCCGGGTGTTAAATAGCAGAGTGTACAGTTCACTCGTGTACATGTAGCGCTGTCACGCATGAACGCACCTGAAGAGGTACCACTAAGGAAGGATTAGAGACGATGAATTTTATAGCGGAAGATAACTAAGTTAGGGTTCAAAGCGAGAGCTCGTCAACACAGGTCAAGCCAGTGGCAGGATGACTGTCAATACGCACTCAGTAATAGAAAGCCAGTGGCAGGATGACTGTCAATACGCACTCAGTAATAGAAAGCCAGTGGCAGGATGACTGTCAATACGCACTCAGTAATAGAAAGCCAGTGGCAGGGTGACTGTCAATACGCACTCAGTAATAGAAAACCAGTGGCAGGATGACTGTCAATACGCACTCAGTAATAGAAAACCAGTGGCAGGGTGACTGTCAATACGCACTCAGTAATAGAAAGCCAGTGGCAGGGTGACTGTCAATACGCACTCAGTAATAGAAAGCCAGTGGCAGGGTGACTGTCAATACGCACTCAGTAATAGAAAACCAGTGGCAGGGTGACTGTCAATACGCACTCAGTAATAGAAAGCCAGTGGCAGGGTGACTGTCAATACGCACTCAGTAATAGAAAACCAGTGGCAGGGTGACTGTCAATACGCACTCAGTAATAGAAAACCAGTGGCAGGGTGACTGTCAATACGCACTCAGTAATAGAAAGCCAGTGGCAGGGTGTTTGTCAATAACGCACTCAGTACTGGAAGCGGGACGAGGCGAACGACAGCTTAGTTACTTAAAGCAATACAGTAAACTGAATAAGGGATGTGACCTTTTTTTCATTTCAACGTTAAATACATGTTGCAGTAGTCTCACAAGAAAGTTTCTAACACAGCACAATGAATACAATATTTGACAAAATAAAAACACTGGTCATTCCGACACTGCGATCACTTTCATGATTATACAACAAAATAGCATCTACTACTTCAACATTTACACCAAAAAATAGCATCTACTACTTCAACATTTACACCAAAAATAGCATCTACCACTTCAACATTTACAACAAACATAGCATCTAATACTTCAACATTTACACTAAAAATCATACGTACAACATCTTGACTGTTAAGATCACATCCTTTCTCGATGAGAAGTTTGCACGTGTCCACATATCCATTTTGTGCGGCATAGTGCAGAGCTGTTCGCCCGTCCTGAAAAAGTCACACATATTGCTAATAACAACACGCTCTGACACCGATACTTGTACTGGGTTAACGTGACTGAAATTCACAGTACTAGCATAACAAATGCTGACATAAGAATAGTGGCAAACCACATTGACAAACACTGGCATGGTAATGCTGGTATAACAATGGATAACAAGCAACGATGGCGTATCAATACCAGTAAAACAAACCCGATGCAACAGTATTATAATCAAGTGCAAAATAACACATATAATGACAACAATACAAAGAACTGCTTTAGGGAGCCAAATTTCTAATAAAACTAAAAGCAGTTCTTGCTGTACTGCAAATACAGATGATGGTTTGTGTTTTAATATACATGTACTAATCTCTTATGACTAACGAAAGATTTTTTTCTGTCCCTCAACATTAAATCTATTATGAGATACAAATTACAATTGGGGAAATGGGGGAGGGGGAGGACTGATGAGAGAAGGGGTGATAAGACAATATAAATTAGAGAAGGGGAGATAAGACAATACAAATGAGAAACGAAGGGCACAGTAAATGTCATATAAAAACCAACATCCGTACATATAATAAGATAAGAAAGGAATGAAAAATTATTTTTTAAATAAAACGTCACGAAAAAAAGAAAATACGGCAGCTCATAAAGATATTTTTAACTCCAGAGTTTGTGAGAATAAAAGACAGATCAATATCAGTTCGTTATCGAGCTTCAAAATACTTTTCTAAGCCATGTAAAAGGCAAATGAAAGGCAAACATGTACCTCTCCACTACACCTGAACACGGACACCCGACTGTTTATAACGAGCCAGCCCGCAATACTGAGTCACCAGACGAGATACATAATGTACATTTACTGGAATATACAGGCTTATTACATATAATTATAATGTTGTCAGGGACTAAACAAGCACATGACACATATCATGCTGTCAGAGACTAGGTAAGCAGATTACATACATAATGTTGTCAAGGACGAAACAAGCACATGACACATATCATGCTGTCAGAGACTAGGTAAGCAGATTACATACATAATGTTGTCAGGGACTAAACAAGCACATGACACATTTAATGCTGTCAAGGACTAGGTAGGCAGATTACCTAAGTACGATTTTATGGTGTCATTGGTGTCATGTGCAAGCTTTTCACATATAATACTGTTAGGAACAGTGTAGGCATGTTAGTTACCAAATGTATATGTGCATACTGTCAAAGGCAGCTTATATATAAATTGCAGTACATCATATAAAGTCACTATGCAGGCAGGCAATATATAATTAAAATAGGACGTGTGTACGTGTGTCTTCATTTGTATATGGGGCAGCTAATACAACTTTTAGTATATTAACATCACTTTCTAATACTCCTGTAGATTGTCCATTTAAGACAGTGATTACTAACATCACCCAATCAATGTTGCAGGAGATTGTAAGTTAAGAATGGGATGTGAGATAGAATGGAGTTATATTGTGATAAACGAGAAACATAGGTTTGCTCCTTGACTGTATTTTTCAGTGTCAAGTTTCACCTTTTGATTCTTGAGTGTTGAAGCTTCAAGCTTCAACTTCATGTGTTCACAGTTATAAACCCGAGTGACCAGGGAGATGCGTGAAATGTCTGCTGTGGCATGTGTAAGTGTAAAGGAGTATGATACACACTTCTGATGTATATGAGCAACGTATGCTGGGTATATTTTGGAAAATTCTAGAACAATCAAGGTACCAGGCTTATTGTGATTGTGGTCTGCTTGAAGGAACGGACACAGGAAAGTGTGTGTCAGTGTTTTCCATGCATGCAGTGGGAGACACATGTTGACACGCAGATATTGTGACATTATTGCAAAAGCAAGTGAAGGACTTAAAAAGCCTCTAATAACTCCATTTCTTTTCTCCAACAGGACTAACCTGCAATTTGTATTGACTCTATTGTTGAATTGACATTTTATTATTTTATAGAGAGCGACTGTGTAATGCAAAATTATCTGAACGTGAGTTCATGGAATATTGATGTCAAGTAATCTATTTCATTGTAATTGTCAAATGTATATATGATTGTTCATTTAATAAATTTATTGTTAAATTTATTGACCTTCTTATGCATATTGATAATCTTATGTTGGAGAAGAAAGTGGGTGGATGGGGGCTCACTAAATATAGATTAAAAGTAAGATTTGTCTTCTCCATTAGTAAGATGTTTTCCACTCACGGAAACATCATGTAACTGTAAATGTTGTTTTATGTTGTGGAATAAAGAAAACATTTACAGCACCAAATATCTGCCAAGCGAGAGATGAGTGGTGACTGCTGGAGGATCACTAATAAAATAAATTAAGATTCTCATCACTTGTAATTAATTAGGAAAGATTAATTAATAATAATAATAAATTTTCATTAACTAAGTGGCATGCCCCTGACAGTTATGCTATTCAGACTCTGGACAACAATAACAAATATAGTTTTGTCTTTTAAAACAGATTTAGAATTTATCAGGCAGTCTCGCAGTACTGAGACAGCAAATCATCATCTTCTGATATCGATACAAACGAATTTGCAATGATTAGGTCTGGTAATGCTTAAAATTCTTCATTTAATTATTTTAAATTTTATTTGTAAAACTGCTATGCAAACACACTTTTATTGAAGGGGCAAAGTGAAAAGCAGCAAATCACCATGCAATTATTTGTTTATTTATTTATTTATTTTATCTTCAGTATACTTAAACATTGGAAGTTATATATTTCCGACTAATTTTAACTGTAGCAGTAGAGCATTGGTATTTTACTAATTTTTTACTGTAACAGTAGAGATTATTAATTTGAGACTCACTGTAACTGTAATAGAAGAGTACACGTATTTGACTCAATTTATATGTAATAGTGGTGTGCATGTATTTGACTCAATTTAAATGTAACAGTGGAATACATATGCTTGACTCATTGTGAACTGAAGGTGTAAGGGGAAATCTCTAGTGTACACAGCAGATCAACGACGTCACCTGTTTCTAAAGGTGAGTAATACAACGAGGGTGTGAGTAAGATTAGAGGTAGGCAGCCCAGTGTTAAGAAATATGGCCATGACCTGTTCCCCACCAGCAAGCTTGAGTTTTCGACACCTGCACTGAATATTTGCATAAATCATAGTGAAATAATAAGATCTATTTTAGCTGACATATTTCACATAATACTAACTTGGACACAGTGTTCGCCAAAAAAAAAAAACACTAATGACCGGGGGTGGGGTGGTGGTGGTGGGAAAGAAATAAATCATATTATTTATGTTTCCTATTTGGGTATTGTGTGTCTGAGCCTGACCTAGTTAACTACCATGTCCTATTATTGTTAGACTACGGCAGTCAGTTTTCCCTCCAACTTGACATGACTGATTTTTCAGTCTTCATGAACAATGTTCAGTGGAATGACAATCACTCTCTGATTTGTTATTAGTCACTAACAATGTTGAATGTAATGAGAAGTCATTGATTTCATAATACGGTTTTAATAATGATCTAAGGATTGCAAGCAATTATTGATTTAGGGAGCCCATACTGATATTCAATGAAAGGCAAAAAAAAAATATTATTTTTTTTAAAACTACCAATGATTAAATTAAACAGGATGCTGGTGATTATTTTCCTTCTTAGGATTCAATGGAATGGAAGCAATGATTGATTAGTAGAATACCTAACAATGACTAATTTAAAAAAGAACAACCACACACAATTCAAAGTAATTCATAGCAATAACTGGTTTGTTAAACGAAATAACGATTGAAATACTACTGTTTTTATACGCCAGTATTCACGGAGTGTTAATCAATGATTGATTTTTCATCTGCATTGCTGATGTCCAATGGAATGCCAAGCTATGATTGATATTTTTTTTTAATTCACATATGTACAAGTCTTAATAATCTTCAATGGAATGCCAGAGCTTTGATCATCTTTTTAAATATACATAAATAAGTAATCTGCAATGGAATGCAAGGCTTATGACTGATTTTTCATACATCATTCATGCTAATCTGTGGCATGTAATAAAATGACTGATTTTTCATACATCATTCATGTAATCTGTGGCATGTAATAAAATGACTGATTTTTCTTAATCAAATAGCAGCATAAAAGGAAAGCTCAAGCTAATGATTTTTCAAACCTGCAATTAGTGCTTAATGTAATGCCAAAACTTGATAGTTTTATATATTCTTAGCACTGAACAAAACACCATTCAAATGATTATAATTTTATATGGCTGTTGGTTCTCAATAGATCATTGTCAGCACTTTGGCAGAAAAAAATAAAACAGCAACAACTAGTGCTAATGTATGTTTAGATACATACAACACCAAAGAAGCTGACTTATGAAAATATACTAGCGAAGACTCACTTCACTAATAATAAATATATGCATAATTTGAAAATTGAGTATCTAATTAATTTACAATAAATAAAACCTTAGAGTGAAATAAGTAAACTTCATGAGTAAATGTTAACACTTGTTGTGACACCTCTGGGCCCCTTCACTCATTATGATTATTATTTATTAATTAATAACACATAACTAATTACAAGAGATTGAGAATCTTAATTTATAGTTATTAATAATTCTCCCACAAGACCAAGATGTCTCTCACTTAGCAGAATATAAGGGGGGTGTTGTAAAACTCTACTTTTACAAATTAATAAGACAGATTAATTTCAAATTAATAATACTGTCTCATAATATTTCTGCAGGTGGAAGCTTCTTACTAAAGGAGTAAAAAAATCCATTTTTTATCTATATTTAACGAGCCACCCCCCCTTCACCCACTATTACTCCAACATAAGGATTTAATATATATGCAAGAAAGTTAATAAATTTATATTAAATTTATATTATATTTAAATTTAACAATAAATTTATTAAATAAACAAACAAATATTCAATATATGAATGTGATCAAAAGAGCATTGACATTTACATCACTTCACAACAATGTCTGATTAAACGTTAGATACTCAATCACTGAATCAGTTATCCTAGCACAGACTTCAGCAGTCAAATAAAGTACATATATATATATATACATGTTTATAAAATTAAGTTTAGACATGGTTTCATCATGGAAATGAGAGTGGAGTTTCAGAGAGATAATTATAGTCAATGTACATAACCTTTTCAATGATGGCATCTGTCGCTGGCAGGTGTTCACAATCATGTGGTTTGTAACAAAACAGTCTTTCTTCTTTAGTTGAGACCAACTTACCCCCTTCTAGGCACATTACGCAATTTACCTTAAAGCCAGATGTATAGTTCTCTCTCTCTCTCTCTCACACACACACACACACACACACACACAAGATTATTATTTATTTAATCTCATTAGTTATATTTTTGATTTAATCAGTAAAGCAAGTATAACAAAACCATACAAACAAAATATAGAATACTGTCCTTTCTGAATCTGAAAGTTATTGATAATACTAACTAGTACTGTTTCTACAGCTGTCATATATTATTAGCTTAGAGAGAAAAGAGTTTAGAGATGAAATACGCCTGAAATTTAGTGCTGCCTTTAATTTGACTTTTGCAGAAAGGAGCATTCCTTTTCATGTTTCGTAATCATGCAGTGACTACTGTACTCTCTACCAGATCACACTGATGTGTGTATCCAATGTTGTTGTCGAACTTATCAGTAAAAGTGTTGTACGTTGATTCCTGTGAATTCCATTGAGAGACAATACAACGAAAAATTGAGGCTTGAGTTTTGGTCTCAAGAATTCACGAAGATTATTTTAAACATTCCTGCTTGAGTAGTGCACATGAAAAGTCTGGAATATTCCTCATGATGTGCTTTGATAGCGTATGCAAAGTTCTGGATGATTCTCCATGGTGTGCTTTGTGAGATTCTGGAAGGTAATTGTGTATGGGAAATAAACACTTTTACCACTCACACTACGTTTTTTTAGTACAACTTACCCGATCAGGTTCGAATCCAGCACCGGCCTGAAGAAGTTCGTGAACTTTGTCTGTTTGTCCTTTGCTGGCCGCCACTCGCAGCTTGTCAGCTAGAGAACCGAATTGCACCGGACTTGTGTGCAGACCGGAAGTGTGACCTACTTCGTGCAGAACGGTCTGAATTGGAGGTGCTGACAAATTTCCGTGTTGTCCCAGATTCATTTCTGCTCAAATAATAAGGAAATGTTGATTAAAAAATATATCTCGAAGCCAACTTTTAATGAGTGAGTTTTGTTTTTCAAATAAAATTCAATTCTCGTTCATTTTCTCTCTCTCTAGTTAAAGTATAACAATTCTGTTTGCTACATACACCTATAAAACAAACAAACAATGCAACTAAAATAATTTAATTCTGGGCTGAAAATGAGCGAATCTCAGAAATATACATTTAATTAAGCACAAGCAAGTAATACTCAGTGCTATCCTGATCTTACTGGCAATGTTTTGCAATGGTTAGTCTTAAGATCTATTTTGATTGTGCACTGGTTAGATAGACATTTGTATTGACTATTTAATTAGATTTAGATCTGTATTTACCGACCAGCATACATATTAAAAAAAATTAATGTTAGATTTAAATTTGTACTGATTGTTCCTGGTTATATAGGCATGTATATTGGCTATTAAATAAAATGTAGATCTGTATTTACTGATAAGTTTGAGTACTGACTCTGCAATTAGGGCAGACCAGTGCTGACTCATTACTTAGATCTGTGTTGGAGCTTGGGTTAGATGTGTAATGACTGACTTGGACAGACAACATTCACTGTGACTTGGTCAGAAAAATTCACTGTATAATTTGGACAAATACAAGTGACTGTAATATGGACAGACACTGCTGTGTTTGGGATAAATATATTGTGATTTGGATTGACATAAATGACAGTGACCTAAACAAAAGTTTTAACTGTGTTTGTCGCCAACTCTAACAGTACTGTTTTGATTAGTCCTGGGCCGTCTGTATCTTGGTTAGATCTTGGCTGGACATTGACTAGAGCTTGGTTGGATCTGTAATTATTCGATTAAGTGTAAGTTAAGCTGTAGTGGATGCGAGACGGTTAAGATATCTCTCCAGATATAACGCAGGAGAACAATGCGAGATGCTGAGGATACAAGTTGCAACCCCAGATTTAATGAAGGATAACGACGAGAGATGCTAAAGAAGTAACGGGGGATAACGATGAGAGATGCGGCAGATAAATAGATTAGTATAGGCGACACACTCTGCATAAAGTAGTATTACACACACACACACACACACACACACACACACACACACACACACACACACACACACACACACACACACACACAAATGGTACCCACGACACTGCATGTATAAAAAGAAAATAGTATCACCCACTATCACCCATCCACACCCACCTTTTCTGTTGGTCCCTCTCGACAACCCAAGCGAGAAATCGTCATAAGGTGGAAGCGTTAACCATAAATTATTTTATCTAGTTCCTTCAACTCTTAAATCTGAAACACTGTTTGCACTAAACCTTTCAAGGGCACACTCTTCTGAGGTCATAAAATCGTTCAATCAACTTGACTGAGAGATTTCACACACTCAGCCACTTAACAAACAAACGGAAATACTGAAGACCAATAAAAGAAGTCGAAAAATTTCACAGCAAAATAAGAGACTGTGTTCGATATCAAAGAGCAAACTGAATGAAAGCTCAATCACGTGCAATTTATGAAAATGTACGTAACGAATCAGGCCTGTCAGATACAATTTACATTTTTTTAAAAGTAACAAATCAGGCCTGTCAGATACAAATTTACTATAAACGTTAAGTAACAAATCAGGCCTGTCAGATAAGATTTACATAAGAGTAAGCAACAAATCAGGCCTGTGAGATACAATTTACATTTTTTTTAAAAAGTAACAAATCAGGCCTGTCAGATACAATTTACAAAAACAAAAGTAACAAATCAGGCCTGTCAGATACAATTTACATAAACAAAAGTAACAAACCAGGCCTATCAGATACAATTTACATAAACATAAGTAACAAACCAGGCCTGTCAGATACAATTTACATAAACATAAGTAAACCAGGCCTATCAGATACAATTTACATAAACTTAAGTAACAAACCAGGCCTGTCAGATACAATTTACATAAACATAAGTAAGAAATCAGTCCTGTCAGATACAATTTACATAAACATAAGTAAGAAATCAGGCCTGTCAGATACAATTTACATAAACAAAAGTAACACTGGTCCTCTCTCGACATGACTATAGTAACTCTACTTTCTGATCTACATCACAGGTCATCTCTCGACTTGACTATAGTAACTCTTCTTTCTGGTCTATATTGTCTTTCCAAGAAACTTCAAACTGTTCACAACACTGATGCTCAGATGGATCTGAATACTCCAAGAGAAGATCCGATCATGTCATTCTGGCTCCCCACAGCCTCCAGTAGCTATCCTTTTCAATATAACATTTTTTTCCTGTTTGCTATACTTGGCGTCTGGTTCCAGCCCTACCAACCCCCTTCTAAGCTCACACATGTGTACACTAGAAGTTTGCGCTCATCACAAGGCATTTGATTTTTTTCAACATTTCCAAAGCAAAGTCGTACTGTCAACGTCCATTTGCTTAGCAGGGTCCATCTACCTCAGCGGTCCCCAACGTTTTTTGTTGCAAGAGCACATTCAAATGTTCAGAGTGTGGTGAGCGCCAAATTTTTCTTTTTAAAGTTTATTTTGTGCTGGACATAAAATAATACGCACATCATGGTTAGTAATATATAATATACAATTCTGTAACATTAAAGAGGTAATCCTGCACGTCAAATGTTTTTGGACTATTCGGAATTATGTGAACTTGCTCTGTTTGGGTTTACCTGGAAGATAAGTAGTTCTTACAAAATAAATATCTCCAACAGTTTCCATCTTATTTATTTTCTTTAAACTACAATATCGCTGAACTAGTGGTCGAAATATATTTATTATTCTTACGTTAACAGAGACATCCAGTTATGGTTCATTACAAATAGTCTTTGTATTGTTGTTACTTGTATCTGGATTTCAATAAACAAACATACAAATAAGAAAAAAAAATGAATACAAGTGTTACTGTTTGTATCCGGATTTCAATAAACACACAGAAATTAAGAAGAAAAAATGAAATACAAGTGTCCGTGTTTTAATAAACAAACAAATATTAAAAAGATAAGCACAAGTTTTAGGCAGTCAGCAGCGCTGAATGGAGAAATGGTATTAATTCATGCGCTTTCTTGCAATGAACCAATAAGATTTATGGCACTGCATACCAGCAGCTAGTTTTTCGCTGTTAGGAGGATAAAATGATATTCCTATTTGCAAGCAATTATCAAAATAGGTATCCATCAGGCAAGATCTGTTATTCTTACTTTGCTATGTTCATCGTTGGAAACAGAGTTTTATATAGATATGTACAATCAAAATAAGTCTTATTTTGCAAACTAGTTTTTAAAGCATGCAACCGTTTTAGGTCAACCAGATTCCAAAAATTATCATCTGTTGCGCACAATTTTAGAACAATATCATTCTGAAAGTCTACAATCTCCAGAACCACTTTTTCTCTTCTTACTTGAATGAGATGCGCAATCGAAGTAAGGCCATCTTTTGTTACCTCCCGTTGGCAAGTAAAAGGATTCACAAACAAAGCAACAAAGGCTCAATGATAACGAACGTTAGAAATCTCTTCAAATTGCTCCAAATTTTAATGTCGGGGCAACCAATAGTGAAGGGTTAAAATCACTGTCACATACACAGAACCTAAAATGAATGACGAGAGGTTGGATTGCATAGCTTACAATGATTTTACAGAACATACAGGCATTTTTTTTGTTGTAAATATCTATTGCTGTTACTAAAGTTTTAGTATCGTTACTGAACGCACAAATTTCTTTTTTATTTTAAAAAAATCTCTACGTAATATAAGAGCTTTGCTTCGTTTACCTGTTTCTCATGATTGACGGTCATTTCTTTTGTAGCTGTCATAACATGAATACTTAGTTATTACTTGTGTTACTGTTCTTTCAGCTGTCACTATATGAATACTAAATTATTACTTGTGTTACTGTTCTTTCAGCTGTCACTATATGAATACTAAATTATTACTTATATTACTGTTCTTTCAGCTGTCACTATATGAATACCTAATTATTACTTGTGTTACTGTTCTTTCAGCTGTCACAACACGAATACTTAATTATTACTTGTATTACTGTTCTTTATATGAATACCTAAATTACTTGTATTATTGTTGTTTACATGAATACCTAATTATTACTTGTATTACTGTTCTTTATATGAATACCTAAATTACTTGTATTATTGTTGTTTACACGAATACCTAATTATTACTTGTATTACTGTTCTTTCAGCTGTCACTACATGAATACCTAAATTTTTATTACTGTTCTTTACATGAATACCTAATTATTACTTGTATTACTAAATTACTTGTATTACTGTTCTTTACATGAATACCTAAATTACTTGTATTCCTCTTTAAGCGGAAGACTAAAGAAATGAGATGAAGCTAGATCTGCTTTTTCAATGCAACAAAGGAAAATTCATTAATTAAAAATGACGTTTTCTCGCCATATTTGATCTAAATTTGGACAATTGTGTAACAGTGAGGCAGGCAGGCTTCGCGACATCTGCATACATACTCCGAGTGTGGCGTAACTAAAGGCAACAGTCACACATCTATCCTAAGCAACAGAAATAATAGACTCTTAGAAATAATGTCAAAAAATGTGTGCATGAGTGTGTGCGTGCGTTGAATAAAACATTTATGTAAAGCACACACACGACTGAAGGCAAGCAAAGGTGTGGTGTTGAGAGCAAGACAATGTTTGCCCGCGCAGAAGAGCGACGTGCTGCAAGAGATGCAAAAAACTGATTTGTACTCCCTCCAGTCGGTACAAACGGACTGGCGCTCAATTCAGTCAAGTTTCGTGTCTCAGTAACAGTGTAACTATTTGCAACATTAGTAACTTATTAAGGAGCAAAAATGTGCAGCTACTGAAAGAGACTTGTTACGGAAGAAACAATGCAACTACTTAAACTTAGTGACGGAACAAACAATGAAAAACTTGTCGTGGAGTAAATAAACAAAATTAGTTTTGTAATCTTTAGTTACGTACATGATTAGCAAAAGCTGCCTACTCGGGGGGAGGGGGGGGGGCAGAATAAAGTAGTGACTACACAGTTCGGGTGAACAAAACAGAAAATTAATTCAGGAGACTAAACAAATAGATGGCTTAAGTCACCTTACTCGCGCTTGAGAAAACAAAATCAAATATTAGTGCTTTAAAAAAAAAAAAACCTTATCTTGAAATAAATAGCAAAATTCTAAGAACAAAGTATTTCAGTTGTATGCTTGCAACTCATTTCTTTAAATTCGAACGCAATCATCGTTTTAAAGTAGATTTCCTTCTGTCAAAATAGGTTTCCCTGCGTCAAAGTAGACTTTCTTTTGTCTAAGTAGATATCCTTGTGTCAAAGAAGATTCTTTCTGTCAAAGTAGATATCCTTGCGTCACAGTAGTGTTGTCTGCAACAAAGTTGATTTTCGACGTCATAATAGATTTCTCTGCGTAAAAGTTGATTTTCGACGTCAGATAGTTCAGAAGGTTGGGAGAAAATCAATGTCCTAGTCTGCTTCAGTGACCTTAACTACACTAGCAATATGCACTTAACTAACAACAAAGGCAGTTTCTTCATACATAATTTTATAGTAATTAATTGATATACATGGGCAATTTAGATAGCAGCATACTAGAGACTTCTACTGTATCTACACAGCGATACGACGGATAGCAATCAGAGATGTAGTGGGGCGGGGACGGAGGTGGACGGCGTCCCCTTACTCTTTTGTATGAGGTGGACGCGTCCCCCAGTACTTTTGTTTCAAAAATCCACGATGGCAGAGTTTGCGTAAAAGAAATCCTTATGAATTTCATTTGATCTATAACTCTTTCATTTAGTCGAGTTTCAGGCGTCCCCCTCCCCCCACTTCTCTTTTTAGGACTACACCCATGATAGCAACACACAGGAAACTTGTATGGGTATTACATGACACAGTAATACGAAGTTAAAGACGACATACTCAATTCAATAAGGGTAATACATAAAGTCAAATTCTAATACAGGTTAATTAGATGACAAAATTTCGAAAGGATACTTAATAAAGTCGAACGGGGATAATTTTGAAGACGATATATTAAAATTTCGAAAGAATACTTCATAAAATCTAATACGATTAATTTAGATGACGATAAATCAAAATTTAATAAAGGTCCTTCATAAAGTCTAAAACGCGTCTGGCAATGGCACTATCAGCACAATTCTAAGGATTATTTCATACTGTGAAAATAATCCGACATTAACTACCTAGGCAGGTGAAGTTATTCTCGTATTAGTTTTTAACTTGCCATTTGTATTATCGAGCGTTGTTTAAGTACCACAATAGTACTTAACCTGACATCTTACTATCTAACTCTGTTCAAATTAATCCCACCTTTGTACTGAACCATGACATCCTGTTATCTAACGCTGTTCAAGTTAATCCCGCCTTTG
The DNA here is from genome assembly GCA_028829895.1 of Sinotaia quadrata. Classification (NCBI taxonomy): domain Eukaryota; kingdom Metazoa; phylum Mollusca; class Gastropoda; order Architaenioglossa; family Viviparidae; genus Sinotaia; species Sinotaia quadrata. Next base: position 37,810,087 of record CM054181.1, on the reverse strand, counting down.
TACTGAACCTTGACATCCTGTTATCCAACTCTGTTCAAATTAATCCCACCTTTGTACTGAACCTTGACATCCTGTTATCCAACTCTGTTCAAATTAATCCCACCTTTGTACTGAACCTTGACACCATGTTATCTAACTCTGTTCAAGTTAATCCCACCTTTGTACTGAACCTTGACATCCTATTATCCAGCCATGTTCAAATTAATCTAACTTTAAATTTAACTAGACCTCTATATTATCCAGCGCTGTTGTGTGGAATACTTCACTTGATATTCTTATTATTTGCGATAAGATGCTGAGTCCGACAGCCTGGTCTTCAGTCTGGGGAGTAGGGGTGTGTGGCAGTGGGGAAAGTCTGTATCAACCAATGTTCAGACCTGAGATAGTTGAACAATCTAATTTATGTGTATATTTTCTCCCGACTGTAGATTTTTTTACTCCTTACTTCCCCGGGTTCATGACAGAGATTCAATACTCAAGTCTGCGGGAGTGTTCCCTAGGCATTGTGTCAAGAGTATAATAGAAATAATACTACTGTAGACCGGCGGGTCTTGAACCTGAAAGGGTCGAGAAGACAAGCGCAGCATGATTTCTGGTCCGTACACTGAAACACCCACACAACGTCAAGATGGAATAAAGAAAACGAACGCTGAGCGGACGTAAAAAACTCATCTTTCACGACAACTTTCATCTTGTATTCGACAATGAAGTCAGCCGAGGGAATGGCTCATAAACTTAAGTATTCTGACCATACACGACAAGTGAAGTATTCTTATTGCACACGTTTAATGAAGTATTCTGATTGTACACATTTAATGAAGTATTCTGATTGTACACGTTTAATGAAGTATTCTGATTGAACACGTTTAATGAAGTATTCTGATTGTATACGAATATGAAATAATCTGACTATACGCGAATAGTGAAGTATTCTGATTGTGCAGAGAAGTATTATAACTGTGCACGAATAGTGAAGTATTCTAACTGTATATGAATAGCATATTCGAAAGATATTATCCATATCAATTTGTATTAAAATATACAAACGATTAAAGAAAAAAAAGCATGTTCCTAGAAGATTATGGATGTTGACAATATCGACTGTGAAAGCCATTCGAGTTTAAAAGAATACTTGATAGCAATAAGCGTAGGGGAGGTAAACTGAAGGTGGGATGTTTGACAACAATGAGGTCACAGGTAAAATGAAACGTAATGATACCTGACAACACTAAGACCACCGCACTGATAGTAAAAACAAATTGCCGTCTGCGCGGCGTGTTAATGAAAACCTAATCAGCACAAAAATAAAAGTTTTGAACACGTACTGATCCTGTGTATTAGCCATTCGTGTCGTTATTTGCCTGGCTCTCGTGAGGTTTCATCAATAATGTGGTAGTAACGTGCCTGGCTCTCGTGAGGTTTCATCAATAATGTGGCAATATCGTGTCTGGCTCTCGTGAGGCTTCCTACTAATAGGGTAGTATCGAGCCTGACTCCCATGAGGATTCCTCACTCATGTGGTAGTACTGAGCCTGGCTCTCGCGAGATTTCTTCGTGATAGTATCGTTCCTGGCTCTCGTGAGATTTCCTCAGTAATGTGGTAGTGTGCCTGGCTCTCGTGAGGTTTCCTCAGTAATGTGAAAGTATCGAGCCTGGCTCTTGCGAGGTTTTATCGTGGTAGTATCACGCCTGGGTTTCGTGAGGTTTCTTCAGTAATGTAGTAACATCGAGCCTGGCTCTCGTGAGGTTTTCTTAGTAATGTGGTAAGTATCAAATGAGCAGACATGAGTCTACGACTAACTGATAACTCTGAGATGTATAACACAATCACATATAACAATTATAAGATGGAAGTAACTGATAACTAGGCTATATAGATCACTTTGGTAATTATGATTCTTAGGATAGAAGAAAGGCTGACTTACAGATGATATATAGTTCATCAAATGGTACTCAAGAACAAATTACTTAAAAACATTTTTCGAACCGACATTCTTAGCACTAAAGATATAATTCCTTGAAAAGATGCTTATGACAATAGGTCGGCCTATCTAACGTCAGATAACCCCAGACGGCCTAATACCATTTAACCCCAGGTAACCTATGTAATATCAATTAACCCCAGACGGCCTATCTAATACCAGATAACCCCAGACGAACTGTGTAATACCAGAGAGTCTACAAAAGAAATCTCAGACTCAAGACAAAAATGTAAGAGGACCGGTTTAATTACTTAAGGGACAATTCTAGATAGTCTATTTAAGATAGCACTGTCAGGCAGGAAGTCTAGCCTAGAAATATGTGTCGTGCGTTGACTAGAAGGGCAGAATAGGGTAAACAGGGATGCAGTGCATCGACTAGCAAATCAGAGTATTATGTCAGAAAAAATAAGCGTGTTGCGCACTGACTAGCAAATCAGAGTATTACGTCAGAAAAAATAAGCGTGTTGCGCACTGACTAGCAAATCAGAGTATTACGTCAGAAAAAATAAGCGTGTTGCGCATTGACTAGCAAATGAGAGTATTATGTCAGAAAAAATAAGCGTGTTGCGCACTGACTAGCAAATCAGAAGATCACGTCAGAATGAAAGAAAACGTCGTGAGGAGTAATATGCCCTGATAAAGAGCAATAAATGATAAAATAATAATAAAGTCACGAGATTAAGGTTTAAATATCAAACGTATGGCTTAAAAATAAAGGTATTGACGTAATGATGACTCGTAAGATACAAGAACTTGACCTGAGTGAAGTCAATAGATATTAAAATAATAATGAGAACAGATCCTAATGATAATAAGGCCAAGACATACAGACATAGTAGTGAGGTTCAGAGCTACTGACAAATAATGAGGTAAAAAAATAATGAGATCAAAATATACTGACATATTTACTGGATCGGGAGATACTGACACATTAACTGGATCAGGAAATACTGACACAGGACAGAGTAATGAAAGTAAATTCTGACGCAATAATAAGTAGGCCACACATGAACATATTAATTTAGTTCCGTTGACTGTCTCCAACTCAAGGGCACTGAGTCGAATGACGTGGGGGTAGGGGTATTATGGTAACTGGCATTTACCACACTTTCGAGTGACATGTTAGTAAACAAAATATTTTTTTGTTAATTATTGAGCTGACTTGCATTCACACACTTTGCAGGACAAATAAACAGAAATTCGAATTATTAATATTATCTGCCGCACGATACTGACCAAAGATACAGCATAGATTCGCACGTTTAACTTTTCTAAATAACTAAATCAAGAGGACACACATGACTGAAAATAAATTTTAAAAAAGGAATTTAAGGGTGAGTTAAAGAAAGATAGCCAAACAAAGAAATGAAGAGGGCACACTTGACTGAAAGTAAATTTTAGAAAAGGGATTTAAGGGTGAGTTAAAGAAAGCTGGCCAAAGAAATGAAGAGGACACACTTGACTGAAAGTAAATTTTGGAAAAGGGATTTAAGGGTGAGTTAAAGAAAGCTGGCCAAACAAAGAAATGAAGAGGACACACTTGACTGAAAGTAAATTTTAGAAAAGGGATTTAAGGGTGAGTTAAAGAAAGCTGGCCGAACAAAGAAATGAAAAGGGCACACATGATTGAAATTAAAACAAAGACAGAAAGGTGAGTTAAAACTGAGTTAAAGAAAGCTGACCTAACACTTGCAGGTAGCGCTAGCTCTAGATGACATTTGCATGAGGGGTGTTTGTCAAAGCCGTCCTTTCATCATGCTAAGCGCACACTTCCACCTTGAGGGAGTGCTCGCAGCACAACTCGGTGTGGATGTGCGCAGACAAGTCACACTCACACGTCTAGACAGCCATCCTTCCCCTCTCCCGCTCTCTATCGAGTTTCAACTTAAAAAGCTCGCCCGGAACAATACGCGAATCTGCAAAAGAAAACCTCTCGCTGCTGAAACATAAATGCCTGTGTGCAGTTGTTTTTTTATACAACACCGTTGAACCAGCATTATCTTATAGAATATCGAGACGCAAACCAAGAACCTATTACACAACCGTCATGGGGCCAGGCGTTTACTATAAAATAATGTTATGGAACCAGGACTTTATTGCTCAGTACTGTCAGGAACAAGTAGTTTATTATAAAATACATTCATGGGGCCAGGAGTTTAGTATAGAATACAATCATGGAGCCAGGAGTTTAGTATAGAATACAATCATGGGGCCAGGAGTTTCGTATAGAATACAATCATGGGGCCAGTAGTTTATTATAAAATACAATCATGGGGCCAGGAGTTTAGTAACAACGCCACCAGTGAGGAGGTCGGGAGGTTGAACAACCCGGGCGCATGTACACACTGGGTATAGATCTGGTGTGTTACTAGCCTGGGCAACTTAACACACCACTGCCCTCAGTATTGTCTTCTGAACAACACAATGCCCTCGGAACATTTGTCTTCTGAACAACATTTTAATCTCAGAATGTAAACACATTGCCTTCAGAATGGCTGCTAACACACTGGCCTCAGAATAGCTATCTTCTGAATAATGCGCTACTAACGAAATGTCTTTCTTCTGAACAGACACCTTACCCTCAAATGTCTGTCTTCTGAGTAATTTAACACCTTGCTCTCAGAACATCTGCCTTTTAAATAATTAAACATCCTGTCCTTAGAATGCCGGATTTCTGAACAATTTAACGCATGCATTCAGAACATATGTCTTCTGAACAACACCTTTCCCTCAGAGTGTCTGCCTTCTGAACAATTAAACACCCTGCCCTAAGAATGTCTGTCTTCCGAACAATACATTGCCCATCAGAATGTTATTTTTTTAACAATTAAACATCCTGGCTTAAAATGCCTGTCTTCTGAACAATTAAACACCTTGCCCTCAGAATGTCTGTCGTGTGAACAGCATCTTGCCCTCAGAATTTTTTCTAAACAATTAAACATCCCGCACTCAGAATGTCTGTCTTTTCTAAACACGTCTTTGTTAACCTATGCATTTTAATATTTACTTGGAGATACAGGCGATGACCGGGTGCTAAGGCTCAAATGCCAGACCTCTAGCTCAAGGTGCGAAAAGTTTACGTCTGATCCTACTGCAGTGCAGTGGATTATTTATTTCTAGAAAGGATAAACAGTGGACCTGTGGGCTATAGACTAGTCACATTAAGATCCTTTGGTAATTTAAAATACTATGTTATTATTAAATCAAAATAGATGGAAGCCAGTGAGGTTGAATAATGTAATCATTTCATTCGTACTCAAAGTTCTGCACCTTGCTGCAAAAGTGTTCACATATCTTGGGTGCGTGTCTTGATAATAGGATAGGAAGCTTCAAAGTTGTTTAAATCTGTCAGTCTGTAACTACCCCTTTTAATTTTCTCCCACTATAAAGGAAACTGTTGAGGTGAGCGACAAGAATTATTAAGTCCTCGCAAATGTCTCCTGTTTTAAACGCCATTAAAGCTTGCACAGCCCGCTCGGTCGAAAGAGTAATAAATTAGTCACCACATTGGCTTAATGTATACGCGTACGAAAACTTTACATCTAATTTAATCTTTGTCCCTTGTTTATACAAAAATATATTCAGGCAATATGCAGCACACAAATAGTATTAGGTCACTGACAGCAACAGTGATAAAATACAACAGTGTGCTTCTGCATAAACAGCAAGTAACTTGCAGCTGTTTATCATAAACATTACGTCAGTATCTATGTAATTTCTTGGTTTATATGGTAAACTATTAACAGTTCTTTTCGCTTGGGGAGAAGATCGGACGTGAACATTAGCAATGATACTGTACTTTAAAAGTGACATTACTTCTTTTCAAAAGTCAGTGACATTGCCATTGGCAGTGATACTCTACTTTAAAAGTGACAGTAATTCTTTTCAACGGTTAGTGACATTACCACTGGCAGTGAAAAGTGTCATTAATTCTTTTCAAAAGTCAGTGCCCTTGCCATTGGCAGTGATACTCTACTTGAAAAGTGACGTAATTATTTTCGATAGTCAGTGACATTGCCATTGGCAGTGACACTCTACATTAACATTAAAAAAGTAACAATAAAACTTTTTAATAGAGAATGACACTTTCGAGTGACACTGAGACTACTTTAAACTGCCTGGAACACTTTTCAAAAGACAGTGACATTGAGACTACTTTAAACTGCCTGGAACACTTTTCAAAAAGACAGTGACATTGAGACTTCTTTAAACTGCCTGGAACACTTTTCAAAAAGACAGTGACATTGAGACTACTTTAAACTGCCTGGAACACTTTTCAAAACACAGTGACGTTTTGAAGAGAAAATAACGCTAAGGTCAAACTGACCGTAATATTGTCAAGAGACAACACTGTCAGGAAGGGCGATTATAGGCGATACTGTTAGTAATCTTGTCAACAGACAGAACATCGACAACGACAGCGCTACTGTACTTTAAAACCAACAGCAAAATTTGTGAATGGACAGAAAACTTCCAAGGAAAGCGAAACTATACTTTTAATATGACAGCAATACTTTTCAATAAAAGGTGACATTGTCCGATAGACAATAAGGCTGCTTTTAAAGTTTATTTATTTCAATATTGTTAACAGAGCAAATAATTATTTACCGTTGTTGAATCAAGTCTCTACGCTGCAAATTATCTCTGGAATTTAATCCCGATAGTAAGATTCAACAATTTAAAGCGTACACGTTTTTAACTAGAAATATACCGAGGTCTCGGCTACAGCACTTAACCACAAAATAAATTTATTGCTGATTTTTATAAAATATAGTACAGATTCTTTTCCCCATCAACATTCTTCTGCTAATTGAAAAAAACAACAAACATTTTCCAGGTCACCAACTGAGAAAATTTTAGTTTTAGAGGTCGCGTGCCTATAAGGGTGACTGGATGTAATGGGTTATCGTGTGCATGTAAGAGTGACTGTCTGTATTTGGTGATTTTGTGTCTGTAGTGTAAGTGAGATCTGTGTCTGTCTGTATTTGGTGACTTTGTGTCTGTAGTGTAAGTGTGATCTGTGCCTGTAGTGTAAGTGTGATCTGTGCCTGTAGTGTAAGTGTGATCTGTGCCTGTAGTGTAAGTGTGATCTGTGCCTGTAGTGTAAGTGTGATCTGTGTCTGTAGTGTAAGTGAGATCTGTGCCTGTCAAGGCAACCTTATGGCTGTACTGAGCAGTCTATCGCCTGTAATCGGTGACCCTCTGACTTTAGTAAGTGACCTTGTCATTGCAGGAAACAAATGGAAAGAGAGTGGTTTAACTAGGACATTTAAATAAATACGCACAATACACATTTAAATATTCCAAATGATTGTGGGAATTATCGTTTCATCAAACTGAATATTACAACTAGAATACTAAAATCTTACATCGATAATTTATAATACGTTCAAGGTCCCTTAGTCCACAATCGTACCACTAGCGCTCAAGACAGAAATGGGTGTCAGTTAAATGTGTATATCAAAACGGTTCACTGCTGTAAATCACACGATCAAGTAGAAAACGTCACGTGACCAAGTATAACGCTAATGATCACTATTTCACTTCTGTGCTAGACTGAAAGAATTGTAACCCTTATTCACACAAGATTTCATCATCATAATAATAGCATTAGAGACATAACATTGTGTAGAATACCGATACATTAAATCTAAAAATCTAAAATTAACTGTTTTATTTCTGCACTATGGTTACTTGTGTCTTTTTCATTAACATTGATTATATTGTATAGGTAACGAAAGCGTAATTAAAAATTTCGACTTTGCTGTTCATGTTTATACTTGAAAAAAAAAAGTGGTGTGCGTTTTAAATAAAATAAACGTTAGTGAGCAGCCAATGAACGTTGTTAAAAAACAATAAATGAACGTTGTGTGGTGACTGTTGAAGACAATAACTGAACGTTATTGAGCCCGTGAAATGAACGTTGTTGAACACAATAAACGAACGTTGTTGAGAACCATCAATGAGCGTTTCTTAACACAGCAAATAAAGTAAATGCTGCTGAAAATAGCCAATAAATAAATGCAAGAGATAAAAGAATTATTACGGAACGAAACCGAATAATTATAATATGTGGAAAGGTGAGTTTTGTGCCCCTGTGGAGAGCTGAGAGCAATGTGTGAAGACAATTACCTGCAGATGTTACACATTTTTTTTCCTTCAAAATTTAAATCAAGTGGAAAATGTCACCTTAACAGAGAGAAGGGGCGACAAAATACTGACATAAGCTGCTAAAGAACGGGGAGAGATGACACTACCAGATCAAAAGCGAACTTACATATTCATGACTGCCGCTTAGAAGTGTCACGTTAAATCAGTTTAAAAGAATATTATTGCTGACCTATAAAGATAAGTAAACTTAAAACTTGAAGCACCAATCATCGACCTTGAAAAATTACGGAAATAGCACTTTACTCACTTCAATCTTCCCTAGCTTCCTTACCCCAAAAAAGAATTTGGCTATAGAAGAACATAAATAGCCAATAGCATTTTTTTTTGTTTGTTCAAGACATGTAAAAGTAAACAGTACGACTAGCAAGGATTAAATTACCAAACACAAAACTCTTTTTACAGACAAACAACTACATACAATGAACCAAACAGAGAAATGAATTACTACCAAGAAACAACAATGTTCCAAGTTTTCATTATTAATGTATTCAACACAGGAATTATTCACCGTCGACCATGTAAAAAAAAAAAGAAGAAAGCAAACAAAAATTAAATAAATAAAAACTTATCTACAACCTCCTAACAATATACCAAGAGCTAGATGTAGATGACATACAAAGTATACAACATAAATTATTAACGACGGTTTAAAGCTACAAGGGAACAAGTAGAATTTTTCTACAACTGAATTATACATTATACAGGCTAGCCGCTAGAAGCACTGAGCACATAGTTATGCATGCAGTTACCGCTTTCTGGATGTTATTACCTAAACTTCAGACCTAACTCAGCACAATACACACACACACACACACACACACACACACGTTTGTGGTCAAGTCTATCAATAAATATATGAAATGCGCTTACAGCAGGGTAGACCAATAAACAATATTAAAGATTTATAGCAAATAAAGCGTTTGAAGCAAATATAGACCAATAAACGCATGCTAAGCGTTTACAAGCAAAGATCTGTAAAAATAGACCAATACAAGGTTCTTAGCAATAAATATACATTAAGTGTCTGCTACATGGTAGACCAATAAACATCTGTTAAACGTTTGTAATGTATGGAGTGGTAAACATCAATTAAATGTCTGTAGTGAGAACACACAACATCTGACGCGAAGTGTAGCCTGTAGCCGAATAAACATTAATTAAATGTCTGTAGTGAGAACACTCAACATCTGACACGAAGTGTAGCCTGTAGCCGAATAAACATTAATTAAATGTATGTAGCAAAATAACCAAACATATGCAATAAACATTAATTAAATGTATGTAGCAAAATAACCAAACGTGTGCAATAAACATTAATTAAATGTCTGTAGCAAAATAACCAAACGTGTGCAATAAATACGTTCAAGGTGTAAAGCAGGAGAGAGCGATACATGGTAAAGGTAAGTGGACGAGAAACATTTCATACAGCAATATACTGATCTGAGCGCTGGTAGATGGCTAGCGTGTGATAAAAGTAAGTGGACGGGAAACATTTCATACAGCAATATACTGATCTGAGCGCTGGTAGATAGCTAGCATGTGATAAAGGTAAGTGGACGAGAAACATTTCATGAGGACGGCTGAAGTCATTCAATCGACTGACTCTGCAGTAAGTAATAAATTCACCCTATCTTTCAGAGAACAAAAGCATTCCATGTGGTCTGAAGGCCGACTTTCTCTTTCCTAAACGTCACTTGCTCACCTGTAACGGGGAACTTTGTTCTTTATTTTCCCCATCAAAAACATTCTCTAGAATTAATGTCCCTAATTTTTTTATATTTTCATTTAAACTGGCATTAGAATTTATGTCCCTTTACTATATTTCAATTTAGAAAGCACTAGAATTCATGTAAATATATATTTCCATTTAAACGTGCACTAGAATTCATGTACCTATATACTATATTTCCATTTAAACGTGCACTAGAATTCATGTACCTATACTATATTTCCATTTAAACGTGCACTAGAATTCATGTACCTATACTATATTTCCATATAAACACACAGTAAAAATAATGTAGCCTTCATCTGTTATATTATCACCATTAGCCTCTTGTTTTTTCATTATAAATATGCTCTACGTCTAATGTACAATGATTACATTATCACTAATGGCTTGTTTTATCATAGTAAACATGCAATGCACGTAGTCCATAAGTAGTACAAAGAGAATCAATTTAGCTCGTTTTCTTCATCATAAACGTGTACTACAGTCAAAATATGTGTAGTAAAAGTAGTAGTCAACTACGTGTACAATGGTCAAAGTATGTATAGTGCAGTCAATTATGTATAGTACAAAGTATGTATGCTAGAATCAAAGCAGGTGCTTCATACGACCAAGAGCGTTTGTTGGTGTTTGTCGTAAAAAGTCATCCTTTTTTTTTTATTTTAAAATGGCATATAGCTTTCTCAGGATGTGTGTCTGGCAAACAAGGCGCACTAATTTCTAGCCTGTCCGATGTGACGTCATAATAGGGCACTGACCAGAATGTGCCAAGCGCAGAGATCAGATAATAAATCAGTGAATATTTCTGGAAGAATTCATTAGGAAAAGTAAAGTCTTTATGTTAAAGCTTATAAAATATAAGTAAGGGTTTTATTGAGTTTTACTTTTTTTTTAAACTTAGTTTTGAATATTGAGTTTTAATAAGTATATTCATTAGTGATTATATCATATCAACTAATGACGTAATAAACGGGAGTTTTCATTATTAATTTTTTGCATGACCAAAATGTCATGAAGAGTGCCATTACTAATAACTGTATTATGAAAATAATTAGGCTACTTATCAAAATCGCTGACATCACAACTGTCTTCATGGTTGATTGCTAATTAAAATAAATAATGTTCAGAGTGATTTAGGTATCTAGCACTTCTTAAACATAGTGACACACCTGTGTCTTGCTAGCACTGTACTAATTAAACATAGTGACACCACCTGTGTCTTGCTAGCACTGTACTAATTAAACATAGTGACACCACCTGTGTCTTGCTAGCACTGTACTAATTAAAACATAGTGACACAACCTGTGTCTTGCTAACACTGTACTAATTAAATGTAATGATATACCGAGTGTCTTACCGGTAGTACTATTTAAATATAGTAAAATTTATATTACGCGTGTCTTTCTAGCACCGTACTAATTAAACAGTGACATAATGTGTCTTGCTAGCACTGGTGGTTTAAATATGTCCTTGACTGTTACTGATTACAGACAATGGTATAAAAGGTGTATGTGCTACTGGTACAACAGGTGTATGTGCTATTGATTAAAGATGGTGGTATAATAGGTGTTTTAGCTAATACATATAAAGATTACAACATTTTCACATGAACTGAGTTCGCAAGTGGCTATTGAGCAGAGGATTAATGCAAATGCCATGTTTTTGCTCGGAAACTCAACCTAATTTACAGCCCACCGTTCAGCTGATCTACTTTACCCTTTTAAGTTCATTATTAAGATTTTATACCTTACCCCCTTTAAGAACTTTCTGAATGGGAAGCGGAGTTGGGGTGGGTGGGGATGGGCACTGTTATCACAGGTTAAAAGAAATAGCATCAAACTAAATGTGTCAGTAGTGTTTGATCATGGACCGCGGCGTTCGTTTGATCAAGGGCGGATCACTTTTGGCCCGCCTCCTTATGTTGACAACTAGCAACCTCAAAGCACAGAGATGGTTTACTGATGGAAAGATCTATGATTTCAATATATAAAAGAAATGCTTCTATGACTAAGAAAATTGTGGTTTTAATATGACTCACTAGCTGCCAACCATAAGAAAAAGGATGGTTATTGCCAACCATAAGATATGGGCGGTTTTAATATTCACTGGCTAACTACCAACTAAAAGACAACGGATTTTTTAAAAAAGATATTATTCTTTGACTAAATGCCAACCTAAAAAATGTATGTTTTTGTGACTCATTAGATAACTGAAAACCATAAGAAAAGATAGATTCTTTGACTAACTGCAACAAGGGAGAAAAAACGGTTTTAATATGACTCATTGACTAAGTGATTGTATTACAATAATCAATGTGTCTTAGCAGTCAGTAACACTTTTATAATAATCAATATGAATCAATATTTCTCGGTAGTCAGTAACTCTTTATCTAAGGACGTATTCTGTTAACTATATCTAAGGACGTGTTCTGTTAACTATATCTAAGGACGTGTTCTGTTAACTATATCTAAGGACGTATTCTGTTAACTATATCTAAGGACGTATTCTGTTAACTATATCTAAGGACGTATTCTGTTAACTATATCTAAGGACGTATTCTGTTAACTATATCTAAGGACGTATTCTGTTAACTATATCTAAGGACGTATTCTGTTAACTATATCTAAGGACGTATTCTGTTAACTATATCTAAGGACGTATTCTGTTAACTATATCTAAGGACGTGTTCTGTTAACTATATCTAAGGACGTGTTCTGTTAACTATATCTAAGGACGTGTTCTGTTAACTAAGAAAAGGTAGCAGTTCGTGTCTGGTGACGTATTCTGAGAACTAAGAAAATATAACATAAAACAATTTATCAAAATGCACCATATATTAGGCTTGGAAGTGGGGGAGGAGGAAACGCCGAAAATTTATCAGTAACACTGTAAACGCACTCAAACTAAAAATCTCGTTAGTATATAATAATCCACTATAACAACAACCCCCCACATCAGTAGCATATTAAATTCACTTAAACGCAACGGTAACATAATTAACTCACTCAAACAAACACGACACTGACGTAATTAACTCACTCAAACACGACAGTGACATAATTAACTAACTCAATCACAACAGTGACATAATTAACTAACTCAATCACAACAGTGACATAATTAACTAACTCAAACACGACAGTGATATAATTAACTAACTCAAACACGACAGTGATATAATTAACTCACTCAAACACATCAGTGACATAATTAACTCACTCAAATAAACAGGACACTGACATTAACACACTCGTAGAAACACGACAGTGACATAATTAACTCATTCATAGTCACATAAATACGACAGTGACACAATTAACTCACTCATAGAAACGCGACTGTAACATAATAAATCCAATCTGAGTCAAAGAAATAAGACAGTGACATAATTAACTAACTCAAACTAAATTTTGTGATTTGATGAGAGACAGCAAAAAGTTATACATATATATATCCAGCCCAGACAGCAACAAGTTATACATATATATATCCAGCCCAGACAGCAACAAGTTACAACTGTGAGCAACAAAATAATGCTAGCCATCTTGTGCCCACGACACTCTGTTTATCCACTCTTCTCTTCACGAGTTTCTAACTTGCAATAAAGCCTTTCAATCTAGTTCGAATGAGGAAAGGTATAACGGTAGCAGTTTTAACCAGTTTACAGATGATCTGTAACGAAGTTATAGAAAGTGTAAAGGTAGTCAGTGACTTCGACATAACCAATTTTCATATAAACTCAAATGTAACCAAATCCTCTTTCGAAACAACCAGCCTGTGAAGTAGTCTTCTCGTATTACCAGCAGCGGCCCTACTAAAAAAAAAAAAAAAAAAAATTACGTCAACGTCACAGACAGTCCCGTCTGCAGGACGGAATAAAACTACGCTGACAGTCTATTACCGAAAACGTTCAAATAAACAAACAGCACACCAGCAGAAGTATGGGGACATCTATAAACGTTCTCAAACCTAGGGCCGTTCTCACTGGAGTAGATATGAGTCAATCAACACAGACAACCTATAGTTACAAAATAATGACAATACTACTGGCAGTGTGTTCTTGAAATGCAACTATGTATGCTGTATACAACATAACCGAAAGGGGTTCTTGAAATGCAACTATGTATGCTGTATACAACATAACTGAAATGGGTTCTTGAAATGCAACTATGTATGCTGAATACAACGTAACAGAAGCATATGAGATCACCTCACATGCCCAGTGCAGCACTGTTCAATAAAGTACGAAAGCCTTGTTTGGTAACCTTTAATAGAGTAATATAGTTTTGATTTCATTTGCTACTTTTACACATAGCTTCTATAATAGCGTGATTGTAAAATGACCTCTCTCTCTCTCTCTCTCTTTCTTTCTCTGCTGTATGAATGAAAAAAAACGGTGAAACTCAACTAAAATTGCTGTTTTCGTAGGTAAATATTTAAAATGTTTAGATGTTAGAATGAAAAGAAAATCTCACTCACGACGATGCAACTTAAGCTCACGACAAACAAATAAGTAAAAGAAAAATGTCACAGAGACAAATTAATTTACTTTGTCATCAAGTCCAACCATTCATATCAAATACTAGTTTAAAACTATTGCTAACAATTTTTTAAAATGAATTTGTATCACTAACTTGTGCAGTTTACAAAATAATGATGTGACACTAACACCACCTAGTTAAAGGTTATGGTTATTATTACTAATTAATCACCTATAACTAATTATAAGTAATGAGAATATCAATTTATGTTATTAATAATTCTTCAGAAGACACACTCGTCTCTCTCACTTGGCGGATATGCGGGCACTGTAAACGTTTTCTCTCTTCCACAACATTAAAGACAAACAACATTATTTCCGTAGGTGGAAAACCTTTACCAAATGAGAAGATAAATCCATTTGTAAACTATATTTCGTGAGCCCCCAACCACCTACTTTCTTCTCCAGCATGGTTATCAATATGTGTAAAAAGGTCAATAATTGTAACAATAAATTTATTAAATCAACAATTAAATATACATATTAAATATACAATGAAAAGATTATTTGATGTTAGTGTTTCCATGAAACCACATTCGAATACTTTCAAAACTTATACAGTCTTCTATCCTAACACAGATCATCAGATAAGTGTCAATATAAATCACAAGGTAATTCTTATCAGAGAACAGAAATGGAGTTATAGAGAATATAGCAACAATAGCTTGTACATAACTTTGCCTAGATGACTACCTCAATAGTCTTTCACATGCTTTCACAATAAAGTCACAAGTACATTGTCACAATTGTATTGTCAGTCCAGGTGTTTGCCTTGGATGTTGTAGAACACTGATGAGTTGCTATTCTCTCGAGACTAACCTGGGCACTCTGCCATATTAGTTCCCTCAAGCAGAACAACAATGTAGCAATTTCCAGTAACTTCCTTGCCACAGAAATTCCATGATGTAGTCATATACTTTGCCATCATACATCAACGGAGTGCAGTGTATCCGTAATCTACACACTGGGTGTAGATATTTCTCGAGCCTACCATGGTCATAGTGGTTTATAAATCAGTAAACTGGCAGATTTTGGTGAAATCACAAAAGGCTGCTACTTCTCTGTATTATATAATCAGGGAACAACCACCAAGTTTCCAGTTTATTCATCCCTTTAACTCCATTCTTTCTTACATTCAAGTCTCAACTTACAGTTTCCTGCAACAGTATTTATTAGCCCAATGCATACAGCATAATAAATACAACATGATAGTTTATGAATGTGTTCACTAGAAACAATGTCAAGTGTTTAACATATTACATACAAACATCATAATTCACACTTGTAGAAGTAATACTCTACTCACATAAAACATGTCTACATAAAATGCAAGTATAATATATCAATAGCAAAATGCATGAAATATTTCTCTCTCAATCAGTCAGTAAGTCAACATTAAGCTAATGGCTGCTTTTCATGACTAGACTTCTTGCCACACCAAATTCAAAGTGATTAGACAATAGAATTCTTTACAACAGGTAAACTTTTTATCTCAGCCCATTGGCTGGTCTCATTCTTGTAAATCTTAACCATTGGATAATAAAAACTAGTCATCTACCTAAAATCAGTTTAGATTACATCAGCAAGTCTTGAACATTCTTTACCTGAGTTGTTTACTTCCAACTTTGACACTTAAAAATATCAGAACAAGCAGTGCCCATGGTCGGGTCACTTTAACATTTAACAATTTATATAACAATTAAGTTTAGAAATAGGGATAGGCAAATTTACTCCGCCACAAATAATGTTTCCAATAATTTTTATTCTTAGGCTATGAAGGTACAGAATTCTTTCTTACTTTCATTTCGATTTAGCAGATTACAGCATTTCTTTTAAGATTTGTTCTAATAAAGTTGAACAAATTAAAGCGTAGTTTCATGACAAGAACTACAATTTATTAAATGAGCTGCTTGAGTTTCATTACTAATGGTCAACAAAAATATATATATTTATTTATAAGCAAGAGTTTCCACGTGTCTCGGAAGGTGAAACTGCAACATCATAAAAAAAAAAAATCCCTAAAAAAAATTCAATTATTTTATTTTAAAACCTCGCCTGAGAGGCACTAGGGTCCTACTGGACAATAAAGAAGAAAAAGGGAAAAGCTCCACACACAACAGAGAAGAAAAAAGTTAATCACAGCAGAATAGAGATTTTAAAAATACTACTTATGGGTGCTAATCTCTTCCCTTGTCTATTACAAAAATTGTGTATGACTGTAGGTTATACACCATAAAAATATATATATACGCACGCACGCACAATGTGTTACTCAAGAACAGGCATTGCACACAACGTGAAATTTTATATAATATATATGATGAATAATAAGATGAGCTCATAATTAGACATTTCATCTGACCGATTATCATGTAAGTAAGATAGGCGAACACGAGTGTCATGTGCAAGATATGATAACACGAGTGTCGTGTGTAAGATATGATAACACGAGTGGCGTGTGTTAGATGTGAGAACAAGAGTGTCGTGTGTAAGATATGAGAACACGAGTGTCGATATGAGATATGAGAATAAGAGATTATAGTTCAGCGTAGAACTGGCACACAATATCACATGCCTCTAGTCTCTAAAACCAGGATTAGAGGGTGAGTACTGACAATATCACAGGCCTCTAGTGCTTTAAAGCCAGGATAGAGTGTAGGACTGACACAATATCACAGGCCTCTAGTGCTTTAAAGCCAGGATAGAGCGTAGGACTGACACAATATCACAGGCCTATCTATAGTGCTCCAAATCAGGATAGAGTGCAAGAGCGGACAGTATCATTTCTCAAGTGCTCTACACTAGTCTACAGTTTACGATCTGACTGTGACAGGCCGCGTGCTCTAAAACTAGGCCATCAGAGACTTGCGAAGAATACATTTTTATTTTTGAGCAGTCCGAAATCAGTCAGTGCTTGCACAGTATGCTGTTAAAGGCTTGAGCATAGAAATCGATACATCACTGAAGGATTATGACCAACTTTTATCGATTTCGCAGCACACACATAACACAAATATCCATGGTTCGCAATCGTATACAGAAACAATCACATCACCCATGTAATCACGTTTTCTTGGTAAAGACAAATCATACGTGAAATAGGCATGTCAATCACACTTCATCATACAAAAATAAAAATGTCACGCATAATTACACTATTTTCACACAGACAAATCACACTGGTATTCACATTACTATACAAAAATACATCGGTCACAAATATTTTCCTATTCTTTCGTAGAGTTGCTATTCACAAGTAAACAAAATAACACATATGACATAGTTACTATAAAATAACACCACCATCCCTCTCTCTCACACACCTCTCTCTCTCACACACACCCTCTCTCTCACAGACACAACCTCTCTCAAACACACAACCTCTCTCTCTCTCACACTCACAGACACCCTCTCTCTCACACACACAACCTAACATCCATAATTTCAAAATAAACACATCACTCATGTAAACACACACTGCCCGTCATAAATGAACGTTTCACACACACACACACACACACACACACACACACACACACACACACACACACACACACACACAAAAGTATGATATTCACGTATACATAAGACACACTGCATATAGTCACGTTGCCATATACATAAACATTTCACATTCTCCACACGGGAGAACCACATGCATTTACATTATCACACATAAATAAACACTTCACGCACACATGTATGATTTTCACAGTACTCATACAAACAAAGCACATTGGTTAATCTGGAATTAACGCAGGCAGTATAACATCACATAAATAAACACTTCACGCACACATGTATGATTTTCCCATTACACATACAAACAAAGCACATTGGTTAATCTGGAATCAATACAGGCAGAACAACATCACATAAATAAACACTTCACGCACAACATCACAGCTGAATAGGGATCTCGAATACAGATCGATAAATCACTGGAAAATAATGGCAAATATGATCGATTTCATCTTATTCACCCAGACAACCAGGCCAAAAAGCGCGGGTATTCTATTAATATACTTCTCTATAGACGAACATTCTAGAACCAAAATATATACTTCTCTATAGACAAGTATTTTAGCACCAAAAATATACTTATCTATAGAGTATAGACGAACATTCTAGAACCAAAATATATACTTCTCTACAGACAAGTTGTATTTTAGCACCAAAAATATATATTTTTCTTTAGACGGGTATTCTAGTACCAACAAATACTTCTCTATAGAAGGGTATTCGAGGACCATTCACCAACACATATACTGAAGGGTAATCAAGCAGCGTTATAATTATATCAATGCATTCCAGTACCAACAGCGATAATTATCTATAGACAAGTAATATATTACCACCACAGACAAGTATATAACTGAAAAGTAGTCAAGTACCACCAAAATTTCATCTATAGACGGGTATTCTACTTCTAAGTTCTAGTCCCAGGCACATATACTTATCTACAGACGACTATACTATGTCTAGTATCAGGAAATCTATGGCCGAATAATCCACATGTACTTCAGGTATCAGTGTGAAGATTCCCCTTCCCACTGCCATAACTGATGACACAAATGCAGATTAAAGTCTCGAGAAGTATCGTAACGTTTCGTTGTCCTATGCGTTTGAATAACTGTTGTTTTCAGTGAGTAAACCGCCAGAACCCTTGATAAATAGATGTTTAGATTAAATAAATAATTACTTTTGTGTAATCTTTTTGTAGCAATAAGTTTGACTGAATAGCTAGTTTGCGAAGGGGGGTGGGGGTGGGGGTGGAAGGAGACCGATCAGGCTACAAAAAACTGAGAATTTATATTTATAACATTCTAGATGTTGAATCTCTTTTACAAGGTCACTTCCTTTCCACGTGTTCAATAAGATCCACCTCTTTTTCATCTGTGATGAAAGACACTAAAAGGGGGAAAGTTTCATTATAGATGGTTATAGTACTTCTAGTATAGCACATATATCTATCTATTGATGGGTATTTCACTTCTAAAATCAGTACAAATACTTATATATTGACAGAATCTACCATCTGCATGTGTCTATATATGAAGGTATTCTAATATAAACATTTCTGTATAAATCTCTATTATTTTCATTCAGTTAAGAAAAGTCCACGAAGAACCTATGAGTCATATTTTTTCTTTCCAGGAGGACCTATCCCAATGGCTAACACTGGGAGTTTTTTTTTTAAATAAAGTTTTTTGTCATGCAAAGTGGATGTGACTGGCAGCAAATTAGTTTATCACCTAACCAGTCCTCACGAAATTTCAACAAGTGTGTTAATATTGACCTGTCAAAAAAAATCACTAAATTGTTGCATAATGTGTCCAGTTGGGGTGCTATGACTTAACTGTCAAAACATCACCAAAATGTTAGAGAATGTGTTCAGTCAGGGTGCTAAGATTGATTTGACAAAACATCACCAAACTGTTAAAGAATGTGTCCAGGGGTTGCGCTAAGATTGACCTGACAAGACATCACGAACTGTAACATAATATGTGCAAGTTCATTTTCTCCATAGTCTTCATACCCTTCCCTGTTTAGTCTAATATTGTTTGCCCTCGCCTTAAGTTCTGAATGGACTTTGGATGCCACATTTATTTAGCGTTACTGTACTATCAAGCAAATGAAGAGAGAGTAGTTTTAAAATGGCACTAATGAAATAACCATATACAATCCAAATAAACCTGCTTGCACTAAATTGTCAGGTAAACAATAATAAAATATGTGAACAAAATTAACCTACTAAAGTGCACCAAGATAATTAAAATATAAATACAATAAATATAAACAAGACCATACAGCAGACTGTAACAAATAAAGCTGTGGTCCAATCCTCTGTTACACCAAAAAGTGAATTAAAAGAAAAGTCCTACCTAACCAAGTAGAGGTTAAAGTTCAAGATAAACTTCCCAAACTTTTTCAGTTTGAGATTCTGGATAGATGCCCTGGAGTTGTGATGAATGGAGAGAGATGAAAGCATGGTTATATATTTCTGTCATATAACACACTCATTCACATCATGCAGCTAAGACATAAATACAATCACAAAATGAAGTGACTGGTAATATTAGACAGATCGATAGGCAGTTATAAGCTTGACTAAATCACACTCATTCATGCCTCTATAGCTGTAGACAGTCTACAGAATAAACAGAATGGTATGATGAATGAACTAGTGACTTTTAATATGTTAACTAAAGGTGTGATGAATGAACTAGTGATATTTAAATATGCTAATTAAGGTATGATGAATGAACTAATGATATTTAATACATTAACTAAAGATGTGATGAATGAACTATTGACATTTAATATATTATTATTAATTAACGGTGTGATGAATGAACTAGTGATATTCATTATGTTAACTAAAGGTGTGATGTATGAATTAGTGAAATTTAATATGTTAATGTGATGTATGAATTACTGGCATTTAATACATTAACTAAAACTGTAAAAGTGTGATGAATGAACTAGTGACATTTAATATGTTAACTAAAGTTGTGATGTATGAATTAGTGACATTTAATATGTTAATGTGATGTATGAATTAGTGACATTTAATATGTTAATGTGATGTATGAATTAGTGACATTTAATATGTTAATGTGATGTATGAATTAGTGACATTTAATATGTTAATGTGATGTATGAATTAGTGACATTTAATATGTTAATGTGATGTATGAATTAGTGACATTTAATATGTTAATGTGATGTATGAATTAGTGACATTTAATATGTTAATGTGATGTATGAATTAGTGACATTTAATATGTTAATGTGATGTATGAATTAGTGACATTTAATATGTTAATGTGATGTATGAATTAGTGACGTTTAATATGTTAATGTGATGTATGAATTAGTGACGTTTAATATGTTAATGTGATGTATGAATTAGTGACATTTAATATGTTAATGTGATGTATGAATTAGTGACATTTAATATGTTAATGTGATGTATGAATTAGTGACATTTAATATATTAATGTGATATATGAATTAGTGACATTTAATATGTTAATGTGATATATGAATTAGTGACATTTAATATGTTAATGTGATGTATGAATTAGTGACATTTAATATGTTAATGTGATGTATGAATTAGTGACATTTAATATGTTAAGTGTGATGAATGAACTAGTGGCATTTAATATATTAACTAAAGGTGTGATGAATGAACTAGCGGCATTTAATATTTAATTAAAGGTGTGATGAATAAACTAGTGATATTTAATATTTAATTAAAGGTGTGATGAATGAACTAGTGACATTTATTTTAGGTGGTATTCCTTGCATTGCTTTGTAAAAAAAAAAATTGTCTACACTTAGCAGACAAATCCTACTATTTGACTACTATTATTTGTGTGTGTGCACTACAGCTAAATAATTTTGTGTGTGTGCACTACAGCTAAATAATTTTGTGTGTGTGCACTAGAGCTAAATAATTTTTGTGGGTGCACTATAACAGCTAAATAATTTTGTGTGTGTGCACTATAGCTAAATAATTTTGTGTGGATGCACTACAGCTAAATAATTTTGTGTGTGCACCCCAGCTAAATAATTTTGTGTGCACCTCAGCTAAATAATTTTGTGTGTGCACTACAGCTAAATAATTTTGGGTGGGTGCACTGCAGCTAAATAATTTTGTGTGTGTGTACTATAGCTAAATAATTTTGGGTGGGTGAACTACAGCTAAATAATTTGTCACTGTATCTCTTTTTCAAAAACTTTGATTTGTTCAACTGTTTTTCTGTAACATTTTACTAAAGCACAAGTAATTTACGTCTGAGACTGAGAGTGAGACTGACTTTGTACTGTTGACTTAGTGTTGTAAGAGAAATGCATGTAGGTGGTTTTAGATAAATTTATTGTTTCAGTCACACTCTGTATTGTATAAATACACACTTTACAAGTCTGCTATCTGGTTACCTTGTTAGATGTGCTGTACAGACAATGTAACAGAGAATGATTGAGTAATGAATATACACAATAAAAGCAGTCGAAGCAAACAATAGTTAATAAGATGTCCTCAGCAGGACTACAACTGTTCTAGAATCATCTTTCCCAGCGTAAATAACATATTGCAGTTATATATACTAATATAGAGACTGGACTGATTCTTGTCAATACATGCTCACTTACTCATGAACTAACATTAGTCTGTAGTAGTGTAATGTTTGTTGTAGCATTATTTACCTAGATTTTGAGTACCTCTTGAGTCAACTGTAACTATTGTTATATTAAATAGAAAGCAAGTGTAGTGAATAAAAACAGTACGACAGAAACTAGTTCAACTAAATATTTTACATTAAAACAATTGCTAGAAAAGGTAAAAAATGATTAAGAGAATCTTTTCAGAAATTTTCACAACTCTGAAAATAGATTCATTATTACAACAATGGAAAAATATGAAGCATTTAGTATTTACTCTAATTATTCAAGATATGATTACAATAATTTACCATAAATGCTTGCATCATTAGATCTATCTATATACACTTTTTAGAAACAACTGACCAAATTAGTGCTACGTAATACGTGTGTTGCATGTGTACATGAGCTCTCTACCAGAATGTTCAAATTTCAAGTATTTTCTAGCCTGTTACATAACCTAGCAGACTGAAGCAAGCATATTGCATATATATTCAGCAGACCCATCAAAATAGCAGTCAGCTGACTGTGTTTTTTTTAGATGGGAAGAAGAGATGTGAGTTTAAGTGGGAATGGGGACACATATCAAAGACCATTGGTAAAAGCAAAAGTCTTCCTCTCATCCAGTACATGTACACAATTCCTTTCCACTAACTGCAGGAGGGAAGGGGCAGCATGAGTCCCCTTCCAAAGCTTCTTGAGGCTATATTAGTTATTACACAAAATAACTTTCTAATTTTAAACAAATTCTCTCTCTTCTTCAAATGCTTTTCCTAGGGTTGAGTGTTGGATGTCGTGAAATACCACATTGAAAAATTTATTTTACTCACAGAAATAAACATGCTACATATTATGTTACATTGCTATTCAGATATAAATATACCATACAGCTTTCTCATTACCCATACATCAATAAACATACACCATTTGTTCACTTTACTCAAAGAAATAAACATGCCAAAACTTCATTTACATTGCCATTCAGAAATAAGCAGAATACATAGCTATTCCTGTTACCCATATACTATATAAATAAACACAACACTATCTAACCATTTTATTCACAGAAATAAAGAAGCTGATTCAACCTTGACATTAACTTCAATATGCAGCCAGAAACTCTGCTAATGTGCTCTTTATTTAGTGAACTACAAATAAATCAGCAAAAACTCTGCACTAAACCTTCACTTAATTGCTACATTGGTACTTCAGCCAATGCCTATGGCCCAAGGGCAAGGCCTATGTAATTAAATTTTAGCAAAAGCTCATAATCATTTGTTCTAGCACTTATTCTTTTTACTATTCCTTTGGCCTGACTCATCCCATCATGTATTCATATCCCTATTCCTATGACCTGCACACTCATCTCATCATGTATTCCTATCCCTATTCCTATGACTCATCCCATCATGTATTCCTATCCCTATGCCTGGCACACTGATCCCAACACATTTTTATCACTATTTCTATTACATCAATTCCCATTATTTATTCTTATCACTATTCCTATAAGTATAACTGGCATGGCCATTCTATCATTTATTCTTATCATTATAACTGGCATACCCATCCCATTACTTATTCTTATCACTATACCTATGACTTGTACACCTATCTCAACCTATATTTATTCACTAAGCCTGTGGTCTGCACATGTCTCTGTTAGATTAGTAGAGAAAAAGCAAACAAACAGGTAGTCAAATGTGAAGAAAAAAATATATAATTTAAGATTAGATCTCCATCAGTGTCTGTGACTATCTTAAATAATTATTCAGAACATCTATATCTGAATAAACTTTAATTCATTTTTACCCTCCTTTCTATAACTATGATGCAACCATT
Source organism: Sinotaia quadrata (assembly GCA_028829895.1). Taxonomy (NCBI): domain Eukaryota; kingdom Metazoa; phylum Mollusca; class Gastropoda; order Architaenioglossa; family Viviparidae; genus Sinotaia; species Sinotaia quadrata. The sequence goes on along the minus strand of CM054181.1, from coordinate 37,785,651 downwards.
TAATAAATACCTATGTCTATTGATATTTCCAACTATCTTGAATAGCCTAATTACTTCCAGTATACTACTGTTTGGGACCAGTCTAAAATGTATTAAAAATTTTCATGTAATATGACTAGATTCCTGTGACTATATATCAACTAATGACAACCTTAAATAACTACTTCCAGTATAACCATGTGCATGATTAGACATCCACATGACCTTAAATTATTTTCTATAAAACCACCTGTCGTGACTATCTTAAATAATAATGTCTAGTACATCCTATTTGAGACTAGATTTTCATATAACAAACAATAACTTCTAATACATCTTTTGATGACTAATTTTCTTGTGACTACCTTAAAAAATAAATATTAATTTCAAATAATCTCTGTTAGGACAGATTTCTATGTAACTACATTAAATTATAATTTCAAGTATTCCATGTTTCAACAGATTTCTATGTGACTATATTAAATAATAATTTCAAGGAATCCTGTTTCAACAGATTTCTATGTCTACCTTAAATTATAATTTCAAGGAATCCCTGTTTCAACAGATTTCTATGTGTCTACCTTAAATTATAATTTTAAAGAATCCCTGTTTCAACAGATTTCTATGTGACTACCTTAAATTATAACTTAAAGGAATCCCTGCTTGGAAAGATTTTCATGTGACTATCTAATTCTAAGTATCTTAATAATGATTTTAAATAATGATTTCAGTAATCACCATTTGGACATATTTTCATGTGACTATTGGTTTTCTATCGAAATATAAATCTCACTTATGTCTGCTGCCTGTTGGGCATTTACAAGAACACCCATATTTTAATAACAAGTTATTTCTATCAACCTTTGTTGACGATGAATACCTTTAAAATATTTGCTCCATGTTTGTGACTAGATCATGTTTAGATTTCATTCCCGTTGAATTATCAAATTTCCGTACCACAGGAAAAAAATACTGGGGTTTTTTCAGTGATTTTATTTTAAGACTCAATTTATTAATGGACAATTTAAATATATCCAATAACTTACAATTGGCTGTATTTAATTTACTGAATTTTAGTTAGCCTACTGTTTGATTTAATTTTTTTTTATAAAAGATTAATTTCAACTGTCATCATCTCAGTCTTAATTATTTAAAGCCCGCTTGCTAGCTCATATGATACAGAGATGTAAGAGTGCAATCTCAGAGCATGAACGACAAAACGTCATGGCAGGGAAAGCTGTCTCACCCATGCAAGGATCTCTCTGGCAAATCGTAATGCTGGCTACAAGAATACTGTATTATGTCTAAGTGAACACACACACACAAATACGCAGAGAAAGAAACCCGCTTACCAGTCATTTCTGGTTAATCTTTGTTTGTCAAGCGTCTTGGAACCTTGCCTGTACATTGATAACACAGGTAAATCCATAAACACTGGTCTCGAAACTCTTCGTAAACACGACAATCGGGTCATCATGCACTATCACAAATTACTGCGTTGCCTGTTTGGGCGGTATGGCAGTCTGCATATTTTCCTAGCACACCTTTCACGTACCAGTGACTACCAAACAGGTAGGGAGGTCTGAGGTCGGCCTAACTGAACTGGACGCTTCTTTAAACTGGAGAATCGAGACCATCGTCAGTAATTAAAAACTTACGTACCCTCTGAACTAAGAGACGTTTTAATAATCGAATCAGGCTCTCGAAAAATTTGTCACATCAGTCGTAAAAGCCAATCCCGTATTCCCCAAGTAAGAATCGGAATGAAATCCCAAGATAGATCACCCAGAACATGGTTTCTCAGTGAGTACTCTCACAGGTGGGGTACCTGTTAAAAAAAAAATTGAGCGACTAACTTACTCTTTTAGTCCACAGAGTTAGTAGTCACATAGTAATTTCTGTCGAACCGCACAGCAGTGTCGCATACCATTACTACTGATCCTGTTTGGTGGCATGGGCACGCATGCATTCAAGAGAAGCCATTGCGTTAGAAAGATTGCGTGTGTGGGCCTCTACGATTCTATTCTAGGTCCGAGTAAAAAAAAAAAATTAACAAAATTTAACGGCGTTCGTTCAATGCTCACGACAAATGGTTCAGTCTTGTCAGCTGCCGTTCATGGGTCACATGCTGAGGCCCTGCGCGGGTTTTGTCACCTCTTACAACGCACGCAGAAAGAGTTGGCTATATCAGAGAAAGTGACTAGACATCTGTGCCGCCCGTCATTCAAGTTCGAACTGTATGTGTTAATGGAGGTCCTACCTAAGGGCCGACTTAGTTTTAGTCCATTATGTTCTTCGTTTTTCGCCTGATTTGTAGTGAAATTTACTTCAGAGTTTTGCGATGAGTGGGTTGAGAATTCATGCTTTGGTTTGTGTGTCTTGGCTTTACAAGTTAAATTTATGTCACCGGTTTTATTTAGTGTTCGATGCCTGACCCTGGCAGACAAGCAAGTACAGAAGTTGAAAGAAATGTGCAGTATGAAATCCTTTCGTTGACGACACAATACCTCTGGGCTACCGCGTGCGTTGGAAGACTTTCTACACCCGGGAGCCCCAAAACGTCGGTGTTTTCTTTCCGTTTTTAATTTAGTTTTAACATCACGCAAACAGGTCGGGTTCTTCCTCTTAATATATTCTTGAAATACGTACGCACTACAGTAAACGCGCGCGCGCGCACACACAACCTGAATACATTAATAACAACATAGTAATATGTTTCTCTTGTAAGCCTGATACGATGCAGTGAACAATTTTTTAAAAGGAATGAAAAATTATAAATACCAATAATATATTAGAAGTACAAATAGTAGCTCAAATGACGCTTGGATGAATTATTTTTTTTAGTGTTGATTAGAAGAATCCTCTTTTTATGTATAATGTTCTCCTATCTCCTTTTAACAGTACTGTTAAGATATTTTGACACAGATAATAACATCAGGAAACACAAAAATATTAAGGAGCTAGAAAACAACATTTGACATCATCACCTGGTGATCTATCTCATTCTTGTTAGAAAACAATTGTTTATTTTTTAACTTCAAGCTTGACTGATCTCAGCATCCTCTGCTTCAAATCGTATCAAAACTGTTGTGGTCACTTCAACGAGGCACTGCCCCAAGTAGATGACCTCGACCCATAGGCGGAACCCTACAAATTGTCACATCAGCGGAAACAATCGAAGATAATTAGTTAAAGTTATCAGCCGATAACAATCAAGCATATTGTGTTTATCAAAATGTCGTCATTGCCTAGCACTGGATCCATTGTTCTAAAACAAATTTCCAGTAACAATATTCCACAATCATTATTTCAGTCTGCACGCGCCATCAAGTCAAAACCATGCAGTCACCCCTGTACGCATTTTAATAAACAACAAAGGTATTGCACGGTTTTCCATCATCTCACACCAGTCAAATTACTTTCAAGTTAAAGTAAGCCACAGTGTTTCTGATCATCTCACACCAGTCAAATTACTTTCTAAAATAAACCACAGTTTCTTTGTCACTGAATCCGAATACAGACTCCCGTTTGCAAGTATACGAAAAGATTTTTTAAAATTAAAAATAGCACTCTGGATATCAAAGTTGTCTCGACTGCAATGCTTATCGAAATTATCTGATGTCGAGTTAGTGTTAGTAATGCAGTACTTACCAAATGCACTTGCGTGATTGAAAAACTTAATTGTGATCCTTAAAGTTAGTATTCTTCCAAACATTTTTTCGTAAATTATTTTTTAAAATTTATTATTTCGATAAAACCGAGCCATTCTGTTTTGAATGAACGATAAATGCAGTTTGTGGATGAAAATAGGCCTATATTTTCCTTTCCTGACTTAGTTGAACACAAGGTTTCATGCGTCATCGGGAACGCATTGGCTTGTGACGTCAAATAAGTGAGAATAAAGACATGACGAGTAACATAACTACCAGTCAAGACAAAAGTGTAAGCGATAATGACACTACGTTTTAACTTATAACATACTAAACGACATTTTATATGTGTGTATGTGTGCTAGTTTTGAAGCGTATTTCATCACATTGTTTCTAGATGAAGTTTTGAGGCAAACATAACTGATCTTTTAGACAAATTAAATTATATCCTGGCATATAGTTCTACAATTGCTGTACAATCTACAATTGATCTACAAAATCTGTTCATGCATGTCTAGATATAGCTTCTTGAACACCTTCACCTTACAGCAGCCGTTATAAATGTAATGGGGTAGTGGTGGTGGTGGTGGGGGGGGGTTGCTCGTTTGTTTTGTTTTTTTAAACGATGTACATTTTGAAAACTTCAGTCTCTAGGCAGTGGGCTTCAAATTTGTCTTTAAAAAAAAAATATTTGTTTATTTAAATATGGAACACTGCCTTCTTTCAGTTGTGAATTTGCTACAAAAAAGTAATTGTGAAAAAAAAAAAATATATATATATATACTGAAAGATAAAAACCACTGAAATGGCACATAAACAATGAAGTAAGGATTCCCTCTCGCATTTGACGTCATCCGCGCGAGGTCAGAGCTCTATACTTAGAATTTCTTCGAGATCACGTGTTTTTAAGCTGTCGAAGGTAAAACTGTCAAAATAGTTTCTTTTTTAATTGGTAGAGATCTATTTTAAAGTGGGGGGTTATTTGATTGTTTTTAAATTGGTTATAGGGTTTGATATATTACATGGATTTTAACGGGTTTTAAGAAAACAATACTTACTACTTAACTGCTCCTTACTTCGAGTGTAAGCTTATTGTCCAGTTAGTGTTATAAATCAATCACACATCGCATATAAGCCGCGTGTTTCCCATAAATCTTAGCCATTGGTTAATAAAAATTAAAAAAAACCTCATCCTGTTGGAACTGGTTTGGATTGCATCAGCAATTTCTGTCATACTCTCAACTCGAGTTGTTTACTCCAACTCTGACATACACAAAACAAAATCATAAGGAGTGCCCAAGGTCGGGTTACTTCGACAATTTAACAATTTATACAACAATTAAGCCTAGAATTAGTGGTAGGCAAATTTACTCCACCACACGCCTCAATGTGAAATCAATGACAGCTGAAATCTGTCGCGAAGGACAAATGAAGCAAAACATATGATGTCAAGTTTGTCACTATTTTTACCGCAGCCATTCCTTATGAAGAAAGTCAGTCTTTTTTTTACCCATATGATAGTCTCCATTAACGAGAGCCTAGTTTGGATGTGGATGCTCTGATGACAAGGATTGAGAGCAAAATGAAAGCCTGATTTGAGTGTGCATGCTGAGGCGACAGGGATTGAGAGCAAAAGGAATACCTGGTTTGAGTGTGCATGCTGAGGCGACAGGGATTGAGAGCAAAAGGAGAGTGGTTTGAGTGTGCATGCTGAGGCGACAGGGATTGAGAGCAAAAGGAGAGTGGTTTGAGTGTGCATGCTGAGGCGACAGGGATTGAGAGCAAAAGGAGAGTGGTTTGAGTGTGCATGCTGAGGCGATTGGGATTGAGAGCAAAAGGAAAGCCTGGTTTGAATGTGCATGCTGAGGCGATAGGGATTGAGAGCAAAAGGAAAGTCTGATTTGAGTGTGCATGCTGAGGTGAAAGGATGTGCAAAAGAAGAGCAAACGGAGGGTTTGGTTTTTATGTGCATGCAGATGTGACGTATTTAGTCGTTGCGCTTGGCTGGAGAGTTTAATTCCGATATTACTGTCGGTCTTCTCTCTACTCTCACGCTCGAGTCGGTCTTTGTCACACGACACAAACTGTAACTCGACCTCAAACAACAACCCTGGAATTCAAACTGTTATGTACTCATGAAATGCCTTTAGGTTACAAACGACGCACTCTTCTTGTGACGTACACGGTAGTGGTCTACAGATGGAGGAGGAAAAGGTAAATCGCTGTAGGGAAAGAAAAGTAAAAAAGAAAGATTAGAATTTTGCCGCTGGTAAATGGTTGTTGACTTGGACTTTCTGGCTTGTCACTTTTGGCAGCCAGTGATTTCTTTTGCAGCCAAGTTATCCCTTTCGTGTCACACCCGGCTATGACGTTTGTGACCGATTTAATAGAAAGCCTCTGTTGTAATTTTGAGTTTTCCACTTGGATAAAATGCACTACAGTGCTAAGTCGCGCTGAAATTCCGGGTACACTTACAAACTTTCGCCTTCGGGTTCTCGTTATAAATTAATTTCAAAAACAATTTTAACAGTTCCCTATATTGTCTTAAGTTCTATGGTGAGTTTCTTAGCAAAAAAACACAAATTAATTAAGTAATTGTCTTTCTATTACTACTTAACTGCGAATTTAATTACACACCGTTTACTTTGGGCTACCATTGAGCCGTATAGGAATGTATATTACTTGTTATTACGTCATTTAATTATAACTGCCCACTGTCTAGGACGTCACTAACCTATGAGAACATCACGCAAGGAAAAATGTTTTATCTTTTTATTGCAAAATAACGTAAATACGGAAATAATAATTCATTTTTATTTTATTTTTCATTAATTTAGAAAAAAAATAATCGTATGCGAAAGAAGCCTTGTAGTTTTAGTAAAATATTCCCTCTAATAATGTGGAGTTGACGAGGCACCCAAATCCTAACGACGTGGAGTTGACGAGGCACCTAAATCTTAACGACGTGGTGTTGACGAGGCACCCAAATCCTAGTGACATGGTGTTGACGAGGCACCCAAATCCTAATGATATGGTGTTGACGAGGCACCCAAATCCAAATGACGTGGTGTTGACGAGGCGCATTGTGCATGCTGGACACTAAAAGTGTTCCTAGCAGCAACGATTTTCACAGGGAACCATAATGACCAGGTTTATCTCTTGTGTCGAATACTGACTGACCACGCTTGAGTGACTCTGATGGACACTGTCAAACTCAAAATGTCCAAGACCAAGTTTATCTCTTTTGTTGTCTGTAAGCTGTCCACGCTTGACTGATTCTGGGGGACACTGACAAACCTTCAATGTCCAAGACAATTTATCAAGAAAACATATTTTTTTGCAGATGAATGCATTTTCTAAACTCATTCCTTTTTTTACTCAATACGTTTCCGTCCTTTATGAGTTCTTTTCCTTTATTTCTAGTAGTATTTTCAAATTGACTGCTTACTAGAAACATCCAATTAGCTAGGACTGGAACCGCTAAATACAGGATACACTTTGTAGGATTTAATCATTATAATTAACCTCTGTACAGATTTGTCACCTAATTAAGCGTATTCTTTTAACCATTGGCTTTCTTAGCGCTTGGTTTGATGCGATTTTTGAATTTGTTAGATGAAGTGTGTGAACACGACTTCTTTTCAGTGGTTACACATGCATAGTTCATGACTCATTTTACATGTTAAACTGATTAACTATTTATTTATTTTATTTTATTAAAAAAAAGTATTGAAATACTAACATTTTGTAAATCCATAAGAAAACAGTATGCTGATTATTTTTTAAGGGTGGTGGTGGTGGAGGTGAACTTTAAAAGACGAACTGAAAAACATTCTTTTAATGATGTTCTATCAAGAAGGAAATACGTCAAGACCGGACCATTATAGTCGATTTTTTTTTAACATTGTGACGATACTAGGGGAAGCTTCCTGGAAATCAATTTATCTTTTGATTTAAGTGAGGCAAGCCACTGATAAAATTCGGCGTGTCCTTTTTCCTTCTTGATGCTGCAATAATGGCTAATTTCTCATTTAGAATGTTTGGTGTTAAGTTCTGGCTCGTTCGCACATACTTAATTCATTCTAGTCTCAATTTTACGACTACCGTACACTCCCTTATACTCTTGTTTTTCCTAAGTTATGAATGAATTATACCAAGTACTTTAAGTACATCCTTCCATTCAAACTTTACTACGGGGGGGGGGGGGGGAGGATTATATTTCTTCCTAGATACATTTGATACTTTATGCTACACTACTTAATGTTGCACAACTTTATGCTACACTACTTAATGTTGCACCACTTTATGCTTCACAAGTTTATACTGCACAAATTTATGGTGCACATCGTTATGCTGCACCGCTATATGCTGCATCTTAGTCTATTCATAGCTGCACAGCCATGCTGCAAGTGCTATGCAGTCACTTTGCAGCGCAGCAGTGACCTGACTCCAGGCATGGACCTTAAACACTGGATGCACACAACTTAGAATTTGTAACTTAATTTCTTTCTACAGCCTATTACTTGTTCTCTACAAATACCTAAAACTTCTTTGTCATTAGTGTTGTTATCATTGACAGTAGTGTTGTGTCATTGTCCTTAGTGTTGTACTATTGTCATTAGTGTTGTATCATTGTCAGTAGTGTTGTGTCATTGCCAGTAACAGACCAATTTCTTTATAATACTTAGCAAATTTACTCCACCACAGATAGATAGATAGATAGATAGTTGAGTTTAGCTTTGTCATGTACACACCATATGAGCCAACTTCTGTTCTTAACCAGATGAGAGTACCCCCCCCCCCCTTATCTGTAAGGGAGCTACTGAAGTAAGTCTACTTAATGCGGGAATGGCTATCTTTTCTCTAAGTGCATGATCAATGACCCGTGTCTTTTGTCAGTGACTCAGCCTGCGTCTGTGGGCAAAGGACCCAAGGGAGATAACCCTGCACCAGAAATCAGAGTTAAGTCCCAAATGTCAAAGTTCAACTATGAGATTTTGGATTGTGTATCTACTTTCAAGTAGGGCTTGTGATTTAAACTTTAAGAATACAACTATAATGAAAGTTGAACCTAGTTTATATTGAACTTATTTTATTGTGGCCATTGGCTCCACTAGGACCCATTATATAGAAACTCTGTGCTTGAAGTCTGAAATGCTATGTTTGTTACTAAGTTACTAAGACACATGGCAACATTTTAGATTCCTTTAGTGACAATGTTTGATTTGCTATTCGTGTGAAACTTTGTTGGACTGCATCCCTACCGTTAGAAAATTCTGCTCACAAGTTTTGGTAGGAAATACACTTCAACAGTTGCAATTTACAATCACAAATGTTTCTGAAAATATTTTGCTCATGCAGAAATGAGGTTGCTCAAACAACCGCCAGTTCCATGCACAAAAGAAAAAAATTAGAGTGAACATACCAAAAACAATTTTATTTTATTTTGTTGTTGTTTTGAAAAGTTTCTTATTTTTCATGTTGATCATCTCATTGTCAAACTCTTATCATTTAGTATTTATGTATTGTCATTCTGTAATGTCATATGTCTTGTTAATTGTTTGGTGGTAAAACTGTTTGTGTGTGGAGACTTGTATGCCATTAAATGATGTGTGAAACCAGTGTATTCTGTTTGTATCATTCATCCACTCATTTCCATCATTTAGCAGCTTTCTTAATCAGGCATAGGAAGTGACAGACGCAATGCATGACAAGAAGAAATATTTATAGATATAGAAATGTATATTTGACAGGAAGGTTGTAGCTTGCTTTTGTATTTAAATTTAATGTTTTCTAAATTAATGGAAACATTAACCTTTATTGTTAAAAAAAACAACCACACTCACTATACACTAAATGTATGGAAACATTCACCTTTGTTGCTACAAAACAACCACACACATTACACACTAAATGTATGGAAACATTAACCTTTATTGTTACAGAACAACCACAGTCATTACACACTTCAAATGGATAGTATCAACCCAGTGACTAAAGATATTTCTATTTATCTGTTGATGTTTTGTGAGTTTTTTTGTTGTTGTATGAATTTATTTTATTTGCAATTCATTCTGTCATTTTGTTAGTTTGTGTACAGTGCAACAAATATTAGTCTGAAAACTGGTAAGATAATTTAGTACTCTCTCTTGCACACATACACACACACACAAACACACACACACACACACACACACACACACACACACACACACACACACACACACACACACAACACACCACTTGGTTTATAACAGCAAATATATTTTTCAGTGAATTTTGTACAGTTGACTTGGTTTAGCTTAGTGCGTGCTTTATTTCACATTAAAAAACAATGTGACCAGAAACACAACCAGAAGCTTACGACCCAATCTGCCCCTTTGGTAGCTACATGTGAACTTTGCGGCAGGTGCACAGCTTGCGACAGATGTCGCATGACGCACGACGCAGAAGACAGCAGTCCAGTCTAATGCAAATCTTTGGTAGGAGGCATTCGACGCACGACACATGACGCACGGCATACAATGTAGTAGACAGCAATCTAGTTTAATACTACTCTTTGGTAAAGTTTAGTACTGTCTATTGTGTTTCAGCATGACATACAACATAGTAGACAGCAATCTAGTCTAAAACTGCTCCTTGGTAAAGTTTCGCATTGTCAATTGTTTTCAGCCTAATATAGAAAGGCGTACCCAGGAGTGTCCATAATTAAGCCTGGAATTTATCTGTTAAGGTTCATTCGTATTACAATCTTGCGTTCGCTTTCCTCAAGGTCAAAATAGACCGTCAACCTTATTCTGCCAAACTGTATACATCAGGAATGTCACACTGCTTTTACTACTGCCAGTGCATGAATGTCACACTGTTTTAACTACTGCCAGTGCAGGAATGTCACACTGCTTTAACTACTGCCAGTGCAGGAATGTCTCACACTGCTTTAATTACTGCCAGTGCAGGAATGTCACACTGCTTTTACTACTGTCAGTGCAGGAATGTCACACTGCTTTAACTACTGCCAGTGCAGGAAGGAATGTCACATCGCTTTTACTACTGCCATTGCATGAATATCACACTGCTTTAACTACTGCCAGTGCAGGAATGTCACACCGCTTTACTACTGCCAGTGCAGGAATGTCACACTGAATTTTTCTACTATCAGCGAAGAGATGTCACACTATTGTCAATGCAAGAATTTCACCCTACTGTTACAACTGTCAGTACAGGAATTTCACACTTCTGTCACTACTATCACTGCTTTTATTAC